>RCWM02000110.1:1433000-2866000 GCA_003667255.2 Euschistus heros
TTCGAGAGACGTTATTAAAAATTGATAATTTTCGAAAATGTTAAATTCACTTTTTGTCAAACATTTGCTTCAAGTGCCAGAAATATATATATGAAATTAAAGCACATTTAATGCTCTACATCTTTGATTCGGACATTTTTTTCTGAGAAATGATCGCGGAAGGCACTAGAAGCAAATGTTTGACGAGTGAGGTAAAAATTATTTTTTTTCGAAAATTATGGAATTTTAATAACGTGTATCTCGAAAACCGTTGAAATTTCGACAAATTGGTATAGAATTAATTTTATTAGAAATTTAATTAGCTTTAATTTTTATTTGTAACATATTTTTGTAGGAGCCCACCGTTTTCGAGATATAATCGAAAAACTAAAAAATGGGACCTTCTTTCCTCCCCCTCCACCATTAGCTCACCTTCAAAGGGCGGGAACTTTCAGTATGTTAATCTTCTAAATATTCCTAACGAAGCCCTGGGGTCAAAATTATCGCATATTTCATGCACTCTATACCCCTCATACCAGCACTCATTGAGTGGACTACTTCGACTCAGTACTCTGTAAGGATGAAGTATTTTATAACCAATAGTTATACAAGGAGATGTTATAGCCATCTTCCACACGCAAGTCCTTAGTTTTTGTCAGAAGATAATTGAAAACGAGGTACCCACTTTACAGTGGCTTGGCTTCAAGAGGATCCCCCAACTCCGGAGTATATCCACGGCTATATGTATATTAATATAGATACTGTTTAATTAAGCAATCACCTTTGTTTCGAGGGTTCTGAACAATCTGATTAAAGCGATGGAATCATATATGTGAGCCTCCCGAGTTGCATTGACTTCAGCAGCTGTCTTGTACGCTCTGAGATCCACCACCAGGGAAGTTCCATTTTTCCTTTTCTCCTTTGGTACCTACAATATTACATTGAAAACAAGTTTTAATATTGAGATTAAAGAGCTGACATAGATTTATTTGTAAAATGTGTTATTGTAACTCACAGCCGAAAAAACAAAGTAATTAGCTGAGTTTGGAACGAAAGTACTGACATTAGAAGCTCCTATTTCTTTCCAGTCTTTCCAGAATTCGTCGTACTCTTTAATCCTGAAAAAAAAAGTTAATAAAAGAGCTAGAATAAAACTGTTGGATGAGGCACCTCAATGATAAAAAAAATCACCAGCAACTCCCAAGAAAATTTCATCAATGCTAATTGCATATATACCATCATGATTACCTCAACTAATTTACAATTCTACTCCGGTCGAACATTTAATCTAAATAGGGCAATTTTTCCGTCAACGGTTCTATAAGTTTTTTCGGTTGATGATTCGGAATTCGAAGTACACTTGAGACTCGATCAAGCGTTGTTGGGACCGAGATAGGGTCAAATAACCTAAGTCACGGTTAATCGAGACCTCAATAATGCTATTGAAGCAGGTGATTCAAGAAAAATGGCCAGAATTGATCACTATGAGATTGGTTTGTTTTTTGGGGCTTAACGTCCTTATGTACTCCAACTAGGGCAGGAAGGACGGGTTATCCTACAGGTAATACGAAATAAATTCTAACCCACCCAGGTAGGATTTGAACACAAGACCTACTGGTTACGAGTGCGCTGAGACCCACGCCCCAACTCACTCGGCCAGCGAATCCCTGATCACTAGAAGAGATTTTGCCCTCCAAAACAACAGTTGATTCGGGGAAAATAGAGGGAGCTTGTCTGGAAAGTTCTGAACCATCCGCCGTATAGCCAGGACCTTGCTACATCTGACTAAAATTTGTTTCGGTCTCTGTAGAACTCTCTTAGTGATGTAAAAGTTGCAAAATTTCATTGATAAAAACGGTCATATCGTCCCTATAACTGCAAAGTATCGAATGTGGAAAAACATATGTATTTAGTGAAGGATCGTTCCGACTTAAAAGTGGAATGAGATTTTACGTCCACTATTGGAACCAGTTCCATTTTTCGTTCCTCGTCAGTTTGACTAATCTTCTATATACTAGTGGGGGCCGGTCCGAGTTAAAAGTGGAATAAGAATTAACGGTCTTTTTCACTTTTCGTTCCATGTCAGTTTGAAAAACCTACTACCATGCATTTTCGTTACATCCCTTTTTGTGACTTCGAGCTGGTAACCTCCTCCTTCTATTTTATAATTTAAAATATTATAGGTGCTATGATATTAAGAAGGTTTAAATAGCTAAGTATACTTATTATACTTTTAAAATCGTTTTATTCAATCAAGAATTTTTATAAAAACGTTAGCTCAAAAATAATGCACTATTGAGCAAGAATTTTCCAACAGCATTGGTTCCGAGAAAAAAGGAGTAATAAATTCTTGTGACTGCTCCATTAGCTTTTAAACAATTAGCTAATAAATCATTTATTTAAATATGCAGTAATACCGTGAGGTTCATTTTTTTGAACCCGAAAGAAGCCGAGCTCCATTTGCAGAATAGAAAATTTCAAAGAAAGCAGTTTATTTTGGAGATGCCCATGTGCGAGGTGGTGAAGTGATGGAGAGAGGGGAGGAAATCAACAGCGGCAGGATTAACGCAACAAATCAGTTGGAACTACCTTGGGTGGAACGAAACCAGAGATACAATCTAAACTCTACTTCACCGAGGGAACAAAACGAGAGAACTTTTGGCGTTGGTTTTCGTTCCAGGTGGAATGATAAACTTGAGCAATTCGTTTCGTTCCTAACCGGTTCAAAGCTGGAACCAGTTCCAAGTTCCGTTCCACCCAGAACGACCGACCCATCACTACATGTGTTGTATGTCTTTGTCAAACCGCGTGTTTTCGCATTCGATACTTTTCAGTTGTAGGGACGATATATTATTAATTAGTGTATGAAATTTATTCCAATAAATTCGCCTTAAAAATATGAGAACAAAAATTACTTTTTCTCCAATCCAGTATTTTAAGTTATCAATCAATGATGCGGAGTCGCAACACAACAAAAACGACAAAGACCCGTATTTATATTTTTTCGTAGATGAGGATTATTTGCTATTGATGGTTCTATTAGAAATTATAATAAAGTAGTTTATTTTTCCGTAATGCTCATTGAACGTATTATCTTATATTATGAATACTATTCCAAATTCTCTAATTTTCAATACTATTTATATGTAGTGTTATTAATAATGAAGACTACGTATCTCAAACTAATCTGAGCTATACCGCCTTTTTTATCCATAATATAATTTACACTTTCAAGTTACTTGAATAAGACAATCTTATATTACTTACGTAATTGGACTTTCGGCAGAAGTAAGATGATTCCTGACGTCAGAGGTGACGATAGAGGACCGTACGTAGAGGACAGCATCTTGAGGCTTGATGATCATGAAGGCGGCGAAGAGCGGGGTGTACACCACGTCACCTCCGCGCATGTTGAGTAGCCAAGCGATCTCGTTCAGTGACGTTATCACTCCTATCTCGCAGTTATTCTGTTGAAGCTTCTCTCGGTATCTTTTCAGCTTCGTTTCGTATGTTTGGCCTGAAAAAAAAAATGTGTATACTTCCGTTCATTAATTAAAAGTATTAATTATAAGTAGCATCCCAACTCCAAGTTTGATCCTTGGCTGATATAGCACAATTTATAATTATTTTCATAAGGGCTTGACCCCAGACTAGGGATTTAAGAATCCAATGCCTTGCCCACCTAGTTTAATTAGTTTAGTTTATTTCATTTTACGTCACTTTATGCTGCTAAGGCTAATCGTACGATGCTACGGTGGGAATCCTAAATTTTGCCTATCCAGGTATAATTAGGATAGGGATCTTTAACGAGTACCTGATATCGCACAGGCTCGGGACCCCCATTTTACGTCCCTTCCGAAGGACGGCATAGCTAAGGATTTCTTACTCCCTTTAAAAAATCCTAAGGTCATCTGCCGGGCTGCGAGCCCGCGATCTTGGGTTTAGTAGGATGCTATGCTACCACTACACCACAGGAGGTATATGATTTTAATAAATAATAATAATTAATAAATAAATTGTATTATTCTTTTATTCTTTTACTTACTTATATTATTAGTAGTTTAGTAATAAATAATATTTTTTAGATATTAATAGAAGCTTACCTGTGTACTTTAGTTCGTGTATAAAAAGTGATACGACGGGTAGTCCGGGTCTGTCCCGCCACAGGTTTGTGAAGTCTTCCGCTTCGACCAGTTCGACCCCTTTGTCACCTGTACAGAGGAATCAGTATAATATTCAAAGGAAAATATTATTCAACAACCGATTACTAACGGAAATATACATCTAATAATTTAATTATCGTATAATATTGATGAGAAAAATTGTGTCATAACTGAATAGTTAAGTTAAATCCAATCAAATCTTAGCAAATCTCCTTTACTGTGGTTCGAAAACCTTCCTCTTCGAAAACATCCTCTAATGGAGTAACGTTAAATAATTCCTTCATCCAGACAAGAGCCTCACATCAAACACACATACAAGATGGAAAAGACAAGGAGACGCACGTCGATTTTATAATATTCAATCTCCCGATTTTATACGTTCTAATCTCCCGAGTTAAAAAAAAAAAAAAACTCCTCTATTTAACCATAATCAGGCCTATTCGGACTTGCGGTATTTAGTTATGGTGTCACCTCAACCATGGAATTCTTAATCAATGTCTCCAATCCTTAAAGCTTCTCATTTCGTCAAAAATGAACTGATCCACAATGAGCTTAATATAGTTGCCGATTTTGCACGAACCAGATTCCTTTCCTTTCATTATAAACTCAATACTCACCCAAATACACTTGCTTCCTATTCCACTCCAAGCAATCCTAGTGAGCTTGAAATAAAATGTAAAAGATTAATGAACTGTTTTATTAAATTTATTTTTGGGATTTATAGACGTTCTCTACATATTTCAAAGATATTCTAAAATTGGGTAGCTTTACCCTAGTTTCCGACGTTAATACTTCCTGGGCCAATATATGATCAATGACAGGCGGCAGACTGACCCGACCATCGAAGTTGGCAGTTACATCTCCGAAAAAGTTGATAGGTTCAAATGCCTAGGCTCTATGGTAACTCCAAACAAGGACTTGACCCAAGAAGTGGCGCAGAGACTTATTGCGGCAAATAGATGCTACTATGGTTTATTAAAATACCTTAAAAGTCGTTCCCTACCTAGAAGCACCAAAATTCTCCTATACAAGACCCTCATATGTCCATTCCTGACATATGGGTCAGAAACATGGACAACAACGAAGGCCATAGAACGGAAGTTATTGGTGTTTGAAAGAAAGGTATTAAGAAGGATCTATTGCCCTGTAAAGGAGAATGAATAATGGAGATCCAGATATAACCAGGAACTAGCCAGCTTATATAAAGAGCCGGATGTAGTAAGATACAAACAGGTGGCAAGACTTCGATGGGAGGGCCACGTTGTTCGAATGGACGATAGCTCGGCCCCAAAGAAATTGTTCAGAGTCGTACCACTTGGTAAGAGGAGGGTGGGGAGACCAAGACAGAGATGATCAGAAAATGTGAGGAGCGATGCCAGAACCCTGACCAACTGGTGGGCAGCTGCTAGGAATAGAGGAGAATGGAGAGCGATTCTTGAGGCAGCCAAGATTTAGTGATGGATTGTTGTGCTCAGATTGACGATGATGATGAATACTTCCTAGTACACTCATCCCAAAAAAAACTGAATCCTTGAAAACCAAAAAAAAAACATCTATATTCATGACCTCCTAACTCTGCGCTCCTCCATCCACCTTTTAAATACTAAAACCCAACCAATCAACCTGTACACTCCTGCGCATCGAACTGCATCCTTCGAAAAATCCTTTATTATCCGTGCTTCCTCTTTATGGAATTCATTGCCCGTCTCAATTCGAAAAAGCTCCACTCTACTTCCTTTAAACATCATCTATTTCTTTACCTTCTGGATTTTCATTCTTCTGAGCAAATGTAAAACATGACTATTTATGATATATACATTGTAATAGTATACATAAGATGTATCGTTTTACAAGATTTCTCATTTATTTTGTAACTCGTAACTTAATTATAAATCAATTTTATTATTATTTATTATATTTATTTATCATAGCCAGACGATTGTCCTATGTATTGTAATCATATTTCATTCTTAGGGGACAAGTTGTCCCACAATAAAGTTCATTTTCTTCTTCTTCTTCTTCGTTAGGCAACAATTTCCCTTTTCCATCTACTTGGTGTTTCTTTATCACCTAATCATTCTTCGGTCTGCCTTCTGCAGTTTATCTGTTGTTGATTAGGTGTTTAGTTTGAATCAGGGCCGGGTTTAGGTTACTTTGGTGCGGGCCCCCTGAGATATTCCGAGTGTCCGAGGTTAACTGTGGCTCAAGCTAAGGCTATACATTGGGGGGGGGGGAAGGGGGAAACCACCGAGGGGTCTGGGGGATGGAATTTAGAAATTTAAGTGTCAATGACGCATTTTTTAGGCCACCCTTTCAAAAAAAAAAAAAGAACAAAAAAAGATGCTTGGTAAATTTTAAAACTACGTTATAATTGTTTTGCTTTTTAGAGTATGATGGGAATTGAATGAAAACAACCTTTCCATTTTTCACAATTTTATTCTTACAGATTCAGAACCAAAATACTTAACTACAAAGAACTTAGTTTCGTATTATGGTAGCCCCTCAGTAAATAAATATTTAACGGTTGCAAGTTCGACAAATGTGTATGAAATTAATTTTATAGGAAATTTAATTAGCTTTAATTTTTATTTGAAACGTATTTTCCAAGAGTCCGCCGTTTTCGAGATATAATCGAAAAATCCAAAAATGGGACCTTTTCCCCTCTTCCCACCATAAGATCAGCACCCCAGGGGCGGGGTCTTTTAGTATGTTTACATCCTAACTATTCATAACGAAGCCCTGAGGTAAAAAATAATCGCCTATTTCATGCACTCTACTCTATGTTTATTGACTGGATTGAAGTTACTGTAGAAATATACATACACTTTAAAAAAGCATAGTATAACCTCCCGTAGTATGGAATATTGAGGCTGCTGCGGACAAGATACTTTCCAAGTACATCCAATTAATTTTACCCAATATAACCCAATATAAAGTGCTTGGAATGAAAAAAGTTAACACTGCTTTTAAAAGAACTAGGTGGTGGAATGAAAAAGTGCAGGCCAAGGTCAAAGAAAAGAAACAAGCCTGGAAGAAATATATACAGACAAATAACCCTATTGATATGAACAATTACAAAGAAAAGACCAGAGAGGCAAAGCGAATTGTGAAATTAGCTAAGGAAAAAAGCTGGATTGAATTTGGTGAAGAACTCCAAACTAGTTATGCTGAGGATAAAAGGGAGTTTTGGAGCACAATGAAGGGATTATGTGGAAAATACGGAAGGCCAGTGAGAAGTATCAAGGATAGTAATGGACAGCTGGTTACTGAAGAGGTTAAAGTATTAAAAGAAGAATGGGCATACTTTTCAGTAAGAAATTTGGAAATAGAGGAGAAGTAGGGGATAACGAGAATCTGATAGGAACGCCTGTCGAAGAGGATGATCTTATCGAAGATTGGGAGGTGGAACTGGCCATGGCTGAAGCCAGAAACAACTAGGCAGCAGGTGATGATGGAATAACGGCTGAAATGTTGAAATATGGTGGTTGCCAAGTACAAATGTGGTTGCTAAATATTTTCAAATAAGCATTCCAAAAGAAGGAAATTCCCACGGACTGGGAAAATAATGTCATAATTCCCATCCATAAGAAAGGTTCCACGACAGATTGTGAAAACTATCGGCCCATATGTTTGTCATCTGTATCCCTTAAGTTGTATTCCAGAATACTAGAAAGGAGGCTCAGAAGAATTGTAGAAAATGAACTTCAGGAAGAACAAGCAGCCTTCAGACCTGGTCGACAAACCCAAGATAATATTTTCATAATTCGATAAGGAAAAGGATTCACCTAGCCTTCTTAGATCTCTCTGGGGCATTTGATAATGTACCACGAGTGGAACTCAAACGGGCGCTTGAGGACAAGGGAGTGCCTATACCTTAATACAGGCAATCCTTAGCCTATACCAGAAAACATATGGGACGGTCAGGCTCAATGGAAATAAATCGGACAGATTCCAAATGGTAAGAGGGGTAAAGCAAGGGGATAGCTTAAGCCCATTGCTTTTCATAATATACATGGACAGGATAATATGGGAAGCTAAACAAAGGAGTCCCAAATTCAAAGTAGGAAACTGGAGAATGCATCCCATATACATCCAGAATTTGGTATTTGCCGATGACATTCTTTTAATTGCAGAGAGCAGAGTTGCCCTGCAGGAAGCGCTGGACGTGTGGGAAGAAGCACTGAGCCGAAAAGGGATGACGATTAACCCCAACAAATCAAAGTATATGGTCGTGTCTAAAAGTGGTTGCTTGGAACAAGGAACTGTGGCTTGTGGAGGTTTGGACTTGGAACAGGTTAAAGTCTATCAATACCTAGGAGTTAAATTAGTAATGATGGCAGACTTGATTCTGAAATAAATCAGCGCATAAGGAAAGCGACCAATATCTATTACCAGCTCCGCAATGTTATAATTGGAAAAAGGGAAGTAGAGATGAAAACCAAAATTGTAGTATATAAGCAAGTATTCATCCCTACGCTTACCTATGCAGCTGAAAGCTGGCCTGGCATCAAGAAGTTTGAAAGCCGAATATAAGCCACACAAATGAAATTCCTGAGGAAGGCTCTTGGCAAGACAAGGTTGGACCGAATCCGAAACCAAAGAATAAGAGAGAATACGGAGCAGGAACCGCTGATAGACTATATTCACAGAAAAGAATTAAAGTGGTTTGGCCATGTACTAAGAATGCCAATCAATAGGTTGCCAAAAAAAGTATGGGAAGCAAAAGCAGTGGGAAAACGACCTAGAGGACGACCGAGAAGTAAATGGGAGGACCTCATATCGGAGGTCGACATGAGGTCCTCTGGCGAGAAGGAGGGGACTCACTATGGGAGAGATTAGGAGGTTGACTGCGGATAGAGAGGTGTTTAGAGCATGGTTGCTGGCTGCCCCGACACCGTGAGGTATAAGGGTTAGATGAAGAAGAAGAACCACTTTGTCACCAGATTTTTTATAGTAATGTAGCTGGATTGCATGAAATTTATTTTGTAAATCTTACGAAAATAGCTTGAATTCGCTTAATGTTATTGTAAATTAAAAGCTTTTTCATATTAATATTTGCACATACAACACCAAATCAATGATGCAGTTAGAAGTAAGAAAAACTACGTCTTTTTTTTTTTTTTTTGCACGTGGGCCCCCTTGTGGTGCTGGCCCCTAGGCACGAGGATAGTGGCCTATGCTTAAATCCGGCCCTAGTTTGAATAGTGTTTCACTAGCGTACGTTGCTTCCGGTTTAACAACGGAATTGATGTTTGAGTTTGGCATTCATAGAGAGAGACTTGTTCTTGTACCATAAATCATTATTAACAAATAATATAATTTATAAATACATGTAAATTCAAACCTAAATAAACAACAGCTTTGGCAGCTGATAGTACTTACTCAACGTTTTTTGAATTCGAAACCAGGCCGCTTGAGGCATTCTCCTTGGGTCTGCTCCAACTTTCTGTCCAGAGGTGAGCTTATCTGCCAACCAGCTACCCATATCGGTTTTCTGTAGTATGGAACGAAAAGCAAAATATAAGTGATTATAAAATAAATATTATGTTTTCCTGAAAATATTCAGTGATTATAATGGGATGACGTAATAGGTAATTTATTATTGGGATAACTTAATATAAAAGATACTGCTGCTTGTAGTCTACTGGGATTAAACATCAGTCAAAGGGATTAAAAAATGAGCATTGTTCAAATTGACAAACCATTACTTTTAATAAGCCAAAGCAATAGATTTGATGACCATCATTAGCGCAGATGTAAAAATTAAAATTAACTGTCTAGGATACAACGTCTTTAAGAAATTCATGAGTTTTGAGATTATAGGAAAAACAAAAAGATGTTTTAAAACGTTTAAGAAGTAATGCATGAGTTTATTATAATAATAAAAACAACAACAGATATTTATCCCCTAACAGTAAAATCCCTAACCTTTCAAATCCATTAGTCTCTCAACTTGATTCCCATTCTATACCCTCCAACCCTCCGAGGCGTCTGAATAGTAGATGGCCACGGGACCTTGAAATTTAGAACTTTTATTGTAGTTCTACCGGTGGGTAGTTGCTTCACAAGCAGTTGACTTGATATTATGAACGCTATAATCACATTTACTAGATGTATTTTTTTAATAGTTGACAATTGTAACAAATAGATTTTTTTTTTAAAACATAATAATTTTATTCACAACCGTACACATTTGTTTACAACCAGTGAATGTGAGGTTTCATTAAAACAACAGACATGATCAGGCATGAGGGATTCAGCACCCAGTGGTTAATAAATAGATGTTAAAACCAAAAAAATGAATGTAGCGTCTCATATCCAAAAGGTCGTGGATTACATCCCCAAATGTGTCGGTTGATAACTATTTTGAAGTGGTCTTGCAAAATGAATCTAGACATTTCCACTCAGGTTATAATAGGCTGGTAACCTGTAGGGTGACCCGTCCTTCCTGCTTTGTTTCCTCAATAAACCAGCGAAATAGATCCTACACATCCATATTTATCTATTAACATTTCGTTTTAGTTTCATGAGATAAACAAAATACTCACCTTGTCCAGTAGTGCCCACTGCTTGCCTAGCTGCTGTTTCGCTTGTATGCTGTACCTCGAATCGGTCCAGAGCGCCGCATCGTTGAGCGTCAGCGCTGCGTCGCCGTTGCTACCACTGAACCCGGTCAGCCATTGCCGTATCTTATCCCTGTCCATCGGGGTCTCGCTCTGAAAATAAATATTACTATTATTACAAGCGAATTGACCACTTAGGTTAACACAACTTCATTAATTACTTTCTTTTTTTTTTTTCTTCTTGGTGCAAAGTATCCACTGTTCTTCCGGTTTTTTTTGTTCTTCTTCTGGCTCGAATCCCCTCCAAATTATTCCAATGTCCCTGAATATATTTCTGTCTAATAGTCGGTCTTCTGAGATGTTTAATCTTTCCATAGCCAGTTTTGCTGTTGTGGTTTTCTTTCTCCAGAATTATTCGAATATCCGTTTGGTATGTCTCGTTTGGTCCATTGAGTACCCCCCCCCCCCGAGTACCCATTGAGTACCCCCCCCCCGAGTACCCATTGAGTACAGGTGTCCGAGAAATGTCAACCTCCTCTTCTTCATAGTATCGGAGATTTTTCTGCTTTCTGCTAAACTTCTTCGCTACTTCGAAGTCTCCATCAAATTTCATTTTTGACTTTTCTGAAAATTCTTCTTTCCAAGACTTCAAGTTTATCTAGCTTTTAGTTCCTGGAGACAGATATTCACTAGCATATATTCTGTCTTCATCAAGGTGTTGTAGTGCTTTATTTTGGCATTCTAGGATAAGCACTTGTTATTGTAGATGTTTTAGAGCGCCAAATTGAACATTCATCAGACCGTTGTCACCTATGGAAGCGAGATCTGGGTCCTAACAAGAAAAATGGAAATGAAAGTTCTTCGGGAAATATATGGGCTCACATACTCCGAGGGAGAGTGGAGAATTAGGACTGATGAGGAGTTGAGAACCTAACATGGCCAGCCAAATATTGTGAACTTTATAAACAAGGGGAGATTGAGGTGGCTCGGGCATGTGGAACGGATAGGAAGTGACCGTCTCCCAAGGAAACTACATTATAAAAAGCCTGGAGGAGCTCGTAGAGGAGGTCATCCAAGAAAGGGATGGATGGATGACATAGAGGAGGACTTGGAGCAATTGGAAGTCAGGAGATGGAGGAATGTTGATGCCGATAGACCAGCTTGGCAAGCAATTTCAGACAAGGCCTTTGTCCTTTGAGGGCAGTAGCGCCATAAATAAATAAAAAATAAGCGCCAAGAACATTGCCAATGTCAACCGAAACAATCATCGACTTGGCCGACTAATTGTTTTGCAAGCCGACTAGTCGCCCAAATAGTCATAATCGGCCCAACTCTAAGTTTAAATATTAAAGACAGTATTATTTGATAACGGGTTTTAAGTCTGATCATCTTTATGGAGCTTTCAGCCTCAAAATAATGATTAGTTATTCTACGTTTTCTTAAAACACTACATATGCAAAATAGAAAAAAGAAAATATTGGGGCTCCACTAAACCATCCAATTCATCTCGTATCCAATCCTTAAATCCAAAATCCTTAGAAAAATCCTAAATGCCCTTTCTTCGTCACAAACAAACTTATCCACAAAGATCTTAATATACCTTACATTTCTGACATAGGTCTTGTTTAAGTTGCTGACATTGTCATCCTTTCATAGCAAACTCCACAACCATTCAAATCCATTAGTATCACAACTTGCTTCTCACTCCATTCCAGATAACCCTCCGAGGCGCCTGAAAAGAAGATAGCCTC
The DNA here is from genome assembly GCA_003667255.2 of Euschistus heros. Lineage (NCBI taxonomy): Eukaryota > Metazoa > Arthropoda > Insecta > Hemiptera > Pentatomidae > Euschistus > Euschistus heros. The sequence continues at coordinate 1,445,457 of RCWM02000110.1, forward strand.
GAGACCTTCTAATATAGTACTTCATTATATAGAACCTTTATAAGCGCTACCAATGGGTAGTTGCTTTAAAAACAAGTGACGTGTCATTTTTATTATAATGATCATATCTACTTGATGTATTTGTATAGTATATACAGTTGTAAATTTCAATAAAGAACTAAAAAAAATAAGAGATAATAAATATCTGCTTACCGCATGGTAGTCAGAGTTAGGAACGATGTACCCATCCAGATGGTTTGTGCTCATTGCATCTCTGAAACTTGCCAGCCTTTCATCGAGATCATTACAGAATGCTGGACCTAAATAAATAAAGGATTTCTTGTTAATGATAGTTGAAAAGCACGGAAGTCTCCGTGCAAATACTTGACTTAATATCATATCACGATCACAACATAATATCACAATATCATGCTAATATTGTATGAAGAGCTTCATGTTATGGATGTAAAACAAGTATAAAAACTTTATTTTTTTCTTATAGAATTAAAATTAAAAATAGAAAAATCAAATTGTAGGCCCTAATAATATATCAATTAGGGAAGACCCCGACTGTCCTTGAAAGGAGTGTTCCAGAGACGAGGAAGTTGACTGTTGACTGGAATTTGACACTTGTTGACTGGAGAAGGAGGAGCTAGTTGGCACAGGAGAGAACAATCTAGTCCAAGCTCTAAAAAAAAAAAAAAACACTGCAGAAGCAGTAGAAGAGGTTTTTCGACTACGAATGTATTTATTAAAAGCCAGAGCCTTTCAAACATGGCAAGACCAGGCAAAATTTTGTTCGATGATATTAATAATTGCATCCTTACAACGGAAATTTCAGTATGTTCATTTAAAATTTGATTTTCTTTCAAGAAAAACCCCTTTTTCTAGTAAAATAAGCTAAACAGGGCTTTGGAATTTGTATTTCAAAGTGTAAATTAATTTAACTTACAGCTGAATATATTTTAACTGATCTTATTCTTTTAACACCTGGTATTATGACGTTCTTGGTTTTAATTAGTAAAATTATTAAACGTCAATCAATATTGAACTATACAAATATATATAGTATATAAAGTATTATGACGTTCTTACTTGGTTTTAATTAGTCAAATTATTAAACGTCAATATTGAACTATACAAATATATAAAAGTATATTAATATTGTTTTGAATGCACGTAGGCCTTCTTGATCTCATATTTGGCAGTTGGACCTTTAACATTCAATGCCTCCTGAATAGCGTCTTAATTTAACTTACTGCTGAATATATTTTAACTGATCTTATTCTTTTAACACCTGGATCAGGTGATTTGTGATATCAGACAATATCAGATCTTATTGTCGGCAAATCTGATTCTGGAAGCATTGTCTCTTGGCCTTTTTTTTTTTTTAGTTGCTGTTTTTGGTCTACCATTCATTGTTTCAAACAGACAACTAAAAATACTCGATCTGTGCCTTCCAGATATTTAGATAGCCAAAAGCTGTTTTTGTATCACAACATCTAGAAGAGACCACCGTGATTTTGACCCATTTCGATCTTTAGTGATAAACCGTCCGGCTTGGTCTCAAAGATATTTTAGATTTCTAGTGAAGCATATGTTTCCTTTATTTTGTTTTTCTATTCACACCTGTCGTAAATGCAACAATAAATAGTATTTTTTGTCAATATATGTATCACCTGGCCAGATAGGCTCGAGTAACAGTATTAATTAACTGTATCTGAAGTATATTGTATAAATATGTTTAAGTATTTCGGAGTTGTTTTTTTTATTTCTTAAGTACTTTCACTTTATGGTTGAGAGGTGTTATACCTGTTGTTGTGAGATGGTATCCTAGAAAAATCGAGATCAGAGACTCCAAAGTGCATTTTGCTGTGTTGACTGCAATACCATAGTTGTCCAGACGTTTGAAGACTTCACGAAGATGAGCTTCATGCTGTTCTTCATTATCTTGATGCGATAAGAAAGTCGTCGAGGAACTTAAAAAGAAAGTCGAGATTCGGAACTTGTCGTCGACAAATCGTTGGAAACTTTGTCCGGCGTTTCGTAGTCCGAAATTCATACGGTTGTACTCGATTAGTCCAAATGGTGTAATGATCGCAGTTTTCTCGCGCGGTCCCTTCTCGGCGATCGGGATGTGATAGAGCAAGCTCTGCGGAGATCAATTTTAGAAAAAATCCTCTTGCCGCTCAACTGCATAGTTAAAATCGCGTAAGTTAGGAATTCCATACTGATCTGGGATCGTCTGTTTGTTGAGAGCGCGGTACGTCCCCACATATTCTAAGGCTCCCATCTTTTTTAATCACACGTGGAGTGGGCTGACCACGGACTTTTAGAAGGGCGACAAATACCTTCTTTTATAAGGTTTTCTATCTCCTTTTTGGCTTCTTGGTAGATTCCTGGAGCTAAGCGTCGGCACTTAGCGGTCACTGGTCGACCTTTTGTCTCGATGAAGTGCTCGACAATTCCGCTGGAGGGTCCACGGATGGGTGTGATTTTGGTGATGGTCGGGAACTCATTAGTATATTTGCGAAACGTTGATTAGTCGGAACTACAGGAGAAAACTGGAATTTCTTCGGGATGAAATCGTTCCAGAAGTACGACAGCCATTCCGTAGATCGATTAGGCTTCGGTTTCTTAGATCTACCGTGAGTTGGTGCCAGTAGAGGAAGTCCGCGCCTAAAATCGCATTACCAACATCAGCTAGGATAAACGTCCATCGGAGGGGTTTTTTGAGACCTAGGTCCACTTCTCTCAGGATTTCTCCGTAAGTCGCAATCGTTGAGTTGTTATTACAGCTAAAATTAATATTTAAAGACTTTCTTCGGAAAAAGCTTCGTTTTCGTATTATAGGTATAAAGAACGAAAATAGAATAGAATAGAAAAATTATTTTATTCTGGGACCAAGTCCCTTAAGAGTAACATATTATACAGAAAGAAATGATATTAGTTTCATCAGGTCAGAGACCTGGAAAGAGCGCTGGAATTTAGTAGTTCTATGGGATGGGGTATATAGATCAGAAAGACGGGATCTTGTGTTCAGTGAGTTGATTGCAGATCTAAATTGAAGCGTATTGTTAATATAGGAAGGATGAAGGATGCTGATGATTTGGTAAAGGAATGATCCATGGAAATATTTTCTACGGAATATGGGATAAAGCCAGTTTAATTCGGAATAGAGGAAGGAAACGTGGGAGCGCCTCGGTTTATCGAAGACAAATCTGGCAAAGCAGTTCATAATTAGTTTCAATCTGTCCTCGAGAACCGTCGAGAGACCACCATCAACTAGACAGCCATAATCAAGGTAAGGGAGTATTAGAGAGGATACTAGAAGCTTACGAGTTGACTGGGGAAGAAGGTGACGGGATTGGTGGAATAATTTAAGTAGACCTATAGAACGGCGGGAGATTTGGGCAATCTGAGATTTCCAAGAAAGGGTCTGATCTGATCAAAATAACCGGTATTTTGCAATTTTGGGTATGAAACCGACGTCTACTGTGGTAGCAAACTCCAGATTCGGATTCAGCACCCCAAAAAAGATAAAGATCCATTGAGAATAAACGTTCGGCTCCTTTTGTTCGGAAAATACTTAATTTATTGGACTGATATGGCGGCCTTATATTGACAATAGAATCCTCTCATCCTCTTCTTTTAAGAGGCTATTGTCTTTTTGACATGATAATCGGACGACTTCCTAATGTTATTGTATTATATAAGACAATATTTTTAAATATTATTTTAATAATGTAAAATTATTATAATAGTATTCATTAAAGTATTGTGTTATAATTGTTGCTATCAAATATTCTTTCTTCAAACTAATAATAATACTTTTGATATTTCAATTATAACAGGTAGATTTGAAACTCGATTCCTAGCTCCGTGGCCGGGTTCGAATCCAGCTGTAGGAAGAAAATATATATACTTTTATTTTAACCGTGGATGACTTCAGGGCAAGGAAGCACAAACAGTCCCTTTAAAGTGGGCCCTCTTAATTGGGGAAAAACCTTACGATTGAGCGTGAATTCGGACTTATTTCCTTCCTTGTATTTTTGTGAACTTCAAATGTTTTTTTTTTTTTTTTTTTTTTTTTGCTTGCTAGAAGGTGTGTGGTAGATAATTATTCATTCTGTTCTATCAGCCGAGGAACGAACCATGTGTTTGGAGATCCTTCTGGCTCGCACCCAGTCAAAGTGCTACACCAAAGACCCTTCGCGGGTTCATTGGAACAAATTGTTTTGTTTATTTTTGTTTTTATTATTATTTCTTTTCACAATAATAATAATGATTCTTAAAAAACAATCCTCGTTCGCTGAATTAAACATGAATATTTTATTTCTAATATTATATAATTCACAAAAGAGGAATTTCAAACCCTATTTAACATTTTATATTAAGAACACTTCATTCTTTGCTCTGATAGCAATATTTCTTTCCTTTATTTTCCACTCCCATGGAACCATCAAGTATTAATATATTCTAAATTTCGATTCTTCCGTTTAGTGTTTGACATTAGATCTTTACCTTCAACAAAATCTTCATTTTTATTATTTACTCTTTCTAAAATCTCTTTAATGTTCTTGTCAATAAATACTCCGTAACGGCGTTCTTTTAAACACTACTTAATATTTTTTTTCTTTACCTCATACGTAAAAATAATTTTCAATTACAGTGAAACTCCAACTACACGGGATTCAATTATCCGAATTTATTTGAAGATTTTTTTTTAATAGTTTATTAACAGACCTTGTAGGCCGTGGTTCGAAGTTTATGTAAAATACGGTCTATTTAGTCCGTCTTATTAGTTTTCATGACACAATAGCAGACTTGAAACTAAATAAACCAAGCGGCAGCTACCGAAACTGCGTCTTTGAATTAGGGGCAGAGCCCACAGACCTCAAAGAAGTAAGTTCAGAGTAAACGTACTTAATGAATTTCTTGATGCATAGCACATCCATCCTACACAGGTTTTGCTCAGTCTGAGTCCTATGGCCGTCGCGAGTGGTCTCTTTATAACCTTAAAGTGCTATGGCACCTTAAAGGAAGATGTGTTGTATTAACTGTGTCCGAAAAATTGTCCATTGTAGAACGTCTTTGGAAAGGCGAATCTAGGAAAAAAAATTGGCGGATGAGTTTTGTGTCGAAGCATCTACGATTTCCGACATGTTAACTAAACTTTGTTGTTACATAAATATAATTTTATAAACAGCCACATTTTTAATTACCCAATGCTATACATATTTAAAACATTAAATATGTCTGAATTTTTTATTTCAATACCCTAATTCAATAGTAAATCTGATCATCCGAATTTTCGGGTATCCAGATCAATTTCGGCCCCAATTAATCCGGATAATCGGAGTTTCATTGTATATGTAAACATATTGCTGTAACTTGTAACTAGGATTTGTATTTAATTCACAACTGACAAATGTAAATTTACAAAATATATCCAGACAAATGGTATGTAACCAGTCCAACCATAATATAATTTTTGGTAGAAAATGAGTCAGTTAAAAAACAAATATCAATTTCTCCCTGACTGGGGAAAATGATAGATCATGGTTACGTCTATCTATAATCTAAAGCGTCTGATAAGGAAACTATCGTCAAAGTTTCGACTCGAACAACCAAAGGCTTCATTACAAAAAATTTAGGCAAAACGTGACATTTTTCATTCAAAGCAAAATAGCTCCTAAACTGTAGGTCCTAGCGACGAATTGTATATAACAAACAATATTCTCCATTAAATGTATGTATGTATGTATGTATTAAATGTAACCAGGAAACATTAGGCAAATTTTCGATCCAAGTAACCCCAAAAGACCTAAAGTATGTCAAAGTGTTACATTTTAAAACGTTACATTAAAAAACGTTACAAATTTTATGGGTTAAAAAATGAAACCTTATAAAAGAAATCTATAGACCTCCAATTAAAAGACATTTTAATGCTAAAATTATTTTTTTAATTCTCTGGTCAATGGGGTTGTGGGTGGGTCCCATACGAAACCCCTAAAATCGTACTGATTTCCAGTCATCCTACTTACAACAGTACCAACATTAGATAATATATTTTGCTTATCTAAGTTATAAACATCACTGACAGAAGTCGACAACCTAATGTGATAATAAGTTTATTTCTTATATAACATGAAATTAATTGTCGAAAAGCGGAAATGTAAACATAACAGGAGTAGCAGTTGTGTAACCTCGAAAACAAGGTCATTGATGCCTCATTCGTTATTATCGTAAATATTATTCTACGAATTATTTGAATAATCGATTATTGCATGAATATATCGATATATATCGGAATAATATCTTGCCAGGGTAATTTAGAGGTTATGCGTTATGCGGGTTGGGTGTTATGCTGTGGAAGAGGTTATTAAGCAAAATATTTAAATTATTTTTTGTTTTTAGTGTTACGCATTTAAATTAGTTGTTAGATACATTTCAGTAGTTGAGAGGAACGAGGGTTATTTTTAAACAAGGGTGTAACAAAAATTACAATATACCATTCATAGTATTTTGATTATTTTTGTGTATTTGTTATTGTTAGATTTTTGTATTTCATTGGAACCGTGTATATTAATAATTTGATTATTTTGAATTTCTCATTATATGCAGGACGTATTCATGCTTAAAGGTATACCTATATGTATATATATTTCATTATTATAAATAGAGCCTATACATATAAATATTTTTAAAGCGAGAAATATTGTTTTATTTTTACTGTTTGAGACTGTTTTATTTTTATGGTACAGCATCTACCATTATAAATTGTGCATATACATGAGAAATAAAGAAAAATAAATCATGATTAAAGGGGATAAAGAATTCAGATAATAGATTAAATGAAAAAAAACAACAAAAAACAAATGATGGTTAAAACCAAAGCCGGAACTAGAAGATTTTTAGGGGGGGGGGGGCAAAGATCAGTTGGCCCCCCCTCCCCCACCCCTCTCTTCCTCACTGCCCCACTATTAAAACACACCTCCGTATTGTTAATTAAAATTAACTAACAATTAAAAAACATACAAAAATGATTTAAATGTAGTTAAGAAGAAAAGAAAAGAACATATACATGTATGTTATATATTGTACCTAAACTTGAATTTTTCTAGCCTTCTTAGCTGCAAAAGTACCGATGATGTCAAAGTTCATAGGGGAAGCTCGTTGATGTTTAATTGATATTATACTTGGATTAAAGTCTCTCCTCCCCCATTGTACTTCTCATGTAGTTTTTGACGAGTTTCAGTTTTCTAAAACTTCGTTCTCCTGATGATACTGTAACTGGCAGTATGAAATTCTTAGTGCGGTAGTGATGTTCGCGTAGCCTTCCTCCAGTTTATTTTTATAAATGAGACTTAATATTTCTCTTGATGTGGCTTCTTTTAATTTCTTGTCAACTGATAAAGAGTGGTGTTTGAAACTTGCTATTTCAAATTTAAATTCTTCCCTGTTGAGATCCGAAGTGTAGATGTTTGCCAATTCTTCTGCTTTCATTTTTAGATCTTTTGCTTGCAATTCTCTGATTCGAACTCAATTCCAACATATTCCAGCAAGTCTAAACTTGCTGTTTATGTTGTCCAAAGTCTTAAACCTATCACTAAGTTCCATAATCATCTGGTCAATAATCTCTAACATAGCTACTTGACACACATTCTGAGCACTTGTCGGAGCTTCATCACCACAAAGCTCATCAGGCCTTTTTTTTTCTTTTTCTTTTGTACTTTTTCTGAGAGCTCAGAGGGTAAATCACTCGTACTTGCTAAGAATTTACCATCAGTAATAGCCTCAGGTGGAGCAAACTCTATACAAGACTTCAACAACGTAAAAAGTGTTTGAAAACGAACCTTGTTCCTTGTTTCCGGGCAGCCAAATCTACTGTTACATCTTTTTTTTGCAAAAACTCATTGGCATGATTGATCTTTTTAAAAAAAACCATGCCAAAACAATGAATTCAAGTTTCCCTATACTTTTCAAAAGGGATCTGGTGGCCTCACTCTTAGTTTGAGGCGTTGACAGATCATGGTTTTTAAGATCCTCTAGAGCCTCCAAAACTTTGCCGTAATGTTGATATACATCTTCGACATCTTCTAATCTTTAAGACCATCTTGTCTTGCTTTCAGGTTACAATGTCAGTGACACATATTTTCGAAGAATTTCCCAGCATGAAGTTGAAGCCACAAAGAAAGAATACATACTATTCAAAGTTCCGAAAAAAGTTTTAGTTTGAATAGTAGCACTGGCCGCATTAGCAACAACTAAACTGAGGGAGTGAGCAGCACCTGGGGCAGAATATGATAAATCGTTCTTCTGAAGTAATCAGGACTGAACACCTTTATATTTCTCCGTTGCCGTAGGATTGTCTTCTACAGTTCTCTATGTTAAGTCTATCTTTGACTAATTTTTTAAGGATTTCTTGGCTGAGACCTTCAGTTCAGTTCTGTTTCAGTTGCCGCTAACTGGGAAAAAATCCATAAAACTTTCTTCTACCTCCGATGTATTTGCTTTGACGTAGCCAACTATCTGCGTCATTTGTTCATTGTTGCTGATATCGAGAATGATATATTCCATATTATTATTGGTAAAAAAACAAAATAGTGAATTTCAATGACCTTAAATATGTATGCTTGCAGTAAAAAGGCTTAAATAAGAATAAATATTTGCTTACCTGACTTTTCTTTTGAGCCTTCATCTTCATTAATATTAGGGTTTTTAAAAAAACTTCTATTTTTGGTGTTAGTGAAAGCATGTCGCTTTTTTTTTTCCTTTTTTCTTTAGCAAGGTTTCTATACTCGGCTCCACTGAGTCGTTTTCGGTCATCCATAATTCGGAAAATTATAAAAACCAGTTCCAAATGTAAAAAACAAATCTGGTTTCCAAATACCGATAAACAGTAATCCTAATAACTAAACCCAGGGACGGGGACTTTTAGTATGTTTACCTTCCAACTATTCCTGACGAAGCTATGAAGTCAAAAATTATCGCATATTCCATGCACTCTACAATGTATTTATTAACTGGACTATTAATTATTTTAAGGCGTAAGAATTAACTTGGTATCCAGTATAATAGGGTTTATAAATTATAGAAAAAATTGCAATAAAATTAAAGAATATTTATTGTGATATTATTATTTTAATAACTTATTATTATTATTTTTTTTTTTTTAACTCCTCAAATTTTGCCGCCCGGGGCACCTGCCCCTCCATTTTTCCGGGCCTGCCTAAAACTCAAAAGTAGGAAAAAGATATGAGTGCATTATTAACAAGTGATTTAATATTTGCTTTAATTTACACTTTTGAAACGGAATGTATCTATATGTATTATCTATAACAGGCAAATTATGTGAATAGGTATGTGGTTTATAGTCAAGACTATAATTCGCCAAAAGTTGATCAGTTTTTAGCAGCTATTTAGTGCTGTTAGGTTGGTATTAGACAATTTATATCAGCTGTTAACTGACTTTATGTCCTGTTGGAAAATGATTTACAGCTGGTATTATATGAATTACAATTTTCATAATATTTTGGGATTTAGGTTTAGTTGGAAAACATTTCCTAACCTTTCTCACTAATACCTTGGGATGGAATCAAGGTGTAGGAGAGAAAACGACCATGGACCATGGAGGGCAAAGTAGAAGTCATGGATTTTAGAGCTAGGAGTTCATAAATGTAATTTTTTTTTTTTTTTTAATCACTGATAGTTATATGATTATTTGGATTTATTGATAAATAAACATAAATAACATTGGATTTATCAAATAAACATAATATTGTTTTTGCAAAAGAACTTGGTTTATATATGCTATGCATGTCATTGCATATGCCTACAATTATTGACTAAATTATGTAAGGCCGTAGAAATTTAAATATCGTCCAAATCCATATTTATGAACTTTTTACTGCTGATCGGTAAGGGTCATTGATATGTGTTATCAATGAACCGACCGTATTCCTATTGTTATCTGTTTTCTGTTTGTTTTTTTTTAACGATATCCTTCCACCTAATGATAATCTAATATAAAAACTGATAAAGCGATCAGACTTAATTCGATTAAAATAATTACGGGTTTTTCTTTAATTATAATTGTAAATTTCAAGTAACAATAAAAGAAATGATTTTCACTCTTAAATTACTAAACAAACAGTATTAGATGCCTTTAAGTTATAAAACACCAACTTGGACTTACTTTAAATTTAGGGCTTTAATAAGAAATCCGTATCCAATTACTATTATCCAAAATCCTTAATGCTCAATATGGCATTTAAAAAACTTATGCTTTCTTCATATATTTGCTTTTCACGAGTTCAAAGATGGTTAGAACGGGAAACATAGGGGTAGTAGGTACATTAACGATGTCTAGGGTTTTAGCAGTGTGAGTGACAGCACCGTTCAACGGTTGTTTAACACACATAGTCCAGTCAATGAGCGCTAAAATGAGTATTGTAGAGTGCATGAAATATAAGATTATTTTTTACCTCAGGGCTTCGTTAGGAGTAGTTAGAAGGTAAACATACTAATAGTTCCTGCCCCTGGGGGTGAGCTAACGGTTGGGGGGAGGAGAGAAGTTCCTATTTTTGGGCTTTTCAATTTTATATCGGAAACGGTTGACTCAATATGTTTCATATACAAATTTAAGCCTATTAAAAGGTAAATTGTGTATATCAACCTACTAAACCCAAGATCGTGGGTTCGTAGCCCGGCAGATGACCTTAGGATTTTATATCCTTAAATGCCGTCCTTCGGAAGGGACTCAATACTCGTTAAAGATCCCTTCAAATAAATAGGCAAAATTTAGGACTCCCACCGTAGCATCGTCCGATTAGCCATAGCAGCATAAAGTGACGTTAAACGAAATAAACAACAAATTGTGTATATACATATTTGTCGAACTTCCAACTGTTTTCTAGATATACTTTATTGAAAATCGAAAATTTTCGCAAAAAAATAATTTTTACCTTACTTTTTGTCAAACATTTGCTTCAAGTGCCAGAGACGTATATATTAAATTAAAGTAAATCTAATGCTTTACAACTTTGATGCTGACAGTTTTGCTGAGAAACGATCGCGGAAGGCACTAAAAGCAAATGTTTGACAAAAAGTGAGGAAATTTAATAAGCTTTAATTTTTATTTATAAAATATTTTTCTAGACTTCACCATTTCCGAGATATAATCGAAAAACCCACAAATGGGACCTTCTCCCCCTCCTCCCCACCGATAGCTCACACCCCAGGGGCGGGGACTTTTAGTACGTCTGTCTACCTTCTAACTATTCCTAACGAAGCCCTGAGCTCAAAAATAATCGCATATTTTATGCACTATACTTGAACACTAAAATTCGAGAGGGAGAATTCAACCCTCAAGACAAGGGAAGTCATAGTTGGACTCCGTCTCTAAATGTTCCGTCGAAACCCCCTGAGCTATGTCAAAACCCCGGCAAATCTATTATTTAATTATATTCTGCCTCTAGACCTCTCGTCAACCTTTTTTTGTGACACCTCTACCACTTTGTAAGAGATAATAAATTCCAGTCAAAGAGGAACACCACGTCTAAGTAGAAATACTTTAATACGTGCCAACGTTTCAACCTGCCTCGCAGGTCTTCTTCAGGGCTATAAGGAACAAAATACTAGATGTGACAAAAAATAACAGACCGATAAACAGATGACAAACGGAATTCAGAATGACATGGATACAAAACTATATACAAAAAAGGCTTTAAAAAATAACAGATACATAATTCAGTAATAATACAAAGCAGCAAGGTAAGATTAAGGACAAGATCTGTATTTTGTCACATCTAGTATTTTGTTCATTATAGCCCTGAAGAAGACCTGCGAGGCAGGTCAAAACGTTGGCACGTATTAAAGTATTTCTACTTAGACGTGGTGTTCCTCTTTGACTGCATCCCTGATCATCTTCTTCTCCAGTCATCATAACAGTCAACTATACTTTAATTATAATAAATTCCATATTCAAAATTCCATGTGATTTTAGAATATGTTAATACAAAATACTCAAACTTCAATTCACAGGACGTTAAAAAGTTACAAACTTGTAGGTAAAAATGTGTTGAGAGAAGTGAAGAGAATTTTGATTTATAAAACAGGTACTTATTTTATTTTATTATATTTTTTTATATTGTAAAACCATAAACGTTCATTCATTTCCGGATAAATCGATACATTAATCCTCAAATTTATTGTATATTTTTACAGTTGTGATTTTTAATAAGTATATATAAACCCCCCCCCCCCCCCCATCAAAAGTATTAGAACGCTTTAAAGTATTTGAATTTCACAATAAAGGTTCTGAAGTCTATAATAAACATTTTTAAACTGTACATAAATAAGTTTTATAAAATTAATTACAATATTTCTTCCAATAAACCAAAAAGTTAGAAAACATACTTTTTTACACTTCTAAATTTTAAATTCACATTTAATAAGACCTATGATTCTGAACGAATCATCTTCGCTTAAACGATTCATTGTGAATGAATTAGTTGTTATAACTAGACTGTTGAAAAAAGAGAGAACAGGCTTGAGGCAAACGAAAGATAAGCTTAAAAGAACTTTGAAATGAATAAGCCAAACTTCTATCGTTTATTGGTAAACAGTGAATAACGATGTATCTGATCTCTAATGCCTCTCACTTAATGAATAATAAATATAAATGTAAACAAAGTATGGATTAAGGTCAAACCCATGATAATCTCGAGGATTATGCGTCTTGAAATACTTTTGACGGGGAATGTATTAAAACAACGAAAAAACTATTATCATATTTTGAATTGTCAATTACCGTATCGCATATACTAATTATGTTTTTTATGGAAATAATAATGATGATTTAAATTATTTTTGTACTTATAAATATTTATGCTAAATATTAACTGGACAGATCCTTAGGTTTACCTGCTGATAGAAGCAGAAGGAGGAAGAGAGGCGACATACTGCTCGCCCGGACTCCCGGCTAGCAGTGACAACCAATTGGTGTCAATGGGACGCTTTTGTGGCAGTTCCTCCAATGCCACGCCACCCGCTAAACTGGCCAATGTCACTTGAGTGTTTTCACTCGATCACCGGGGGTAATGACATCCTGCTGATTGGCTATCCAACTGTAAATGATTTCATTAGGCTTGGGTTCAAGTGTGTGCTCAAAGTGAGAGGGGATGGTCAGGGGAATGATGGATGAAAGGTTGTTTCGAGAATTCATTTGTCATATTAATACATTAAGTTTCAGCTAATGAATATAACCAAAGTCCAAGTACAATCAGTGACAGCCATTTTCACACACTACATCTCTATTCATTGCACTTTTTGGTTTTTCCTTTTCTACAAATAGATATTTAATGTAATATATCCACCTTCTAGTAATGAACTTTTAATATATTTTTAACAAAACAATGCATTGAACAACACTCACTTTAGATTCACATGATGGTATTTATGAGGATTGATTAATTAATTGCCACTTGTATTAGAATTATTTTATTTGAAAACTAGATTCGATTGTTAAACATTTATCATAAGTGCTACAACATTTTCAAAACATCAGCACCTTGTTGCATGGATTATATATACTATAGTTTTCAAAAATGTACGACAAGAAATAAAATATATTGGTACTGACCTGAGGAGGTCAAACGGACTGGAATATATCAAGAGTGGGAAGCGAAGGGCCTGGTAGGTTAAATTTCTGGGGTTTTCCCTATGACTAACTGAACTTTTCCGTTCCTATTGGAAACAAATTTAATATTTAACCATAGAGCTTTGGAGCTCCACTAAACCATCCAATTCATTTCGTATTCAATCCTTACAATTCAAAATCCTTCGAAAAATCCTCTATGCTCCTCACTTTGTCACCAATAAACTTATCCATAAAGATATTTATGTTCCATATGTTGCTGATTTAGGCCAAACCAGATACCTATCCTTTCATAGCAAGCTCCAGAACCACTTAAATCCACTAGTTTCTCGACTTACTTCCCACTCCATACCCGATGGCCTCTAGGTCATAGATCTTCTAGTGTAGAATTTTTATTGAAGTAATACTGATGAGTAGTCCTTTTCAAGTTTTAAATGTTATTGTAAACGTTATCAACACATTTACTTGATGTATGTATTTGTACAGTTGTAAATTTCAATTAATTGATATAAAAAAAAAAAATTAACCTACCTGGCCCTTCCCTTTCCACTCTGGATATACTTCAGAAGTCCGTTTGACTTCCTCAGGTCAATACCTATATATTTGAATTCTTGTCGTACATTTTTGAAAACAGTATAGATAATCCATGTAACAATGTGCTGTTTTTTGAAAAAAAAAAAAACAGCAAACTGTTGCAAACCTTGTTTGTTTTAGAACTGATAATGAATGTCTAGCATTCGAAACTAGTTTTTATATAAAATAATTCCAATAGAAGTGCCAATTAGTTCATCAATCCTAATTACATTGAATATTTATACATATTTGATTTTTGAAATGGTTTTCGATTAAAAAAAATTGCTTATTTAAAAATTTGATGAATAAAACGTGTCATTGAAAAAAAATTCATATATACATATATGAACGTACGGCATTGTTATTAAAAATGCGAATATATCTGCTCAAATTTCTCAGCCTTTTCTCCTTCATGGCATCCTACAAGATCCTGTCTGATGATGTCGAAGACCTGAAAGCTCTTACTGTGTCGGGATGGAGGGAGAAAACAAACAGGGATTTTTGGAACCTCGTCGTTAATGAAGCTATAACTAAGATTTTATACACACCTATACGTTGTAAGATCCATAAGCTTCCTCTCTGAGGAAAAAGGAAATTTGAAACCAGTTTTTTAGCTTTATGTTTTTTTTTTCAATATATTCTCCAATAAGCTCTACCACACTTCATACATATATAATACCTTTCCGTGAAAAAAAAAACAACTCAATTTCTTCCTGAATTAGAAACAAAATATTGTGTCCATCCATAATCTACTGTTTTTATATCTAATGCTTCTGATAAAGAAACTGGCGGCAAATTTTCGATTCGAGCAACGCCAACAGAGCAAGTCCCAACGCAAACAATGTAGGCAAAACGTGACTTTTTTCATGCAAACCAATGAAGCTTCTAAATAGTAGGTCTTAGTGATATACGTTATATAACAAAAAATATTCTCTATCCTAATATATGGAGCTGAAACGTAGTCCCTCACCGAGAGGATTAGAGGTAAGTTAAATGTGATTGAGATGGTCTTCTAGAAGAGATATATCTAGAAAACCGAAGCAGATTGGGTAAGTAATGAGGACATAAGGAAGAAAATGGACATTACAGAGAGCGTGACGGAACATGTCATGAAAAAGAAGTTAACATTGTACGGACATGTGCATCGCATGTTGAAAAGATGGTACCCTACGAAGAATGGAAGAAGAGGATGACCAGCAAGGAGATGGGAGGATGAAAGGAAGGAGTAAATGGCTGAGAGAAGTCTGAGGGACGGTGATTAGTGGGACAGAAAACTCTGGAAGGAAAGTTCGACCTGGCGGAACACCGACGAAGAGAATCACTTTTTAACAGAACAGTACTATTTTTATTATTTTTTTAAATAACGTTATAGGTATCAAAAAGAGAAAAATGTAAAGTTAATAAGCTACTTCGCTGAAATAATTATTTAAAAGAGTATATTTATAGTTTCTTTCAAATAATTATCAATAGGGACAGGATTAGAATTTATTTCATAATGTATATTGTTTATTGTTTCTTAACAGCCAGCCAATAAGGCGATAAGTATACTGCAGGCTATAATTAAATTGAATAACACTTTATCATATTGATAACGAGGAGAAAACTTGCAATGAGAATCAACCGTATGTCCGTTAAAAATACTATTCTCTTTTGTTTATTTACTTTTGGTAGTAAATAAGAAGTTATGTTATTTTAGTAAAACAAGCGGTGAATTAGGTATACAAATTAATATGTTATATTTTATGAAGAACAGCTCATTTATAGCATTACAATGATTATTATTTTCTTCTATATGCTTCTGGTCGAAAATATATGAAAATTTCATTAAAAACTCATATTATTTTAAAAGTAAGTAAAACGGTCCAAACGTTCTGATGATAAATAACTCTCATCAGGAGCAAATCATCAATACAAAGTACAGTCATTTATGAAGCTCATGTTTTCCAAACGATAACCAAGTGAAGATAGGGTAAGTGATTGTCATGGCGACAAAGTAACAGCTGTTTTAGTTGTAGATAGGAATCATATGATTTCGATCCCGGTAGCACTGAAAGTATAAAATTCAACATATAAGATTCATAAAAATATATTTAAATATTACGTTAGTTTTATACGCATCTTGCATGTTTTACCCATCCCCCATATATCTTAAGAATAGAACATAGGGTTATTATTATTATTATACTAGGATACCCCGTCGAGACTTCTCCCGCGCTCATAATTAAAGAACTTATTTTAACTAATAATTGAATTTCATTTGTTTATTGATAAAAATCTTGTATTGAAGTATAAAATTCATTATGTCTTCAATGATATTTTCACGCTTTGGCAGTAGATTATGGATGGACATATACATGTATACCTATTTTGTTTCCCAGTCAGGGGGAAATTGAGTTTGTTTTTTTTTTCATTGAAAGGTATTATATGTATATGAAGTGTGTAAAGCTTATTAGAGAATATATTGTAAAAACATAAAGCCAAAAAACTTGTTTCAAATCACCTTTTTTTCTCAGGGTGGAAGCTTATGGATCTTACTACATATAGGAAGGTATATGTAAACAGCTTAGTTATATAATAATAAATTTCTGGTTGTTGTCTTCTCCCTCCATTCTACTCACTTAAAAACTAGAAAATAAATCTCTTTATGGTCAAGCTTTAAACCTGAGCAGTAAGTAGTGATTGGCAAATGGTGATGTCTTCGTTACGGTCCGTTCATTTGCTGTCAACGGACGGGTGATCTATGTTGTCAACACTAAAAAACCTAATAATCAATCAGTCAATTGATATTAAACAATGAGGTCCCGTCACAGAACAATCCATCCCGACACAGAGCTTTCAGGTCTTCATCAGATAGGATCTACTTCACTGCTTGTAGGGCGCCATGAAGGAGAGAAGGCTGAGAAATTTGAGCAGATATGTTCGGCTTGTTTATGACAATGCCATACGTTCATATATGTATATATGAAATTTTCTTTCAAAGACACGTTTTATATATAAAATTTTTAAATAAACAGCAAATTTTCTTAATCGAAAACAAAAATTTATCAAATCATATCTGTGGCACTTGTGCATAGTGGGCTAAGTGCGAAAATTCCGATTATAGGAAAACTGAATTGAATGTTTGAGATTTTTTCCAAAATCGTCCAGTTAAAAAAATTCAAGCTTGTGGTGCTTAAACTCTTGATAGTCCATTTTTATTTATGTTGGTAAGGTATGTTTCAATTATTGCCAATATTCTAATATTTGATACTAATCGTTCCAAAAAAAATCGAACTCTTAGCCCGAATTACAATAATCGATTATGTGTGATATGGGCTACGTTATTCATGTTATGATTGACCTCTGAAAGTCAAGTGCTTAACTAATTTTCAGAGTTCAGAAAAATTAGGTATACATTAAATAATATTTTTCCTTTTTAAAAAAATTATGTTTGACATTTTTTATATATTTTTTTACATATTACATTCCACTGCAACCTATTTTAAGGTCTTGAGTTCAGTGCTTGGCAAGTACATATTTACTGTTTCATGAAAAACAGGTGTACAAACTTAATCGGTCTGGATAGACACATAAACGCCTGGTTCCCACCCCCCACCAATCATAGGTACCCTTTATGAGGCTCAGAAGTGGATCCAGATATCATAAGGAAATCGGATTTGAAATTAAATACAATAGGGGGCAGTGATCTAGAAGGCATAGCCAAGCGACAGCACTACATTTTTTGTTGGCATCTTTGATAGAGATCTGATGAGGTTCCTTTGTTCAGAGGACAATTAAAATAACGTCTGTATGGTTGAAGTACCCGCCAGTATTTCTTTGGAGATCAGTCTGAAGAGCAGAGCTTCACTTGTCGCAAATTCCGTTCTCTATAAGTTGAAAAACCGGATTTTTTAAAATTATGTTAATTTAAAGTTTAAATTATTTTTTTTATGATTAGAATGAACCCAAAAAAGTTTATATGGACGTTATTAGTGAGTGTTTGGTGTTTGTCGCCACCTGATGCACAAGGTAAGTACTTCTACGTAGTCCAGTCAATAAGGTATTATAGAGTGCGTTGTCTGTAATCCAAGGTTTTTCTTTGGAAACATGTTCAGGGTAGTTAGGAAGTAAACGCATAGTGCAGTCAATAAACACATTGTAGAGTCCATGAAATATCTGATAATTTTTTACTTCATAGCTTCGTTAGGAGTAGCTAGAAGGTAAACATACTTAAAGTCCCCGCCCCTGGGGGGTGAGCTAACGTTTGGGGGAGGGAAGAAGTTCAATTATTTTAATTTTTCGATTATATCTCGAAAACTGTTGACTCTAGAAATTAAAGCTAATAAAATTTCCTATAAAATTGATTCTATATAAATTTGCAGAAATGCCAACGGTTTTCGAGATATAATCTAAAAAACAAGAAATTATCGGATATTCCATGCACTCTACACCCCTCATTTCAGCACTCATTGACTGGACTAATACTAAAAGTCCTGGTGCTTTCGGGCCTGGGAACAAGAAGGGGGGGGGGCTGGGGCTGGAAGGTCCCATGTTTTAGTTTTCCGATCATATCTCGGAAACAGTGAGACGTACGCAAAACATGATAATTTACTAAATTGAAGGAAATTAAATTTTCTACAAATTTTACTCTTTTTTGATATTCCGTACCGTTCCCGAGATACAGAATAGAATAGAAAATAAACTTTATTCTGGAACGATGTCCCCTAAGAATAATATAATGTACAGAAATAAATATACGCTTAGCAAATGTGAAAATTTGCGAAAAAACGATTTTCTCCTCACGTTCTCTGTTAAACTTCCCTCCATATCTTCTAAAACGTTCATCCTAAGACAAAAGCCACATAAAAAATGTTTAGAGCAATAAAGTTCCTTCAAAAATATGTTAATATTATTGTTTGATGCTTTCTTCTTCGAAAAAGCAAATTAAACAATATAAAATTACATAGCAGAGGAAGATACGACACGTATTCTCCAATATACTTAGATAACAAATCTAGTCAGCTGACTGACTCAGTGTTGATATTTAGATTAACTTTCGGTAGAAGAATGACGTGGACCTTCTTGCTAAACAGAAGCGACTAAAACTACATACTGTCTTCGATAGTGCCTAAATTATCCGCCCAGAAACTCATAATACCTACATACCCAGAAGCTACTAAATACACACACTTTCTAAAACACTTGAGGTACGCATGATGGTATAAAAGGATCATTATAATTAGGATTGATGAATTATATATCACTTTTATTGAAAAAACTAGTTTCAAATGTTAAACAATTAAAAAACAATTTTTTATTTTTTTTATTTCAAAACATCTTTATTCAAATGATAAATAGTACATTGATACATATATTATTAAAATATAATGTATCTAGACTGAGTTTTACAAAATATCATCCTTTTGGATGTTTTAATGTGATTGAATGTTAGAAAAAAAAACATAGTGTTACAGATAAATAGCGACATTCAGTGACGATGTTACACTGAGATTAAGGTAGTAACAAAGGAAAAAAAAAAGGATAAATAATTAAACAGATAGGAAAAAAAAATAAACAGAAATTAAAAGAGAGTTTTAAGACGGGAATTTGTCCTTCCATTCCAGTTGGTTGGCTTTGAAGGAGGATTTAAAGAAGAAAAAAGAGAATTGGACAGGGTAGGAAGCATGCCGTAAAATTTGATGTGACAACGTTTTATGTACTGAACAGGGTTTTCTAGATTAAATCGAGATGCAAAATCAGTCAGTCGGTCTGTACGCCAAGGGGACTGTCTTCGTATAGTCATTAGTGTTCTGTTTTGGAGTCTGTTTAATTTATTGATGGTATCTTGAACTAAGTGCCGAAAAAGAGGAGCTGCATGAAGAAGTCTAGGACGAAGGATAGCTTTATAAAGAAGAAGTTTCAATCGGACAGATAAAGTTGGAGAGCGAAAGAGATGCGAAAGAGAAGTGAATGTTTGACGATGACGAAAATGACTGGAAAAGGTTAGGTGTCGATCGAGGCGAACACCAAGGTAGTTAATAGATGATGCAATCGGAATTTCGGTATTATTAAGCTTGATTGGCTGGATCTTTTTCCTTTGGGATTGACGAGAAAATGAGAAAACTATGGCGTCAGTTTTAGAAGGGTTTATACAAATACCTAAATTGGAAAGGGAATCTGAAATTTGTTGAGCCACCGCTTGCATATTTTGAAGGGCTTTTGTAGTGCTGATGGATCGCAATATTTTCGGCATAAGCTGATATTTCGACGCGTGGGTAACGAGTGCCGATTACATTTGCTGTGTAAGAAAGTACAGAGCCTTGTGGAACACCAATCCGAGAGGACTTATATGATGACAAGGAGTTTCCAACTCTATAACAAAAGGAACGATTTGAGAAATAAGACCGAAGTAGATTAAAGAGGAAAGGAGGAAATTCGTGATGAAGAAGTTGAAGAAAAAGATTCTCATGTTGAACGCAATCAAAAGCTTTTGTACAATCAAGGGAGATCATAGCAGTAGCGTGATTTTTAAGAAGAGCAGTGGTAACATAATGTTGTACACGTGAAAGTGAATGTACAACATTTAGACGAGGTTGGAAGCCTGTCTGTTCGTAAGGGATAATTGAGAGTTCATCGCAATGAGTTTGAATATGCGGGAGCAATAATTTTTCAAAAAGCTTTCCTAAATGGGAGAGGAGGCTAATGGGACGGTAATGATCCGGATTTAAGCCAGTTTTATTAGGTTTCAAAAGTGGTATAATAATGGCTTTTTGCCATGAGCTGGGGAAATATCCAAGAACTGAGCAATTGTTGTAGATGGAGGTAAGATAATTTAAGGTTATGCGAGGAAGATGGCGGAGAAGAATAGCCTGTATATTATTTGGCCCAGGTGCTTTCTTAGGTGCCATTCGAAATATCGTTGCTTTAACTAATTTAGCATCAAAATGGGGTACATCGGAAGATTTAAATGGCAGAAAAGGAGGAACATAAGGAAGAGGTGCAGAAAAATGTTGAGCATAATGATCACAAAAAAACAATTGTCTGCATTAAAAAAATATAATAATACATATATAATGTATGTTGCCGAGAGCTGATGTTTTGAAAATGTTTGCATCTTTTTTAGAAGTAATGATGATTGCTTCATCCAATAACCGATATGGACCTATGCATCACATTATATTATTTATAGATTTCAAAGGTGATAGGATGCTTATCTTCTCGAAACCTCTAGGACGAAACGTTTTGGTGTAATTGGCCGTCAATAATAAGAAGCAATCTGACTCACTTTACGATTGTTTCCGGATTTGGTGAGAAAGCGGTGACATCGGAAACTTTAAATCAGTCTGAAGGGTAGTCAATTATGTTATGTATGTTTTTCAAACAATCATGAAAGTACTTGATTTAAAAAAAAAAAAATTATTTTCGCTTAACGCCATTATGCACTCCAACTAGGGTAGGAAGGACGGTTTATACTACAGGTTACCTCATTTATTAGTGAAGGCTGGGAAGGTCAAGAATTATTTCTGACATTTTATTTCGGGTCCTCATAATAAATTTTAACCCCCCCCCCCCCCCCCAAGAAATACTTGAATTTAATTGAAGTAAATTATCAGTAAAAACGTTGAAATGATCTTAAATTGTTCATAGCTCACTGATTCTAAATTTAGTTAAAAGTTAACCTTTTGGAAAAACATATATTAAAAAACACATTAGTAAAAAACATACAGAACCGTTGACAATGAAACTTCCGCAATTTTGTTTAAAAATTGGCTATTTCGACGGAGCTACTTCACCTGCTCGCTTCACTTTGTTACTGAAGTCCTCCATTCCTTAGGATGAATCTAACCCGCACCGTATTGTTTTAATACTCCATTTCAAAGTCAATTTTTATTCACTTTGTATGTTCAATTTGTATAGCATGATTGTATGGCAATAAGGCCCACGGTAAGGTAAAAAGGGCAAAGTGGAGGGGGGGACTTGATAAAAAGAAAAGAAGTTGTATTATGACATCATATTTTTAGATTATACGTTTCATGAGGTTCTAAATCTAATAAAATCATTGCTAGTTTCATCGGATTAGCATCCTGCAGGAAAGCTTTCAGTTAATGATCATAAAGAAAAATGATAATGTATTATCATTTATTATTTTTATCTAAGAGAAGAGTTAATCTGTTATATTTCGTTTTATAGGTGCTAATTTTTGGATATGTTATTTTTCAGGCATATATTTATTTCATTTATTTATTTTTTTTAACAAGAAGTATATTTTGTTTGCTGGTTATACATATATTTCTTTTTTAATTTTCTGTTCTATAAAACATTTGTATTAATTATTATTAATATATGAGAGAAATATTAATAAGTGAAAATAGACTAAAAATGAAGAAAAATGCCGCTGACCTTATCTTTCTATTCAAGTCCGTTGCAGATATATGAAAAGATATAGAAACATGAGTCTAAGATTTTTTTTTGGAAACCATGTTTTTTGACGTAAAAGCTGTAATATCTCCACTTGGCTCAAACAATTTTCAAATGTTTATTACATTAAATTTCCTTTAAGACCAGAGCACATGTAACCTTGAATTATACAAACTTGGGACCTAAAGAACAGCTTGATCTTCAACTTATTTAAGAAAGTTACAATTTCTTATATTACTTCCACGCTCAACGTTTTTCGGAAAAACAATCCACAAAACTGCAAATATCATTTTAAAAAAATTGCATATTTAACCAGCATCGAATCATCAAATTAATGATTGCTTGTTGGAGAAATTCACTTTTGAAACTGGAAAAGCATGTTTTAATTTGCTATGCAAATCGGGAAATGGGTAAATAAAACATTATGATAATCGCTCGATGAAAATCTCTATTTTACACAAAAGGAACTCATCATCGGAATAAAAAGCAAAAAAAAGAAAAATCTAGTTTGCCAGAAATAAACGAGATGCTCTCTCTCTCTCTCTCTCTATATATATATATATATATATATATATATATATATATATATATATATATATATATATATAGATAGAGAGAGAGAGAGAGAGAGAGAGAGAGAGAGATATTGTATAAACAAAACAGCCGATACACAGCTGAAAAAACAGTCAACAATAGGAATATCTTCCGTATACATTTCACAAAGTTTTATTCCATGGAGCTGAAATAATATTGCATGCGGTAATTCCTATTGGTTCATGAACGAAATGTAACAAATAAATTATGATCAAATGCGGCCGAAACTAATAACAATTTCTCTAATCCCTAATGTTTCTATGACTCATTTCACGAAATAAAAATCCTCATCAGAACTGTATATATCTATAATGAGGTAAAGATGGTTTAGCTAATTATTTGGAAAACGAAATTAAGTTCATAATTTATATGTACTAGCTTGGGAGGGAAGGTCAAGATTTAATAAATTTTCATCAGCCCAGGAGGGATTCGAACCCACGACCTGGTTACGAACGTGCTAAGACCCTCGCCTCAACTCACTCGGCCATTGAGTTCCCAAAATAACATTCTAACAGAATATTAAAACTTATGAATTTATATTATTTTATTCATATCTGAAAAGTGTAACTTGAATGACGTGGTTGCAGGTTATTAAATCATCGGAACATTAGTTCCACAACCCTATACTACATCTATTTAGGTATTCAGTCATTAGCAAACAATACTCCAGACAGGAGACGTTCATGCTTTTTTTCTTTCCTCTAATGTTCCTCAGTGCGGCCTCAGTAAAACCTTCGTTTCTTCATCCATTTTCAACACAAATCCGAGACCTTTTCTGTGGCTCTTTAGCGTAGTGTATATAGAGTGTGTATATAGTGTGTATATTGCTGTCACAACGTAGCGTTTCATTTTAGCCAAATGAATTGAGTGGTGAACAAGAACTATAGAAAAATAACTTGTTCTAACGCAATTGATGATATTATGAAGTCAAAATACACTTTACATTAAAAAAAAAACCGAAGCAACAATTCATCCATCAATCAGAAAAAGTAAAGCTGTCATAATGAACTCATAATTAATAATGGAATACCATATGTTTGCTGATAACAATTTTATCAGTTGAAGCTTAAATGAATAAACTTATTTTATTTTCTAAAAAATAATAATAAAAAGATACTTACCGTTTTCTATTTCAAATGAAAATATTCTGAACCATCCAGCTAACTCTAGTTCTACGGAAACAGTATCGTTCCATCACCACCATTTCTACTCGGTACAAGTAATAAAATTGCAGTCATTTCATTGATAAATATGAGATGATTTTAAAGTAAATATATAGCATTCTATTATGTTAAAAGAAAAGTTTACAAACAACATTATTTTTATTGAAAAAAGGAACGATTGCCTTGGGAATGGTAAAGCATATAACCTGGCAGAGTATAACTCAAAATTAACAAAGAAGGTTATAATAGTTCTTTATTAAACACATGTTAACCAATTTTTTTTATAAACTGTATACAAAAAGGAACGATTGCAACAATCTTGGGGGAAGTTTCTGAAATTAAATGGCTTGTTAACGGAGGTTTGACAAGCAGATAATAGGCAATAAAATCATAATTCGAACAAAAAAGATATCAATAAAAAATAGTTAATGCAATACAGGTGTGGAGAATGAAATAAGAAAGAAAATATGGCGTTAATAACCGATGCTGTTGTACGCCATGAAAACCAAACAAACAAACAAACAAACAACCAATTTTTTATGTTTCTTACTTTCAATACTAATCTAAAAATGGTAGAATCTGAGAATGCTCAGATGGGCTAGGAAAGCTCTCTGTCACATAGATAACTGTCAAGATACGCTCAAACACAAGAACTAATCTTTTAACTTAAGTTGTAGTACTGAACAAAGTTATGTCTATTATTAACATAATAAAGTTTATTATAAGTATACGAGAGTAATCTCAAAAGTCCAAAAAACATATATTATTACCTAATAGCTGTTGCATTTTTTAAAGATCGAAGTGTTTTTCAACATTATAGCCATTTCGTTCGATGCATTTTTGAAGATGCTGTTGCAACTATTGTATGGTCATGTCTTATCTAATTTGCGCTTATATCCTTGGGGCAGTTTTGCCGGACGTAGAGATTTCTCCTTTTACTGTTCAAGATGAAATACATACTATGAACATTGTTTTGACGTCCTACTTTTCCTATTAAATAGGTAATTCGAGGTCAGTGTAAAACTATCGATTGTTAACTTGTAATCAGTAATGATAGGTTAATTCTCCGCTTGATTTGAATTTAATCATAACCTAACAGCAACACCCCCTTTGTTATTAGAGTTTTCGTTTTTTTCCTTAGATTCAACATTTTTACAGTGGTTTTTAGTTTTTTTTATTAGAAACCCCATGCTCCTACAACTATGTTCTTTTATTATTAAAATTAGATCCTTTTATTAAGAGCTTGTATCTTCACATAAATTAGATTAATTTTGTAAGTCTACTAGATAAATTCGTTCATTTTATGTGGTTCGAAACTATTTTCCTACAACTATATTCTTTGTTCTTTGTTTCACCTTATACATTTAGAACTTGTTATTTAGGGGTGTAGTATTGTGAATAAAATAACAAAAAAAAAAAAAAAATATATATATATATATATATATATATATATATATATATATATATATATATATATACTAGCTGACCCGGCAAACGTTCTTTTGTCATATAACGTATTTCTTGGTAATTTCTAGTGTAGACAAAAAATAACTGACTTTACTGGGAAGTGACACCGGTATAGTCTGGCAAATGAGTGTTGATCCAGTAAAAGCGCGGAAAATTTTAAAAATCTAGCACTGGTAACACTAAGTCTATATCAGGAATAAACTTTAATAATAAAAATAAATATTATTTTTGTACAAAAATTTTAGATTTGCCATAAGCTCATTTTAATTTTAATCGAAATAGAGTGAAAAACATTCACAAAAAAGACTATAATTGATCAGTTATCAAGGGGGGTGACAACCCCCTTCTGACACAGGAGTGGACAACCCTTATCACTTAGGGGTATGAAAAATAGATAGTAGCCGATTCTCAGACCTTCTGAATATGCATATAAAATTTGGTAAAAATCGTTTTAGTCATTTCGGAGGAGTATGGAAACTAACATCGTGATACGAGAATTTTATATATAAGATATACATACATATATATATATATATATATATATATATATATATATATATATATATATATATATATTATATATATATTTCCTATCTAAATGGATTTAGGTAGGGATTCATTTCCTGGTTGTAGATAGATATAGGGATATTTTATATGTAATGTAGGGATTCCGTAAATAAAAATCTGGCAACGCCACCTTATGCCTCATTAGAATCACAATGATAACTCATTCAAACTTGTATTAAATTTGCGATTTTTTAATCGATCTTTATTTTAAAGTATAAGATCAAACATTAAGATCTTCTCAGATAAGTATTCGAACTCCGCTAATAAAGACCTCTTTGGGTTTATTTATATTTTGAGCGCAGCGAGCGGAAGTTGACCACTGTGTCGTAAGTTCATTGCGTAAAATAAATTTACATAAAAAATTGCAGGATTGGAGTAGTGAAGTAACCTGCAAACTAATCTTTTAGGATAACAGTTATTGCCGTAGTCCATCTGAGCATTCTTTGTTTGTATTAGAAAAAGTTTGCTGAAAGAAAATTTATCAAATGTTTTCGCAAAAATTATATGTATAAAAAATGATTCAGTTGTGATTCTTATTGGCAGAGGTTCAATTAACTTAATTCTCGTACTTCCCATTGGCCAACTGGAAGTAAGATAAGAATATATCCCTCTACTACCCCCTTCTGTAATTGATGAAGGAGGGGTATCAGCACTTTAGAGTTACCTGAACTGAACAATTTTAATAAAATTCAGTGAACTTGTTTCTGTTGGTCTGCTTACGATTCTTTACTATTAAATTGTTTATTTCTTTTTATGATGGGGGGGGGGGAGGGAGCGAGCTGGTGACTATGCAACTTTAGGATTTTCGATTTAATTATAAAAAAGAAAGACGGCGTCGGAAAAAAATGATTAATTTAAAACATAATTACCATTATAGGCCTTCTGTTAATGCAAAAGTTAGCTCTATGAAAATCCACTACAGTTTCATTACTTGGATAAGAGACTCAATACTTAGTTTAAAATATGACTATAACTGAATTTTATAGTAGGTGAAATTTTAAAATAATATTCCATTCAATGAAATTCATTTGTTTCGTAAATTTGTGAAAAGAACGAAACAATTGATGTTATCTCACCATAACCCAGTGGGCACTTGTCTTTTGAAGCTGTGAGTATGCTTTTACAGTACTCTAATGTTTTCTGGAAGGTGTGATGGCTTAGTGGATAAAGCACTGGAGTTGTAACTTCCAGAATTAAGGTTCAAATTTGGCTGAGATAGATTTTATTGATATTGTTGTTGATGAGAATACTGGATCAGGGGATCCATTAGTGCACACCCAGCTCTTATAATGGCACCCTTTATTCAGAAAGAACCTGGCGGTCAAGTGTGCACCCCTACAAATCTCCTCGTAAGCCATTATTCATGAAACAGTACAACCTTGCGAAGTACTATACAAAATCATACCTCCTCCACTTTTGGTTAACTTGGATATCTTAAGTGACTATTCTATAATATGTTGCCCTTGAATATATAGGAGAAATTAAGTAAAAATTTCAGTTCAACTTATAAAAATTAAATTTATATTAATTATTCGGATCAGAAATAACCACCTTATGATTTGACGTGGTACCTGTCCTCCAGCTTAAATTTACAATGTTACCATTAAACAGACCAACACTTTTCAATATTTAGGATTTGTCTTAAACAGAAGGATGACCTTATCAAAAGACCGAGAATTATATATTCACTTCTACACTGTAAGTTAGACAAAGACTAAACACTTGCACCTATTTACTAAAATCACTATGGGTCTACCCCTCACTAATTTAACTTGTTAAAAGGCACTCATTCAAAATAAACAGGACTTCCATTCGAAAACATTTAGACTCATTATACAATCACACTGGTACTTCTATAACAAAGAATAACTCACCGACTTTTACAATTAGGATTGATGAATTAATTGCCACTTCTATTGGAAGGCACGCTTGTAGATGGAGCTATTAATGCAGGTACTATTGGTCTTACTGGAATATCTAATTTATGTATTTTGGGTAGGCCGTAGAGTCATAGTAGCAAAGTTTCATTTCGATTAGGTTATATTTTTTATTATCGGGTATTAAAGTACTATTATTTATAAATCTCGAACTTTATTTTGAATTAAATTAATACATCAATCCTAATTGTATTGATCCTTCTATACCATCGTGCATTCCTCAATTGACAGACTTTTACTTACCCATGGTAAATGATCACATCCAGATTTCATACAAGAAATTTCATGACAGACTTTACAGCTATACCAACTAACTTACAGAAATCATGGTCTCGAAAAACATGCTAGAAAATACCCACAGAAGTCTATAAAGGAGTTGAATCCTTTATAGATTTCGGTAATTACCATTATTATCCTATAATTATCATTTCTGCTTATTGTCATGGGTTAAAAGTGAATTTAAAAAATATTGATAAGACAATTATATATTTTTTATATATTTAATTTTTAGTATTGATAATTATTAAATTTTACTCTTCCTTCTTCTTCTTTATCTTCCTCCCTGTGCCATAACTAGCATGAAGGGGCTTCAATCCAATGCTGCCAGACCTCACAGTCCCTGCTGAGCTGCTTCAGTTGATGGAGAGTTCTTCCTCCTATCCTCTGGAAATACTCCTCATATAAAATCCTAGGCCTTCCGCGTGGTCTCTTGCCAGTGGGTCAAGCTTCCATCACTTTTCTAGGCTCTCGGTCCTGATTCATCCTACATACGTGGCCGAACCACTTGAGATGTTGTTTCTCTAGGGTGATTTGTAGAGCAGTTATGTTTAATTCTTCTCTAATCCTCTTGTTTCTTATGTGGTCTCTTCATGTTTTTCCTGCAACCCTACATAGGTATTTCAATTTGGCTCCATTCTGCTAATCTAATTCTTAAGCATAATGCAGCTCTCGCTCCCATAGATAAGAGCAGGGAGGTAAATTGATTTGTAAATGAGGAGCTTGGTTTCCTGCCCCACATCTCGGTGGCCAAAAATGCTATTGCATATACTATAATAGATTTAGTTGGCTCTCACAATCATATTTCCAAATCTATCTTGCCCTGTCTGTTCATAAATAAATAAATTACAAGGAGTTGGACGATGGATCTCCTTATTTACAACTTATTTAAAGACCATGTTACGAGGGAGTACCACTGGGTGCTGACCTCCATCATACTGGACATACCTGTTGTATTACATTATTATCATTTCTGCTTATTTTCATTGGTTGAAAGTTAATATAGATAAAACAATCATATATTTATGTATTTAATTTTTAGTATTAATAATAATTAAATTTTACTCTTCCTACCATTGTTTATTTTTAAAGCAAGCAAAGGTGATAAAAAGCTTAACCAAATTGCCACTAATAAATTAAAAACTAAGCAATAATCCGAATTTACAAATGAAAAATGCTTAAGCAGGTATATTGTTTTTAATTGAGTAGTATTTCTTTATAATGTACATAATATAATATATTTGCTTATCTTACTAGATGAATCTGTAAGAGATATCATTTATTTATTCAGTCGGTTGGAACTCATTACAAAAATTAATACCAAATCTACTGTATTAACAATCTGATATATTCCAATTGTTCCGATGATTGGTTTGTTTAATCTTAAGTAGAACTTTATAATGGTTTTCCTGAATTATTGAAGTTTACTTTAGTGGAATTATAATTCTATTCAAATATTTATCAATATGAATATATTATAAAGAGGAGGCGCGGTAGCACAGTGGGTAAGGCACTTGACTACCATGCTCCCGGGCCCGAGTTCGAGTCCGACTGAAGGCAGAAAATTTATTTTCTGTTATTTCGGCCGTGGATCGTATTCGAGGTCGGGAGACCCTCCTGGGGCACACCCAGCCTCCCAAAAAGGGTACCCTTAATTGGGGAAAAAAACCTGGCGGTTGAGCGTGAATTCTGGCCAAATCACCTCCTTTCACAACCGTTGGCTTAGAAACAGTACAACCTACCTAAGTACTGAACCTGAGACCCTTCATGGGTTGTAAGTGGTACAGGTTTTTTTTTTTTTTTTATATATTATAAAATAATAAGTATTATTACGGAATGGTATGATTCTAGGTTTAGATTATGCTGTTCATATAGGATGCTTTAAAAATAATTTAAATGAGTTTGAAAATCAATTTGTGTCGAACGATGGACTTGTTTTAAGAGAAAAGCTTACTCCTCAAGTGTGTGTTAATTATTGTAAAAGCAAAGGCTACAAGTATGCTGTTCTTCATTCAAGGTAAGTTTTTAATGAAATGATTGTTTTATTTATTTATTTTTTTATTATTATTTATTTTTTTTATAAAAATAGCTCTTACCAAGAAATGTATAATTATTCCATACAATCAGTTATTATGATTGTTCTATTATATATTAATAAATTAATAAAAAAAAAAAAAAAAAAAAAGCCTGTACTAATAATGATAGGTCAAATGACCCTCTTCGGATTTTTAGGCAGGCGTTCTTGAAAACAACATTACTTCTTACTTTGACTTTACCATTTTTATTAAAAAATATATCCAAAGTATTTTTTATAAATTAAGTTGTATAAATTTATCATAACATTTAACATGATTTCTTATGTTTTCAGCATTAAGTGTTTTTGTTCTAACAGCAGAACACAATTTAATATTTCTTCTGACATCTCCGACTGTTATTATAGATGTGATGGGAACAGAAATGAAATTTGTGGAGGGCCTTATAGGCTAAGTGTTTATAAAGTATATGATGAATTATCGAACAATATTGACAAAAATTATATTGGTTGTTTTCTCGATGGAGGTACAAGAGAGAGGATTTTTGCAACAAAAATAGGAATCAATCAAACATATGTCACTCCTGAAGCATGTATAGGATTCTGTTATAGGAAGGAATATAAGTATGCTGGAATAACAAACAGGTGATTCAAATAGAATTATGTCTTTTTATTTTCTAACAATTCTCTTTATTAAATTTAAATTTTTTTTTTTTTTCCCCTTCATTTATTGATATTTACAACTGTACAAAAACATATACATTAAGTAAATGCGTTGGTAGTGAATACAATGGCATGAAAATAACTTGTGAAGAACTACTCACTAGTAGCACTTCAATAAAATCTACACTAGAAGGTCTCTAGGCCATCTTCTTTTCAGACGCCTCGGAGGATTATCGGGAATGGAATGGGAAGCAAGTTGGGAGACTAGTGGATTAGAGTGGTTATGGAGCTTACTATGGAAGGATAGGTATCTGGTTTGGGCTAAATCAGTAACATAAGGGACATTAAGGTCTTTATGGATAAGTTTATTGGTCACATAATAAGGAGCATTAAGGATGTTTCGAAGGATTTTGGATTGCAAGGATTGGATACGAGATGAATTGGATGGTTTAGTGGAGCCCCAAAGCTCAACTCCCTTCGTCCAAATAGGTCTAATCACAGTCATGTATATGAGTCTTTTAATTAATAGTCTTTTTCTTTTAATTGAAAGCAATGAAAGTCGTAATTGTTGATGGTTAGGTGATGGACCAATTTTTTATAGTGATCTTTTGATGAAGTTTTAATTTTTACATCTTTGACTCGAGAGAAGCAATTAAAGTTAGTTTCTCCGATCAGAGCTGATATTTCACGGCAAAATAAAATGAAATTTTCAATTTTGGTGACAAAGATTGGAGGTGGTTCTGGATCAGAAGTATGTTCTGGATTTGAAATATTATTGTTGGCAGATGAAGAAGACTGTTTAGATGCATTTGGCTGGGATTGTTTGACTGCAGTGGTTTTACTGCGAGATTGAAGTTTATTAGTGCTGTTTGATAAATTATTATTATTGTTATTTGGTTTTTTTGATTTTGTAGTTTTCTTTTTCTTTTTATTTGGCGAATTGCCCGCTGAACCTGGGGCGGCATTTCTATGTCGCTTCTGAAGAGTCCTTCTGGACTGGTATTCAGTTTCACTAAATTCTGAACAAGAAAGGGTTTCAGTCTCTGAGTCATCAGATGTTACCACATCCATTATATAATAGTATTAAAAAAAAATAATAATAACAATAACAAAAATAATGATATCTGCGAAGTAAATAATTAAAAACTAAAATAATGGCATAATTATTCACAATATGTAAACTAAAAAATACATGATTATAAAACAAGAAAGAAAAAATAAACTAAAAAAAAAAGTTCTTATGTAAAAAATGAAAATTAAATTAAATTAACTCTTTGGCTACGAACTAGAGGTAACAGAAAACAATAACAGGCCCTCGGCCTTGTCTGATAGTGCTGCTGTATAAACAGGCGGGAGGATTACGGGCTAGGCTAGCCAGTTAAACTGCCTCACCTATATATATTAAATCAGTTCACTGTTATTAATGTTTTAACTCACCTCACTTAAAGTTATTTTCAAAATGATCTATAGTTCATACTGTCAATATTTGATGAATACAAAACTGTAACATAAGTTAAATACACAGTAAAACATGTCACAAACAGAGAGAGATTCTAAATGTGATGTATAGAAGCGGCCATCTTGTCTGAGACTAAATTTAAATTTAAATATAATATATCTTAGTATAATTTTGACAAAGCATCATCCTTTCGTATATTTTGATGTATTTAAGAATTGGTATACCATTAGAACTAAATTTTACATTAATTGGTAATGTTTCACTAAGATTGAGGCATGTTTTTTTTAGTTTTATGTGTCTTAATAAATAGACTGAAATATATTTTATTATTAATCTTCTTAGACGTTATTAAAATCTTTACAAGAGGTTAGACCTATTTTTAAATTTAAAGGGAACCACTAGTAAAGGTTATTTACATAACAATTAAAATGAAAATTTAACTTATTGAATAGAATGGAGTATAATACAGTTTACTTATTTTTAAAAATTAAAATATTTTTTAAATATCTTAAATATTAATGTGAATTAGTTGATCAATTTTCTTTTATATAATAATCTTTTATTTGTTCCACAGTGGTACATAATCATTTCTTATATAAAAATTCAAATTTCTTTTTACTCTAATTGTTGTTACAAAGAAATATTCACTTCACTTACCATCTATTAACTTGACAATTCATATGTGTATGATTGTGTGCATGGGTATATAAGTGAATATGTGCAATATATATCGTGGTATCTGTAAATATATTCTGCATTCAATGTACATATAGATATAGTTTATTTTCTGTATATATCTTTTCTTATTTTCTCATGGTTATTTTTTTAAATTTTATTTCATTTCTCCTTCTTATGTTATTATATTTACAGAAGTTCTTGATACAATTATTTACAATTAACTGTATTTATATGTCTCATCTTCCTCATATATAATACCTTTGCATGAAATTATACAAGCCAGATTATTGTGCCTCTATGTGATACAATTTTGTTATTCTTAGGGGACAATACGTCCCAGAATAAAGATTATTTTTTCATTTCATTTCATTTCAATATATAGCTATTGTAGTTTTCATTATAAAATACATTGCAACCACAATCTTCATAAATCTGGAAGCTTCAATTTAACTTAACATCTCATATTATTGCTAAAGTCTATTGTTTTTATCTTTTCTCACCAGGTAGCACTCACTGTATTACTTTTGTTGTTATACTGCTAATGCATTCTTGTAAATCTGAAGTTTTTAGCACAAAAAACTTATATAATTTTAAAATATTCCTATATATCCCATGATTTTAATTCTATTTTACTTTAATATACATTTACTTACTCAGAAAGCTCTATAGAATAGATTCCATTTATGTAAATAATTTTTTTATTTCCTAACAAAGAAGTCAATATTTTTCCTATATTTTTCCCCTTTTATTCTAATAAAAATAGCTAAGCTAGAAATGGATAATATGGTTGCCATGTTATAATTACTGCATTATTTTTTAAAATAAATTTATTTATTGATATTTACAACTTTATACAATATATATATAATACGTAAATATAAGGTGAAATGATTACAAAGACATGCCAATTAAGAACTACCCATTAGTATAACTTCAATCAATGTCCTACAATAGAAAGTCCCTAGGCTACAGACCAGATGTTTAATGTCCAATTTTGTTGAATTTTGATTAATAATGAAATAATGCAAGTAATTTATATAATTCTTTATTAATACAGTAAATTAGGATTAGGATGTATGTGATCAATCACACATATAGGAAATTCTTTATTTCTTTGGATTTTATTGTATTTTTAGATTTTTGTGTTCTTGTGATAATCAGCTGGGTACAAAAAGAAATGAAGAGCTTTGTAGTAAGTGCTCAAGCGATGGTGGCATCAATTGTTCCGGAAAAATGTATATGAGATTGTACTACGCAACAGTACCAAGTTAGTTGTAATTTAATATTCTTTATTAAAAAAAATATATTATCCTTTGATTTAGCAATGATTGTCATTATTTATTTATGATGATTATACTGTAATGTAATAAAATTATCAATTCAATATTTAAAGAAACAAATAGCAATAAGGATCTTCAAAGTATTTGAATGCAGTTTTAATGCTACTTGTGATGTAATGGTAATGGGGCAATAAAGTAATAATTTTAATTATAACTTGAATGTAGATTCAGGTGTATATATGTTATTATTATTTCAACTTGTCTAAAGATGATGTTCAAAGTTGTGTGTAGAATGATTCGATTTTGATGATTTCGAATGATATTGATGATTGTTGATATTGACATTTTCTATTGCTTTATTTGATTTATTTTCAACTGAATAATTTTTTTCTTCTCAACTGAATATTTTAAGGGGCAGAGTCAAGAATAGTTTTTGAATATGTGTTTTATAACCTTAGTTATCCTAATCAGCTGTTAAGTTTAAAAATGGCATTCACATCATTGAACCATGAAATTGACTTTTATAATATTGACAATCTTAATTTAATTTTTTTTTTTTTTTTTTAATCTGATTGATACTTCTTGTGTTACAGAGTAAAAGAAAAAATTGTTTTTTTAAACTTTATTTTATTTATATCAATTTTTTTCAGGCAGATTATTTTGATAATATTTATACGCGATCCTAAAGCATTTAAAAAAAACATTTAATGATTATTATTAAGTAAAGGTTCTTTTAAAATAATTATTATTATTAATTTATGTCATTATATATTTTTTATAATAAAATAATTACCCACTGCTATTAATTATGAATTGTGAAATTATTGATCGTGCTTCTGAAATGACTTTGGGTTGGAAGTTGTCCTAATTATGGCGCCTACTAGAGCTTGTCAAGGACCGCCGGAAATACGTTGAGAGTTCCTGTTTCGAACCGGAGATGGTTGAACCATCTGCAGATTATCCTAAGCGTTTAAAATTGTAACAAATAATTTACCTTTTATGTGTTATGTGTGTACAGAAATGGATAAACTTCTCGGCTGTTACTATTATATGTTAAGTAAGGTTCTTGAGGTTCAGTCAATAAATAAAAACAACTATTTTGGCGACGTTTCGAGACTATATTGTTCTCTTAATCATGCCAGTGTTACTGGAGGATATGGTATTGGTATCTACTCAGTAGATAGTATATAGCATATCCTGCCATTGCTATTGCTATAGCTGATCCTTTATTGATTAATATTATTTATTCGTGTGAGGGCTAAAATCATTGTTAAAAATGAACGGCCTATTGGGTTTTCGAACATTTCAATATTTCGGAAAGTGACTTATGAGTTCATTAATTTTCCTTTATTTTTCCTGATACCTGCCCAGAAATTCCAAGTCTTTGCCTTGGCGACATTACCTCATCTACCTGATATCGAGAAGGTATTTCTCATTTAAGAAATGTATGTATTCGTCTTAGTTATAAAAAACTTAATGTTTATGTTTTGTTTTAGATGTATACAAATATGTATTATAGATTACATAAAAAAAAAAATTAAACTAATAAAATTATTTCCTAACAATCTGAAAGATGGCCTACAATGATACCACATAGAGTACATATTTTTTAAAATGAAATCAAAATTTTAGTTATCAGTTATAAAATTAATGAATTTATAAATAATATTGTAGGATATCTTCTAGCGATTAGAGTATCAATGTCCTCGAAAAGCGATAGCTCTAGACTAAATAAACTCAACTAAAATATGAAATTCTTGATTTTACATTAAATTTGTTTTTGTATATGTTAGGATTATAGAATTAGGGGGGGGGGGTCTATAGTCATGAGACATTTTAAAATAGATTAAATAAAATATAAAAATTAAGATAAATATATTAATTAAAATTATAAATAAAATAAAAAAATTACAAATATATATTGGGTGTTCGGACGATCGTTGGCCAAAGAGGTATCTCGGGTACGGAGGTTCATTTTGAACCTATTTAAGGTCACTTACCTATATACAAAGTCTTACGTTTTTTTTTTTTAAATAATTGCAAAAACCAAACATTTATGCCTTATAACTTCGTTGTTTACTGATGTATCAACGCCATTTTTTTTTTGCTATAATTACTAATACGTTTTTCAGGTAAAATAAAAAAGTTTTGATGCCAAAAACAAATACAAAAAAAAGGGAGATCGTTAAATCTTGTTAAAGGCCAAAAAAAATTTGAGAACTTGTCATGTTTAGGTTCAAAAAAAAAAAAAAAAAAGTAAGCGCAAGAGCCAAACCAAATTATTTTAAAAACTTCTCTAGTTAATTGAAGTTCTTAATTTTTTTTTCCTTTAACATTTAACGATCTCTCGTTTTTTTGGTTTTTTTGTATTTTTTTTTGCATCAAATCTTTTTTTTTATATGGACAATGTATTAGTAATTATAGCAGAAAAAAAATGGGGTTGATATATCAGTAAACAACGAAGTTACAAGGCATAAATGTTTGGTTTTGCCCATTTAAAAAAAAAAAAAATCAAAAACAAAAAACGTAAGACTTTGTATATAGGTAGGTGACCTTAAATAGGTTCAAAATGAACCTACCTACCCGAGATACCTCTTTGGCCAACGATCTTCCGAACACCCCGTATATAAAATCAGAATGCATTCAGGTAAGATATTGAAAACACGCTTGATATATATTTTATAATTATGCTAACATCTTAAGAAAAGTCGTCACACAACTACCTCAATACTTATACAACATAGAAAATACGAAGGCATTTGGTGATGGTAATTTGTGGAACTTGAAGATAACTAATCAATATATTTGATCATATATTGTACTAAGTACGTGATTTATTACCTAAACCAATTAATTGTATTTTCTTTATCTTTACTCATTATAATATATGTATGGGCTATTTTAGCGGCAGATCGACTAGCAGTCACATTAAAATTTCTCGCCACAGGCAACAGTTTTGAGGATTTGAAATTTTCATTTTGCATTTTAATACATAAATGTTCATCTTAAGATTGCACAATATGGGAATATAGCCCTCACACGTGTCAATAATATTGACGCTGCGCAGTGTTTTAGGATCCTAATCTAGCTGACCAATATCATTGCCGCTCGTATTTGCATCACACAATACTTTAAATAAACACAATACTTTCTTTTAAAAATATGTTTTCTTTAAGATTTTCGACGCTGAATACGGTAGTGTAGTTGAAGTTGAGCTAGGGTTAATTACAATGCAGATATTACGAGGGTTCATAGAAAAGTCGATGTCTAATTATTCTTTTAAGTACTCTTCAAACATCTAATAAATACAATTTTAATCAGGTTTAATTAATGCCATGCTTAAAAATATCATTGAATAAATAATGCTAAATTCCATACTTCAATATACAAATGAAATTCAATTATTAGTTAAAATAATCCAAGTTAATTATTTATGAGAGCGAGCGAAGCAGCAATAGTGTATGCTAGTTAATTAATTATAATCTTCGAACGATTGTCAAGTAGATGTTGAAGTAGTCGAAAACGAAGAGCAGTTTTTGTTGAATCAGTCTTGTATAAGGAAAACTTGATCTTTTGAAAAAGCTATAAAGTATAAGATAAAATTAACATAAATATGTACTTAATTGTATGTTTGCTTTTTAATAATTCTACACATTGTAAATCTTCCATTTTTTAAAAAACTGTTTCCTTGTTCGATGTTACTGTGTCCTTTAAACAAGAGGATGTAACGTTACTGATACTCTGATAAGATAAGTTGGAGAAATAAAATTATAAATAATTTAAGATAATGTTCAATAAGGAAATAAAACCATATGGACATTATTTTTTGTTGATACTTTTGACAACTTCCCTACAAAAGTATAACAAGACATATCTTCCCTAGATTTCACCAAGGCCTAGGGAAGAGGTTGATGACTAATAAATGCCCTTACCATGTGAATCTGCTTCATCGACCACGATTTCTGTGCCATTTGTTCACAGAAGGCCACGTCCGAAGTAGGCCCTCCAGAAGTCTTGGTCATTCCTTCAACTAGTGGCACACCTGTAATGAACAATGCTTTAGATCATTTCAGTATTATTCCTTTCACTTCGTGAATAAATGATCTAATACTTTTGTGGCTGAAAGTATGGCTGGCCGAGGACTAACGGAAGAAGTTGGAGCTGGAGTGGAGGAAAACCGTCTGAGGGAGGAGTTTAGCTGCGAGTAGAGTGCGAAATTCGATAGTGTCGAATAAAGATCCGTTTTTTCAGCTCTTAAGAAGAAGGTAAGTTATTATGACCTCTCATTTTTTCACGTTGTGGTACTTTTTTTGTACTTGTCAGTAATTGAATTTCATAGTTTCATTATTACTCAGAAGTTGTAATAAAAACGTCAAAAACATTGAAAACATAAGATAGTTGATTGTTATCATTAAGCGCCCCTTCTTTTTTTCAATAAACCATTTTCAGAATTTAAACATCATTTTTAAAAAATATTTCAGAAGTTTTTCATTCGCATAATAACAAAAAGCCGCCTAAAAAAAACATGGCTGTCCCATGTTAAACCTTGGTACCATAGCCCTAAATAGTAAATAATGCCTGGTTTTTTTTTATTTTACAGCACTTGAACCCCTTTTTTCTTTTTCTTACACTCATAATTTAATATTATAAACTTTTTCTCATTTTACTGTACTTCAGTTCCATTTTAAGGAAGCTTATTTATGTCCAATTATGGATCAAATAAAAATGAAATTAAGCTTAGTATTGAATGGGCCCGCTGAAAAAAGTTCTAAGACCCACAAATATAAAATTTTGAGTAATCAAAAAGAAAATCATAATCTAAAGATTTTGTTATTTTTTTAGGTTAGATTTTATATTTAAATATAATTTGTTATATTTACATGTATAATGACAAATGGAGTACTATATCATGTCCCTATGAGGTACATATTAAATTTTAAAACCTTTAAAATCACCACTTTCTTACCGACAATTTGTCGTCGCTGGAACGGTTTTTTTTGGCGGACCCATTCAATTACAACATGATCTTGTGTTTAGGCCTAACATTTGAAGTAAAAGATAAAAAATTTGTTCACATTTCTTTGACATGGTTGGGGTTTACAATTATTTTTCAGTAGGTTATTCCCTGAAAGTTGTAATTTTGAACTTTTTGTTTTAATTATTTGTTTATTGATATTTACGACTGTATGCAATGTATACGTCAAGTTAATAAGAAAAATAATCACAATAATAAAGAAACTACCCATTAGTAGCATTTCCATAAAATCTTTATTAGAAGGTCTTTAGGCAATCTTCTTTTCAGACGCCTCGGAGGGTTATCGGGAATAGAGTGGTAAGCAAGTTGGGAGACTAGTGGATTTGAGTAAGTATGAAGCTTATCTTGGATGGCCGATTTTCCGACCAAATAATGACTATTTAAATGTTTTATGAATAGTTTCTTACATTGTTTCTTATTGTTGGGAACTGGAACATTTTTCTTCTCAAATGATGTCTCCTCCAATATTTTTCAAATTATTCTATAATGGATGTAAGTCGGTTAAGCGTTGACTTCATTAGTATTAGAAATATCAAGCAATGCCGGCCTTTCAGGACATATTCAATTTTTTTAAATTATTAAAAGTCTATTTAGAATGTTATTTTTGGAGATATAGAGTGTCAGTGGCCTTTGAAACGTGAATATTCTTTTCCTTACTGTTTTTATTGGTGAATAAATTCTCAAGATTGTGTATTTGAATGTATTCCTGCATATTGCGTACATAACCTAGCAAAGAAAATCCAGTCTGTTATATAAGCAATAATTGAAACTGTGGAACATTATTAAAGAAGTAGGTACTAATTATTAAAATGGGATGAGCACTCGTTGGATCACAAACGTGCACTTCAATCACTTCATGACTGATGTCTTAGAATGTTGTAAAACGATATTCGCCAATATTGTTGTAATCTTACAATTAGTTTTGTATAATACCAGATTAGATGTAATAAGAACATACCTTTATTTGTCTATATCAACAAACTACCAAGTTTCGTTATTACTATTGATGTGTTGACACCGATGCTTTTCTATTTTGACCAGTTCCAATATAAAAAAATAGATTGATTAAAAAATAAATGTCTATTACAAAAAAATAATCTATATGAGAGCTAAAAAACAAACAAATCTATTAAGACGATATTAATTATTAAAGAAACAAATCAGTAAACAGCAAATTGCATAAATCTGTAACATATAATGTGTCAGTTAGTTACAGATCAGAAATTTTTTTTAAATTCCTGTTCCTGTCCTCACCACTTACGCTGATGACACATGTGTGTTATCAGTAAACAATCATCCCTTCATTGCCTCCCAGACACTCTAATCCCATATCCTAACCCTTCAAGAATGGTGTCAAAAATGGAGAATCAAAATAAATCCAAAAAATCTCATCAAATAACCTTTACCCTTCGTCGTAAACCCACGACTTCCTGTCCTACAGTATTCTTTAATGATATTCCACTAATCCCTGTTGAACTGATCCGCTACCTAGGACTCCACTTGGACAAACGTCTTTCTTGGAATCCACATACAAGACTAAAACAACAAGAAGCTGCCCGTCGTTACAGACTACTTCAACATTTACTAGACAAACGTTCAAAGCTCCCAATTAATTATAAAAAAAAATATACATGACTGTGATTAGACCTATCTGGACGTACAGAGTTGAGCTTTAGGGCTCCCCTAAACCATCCAATTCATCTCGTATCCAATCCTTACAATCCAAATTCCTTTGAAAAATCCCCAATGCACCTTACTTTGTCACCAATAAACTTATCCTTAAAGATCTTAATTCTCCATATGTTGCAGATTTAGCCCAAACCAGGTATCAATCCTTTCATAGTAAGCTCCATAACCACTCATATCCCCTAATTTCTCAACTTGCTTCCCACACCATTTCTGATAATACTCCGAGGCGTCTGAAAAGAAGATGGCCCAGAGACCTTCTAGTGTAGAATTTTTATTAAAGTGCTACAAATGAGTATTACTTTTCAAGTTTTGTCACGTTATTGTAATAGGTAACAGCACATTTACTTGATATATAAATATTGTACAGTTGTAAATTTCAATAAGTTTAAAAAAAAATCCGGTTCAAGAAGGTAAATATTTCAAAGATTATTGGTTTCATTTATTACTTGAGTATCGTAAATATTACAATAAACCTTTCACTAAACTCTATAGATGGGGGGGGGGGATGCTCTGTTATTAAAGATGAAAAAAAATGTTTTCTAGGTAGAGGATTTGATGTATAATGATTGCATAAGTAGGTATCACAAAACAATTGCCAACGTCAACGGTTATCAACTCGTTCCTAAGAATCGACTTTGGGTCCTCCAGAATCAAGAATCCAAATTCTTTTGGATCTTCCAAAATCTTTACTTTAAGTTTTTCTATATTATAATAATTTTACAATATTGCAATACTTTTAGTTTCTCATGTTATAGTTAATACTTAAAATGTCAACAATGTTATAATTAATTTATTTCGTCAAAATTAGCCTTCTTGAAGAATCAGAAAACTATCGAATAATAGAGAAAGGTGGATCAGCCTTTTAATCCATCTAGGATTTTTAATCCCTAAGTTCTATTGTCTACGGTCGATAGGAGTTTTATGTATGGGAGATGTATAATTAACAAATCATTATTTTTAATGCCGAAGTTTTGGCCACAAAAATGATGTTCTTTTCTATGATCAGGGAGGAAAATAAAGAAAAAGAACAATAACAAGTCACTTCTGATGGCAAGTCACTGCTTTGAGGAGTATTCGCTAGTAGTGCTATAACATTTCCCAGATAAATCAGAAGCTATATACCTAATAAATATATTATACATTATGAATGAATATTTTATTGCTTTATAAACACAATTTTAGAGCATAGAGATGTGAGCTGTTATACAATTAAAATTTTTTAAACAAAAATAAAATAAAATAAGAAAATTATTTACAAACTAAACGAGAGATATTTACCTAAAATATGATCTAATACATGATAAATTAATACAAAAATAAAAAATAAATCGCAAACTAGTAATAAGTTAAAGTAAAATATTTCTTAATTTAAGGCAATATTTCATATTAAAAAAAAAAATTATTTAAATGCTTTTCATTATCTATTATCAGCTATGAACATAACTAAAAGTCATTATTTTCTGTGGAATGAATTCTTCTAAGAACAGAACAGTGCATTATTAAATGGTGAAGAGAATCTGGTCCCGAGTTACACATCGGGCAGGGATTTTCTATATTAAATTTGTAGCTTCTTCTATTAAAATATATTCTAGAGATCTAGGAGCTAGCTAAGCGGAGTTCTGCGATCATTCTTAGTTTCTGGAATGTTATACATTAACGTATTGGGTATATGTTAGAAATTATGATGATTAATTATATTTTTCCCAAATTAACGAATACAGCCGTTGCTAGGTGACATAGAGTGTTCTAGAAGTTTTAATTCGTTGCTAAGCGACCAGTATCGCGACGAATGGCGGCGAGAAGCCTCTGAAACTTGTTATTGTAAAGTTGTGAGAACAGTGCTGGACTTCGCACAGTGAACTGGTGATGTATGCTTCGACCACCACGCACTGAGCGCTGGATTTCGAAAGCTACAAACTTAGTTTTACAATAATCA
The DNA here is from genome assembly GCA_003667255.2 of Euschistus heros. Lineage (NCBI taxonomy): Eukaryota > Metazoa > Arthropoda > Insecta > Hemiptera > Pentatomidae > Euschistus > Euschistus heros. Next base: position 1,488,845 of record RCWM02000110.1, read on the forward strand.
TCTACAAGTGGTTAACTTGAAAAAGTTAATTAATCAAATTTCTCTTAAAATAAGGGCGTAAAAAACCTTGCAGTTAAACGAATTAACACAAACCCTAACCTAACCCTCTTAAAATGAGTTAACTATTAACCTTCAAAGAAAGATTTTTAATATCTGCGGTGTGAAGAATTGGTTAAGTTTTCCTTCTTACTAAGGCCTTAGAGTATCTGTTTCTACGTAAATGGTATTTTTACAGTAATTTCAGGATTTAGGAAAACGATCAGAAATCTCTTTCTGAAAAGTGGAACTTTGTCTTTTCCCCTTTTTTATAAAAAAAAAAAAAGTAAATAAAAAAAAATAATATATATATATATATATATATATATATATATATATATATATATACACACACATACATAATAAACTATGATTGAATAAACGTCTAAGTTTTCTTGAGCGCTGATTTTGACTATGGATATCGGGTTGAATTGTCGGCATACAAATAAAGATCCGTCTATTTAACATCTCTTATTTTTTCTAATATGAATCTGATATTTACAAGTAATACTGAATAATAGTCTTACAATATATGTAATTTCTCATTCTTGTAGCGATCTATGTAATTGTTGATATTGTAAAAAACGGGGGGTTTTCATCTCACAGCTTATTAACAAAGAACAAGATATTTAATATAGAAACACATATAGAACAATATTAATTAACATTAGAACAATAATAACTTGCTTTAAACAACTATTTTCTACACTAATATACACAAACAAAAAAACATAACCCCGCTAATTATATTCCATCTTGTCTTTACCCTGTCTCCTAGCAACGAGTAAATACTCCTTGGCGAGTCTAGGTCACTTAGCAACGGGGGGGGGGGGGGGCAGTGCAGTTCTTACTTCGTTACAATATAAATACCAATACCATAACTTCAACAAAGTAATTCTATTGTTGGATTGCGAAGTTGGAGCGCTGCGTAACATGATAGAAGAGGCCTTGACTCGAAGATGAGTTGTTGCGTTTCCGGATAATTATTATATTTTATTAGTTTTATAAATAGAATGATAATAGAATCACAAATATTTAGTTGTTTATCATTTGCTCCTATTAGCATTGGAATAGAGAAGAGTGGACAGCAACTTCAGACCAAATTTTCCCAGATAATATTAATACAATTAGGATTGACTATTTATTTCCCCACTTGTATAGGATTTTTTTTTAATTTGAAGTCTATTGTTTGTTTTTAACGTAATTTATGCTGCTAGCTACGGTGGGAGTTCTAAATTTTGCCTATCCAGGTATTTTGAGGGTGTTCGCAAAATCCAAAGGAATTAGCTGAGGATTTTTTTTTTTCAAAACATGGGTTTAGTACTTCGCTAAATTATAGTTTTGAGTGCTCATGGGTACTTCGCTAAAATAGTGGGCTGCAATAGTGGCACAACTAAAAAAAAAACATTTTTTTAAATAAGTGGGTTTAAAGTTTTCATTGCTGAGGAAAATGCATAGGAAATGCTTCAGTTTGCTTAAACGAAATTACCTTCAAGTTATACGTTCCCTCGTATAAAAAAAAATGGGTTTTTTTTAGTAGTGCCACTATTGCAGCTCATGAGCGATATATATTATTATTTTTAAAAAAAATCTAAGACAAGAAATTGATACTTACCTAAGGAGGTAAAATGAAAATGGTTGATAGATATTAAGACCTAGAGTGGACTGATTTTAAAGTGACGAATAGATGGGTAGTCCTTTAGGTTTTTCCTATGACAGGTTGGTTTTTCTGCTCCTAATGGAAATAAAAATGGACAATTAGAAATATTTATCAGGTCAATTAAACAAAAATCTATATTGATTTTTAAGCATTGTTTAAATAATCAGATTAATATTTCCATTAGTCCCATTTTAAATTTGTTTTAAGTATGAACAAAAAAAACAGAAAAAAAAACAACAAAGTTTTCCGGAAGTAGCCAGATTCCTTAATGACTTTGTATTAGAGGTTATAAAATTTTTACTCTTACTTCGTTTACATTTAAATGGTTTTAATCTTAATTTTATGAAATATTATTCCAGTAAAATAAGGGTTTGGTAAAGAAAATCTGCCGAATTTTTATTCTCAACGGATCTTTATGCTTTTTGGGGTGCTAAATTCTAATCGGAAGTTTGCTCCCACGCCAAGCTTCATATCCAAAATACCGGTTATTTTCGTTTTTTTTTTACCTATAGCACGAGAAAGAAGCGTTTTATGAAAAAAAAAATTGATATATTAATTGTAGCTAGAACCCAATACCTACAAAATTAAGAAAAAATTTCCAAAATACCTTCACGAAAAATGGGCCAATTTCGTAGGTGCTGAGTGGATTCAGCTACAATTAATATTCACAGACTTTCTTCGAGAAACGCTTCGTTGTCGTTTTATATGTAAAAAATTTATTTGTAAAATTGAAAATAACCGGTATAATAGGCGTTAATTTGCGATTTCGGGAATGAAGCCGACGGCTGCCGTGGTAGCAAACTTTAGATTTTTATTAAGCACCCCAAAACACATAGCGATCCGTTGAGAATAAAAGTTCGGCAGTTTTTTCTTGAAAACGGCATTTTGGAGCCTTATTTTACTGAACTCGTCTGCAAATGCCCATCATGTGCTATGGGATTATCACCGCTTTAGGCAAATCATAGTTTTAGACTTCTATACACATTGCTCGTTAAAAATACATAATAACTTTACAGGAGACACATAAAACTGATTCATTCACGTTATTATTATTATCAACTAGATAAGGTTTATTTACACGATAAAATCAGAAATTTACTAGTGCCTCCATTTTGCCCATGTATCACATAGAAAACAGTGCAAAATTTCAAGGAAAGATTAACGTCAAAATATCTTTACTGGTTACTGAAGAGTCGATTTAAGAAATTAATGCATAATAAATAACCTTAACCGTAATAACCTCAAATTACTGCTGAGTTGAGATCACACGCTTACTTGATATGTTCCCATTAGGCTTCCTCTACCTGTAATTAAAGGACCAAACTCGTTTGCAAAAATATATTTATCCTCCGCATGTTGAGCCCAACCACGCCAAGGCCGTGGATTTAATTTATTCATTATGCTTATAATCAATCGCTATCGATTTCAACTATTCGTGGTTTTGTTTTGTCTGGTAGAGTAAATGAACTTTTTGGAATGAAGAATTCTGCGGGTTTCCTGTTAGATGTTATTTATATCATAATGAACTTCGATCCCATGTTCCGCTTCAAGCTAATAACTCACGTGAAAAAAATGTGGTCAATGAATTTTTTTTTTTGTTCATGCTATAAGCTGCGAAGTTATTTTTAAATTACTATTAGCCTTTTATTTGTTGTGAAGTGTTATCGATGCAAATCTATTTTTACACTTTTATTAAAACCAACTATTATTTTCTATCCTTCTATAACCTTCACAGTTTACTCATGCTAATGCCGCGAATCGAGTTTTGCGGCATATTTAATAGAACAAGTTATGATATAAGAATATCTATCTGCAAACGTTCATAAGGAAATTAACCAATTCATGTATTTCAAAATAGGATAGAGATAGAGAGAGAGAGGGAGAGATTTGAATTTTCAAACTAGACATGTAATTTCCTACATTTTCTTGCAATATGCGTTTTTTCGTATTCTCTCTTATCACTAGAACTAGATATGGCTTTATAGTAATAGTCCAGTCAATAAAGGATTGTATATTGCGTTTTCTGTAATCCAAGGTTTTTCTTCGGAAACATGTACGAGGTAGTTAAAAAGTAAACATACTAAAAGTCCTGGAGTTTTCGGGCCTGGGAACAAGAAGGAGAGGCGCAAAAGGTCACTTTTTTTTGGTTTTGCGCTCATATCTCGAAAACGGTGAGTCGTATTAAAAACATGATTATTTACTAAATAATTTTTAATTAAATTTTCTACAACTTTTATTATATACACATTTTTCATATTCTGTACCATTTTCGAGATATACGCTTGGAAAATGTGAGCATTTTCGAAAGAAAAAAAAATTTTCACTTCTCGTTTTCTGTTAAATTTCCCTTCAAATCTTCTAAAACGTTCAACCTACGTCAAAAATCTTCCTAAATAATATTGTAGAAAATTAAATTTCCTTATAAATATAAATGTCAAAAGTTACATAAATTTTAACTTGGTAAAACATACTATACGTCCTTCACATTTGCCAAGCGTATATCTCGGAAACGGTACAGAATCTGAAAAATGTATATAAAATAAAAGTTGTAGACAATTTAATTAACTTTAATTTAGTAGGGAGTCATATTTTTCATACGACGCACTGTTTTCGAGATATGAGCGCAAAACCAACAAAAAAGATCTTCCGCGCTCCGCCTCCCCCCCCCCTTCCTGTTCCCAGGCCCGAAAACGAAAACTTAGTATATTTACTTCCTAACTACCCTGAACACGTTTCCGAAGAAAAATCTTGGATTACAGAGAGCGCACTCTACATCCTATGTCAGGCCTTCATTGACTGGACTATAATGGACTTCCTTCCTAACTTGTTTTCTTCCTGTCAGGTTTTGAAAGGATGTAAATAAATGTTTCAAGCGCTTTATACAATACTAGTATACTCCTTCGTGGCTTCGCCCTCTTTAAGTTAAGAACTTAAATAATTTTAACTAATAATTAAGGTTAATCGATAAATTCTTGTATTGAAGTATGCAATGAAGCAGCATTTATTCAATGATATTTTCACGCATAGCAGAAAATTTTAACCTGGTTTAAATTACACTTATCAGATGGTTGAAGATTATGTTAAAGTATAATTATATATCCAATTTTTAATTTTAATGAATGAGTTGGTAATCGAGATGGAGAGAGACTATTAAGAAACTCTTACGGATAGTGGACTGCATTATCAATGATTACAACAAAAGGCCCATGAAACATATTTTTTACACACAATATCAAAAGGCAAAGGATCGAGGTTTTGATATAGTAATAATTTTTAATTTTATTGTCCTAACCAGAAGGTCATTTGTTTATTTCGTTTAACGTCACTCTATGCTGCTATGGCTTATGGGACGATGCTACAGTGGGAGTCCTAAATTTTGCCTACGCAGGTATAATTAGGATAGGGATCTTTAATGAGTACCTGACATCGCACAGGCTCGGGACCCCCATTTTAATTTCCCTCCGAAGGACGGCATAGCTGAGGATTTTTTACTCCCTTTCAAAAATCCTAAGGTCATCTGCCGGGCTGCGAACCCGCGATCTTGGGTTTATTAGGTTGCTATGCTAACCACTACACCACAGGTGACCCCTACCAGAAGGTCCTGGGTTCGAATCCCACCTGGATGGGTTAAAATCTATTTCGTGGAGAACCCTCGAATAAATCTTGACCTTCCTACCCTGGCTAGAATAGGTTGGTAACCTGTAGGATAACCCGTCCTTACTGCCCTAGTTGGAGAACATAAGGAAGCTAAGCCCCAAAAAACAAACAAACAATTTTATTTAGTGGAATTGTAATTAATAACCATAAAAGTATATGACAGTCTGGCAAATCGCGTTTCGCCGGCAGATGGGAGTAAAAAATCCTCAGCTATAATATTGTGCGATGTCAGGTTTAAAATTTTTAAAATTGCAAAAAATCCCACCGTTTATTACTGCTAAATCTTAAACCTAGTCTGGCAAAACATATGTACAAATTTTTTAAAATTGTAAATTTTATTACTGCTAAATCTTCCTAGAACAATGAAAATGGTGTAGTTAAAAATTGGTACAGATGAATTCAGTAGTTCTACTGTTGTAAACTCTATTGCGGAATAGTGCTAACCACATGTCGGCTAATTTTCAAACTTCACGGGGATCCATATGCCGCACCACTTGTTTAAATTTTTTTTATTAATATAATTTAATATAAGTAAATTTAATTACAATTTTCAAGCTCTATATAACACCGTACCTTTGTAACCCCTCATGTAGAATGGCGCTCGACACCTATCGGTCGATTTTCAAACTTTACTTTTATTCACATTTAATAGCTTTTTTATTCATAAATTATTTTAAATTCATTAAATTTTATTACTGCTAAACCTTCCTAGAACAATGAAGATGGTGTGGTTAAAATTTAGTACAGATTGGTTCTGTAGTTTTCGCGGTTAGTGATCGATCACAGGCGAAACATGGTTTCTCATTTTATATTATAGTATGGATAATTCAAATTCTCAATATCTTTATATATGTTTTTTTATCTTCTTCTTTTTCATTGTTTTGCTTCCTCGTGTGAATGTGCTCATTAAAATGATAAAAAAATTATACATTAATATTTTTTTTAATCAAACGTTTTAGATGCTAATGAAATGCAATTTTCATTTTGTAAACTGTACGTATTGAATATGAATATAAACGCCACTTTCTATCTAATATTTTGATATTATAAAAAAAAACAAAAAAAACTTTCTTTTTGTATTTTTTAATTATTTAAATGTATTTTCCGTACATAATGCAATAATATAAGTAGTTAATAGTTTATTAAATTACCAAGGAAGCCATAGCCAGTAACATGTTTTTTTCATTGGCTGGCCTAACGCGTTTTGTCAATTGAATGAATGAATGAATGAATGAAAAAATAATCTTTATTCTAGGACACCTTGTCCCCTAAGAATAATACAAATGAACAATAAAAAGGTATCATTGTCTGGCTGCAACTTAAATAGAAAATTATGAAAATTATATACATATAAATATATATCGTGTTATTTTAGATTTAAAAACAAGTCTTTGGGTTTACATAAGAAAAACAAAATAATAAATAACAAAATTAAAAATAAATAAATAAATAAATAAAATAAAATAAAAAGAAATATTCTAACACAAATATATTATTACATAATTTCGGAAGATTGATAATTGAGGAGATAGATGAATAAATTATGTTTAATGGAGGTGAGGGAAGGAGCATCGCGGATCGAAATGGGTATGGAATTCCAGAATAAAGCTGCAGGATTAATAAAGGATTTTTCAAAGGAGGAAGCAGTTCTATGAGAAGGGATATACAAATCTATTGGCTTAGATCTGGTGTTCAAAAGATGAATGGAAGAACGAAGGGCAGGATGTCGTAAATGTACGGTTTTTTGGACTTTAAGGATTGGAATAAAAAGGAACCAAGGAAGTATTGTCGCCTAAAACTTGGATAAAGCCACCTCAACTCGGAATACCAGCAAGTGATGTGAATCCCAAAAATGAATCTTATAAAAGAGTTCATTAATCTTTTCACCTTCATTTCAAGCTCGCCCGACAGTCCTCCGTATACTAAGCATCCATAATCAATTCGGTGGCTATCGAAGATAACTCACTTTGAAATATTCTCAACTTCCCTTTGAAACGTATATATAATGCAGCTGTGGTGCTGAACAGAATTTGGTTAATGATTAGGAGATACTGTATTTGAATAAGAGTTTATTCATTATGTGTTTATAAGGAAATAACGAACCATCATCTTGAATAAATTTATGACTGATATTTCAAACAAATGTCAGCTTGCTGTTTTATGTAAGCATTTTATTTTGTTTGGTTAGTTGCACTGTTTTCCTGTTGTTAAAGACAACGTAGAGCAATAAATGCATCTGGTATTCTTCCTGTGTTTTACTTTAAAAATATTTTGTTTTAGTATTATAAGGAAGGTTCCTGTTTACATTAAAACTGATCGTATTGCAGTTCCATTCATATCTAGTAGTTACCTCCTCACGGTTGAGCAATTGAGTTAATGTCGGTTAAACTCATGTTAATAGCTTCTTTCAACCTGGAATTATCCTTAGTTCTGTTAGAATCTTGTCTATTTTCTTCATGCTATTCGGAATGAAAATGAAACGTAAAGAAATATGAAATGATAAAATAATAATAAAAAATAGTTCAGTAATAGACATAAAACATAAGCATAAATTATATTTTGATTATGATGTTTTAATTGTTTGTAATGATAATTTTTGATTTTCTATCTTTTATTTTTTTCTTTTTTTTTTTTTTTTTTTTTTTTTTTCTCTTTTGCAATTTTATTTACAATATTAACCTCTATTTTGTATACTCATTTTTTTCACCCTCTTTTTATTTAAAGTTTTTTCTTTTTCTAGTTTTTCTCTGTATCTTTTTTTCATACATATTTGTATTCAGTTTATCTATGTTATTTTACTTTTAACAGCCTCTCGGCCAGTTATGATCTTACTTTATGTTATTTAATGTTATTCTTAAGGGACTTAGTCCCAGAATAAAGTTTTCTTCTATTCTATTCTATTCTATTCTAATAACAATTAAATTTCTACCGAAGTGTCAAATAATTCATCAATCCTATTTGTATTAATTCTTCGATACCATCACGCATACTTCAAGTAACTATTTAAATTAAATATAGCAAAAATCTTGAAACAGTAACCAAGGAACAATGGGCAGCCGAAATGGTTACCATGGTGACGGAGTTGTGAAGTAAAGAGGAGGTAACACTAAAGTGTTATTTATATTATGAATAATAAGTTTTAATATAATGTGCTTTTAACATAGATGGATATGTATTTTGGCTGGAGGTCTATACTTTTTTGTGTCGCGTTTTTTCACATTCAAAAATGTAACAATTTGACAAGCTCTAGCTGTGTTGGTATTGCTCTGGAACAAACTTTGATGACTGTTTCCAAGTCAGAAATTTTCTGGAAAATACTTTTTATGATACATTTTTTAGCTAGGAGCTACCGTTTAGGAGCTATATTGCTTTGAATTAATATAAGTCACGTTTTTCTTATATTTTTAAAATATTAGGGCTTTTTTGACACGTTTTAACTCTGATTGAAATTTTTACGGCAGTTCCCTTGTCATAAATATAATCGAGAAAACATTTTGTTGTACATTATTTGTCGCCAGGACCTACCGTTTAGGAGCTATATTGATTCCATAGAAAAAAGTAACGTTGTAACGTTAGGATTTATGAATTAATTGCCACTTCTATTGGGATTAGTTTATTAGAAAACTAGTTTCGAATGCTAAACATTCATCTTCAGTTCTTAGGAGGTCTAAGAGATAACGCTGTAACGTTCTTTCCACCATTAAATATTTACTTGGCATAGTATCCATTGAGATACCATCCCTTTTTTATATGTTTTTCAAAAAGTTGAGGTATAATCTGATGTATTTCTAGGTTCCTTACCAATATTCCACTATCACTGAGATACTCAATAAAATAAAGAACCTTAATCTTGGTTTAGTATATCAAGACCTACCTTTTTTTATTTAAAAAAAAAAAAAAAAATTAAATGTTTTTATATCAATGTCGTATTTGATCTCTTTAAAGAGATTTTACTGGGATATGTTTTGTTTTTTAAAATTATCTTGCCAAGAAAAGGGTTAACAGTTATTTCACCCTCAAAAATTTAACATTTATACAAAATCTAGCTCAGTTGGTGTTAGTGATGGGTCTTTCTAAGTGGAACGGAACTTGGAACTGGTTCCAGCTTTCAACCGGTTCGGAACGAAACCAATCGCCCAAGTTTTTAGTTTCACCTGGAACGAAAACCAACGCGAAGAGATCTCTCGTTTCGTTACCTCGGTGTAGTAGAGTTTAGATTGTATCTTTGGTCTCCTTCCACCCAAGCTCGTTCCGACTGCTTTGTTGCCTTGATCCTTCCCCTGTTGATTTCCTTTCCTCTCTTCGTCGCTCTGCCACCCCGCGCATGGGTATCCTCAAAATAAATCGCTTTCTTTGAAATTGTCTATTCTATCGACAGAGCTCGCCTTCTTCCGGATTCAGGTAAATGAACCACACTAGGTTTTACTTCTTATGTAATTAAATGATTTTTTCGCTGTTTGTTTAAAATCTAATGGAGCAGTCACAAGAATTGATTACTCCTTTTTTCTCGGAACCATTGTAATTGGAAAATTCTCGCTCTATTGTGCACTACACTTGAGCTAACTTCCCCCCTCTCCCAAAAATTAAATTCTTGTTTGAATATAACTGTTTTAAAAGTATATATTTTTAATATAACCCCCATATAATATATTATATTTTAATATAAGTATACAGTTTAAATCCAGAAGGACTCAATCAGTCCCACCAACATCGCAGTACGTTCCACTATCAGGCGAAAATGTTCAACCAAGTTATAGGCCTTACGCAAATGCAGTAATCAAAGAAAACAACAACCAAGACATACCTCCTTGGATGGATAAACTCACGAACATGCTGGGTAACATGTTGACGGGATTTATGAATAAAATAACAGAATTAATTCAAACAGTAATCACTGTTGTTTCCAACAAATGATTAACCAACTGAAAATTCTAAATTTCAATACAGATGGACTGGAAACAAACTTGGAGAAATTGAAACCCTGATCGCACTGACTCAACCTGCTATAGCTATCATTACAGACACGAGATTAAAACACTACAATCTTGCCATAAGTGGTTATTCGTTAGTTCAAAATAATTCTACCGATGCGTTTGGAGGTGTTCTCTTAGCCATTCGTCGTGGTATAGCATGGAAGAGATTACCACCACCGACAAATATCACCTGCAAGAAAATACACTTGGTGTCTGTTCAGGTTCAGCTTGATCAACCAACCCGAATAACTGCGTTATACCGACGTCCGAGAAGTTCTATACAAGAATTTAAACGTTTGCTCCTGGATTGTTCCAAATCAAGTAATCACTGGGTGATCGGAGATTTAAACGCTCGCCATAAATCGTGGAATAACGTATCAAACAATAAAGCAGGGGTATGTATTGTGAAAACTCCTTTCTCTGTTATTTATCCTGATAGTCACACGTTCATGCAAAGGGGCGACTCAAATAAAACCTCGACGATCGATCTTCTCCTAACTAGACAAACACACAAAATTATCGGATGCACCGCGCTGGATTTCATAACATCTGATCATAAGCCAGTCCTCTACGATATTCTCACCAAAGAATGCATACAACAAAACATTCCTTATAAGTACGATTATAAAAATGCCGACTGGGATCTATACCGATGCCAAATACTTCAACAATTACCTTCAATATCTAGTCTTCAAACAAAAGAAGAAGTTGATGGCCATATATGTGACTTATCCGAAATTATTCTAAATTCTGCAAATACCGCCATTCCTAAATTCTCCCCTATGCCTCCTTCAATCCGAGTACCACCAAAACATATACTGGAACTCATCTCATTACGAAACACCTGGAAGAACAGATGGTATCGCACGAGAGATCGTGATGCCAAGACAGTTTTGAACTCCTTAACAAAGCAGGTCCGACATCTTATAAGTCAATGGAAGACCAATATTTGGGAAGATAAACTAAAAGCATCTCATGGCAATCACCGAAAATTTTGGAAACTCGTGAAGAAACCCACTAGAGGATCGAATTCTATTAGACTTCATGAAGGGAACGAACTTTTAAGCCCCAAACAACAGTCGAATAAATTAGCGGCGTATTATGGTCAAGAAATTGCAAATAAGACGGGAACTGCCAGTCCACTTCCAACTAAAGAAAAACAAAATAACTATATGTTTGTTTTCTTCAAACATCTAAAAACAATACTTCCTAGGATCCAAGGTAATAAAGCACCTGGAAGTGACAAAATACAAAGTGTGCTATTGAAGCAACTACCCAGAAGAGGAATAATGCATTTAGTAAATTTGTACAACTCCTGTTTACGACTTAGATATTTTCCTATAACCTGGAAGCATGCTATATTATTTTCCGCTGCTAAAGCCTGCAAAAACTGGCAATGACCCATCTCACTATCGTCCCATAAGTTTATTACCCCACATGGGAAAAATTTTTGAAAAAATATTACTTAATTACTTGAGAGATTTTTGTTCTCAACATAAAATAATTCCTCATGAACAAACCGGTTTCCAAGCCCAACTGAGCACGGAACATGCATTAGTTAGGTTACAGAAAGAAGTTACGGACAACTTAAACAAAAATAAGGCCACAGCTATGATAGCTCTAGACTGTTCCAAAGCTTTTGATTCGGTCTCACACAGGCTACTTTGTCAGAGGCTTATCGATCTTGATTGTCCGGAACAATTATATTCAATTCTAAAATCATTTCTCAGCAAAAGATCAATGGTGGTACAAGTCTCTAAAGATATATCTGATCCGATTTTTCTCACTTGTGGAGTACCACAGGGTGCGGTATTATCTCCGGTTCTTTTTTTTTCCATTTATACTGCTAAAATAGTTGGAGCCCAATACTTGAATGCAACTGTTACGGCGTTTGCAGATGATATTGCTATCACAAGCAGCAGCTTAAACGCAAGCAAGGCCTTAAAACAATCGGAGAAAGTATGCCAGAAAATAGCTGATGAGCTCATACAGTTAAACATTGAGGTTAACCCGGATAAAACTAAAGGTATCATATTTTCTTTTCAAAAAGGCAAAAAGAAACTTCCAACCAATTTCAAAATTAATAATTCAGTCAACAAACTTTCGAAAAATATTGTTTACTTGGGAATTAAATTTGACAGACACCTTACGTTTTCGGCCCACTTACATAATAAAATAAGAAAAACCAGATTACAATCTTACAGACTGACCCACTTATTGTCTGCAACAAATTTAGCTTTACGTTTGAAATTAATCTTATATAAATGTGTAATCCGACCAACCTTGCTGTATGGAGCACCATTATTTTCATCGATTGGAAAAAGTACAAATAACAAACTCCAATCATTACAAAATGGTATAATCAGAAAAATGGTAAAAGGTACTACCATGCAAAGAGTTAAAACTTCGAAAATATATGAGAAATTAAAGGTTAAAAAAATTAAGGAGTTTTTGGCTGATAGAAAAGAAAAGTTTTTCGATACTTCAAAAAATATTTCAAATCCTCTGTATAGCACAATTTCACCCCCAGGAAAACCAAATCGATGGCAAAAATTATTGTAAATTTTATATTATAGATGTAAGTTATTTAGTGTGTAAGGAGTATACTCATAAAGAAACGGTGAGCCCCATCACCTAATAATTACTTTCACTATATTAATAATAACAAAATAATAATAAATCATCTATAACTCCTTAAAATGCTAGAAAGCAGTAAGAGGAACATTTGAAAAACGTTATATAAGGTTATTCAAGAAAGGAAAAAAAAAAAAAAAAAAAAAAAAAAAAAAAAAAAAAAAAAAAAAAAAAAAAAAAAAAAAAAAAAAAAAAAAAAAAAAAAAAAAAAAAAAAAAAAAAAAAAAAAAAAAAAAAAAAAAAAAAAATTTTAACAAGTATACTTAGCTACTTAAACCTATTTAATATTAGAGTAGCTTAAAATTAATAAATTTTTTAATTATAAAATAGAAGGAGGAGGTTAACAGTTCGAAAAAAGGTATGTAACGAAAATGCATGGTACATAGGTAGTAGGTTAGTAAAACTGATGTTGAACGAAAAGTGGAACAGACAGTAAATTCTCATTCCACTTAAGTCGGAAGAGCCCTTTACTAGTATCTCGTAGTAGGTGAGTGAAACTGACGTGGAACGAAAACTGGAACTGATCCCAATCGTGGAACGTAACGTAAAATCTCGTTCCACTTCTAAGTCTAAGGAACGGCCGTTCACTAGTTGGTGTTGCTCGGATCGAAAATATATTGACAGTTCTCTGGTCAGAAATTTAATGGAAAATACTTTGTGTTATATAACATTTATCACTTGGACCTATCGTTTAGTAGCTATATTGGTTTGAATGAAAAAAGTCAAGTTTTGCCTCCATTTGGTAAGATTTGGTGCTGTTCTTGACACACTGTAGTTCTTTTGGCGTCGCTGGAATCGAAAATTTGACAAATTTTTCCTAGTAAGAAATTAAATGGAGAATATTTTATGGTTGTATAACACTTGTCGCTAGAACCTACCGTTTAGGAACAACAATATCATTTTGAATAGTAAAAATCGCATTTGAAACCCCTGTTTTCCCTCGACATCGTGTATTTCGAATAATCATTGATTTTTAATTTAATTTAATTATTAATTTAAGTAATTTTATTCTTTTAATTTTAAAATGTAAACTGGGGAAATCGGTAGATTATAAGATCTATTGTTGTCCCAGTCAGGCTTAAATTGACTTTTTCTTATTGAACATTGTAATTTAAACAATGCAAAGAACATATTCATTTTCGTAATTAAAATTGTTAAAATCTAAGAAATTCCGGTTTAGAAAAAAAAAAAAAAAAAATCCTATTTAACACGAATGGAAAGAGGAGAGACGTTCCCCTATTCTTCCGTGTATGGATATGTTTCAACCTGTTGTAAAAAACTTACAAACCTCTTTTCTGGCTGATATATTTCAGTAAAACATTTTGATCGTTTTCCCAATATCTGCAGTTACTTTAAAAATATTTGTGGCTAAATAAATACTTTAAGTCCTTATTAAAAACAACTTAATATAACAATTCACAAGGTAGATATGAAAAATCCTACATTAAAGGTAGAAATGACTGAGGGGAAACGAGAGAACTTAGGCTCCTACCCAGGGGAAAAAAGTTATGTTGGAATCAGCATCACTAATTTGTGCTAAAGCATTAACAGATCTGCTCACTAATTTGGTAAAAATTACTGGCTTAGTAAGAGGTCCAGTATAACAACATGGGGTATACTAAAACACTTGACTTAACATACATCAAACTAAAAAAAAATATAAAAACCAGAAAACCTTTAACCTCAATTATATTCCATAACATGTTTTGGGTAATCGAAAGCTTTTTCTTAACAAAACGATATAATTTAGTAATTCAAGTTCTTCTTGGCAGATATTGTCAACGGTAGTTGATTTACACCTAGGAAGAAATATATAATCAAAGGAGATAAAGTACAGCGTGCTGTTACACTGCGTTCTATACCTTACTGTTTAAAACAAAAATTCGTTAAGATTACAGTAGAAACTCGATAATTCGTCATGAGTAGGGGGGAGGGGTGACGAAATAACGAAAGTGACGAATTACAGAATTTTGCTGGTAACATCTCCTGCCCCTGATGGCCACAGCTTCGAGCAAGTGTTTCATGGGAACATTATTCCAAGCATCAGCTACATTGAAAATGGCATGTTTAATTGTGTATCCTTTGCAAAATCCATTTAAATTTGTTCCTGAATCAGTAGAAATAAAATTCTGCAGAAATATCTTCCTGTAGTGGTGTTTCAAATTTTAGGTTACTCACCTGATCCATTGGCTGTATAAGGGATCTAGTGTTTCCTGGAAGGAAAACGCATTTTTTATTTTCATCCACATCTAATTCATTTAGAGGGTGGGACGGAGCGTTGTTTATGATTAATAAAGCTTTTTTCAGGCAAATTTTTCGACTTCAAATACTTTTACTTGAACAATGAATATATTTTGAAAGCAATCGATGGAAATTTTTTGATTCATCTAGGAATTTCTTTCATCTCTTACTACAATCTATGGAGGGATCGACTCCGGGCTTGTTCAGTTTCTTTTTTTCTATCAAATGATTTACAAAATCTATAAATATAGATGTATTTTTTAATGACAAACCAAATGAGGCAGTTTGAAGATTAAATAAATAGCAAGGGGGGAAATGAATAACATCGTTATTTATTATTTATTGTTGCCAATTTAAAAAAAAAAAAAAAAGCACCTGATGAATTACAGAATAAGAAGAATTAGCGAGTGACGAAATAATGTGTTTCCACTGTATATTGGTTTGAAATTGCAATAAACTTTGTTTACTATTGAAACACTATCTATTTGAAGATTAAAGAGAATAAACAATGTATTCATCAAAAATAATAATTTTTCCAACAAGAATAAAACTAGCTTAATTGTTCAAATTAAAAAAAAAAATGCCGTCCGTTGACAGCTGTTTAAGATGGCGGCACATGTGATGTAACAAAACATGTATAGAGACATCATAGTCTAATTATAAAAGGGCAGGTATAATCTTCATGTTATAGTCTGCCCCTTGTTACACTGTGCTCCACTTGAAAGTATTTGTTTACACTTAAAGCAACGCTAAATAAAAATAATAAATTGTTTAATAACAGTTTTTAAGTTAGATTAATGTTGAAGATGAGGTTCTTGATAGCTGAAGACTCCTGGTTTTTCCCCCAACCCGGTTATCTCGGGATTTCCTAGGTTGTCGTCCGAATAACAGAATACGTAGTTAACGGTCGGCGTTAATGATGAAAACAAAAATAAATAGAAAAGTACTAGATTTGAAAGAGAAATTACAAATATTTAATTATATGTTGTGGGGTTGTTTGTCACCGTTTTTTTGGTAGTTCAACATCGAAAAAAAAATCATAACATATTTTATTCGATTCGTCTAAGAAGCTTAAAATAAATAATAAAAAAAATATTATTTTATAACTCGAGTTTGAAAAATGATATTCATGTGATTCTTTCATCAAAATATTTCTAATTTCAAAAAGGTTAAGTGAAAAATATGAACATATGGGTGATTCTCAGATTACGGGCAATTTCGAGTATCAAATTTTTACAAATTTAGACTTCATTAAATTAAAAATTTATAACTACCTACGGCTTCTATTGCCTCTCAGCTTTTGAAAAATACTATTGGTCAAAATCAAAACAGATTTTTTCACGGGAATTTTAGAATTCTAAAATTAATAAAGTGCGGTAATGACAAACTGGATCATGGTAATGACAATCCGCAACATTTCATTTTTTTTTTTTTCGGTAGGAGCTAATTTCGACTTGGGACGAGTCATTTTATCGTTGTGTGCCTAGGTTAAAGAAAAAATAACTAAAAGAACTAAAAATTAATAAAAATGTTCATTATCGAAAAGTTTATGTCATTACCGCGCTAATAATTCGGGCGTGAGAATGACATGGGTTTTTAACTTGGTAATGACATTTGCATGCATTTTGTTCGGTACAAACCGCTACAATTAAAACAAAAAAATATTGCTTGTGCCAACTGTTTAGGAACAAATGACAGTCAAAATTAAAATAAAGCCAATGAAATAATTTGAAAAGCTAGAGTGATAATACTAGTCGTGGTAATGACAACAATAAAGATACGCGACTTATTTCTCAGGTTGTAAACACGTGTGAGGGAACTACCAAACTGACAATCGCTTCGCCGCTATGGTTGGTCTTCAGCAAAAGGTTATTTTATGTTCTAAAAAATGCAATAAATATACGTTTTTTCTTAGTTTAGTTTCTCAAAACTATACCTGACGCACGAATTGGTAAACAATATTCGGAATCATGGAGGGGGGCAAAAAAAAAGATCGAAATTTCACAGAAAACTATAATTGTTTTTAGTAGCTGGGGATTTCCTGTGGTATCTGTTTGAGGTACGTGTTGAGACGTATCTGCTAATCGGAATCCTGAACCGGGTTCATTCACCATTGGAAGCCAAGTGTATATACTAAGAAATCTCTCTTTTTTTTATTGATATAACTTATTTAATTTATTTAAGCTTAGCACCAAATATAATGAACGAGATAACCGTCATTTCCAAAAAAAAAAAAAAAAAAAAAAAAAAAATTTACTTCCCACATCTAGAACAAAAGATGCTCAACTTCCAACATATACAGTGGCAAACCAACATTGAACGACTCCCTTACCAGCTGTATATGATTCGCCCTATCACAGAATAATGAGATGAACTTCCTCCTCCCCAGATTAATAAAAAAAGAACATTAAATTTTTTAAAAATCTAATTACCTTTTTTAAGAAAAATATAGATCTTAAAATATTGCAACAACATGGGTTTTTAAATAATAAAAAGGTTTTATAATTAACTACTTTTATGGAATAAGTATTAAGAATAAGGTTATTCTTTTTAACAACAGAAGACAACTATTTATCAAACATTAAACTAACAACTGTGACCACTATTTCGACTTTATTACTTCATTTTGCGCCTCCATTTCGCCGGTGTATCAAATGGAAAATGGAAAAAAGCTTAGTTGTATTATGTGGGCAAATGATTCCATTTGTCGCTTGTGGACAAAGTGGGGTGTAACAGTCATTGCCTTCGGGTTTTTTTTTTTTTTAATGTAAAGGATAAGTTCCTACTAATTTTGACGAAAAGGTGAATATGGTATATAGTTCATTAAGCGTCGATATTATAATAAGTTTTATACTATAGAAAAATAAAATTTATGAAAGCATGACTTGAAATGCATTGACAAAAAAGAAAGATAGAAATAGAAAAAAAACAAGCTTAAAGAGGAAGTCGATTGAAAAACCTTCATATTATTATGTGGGCATAAATATGGATAAATTTATAGAAAGAAAATTAATATAAGCTCAGCTGTAACTCTGATTTTTCTTCTTTTTTTTTTTTTTTTTTTTTTTTTTGTATTACTTGACACATCAACATTTTATTTTCTATGAATTGATTATTTACAGGGAGCAACGGAAGCAATATCGGGAGTTCTCAAATAACTCATTAATATTCGTCAGGAAGAATGCCATGCTTATTATTCTCCAATGTTTTATTTTCAAAATAGTGCAGGGTGTCCAAAAAGAGTATCGGGTATTTGTTACTTCGATAAAACAAAAACTACTTAAAATAAAAACAAAAAGTTTATTGTTAATTATTACAATATAAAGTGGAAAATTATTATTTGAAAAAGATGATGTTATCTAAATTGTGACCGTTATGCTGCTGGCACTGTTCTAATCGGGAACGAAGATTGGCGATCACTTGCTGACACATAGCTCTCGATATTGCTGGCATTTCTGACCTGATGTTTTGCTTCAATTGCATCAGGTTCGTCGGATTATTCTCATAGACCTTACTTTTAAGGTATTCCCATGCAAAATAGTCAAGTGGACTAAGGTCGGGGTTTCTGGAAGGCCAGTTGATGTTACCCCTATGCGAAATGACCTTATTAGGGAATAATTTGTTAACAGCTTCCATTGCTTGATTTGATGTATGGCAAGTGGCCCCATCTTGTTGAAATCACGTTCTTGAGTTTTTGGGTGTCCAAAAAGAGTATCGGGTATTAGCTACTTCGATAAAACTAAAACTACTTCAAAAATTTTGATAACATACTCTTCAGTGATGAAGCAAACTTTCATCTGAATGATGATGTCAATAAGCAGAATTGTCGGGTTGAGGAAAATCCGAGACGAAAGTATATCCCTGCTCAACCAAAAGTCATTGTTTGGGCCGCTGTCTGCTAGAGACATAATCGGTCCTTATTTTCATGAAGATCGACGAGGCCGACCAGTCAATGTGAGTAGTGACCATTATTGCGATATGCTGTGAAACTGTTTGGTTCAGAGTTACAGGAATTTCAAGGTTTCAACTCAAGAACGTGGTTTCAACATGATGGAGCCACTTACCATACATCAAATCAAGCAATGGAAGCTGTTAACGAATTATTCCCTAATAAAGTCATTTCGAGTAGAGGTAACATCAACTGTCCCCGACCGTAGTCCACTTGACTATTTTGCATGGGAATACCTTAAAAGTAAGGTCTATGAGAATAATCCGACGAACCTGACGCAATTGAAGCAAAACATGGGGTCAGAAATGGCAGCAATATCGAGAGCTATTTGTCAGCATGTGATCGCCAATCTTCGTTCCTGATTAACAGAGTGCTAACAGCATAACAGTCACCATTTGGATAACATAATCTTTTCCAAATAAATTTCCACTTTATATTGTAATAATTAACAAAAAACTTTTTTTTTATTTTAAGTAGTTTTTGTTTTATCGTTGTTACAAATACCCGATACTCTTTTTGGAGACCCTGTATAACAGAAAAAAAAAATCTTTTTCCATTATAATTTTCTTTATAAAAGCATAAATAATATATATTATTAATTTATAATAAAGATAGTGTGGGAGTTTAAAACATTTGTACACACGCTAGCAGACAGTGATGATGACCTTAGGATTTTTTAAAGGGAGTAAAAAATACTTAGCTATGCCGTCCTTCGGAAGGGACGTAAAATGGGGGTCGCGAGCCTGTGCGATGTTAGGTACTTGTTAAAGATCCCTATCCTAATTATACCTGGATAGGCAAAATTTATGACTCACACCGTAGCATCGTCCGATTAGCCATAGCAGCATAAAGTGACATAAAACGAAATAAACAAACAAACAAACAGACACTGATACATAGATATTAACTATTTACATTTTAATATCAGTTCAATCTAATTACCACTGTCGTTAAAGCAGCTTCCAACTCTATACACTGGGAAGAAATCTGGGAAACCATATAAAAGAAAATTGTACATAAAGTCTACTATACATAAACTCCCGGTCAAAAGTATCGCAATACTTTGAAATATTTGAATTTTACAAAAACTTCTGATTTTTTTATAACAAAGAAAGGTTCCGATGTCTATACTAAATATTTATAAACTGGACATCAACAAGTTTTATTAAAATAACTTACAATATTTCTTCCAATAAACAAAAAGATAGAAAACTTACTTTCTAAAATTATCGTTTTTTACAATTTTTTTTTTTATATACATTCATTGAAATTTACAACTGCACAAAATATATACATCAAGTAAATGTCTTGACGATTATAACAACATTTTAAAACTTGAAAAGAACTACCCATCAGTAGCTCTTTATTAAAACTTCTACACTAGAAGGTCTCTAGGCCACCTTCGTTTCAGACACCTCGGAGGATTATCAGGAATGGATTGGGAAGCAAATTGAGAAACTAACGGATTTGAGTTATGGAGCTTACTATGAAAGGATAGGTATCTGGTGTGAGCTAAATCAGAAACATATAAAACATTAAGATCTTATGAATAAGTTTATTGGTAACAAAGTAAGGAGCATTGAGGATTTTTCGAAGGATTTTGGTTTGTAAGGATTGGATACAAAATGAATTGGATGGTTTGGTGGAGCCCCAAAGCTCAACTCCGTACTCCACATAGGTCTAATCACAGCCAAGTAAATGAATCTTTTATAATTAACTGGGAGCTTTGAACGCTTGTATAGTAAATGTTAAAGTAGTCTGTAACACAAATATATCTTTTAAATTACAATTTAAATTTTTAATTTACAAAGATTCAAGGTCCCTTTCTGGATTGGCAGTAACTCGGTACGATATGCCGCCCCAGAACATGATAGAACCCCTCCCAAATGGCTCAGTTTCTAACATGCAACACTGACTATACCGTTCTTCAAGCCTTCTACAAACTTTTTCACGGCCATCTGGTATGTTGAGGGTCACTCTCGCCTCATCAGTCAATAAACTTTTTTTCATTCCTCTGCTGTCCAAGATTGGTGTTCCTTCAATCTCTTTGCACGGTGCTCTGCGGTGAGAAGAGGACCTTCTTGAGCTGAGGTTTGACTCTCTCAATCTTCTAATGACCGTTGACTCCGAGATCGATATCCGTCGAACGGCAGCTATCAAGTTTTTAATGGAAACGCTGTAAAATTATGCTTCCAAAGTGCTTACATTTTAATGAAGCGGTCATCTATGAGATTAGTAAATCCTGGGACGCCCTGAAGTTGGTCGTCTCGAATGACTACTAGTCTTCCTGTAACTTTTTAAGGTCCTTGAAATGGAAGAATAGTGAATCCCACGGCGATTAGCGATTTCATGATGATTCTGCCCGAATCATCGTGGCTTAAACTTATCATTTAGAAAAAAAAATTGTTATAACTAGACTAAAGAGAAAATAGAGAACAGACTTGAGGCAAACGAAAGATAAGCATGGACTGAAAGGATTTTTTTTTTCTTTTATTGAAATTTACAACTCTACAATATGTATACATCTATTAAATGTGTTCACATCATTACAACAACATATAAAAACTTAAAAAGAACTACTCATTAGTAACACTTCAACTAAAATTCTACACTAGAAGGTCTCTAGGCCATCTTCTTTTTAGACGCCTCAGAGAATTATCGGGAATGGAGTGAGAAGCAAGTTGAGCGACTAGAGGATTAGTGTGGTTATGGATTTTACTATGAGAGGATAGGAATCTGGTTTGGGCCAAATCAGCAACATATGGTACATTAAGATCTTTATAGATACTTTTATAGGTAACAAAGTAGAAAGGAAATTTCAAATGAATAAACCAAAATTCCATCGTTTGTTGGTAAATAGTGAATGACAACGATGTGTCTAATCCCTAATGTCTCTCATTTAATAAATAATGTTAATATAAATATAAAAAAACGTATGGATTTAGGTTAAAATGCAAGAAAATCTCGAGAATTATGGGTGTTGCAATACTTTTAACGGGGATTATATATCAAGGTCAAAATACCTTGAGACTAAATAGTTAGGAATCTAAGGAATTTAAAATCCATAAGATGACAAGCAAGGTGTCACCTCAAGTCATTTGCTATCCCTAATACATATGAATGAAGGTTCCAATCTATAAACGAAGCACGGCTTGGGAAATGGAATCTTCTCCAAGCCGTTATCCAGAATTCATGATACGCCGATGACAACGACTTCTTATTGAAAGACGTACTGTTGAGGAAAGGTATTATTAACTTAGCAAAAAGCAAAAGCGACACTGATGGGAAATGAGCACAGAGGAGTATTTTTACAAAAAAGTCGATTTCAAGAATTTTGTCAAAGTCAATAATAAACAGTAAAGCATTGAGGTTTGGTGAATCTAAATAAATGAATATTTCAGACTCGCACTCCTTCTAACTGAGACATCTTGAACTTAGCCAATTGGCAAATTGTTTGTTTTTTATCTTGACGATCCAGTAGAAACTAATACTTCAAACCGCTTTTGGAGTTTTTGTATAGTGAAATCTGATAATGCCCACAGTTAATATTGAAGTGGGAGGTATGCACTTAAATAAAGAGTGATCATTTACTGAATTGAGTTTTTTAAAATAGTTTTATAGTTTTTCTTTCTGCCAATATTTATTTGAAAATGAAATGAAATGAAAAATAAACTTTATTCTGGGACAGACTGTCCCCTAAGAATAATTAAAGTGCACATTAAAAAGATACAATTGTCTGGCTGAGATTAGTTAAAAATCAGCACATCAGTATTACAAATTAAATTATAAGAAAAAAAAAAGAAGAAAAAAGTAGAGAGAAGAAAACAAAGAAAATATAAATTAAAAATTAAAATTTTTAAAAAATAATAATAATAAATAAAATTCAATCAACAGTAAAAATTTTAACACACTTATGTACATTTATTATTTATTATTTACATTTTTGGGGAATATTGAAGATCGAGGAGATGGATAAATAAAAGATGTTTAAAAGAAGTTAAGGAAGAGGCTTTGCGAATATGGATAGGTAAGGAATTCAAAAAAGAGGTAGCGCGGATAACAAAGGATTTTTCAAAGGAGGCAGTTCTATGTGAGGGGGTATATAGGTTGGAAGGTTGGAATCTTGTGTTCAGGAGGGGAATGGAGGAAAGCTGAATAAGTTGGTCTAGGATATAGGAAGGTTTATTGGTTTTTAATGATTGGAACATGAAAGTGCCGAGGAAGTATTGCCGTCGAAAATCGGGAAAAACCCACCCTAGCTCGTTGTACCGGCAAGATACAGGAGACCGTCTGTCGACCCCAAAGATGAATCTTATGAAGCAATTTTTTCCATTTCAATTTTTTATTTCTGAATGCCAAGCTAAGGTAATAAAAATGTCCAGGATATCACTCTATGATATCTTAAAACCATGTTTAAAGAAAAAAATTGATGGAAAATTGTTTTTTTCGAAGAAATTACACTTATCTGGGAACAGTTTACTAACTTATGTCTAGCTCCGATTCTGAAATATATTCATAAGAAAAAGAGTGAATGAGCAAGATATCAAGTTATCCGTGTATAGAACATAACCTGTATGATGTCGGCAGCTGACGGATAAACTGGGCATATCACAGCCTTTAGAAATGAAATTTTTCCAAAGAATTGCTGAGAAAATCGGGTTAGAAATGAAAATATCAGGAAGGAACTTAAGATATGTCCGATCACAATATAGAGTAAAACAAAAAATACAATTTAATTCCGGGAAAATGTCCCTTGGGAATAACGGTACTAAATAAAGGTAATAAAGTTACAAAAATAGATAAAATCAAAGCTGGTAAGAGGGAAAATAAGCATAATAAAGATGCTATATATTGCAATACTAACTACATACAATAGGTACTACTCCCTGATTGGGAAAAACAATAGATTGCGGGTAAGTCTATCTATAATCTACTATTTCTGATCAGGAAACTGTTAGCACATTTTTGATCCGAGCAAAACTAACAGAGCTAGAGCGTGTCCAAAAAAACTCCAAAACTTGTGAAAAACGTGTTTCGTGGAGAAGTGCGACTTGCCGCAACTTATTTAATACCTGCGCTTTCGCGAACTTCGATTTATAAATCGACTTGGCTATTCCGGGAATAAATTTATTTTAATTTTCAAATCTCTTTCCGGTATCCTGAATGGAGATCAAATTTTCAGGAAAATGGTAATACTCGACCTGAAAATATGGGAATCAGCACTTCCTTAAAGAAGATAGAACATGTGGCAAAAACATGTGCGGCTGGTTTTGGGACTTTCAGTGTGAAAATGGATCATTGAAGTTCATTAAATATAGTTAATTAGAGTATGTAATGCGTATATAGACTTACAGGAGGCATTGAGTTTTCAGAAATAAGACCACTGCTAAATACCACATTTTACCCAAAAACATTAATATTGGTGTAAGTTTTGACAGGTTGAAGATAAATTGGAATATATAAAAAAATTTTTACACTAAATTTAATACTCTACATTTATGAGGACTTTGAGATGTCATAGGATGAGCGGTTTAGAAGATATGGAGAGAGAATGTGAAGTGAAAATCGCCTTTTCGGAAATTTTCAGATTTGCTAAGCGTATATCTAATGAACGGTACGGAATATGAAAAAATTTTATGGAATATAATATAATGAGGAATACCAGCAATGGAGACTAGTGATTAATGCTGAGAAAACGGAACACATGACAACCATTATATATAGGATATATAATATAGGATATACAACTGAACTCAGAAGTGGTTCTAAAAAGAGTTAGACAATTTAAATATCTTGGCTCCATAATTGAGATAGATGGTGCATGTGATATGGAAATAAAAAGAAAAATTTCAAATGGTAAAAAGAAACATTATCCCCAAAACAAAAACAAAAAATACAATAGTATATTACTATATTACTAAGTATTTTGACTTAAGGATCAGAAACTTGGACGTTGAAAAGTAGCCTCAGGAAAAACTCCTGAGCACAGAAATGGACTACTGGAGACGAGCGGCGAAAATATCGAGAATGGGCAAAGTAAGAAATGCAACCATCAGAGAAAATATGGAGGCTGAAACAACCATTCTGGAGAAAAAAAACGCCTGAAATGGTATGGACATTTGAAAAGAATGCATGAAGATAGACTACCCATAGTAGTCCACCTATGGAAAATTAGGGGAACACGAAGACGAGGAAGACCTGGGAAAACGAAGTGGAGGAATCCATGATGGGTCATGGACTACGGGAGGAATAGACCCTGGATAGGATATCATGGAGGGAAGCCATCCAATCACTTGGAAAAAATTTTGGATTGCAGAGAGCGCACACTATACTCTTTTATTGACTGGACTAAGTAGATCCTAGCGACAAATGTTATATAACAAAATTATTCTCCAGAGCAACACCAACACAGCTAGGAGCTTATCAGAATGTTAAATTTTTGAGAGTTAAAAAAACGTTACACAAGGAAATTTTAGACCCCCAGCTAAACGACATATCCATGTCAATATACTCGCACTAACTAAATTAAATGAGAAAACAATAATATAAATCTATATAAATGATATATAATATAAATTCCCATATTTAAATCCTTAATATAACACAAAATATCTAAGAAAAGTATATAAAGGTTATATAAATTTTAAGCGGAATAACTATTAATTAGAATCTAAATTAATAAAAATAACTATTGTTAAACATATTTTAATTGAGTTGGTTGATGGATAGTTAACGAGCGTCAATTTTATTCAGTGGAATGAATCGCATAAATAAGGACCATAGCTTTAAAAATTCCAGAAAGTCAACGTGAATTAATTTATGGTGGATGAATTTTTAATTAAAAGTACAATTGTGAGCAATATTAATCTTGTATTTTGTAGATTATAGATAAAATAGTGCGATGAAACTCCTTTCAAAATGGGTCGGTCAGTGAATTCTAACGGGCGAGTTCTACTAATCAGGAAATAAATCCTCATTTACATACAAATCGATAAACTTTTATTTATTTTTTTAAACGAGTTTTTCAAGTTTTTTTTATTCCTTTTTTTGGCTCATAAAAATGTATGTTAAAATATTTATACCTATTCGTTTTGGATTCCAGATCCTTGATTACTTAGCAATATAGCCTTAGGGGAGGTAATTAAAAAACAGTTGTTTAACGCACTCGCTTCCAACCAACGCCATCTATACCCAAATCTAGATCATTTTCGATGCTATACTTCCATCTAAGTCTTGACAATCGAGTAAGATTTTTTTCAACTGATTAATCCTTTATTCACCTTAAGTTATTTTCAAATTCAGTCTAATTATTCCTCTAATTGAGAGGTATATTTGTTGATTGTAGGTGAATATATCTAGTAGACTTTTTAGTCTAAAGAAAATAAGGATTTTGATAATTATTGTGTTAGGTGACTATATTTAGTATGATGAAAAAGAACAAAACCATGTTACCTTGCACATGTTTTTATTAAAAATACTTGAGCAACAATTCATAGCCACACCATATTTTATATTATCCGTAAGTCTAATTATTATTCACAATAACTTTCGGCATTTTATTTTATTATTTTTTTGTAAAGACCAGTTCATATGGAAACTTCACGAGTTACCCATAAGTAATATTTAATGCAATGAATATATCATCCATGCTTGCAGAGAAAGACTATAATATTTATTGTTATTAGTAGGCTAAATAAATAGGGCTGAGGATTTTCCAGGGCTGACAAGAATTCTTAGAAAGGAGACCAAAATAGCTTAACAAGTTTCACTTATTGGTTCTTAAAAGTTAAACATGAAAATTCAAGCCTTCTTGATTTTGAACCTTCTTCTGACAAAACAAAAGAAAAGAACGTTTCGTGAAAATATCCTTTATTATAAAAGGGAATTAGTGTAATCTCAGAGTTAATTAATTTGTTTACAAAATCCATAATGGAGATCTAAAAATACATAGATAAAAATTATACATTTTAAATATTACAGCTATGGTCTGTCTGATATCTTGAATTTTAATGAGATAATTTTATTTTTATGCAGCATCATATTACGGAATTGCATAATTTTTGCTCAGAATATGCCATTTTAGAAATATATCTTGTATTGGGTTATCCCCTCATGAAATGTCCGATTTTTAAAATGTTAATGTTTTCGGAAAAAGGGGCTGGTTGAGGGATCTCCTTGTCTAATCCCTAAGAGAGAGTATCACTTCTTGATATTGTACAATGGGAGGTGACTTCCTCATGTTCATTCATTTATATTGTTTTTAAAGTCATATCAAAGTCGCTGGTTGCATACAAGCGTTGCGAATAAAATTTAATGTTAAAACAAACTTAAAATAAAGTGAAGAACAAACAATTTATTTTAAAAAACAACAACAATAAAATAGGACTAACTTGTTAATTGTTAAACCTGCTAAACCTTTTCCCATAGTGGGCCAAGAGGACAAACAGGCTTACTGATGAGATTCCCGATTGTTGGCCCTTACGGCATTCTTAGGAGACAGTATCCCAGGTCAGCACAAATTCCGATCGCCCTATTCACTGATATAACAGGTTTTCACTTATATTTCCTCACTCATTAATAATATATTTTAAGCATAAAGTTAGCTGCTATAAATAAATAACAATATAACAAAGTAATAATTAAAATTAGTGATAATATTTCGGTTAAAGAAATAAAGTAATTGGTAAATTTAAGAAGCTTTGAAAGTAAGATTATATTCAGGAGATACTAGTTATTCCTCTACTAAAATTACCCATTCAAATATCTAAAAAGAATTAGAATTTACAAAACTACTATTATCTTTAATTTGTGCGAAACACGGCTGCAAACTCTAAATGATGATCAATATCATGAAGTAATAGAGAATTTGGATTCGATTAATATATTGGATATCATAGTGGCAGCTGAATCAAGAAATATTGTCCAAAGGGTAACCAAGATCTAAGGTGGAATATTTGGTTGGGTACTATATGAAGATCAGAAAAGCCTTTATAATAGTTCATTTGAGGTATAGAATTCCAAATCCATTCAAGTCCATTTTTGAAAAATTTTCACAGCTGTTCGATAAAGGTAAAGGTCTGGCTGTATTAGGAAGAGGCCTTATTTTTTGTATGGCCGTTTTCAATGTGATTTAACTACTTTTGAGAGAAAACCTCCAAACTAAAGATAGTGAAGTAGAACTATTAATAAAAATAATAAACATTTATGGGAATGGGGCTCGGCTGGTTTTGAAATTCTAGGCCTCATTTAATAACTGCACAAGCAATATTAGGATTCAGAAGGCGTTGTAAGCCGAATATTCTACCTTCCTCTTCAGTCCTTTGCTCCAACTATATCACAGCCCTAATGATATTATAACCAATTACATTGAATTTTCGAATAAGTTAATACTTATTCATTTATAGAGTTCCAAACCGTAATAATTTACTTGATAAAATCCGTTATTTCCCTACATAAACTAAAAATCAATTACTTCGCAATGTATTTATCTTAAGGCAACAGTGAAATGTTTACTATGGAAGGTTAAAATTGTTGTTTACATACTAAAGGAAGTACAGAGAATATCAAGGCCATTTAAATTATAGTTGGCATTATTCCTGTCTTCATATTTCATAACAGAAAGAAAAGTCCTGTTCTATGATAATCCAATCCTAAGTAATTATTACCATTAGGTGAAATTTCTGTAACTTGTACCTGTAACGCATGTTCTGTTTACAAATAAGCCTCCTTCATTCTCTTGCTATGGACATCGTGCCATAATACGACTTCATAACCTTAATTATTAACACTGTGATGTTCATATTTAACAAAACTTAGTATAATGTAATATAAATTTTTAGGCCGTGAGGGGAAATTTTTGCGTCAACTACTTTACTTTCTAGCTAAATAATAAAAAGGTAACTGATATATTTAGTTGGTTGATAATTACAACTAAATTGTTTTATTATAAAATATAAAATGTCGAACTATTAATATCAAAAGAAATATTCTTGTTTTCCGTGATATGTTACGGCCATATCTAACATTATCAAAATCTCAATTTAAACCAAAAATGCAAGTTGCCCACTTAGTGATTAGCACGGCAGTTTGAACTGTGTAGCATTAATTTAATAACTATTTTATTTTATTTATTTATTTGTATCGTGTCATGTTTATACAAATTTTTTTCTTGAGTTTGCGGTGTAGCTAGAGAAAGTAGATCCTGCAGGGGCTTTTTTTTTTTTTTTTTTTGTATTTAATTTGTTAGGGGAAATAAGGGTTGATTGACACAAAGCTATCTAGTTAGTCACTGCATCGATAACATTAACTGTGCTGTCAAATATTTGTTATGTAAATGTTAAAAGATATGAATTACGAAAATACAGAAGTGGGGATAAAAGGACTAAGAAAGATATGGGTGGTGGGAGAAGGAATCCAACCAGCTTGAGGTCAAGACATAAATGTAGGAACAGTTCTTGTTCTCATGAGGAACGGCGATGGGACTTAGTCTTCAGTTTGGCTTAGCCCAGCTTATATTATTAGTGTTCCTATCAGGTAGCCATTTTATATTATTATCAATTTTATTAGTCCATATATTTCCAATAAACATATATATTTTTAAAACAATAGTTCTGTGAAATATTAATATATTATATTATAATTGAAAAAAAATAAAATCCGCCGAATTTGAATAGATCAAATATCGATTATTTTGAATGCATATTCCCTTCAATTAGTTTATTCTCTCTATCTTGATGGCAATGGCTTTTTAAAAAAATGAATACAATCTCTAATATCTATAGAAACATCATAAGTTATCAGTGAGCTGATTAGTTTATTGGAAACAGTTAAAATTCTTCTATCTTTTCTTCTTGTTTATATTTTAAAGGCATTGAAAAAAACAAAATCAAGGTCAGCTGGTTTCCTGGAGTTTAACTTTAATTAACATTTTATCTAGCATCAAACACAATTGCAGAACTCACTAATCTCATTTTCAAAAATTATTTATTTTGTTGTCTATGGCATAAATATAAGCATTTGTATGACTCGTAAATAGTATTTGAGCTACCATTAACACCCTTTGAGTGACTGTCATAGCTTTTTTATGTTTTTTGCTTATTTTTATTTTAAAATATTCATGTTTATATCAATTAGTATATGAATATTACAGCTAATCTACTGAATTATGGAGTATACAATAAAAACGTATATTACTTGTTTGTTTATATGTTTATTATATTAATTTATAAAAGTTTGCTTGGAAAAGAAGTATGACATTTTTTTAACAAGTACTAAGAGATATGTATATTATTCCACGGGAAAACTTACTTAAAAATAAATGGTGATCTGCATAAAAAAAAATTAAATTTATTAAATGTAATGAAAATTGAACCTAACGGTACAATAAATAAAATCATGAAATGCAGTTAGGTTGTGTTTTTTATTAAATATATATATAACAGAGATAAATGGGGTGGTAAATAAATAAATAAATTTTATTATTTTTATTAAAACATCTAATTATTTTTAAAAATAATTATTTAAATTTTATTTAATTAAATTATTTACAAATTTTAGGTTCACCGAAACAAATGTTCACAAAGTATTTAATTTTATCAAAAACAATGTTTACATAAATTTAATTTGATGTGCAATTCTATTTCTAAATGTTGATACTTTTAAACGTTACTTTATCTTTGACTGAATGGCAAATATAAACCATGCAATGTTTATATTATCTTTATATTCAATACAAACATATTTTAGTTTATTTAAAGTTACATTTTAAAGCTTCTTTAAACTACTATAAAAATGTAGAAATTATGCAACCATAGTATTTGTTTTATCAACTAACATGAGGAGCTGTATAGATTTAAAAAAATTATATAAAGGTGTAATTAACAAAATCAATAAATAAATGACAGATATATAACTTAACAGTGTTTATTTTGTCTTCATATTTAATACAAGAACAGTTTAGAAATTCCAAACCTTCTTTAAGCTGTTCTAAAATATATATACAAACCATTCAACAAGAATGGTGAGATTAGTAACATCATTGAACATTGTAGAACTGTTAACTTTTATTTGTGTACGAATATTCATAAAAGAAATAAATCAGTTTTATTTTCTAAACTATCATCTAAGTATTGAAAAAAATGGTTAAAACTACACAAACCAATGTTTACACAAATCATGAAATCTGAGGAGTACTTCTGTTTTTGAATTCTAATACTTTAAAATAATAATAATAAAAAATCACTACTGACGGGAAAACTGTCACTGTAATGCAGATCTGAACAAATATTTTGCACACTGTTAAGTTGTGTACTTTCAGACCACAACAGCAATATAATGTTATTTAATTAAAATAAAAATGAAAAGACCATTATAATTTAAGAATTTCGTATATAAACACTAGAAGAAAAGCTATTATTTAAAAAAATAATAAATATTAGATAAATTTCTTTAATTACAATTTTAGTTATTTAGCCGTTTTGATAAAATATATTGAATACAATTTTGTAACATTGAAAAAAGAAAATGGAAAATTTTCACTTTAGTGAAATTTAGTGAAAATTCATCTGCTCAATAATATATACTATTAAGCAGATTTTTTTTCTTTCAATTGATAACAAACTTCTTTTTTATTTAACAGACACTATTTACAATCTTTTCCCTTATCCAATTCTTGTAAATATTACGGTTATCCTGATTTCATTTTCTGCACTTATTCCAACCTTTTGGCCTCACTTAGAGTGAGTCCTCTCTTCCATTCCAGTTCTGATATGATGAGATCAGTCCACTTATTTCTCAGTTATATTCTTGGCTGTTATTCCTCTGTTTTAGATTTCTAAACATCTTTTTGGTATTCTTTTGACTGACATTTTGTGTAAGACTAGTGATGGGTCTAATCTATCCTTTGCTTCCTTCCTCCTTAGGTTAAATCTTGTTTTACTAAGAGGTTTCCTGTGGAAATTCATCTTTTTGGCTTGTACACTACTCTCAAATTACCCAACAGTTGGACATGTTTCTGCATCATTAGTCTGTTTAGATAGACTGGCTTAAATACAATTGTTATTGTCTTCATATTTACAATGTGATACCTAAAATATTTTAACACCGAACTTATTCATTATTTCCTTAGAACTTAATAATCAATGCTTCATTATGTTTTAACACCATATAACCTTAGTTGCCCTTAGGTCGTTCCATATTTCTTCTAAACCTCCCTTCTTGGATCAAAACCACACCGGGTTTTCAATGGTTCTGGGGTATACCACTAGATAGGAGTAGTATGCCATTGTTGCCATAATTTTAATTATATTTTTCAAATCCATTGTTTTCTGTATATTTTATTTTTAAAATGTTATTTGTGGTGTGGCCTGGCATGCTTTTGCACACTTTAATGATTAAATTGCACTTATACTGCTCTAGGGTCCCATCTCCTTGTCTTGGCCCGTTCTCTCATTTCTTCTGCTTATCCTCTTCTTCTCTTGGTCTTATACAGTTTTCTTTCTTTTCTAGCACCCCCCCCCCCTCTGCACAGAGGAACAGTCTGCCTAACATTGCCAGACCTAGACTCCATTTCTAACCATAATTCATAAAGACAGGATCGTTTCTTCCTCTAACATTCACATCAAATCTCCAAAAACCTTCTAACCATCCTAATAATAAACTATAAATAATAATATACAACATTTCTAAAAAGAAAACAATTAATTATTAATTTTTATATCATTTGTAGCTTCTGAATCTGCAAGATTGATTGGTTGCTATAAGGAGATCTCAAACGAGGCCCGCCTTTTGAGCGGTGCCCAGCAGAACTTTAAGAATACCCTCACGCCTGAAAAATGTATTTCATTCTGTCAGGGTAAAGGTTTTCTCTACGCAGGTTTGCAGTACAGGTAATACTCTTTAGGTGAATAAAATTGTATTATTATTGTATACAGCAAGATGGAGTTTTTATTTATAGCTGATTACAAGGTTTAAGTCAGTTTTAGACCAACCTTACTCTAACCTGTTATGTTATTATAGGTATTTAAAAAATAAATTTTAAAAACTTGAGATTTAATTCACTTGATAAAAATATGATTAGTTTACTCTGAGACTGATTGTAAATTGTCTGTGTTTTACATTTCTTTATTTATTTATATATATTTTTTTTGTTATAATAATAAATCTAGAAGAAGGTACGATTAGGTCCAATTAATAACTGCATTAAGTATAACTAAGCAACCAATCATTCAGAAAAATTGTAGAACTAAATTTTATTATTAAATTTAAATAAATTTATAATATAATTTATATTTTCTTTTTATTCCAGCTTAGAATGTTTTTGTGCCAAAGAAAGACCTTCATTTATCCACTTAGCTGATAGCTCTGAATGCAATTCAAAATGCGACGGTGACCAAACAAGGAATTGTGGAGGCAGTTTAAGATTAAGTGTTTACGATTTAGCTGATAAACCAGTTAACTACGTCCAACCGAACTATGTCGGCTGCTTTGCTGATGAAGGAGGCCGAAGAGCTCTTACAGGAAAAGTAGCTCCAGAATCTCGAGATATGACTCCAGAACTTTGTGTAGGGTTCTGCTTTAGAAATGGCTATCGCTATGCAGGAGTTCAGTACAGGTTATTATTGTTATTTTGTTGTCTA
Source organism: Euschistus heros (assembly GCA_003667255.2). Taxonomy (NCBI): domain Eukaryota; kingdom Metazoa; phylum Arthropoda; class Insecta; order Hemiptera; family Pentatomidae; genus Euschistus; species Euschistus heros. The sequence goes on from RCWM02000110.1 coordinate 1,522,631, forward strand.
TTATAATTTTCTATAATTCGTTTTAATATTATAGGGATGAAACATTTTAAGAAGCATAAATATATTGATGGCTGTGGTGAATAAGTGGATAAGCCAAATTACTTTTAAGATGAGTTAACTATTAATCTACAAAGCAGAATTTCTAATATCGGCTTTAGTGAAATAGCTTAGCACTAAGCAGTGCTTCTTATATTCCTTGTATTCCTGATCTGTCCTCGTGGCCTTTTACTTGTAGGTCTTGCTTCCATGGTTTTTCTTGGTTCTCTCACTTCTTCCACCCGACAGACATGTCCAAACCATTTAAGTTGTCTGTTTTCGATTATTGCCTTTAATGGAGGAACCTCCATCTGTTCTCTGATCCTTTCGTTCCTAATATAGTCTCTCTTAGTTTTTCCTGCTGCTCTGCGTATGAACTTCTTCTCAGCAGCAGTGATACAGCTGACATGCTTATCAAGCATTACCCAGCTCTCGCCACCGTATGTTAGGATCGGAAGCCTTGTATATATGCATTTTGACATTTTTCCCCACTTCATGGAGACCAATAATGCTATTATTGATTTGGTAGTAAACATGGTTTGCTTTAGATATCATATTGGCTATTTCTTGGCCAATCCTACCAGATCTATTTATTATAGTTCCCAAGTAGTTATATTTGTTAACACCATCTAGGACCTCCTCATTGCAAAATATTTCAATATGTTCTTCATCATTCCATGAGAGATTTAGGATATTGCTTTTTGAATTGTTGATGGACATTCCTTTCCATAGTAGTTCCTCCACCATTGCCTGTTGTAGCTTTTCTTTTGAATCTGCAATTAGAACAGTATCGTCCGCATATAAGAGACTCTTTACGAGTACGGTCTGCATTGTCCCTTTACCTATTGCAGTCCATGGTGTTCTGCCCTTGCATATCTTGTGCACCTCATCCATTAGAGTAATGAATAGGACAGGGCTGAGGCTGTCTCCCTGTCTGACTCCTCTATCAATCGAAAACTGTTTGGATTCTTTGCCATTTATCCTTATGACTCACTTTGCATTGTTGTACGTCGATTTTATTGCCTGCAGTAAGTCTGCTGTTACATTCTTCACTGCAAGAGCATTCCACATTTCATACGTAGGCACAGAATCGAATGCAGCTTTTAGGTCAAGAAAAGCCAAATAAATGTTTTCATGACATTTTATTTAATACCAGTACATTCACTGTTTGTTGAATTATATTAACAGAAATGAACAAACTAAATAAAGTAAATAATAAAAAAAAATATATATATATATACACATTGGCTTATAAAAATAAATTATAATTACTGAAACATTAAATTTAGTAATCTGATTTTTTAATTTTAAAATTAAAAACTAGAGTTCAGCTGTGGGCAGAAAATCCTCAAAATACAAAAGCATTAATACTAATATCATATACTTATGTTACAATTACCTTTATATAATCTTAAATTCTTATCCCTTCAGACAAGATTTTAACTTATCCTTATCCATTTTCAGCTCATGTAATTATCGGAATTCCCCTTCCCAGTACAGAATACAAGGCTCTGGGTTTTAAAGGTACAGGTTATTTTTTTTTTAATAAAATATTTCATCTTAATATTTTTAGGACACAGTGTTTCTGTGGAGAAGAAACTCTTGGACCTAGAAGTAGTGAAGGAGATTGCGATATGGAATGTGCCGGAGACACAAGATTTCTCTGTGGAGGTGGTTGGCGTAATAGTATCTACCATACTTCAATTCCAAGTTAGTTTATTTTTTAATTTTTTTTTTCCCTTTACCTCTGTTCCATGAGGAATTGAGGCAGTAGGTGGAAAAAAGGCACATAGCCGTCATGCACCCTTTTTGAATGAACGCATTTTTGGACTCTATGATGTCTAAATAATATCCTTTGAAAACTTCTTCTTCCTCCTTAGTGCCTTTCAGCCTGGAGGTGCCTCGATCCAAGTCCGTCATGCATCCCGGTCTCTTGCCAGCGCTTTCATGACATTTAGGCTATTTCCTCTATTTTGTCCCAGCCTGGAGATGTCTGTCCATGTTAGTCTAGGCCTGCTACTGGGATGTCTTTCAGTAGGCCTAGCTTCGAAGAGCATTCTTGGGTCAGGGTCCTCCTCCATTCAGCAAACTTGGCCAAACCATCTCAGCTGCCTTTTTTCTACTGTGTCTTCCTTTGAAAATAATAAATTGATATTTTGAAAATTGAATTAGATATCGATATTTTTGTGGTAAGAAATCAGTAGGCTGTAATTGAACCCTGTTTATAATGGTAACCTGTTGTGTTCTGTTTATGTTTAATTTGTGTGTTTCTCCTCATGTAAACTTTTATTCTAATGATGAACAGCAGCAGATAAATGACTTTTAATTTTTTTAGTTCAAAGTATTCGTACTTTCCCGGTATTTTTATCATTGCTGGAAACATATTTCATTTTTTAAACATTTTCTAGTTTTACTTGTTTTTAATCAACTTTTTTTTATAATCAAAATATTATTTTTTTATTTTATTTTTTTTTATTTCAAGAAACCTATACCTATTTACTTTCAAATAAGGACATTAGGTCACAAAAAACAACAACCTCTTTAATTAAGGATTTTCACACTAGAACCCATTCTACGGAAAAAGGGCCTCTAAACAACAATTATATATTTAATTTTCTGAACTACCTGGAAATATTAATCATTGTTGCATTTCTCATTTCATTGAGAAATTCAATTGTGCCATACCGTAGGATATGTGCAAACATATCAAAAATGCAAGAAATTAATACCATTAAGATAAAAAAAATTGGTATGCATTATCTCAAAATGTACTATAGTGTTATGTTCCCTTTTTTTACTTGTGTATCTTTTTCTTGATTCTTGATTACTCTCTGTTCCTCTACCCACTTCATTAATACAAGGTCCCAACCTTCTAACCTGTATACCCTATACTCCTCCACATAGAATTGCTTTATTTGACGAATCCTTTCTTATTCACGCTACTTCCTTTGGAATTCCTTATCCATCCCTATTCATAAAACTTTCTTGATCATTTATTTACTTAGCATTTAGGCACTTTTTTGTATGTTTGCCATTCAGTTTTTATGATTATGATTTATGAAGTAATGAATATAAAAGTATATAAACGAACTCCAAAGTTTTTCTTCATTTATGCTAATTTTTTTATATATAATCAGTTATAATCTGTCTTTTTTTGTTTACAACATGAAAAAAATATTTAAAAAGAATATTTCATGACTTTTTTTTTTTTTTTTTCAGATGAAAGTGAAGAAGGAAAACTTTTAGGATGTTTCATAGATAATGAAAATTTAAGACTCTTATCAGGTTTTCGCCTTGATATACCTGAAACGAACAGCCCTAGGAAATGTATGAACATATGTAAACAGCTTGGTTACAGTTACGCTGGAGTACAATATGGGTACAGTTTCATTTTAATTAATATGTTATCTTCCTTAAAAGATATTCGTTAACTAAATCATCTAATTATGATGAATTTCATTCGGACCTGTAGAACTACAAACAAGAAAGCTTTTAGTATAATTATCAATAAGATAGTACTAGATCCTCAAAAGTTATATTCAAAGGCAATTATCAGAATTTTTTAGTATTATATTCTTCATCACACAATAAAGTAACACCATAGTAATTACATCACAAGCTGGATGGGTGTTAGTATACGCTGATAGATAGTAGTCCACGAAGCAATGATATCTGCCTTTCTCATGATGTGTTCATTTCATTTTGCTCTTCCAGAATATTTCTCTTATCTCTTTTGTCAATATCACTTGATTTTTCAAAATTATATATACTATCAGTTTGTATTATACTAAATATTTTTATTGTTTAATTATTTTACTTCTTTGCCATTATTAAATGGTGCTTAATTAAAACTTGCATAAAATATCTAGCTTTTTTTTTTTTTATAAGTTAATGATTTTTATATTTTTCATGAATATCTGGAAATAATTTACTTGTATTCCTTTGTGACAGTATCGAATGTCATTGTGGCAACCGTAAACCTGAACCAGAAAAAGAGACAAATGAAAACGAATGTCTTGCCTCATGTCCAGATGGGACACGAAGATGTGGAGGAAACTGGCGCCTTCTTATCTACAGGACAGCTTCAGTCCCGCAGGCAGTTATTAGTGGTATTATTCCATTTTCTGAAACACGTAACTCAACGGTTTTTATCCTTCTCAATCCATAATTATCCTCTTTCTATGGATAAAGTCTTACAGCATGATTATTTAGATTCTGAGCTACGAAAGTGGAACACTTCAGAATTGAGATATATTCAACATTTTTAAAACAACTCCATTGAGACTATACTTAACATATTGTATGGTTTTCATCACAAATCAGATTTTTATCCTCATATTTTCATGAATCAATCCCCATGAGTTCATCATATTTTTTTTTCTTATGACATCAAAAAATCTTTTAAGATAATATTTTAAATTATGGTCTGTTCCGGATAACTTGAAAATAATTCAAGAGAAAAATTCACCTTTTCAAGTTGAATGAATAGACTACTTGTCCCTAAGACTGGAAAAATTTATTATTGCTCCAAATGAATTTTAATTCTCTTGAAAGTTTAGTTATCAAGAGACTAGCCCTTTGTATTAAATGTGTACATATGTTAGTATATATTTAGTAAGTATTTAGTTATGTAAGTAGGTTTAGTAATTTAAGTATATATTTACAATTATTCATACCAATAATGTAACAAAGATTAATAAGAATTTTTTCATAATCTTGTTACTGTATTATATTATTGATTGGTGGAATTAAAAAAAAAAAAATGTCAGTTTTTTATCCATAAGTTGTGCACTCTTTTTTCTCTTTATTTCAAAAATTTAAAACTGCCATTATTTAAACCTTTTACAGCAAATGTTATTCTTTGTGAACTCTGTGAACAAATACCTTCAGATGAGGACATAATATTGTCATCTTCAAAGAACCATACAAATTGAGGCATTAACTTCTTAGAGTTTCAAATGTTTGTAATATAGAAATATTTATAGATTTATTTATAGATATTCAAAATATAGAAACGACTATTTCCAAAAATAAATTGTTACGTGAAATAAAAAGCAGATACATTTTCTTTTCTTATATTATAACCCTCTTTATTGGCCTCCGATCAACCAGTCGTCAGATTAACTGTCCTATTCCGTGAAACAAAGTTCAGAGATTTATTTTTATTTTTGACGTATATATGATAGTAGGCAAGTGATTCAACATTAAATCGCTCCATAGGCCTATCTTTGAAAATACTTTAAAAACAAAAAGGGATGACTGGACTTTAAGTATGCAATGTATTTGTGTTTTAGGAGCCAATAGAGGGAAAAGGCAGGGGTTTGCAAGTTTCACTCCCCTCTAAAATTTTATTTAGGTGTGGGTATGAAAAATTGCCTTTTCTAGAAAACATCTATCCAGAAAAGATATCACAGACTTCATTTTTATTTTGTTGAGTACATTTGATTTAATTTCTTCTTCTGCTTTCATCAAATCTTACAGAAAAGTTTTTCTGGTATAGAAAATCTTATCAAGAATTTAGGAAGTGAAAGTCAAACAATTTCAACTGATCTGCAGTCTGGTGGAAACCAAAAACAGTTTGAGTATAAGAAGGAATGGGTGATAATAATTGATGGATTAAAAAAAAATGTTCACAGTGCAGAAAATAATCAAAATCACCAGGAAAGATGACTGCAAATGCATAAATCATGGCAAACATGGCATTCATGGTGGACTGAAAAAAAAAAATTAAAGAAATTTTACTGCACTAAATTAAATAGATCAACTCTGATGGAGAGTGGAGAATTAGAACAAAGGATGAACTAAGAGTATTCTATGACCATCCAAATATTGTAAATTTTATAAAAAAGGGAAGGTTGAGGTTGCTCGGTCAAGTGGAATGTGCGGGAAGCGATCTTTTCCATAGGAAATTGCTTTGTAAAAAACCGGAAGGTGCTCGAAAATTAAATCGTGCTTGAGTGAGATGTTTGGATGACGTAGAAGAAGAGTTATGACAGTTGGGAGTCAGACGATTGAGGGCTGTTGCTATCAATACAACAGTTTTGCAAGCAGTCTGTGACAAGGCCCTTGTCATTGGAGGGCGTTAGTGCCGAATATAATAATATAATATAAAACAGATACAACCTTCCATACCTTTAGACATGTGATCATATGAAAATGGAGTGATTTAATTATTCAATGTTTATAAATGTAAGAAAAGTATAATTTTCTTGTGTTCAATATATCTATGCACTAAAATAAAATGAGTTAAAATAAGTTATTTTCTTGTTTATACATGACACCTGACAAAATAGGCTCTTTCTGAGCTAAAATTGATTATAAATTTGGATGAAACGGCCAAGCCTCCAACCAGACAGGGGAAGGAGGATACTATTGTTTATTCATCTCGTAAAACATTATTCAAATTTTTTTAGAACAATATAATCCCCTAGAATGTTCTAGGACATTACTTAATGATACTACTTTCTACCAGTGAAAACAGATCGAGCCATTACAGGTTTTCCAAGAGAACTGCTCTCTAGTGGCTTAACTAGTAAACATAGAACTAGTGATTGATAGCGCTTGCAGTTTCATCTTTGTTTTATAATGTTATGGACAGATCATGAGCACTTGAGTTTGTACACATTTCTGGTATCTCTTGGAAGTCCCAATAATTCACCTCTTTTGAGTCCTGTGAACAATGAACAATGAAAACATTTGATTGGTCATCCTCATCCAATGATATAATGACCCTTGTAGAACCTTGGTTTCCACAATCAGACCTGTCTTAAGTTGACCTTCTATATCTTCCTACATCCAGAGTCGAATTGTCCTCCACATCTTTCAATGAAGTCATTGACTACCTCCTTTTCTACAATGATGTTACTCTGTCATCATTATCCCTGCAATGGAACATGATGTATTATATTTGAAGATCCAGAGACAATACTTTTGTTTTAAATCAAGCAATAAAATTTAAATTTAAAACTGGCATTTTTTTTTTTTTTTTTTTTTTTTTTTATAATGGTCACCATACTATGGCTCTTTATAGGAGAAATCCTGTAAAGTTTTAAATATTATTTAGGAAACTGCTTTAGTAGTATTTTCTTCTTTGTGAACTTGCTACATTCTTTTACTTTAATCTATAGGTTTTTAATTTATATTAATAATGATGTTTATCAACTATTTCATTGATAAAATAAAGGATTATCATTGAAATGTAATTTTAAAACAGGTATTATTATATTCTGCGATCTTTAGTATTTAATTTCTTTTTTTTATTTTTTTATCTTAAAGAATCTAATTTTACTCTGTCTGAGAATAAAGATTTTTTTTCTTCTTCTATATGAGGTTTAATGATTGATTTTCTGCCTTCTTACCTTGCTTATCTCTAACACTATAATTAAAATATTTATTCTGTAACACTGTTTCTGATATCAGAGCTGTATTTAATATCTGTTTGAAAATTTCTTCCTTCCCATTTGATCTGATACATCTTTCAATCTTAACTCTAAATATGAAAGAGGAAATTCAAAGTGTCAAGATTTGAACCCAGTTCACTCAACAGAGGAAGTTAATGCTCGACCAGGTAGTCTATCTCAGTCCTGTGTCAAATTCATCAATACTGTTTTACATGTGTTATATTTTAACTTATTAAGGATCACTTTTTAATGTTATTTGAAGAAACTTATCTAAAATTACCAACTTTATTGTGGATAGTTTGAAAATCATTGAATAGGTAAGTCAGTTTAAGCTAATTAGGTCAGTGTGCTTGTTCCCTTATCATTTGTTTCCAAGTTTTAATATGAATGTTGACTTGAATTATTCAACATAAAAGAGGTGGAAGTATTTTTACATATCCTGATATCAATAGACCTACATACATACATTGGCGATACAACTCATATTGAGTGTTGCTGCTACTCTCCAGGTTATTTCTTCCAAGATGGACAACACATCCTCTGCCACTTGTTCGGCCAATCTCAGTCTTTGTCTGTCCTCTTGTCATATATCTTTCACTTTAAGAGTTTTTTAAGGATCTCTTCTAGATTTATCTTCACCACATGCCCCGCTCATCGGAGCGTACAAATTTCTTCTGTGAATTTGTCTCTCATATTTCAGGAGCTCAGTTTCTTTTGTTTTAGAAATTGTCCAACATCCAGAGACATTGGTCAGAACAGGAATAGAAAGAGGCCAGGGTTCTGCATGGACTGTAGTGTCAGATTTGTAGTTGTTGTTTATAAATCCTTATCTTTGTCTCCTTTGAAAAGAACTTACCCTTGGTATGCTTCCCTAGACTATAACATCAGTTGGCAGCATTTATCATTCTTATAACTTCTTGGAGTAAGTTACTTTGTGAGTAGATCTCCGTCCCTGAATAAGCAAAGCTGTCGACACTTTGGAAACTATTCTGGCCGGCTATTAAAAAGAGCTCTATTTTACCTTTTACTCACATATACTTGGTCTTCTGTTCATTGATGATAACACTAAGTTTCTTAGCATCTTCCAACACAAGGAATGAACTCTTCACTGCCCGAGGTCGAGGTGATATAAAATAGATTAGTTATTTGAGTGATAACTTTCATCTTATTTTGGTAGCTTTTTTATGTTTCTCAACATAGAGCTAGAGTCTCAGTACATTCAATAACAGAAGTGATGTTTGTTTCTTTAATTAATTGATACTCCTCACCAATGCTCAAGACCCACATTCTCTGTACAACTGATGGTTAAGCTATACTCCTCAAACTTAGCTCTTCCCAAGGAAGTTGACCCTTAAGTCTATACCGTATGTGGCTTTATGCCTGATTAAATATATGTAGCGTACTGTTCTGTAGTTGGAGTGTGCTGTATACAGAACTAAGGAATTCAAAGAAGTGATAATCCCAAGTAATCAGGTAATTTGACCAGCCCTGCAGATTTTTATAAGAAATTAATTAATTATTGATCATATATAAAAAACTATTTTTTGTTACATATTTATTGAAATTTACAACTGTACAAGAAAAAAAATAATAAATAAAAAAAATTATATCTAATAAATATGAAGAATAATGATGAATAAAACTAGTCAAGAACTTATTAAAAAAAAGTTACCCACTGGGAATTCTTCAATAAAAGTTCTATATTAGAAGATCCTGAGATCGTCTTCTTTCCATACACCTCAAGGGATGTTTATAAAAAATGGAATGAGAAGCAAGTTGTGAGGCTAGTGGATTTTAATGGTTATAGAGTTCATTACAAAAGGATTGGTATCTTGTATGGGCCAAATCAGCAACATATGAGACATTAATAAAAGTATGAATTGGTTTATTTGTGACATAATAAAGATTATTTAAATTTATTTCTAGGATTTTAGATGTATGAATTAGATGCAGGATGAATTTGATGGTTTAGTGGAGTCCTATAGCTCAATGTTATGTGTCCAAATAGATCTTATTACATTCGGTATATTATAGTTTAGTCTATATTATCTATATTATAAACAGTAGATGAGTCTTTTGTTTGTTTGTTTGTGTTTACAGGCATAAAACCATAAGGTTATCAATGCCTGTGATGAGTCTTTTGTAATTTATTGATAATTTAGATCATTTGTCTACTAAAAGTCGTAGTGAAAAATGACAAGCAGTTTCTTTTGATTTCAGTCTTATATGTGAATTCCTAGTGAAATGTTTGCAGATATTGTTAACAGAGAATGGAGGAATATCATTAAATTAAACTTTATGATAGATAGTCATTGATCAATAGAGAAAATTTATAAAACCTCACAAATTTGGGCCATAAAGTTTATAACCATGATTATAACTTCCAGTATGATTTTCCATGTTTTCTGTCAACTATGTCTTCCGATAACGGATGATCAGTATTAGGTGGACTGTCTGGTGTGCTCAAATAGTTATTTATTTAACTAGTGTGTAAGGTGCTACTTTTACCCACTTAAGGCAACGTTTGCATGCACTAGCGACTGAAGCGAAGTAAGTGCTACTAATTGTCAAGTGTGAGTAAAATTCTTTACACTTGAGTTAAATATTAAATTTTTTCTCCAACCATTATTAAATAGATATAATTTTTCTTTTTAACTAAAATAATAAAAAAACTTTATTTTAACAGTCCACTAATTATTATAAATATTAAGTGTTATGTTACAATTATTGGCATTAGTTATGAAAGGAAACTTGAATTTGAACTGTTGGAAGTACTAGGGAGAGGGTGAATTGCTGAGATGTGGTTTTGACTTTGTCCTTGTAGAATCAGTAGTTCTTATACCCGCTAGAAAATAAAAAGAACTTTTCACCCACTAGTGGATGAAGTAGCACATTAAACAGCCGATTTCGATTGAATAATCCCCTCATTATTAAATGGTTACAGAAAAATGAGATTTAAGAAACCAATGAACTGCTTTATTTTTGGTATCCCCAGAGGTTTTTCACATCTCTAGGTGCTTTCATATTCCAATCCTTAACATTAAAAAAAAAAATCTATATTCATGACTAACTTATTCTGAGTTCCTCCATCCATCTCTTAAATACAAGAACCCAACTTTTATACATCTGCTTATATGTATTATTTGTGCTTCATCTTTTTGGAATTTCTTGCACATTTCAATTCAAAAACGATTCTCTCTTATTTCCCTGAAACACTATTTGTTTCTTTACTTCCTCGATCATAAATCTTCCAAGCAAATTTAAAAATATGTAGATGTAATTTACATAGCTATACATATTTTTTCTTTTATTTTTGTGATATAGGGTATATTTCATAAACCAGTCATCATGGGCAGGTGATTGCCCTATGAATTATACTCTTATGCTATTCATAGTGGATAAGTTGTCCCAGAAAGCAGTTTATTTTCTTGTTATTTACGAACCCCGGGTACTGGAAACTTAGAATGTGGACAAATTGTGATTTTCTTGCCTCTTTAAAGCTTCTTTTTCATCAGAGCAAAATTTTATTATAACTTCACTGATTTTGTCACAAGATATTCTTAATAAATTTTTTCTCATGTATATTTACATGTATAGCTATGTACAATTTTGTTATTTTCACATGGCTCATTAATTTTTTTATAAAAAAAAAAAAGATTTTTCGTATTTTTAGAATAAAAATTTTAAAAAAATAAAAAACAGAACAATTCAACCTCTTGATTTTCTGTTGGTAACCAGGGGTTGCCTAAAAATGAAAAAGGTTGATATTAGCAATCAGCTAAACTATGGAGTTTTAATAAATAGTTTCAAAATTAAAAATATTCAGTTTTATAAATGAAAACATCATTTATTTAGAAAAATTAAATGAATCTTTCCATATTTTGTTTTAATGATTTTCTGTTCTAGTAATATGAATTTATGACTTTAAAAAACAACATAATTATTGCTTTTCTTCTTCTTTTTAAGTAATAAACAATATTTCTTTTAAGGTCCGAACATTGTAGTGGCGAGACCTGTAGTCAATAACAACCAACAACCCACAGCTGTTGTATTGGCTGCAGGATCACCTCAGCAAGTTCCAGTTCTGACTCTCAATAATCCAAAACCAACCACCACGCGTGCTACGACACGGCGCCCAACAGTGACACCTACTCATCGGACGACAACGCCAAGAAATCACAACACGACTCCAACCAAAGCCTGCATCAGATCCCATACCCTGGTTCAAGGAAGGACAGTTTGCCAAGGTGAAAGACTATTTCATGATTCATTTCTTGGCGATGGTCTTAATGGCAATGTATGGAGCCATGAAGTCTTCATGCCTTCAGAACCAGTAGGTTTATCTTATCAAAATAAATGCAAAATGAATGCAATTGATTATTTTAACATGATCACAAATTTTTCTCTTAAAACTTATTTAAACGTTTCAAGTCTTAATTTAAATTGTACCTATGTTAATGATAAAGAATTATATTTGATCATATCAACATAATAACTGAATTCTTTATTTTACTTTAGGATAAAAATAAAATTAACATAAAAGAAAACAGTGGCCTTCAGAGCTTTAGATTAATTATTATTATAGTACCAATTATCAATAACCAGGGAAGACGTTTAAAAAATACACATTATTATTCCAAACTCAGTCTATTTTTACTTTTACTTTTAATAAATTTAAATAGACCAAGGAGCGGGGCGGGACATCCAGAAGGTCGGATTAACAGGAGAAACACATGTTTGTTATTGTTAAAACTGTATTATAATAATATTAAAAGTAATTTACAACTTTTATTCATAAATTAATTTTGTATATAAAATGCTAATATATAGCATTAAAAAAAAAAAAAAAAAAAAAATGGAAATAGAAACGTATATTATAATATATATGATTATAATAACATAAGATAAAGATCACTAAAAAACTGTTTTGTTTTTTTAAGTAGTCATTATTTTCGGGCTCTTGAAACTTGCATCTTGTCATGTGTTGACCATCAAAATATCATTAGATTTTCAATCATTGTGAACCTCAACATAATGCAATGCAATCTCAAAAGCTTACTTTGCAAAAGAATGACTTTTTATTGACCTACTGAAAATCCCTTCTCATTTTCATCTTATTTTTCTTCTTGTATTTTAGAAACGGCAGATATAATTTCGTTGTCAGTTAATTCCTCAAACCGAAGGTCATTATGATGTTTTTGTCAGCACTAGCCCAGCCATTCATAAATTTTTTTAGATATAGCAATTGTTGAATCTAGGAATGCCTTGAAAATATTGTTCCCCCTCCTCAGACATTACGGAAAGGTCAGATTACTAGGATAGTTGGGCTAGCAGAAGGCAGATTAGTGAGGTTCTACTTTAGTATTTATTCTTCTCTCATTTCATCAGTATAACACATTTATTAATGATATGTAGCAAAGTACATGAAAAGAAATTTAATCATTAGAAAATTATAAAGTAAATCTCATTTAAGGGAAATGGGAGGATCCCACCTTTTCTTACCCAATCTCACAAAGAGGGACAAAGGGGTCCTAATTTAAAGAAAAATACACCACCTGATTAATGGATCTCCTTCAACATGGACCTAATATTTTACTGCATACTGAAAAATTTTAATAATAATTTTTAATGAATGAAGTATAGTTTATATTTTAGTAAATGTTTCAGGATTATGAATTCGTCGTTTTCAATAACAACCCTCAGACAGCCTTTGCTTCAGATGGCCGCCTTCACATAAAACTCATTCCTTATGAAGATACTTATGTCAGGAGTGGTAAAATTGAATTAAATAGGTACTTAACTTTATAACGGGTTATATTTATCTAATATACTGAAGAGAATCTAACATATGCATTCATTTTTTTCATTTTGTTTATTTTTAATTTTTGGGAGGGAGGAAACAATATTAAAAACAACTAGGTATCAGTATTGTCAATTTTATGTATGCTATCAATGGTTATCAATATCTTTTTTAAATTTTTTTTTTTGGTTTTGAGTTAAATAATTAACAAACTATGGATAATTTTATAAACCATTTATGAACAGTTTGCAAGCAATGCAACTACAGTAGAACCTCGATAATCCGAACTAATTGGGACCGGGGGTGGTTCGGACTATCAAATCGTTCGGATTACTGAACAAAGTGCTTTCCAGGCCTAGTATGTAGCATGCAAAAAATGAACACTGACATACTAGTTCCCATAAAATAAGAAGCAAGTTGTATTGTTAAAGGTAAATAGTTTGTTTTATGAAATACTACTGTGCTACAGTAAGGTAACTATATTTTATGTAATGTATTGCACATGAACTTCGTAATATTTTACATAGTATGTATACAATCTTATACACACACAGAAAGTACGGTACTGTACACACACAAAAAAAATATGCTGTACAGAAAGATAAAAAAATTAAAGAAAAAAAAACTAAACATTTGGAAAATAGTCACTCATTTATTTTCTGAACTAAGGTTGAAGAATGTTTATTGGCTGCTAAATCACGGATTTTCAGAAAATAATTTTTATTTTTCCCAAAACGGCATTCGGATTACAGAGGTTTGGATCATTGAGGTTCTGCTGTATTAGTTATGCATATAGCATGTAGCATGATATACTATTTTGCTTTTATAACATATATGGGTGAAAGACAAATATATAAATAAATACAATAAAAATATATATTTGATAAATCATAAGGTCCTAATTATTATTATTCTTTCTCATCACGTTTTTAATTATTAAAACCTTATTATACATAGGTGCACTGGGCGCCTTCACACTGAAGAGTGTATAAGAGAAGCCAAAGCATTTTCAATTCTCCCTCCAATAGAGTCTGCGAGGATCACAACCAAAAATTTCTTCTCCTTCAAGTATGGAAAGGTATTATTTTTTTCTCTTGTTTAATCATCTGATAAGGCTAAGATTTATAAGTAGCCAATAAAATCACTCATATTAATTTAATCCCACCTTAAATGTTTTTAAAATGTTTAAATGTCACAGATTCACATTAAGGGTCTTCAAATGTTTCCCTAAATTATGAATATTTGATAAAAATTACCTATATAATCTAATTTATTTAAAAAAAAAAATTTTTTTACATCTGTTTATTATTTCAGGTTTCAGTTAGAGCGAAATTACCATTGGGTGACTGGATTGTTCCAGGTATTATGTTATTTTATAAAACTAATTACAACAATTATCTTAAGTTTATAATGTCAAAATATTCTTAATGTCTACAAATTCTTTAAAATTCTCTTATTTTCCTTCTTTATCTTCCTCCTTGTGCCATAACATGTTTTCTTTTTTTTTTTTTTTTTTTTTTGGCCAAATATGGATCTCTGAATCTGTTTTACCTTTTTATGGTTGAATAGCACAGCAAAATAGGCCCCGTTAAAAAAAAAAAAAATAATAAGTTCATTACTAACATGATATTTTTCTTAACTCTTTGGAATCTACCATATATATATTTTATTTTATGCTTTTTAATACATTTTTAAAATTATTTACATTACATGTTATTATTTTTATCAGTCAGCTTGTAATTCATTTTTTCTAAATTTTAATTATTGTTTATAAGAAGATGATAAGGTATACAGTCAGGAGAAAGGAAAAAACATGTCCAAATAAAAAACTTTTATGTAGTGCTGATGTTTCGACCTACCGTGCATTTCTCCTTCAGGGCTAAAATGAACAAACAACCTGATGTTAACAGAAGATGACTAACAGATAAACAAAATGAAAAATGGATATCAAAAGAGCTAATCTATACTATTATATAAAAGGACAAACCATTTTTCGTTTGTGATTACTAACTACGATAACTACAGAACCAATCCACACCAAATTTTAACTACATCAATTTCTTAGTTCTAGGAAGGCTTAGCAATAATAAAATTTGCATTGATAAAAATTTAAATGTACAATGTTGAGTGGCAGAAACGAGGTATTTTTTTTTTTTTTTTTTTTTTTTTTTTAATTTATTTGGATTTAGCGCTGAAGGAGACCTGCAAAACAGGTTGAGATGTTGGCTCTCCTTAAAACATTTTTATTTAGACTTGTTTTTTTTCTTTCTGCTGAATATACCCCTCATCTTCTTCTTGTTTTACTTAACAGTAAACAATATATTTCTAATTATTGTTTATATCATGAAGAAATTTGGCTGGAGCCGAAAAGAAAGGTGTATGGACCAACATACTCCTCTGGCAGGATCCGAATCGCAGTGGCACGTGGAAATAAGAATCTCGTTTCCCATAATAGAGAACGGATAGGGAACAATATGCTCGAATCTGGCATCCTAATGGGTACAGCGGAGAAGGTAAAAGGAAGGACAGTCATCAGCGATAATCCTGCTGGATGGTATAAGCAGTTCCACAATTATACCTTAATTTGGGGACCAGGTATGCAATATTATTCTTATTTTTTTTGTTTTGGTTTTAGCTGTTGCTATTAATAAAATTTTATTTATATCATTACAATTCTATGCAAACAGTGTTCTTTAAGTCACTCTATTTATTAATTTAGGCACCAACTTTCAAAATGTGATAAGTGAAAATCTTAAAACTTTTCAGAAGATTCAAAAAATAGCATAGAATGCTTTCAATAGCTAAAAAATACTTTGCAGACCATAATTCAAATAATTTCCCTGTCATTCAAGAGTTTCCATGAATTTCCAAAAAAAAAAATTATTTCTGTGTGAAAACATGAAAATCAAAATGAATTTATTCTCTTTTGAAGAGATTAGATAATAACAAAAGAAAAAAGATAGAATCAATGTATTCATAAACCAAATTTCTAATAAACAAAAATCACAAATGATAATTTTAAAAAAATATAAAAATTATTTAATCATAGCCTCCTATGTTTACCAATTAAATAAACATATTTTCACCATACATTATAATGGCATTTAGTATGTTTTGAATGGAAACAATAACTATGCAATAGAGGAGAAAAAACATGGAATATTAAGAGGATATTTTTTTTTTTTTTTTTACCCCCTACTTCACCTTTTCAGGCATACGGGCTTTTTGACAGTAGCAGGTTCAACATATGGGTTTTTCTGTATGCCACTGCTGCCAATAAAAATCTTTATTTACAAATTTTTTAATAACGTACAAAATTAAATGAGGATTTTTTTTTTTTTTTTTTTTTTTTAGGGAACAATCCTATAGTGCAGTCTGTCCATGCATAAGTACGGCTCAGCTACCACACCTTTTCTCCTTCCGGACGGTTTGCCCGGTCCAGCCCTCCTGGTCCGTTGACCCATCCGGTCTACTTTTCCCAGCTCTCCTGGGGACTGCATCCATCCAGTCTCCCAGGTCCAGCCTTGGGGGGGGGATGAGATAATGAGACAGAAGAAATATTTTAATTACTCTATCATTTTTTTTAATCACAATTTATTTATTTTTAAGAAACCTCAGAAAATATTTTTAAAAAAGGACTCTCTTTGGTGTATACTAAAATGATTTTTAAAAAATATCAACAATTTCCAACACCTGTCTCATTATTCCTCATTGCTGAAATATTTTGGGCTAAATTTTAGGGACATGTAATTATGCTTAATTGTGAAAATATCCTCATGAAATTTATAGGAGGATGTAGATTCGTTGACTGTAGGAGAATATGTTTTGTAAATGTACGAGGAATTATTTTGCCGAGATTACGGATGGCCACTGAGTTTTGGAGAGGAGGGGGGCG
This sequence comes from Euschistus heros, assembly GCA_003667255.2. Taxonomy (NCBI): domain Eukaryota; kingdom Metazoa; phylum Arthropoda; class Insecta; order Hemiptera; family Pentatomidae; genus Euschistus; species Euschistus heros. The sequence goes on from RCWM02000110.1 coordinate 1,539,762, forward strand.
ACGTTGCCGGATCTACGTTACCGTAGCCAACCCATCACACTGCCAGCCCCTTTTAGGTTATTATTAATTCAGGTTATTTTCACAAATTCTAATATATTCACTAAATTAAAACTTAACTACCTACACCACTCATAAACCTAACCAAAATTCAAACTAATAATAACTTATCTAAACTAATAATAAAATCAAAATGGTAAAATGAGATCGCAGAGAACTTGTCTATAGCAAGGCTCGATATTGAATGATGTACTCAGTTGGAGAGCTGGCAATGGCGCAGCCCAGTCATTGGCTTAGAACGGCCACGCCTTACCCCCGCTACTCAGAGCCAGTGGCCATCCGTAATCTCGGATAGTATAGTCATATGTGAAAATTAAAATTGTTAGATTAAAAAATATTTATTTTTTATGCTGTTGTTTAATCTACAACATTGATGGCCACCATCAAAGACTAAAAAAAGATATGCCAGATATAAAATAAGAAAACATTTTAAAAAAATATATGCAGAAATGAAGATATGAGTAAATAAAATAGAGAGTGAGAAAACAAGTTAATGAAACATAAAAGTTAATAAAAATCATAACTTAATAAAATACTGGTAATTATGTTGAGATTAGAAAAATACAAATAAAAAAATAACAATAATTATGCAGATAGGAAAAATTAAATGAATTAAAATTAAAATTAAATTGGAATTAAAAGTATAAAAATAAATAAATTATTTTTTAAAATATGTAATTGTAATAATAATCATAAATTGTTTTTTATCGATATATAAAGAAAATATAAAACTCAAATAGTCAGTACGACATAAATAATAACAGTGGGGTGGGTATGGCACTGGGACTTCAAGCTCTCAGGTGGGAAGAACCTTTTTGGACACATCCAGCCTATTTAAAGTGGGTACCCTTAGTTGAAGAGAAAACATAGGGTGGTTGAGTTTGGATACTAACTACACCACTTCCATGTATAACCATTGGTTTTGAAACAATACTTCCTTACCACAAAATACTATGAACCTCATGGGTTGTAGTGGTATAGATTTTTTTTGTCTTCTCTTATAATAAAAAATTTTCAGAGGGTACTGTAGTAAATTTAAGGTTTTATAGAAATTATTTTTTAATATTATTTATTTACTTACAGATAATATCTCATTTGAAGTAGATGGACAAAATAGAGAGGATTTAATAACAGGAAGGGGTCAACTCTCAGAGATTATAGGATTTGATAATAACGATTCAGCAATTTGGGGAAACGGATCACCCATTGCTCCGTTTGACCAAGAGGTAATTAAAGTATTTGCTTGCTTTTGTACATTTTTATTTTAGTATGATGTAGAAATTAATTGAAAAATAATAATAATAAAGCAAATTTAAAAAATGACAATTTTCTACCAAATATTGGAATTATTATTTCTTAAATATAAAATACAATTACAGTAGAAACTTGATAATTTGTCATGAGTGGGGGTGAGGGGGTGACGAATTAATGGGAATGATGAATATGAATTACAGAATTTTGCTGGTAAAGTGACAAAAAAGCATTTTAAGCTATATAATTAATGATATTTCACTAATCCCTGTTGAACAGATCCGCTACCTAGGACTCCACTTGGACAAACGTCTTACTTGGAATCCACATACAAGACTAAAATGACAAGAAACTGCTCGTTGTCACAGACTACTTCAACATTTACTAGACAAACGTTCTAAGCTTCCAATAAATTACAAAAGACTCATTTACATGACTGTGATAAGACCTATTTGGACATACGGAGTTGAGCTTTGGGGTTCCACTAACCCATACAATTCATCTCGTATCCAATCCTTACAATTCAAAATACTTAGTAGTTCTTCACAAGTTATTTACATGCCTATATATTCACTATCAACACATTTACTTAAAAATAATAATAATGTATATTAATGTACAGTTGTATATTAATGTATATTATTTTGTACAGTTGTAAATATCAATAAATGAAAAAAAAAAAAGCTATATAATTGTAATTTTTTTTTTAATTGAATACAAATTGAATGTAAAAACAACCAGATGAACATTGTAAACATTGGACTTGAGTGACAATGACAAAAACCACAAAACCTGGGAACAAAAACGTTTATAAAAAATGAAGTCATATAAAAAAACATACATAGATACATATATAAAATAGAAAAAAAACAACATACATACTTCTTCTTTATCTTCCACCCATTTGCCTCTCAGCGTGGGGGTGCTTCCAGCCAACTATGCCATGCCTCCCTGTCCCTGGCGAGATTTCTCATTTCTCCCAGAGTCTTTCCTCTACGCCTCCCTATTCCTTCTATATAGTGGATATAGGAGGTTCTTGGCCTTCCTCTTGGTCTTTTTCCCATCGGCTTCACTTCCATAGTTTTTATGGGGTCTCTGTGGTTGTCCATACGGCAGACATGTCCGTACCACCTCAACTGTCTTTTCTCCAGAGTCTCCCTTACCAGACAAATTTTCAGGTCCTCCCTTATCCTGTCGTTCCGGACACAGTCTCTCCGTGTCTTCCCTGCAATTCTCCTAAGAAATTTCATTTCAGCTGCAGTAACACGGCTTTGCAGCCTCTCATTCACAACCCAGCTCTCCGCTCCGTAGAGAAGTACTGGTAAGAAAACAGACTTGAATAGGTGGAGCTTTGTATCTTTTCCTACCTCTCTTTTCCCAATTACAGAATTGCAGATCTGGTAATATACAGAATTTGCCTTAGAAATTCTTCTTGATATTTCTGAATCCACTTTACCAGATCAACTGATTACTGTACCGATGTATGTGAATTCAGTTACCACCTCCATCACTTCTTCATTACAGATAATCTGGACATCTTCTGGGGTTCTACCGACTTGAAGAACTTTGCTTTTTTTGTATTAATATTCTTACCCTTTCTCTTCAGTTCTTCATCCCACTCTGTCACTGCCTGTTGAAGTTGTTCTGGACTGTCGGCTATAAGCACTATGTCGTCTCCATAAAGGAGAAATTGTATAACAACAGGATGTAAGTTAACAGACATACAGTCCTGTGAAAAAATATAAACTCAAGACAAAAAAAACTTCTTCAAGTCATTTTAAGTCTTTAATTTTGGAATCTGAGTAACAAAATACATTATTTAATGTATACAGTGAATGATTAATTACAATTTTAATAAATAATTTCATCACATGGCTAGAATTAGGTACAACTGGGGCAAAATAACAAAATACACCTGTGAAAAAGTATAAACTCAAAACTTTAATGTCTCTTTAATGAGTAAATTTGTTTCAATAATGAGAACTTCCACCATGTTTTTTGATCACCTCCAACAGTCTTTTAGGAACACTTCTTACCAAATTAAGTAAAGTGCTCTCTGGTATGTTTTCCCAAGCTTGTGTGATCCTTTCCTTGAGCTCATCAATGTTTTGGATTTCTGGTTTCTGGGGGTCGTAGACTTCTCTAGACATGATTCCCCACAAGTTTTCAATGGGATTGAGATCTGGACTAAGAGCTGGCCAATCCAAAACATTGAGTCTGAAATCTTCAAACCATTGTCTTGTTGAGCGTGCTGTATGAATTGGCGCATTATCTTGTTGAAAAATGGGATCTTCTTCTTCTAACATTGTAATAAACGGCAAAAGGAACTCTTCTAAAACATTTTGGTACCTGACAGCATTCATTTTGCCAGCAATGAATGCAACTTGAGACTTTCCCTTTTCATTAAATGCAGCCCAGACCATTACTTCTCCACCCCAATTTGTTCTTCGTGATAAAATTTTTTTTTCTTTTCTAAGGTCATGCCAGTAGTAACTAAATCCATCTGGGCCATCAATGTTAAATTTTTTTTCATCACTAAAAATAACACTTGACCATTTATTGCTGTCTTGGATATGTCTTTCTGCAAACTGCAATAGTCGCTGCAAATGATGTTTTTTAAGCTGTAGTTTTCTCATAATTTTACGATATTTGAAGAACTTGGATTCAGCTAACCACTTCCTCACCAAACTAGCATCACATCCTAAGTTGAATCGCCTCACAATCTGTGCAGAGGAAGCTCCTGTTTTCGAAATTTCTCTCAAAACTGCCCGTTTCACCTGCTTAGAAATTTTTGGAGGCCTTCCACTTCTTTTCTTTTTCCCGTAGTTTTCAGGGCCACACTTTAAAAAGTTTTTGACTACTCCCTGGGAGCGGTTTATCTCATGAGCCTCTGGGTCATCCCAGCTCTCCCTAAGTCCATTATTCGTTGCTGCTCAATTTCCGTGAGTTGTGACCCCCGCGACATTATTAAAAAAAATTAATTACTAAATGAAGCTTTATGGTATCAAAGATGAACACTCTTTAACAGCAGGAATAAAACTGAAGTGATATTTTAATCCTTAATACTCCAGTCAATAGAAAACAAACATTGAGTTTATACTTATTCACAACATAAATAAGATTTGTTTACAAAATCTGTTGATTGTAAATTATCAAATAGATCAATGTCCACTTAAGCTTCACACCAATCTAATAAGATAAATACAAGTCTAAAAACATAATTGTGTAATGCATTTACTTTTAGATTTTATAAATACATTATTTTTATAAGTTGAGTTTATATTTTTTGACAGGACTGTGTATATCAAATTTATTCAATACATACATTGTTCCACGCATCAGCTACATTAAAAATAGCATGTTTAATTGTGTTCCTGAATCAGAAGAAATAAAATTCAGAGAAAGAAGCTTTTTCTCAGATCAGGTTCTACTTTGTAGAGTCTTAACTGATTTTTGGAATTCGTCAACTCTACTCATACTTCCTTTCATCTCTTACTACAATCTATGGAGGGATTGTCTCCGGGCTTGTTCTGTTTGTTTTTTTTCTATGAAATGATTTACAAAATGTATAAATATAGGCTTATTTTTTAGTGACAAACCAAATGAGGAAGTTTAAAGATTAAATAATCAGTAAGGGGAAAAATGAATTACATATGTATTTAATTTTGTAGTTATAGTTGCCAATTTAAGGGGGGGAAAAAAAACCATCTGACGAATTACAGAATAAGGCGAATTATCGAGTGATGAAATAACGAGTTTCTGCTGTTATACTCAAAATACAGTCCACTGTTATCTGGCAGTATTAGCCACCTAATAGGCAATTTCTTGATACCACACTGATACCACTCCTTTGTATGGCTGTGGAAGAACTCTTTTACCACAATTTCAACTTCCACAAAATTATCAATTTTTTTCCTTTAAAGAAATTGGGCAAAGGATTTATAACATGTAGTAATCTGATCATATGAGGTCTGGACTATATGATGTATGTGGGAGAAGTTCAATGCCTTCAAGATTTTTGAACTTTTCATTGGTCTGATGGCAAGTACGAGACTAGATATTGTCTCGCTAGAACAGAATTCCTTTGTGGTTGATAAAAACTTGATAAAACTGTGACTGTTGTGAGTATATTCTCACTGTTTGCAATAAAGATCAGGATTTATTGTATATCAATAAGATATATCAAGAATAAACTTATGATTGATTACTCTTTTGTAGTTACAAAAAGTTTTCTTCTTACTTTTCAAGGATGTATCTCTGCTAAATAATTTTTGAAACCTTGTTGATTTTACAAACCAATTCAGTGGGTGAAAATTGTTTACACTAATGTGTTAACACTAGTTAACACATTTCATGTATACCTATTTCTACCACAATTTCTCATTGAAAAACAGTAATAAGAGGGGAGTGGGTATTGAAAAAATACTTTTGATATATTTTTTAATAAAAATAGTAATGTCAAAAAGCAAAGTAATGAATGTTGTTTCCAAGAACTGCCAAAAAGTCTGAAAATGGTCATTTAACCTTGACGGGGGTTTAGTGTTAAAATTTCATGAATTTCCTAAGGCACCGTCATGTTGCTTTTTCTATCAAAAAAAGTTTGAACTAATGCTTTATCGAGACAGTCAATTGTTGATAAATAAGCTTAGATTAATGTGCTAAAGATAGAGTGTATTGTTGGTAATTAATAAATATAAACATGGATAGTTCTTGGGAATCATGCATTTGATGAAATAGTATTTAAAAAAAAAAAAAAATTTTTTATACAAACTATTTATTTAATTATGTGTTATATGATCTTATTTTAGTTAATAACATACAGTTGACTCTTGATAATTCGAATCTCTCAATAATTTAAAATCTTTCCCAGATCTCTTGAACAATTATCAGTACATTAGAAAAAAATCGATGTGTTTTGGTCCTCTCAGCTATTTGATGTAGCGATGATATTTTGCTTACCAAAACTTAATAATCTGAAGTCAGGGTTCTCCCACTTTCTGTGATTTGAAGTCCCTCCCCTCTCTTCTGCGATTTGTTTGGACTTAAAAAAGCATTATCTTTTGTATACATCTTCTGGTTTTAGTGAAATTTAATAAGTCTGTTCCATTGGACTCAGTGTTGGGACTTGAACTATATTGTGGGAAGTTAACTTTGATATAAGTATTCACTAACCAATCCTTAACTGTTTGTCTGTTACCACTACTAGCTCCTTTTCATTTATTTGCTTTGATAGAGTGATCCCTTTTGTATCAAATTATCGGAAGTCAACTGTATTTTCTTAAATACTTCATTGGTTGTATATTTTAAGTTTTGTTAATATTTTCAGTTTTACATATCACTGGGATTATCAGTCGGAGGAATGAAAGATTTTCCAGATGACTGTATCACAGGTGAAAGCCACAGTAAACCGTGGAGAAATGAAGCCGTTAAGGTAAGATTATAGCACTAGTACAATATTAATTTTAATTTGGGGGTCCAAAGAGCCAGAAACAGCAATAAAGTTTGAGGCGATGATAGTTTGAGTGTGTGCACCATTCAACCATGAATTAAAAATTTTGAGGGGGAGACTTCAGCCTTGAGCACATTGATAATGGTTAAAGGTTAATGATAAGGATTAAAAACTCTATTGATATGAAATGGATTGAGAGGATCAAGCTTATATTTGTCACAGAAAATCTTATCTAATCATTTATTTTAAATAAATGAATAAATAAATATAAAAATATAAAATACATTTATAGTTATGTTAATTTATTTATTCTTGCGATCATTGCTCATATATTATTTTCCATTTTAGGCATTGGTTAACTTCTGGCAAGACCGGGACAACTGGCTATCAACTTGGAACGATTACTATTCTCAATTACAAGTTGAACATGTCTCTGTATACGCATTGTGATTAATTAGGATTAGTTCAATGTTATTATTTAAATACATTTTTTTATATATATACTTCTATTTATTTTTTTATGTACAGATTTTTTTTAACCATTAGTATACTTCTAAATAGGTATGGGTATCATAAAAATAAAATATCCATATTCCATATCAATTATTTTTTGAGCTCTGAATATCGATACAATTTATATATTGTTATGATATTTGGATTTAAAGTTCAGGAAGAGCGAATATTGGAAGTAAAGGTCAAAACCAGGTAGGAACCCAGGGACTTGGAACACCTCCAATACCTGGGAGAGGTCCAGGCCCTTGAGGCAGGTAGGAAAAAGGGTCAGTTGATTTTGAGACAAGGAGTTAGTTAGTTTTGGGCCTTGGAGCAGCTTGGTGTCTCCAGATATAGAAGAATATGGAACCAGGAGACAAAGAATGGACTGGGCAAGATAAGTGAAAGTGTTTAGTGGTTCTCTCAATAATGGACTTAAGAATTAGATTAAACAAAGGTAAATTTAAATATGTTTTTCTGTTTTGTAAAATAATAAATACAAATTAAAATGTACAAAAGTTGTTAAATATTTCCAGTCATAATTCAAAAGAATATTGACAGAACCCCATAATGAGTTAAAGTCAATTAATTATTGATATATAATTTTATTAAAAATTTATGATTAAAGAAAATCATTACAATATATACATATTGGTGACCATAAATATCCATTTATTGTGATTTTTTTTTTAAATGGCATTTTAACCCTTTAACGGGCAGACCGAAAATTTTCGAATCCACTTCTTTTATTTGCCTTTGAATGGATATAGCTACGCTAACCCCACACATGTATCATGAAATTCAAGGTTGAAAAAAGGATATTAGACGATAATGAGTAGGATAATGTGTCGGACATTACGTCATTTATTGAGCAAAAGGCATTAAAAAGGTGTATCCTCTAGGATACATCGCCTGTAAAAGGGTTAAATATTCTAATCATGTTACAATGATATTCCTGTTTATTTTATCATTTTGGTTAATTTAGGTGATAACATCAAACCACTGCTCCACCAAATTCTATTATTTCCTCTTCCCTTATATGAGAAAGTTAACCAAAAATTAACAATACACCACTCATCATTTATTTAATGTTTTATAAACTCCCCGTCAAAAGTATTGTAACACCCATAATTCTCGAGATTTTTCTGGTTTTAGCCTTAATCCATACTTAGTTTATATTCATTAAGGAAATTTGAAAAAAAATATATAATTCCATATTATTTATTAAATGTGAGACATTAAGGATTAGACACATCAATGTTTTTCCCTGTTAATAACAAAAGATGGAATTATAGATTATTTTTTTCAAATTTCCTTCAGTCCATGTTTATCATTTGTTTCGTTATTTACAAGCATGCCAACGCTAGTGGAAGCAGTCATTCAAGCCAGAGGGGGCAATGTGTCTAATTAAATATAAATTAAAAAGTTAAAAGTTAAAATTGTAAAAAATGAAAATTTTAAAAAGTAAGTTTTCTAACTTTTTTGTTTATTGGAAGAAATGTTGTAATTTATTTTAATAAAAATTGTTTATTTCTAGTTTAGGAATGTTTATTATAGACTTCGGAACCTTTCTTTATTATGATAAAAAATATGTTTTTATAAAATTCAAATATTTAAAAGTGTTACGATACTTTTGATGGGGAGTTTATATTGATATTTCCAATTCCTAATTTGATAAAGTTTATCACAAGTTAACATTAAAGAGCAACACGTTTCCTAGCCAACCTAAATAAAATTTTAAAAGTTGCATTAAAAACATTCCCTTATTTAAACCAATTTTATGAAGTTATGTTACTTTTTTTTTTAATATATGAAGTTGTATATTGTATTTTTATAATATCGATAAAACGATATGTCATAAGGTAAGTATCAATATTTGGAAAGTAAAAATATCTATTAAAAAATATAGGACTTTCAAAACCTTATGCTGACGTATCATTTATCGATACCCATCCATACTTCTATGCAATTTCCACTTTATTCAGGTACACCTGCACAGGTATAACTACAAATGTTTACCTTCACATGGTATACCAGATGAGGTAAACCGGATCAGATAAATCAGATGGGATTAACCAGATGAGGCATCCTGGACAAAGTAAACCAGATGTGGTTCACCAGATCATGTAAACCTGATCAGATATACAACATTAGCATTAACTGATTAGGTATACCAGATCAGGGATTAGCAATAGTATGACCAAGTTTTCGAACAAAAAAACATTGCTACCCAGTTAATATGTTTATTACTGAAACTTGTCACAGTGATGTTGCAAGCACTGCTTAGCTACACTATGGATTGGTATATCTGTGCCGGTAAGCATCCGGTTTACATGATCTCTGGTTTATCAGAACAGACATTGTCCAATATACATGATTCGGTTAACCTAATCCAATAAATCCCATCCTGGTACAACTGGTATCGTCCGGATTACCTGATCAGGTACGCCAGAACAGACCATATCCAGTTAACCTAATCCGACAAAGCTCATCTGGTATACCCTAACAGTCATCATCTAGTATATCTGATCCTGTTTACCTTATCCGGCAAATCGGAACAGACCTCTTCCAATATACCTTATCCTGTATAACGTAACAGACATCGCCCGGTAAACTTGATCGGCTTAAATCATCCATTATACCACAACAGACATCATACAGTATATTTGATTCGGTATAACTGATCTGGTATACCTGATCCGATAACTATGTTCCAGTATACATGATCCGGTTTACCTTTGAGGTATACTCAGCCAGTCGATAATACCTTTTGATTAGTTCAAGCAACGAAGACCAAAATAGTTCGAATAGGGGACATAATTCATGTAGAAGCCAATTTTGGCACAGTTGTAGGGGGAGGTGTCCTTAACAACATACTAAAAGTACTAGGGGTGGGGGTGGAGCTAAGGGTGGGGGGCGCTCTAAAGGTCGGTTTTTCGTTAATAACTCGAAAACTCTTGCCTCTAGCAAAAATATGTTTATGTACTAATTTTTTTTTTTTTTTTAATAGGAGTTTTCCACTAATGTGCCTAAATATCCCTAGCAAAAAATATGTTTATGTACTAAATTAATTTACATAAAATTGTTTACAAAAAGGGTTCTATACATTTTCTTTTCTGGGATCAATGCTTAAGAAGATATTGTGGGGAGAATATATAAAATGTAATAAAACACGTTTTTATTGTTAAAATTTATATATTAATTGTTAAAATTCCAATGTTTATTGTTACAAATGAATAGTTTATTATTATTAATTGAATACTTATAGCTAAAAATAAAATTATTGTAGTTAAGCATAATATGCTGATTATAGTACTTGCGGTAAGTCGCACTTATCCTCAAAATCACGTTTGTCGGTACTCTTTTGGCTATAACTCCGAAACTATTTGTCTAATCTCGAATTTCTGTTTTTCATCTTAAAGCTGGTTAGACACTATGTATTTAGTTTTAATTAAGTTCCGTAAAATATCCTTTCCACCTCGCTAAATTCCGCGTACCGTTTTGAAATCCTTATTTTTTCGGAACATTTCTCGTTATAACTCTAAAAATATTTGTTTGATTCCGAATTTCTTTTTTCCATCTCATAGTTGGTTAAATTTTCTATTAGATCCTATATATCAAATGTTGATAAAATTCCGTGTAATACCCTTGCCTGCACGGTAACAACTGCAAACTGTTATAAAATTATAGTTTTTTTTGGCATATTTTCTCTATAACTCTTAAAACATTTGTCCGATCCCAAATTGCCTTATTTCATTTTAAAGCTACTTAAATTATCTATCAATTCATACCTACGACTTTTAATTATATTCCGTGTATTACCCATGCTAGCAGACTAAATATGTATGTTTTGGCAAAACATGACATTTTTGATATGTTAAGTGGGCTGGCGTGGGTGTTTCATGGACTTTAATCAAAATTTGATATATAGGGTCTAATAGCACATTTAAGCAACTATGAAATGGAAAAAAGAAATTCGGAATCGATCAAATATTTTTAGAGTTATAATCAGAAATGTTCCGAAAAAATAAGGATATCACAAGAGTTCGCGGAATTCAGCGAGGTAGAACGGATATTTCACGAACTTAATTAAAACTAAATATATGGCATCTGATTATAAATTTAACCAGGTTTATGATGAAAAACAAATTCGAGATTAGACAAATAGTTTCGGAGATATAGCCAAAAGAGTACCGACAAACGTGTTTTTGAAGAAAAACTTACCGCAAACTATAATAAGCATATTAGGCTTAGCGACAATTTTTATTTTAGCAATAAGAATTCAACTAATAATAATTATTCATTTGTACCCCCCATTATATCTTCTTAAGCATTGATCCCAGAAAAAAAAATGTATGGAACCTTTTTTGTAAACAATTTTATGTAAATTAATTTAGTACATAAACATATTTTTGCTAGAGGCAATAGTTTTCGAGTTATTAACGGAAAACCGTAAAAACCGACCTTTAGAGCGCCCCCCCCCCACCAGTACTTTTAGTATGTTGTTAAGGACACCTCCCCCTACAATGTGCCAAAATTGGCTTCTACATGAATTAACTCCTCTAAAAATCCTTCGTTGCTTGGACTAGATTGTACTTTCATGTTATTCTTAGGGGACAAGGTGTCCCAGAATAAAGATTATTTTTTATTCATTGATATACATATAGTATACTTTCATTGTAGGTTCACAATGAAGCAAGCATTGCTTAAAACAAAATAACTATGCAGGTATACCTGTTCCGATATACCTGTGCAAGTATGCCTGTGTCTCAATGAGAGCTATATTGTATGGTTAGCGTCATCGGTGTAAGGCTATAATCTGGGATCGGTGAGATGTCATCAAATGATGTCTACGAGTTTACAGGGTGGTATCATCAGAGAAAGGGAGGATAGGCAAGACCTTCAGTACGAATTTCAAGCCCTTCATATAACCATCGTCCCCACCCTAAATGGTCTAGCCATCACGCCTACTAGTTTCTTGGAAGTTTCAGTTTGGGTGGTTAAGGGAATTAACATTTTCTTTGTGGTCTAAATGGCAACCCAGAATATTATATAGTTAGGGCTTGCTACAAGAAAACTATCTTTTGTACACGTACCAACTGCTGTCTAGTTTTGAGAAATAATATGGATATGATGGATTCCCTGATTTTTTGTTAATAACTATGGTTATTTTTAATTAAAAATATACGGGTTTAGCATGTTAAATTATTAATTATTTTAAAATAGTCATTAATTATCACGAAAATAGGTCCTAACTGAAATGTCTGTATAATGCTGACTGGACAGAGCCAGACACAGTATAGCTGCTGCTCAGAGCTTATGATTCGAATATTCATAACAGAATCCGAAAAAAAAAAATCCTCAATTAAGATGGCCATGGAAGGTAATTCAACGGATAGGTGATCAGTTGCGGATGAGAAAAGTATTCCGGTTCAGCAGGTTACATGCTAATGTTTTCGGGGAAGTTCTGGGAAGCATTAACGCCAACCTTGTTCATTGTATTTTTATTTCAAATTCATGAATCACCATTGGATTCAACTTCGTATGGTTTTCCCCTGATAGCTGTTGACGTGACTAAAATCGATTCGTTCCCATGTATTGATCGATTATAACTAAGGAAGTTATTGTAACTGTTATAACTTTCAAATCACATTTCATGAATATTTTTCATGCCAAAAATTCCATTGTTTGTGTCCCATGGCACAGGTACAATAACATCGTGAAAACTAAAATTTTCCATGAGCAAAATAGGAGTGCCTCATAAATAAAATTCAATAAAACAGCTGATATTATCAATTAATACAAAAAAAAAAAATTTCTCTCTTTCATATTTCGATTCACACCTGTTATTAGGGTAACAGTCAGTGAATGTGAATACTACAGGCCTTGTATGCGTGTGGGAGACTAGCACTCAATAGTACCTCCTCCTGGCATGGATTAAAGAGATTTATTTGAGCAAATCTCTCATCTTGCTTCTTTTAAGCCTTCTGAGAGTGTTTCCAGGTATGTCAGTCGTGGCCATGTCATTAATTAGTTTGTTCTTATATCCATGAAGTCTGTCGTGAAATCGTCTATAAAGGTCATGGTATATGTTCCTTTACTGTGGGTATTTCTAAATCAGTGTGAAGTGTGTGGTTTGAAAATTACCAAGGTGATTTCGTGATTAGTCTGAGTAATTTTGATTGGAATATTTGTATTTTTTTAAGGTGTGTATTTTTTGCAGTTCCGTATATTTGTGTGACGTTTGTCCATATGGGTTTAAGTAAGTGTATGTATTCAGTCGTCGGAGTTTTAATGTCGACCGTTTAAGCATTGGATACAGAAGTTTTAATCTCTTGGTTAGACTCAGACGTTTTTGTTTTACATGTAGGCAGTACTTGTTTATCTGTCCGTATGTCTAGTATTTGTCGGTAAAATAATTTTTCAAAAACTTTAGAACACAAAGGAAGTAGGCTAATTGGTCGGTAGGAAGAAGGTGAATCGGTGTTTTTGTTTAGTTTATGTAACATGGTAATATAAGAATATTTCCATTGAACTGGGAATTTTGAAGTCCTGAGAATTACGTTGTAAATTGTAGTTAGAAAGACTATAGCTTTTTTGGGCATTTTCTGGAGAATGTCAGCTGTGATTAAGTCAAATCCTGGAGCTTTTTTTGGTGATAGCTTTCTGATTACTTGCAATACATCAGAAGGAGTGAAAGACCGTGGTGGTAATGTCAATTGAAGGGGAGCTTCTAGAGTTTCTTGTAGGTAATTTTCATGTTCAATGTCTTGGTAGTCTATATGTGGTGTAAAACAGTCGACAAATGTTCAGCAAAGAGTTCAGACTTTTTTTTTTCCGACACCACCCAAGACCCATCTTCTTTTCTGAGAGGCGCTATCACCTCATGATGCTTTAAAAGGTTTTTAGTGTGCCTCCATAAGCTTCCGTCGTCTGTCGTGATATTGGATAAGTAATAATCGTATTTGGTCTGTTTGATTTTCATAATTTGTCTTTTCAGTTCGTTATTTAATTTATTAAATGTTCGTCTGTCTGAAGGAAGTCTGTCTGTTTGCCATACCTTTCGCGCCCTTCTCTTTGCTGTGATCTGGTCCCTGATGTACTGTGGGTAACTCGGTAGAGAACCTCTTTTGTTCATTTTAGGAACGGATGAGGCCCATGCAGATTCCTGTACAGCTTTGGTAAATACATCAACTGCTTCTTCAATTTCTTCTTCGGTTTTTAGTTGCATTGGTATGAGCAGTTTCGAATTTAACTTGGATTGATAGCTATCCCTATCCATAACGCCTTGGTTTAGGAATAATCTTTTCTCTTTTTTTATAGGTTCATCAAAAAGTGTCAAATGAACCAGGGAATGATCAGAGCAGAAATTGGAACTGCTACTTATTGTGTAAAAAATAAATAAATAAAAATACCGTTTTATAATTGAATGGCTCCGCTGAAAAACGTTCTAAGCGACAAAATTTCCGAAGTGGCGATTTCAAAGGTATTTAAATGTATAATAGTACGCCTTAGTATGATACAGTACTCCATTATGTTATTTTACATGTAAATATAACAAATTAATATGTGAATATAAAATCTAATCTACAAAACTAACAAAGACTGAAGATTATGATTTTCTTTCACTGATTACTCAAAATTTTATGTTTGTCGCTTAGAACGTTTTTCGGCCGACCCATTCAATTGGATTTATATAGTTGCTAAAAATAACCTTTTATGAGTTTGTACATCAAGCCTGACCTTTACCTTTTTTTGTTCGGATTGATGAGTCACGAGAATGATTCTCATAAAAATAAATACTTTTTGCTGTCCTGATGTCAGACTAGTCATAGAAGGCCAGAAATAAAACGTTTGCTAAGAAAACAAAAATTGTTTGTAGTTGTTTGTTTTTTTTTTTGTACAAATATCAAGGAAGCTGTCCATAATAACATCATTAAAATTCCCAAGGGTGGGGGTTAAGCAAAGAGAGGGGGACTTTTATGTTGCTTTTCTTTTGTTTTTTCGCATATAACTGGAAAACAATTGGTTATACGTAAGAAATAGTTATAAAAGAACTTGCAGCTTATTAAATTTCCTACAGCAATCAACATATGAGCCGCTCAGTGCACACATCGATTAACTCCATAAAACGAAAAGTTCAGAAACGCGATGATGTAATGTATATTGTTTTTCAAAATTCCTCTGATAATATGAATTCAAATATATAATGTAGAATGCATAATTGCAAATATAGCTTTCATCTAACGGTATATAAAATTAATAAGAAAGAATAGCCAACAAACAATCATCAGTAATGTTACAGTTTTTATGTGACTGGTGGAGTTAATCAATTCGGCAATTGAAAAAAGTAATAAAGTTAAATTTAGTCTTTACATTTTTAAGTAAATTTAATTAAATCTGTAAATTAAATTTTTATTACAGAAAAGGTTAGTTAGTATATATTTTTATCACAGCTTTTCCATAAAAATGAATGTTGGCACTTCTGTTATAATATAATTTTTGTAATTAATTCATAGCAGCTTTATGTTAGCGGCATTATTCTTTGGGATGATTCAGTAATATTATAAATAATGTCTTCTTCATCAGCTGTATGCGAGGATTCATCATTTCGATTTGTTGACAAGTTCTTATAGTAATCGTGTTTAACAGGAGGAATGAATTTTAGCAGGTCCATCATGTCTCTCCATTTTTCCCTTGTCATAGTTCTACCTTTAGGATATAATAAAGGCTGATCTATATTTTTCAAACTTTGCGGTCTACCCACTAAAGATTTTCTTATATTAATGGTTTGAAATTCTGTATCTTCATTATAGTCACATATGAGATAGGGTTTGGACCTTTCTAACTTTATCCAGCCTATTTTAAGCCAATTAACTGGAAGCCCTGTGGCGGTTACTTTTCTGTTAATGACAGACTGTTCTAAAGGTTTTGTTGACAAAAAATCTTGGTGAGTCATTTGGATTAGATGAAATGGCGCTTTCTTTTTACATGTTTTGATTATATGGTACCAATCATCTGGTGAAAAAATGTTTTGATTTTTTTTCGCACATGACTCAATAATGGCAAAATCTGAGTCATTGGGCTAATAGCTGTCCACTTACCAAAAATTTCATGTCAATTGATTCAGCTTTGATTTCCGTGCTTTGAACAAGTTTCAATAAACTTAAGACGGTTTTTATATTTCTGTTTTGCCCGGTACACGAATCCGAATATGTTATTATTTTAAAGCATAATAAAATAAAGCATTTGATGGGTTTGTACTGTTGCAATCCGATAAATCCGAGGAAAACGATAAACGTCTTCTTGGACCAGAATTTCTGTTGATAAATCGTTTTGAAGAATCATCACTGCTTTCCTCACTCACATTATTATTCTCACTCATCTTGATTATAACGGTATAATATTTATTTCTTTAAAAACAATCTGGGAGTAATGTTGAAAAGACTAAGAAGTACACAGTAACATTCAGCGTGCGAGATCACTGCTATACTAACTACCGTTTGCATTGCGCTTCTTTTTATCTGTTTACCGATGCGATTTTGTTACGAATATTATTGAGAGGGAGAGAGCATCTTCGGCTGTTTAAAAACAAATAAGCGTCGACGCACGGCCAGAACAGATACAGCGTTACTGAAACGATTTACATCAGAGTATGGGGTCAATCGAAATGGCTTCTGAAATAAATTACTTATTATTCAATGGCCAAAAAAATTTGCCATTTAACGGTGCTAATCTTTATTATTCAGGAAAGTTATTATAAATATAAAAAGTTATGACAATACCAAGGGCTTTGACACTTAAATTTAACTTTTTTTAAAGATTGGAGTTAATCGATGTGTGCACTGAGCGGCTCATATATTCATCTTCTTTTCTTTCGTATCTAAATTGGTTTACGAAGAAATCGAAACAGGAAATTGATTTTTTTCCTATTTATATTAATATTATTTCGTTTCTTAATTTGTTTACACAGAAATCTAATCGGAATTTTGTTTTTACAAGATTAACAAATATTTTTTACATTCTAATATTATATAATTTAAAGGATTTTCCCAATTATAAATTAATTTTTAATACACCACATGGAAATGTTGACACGTTATTTATTGCATAGTTAACTGGAAATAATTAACTTTCTTCAATCAAAGTTCAGATGTCAGAATTAAAAAAAAAAAAAAGTTGTTGAAAGTTTTTTTTTCGTATATTTTTCTTTCATTATAAATTATGATTACATCACATATATTTAAGTTGATTATTAGTATTATATTTTAAGTTGAGTCTGGTTTATTTTCTTGGTACAGCATATAATTTTGTGAATTGTAAATACTAATTATATAAGAAATAAAGAAAAAAAAATTTAAAAAATATACGCCAAGATGCAATGTATAATTAAATAACCCTGCCTATTAAAATGTATTCTAAATATTAGAAATTACAACCGCGATACACTAACAATGAAGTATAAAAAATATAACTATTAAACTTAAAGTATTTTTAAGTTTTTACGCTATATTTCTAATAAATGGGACCTAGGGGAAAGTGGGACAGATTTGACAGTCCCTCTTTTGAGCTCTATTTTTTTTTAAATCGAGACGGGATTTGTAAAGTTGGAAATTGGAATTTTAAAGGTAGGGGCAATTGATGTTTTTCGCCTTTACAATTGCCAACACAAACCCCCTCTCCATTAAAAATAAAAAATATAACTCAAAGGAGGGACTGTCAATTGTGTCCCAACGTCAAATCTGTCCCACTTTCCCCTACCATTTAATTCTGTGGTAACAGAGAACAATTATTAAACCGTAATATTAAGAATAGACATTTTTGAACTGTTTCTATGAAATCAGTTATTGAATAATTAACAAGTTTTTCAAACTGTAGGAAGCCTGGGAAATACTAACTCACAGTCACTCATTTCGGCCATTTCCCGTGAGACTACATAATGAATTAACAGTTGCCCCTTAAGGTTACTACGAATAGGGAAAAAAAAGAAAACAGTGCTAATAAAAAATAGAGTAGAAACATATACTTGATTTAAATGATTTTCTTGAATATACTTCTCATGTTGTGAACCAGTTTGTAGAATGACAAAATCAACAAGAACAGCCGTTGCTAGGCAACAAAAATTCCCCAAGATCCTTTTGGACTGGTCGCTAAGCAACACATATCGCACCAATCAGATTAGAATGTGATACATCGAATGTTAAAGTTGTGAGGTTATGTGTCATATTAACGGTTTTAATATTATAGTAATTCATATTCTGTTATAATTCTAGTTATATTATATTGTGTAAAATATTCTTAAACCTTTGTTAAACCACTCTAGTGTTACACTTATATACATGTGTGAGTATAGGACGTAGGATATACACACAATATATCTCGGAATCAACTTGGTTTCTCAAGAATACTAAGAACACAGTCCTGATAAGGCAACGTTGCTACACCAATTATTAGTGATTCACTGACTGGAAGACGAGAGTCTGGGGAATTCTCCCACTCCTGGAAATGCGTACACAAGACCTGTTTTCCTCATTCCTTCTCATTGGCCACTCTGCGGAGAATTGTAAATCGATAACCTTTGCAATCTCTGCCCCTTGATCTATTGATTAATCTTTCTAAAAATTGTTTAAATATGGTTTGTTGTAAATATGAGTTTAAAATCCTTCATAGTGCAGATTTTCATAAATTTTATTTCAAAAAAATAAAAATAACCAAATAGTATGAGGTTTTCCTGTCCTCTACCAATCAGTCTTCATTCTTCCCAGCTTCGTAAGAGGGAACTTAGGAAAAGTCTGCCTGCGTCATAGCCTAGACGTTCTTATTGAGTTTGTTTTGTTTTTTGTTGGTGCTAAACTTCCGAATATATTTCTCCGAAGATATCAAAGTGTAATTTATATAATGCATCATTGATAAATGATTAAGTTATTAACTATTTTGGTAACAACCGAAGTTTTATTTTGTATGATTAACAACACAATATTCTTAACAGTTTTAGAAAATCCGCAATTTAAAAAAGCTTTGTATCAAAATATCCTAACAATTTATAAAAACCGCATATGAACTGAGGCTGGAATGAAATGCATGCTTTAATTTTAAACGCAATGAAAAAATAAATAAAACAACAATAATATTGTGGAGCTCGTATATTATGCTTCAAGGTCTACAAAGGTTAAATAGATGTTACTTGGAACTATCCGCTAATTTTTTGTTTCGACTTCGAAGTGCCCATTACTGATGTTATTGTGTTGTTAGCAGAATTAAGCGAATAAAACAAAATATTGAGCATTGTTTCTTAATAGAAATTTATGTTTGCCCTCTTGAAAAGCTTGAGTGTTCCGAATGAAATGTAAACAATTAGTACAATATATGTTAATTTTAATACATATTACGAGAGCCGACCCGGGGCAAATATATTTGCCCGGCCCCCTGAGCCCCCCCCCCCCCTCCCCTCACTCAACATAAAAAAAAATACCAATATATTTTTTAATAATGAACCACAATGTTTGATTAATTTTCTAATACGATAAATCGCCACAGAATCGTTTATTTCAAATAACACTTGTGAAGATGTCAACTTAAGGCATGACAATCAAAAACTTAATTAGAAATTCAAAAAATTAGCAACAAAGTGTTAAAATTAAAACAACCCTGAAATTTAACCATTTTCTAAAATTAGGAATTCAAAAAAATACATTGACTGGGTGAATTAAATTGATTAAATTTTTTAAAACTAGTTAAAAAAGACAGTTAACGTTTTGTTTTTGTTTTTTCTATTTGCATGATATTACATGTTTCCCTGTAATTGGAATTCCCAAAAGCGGTCACCTTAGTCTGGGCCCCCCAAGAGCCTGATCCCGGGGATTTTGCCCCCCACCCTTCACCCCTCTGTCAGCTGCCCTGCATATTACTCGACTCCTCTTCTGCTCCCGCCCAAATTTTTGAAGATTGTTATCGTTTAGCCATCATATTAACTACACTCACGGTTTTGAATACAATCAAGAAGATTAGGTTATGCCTTATAATCTCGCTATCTTATCAGAACATGACGTAAACAATAAACCATTATCACAATATTTATTTCAATCATATCTTATTATTGTATTAAATACTATGATATCCACATCAGATAGATGCACATAGATTCCTATCCCATAAACTTCTACCCTTCCGGTACGAACCTTGGCATTGTCCTAGACTAGGGGTCTCCAAACTTTTCAGCCTTCGGGCCGTACTGTTTACTTCCAAGGGTTCCAAGGGCCAACACCGTTTAATTTTCCTGCCAGTATCTGTGATTTCTCTCTCCATCATTTCAATAACTAATGTGCTGTACTGTATTGTTACGACCACGACACTTGACGACATCAAGTGGTAACACGCAGAAATAGGTAATGTGATTCTTTGAACTTCGAAGAGTGATCGAAATTTTTTTAAATTATAATCACCGTAATCCATCCGAATTACAAAATAGCGAATGGCTGGGGAAGTTAGCATTCTACCTATGTCGAACTAACGAAACATATTAACGAACTCAATTTGAAGTTGCAACCAAAACCAGTTTCTCCCTGATTTGTACACTTATATCAAATCGTTCCGGCAGAAAATAATTCTGTTTCAATTACAATTGCACATATTTTAAAACATGTGAAATTCCGTCTCTTTTGCAGTTGAAACTTTGAGTGCTTTGAATATAAATTGTGATACTCGTTTCTCAGACTTTGATGTCATTGGGAATAAAATTAAGATTTTTCTAAAAATTCAACTTGAAATTATCGATCTACAATGTTTTTAGGGTTTTGTAGTGATATATTTAAGAACATATATCAAAAATCATCTTTGTTGGAATTTTAAGGGTGTGTCGCGTAGCTGTCGCGGGTAGGGTTGGGCGATAGTCGATAGTTAAAACTATCGATTGCTATCGATAGCTTTTCGATAGTTTCTTCCTTCTTTTCTAAAGGTATTCAATAAAAAAATTCAACTAATTTAATTAAATTCAATTATCTACTTACTATTTGAAATTTGCAGGATTATAAATTATAAGATTATATCATAAAGATGAGAGAAAAAAACTAATTTATTTGAATTTTAAAAAAGTATTTACAATTTACATGGTTACAATAATAATGAACAAATCAAATCTTCAGAAAAGAAAAATAACGAAATAGTTAATTTCAAGAGTCAAGTGTGTTGCTTGAGCCTCATATTTCCCGAAAGAAAAACTTGTATTTCTGCTTTCCTTTAGCTTAATCTTTGAGAGAACCCAATTTCAATTTCAAAAGAACTCGACACAGGACAGAGACAGATCAACATAATTCCAAGAGTTTCAAAACTTGAGGTAGTAAAAGAGATCTATCGATAGTCGACACTATCGACAGTTACCATCGATAGTTGTGATCTATCGATATATCGATAGTGACTATCGCCCAACCCTAGTCGCGGGCCGGATTGATGACACTGGCGGGCCGGAATTGGCCCGCGGGTCGTAGTTTAGAGACCCCTGTCCTAGACCAAACCCTTTCCTGGAAAGACCATATTTCACTTATTACCCGACGAACAAGTTCCTCCCTCCGACTCCTAACCCGATCCCGTAATTTCCTTCCACAGTCAATCCGCCAACTGTTAATTACTTCCCTCCTATTCCCCCATTTTGATTATGGTAGTGTGGTGTATGAAGGTCTCCCGTAATCTCAGGGTGCAAGATGAAAGAAGATAATGAACTGTTTGTTGCCTGAGATTCGTTCTGGGGATACCACACCATGAACATATTTCCCACCACTACACCAAATAAAAATGGTTATTTCCCTCCTTCCGACGACAGTACTTCCTTGTTTCTTTCCTTTACAAAGCTCTTTCCTCTCAGTCACCTCCCTACATTATAAAAGCATTAACATAAAAGTCATCAGTGGGTTCCCGCAAAACTAGATCCTGTCCTGACCTTTACCTAAATCCCTCCTCACAGTATCATTCTAACGGTCCTTCATAGCCAGAGCGTCTGATTTCTAGAATCCCCTCCCATCCAGCTTACGCCATTCCTCCACTATTAGGTATTCAATCAAATAGAAGAAGAATGTACTCAACAATGAGATAGGTCTATTCAGTATATAACTTCAATGTAATTTTGTTTTAGTTTTTATTTTTGTCATTACTTATATTATTATCCCAGGTTATATTTTTATTATTTATATATATATATATATATATATATATATATATTTTTTTTTTATATATTTTTTTTTTTTTTTTATGCCGATAAGATGTGTTTTAACCCTATTTACGGTATTTTTTGTTTTTATCTGATTTTATTTGCTTACCTTATTTTAAATGTTTTGTCTTAAGATCAAATTTTATTTTTAATTTTTTGTAATTTGTAATGAAGAATCAATTCTATTTTTTCTATTATAATCTTAATTTTAATATTGTTAAATAGCTAAAAATGACCTTAATATTATCCGGCAGCTAGACCGCCATTATATTGCTCATTATAAATATTCTTAGGGGCAATGGCCCCAGAATAAAATTTATTTTCATTTCATTTCAGCAGGATACCCATCCCATGTGATAAGTAAACTTGTCTTTATATTTTATTAAAGAACCTCACAGCTATTAGATATCTTTTAAGTCATATATTTATATTATTGTATTTTTTAATTTTCCTTTTGTCATTAGTTTATTATTAATTGCAATCAGATTATTATCAATTATTGTGACATTATTAATTTTTTTTTAATATTCATTAAACATCTAATCATGGCCTACATTTTTGTTTCTATTATTTTAATGTTTTAATATTTACATTACCTACTATTACTTCAGTAGTCGAGGAATGAAGGTCCACATTAAACATGACTTCGCGGTCCCCTACATGTGCTGTTTTAGTTTCCATAGTTTCCTTCTGTAGATATTCAACTGTTTCTTCCGTGAGTATTTATGTCGATTGAAGAAGCTAATTTAAGATTGAGACCAAGAGTTTGACGAAATTATAGGACGTGGATGTTGTGGAGTGGCTAATGACGTCCTTGTGAGCGAGATGTGACCTGGGTCAATAACCTTGGACTTAAATCATCCTTTAGCAAAGAATGTCAAGAATATCACCAATTCCCTTGCCTAGACTGCTTTTTTGTTTTTTTTTTACTTGGAAACTTTTATTGGAATAGATTTACAATAAGCTTCAGTGAAGTGCAATAGATAACAGAGATAGAAATAGAAATAGAAATAGAAAAATAATTTTATTCTGGGACCAAGTCCCATAAGAATAACAAATTGTACAGAAAGAAATGATATTAGTTACATCTGGTCAGAGACATGATGCATAAAGATAAAAAAAATAAAAATAAAAAATAATAAAATAAAGAAGAAATATTAATATAACAATGATAATGTATACATAGATACTAATGTAATATATGAACAGGAAAATAAGAAAACATTCTACAAATGAAATAATAAATAGGTTATTTTGATACAATGCTAATTATATACAATATAAGAACCCAAATGTTGTATTCGGAGTGAGAAAAAACTGTTTTAATAGGTAGCACTGAGTGTGTTTCAGAAAGAGTTAGATATCGTTTAATTGAGAAAATATATTGTTAGTAAGCGTCACCTTGGATTAGGAGGAGGTACTGGAAATAGAGGAATTTGAAGGTTTTTAGAGATTTCGGTTGTCTAATATGAAAAGGAATGGAATTCCATAGGATGGTTGAGCGGAATAGGAAAGAACGCTGGAATGTAGTAGTTCTATGGGATGGGGTATATAGATCAGAAAGACGGGATCTTGTGTTCAGTGACTTGATTGCAGATCTGAATTGAAGGGTATTGTAATTATAGGAAGGATGAAGGGTGCTGATAATTTAGTAAAGGAATGATCCATGGAAATATTTTCTACGGAATATGGGATAAAGCCAGTTTAACAGATAATGATGTATTTATCCATACTATATATACAAATATTTGTGATGGGACCTTAAGAGATCCCGGCGCTGCTTTCTCTGCTGCATCACTGGTAATATCCAGTCCCTTGCCTAAATTAAAGATAGTTTATTCATTATAGTCCAAGCACTAAGAAAAAATGGATGAATTCATGGAGAAGTTTTTTTCGAGTTATTTTAATGTTTTGCAGGTGCTAAATCCATATTTCAACTTAACCACCTCGAAAAACTGTTGCTAAAAAAAACAAACTATTTTTTGTCTTTTTTTAAAGTAAACAAATACTAATTTTTCGTTGTGTTTTTTTGTTGCTAAATTAAATATATATATATATATATATATATATATATATATATATATATATATATATATATATATATATATATATATATATATACTTAAACAAATTATAATGAAAATAATATAACACAAAAATAAACCACAAACATTTCTCAGGCATTACTGCTCTTTCATCCGACCAGAAGCGCTGTACGGATCAGAATGCCTTGTTATGAACAAGAGAGGCCTCATGGAAAAACTAAGGATCAAAGAAAGAAAAATCTTGAGGAAAATCTTCGGCCCAATTAAGGACAAATGTTAATATAGACGACGTCACAATAGTTATCTTTTGAACTACAGCGGACTCAATGTAAAAACATTTGAAGGACGGACACTAAAAACCCTCGATGTTGAGTGTCCTTAAGAAATTTAAGCTAACCTAATATCAAAGTAAAATTTGTAATTAGAAATAAAGCTATACTATGCACAAGGACTTTTGTTACAACCTACTATATATAATTAGATCATCAATTATTTCAGGCTAATGTTTGAGGGATGCCTCTATGGCAAAGGCAGAAAACAAAAATAAAAAATCAACAATGAAGTTTTGAAATGTCTCCTTTTTTTCTGGGATTGTGATATAACAGCTAAGAATAGTAAGTAACGTTAAATGTTCAAAGGAAAATTCCATGGTTCATTTATTAAAAGAAAATGGTTCGTAATTCAAAAAATAAAAACAGCTCTTTAGCTTTTTTTTCTCCCTATATGTCAAGATGTTTCTATATTTTATACCTGAATAATCTATGCTTTAGGAGCTGTTGTTGTCATGGTACCCACTTTTAGAAATTACGTCACTCCAAAGGCTTTTAAATTATCTCGACACGACTATTTCAACTTAAGTCTATTTCTATTTCCTATTGAACAAATTTACTTCTTCTCGGCTCTATATTTATTCTCCAAGTTGACGTCCCTCTACCTTCCAATTTGAGCTTACAAATTAAAAATGAAATGTATAGTGTAATTGAGTTAAATTGAAAATTTGAAAAGTGAACATACCTAACGAACTTTTAAAAAGGGAAGAAAAGGAGATATTTTAATATTAGAAGTAATCAGTTCCTATTTTAAAACTGGAATTCAAAATTTTTCTTCAATATTATTTTCCTAGGTAATGTCCGATTTCAAAGATCTACGAAGTGCCTATTCGATTCGATAATGTTAATAATAATAATAATAAATAAAATATAACAATAACAATGGAAGATTAATTAAAATCAATATTGATAGTTTTAGTTTGATACCGCTGCTTCTTTTATTTTATCACTTAGCTGCCTCCTTGATGGTAATTTTTTGCCTGACAGGAACTTCCGGAAGCGAATAGTCGAAATAACAATATTTTTCCCAATATATTTAATTACATAATATCAAATTATTACAGATTTTTTATAATAGAGAATGTATTATTTGAAAACTGTAGCTTAATACAAATGTTGACCCTTTTGAAAATATTTCAGTTACGTAATACCTTAAAATGGACACGTATTGAGTTGTTCATTTCAAAATCTATGTACTTATTTTTATTGTTATATAAATAGCAGGTTACTTTTTTTAACGTGAACTAAACGAAAAGAAAATTATTTCTATTTACCTGAACTTACATAATATAAATTTATAGCTCTGCCAAAAAGTCTTAACCCCTCATATTACAATTATTTCAATCAAAGATTTAAAGTATGATTGCAATGGCCCCTCCATATGTCAAAAACAATATACTATACCAAGATCCAGAGTTGGGCAAAATTTAATGATAGCTATTTGAGAACTAACTCCCTCGAATCCATCACCTAATTTAATAATGATTAAATCTTTCAATGAAATAATCATTATTTTTCTTTAAAAATTTCTGAAAGATTTAATCATTATAACCTTATGTGGTTGATTCCAGGAAATTAGTTGTCAAATAATAATGACTAAATTTTGCCCAACTCTGCCAAGATCTCATCATTACAACACCGATCATGAACCAAACTTACAGATTCTTCCAAGACAAAATGGTAGGACGCACTAACACACTAATACAGGATATGATCACAAAAAAATTCCTAATAAAACAATCAAAAATACCTGGATGAGGGAGTAAACTCCAGTATTAACCGAAAAAATCTAAGAGAGGATCATGTGAAAATCTAGGAGCGTTCTTTACAGATTTCTTTTGTTAGCTGTTTGTGTTTTTATTTCTGTTATTTCTTCATTACTGATACTCAGAATGTGTTGGTATAATCTGCTTAGGAGTAGGCTCTGAACCTTCTTCTGACCCCTCGTAACAGCTTTTTAAAATATTATTATGTTTTAAACTTGTTCTGTAGCCCTAGATACGCTAACAAGGATATACTAGCATCCCCGTCGCGGCTTCGCCCACTCTCATAAGTAATGAACTTAAATAATTTTAACCAATAATTTAAGTTTTATATGTTTATCGATAAAAATCTTGTATTGAAGCATGCAATTGTGCATCATATCTTCAATGATATTTCCACACTTAGCAGTAATTTTTAACATGTTAATATTAAACAACATGGTAATTTTTACCATTATACAGATTAGGCGGTTGTAGTTCACCTAAAAACATAATTTGACACTCAATTTTTAATTTTAATGTATGAGTTGGCAATCTAAATGGACAGCGACTATTTAGAAACTTGCAGAAACTACTGAGAATCATTGCTTACACCTAAAGGCCCATGAATCTTATTTTAAGGATCGACATTTTGATTTGGTAATAAATTTTATTCGGCAGAAATATTTTTTTTTTGTTCCAACTGGTTGGATTTTAATATCTAACCATAAAAGTATACATTGTGACAAACATGGTTTCTGCCACTCAACATTGTACATTCAAATTTTTACTATTGTAAATTTAATTATTGCTGAACCTTCCTAGAATTATGAAGATGATCTAGTTAAAATTAGCTACAGATGGATCTAGTAGTTTTACCATTGTTAACTCAATAGCGTAATGACACTAACCATTATCGATCGATTTTTCAAACTTCACTTGGATCCACGTGTCGCACCAAATATTTAAATAATTTTTAATAATTTCATTGATAATATCGTATTATTGTATATTATCGCTTCTTTAATAACAAAGTAATTGAAAATCAATTACTACTTTAAATGTTTCATTTAAGGAGATTAATATCAGTTATTATATTAAAAAGGCATAACTCCCCTTTTGCTTTTATTCATTTATACATGTTTCAGAGGAGCTTGTCTGTTGCTCCATCTTCAGGTTCTACAATCATCATGTTATTTTACAATTCTTTACTATATTATTAAATCACTTTACAATTTTTGGTTTTTTACCTAACACTGTGATATTCTCACTTGGTCATCTCTTCTACTCTGACACCACTGGGCAATGTTCAATTATTGTTTTGTTTATTTATTGTCAACATTCTGGCCTATTTAATATGGTTCCTATTTTTACCATTCCATTTCCATTCTATTAGTTGTATTGTCACTACCATTTACATTTTTATTACTTTTATTTATTAATGATTTTATTCTTATATGGACTATTTATATTTTCAGTCTATCTATTAATTGAGCATAGCTTGTACAATTTTATGTGTATCTGTTTTGTAGTTTACTGCCTGGTCTATTGTTTTATTTATATAAATTGCTTCCATTATTTTTCTATTTTTGGTTTTTTTCTCATGATTTGATATGGTTGTATTTTCAAAGTCAAATTCATGTTTGAATTCGTTTGTGTGTTCACACAGTGCAGTCTTATTATTTTCCTCTTTGTTATTTATTCTTTTGCAGTCATATTTATGCTGGTTTACTCTTTTAATTAAATTATGTTTGGTTTCACCTATGTAATGCATTTCACAATCTTTGCAGTTTATTTTATAAATCAGATCTTTTTTAGTCCACTTGTCCATTGTTTCTGTATTTCTTATTATGTTACTAATTTTATTATTATTATATAAAGCACCATTAATTTTAAAGTTTTCATTATTTAAATTATTTATTTAAAAAATGTAAATGGTAGTGACAATACAACTAATAGAATGGAAATGGAATGGTAAAAATAGGAACCATATTTAATAGGCCAGAATGTTGACAATAAATAAACAAAACAATAATTGAACATTGCCCAGTGGTGTCAGAGTAGAAGAGATGACCAAGTGAGAATATCACAGTGTTAGGTAAAAAACTAAAAATTGTAAAGTGATTTAATAATATAGTAAAGAATTGTAAAATAACATAATGATTGTAGAACCTGAAGATGGAGCAACAGACAAGCTCTGAAACATGTTGTATAAATGAATAAAAGTAAAAGGGGAGTTATGCCTTTTTAATATAATAATCAATTACTACTTTAAAAAATTAATATATCATATTTGAATTGGTTTCATATTGTACCAGGTATGCAAGTTTAAAATGTCGTTTATTTCTTAAAATATATACACAGTAATTTAAAAAAAAGTATAATTTATTTTATTCAAAGTACTGACCCTCGCTTTCTACACATTTTGTCCATCTCTCGGGCAATATATGGATACCATTCCAAAAGAATGCTTCATCTTTATTTGAAATCCATTCATCGAGCCATTTTCGTACGTTTTCGAAATTGTTGAAGTGTTGCTCCGCCAATGAGTGTCCCATCGATGAGAAGAGGTGATAATCAGAAGGCGCCAGGTCAGGTGAATACGGCGGGTGGGGTAGGAGTTCCCAACCAAGCGAATAAATCGTTTCCTTAGTCAATCTGGCTGAATGTGCAGGAGCGTTATCATGCTGAAGAATGACTTTGGCGTGCCTGTGAGCCCATTCTGGGCGTTTTTCGATCAATGCGTGACTCAAATTGATCATTTGTTGTCGGTAGCGCTCGGTATTGACTGTTTCGCCGGGTTTGAGAAGCTCGTAGTAGACTACTCCCTTCTGATCCCACCACACACACAGCATTGTCTTCTTCCCAAAACGATCCGGTCTTGCACTCGATGTGGATGGTTGTCCTGGCGTTACCCATGATTTTTTTCGTTTGGGATTCTGAAAATAAATCCATTTTTCATCGCCAGTTACAACTCGATGCAAAAAACCCTTTCTTTCGTGGCGTAAAAGCAGCATTTCGCACACAGTTTTTCGTTTTTTTCCATCTGTCGTTCGTCCAATTCATGTGGAACCCATTTTCCAACCTTTTGAATCTTTCCCATAGCTCTCAGGCGATCGAAAATGGCTTGCCTAGTGACATTCAACTGTTCTGCCATCATTTGTTGGGTTTGGGTATTGTCTTCGTCTAATAAAGATTGCAATTCGAAGTCCTCAAACTTTTTTGGTCGATTTTTCTCGTTTTTGATCAGTAACATCAAAATCACCACGTTTGAAACTTTGAAACCAACGTTCACATGTCCTGACGGTTGGAGCAACATCGCCATAAGTCTCAACAAGAATTCGATGACATTCAGATGCCTTTTTCTTTCGATTAAATAAGAAAATCATGACATGCCGCAAATGCTCTTTATTTGGCTTAAAATTAGACATTTTTAACACCAAAGAAAGGTATGATACGTCCACGTAAACGACTTAAAAACAACTGACTTTTGTAAACAAATGACTAACAAACAAAATAGCGTTTAGAGATAAGCAAATCCTTCAATAGGCTAAGAGCGCATTCTATTGGAATTAAAACGACATTTTAAACTTGCATACCTGGTATATTCGTCTGGGACTTCCACTGTTTTCCTCTCTCAACTGACTACAGCTTCAACACTCGTTGGAATTATTACGACAAAGTTTGTTAGTCCTAGAAACAAATATAACAGGGACATTTAAATTCGAATCGCTTTAGGAGGAAGTTTGTCACTGGAATGAAAAAATTCTAATATTTAATTAAGCTATTCCTTAAATATTTAAACTTTCGTAAGCCGACATATAAAAGAAAGTAGGAATAAGTAGAAATGAAATTATCAACCGCTGAGAACATAATCATGGTTATTTCGAGGTATTCTACGACATTTCAGAAAAAAAAAAAACAGCTGATTTCAGAAGTAGATGTAAGTATTATTGATGGTTTTCGCTATCAAACCTATCGATCCTTTTAGTAGTATATCAAGTTCTCCAATAGTGATTAATTTACATAATTCTGTACAATAATTTTAAAAAAGAATACATTATAAATCAAATTTATATTAAGTAATTCACATTGTTGATTTGTTAAAAAAACTTTATAGATATCTTTTCTTGGAAGTTTTAAAGAAGTGATATAGAAAATATTTATTTTATATTTCCATTTATAGGTGTGATTGATAATTTTCTCACCCATTAACCAGTCACCAAAGCTCTGTCCTGCGTAAAGTAACCTCTAAAATATTTTAAGATATAAAATAACTATATAAGGGATGAATCATTTGGAATAAAGGAAAAAGGACGGGGAAAAAAAAGATGAATGAAAATTCCCAGAAACAAAAGGGACCTACGTCCTTACAGCGCTGACGTCAAGCCATGGTCTTTTCCTAATAACTTTCTGAAATGAAAGCCTTTCTATTCCAGATTTAATTACTTACAGAGGATAGGTAAGTAAAAAATATTTTGGAATCCAAAACTGATGAATAATTATGTGAACAATTATTCTCCAATACTTTTCACAAAACAAAAATATCTCTAGGCTCTACCTGGCCAGATCAGTTCTGGACCTCCTTGCTACGAATTTTGATTCATTTTATGTGATTCTATCCCGAAAAAAAGTAGTACTTATATTTACTTTTCGTGCATTGGGCCTTAGAAGCCGAGAAAAAAAGAATAAAACGTGTGAAAATCATATTTTATGTCTTCAGTTTTAGGAATGATATCCGCATGATTCTTTCATCAAACATATTTTTTAAGCATATTGGGCGAAAAATGTAAATATTAACATTATTGTTTGGTCAAAAAATTAATAAACAAATTTTAAATCTAATTTTGATATAACACGGCCAAAAAAAAAAGAAGGTTTAATTATCATTGAAAAAAAAACAAACTCTTTTTAGGTGTTTCTAGGAGGGTCAAAATTTTGAGAGAATGAATTTACATTTCATTTTGAGGTTCTTTGTCTAATGGTCAGTCCGATTTCGACGTTTCTTGGCAAGTTAGAAAGAAAATATCATACTATTTTTATTCATAGAAGTAATCATTGTTTTACCTTAAAGATTCTTTTTAATAAATGTGATTGAATAGCAAAGTCCAATCACGGTTTTTTGCTTACACCTCAAGTTCTAAAACACATAGAACCCTTCCAGTTCCAGTAAATCGCCATCATAATAAACTAATAAACAGAATAAACTGTTGTTATAATAATGCAGTAAATAAATATGGTTTTAATTCGTTATGAGGTAATAGGATCGGTGATAGAATAAGCGATTGGTTGAATGAAAAAAAAAATTAAGGATTCTTCTTTGAATGAATTATTTCGACAACGATTGTTTAATTTTGATTAATTATATAAACCAGTTTTGGTGGTTTTCTGAGGTGCTGTGCCTAAATTATTGATTCGACTCATTATTTCCATTATTTTTCAATTATGTAAATAATGGAAATGATAATAAATATTAGACTTATATTAGAAATATTAGAAAAAAAAAAATGGCTATAATATGAATTGAAATATTCTGTAAGGTATTAATCATATTCATCAACAAACAAGGTTTAAAATTTTGATGTTTTTCATATAAATAATTGTGTACGATCTTAATATTACCTTTAAGTTTAATTTTTCAAAAATCAATTAACTAATATTAAAATCAGCTATGGTCCCGTGACAATTATGTTTTACCAACTTCTTGGAACAAGACAGTAAAATCTGCAAGTTTAAGTTTCTGAAAATTAGGTACATGTTAAAAATTTTAACTTGTGAAGGTGATAACTAGAGACCGGATTTCTGTGTTATTGCACATTTAGTTCGCTTTGATATAGCGCTCTCTAACCCAAGCAGTTATCTCATTTATATAATAAGGATTCTTATTCTTAAATTTTATTTTGCACGAAATTGCACAAATTTGACTTTTTGAGCTTAATTGCACGAATTCGGGTTTTACTGCACGAAATTGCACAATTGAACCAAATTCATCTAATTTTATCCACTTAACCATATATTTTTGAAAATTTTACTTACGCTTATTTGGCAACATTTATAACAATTATTTATATTAAAAAGGTTAATTAGTTTTAATTTGAAAGTAAAAAAGTACCTTAAATCAAATGTATTTGGGACCTACTACTTTTAAATAATCGTATTGAATTAGGAGCTTTGATTTAGGCAAACATTGAGGATGGACGTACTTCCTAGAACTAAGACGTTTCCTCAGAAAATTTTACTCCCCGCTTCCCATTTCATTTCCCACTTCTGATTTTGTACAAAAGGCTAGTTGATGACAAGATTTTAAACTATTAACTTTGAAAATGCCAAAAACGTCCGCGAGTGTTTCTACAAAATTGAAACAATGGACCAATGAATATCCAGAGCTGATATTTGCTTGAAACTCCCTAAGAAAGCTTAAAACGAATTGAAAATGAAAATTTGTTTATTTTTAAAATTCGAATAAATCCTTGATAAAAACTACGGCTACATTCCTTAAAAAAAATCAAATTATTGTATCAACGGAAAGGAAATAGAAGCTGTTAATCTGGATCCATCCACAATCGCATGCTACAAAAATTGTCCTCTCACGTCCATAGATGTATAACGTTCCTTTTCTTTGCTAAAGAACGTTTTATTTAGTGACAGGCGGCATAATTTTACTCAGAAATATTTTGAAATTTATAATGTCGTACATTTTCACGAAACTTTTAAAAACTAATTTATTTTTCAAAAACATTTAATTATATTTTGTTTCCACGTAAAAGGAAATTCCAATAAAGATAGTTTATATTTGTTTTTATTAACAATTTTTTCCCCAAATTTTAAAGTATTTCAGATTGAATTAACACTAAAAAGAAACGTTTGTCAAAATGTCATTAAGTTTATTCAAGGCTGGTTAAGTTTAAGTGCTGCATGTATTAAGTTTTTAAATTCACGTTTTGAGTTTTTTACTGCACGATTTTACATGTTTTGAGTTTTTTACTGCACATTTTTTGATTTTTTACTGCACAAAAATCCGGTCTCTAGTGATAACGATGACATTTATCACTTTTTGTTTCTGATTCATCTATTAATATAAAAACTGAAAGTCAACTTTAATTTGGGTTAATCACTAAGTTCTTTTAGAGAAGAATTTAAGTTTTTTGAAAAACTATAAATAAATAAGTATTAATGCATACATAATTCTCATCAAAACAAACAAAACTGCAATTTTTTTTTCAAAATCGTTCTTGATTTGTCGTTCAATAGATTATACTTCCATTTTTTTCTCCCAACTTTGTTCTTTAAGACTGGGAAGTGCTACTCATCGTTTAAATTTTAATAAATTAGCTCAAGATGTCATTGTGGAGAAGCCAGATAGAATATTTTTTTTTTAGAATTCCTTTGTTAGTTTTTAGGTCAATCATCATAGTTCTGTTCCTTTACTTTTTTGAAGTAATGTGGTAAACATTGTTATTAAATATGTTTTAATTAATATAACTGTTAATTAAAAATTATTGTTCATAAAATAATATTATAAATTGTGTACTTATAAAAAAAAATTTTAATTTTTAAAAATATATTAAAATAAATCATGGGAATTAAAAACAAGTATACAAATAAATACCCTCTTAACTGTTTGGAGGAGAGGGGGATGGAGAGAGGAGTGGTGGAAACACTTGTTTTTGCCAGTTCCTATAGTGTCTTCTTTCTAGGAATATGAGGGTGTCTAGTGTAAGCTGGAGTTATTTAATTGGTAAATATGTTTATATCTCATTAACCAAGCATTTATGGTCATAAATTAGGTTAAATTTCTTTTAACACAACTATTTGCTTTCAAACATTTATTTTTACAATTCTTTTCTTATTATTTTATAAAACTTAATTCACTTTAAATGAATATCAACTATCGCAGATATGTTTCTGTGATAGCAGAATGCTCGCATTTTCCAGATCATGTTTTTATTTTAAATCAGTTATTAATACATGTGCTACCTACATACACAATAATCATGAAAAAAATATATATATGAATAATGTAATTAAATTAGCTAAAACATTGTGACAATTAAATGAACTTCTAAAAATAATGTGATATAAATCAAATTCACTCAAAAATCAGATGTAATGAACCCAAGAATTAAACAAAATATTAAATATTATATTAAAAGCAATATCATGTAGTAGTTGTCAAATCATATCTTTTATGTATCAATACGTTTTTTGTATAAAATCAACAGTTTTAGATTTTTTTTATTATATTAAATACTTCTTTTTAATTTTTTATGCTATGCTTGGCATCATTTAAATAATTAAATATACAATATACAAAAAACATTGGTACAAAGATAAGAAATTTCATCATTAAGTAAAAAATATTTTATTAATTGTGCGAATAAGCTGAGAATGAAACAAATTTATAGTTTGAAATAGCAGAGTTAAATATATAACTATAAAATTAAAAATCTGTAATCCTATTCAAATTAATTATATATTTTAGTAAATAAAAATCATACATTTATTGTTACACTTTTAAAATATCTGATTTTGTAATTTAAGAAAGGACACATTATATATCATTTAAGTTTTTAATTTAATACAACTTCAAAAATTTGTATTATTATGAATTATATTTCCCAAAGTGCCTAACATTATCATTAGAGAGAGGAGCCCATAAATTTGATGTTTTGAATATTTCAATTTTTTAAAATAAAGAAATGTATTTTCTTTTGTTTGTTTAATATTTATCTATTTACAGCTATTTTTAAGTGACAATTAATATTATATATTCAACTGCCAAAAGTTTTCAACTTTGTAAATCTAGAGTTAAAAAGTCTTAAGTATGTGGAAAATAAAAATAGTTACCATTTTAAGATAAACATAAAATCATAGCTTTGTTTATGTTTGTTTATTACGTGTTTCATTTGTCCAAAGTTATAGATAATATAGATTTTATTATGAGGAGTTCTAAATTCTGAAAATAGAAAATCTTACATGATCTATCATGTTCAACAAAACATTTACTTCAGATTTAAAAAATATTTTAAATATTCACACTTGTTGTGCTATAATATTGAAATTGCTATCTATAAAAGCTCAAATTTCCAAGATTGGAATAACATGAAAGAGGTTATTTCCAGCTATTTCCAGAGGTTTGCTATTACATGTAATTCTGGGTTCCACATTGTACTTTGCTATCGTTATTTGATAAAAATGTGCCTGTGTAATCAATTATGGCTTATCCAGATGCTGAAGATTCTAAAAAATGATAAAAACCAAGATAAATCTGTTAAAGACTGTCAATGTTCAATCGATAGTTGTTGGAAATAGTGCAGTGGCATGACTACTGTAGGCTCTGCTCAGAGACAAAACAAGAGAACTGTAGGGATGATATATAGTTGGAATGGCACATGGGCTGTGTGTGATTTTATATACTACAAGACCACTGTTTACTTTCATTTGATGTGTTTTATTTCTTAATGAACCATTTTGTTTACATTGTTAACCTTTTTTTGTGCATTTATTGATTATTTACCAACCATACTGTGTGTTATAAAGTAGAAGGGGAGACAGCAGATTAGTGAAGCTTAACATCCATATTTAATTATTTTAATTTTATTTTTATAACCATATTAATTTATCAACACCTGTCAAAAGTAAAAATTAACAATCAGCGGTATGACACAGGAAAGATATGTAAAGTGACATGTCTGGAATGAGGAAGAACGATATCCAGCCGTAATTCTTCCCTTATTTATTTAAATGCTAAATGTTGCTGTTTTATGAAAATATATTAAATAATATCTTTCAGTGATGGAGTAATTAAAATATAATTTTTTAGTGTTAAGTATTGCTATAACTCCTGGAATAAGTGGACCCAAGGAAGCTGAAAAGGAAAGTGTAAGACCGCGGCTCAAGAGAGCTGAATGTGGTCAGTCGCATACAAGAGTTGATGGAAGAGCCCCGTGCCAAGGTGAAGAGATTTTTCACGAATCTTTTGATGGCAGCAGCATCAACAATAGGATATGGAATCATGAAATTTTAATGCCATCTGATCCTGTGAGTTTATATAAACATTGTTTAAATGTTTATATTCATGCAATAATATAGTTTTTATGTACTTTCAGATATATTGGGTAAACTAGTTAGTTATTGATACCTCAGATAGTTATTGAAACCCTGACTTAGAATTAAAAAAAAAAAAGTTTATCCAAAAAAAATTAATTAAAATTCTTTTATATACTACAACTCAACTGTGTTAAAATACT
Source organism: Euschistus heros (assembly GCA_003667255.2). Lineage (NCBI taxonomy): Eukaryota > Metazoa > Arthropoda > Insecta > Hemiptera > Pentatomidae > Euschistus > Euschistus heros. Next base: position 1,576,576 of record RCWM02000110.1, read on the forward strand.
TTCAATTCTGTCCGTATTTTAAAAGACATCCTTAGGATGTCAATAACTTATTTTACATAAGTCATTCTCACTATCTTCTAAAATGCATTCCAGTAATAATGTTAGGAGTGAACTTTCTTGTTTAGCTTAAATTATAGTAATTGAGGAAAAATAACTGTAAATTTCAACTAACTACTATTCTTTCTACTATAATAGTATGAATATTGCTTAAGGGTGTTAATAGCTGACTGGTTTACCCTAGCTTCTGATTGGAGAAGCATTAATAAAATATGATTGAATATATTAATTAGCAAATTATCAATTACACGGAAGGTGCGATAGCTCATTAGGTAAGGCACTTGACTGGCATACTCCTGGTCCCTGGTTTAAGTCCGTCTGAAGGCAGAAAATTTATATTCTGTCAACTTCTAGGTCGGGAGACCCTCCTGGAGGACACCCAGCCTCTATTAAGTGGATCCGTTAATTTGTGAAAAACCTGGTGGTTGAGCATGATTTCCACCATATCTCCTCCTTTCACAACTGTTGGCCGAGTAACAGTTCATCCTCACTTAAGTACTGAACCCAAGACCCTGCATGGATTGTGGTAGTACAGGTTTTTTTTTTTTGGCTAAGGGTCTGCAGTTTTCTTGTGTAACATTTTTTTTTACCCTAAAAATATGTAAAGGTTTTTCACACTCAAAAATGTAACATTTTGACACGCTCTAGCTCTGTTGGTGTTACTCGAATCTAAAATTTGATGGCTGTTTCCTAATCAGAAATTTGATGGAGATTATTTTTTGTTTTATAACAATGCTAGGACCTACTGTTTAGGAGCTATATTGATTTGAATGAAAAAAGTCAGGTTTGAAACTGCTATTTTATCTCAACTATGTTTGTTTTGAATAACGATTGATTGTTAATTTAATTTAATTAATTTGATCTTTTTAATTCTAAAATAGACATATCCATGATCTATTACTTTTACCAGTCAGGCAGAATTTTTTTTTTTAACTATAGAAAGCATTCTAATTATGCTGTCCTGAAAATTTTTACGGTTTCCCCTTAAATAATCAAACATTTTGCCTAAAAAAAATTTCTGTGTGGAAACCAGAAAACCAAACTGGATATATCCTCTTTTGTAAGGATAAGGAAAATAACAACAGAAAAAAAGATAAAATTAACATATTTACAAACCATATTTCTAATGTACAAAAATTAAAAACATTTAAAATTTTTTAAAAATATAATGTTTACCTCTTAAATAAACATATTTTCTTCAATACCACATTTGGATCATAAGGAAACCTACATTTTCACCTTACATTATAATGTTATTCGGTACATTTTCAATAGCAACAATTCTACCGATTGGTAGAGGAGAAAAAACTAGAAAAATTAATAATTTTTTTTGTCAAATAATGGATTTATCCCATTTTTTAAGTCAACGCCTCATATGATCCATATATTTAGAAGCCAAATGTAACTAGATGTATCAGTTATTTTAGTTTAGTATTCAATGGATGTTTTACTCAATGACAAAGCTCCAGAAAAAAAAAATATATATGTTCTTAGTTCCGCCTCTTCCTTCTCTATTTTGGTGCAATATGTTTTGCCCGAATAAGAATAAGATATAAATTAGCCAAATAAGAATAATATTGAAAGGTAAAAATGTGTGGTTGTTTCAGAACTATGAGTTTGTTGTTCTAGACAACAATAGGCAAACATCATTCGTATCCGATGGCAAGTTTAAAATAAAACCATCACTTTATCAAGACCAATTCGTTAGGAGTGGACGTCTTGAATTATACAGGTTAGTGATTCATTCAAGTAGTTGGTGATTATAAATTAGTGCTTAAAATTAAGCCATTTTTTAAATTTTATTTTATTGTTTTCTTTTTCCATAGTAACCCTATGGAAGAGGTGTGTAATTAATAAAAAAGACACTCGGCTCCATGCATTTTGCATACTACCTAATTTTTTTGTTTAAAGGAGATTTATAATATAATTGTAGTAATAATGACATAAGAATGAAATATCATATTTAAAAGAAAGGAACATGATAATAATAAATACATATGGAAAATAAACTAGATTAACTGATGGATTCTTTTCAAGTCTTATCCTTGTTAATGCTTCCAGTTTCCTTCAGTTCTAGCAATTGAAAGTCAATGTTTGTGACATATTGCTTGAACTCTGTTTTGTATATTTCACTTTCTTGGAGTGGCCATTTGTCACCTTTTAGGTCTATGCTCCTTATCAAACTGTATCTCTCCTTTTCAAATTGAGGACAATTGTATAGCATGTAATTGAATGTTTCTTTAGTTTGTCCGTCGCAGAAACAAGTATCATGTTGAGTGAGGTGAAAACTCATGTGAAATGATATCATATTTACTCTGTCTGTTTAATATTAATCCATTTTCACATTTTAAATTAAACAAAAATATGTATTCACAGACAGGAATCTTTTGCCTGCCGTTTTTCTAGGGGCCATGTTTCTGAGCTGTAAAGCATTTCACTTTCTACCAGGGCCTTATAGATTCATTTTTTGGCATTGGTACATATATTGGCACACCAGAGGACTGAATTTAAAATATCAACAGCTTTCCGTCTACTGGTTATTCTTTTCTTTGCCTCCTCTGTCGCTCTTCCATTGCTTTTGAGAATAGTGCCTAGATAGCAGAACTGCCAGACCCTACCTAACTTTTTTATAACTGGGTCACTCACCTTATCGTTTTCTGTTTACATATATTTTGTTTTGTCATAATTAATCTTTATGTCCCATCTCTCATAGAGTTCGGTTAATTTTCTGAACATGTATGCAATATCAAATTCATCTTGGGTTATAATTACTTGGTCATCAGGAAATAGTAGCTGACATAGGTGTATATCTTTCGTTAGGATGCCTATCTTGCAGCTTCTTTATGACCAATATTTTACTATATTTTTATATTTTATTTTTAATGTATTAGAAATAAGTAACAATGATACCTAATTCATTCAAAATATAGGTGTACTGGACGTCTTTTCACAGATGAATGTGTTAAAAAAGCCAGAGGATTTTCCATTCTTCCACCAGTTCAGTCTGCAAGGATCACAACAAGGAATGCTTTTACATTTAAGTATGGAAGGGTAATAAACTGACTGTATTTCAATGCATGTATATGTTTATTTAATTATTATAAAATGGATCACTTATTTATTATAATTTTAGAATACTAAAGTAGGGCATTAATAATTCAGACAAATTGTTGACAGGGGGTCGTCCGAACTAGCAAATCAATCGGATTACTAAGCACTTAGTGATTTAGGTGTACGTAAATTAAAATTAGTAGTGAAAAGAGAAGTAGGTACTTACTTATACGATTAAAATTGTTATTTACAAAAAAATGAGCACAAATAAGTGCTTTATGAACACTTTTTTTGTTAGAAAAAGTCCCATATTTTGGATTGAATCTTCTTTTTTTATGGCCTGATTTCACCATCAGTAAACATTTCTTGATTCTGTAGATTTTTGTCAGCACTAGGTGGATTAAAATCAAATAAGAAATTCTACGAACTCTAATACAAAGAAAAAGTTCAACATTATACCATTTATTTAATGAATTCGAGGAAATAATTGGAAACCATGAGTTTTTTTTTCTTTCTTAGGTAAATGTTATTGGTGATAATTTTAAAATAAATCACAAATCAAAATGAAAAAAAAGAATGCAAAATTTTTAATGGAATATCAAAAAGTGCACTTTCGTGCACATAAAACCTAAAATGTGCAAATTTGTGCAGTAAACCCCAAAACATGCAATTCGTAAAATCCAGTCTTTAAGCGTAATAATTTGATTCATTGCACAATTAAAACCTTTTTTTTTTCAAACGTTTTTGAGAAGTTCTTATTAGACAATAGTTAAATCTCTGAGAAAGGGGTTCTGATTAAGATTATCTATATCATGAAATACATACATCAGTATATATATATATATATATATATATATATATATATATATATATATATATATATATATATATATATATATATAATCAGTACATATACGTACATACATAAGTTGTTAAATTAGTTCTGATCAGGAATCAAATATGGTTAGAAGATAAAATAGAAGAATTTCTCACTCCCAATCTAAGCCAAAGAGGGCCTGGAGATTAGAGACATAGCAATATAGTAGAGTCAGTAAAATGACAATACTTTATAATTAAAGAGACAATGTTTTCATTGTTATTAGGTCTATATTAATTTTAAGTGAATTATTGACTTCATATTAATAATAGTGTTTCATATTTTAGGTGAATGTGAGGGCTAAATTACCTCTTGGAGATTGGCTCATTCCAGGTATAACTGTTAATGTCCTAAATTTATTTAATGTTTACTAAACTCTAATCCACTAATTTATTTATAATTTGTTAAAGATATCTACAAATTTTTATTATTTAGTTTAACATCATTATAATTAACGTAAACTATTGTAATTATACATATTTTTTTCTATTCGGATCATTGTCATTTGGCAAAAATCCATCCGATATTGGACAAAATAATTGATCCATATAGTTATCTGGCAAGAACTGTCATAACATGGAAAATCCAGTAACATTCTAAATATGTGACAATAGCATCAAAGAAGAAATAAAAGCAAGAATAATAGCTGGAAACAGGTCTCTAATGAAAATTTTTCAAAATAGAAATATATCCAGCAATCTCAAAATAAGAGTCTATTGAACGATCTTTCAACTGGTTGTTATGTATGGGAGTGAGAAATAAAACTTGACACCACATGAGGAAAAAGTATTTAACATGTGGAAAAGGAAAATCCTATGAATAATATATGATCCAACTAAATATGGACTGAAGCTTTTGCAAATGAGGATGAATAAAGAACTGAAAACTCTATATATCTTGTAGCCAATATATAAAGAGGCAAAATAAGATGGCTAGGGCATTTACAAAGAATGGAAGCTAGTAGGCTCCTTGAGATGATGTTGGAGGGACACCCAGGTAGAAAGTGAAAGGAAGGCCTCGACTTTGTTGGCTCGAAGATGTGGAAGACGATCTTCGAACTCTGGGTGTGGGAGAATGGAGAAGGGCAGCTGAGGATAGGTCTGAATGAAAGAGAAATGTAGAGGCCAGTGTTGTGCAAGGACCATAAGTGCCATAAGATGATGATGATTCTAAATATGTACATCATTTTGTGTCTCTGATATTAGGTCTGAGTAAAACACACTTTTTGAGTTGTGCCACTGCTATGTGGATGTGTGATATGTTATTGAGTATAAAATTTTTTTTTTTAATCATAAGGCACATATACCATAATTATTTGTGACTGAATTTTGTTTAACAAATATTGTTAATGAACAGATGAAAAACATTTAAAAATCTAATTAACAGTAATTTTGTTTTACTAATTATGACACTAGGAGGTCCTTAGAGTTCATGCTGGAGTACGATAGACAGAAATAAGAAAACTGGCTGCTGACAGAGACAGATATCAGAAATTAATCAATTATGACACTGCTGTGATTATGGAATTGAAATAGATATTGCCTGAAGGGCGTCTCAGATTGATTTTAACTATTTATCTGAAGTGGAACAGAATCGGGGAATCATTAAGTTTGGTTTCAATTTTGATATTCAGATTCCTAGATAAAACTGGTGTAAAAGATAATATTCCTTTGACAAAGAATAAAGTTTCTGAAAAATGAAATAGTTGTATAAACTAAGAAATAACCAATGGCTAGATTTTATCTATCTACAAATTATTTAATTATAATGATTTATTCAATGATTAATTTTAAAATTTATAAAATCTTATGATAGCTATTTATGAATTTAAAAAACTAAATTTTATTGATATAACTTTCAGAAATCTGGTTAGAACCAAAAAGGAGAGTTTATGGCCCGTCCTATTCTTCTGGGAGAATACGTATAGCATTCGCTCGAGGCAATAAAGATTTAAAAACCAATAATGATGTTCAAATTGGTAATGATCTTCTTTATTCAAGTATCATCATGGGAACACCTGAAACAACGCGTTTAAGGAATGCAAAAAGTGAAAACAATCTTGGTTGGCATAACGATTTTCATAACTATACATTGATTTGGGAACCAGGTAATGAATCATTGACAATAAAATCACACTTTCTAGTTAAATATGCAACCTTAATGAATCATTCATTTATTAGTTTAAGTAAAGCTATTTTTATTATTAGGAAACTAGCATTCCCCATCAGGGCTTCACTCACTCTCATAAGTAAAGAAGTTAGATAATTTTAACGAATAATTGATATTTTATTTGTTTATCGAAAAAAATCTTGTTTTGAAGTATGCATTTGAGCATTATTTCACCAATGATATTTTGAAACATAGCCGTCATTTTTAACCTGGTTAAAATTGCACTGATTAGATGTTTCAAGAGTATGTAAAAGCATAATTAGATATCCAATTATTAATGTTTATGTTGGTAATCCAGAGGGACAGAAACTATTTAGAAACTCTTGCAGATAATGGACTGCATAGTCAGTGCTTACAACTAAAGGCCTATGAATCATTTTATAGTTTATAATAAATTTTCTTTTGTTGGTCAGCAAATCAAAATCGATATCTTTAATGAACTCAACTAGGACTGTCTTAAATTTGGTAAAAATAATATTTTCTTTCTCAGGCCAGTTTCTATTCTTTAATATTAAACTTCATATTAATTTATACCTCTGTCGGACGAATAATATAATTTAAAATATATATGTATATTTATTATTTATTCAATCCAATGTTCTTGTAATCATGACTATTTTCAATAAAACTGTTATCATTTCAGAAAGTATATCGTTTATGGTTGATGGTGATAATAAACAATCCTTGATTTCACCGGATGAAGGTACAAGTCTATCAGAGCTCTTAGATTTTGATGAAGAAGAGTTAAAGAATTGGCAGTATGGCTCCAAACTGGCTCCCTTTGATCAAGAGGTAACGAGTAAAGAATCCTATTCAATAATGTATAATTATTTCATGGTATTCAAATAACTAATTTACTTTATTGACATGGTTGTTTTTTTGGCTGGAGGGTCTATACTTTTTCGGTGATAAGTTTTTTTTCAGAGTCAAAAATGTAACACTTTGACATGCTCTAACTCTGTTCATGTTGCTCTGATCGAGAATTTGACAACAGTTCACTTTTGAGGAATTTAATAGAGAATGTTTTTTTGTTTTATACCATTTGTCACTAGGACCTACTATTTCGAAGCTATATTCGTTTGAATGAAAAAAGTAACATTGTAATGTTTTTCTCACACTCAAAACTTAACAAAAATGTTAAGCACATAACAACTTTTTAAGAATTTGAGTATCTCTAAAGAAAAACCAAAAAAAATAAAGAATAAATAAATAACAACATATTTTATGAACTATAAATCAATAAGGAGATGTAGTAATATAAATCAATAAATTCATATAAAAATATGTATTGTTTCAGTTTTACATATCATTAGGATTATCAGTGGGTGGAATGAAAGATTTTCCTGATAACTGTGTAAGCGGAGGTCATCCTAAACCTTGGAAGAATGAAGCAGTGAAGGTAGTAAAGTTTATTTATTTTTTTATCACAGCATTAGTATTCTAATCTTTAATAATAAAATAACATTCAAAGATTTCAGCGATCAGAAATATGTTTATAAATGTTGTCATTCAATGTAATGAGTCACTATTTTTTTTTATTCTTTATCAAAATAGAATACCAAAGAAAATAATTAAGAGTTTAATTCGTACTATCAAATTTATAACTATTATACCCAGGTTTTGAAATCAATAATTTTTTTTTTCTGAAAAATCATATAATTATTATATTTGATTCTTAATTTCAAAATTGTGCTTGATTTATACATAAAAATTTAAATCGATCTTTGATGTTTATTGATTGGATTAAAAATAATGATCACTCATTGAGTGATACAGTATTTCATAAAAATAATCATTAAATTGTGATCAACAAAATATTTATCTGAAAATAAAAATCATCTTTTAAAAGCAAATTAATTCATTAATAGGTATACAGTAGAATCTCACTTATACGAATGTGAGGGGGAACAGAAAATGTTTCTTATAAGTGAAAACTTCTTATAACTGAATAATTATAAGATAGTTATTCATTCACCAGGGAAGGAAAAATTCTTTGTATAATTGAATGTTTCTTATAAGTGAAACTCCACTGTATATACATTATTAATGTGCTCATTTTTTAATGTATATTTTTTGTAATCCAAAATTAAGAATGCATTTTGGAAATAAAGATGTTCTGTTGCCAATCATTAATTATTCTCCACCCACTTAGTATTGCTGACTCAAAATATATTATAGAGGTAATTCAAAAAATTTATATTTCTGATTTAAAAAGGTATTAGTAAAAAATTATTATTATTGTTCATTGTAAAAATTTGATGATTATTTTGAAAAACTGAAAAATATGTACAAATATAAGTTAAAAGGTAAGGTAAGCTAAGGTAAAATATGCAATTAAATATTGAAAATATGTTACTATCTGCATTATTCAGAAAACTAAAAAAACTGCAATACATATTTATACATAAGTACAAACTCAAGTTTAAGTAACTAATTGTGTTGAAAAGGGAAACAATAGGAAGAAGACTATTAAAAAACAAAAATACAAGGGCAAATATCAAAAAAAAAAAAAAACACTTTATAAAACTTAAAGTGGCTTGATCTATGGAACGATATGTCAGCCCAAACTAAGGCACAATATAAATAGGTATCCTAACCAGACTTATCTGATACAGTGGCAGTTTGTTTAACAAGTTTTTGTTTTAAATTCTGACTTCTTACCTTTGTTTTATTTGTGCTTTTCTGTTTATATGTGTTGTGTTACTAAAAACCATGCAGTAGTTGACACAACTTTATCACAACAAACAAAATATAAAACATCACCATTACTCTTTAAAAGTTTCAATTGAGAACTCACATATCTGTACCCCCGAGGTACAGAACACTATGTCACATTTCCGTAACTTCACAGGAGTGCAATTTAAAAAAAAAAAAAATTCATTTTATTATACTTGTGTATGAAATAAATATTGATGTTCCCATCCAGACTATAATAGGTTGGTAGCCTGTCCTTCCTGCCCTAATTGGAGTACATAAGGACATTATGCCCTCCCCCCCTCCCCCCCCCCCCCCAAAAAAAAAAAAAAAAAAAAAAAATATATATATATATATATATATATATATATATATATATATATATATTTATGTAAATTACCTTACAATTAATTTTTCTTGTACATAAAACATGGTGTCTACCAATTTCAGCTATCTAAATTCCCGACTTTTTCAAAAATATTTCTAGAAATTCTAGCCAATCGATATTTTAATGCTGTTTCAGTAATATCTAAACAAATCAATCTTTGCATACTTTGCTACTTAACATATCACAGTTAAACATATATATATATGTGTATGTGTGTGTATATATATATATATATATATATATATATATATATATATATATATATATATATATATATATATATATATATATGTATATATAAAAAAAAGGAATTTGAATTTTATTATTTCAGATTACTCTAGATAAATTTCAAGAAACACATCAATGTTGAGTATTGCCATTCGGTTTGAGAATAGTTACGAGGTTACACAAGGTTGTCGGATAAAATAACTTCAAAAATATATGTCCCATCAGAAAAAAAAATTTTCCATCTGAAAGCTGGTTAAATTCACTATGAGACCTCATATACGAAATTTTGATCAAGTCCCATGATATACTCATGCCATCACGCTGAGAACCCCATACTCTTGTGAAATCCACTTTTTTTTCAGTATATTTCTCGCTATAACTCCGAAACTATTCACGAGAACTGTGCTGAAAAAAAAGTGGTTTTTAAAACGGTATGGGATTCTAAGCGTGCTGGATGGGATTCATAACATGGGACACATTTTATATAAGAGGTCTCATTGCAATGATTATTTTCTTTTATTAAATAATTAACTTTTTTAAAAATTTTAATTACCTAGTACACGTACGTATTTTCGTTATTTTTCTTTTTGTAAAAAATGTACTACAAATAACGGATTCCGATTTGTTTATATATATATGATGTTTGTTCAAGCATTTTTATGTTCGATGATGACGTAATTCCCAATTATGCTATATTTTTCTTTTTCCTCAATAAATTATTTAACAATAACAAAAATAAATAAATTTTGTTTGTTTGATAAATAAACCATAAAAAGATGGAAATGTATTTTCCCCCAGAACCCACTTTTGCCTGTTTTTTGTTATCTGCCGTATTTGAGAGAACCACTGGGCCCACAGGTACCATTCTGATCTCAAATGACGTATTTTAGGAGATATGTCACAAAATAAGTGACTATATCGAAAAACTTTTTGGAAACAAAATGGCCTCTATTCGAATATGATATCCCTATATCTTGGGAACCAATAGATATATAGAGCTCACTCTGATCTCAAATTGTAGCAAATTTAGTTTACTTTAAAAGTATGTAGAGTGACTATACTTATCAGACGCTTCCTTAACTGACATACTGAGCAAAAACTGATAGCATTTTGAAAATTTTAGCATTAGCGACGACTTTTTCCTGACTTTCACAAATTTTCTGTAAATTCCCGACATATTCCCGGAATTCCCAACTCGTAGACACCCTGTAGAATTCTATACCTATGTATAAAGGGGAAAAAGGTGAATAAGAATAAGTAATAATCTATTTTTGGTAAAAAAAAGGACATAGTGTTCTGTACCTCCGAGGTACAGATATATACTTTCCAACAAGATCTTTCGTCTTTGCAACAGTGATTTTTGTGTACTCAAATAAATAGTTCACAACACTGTGTCTAGGTGGACATTGCATTCAACTTATAAATATTTTAAGGTCCTTTTACACAATCATATCCGTTCTCAGTTCAGTTTTAGTTTCTGTTTCTGTTCGGAAGCACGGTCTTTTTACACGATCTATTCAGTTCTCACTATTCCCAGTCAAAACTTTTAATAAATTCAATAATGAAATCACGATTCTTTGACATTGTGATAAAACATGACGTGTTTGTTTGCACATAAGAATTATTAGAAATGAAACAAAACAAATAGGTATTTCTATCCTGTCAGCTCTCAGTCTCCATTTACGTTCTTCATTCATTTTTTGATTTTTACACATAGGAAAAACTTACAGTTCAACTGGAACTGGTATGAACTTCGAAAAGGGCCCTAACTTTTGAAACTAGTTTTCAAATAAAAATAATCTCAATAGAAGTAGTAAATAATTCATCAATCCTAATCATATTGATCCTTCTATACCATCATGCAAACCTCAAGTGATAATGAGAATAGGAAGGGTTAAAGAACAAGGAGATATAATATTTCAATTTAAAGGAGAGGAAATAGAGCACTTCAGATATCGGAGATAGGATCAAATTGACTGGAAGATGTTCTTATTCAAAAATCATCATTAAAATTCATGAATAAATATTGACATCAACATGGTCGTCTATTATGTTCATTTTTAAACTTTATTCTCTGCCAAGTTCAGAAGATAGCAGGTGTTTTTGGCGCTTCGGAACCATTTAATAATCCAAATTCACAACCCGAATTAAAAATAATTTGTACCTTTATAAATATAAAAAAAAAAATTTATTTTTAGTATTGTTATTAGTGGTGCTTCAAAAATACTGGACCTGTTATTTTGTAACAGGTATGGGCTTACTGAACTGTGTCCCTGTTACAGATATTCAGAAGTAACAGGGACGAGATACTTGCATACTTACTTCAGTACTAGTAACAGCATTCATACCTATTACCTTCGTACTGCGTACTACCCTAGGCTAGTATTTTTTACTTGTCATCTCTACCTGTTACCAGATACTCGTTTACATAAACCAGTATTTTTACTTCCAATCACGTACGAGTATAATAATAATTAAAATACACTCAAATATGAAATCTATTCAGAAGCAATTATATTATTTTTCAAATAAAGTCATATATATTATTAAAAAGGTAGTTGAAAATGTAAACTTATTGATTAGAGCCAATATTGAATAAGTAACAGATATGCGGCGAGTAATAGGTATGCTAAAATATCAGTGTAACAGGGTAAACGATTACAAGTATGGAGAGACGCTGATCTTGAGACAAGAAACAGATATTTGTAACAGATATTTTTTTGTACCTGTATCGGTCATCCCTGTAACTGAAAAATATCGGTTTAGACCATCCCTAATGGTTATTCAACACACTGAATTTATTTTGCTAAAGTTTCTAATATCCAACCCTGTTAAATAAATTATTTCTTTTGCAGGCAATGGTGCAATTTTGGCAAGACCGAGATCATTGGTACCCCACTTGGAGTGATGAAAAATCATCCTTAATAATAGAAGATGTTTCTGTATATGCATTATAACAGAATAATTTTTTATTAAATTATATATATATATTATTATTATTTGTATTGTCAGTTTATTAAAATATAATTTTATAAATACATTTCTTTCTTTCCATGTATATTCATAAATTCTTAGAATGACTTAAAATTAGTAATAATTTAATTAAAATGAAATATATTCAGATACTTTTGAATAGATTTTATATCCAAGGCATAATTATATCCAAAATGATCAATTATTAAAAACTTAAATCAATGAATAATAAAAATTATCTAAGCATAAATCTCTGTCATTCAGATATGGCTGGCATTATCTCATCAATTTTGTTACTACAAGTTGGCTTTATATACTACACATATATTTTTAGGATTGGCTAACTTTTAGACAAATTAACCAATACTTTGAATTATGGCTTAAAGATGTAATTTAAATCTCTACACAATTATTTTAAAAAAAAAATAGATTATGGTAACAATCCATTAACACAGGTTTTTTTAACATTTCTATGGTTCTTCTGTTAATTTTTAATTATACGATGGACTTATTACTACTTTAGTGAAGTAAAAGCCGACAACCTCTGCTCACTCAAGAGATACTAAAGTGCTTTTCAGAGGAGTTGGGTCCTTGTTAATTAGTTTATAAGTTAGAGAGGCAAAAGAAATTATGTAAAAATATCAACAGCAGATTGAAATCCAACAAAGCTCTAGAAAAGGTATTAGGAGAGTATTGATAATTCCTTATCAAATCTTGTAGATATTAAAAAACTTAGGTACTTCTCTACGTATTTCTTCTTTGAGACTGAAATCATGGCCATTTCTACATATTAATATCGAATTTGTTTTATCAAAACATTCATTTAATTTCTGACCAGGAGGCAACATATCTATACTACTATATAAAACAAGCCATTTTTTGTTTGTGATTACTAACTATGAAAAGTACTAAATCAATCTGTACCTAATTTTAACTACATTACCTTCACAGTTCAAGGAAAGTTTAGCAATAATAAAACCTACTGATTTTCAATTAATTTGTTATGAAAAATTTGATTTGTGAATAGCAGTGAGGTTTGAAAATTGACCGATAGGTGGTGAGTGCCATTGTACATGAGAGGTTACTAAAGTATGGTGTTATACAGGGCTTGAAATTAATAATAAAAATTATTTATATTCAATTAAATTATTTAAAAAATATTTAAATATGTGGAGCAACATATGAATCCTAGTGAAGTTGGAAATTGAACTGATAAGTGGTTAGCAACATTCAGCAATGTTAAAACTACTGAACTCAACTATCATCATAATCATTTTATCCGCGGTTACCGCTGTGCAGAGTGGGGTCACAATTTGTAGAGTCTGGACCAGATGTCTCCTTCTTGGGCCAGCTCTCTTCTCTTACTCCAGTCCATATCCCGCCTCTTTAACACTTTACTCCCAAGAAATGCATGGTCTTCCTCTTGGCCTTCTTCCCTCCACACGAGTTTCATACATCTTCCTAGCAGTTCTTTCCTGATCCATCCTAAGGAGGTGACTGAACCACCTTAGCTTGTGCTCCTCTAGGGTGGTCTCAGCCAGCTTAACTTTAAGACTATTCTGTATGGTACTGTTGTGCTGAACCCAACTACTATATCAAATTTTAACATCTTTATAGTTATAGAAAAGTTTAGAAATAATAAAATTTACAACAGTAAAAACTTAAATGTACAATGTTAAGTGGCAAAAACTAGGTGAACACACTGTAAACACTTTTATGGTTAGAAATTAAAATCCAACCAGATGAAATCAATAAAATTATTTCTGCCAAAAAAAATTATAACAAAGTGTCAATCCTTTTCTTTCTGATATTTTGTGTCTAAAAATATGGAAAGAGCTGCTTAACAGTCTCTGTCCATCTGGATTACCAACTCATAGATTAAAATTAAAAATTGGATGTCCAAATACGTTTTTATGTGGTACAACACCTACAGGGGCAATTTTAACCTGATTAAAAATTACTGCTATGCATGAAAATGTCATTTAAGAAATAATGCTTAATAGCATACTTTAATACAAGATTTTTCTTGATAAACAAATAAAACTTCAATTATTAGTTAAAAATGATCTAAGTTCTTAACTAATGAGAACGGACATAGCTGCGACTAGGAATGCTAGTATTAAATAAAATAATTGAAGTAGTGCAATAGAAAAAATATATTATTATCTCTATTTCCAAAAAGAATATTTTTAATGTGAAATTAAACTTGCAAATCAACATATGATTTTAATTATTACTTATTCCATATTTTTAATGAGATATTGTAGTCATATAATAAGTTCTTAACTTATGAGAACGGACATAGCTGCGACTAGGAATGCTAGTATTAAATAAAATAAATTGAAGTAGTGCAATAGAAAAAATATATTATTATCTCTATTTCCAAGAAGAATATTTTAAATAAATTCAGATATGTGAATAAAAGATACATTATATGAGTTAAGGAATGTGAAATGAAGTAAAACAAGTAAACAGTACAAACATAAATTTTCATTTCGTTAGTTTAATAATTAAAAAGAAATTTTCTCAATAAATTAAAACCATCAAAATATTGAGTAAAAAAAAGAAAAAGAAAAAGGATATGCTTCAATGTTATCAATATAAGAATATCTAAAACCAATGAAGGAGGATCATGGCTTCAAAGAAAATCTTTCATATCCATTATCAATAAAAATATATGTACACATAGTTTTACAAAAGCTATTATAGCCTAAACACCAGCTCGTATAGGAGGAGAGACCAAAATGACACCGTCCCCACGAACAAACAACATTGGAATAGTACGTTTTGTTGTTCTGTACATTTCTTCATAAGTTTCTTCATCAATCTCTATTGTTGTGATCGTCTCCTCTGCTTCACCAAGGACCATGTTCAAATGCTGATCATATGCCTGTAAAATGGACTATGTTAATTTTCTAAGAGAACAGTATAGTTAAAATGCATTAAAAGCCATTCATAGACCATATAGTTGAAATAACAACCAAGTACTACAAAATAAAAAATTTATATAACAATTCACTCCAATTCAAAAAATTTAATCTTTTCATAATTATACTCACATGAAGCCTTCCCCTAAGTTCTCTCTCATTCCTCATCTTCACATATATCTTTTCGTCCAAACTCAATCTGATTAAATCCAAAGGCTCTTTAACTGTAATAGCTGGTGTCTAGAAAATAAAATAATCACATAACTGTGTCAACCATTCATAATAATATAGATTCATCACTACGTAAAGGAATAAGAATATTTACCTGTTCCTGTTCTTCTGTCATCGTTTATAAAAATTGTTATCCGGTAAACTGAATGTAAAAAGTAAACTATAACCTTCCTGATTTAAAGTAAACTTATACCGCAAAGTATCTATGGAATCGATTCTTATTCGATTTAAAGATAGTTGGCAACACCATCAAGATATGACAAGTTTTAAATATTTTAATTACATCACTATCCCTCGTCATGAACAAATTATCAACGTTACTTGTTATGTTTACTTGTACTATCATTATTTTAATACTAATTGCCACATTTATAAATAAATTAATTTGAAGGTACCAATAAATCGAGAATTTACTGACTACATTTTCGAGATGATGTTTCCATCATACGCAATAAGAAAACTGATTGATTTTTATATGCAAGAAAATATCTTTAGTTACTAAAATTTTAATTTTTTTTAAATATATAAATTACAGGTCTATCAAAGATGCAGTCTTAATGAATTAACGTAAAAAAATAGTATTTCATAGTATCGATTTTGAAGGGAGGAGTAGAATAAATAAAAATATTTAAACAAAACACTACGTTTTTTATATACAATATTTTTTATATTACAATATTTTTATATACAATATACGTTTTTTATATACAATATATATAGATGTTTTTTTTTTATATACAAAAAAAAATATATATATATGACTGGAGTAACATTTAGACCATGAGACATACTTATATTTTCAAACAATGATGAATTAATTGAGCCATGTATTCAGAATTAAATGAGGTTTTTTTAATAATTGAAATAATCAAATTCTCTTGATTCTATAATTGTGTAATTGATATTACAATTATCCTTTCACAACTGTAATAATAAAATTTCGGCTAAGATAATATTCATATTCCTAATTTTAATTTATATATTGTAAAAATATTTCATGCTGGACAATACTATTACTTCAGTACACATGTACTTTTACGAACTATATTATTTTATTTCCCCCATACCTAATTTATGTCTTGCGCCTTGTTTTGAAATCTACTCATAAGCTATGTATAATAATGCTCATATCCTATTTCAGGGCTTTTTTTATGGATTCAAGAATATATTCTAGTCCGATACTTATTTTGAATTTTGAAATTTCTACCGGTCTCTTAAGAGGATAACAGGTATTAGCCTTCTCTCCAGGTTATGTTTTTTTTTCTATGAATATGAAAGGTATAACTAGGATTTTTATTCATTAATAATGGTGATGGCTGCTTTTCCTGTGGCAAAATTAGGCGCGTTATTGTTAAAACAAGTCAGCAAACCAATAGCCAGTTTTGCTAAGGAAAGAGCAAAAAGTCATCCATTTTTCAGGAAATATGTATGTATGCCTCCAGCCCAATGTATGTATTTTAAACATTGAATCTATTTGTTTATACGTATTTATGATTTATGTTTATAATGTTTTTGTTTTGGTTTAGTTTACAACTGGTGTGAGGTGAAGATGAAGATGTGGGTATTAAATTTAGGAAAACCTGTTGAGGTTCCTAAACTTAATGAAGCAATGGCTATTGAATTGGGAGCTAATCTACTTGGAGAAACTATTATATTTTCAATTGCAGCATTGTTATTGTATAGTGAATATGCTCGCAGTGCAAGAAAGGAAGTTGCGAAGGAGGAAGCTAAACAGAAGGAGATGAGTGATTTAAAAAATTCAATTAGAGATCTTTACTTTGAAAGTGAAAAACAGAGTACTCAGATCAGAGAATTATTAAGAGACATTCATGAATTAGAATCACTATTGTCAAAAACAAGGCCATTTGCAAATAGAAGCAGAACGCAGCCCCCTTCAGGTTCGGCTCCTTTGTACTCAGGTAATGATTCTACTGAAGTAGTCAATCCTTCAACAGGTTCTTCATCTGATATAGAAGAATCAAGTCAACAAGGGCTGATAAATAGTGCTTTAGACTATGTAACTTATATTTTACCTAATAATTTGTTTGAACATAATTGAAAACTAAACTGTTTGAAAAGTAAATAACAAATAGGCTGTTATTGTTCATTATGTAATTTTTTGTTGTTAATTGTTGAAATTTGATGTTTTTAGTTTTTGAAATAAAAGCTTTAATTTTTTGTTTAATTACAAATTATCTGTACATTGTTATCATTTACTACCTGAAATCGTATCATAGCGAATTGTCTATATTAGTTATTTCATTGTCTTGTCAATTTTATGTAAATATTATATGTTAAAATTTATAAAAATAAAGTTTAAAATGTATGTGCTGAACAAATTTAATGCAACTTATTTTTTGTAATCATAATATGATTTTACTCCACAGGTTATAGTTCTTGTAACAATTATTTGTGGTATATATAATTGAATGCAATTGTTACTTAATGTGACATTCAAAAATTACTTTATAAATATAAGAAGCATTAAATAACTAATTTAAAATTTATTTTATACTCACACATGTAACCCCATAAAAGGAACATTTATACACACACATATTTATGAATAAATTTCTTGACTGTTACTATTAGAGGTGTAGTAAGGTTCTTGAGGTTCAGTCAATAAATAAAAATAACTATTTTGGTGACGTTTTGGGACTATATTGTTTAATAATCATGCCAATATTATGATGGATATGCTATTGATAGCATACCCACCTGTAACATTGGCATGATTATGAGAACAGTTGTGATACAAAAGAAATAAAATTATCATGATAACATACAATAGCAGGTAATAAAATATTTAAAATGAGAAAATAAAATAATATAAAGAAAGGGAAAAAATATATATAATAATAAAATAAAAACTGAAATGAGAAGGATTAAATAAATAAAATTTAAAAATAATTACAATAAAAGCAAATGTTTTATTGAAATGAATTAATAACAATAAAAATTTAAAGATCATTGGGATTACAAACAGTAATTTATATAAATTACTAAAAATACAATAATGTTCAAATCAAAACATGTTACACAAGTCTTGAGGTGTCTATATTGAAAGCTACTGCAACTTAAATTGATGGTTACTGGCATGAAATTTGGTGAATAAATGTTCAATGAAATAGTCAATTGTTTCTACTTCTAATTCGCATACAGTTGACCATGGAAACCATAGGGATCTCCTGTGCTTCTTAAGACCTTGTTTTGAAAAGTTGGTAATTTTTCCTTTACATACAAGGCGCTGCATTCACAACCATACCTAAGCAATGGCCTGACTCTCATTATGTAAACTAGAATAGTTTTTACTAGTTTAAGACTGGATTTTCTGTTGATGATTGAAATCATAAAACCAATTCATTAATATCATATAGTAAAAATAGAAAATATAGGGATTTAGATGATCTTAATGTAAAACATGAAAATAATTTTTAAAAAATAACAATGAAAGAACATCACTGATTTCATTATTGTGGATGTAGGTCAAACTGCTAATGTTATTGGATTTCACTAAATGAATCCAATTTTATTAAACTTTTTTTTCAATGTAACCATTTTTTCTTTCTACAATTTATTTTGTAAGATTCTGGAATATAAATTACTGTTACTTATTTCAAATATTATTATATCATCTGCTTCTAGCTTCTTTACTCAATATTTTTCATAGCTCTCTACACCTCAACTGATTTTTATTTAATGAACTTTGTATCTTCCCTCTTTACTGTTTTACAGTGTACTTCCTGTTCCTACAGTGTGTACTCTGGTTATATGATCAGTAATACGAAACCCTTTTTAACATATTCCTTTGTTAATCTATTTAGGTCAAACCTTCATCCTTCATGCTGTTGATGTTCAACATTAAATGATCTGAAAAAAAAAAAAAATTCAGGAATAACATTTATATTACAGGTAATGCCAGAAACAAGTCATGGTTCTATTCTTTAGTTCTGCCACCATCAAGCTACCCAATGGAAGTCTCTTTTTCCCCAATTGTATACATACATACATACATCGGTGGCTCTACATCCCATCACCGAGACTGGGCCTCCTCCAAAAGCTTTCGCCAGTCAATCCTGTCGGCTGCAGCAGCTCTCCAGTTTCGGACTCCCAGCAGAGTCCGTGCGTCCAGTGTCACTGAATCCTCCCATCTCACATTTGGCCTGCCGACTTTTCTTCGCCCATGCAACTTTCCGGACAGTATCCTCCTGGGTATCGCCGAGTCATCCATGCGTGCGACGTGCCCGGCCCATCGAAGTCGTCCTGTCTTAATAAACTTTACCAAGTCTGCATCCCCATACAGGCCAGCCAGTTCGACATTTCTTCTTCTTCTCCAAATTCCACCCTCTTTAACAGGACCAAAAATCTTCCTCAGAATTGATCTTTCAAAGATCAGAAGCCTATTTTCATCCTGTTTTTTAAAGGCCCATGCTTCTGATCCATAAGTTAAAACGGGACGGACCAAGGTTTTGTAGAGGGTGATCTTGGTCCTGTTAGACAGGAACCTGCTTCTAAAATGCTTCGCAAGGCCAAAGTAGCACCATCTCGCTGTTGCTATCCTTCTGTTGACTTCTCGAGAGATGTTGTTTTCAGAGTTGATCTCAGCCCCGAGGTAGATAAAGCTATTGATTTACAATAAAGCTATTTATTGACATTTTCAAAATTATATGGTCCAGCCACAAATGGACCAATCCCTGGTCCATCTCCTCCGACTCTCATGTACTTGGTCTTAGCTTCATTAATGTGTAGCCCAAGTTTCTTTGCTGCATCTTCTATGGCCAAGACCGCCTCTCTCAGTGCACGTTCCGATCTAGCAGCAATATCAAAGTCGTCAGCGTATCCCAGAAGCTGAACTGTACCGTTAAAAAGGGTTGCATGGAATTGGATTCCGGACATACGTACCGCTTTCTCTGCTGCAAAGTTAAAGAGAATACAGGCAAGAGCATAGCCCCTGCCTCACTCCGCAGTTTGTATTGAAATCATATGGATAGTCATTTCCTACTCGTACTGCACACCTCGAGCCCGACATTGTCATTTTCACAAGCCGTACCAGCTTGGCTGGGACGTTCATATCTAACAGGGCCTGAT
The DNA here is from genome assembly GCA_003667255.2 of Euschistus heros. NCBI lineage: Eukaryota > Metazoa > Arthropoda > Insecta > Hemiptera > Pentatomidae > Euschistus > Euschistus heros. Next base: position 1,597,259 of record RCWM02000110.1, read on the forward strand.
AGAGTTCTGGCCGAGTTACACTATCGTAAGCGGCTTTAAAATCAAGAAAGAGGTGGTGGGTAACTATTCTGTACTCTTTGTATTTCTCCAGCATCAGCCTCAGTGAGAATAGTTGGTCCAACGTGGATCTCCCTCGTCTAAATCCCGCTTGATATTTCCCTATCTCCCTCTCGGCATGAGGGACTAGTCTCTCAAATAGGATATTAGAGAGAACTTTATATGCGCACGAGAGGATCACTATGCCTCTGTAGTTGTCGCAGTCCGACTGGTCCCCTTTCTTGTGCAGTGGGTAGATAATTCCCCTTTTCCACTCATCAGGCATCTTCTCCTCTTCCCATATCTTCAAAATGAGATTATGGAGCTCCTTTCTCACTTCTATTCCTCCATAGCGTATCAGCTCCGCTTGAATTCCATCCAGTCCCGGAGCCTTGTAGTTTTTCAGTTTCGCTATGGCCGTCTCCATATCTTCATCATCCGATGGCTCGGCATCGTTTGAGAAGTCGTCCTCCTCTCTCGCCATTTCTACTTCAAGGTTCTCCATTTGAAGTGCTCCGCTGAAGTGCCTTGCCCATCTCTTCAGGATTTCCCCTCTCTCCGTCAGCAGGTTTCCGTCCTCATTCTTGCACATAATTACTTTAGGTTTGAAGGCTTTACGGCCCCTCATTTACTTTCTGATAGAAGAGGCGAGTGTCACGAGATGTCCTGCGGTCTTCTACGTCTTTCATCCTGCAATTCTCCCAAGCTCTCTTCTTTCTCCTGTGCAATCTCTTTTCCTCCCTTCTTTTATTTCGATATGTCTCCTGTGTTGAACGTGTATGGCGTTGGATGGCCTTCTTATAAGCTTCATTTTTCTTATTTGTTGCCTCGATGCATTCAGCATCAAACCAAGGGGACCTCCTGCTTCTTATCTGCAATCCAAGGATTTCCTCTGCAGTAGCTTTGAGCGCTTTAGCAATACCCAACCACTGGTCATCCACTGTGTCATTCCTATCCCTTAGTTCCTCCCCCAGCTTAATATGAAGATGTTACTGATAGGTTTCACACACTTCTGGATCCTTTAGCTTATGAACATTGAATTTCTTCATCACAGCTTCTCCAATATCCGAGTTCCGTTTCGTGGTAATCCGGGCGCGTATACGGGCAATACTGAGGTAGTGATCCGAATCCACGTTTGCTCCTCTGTATGTCCTTACTCAAATCAAATTGGACCTGTGACGGGCGCTGATTAAAATGTGGTCAATCTGGTTGGTAAAGGCTCCATTGGGTGATTTCCAGGTAGCTTTGTGAATATTTTTGCCTAGGAACATGGTACTTCCGACCACCAGGCCGTGAGTGTTCGCAAAATCAATCAGTCTTTGGCCATTGGCATTTGTGTTTTGATGAAGACTGAAGGTTCCAATTGTTGGTAGATGTATTCTTTCCGTGCCTATTTGGGCGTTCAAGTCTCCTAGAACTATTTTAACATCATAAGCTGGACAAATCTTGAAGGCTTTAGAGAGATCTTCGTAAAACGTGTCCTTCTCTTCTTCAGATGACACTTCAGTTGGTGCATGACAGTTAATTATTGAAATGTTGGAGAATTTCCCCTTAAGACGTAGGTAGCATAATCTAGGGGATACGGGGATAAACTTTGCTACCAATTGCCGGGCTCTTCCTCTGATGATAAATCCGGTTTCATATATATGGTTGGTTCCATGGCCGCTGAAGTATATGGTATGGTACTTCTTTTCATGAGTCCCACTTCCAAGCCAGCGGACTTCCTGGGCCGCTGCGATGTCGATGTGATAGTTGTCAATTTGCTCGAGGAGCGTCCGTAGGGCTCCGAGTCAATATAGTGATAAAATGTTCCAATAGGCGATTCTTAAATCCTTCAAACATTTCCTGGTTTTGTTCCGTAAAGAAAATCCGGCTATTTCTGCTTGTAGAGGTTTCGTAATAAAGAGTGTTTAAGGGGAGTGGGTTATTAGCCCACTGCCCCCGAGTCAGGTGAAGGGACTGCCTCCTCGGAGCCTCCTGACCGGCTCATAGCGAGTTGTCAGGCTCTAGCCTACCTCATCGGTTTACCAGGCCTACCGAAAAGGCGTTTCCCGCCTGCGGCACGAGGAGCCACCTAACAACCCTTGCCTAAACCTTCGCTTCTTCATCCTAGGGGACTGGCCATCATTGGATGATTCCACTACTTACCAGAGGAGGGGTCTCTGGCTGGTGTCGGCCATCGGCAGGTCCCCAATTGTATACTTTTTAGATATCATGGTGGTCCAGAAAACGGTAATTTAATTGTGGATATTACATTTTCATGGATTATGTCTCCGCCTATTTATTGGTGCTGTATCAACAACATATTGGAACTAGATTACTGGATGAAACCTCTATATAATCAAAACGTATCATGATAAATGAATGAAGCTTGTGGCTAAACGTGTAAGAGTGTTAGGGCACTTAAACATTATGGCAAGGCTGGAGGGTTTAAATTATTTATGTTGTCACACGTAATGAATCTCGATCTTCACACTCGCACTATAATAGATTGGTAACCTGGAAGGTAACCAGTCCTCTCTACTTTATTTGGACTATACTATGACGTTAAGCCCCCTATAAAAGACTAATCTATTGTCATTTCATGTCGATCCTAAATGAATTCTGGTCCCACGGGGTATATCATTTAACTCATTTGGAACGAACTCAAGGGCCCAGGTCTTCGGGAATAGCTACTAATCCTATACGGACCCTGGTCTCTTTGTAAAGCCTGCACCATTCGGCTCTATTTTGTACGACTGCTTTTTAGTCTTACTATAGACATTTTAGAAATCTCTCTATGCCGCATAAACATTGATGAAAGTGGATCAGTTAATCTCTAGTCTTTGAGAAATTGTTTTTCTGTTATAATTACTTAGGAAACCTGGTTACCGATGTCCACACGGCCTACATTTAAAGTAGAACAGCTAGAAGAAAGTTAACTGTAGTAAATTTAACTTCCAGATCACCCTCTACTGACCATCTCACCAAAGCTTATAAAGTAACCAAACAGATACATCGAGAACATCACTAATCGCCAACCGATTGCTATCTTTTTATTACCTTTGGTATCCCATGTCATCCATATTTTGTTTCTAGTACATATGTTTCCTTGATTAAGTCATTTCTAAATTCTTCAATAACCAGAGATCACCATCATCACCTTTCTGCCCTCCATATCCCCTTTACCTAAATTTTCCAATATATAGTACATACGATGCTAATCATGAAATGTTTTTCTTTTACTTCATTACATCTGTGGACGTTCTTTTGTGTTTTCCACATTGCCTTTGGTATTCAGCCTTTATTCTCAAATGTTTATAATTCTATCCGTCTTGACTGCTTATTTAATTTTTCAGCTCTAACCATAAAAGGGAGTGATTGCTTTCCATACTCCTGGGTGACAAGAGGTCAAATTCACTCATCTCAGTTTCTTACATTACATTTTAACATCAATACCATCGTCTTTTGAACAAACCAAGAGAAGAATTTGTAAAATGTTATTGTAGAGTTTCTGAAATTTCTTGTTGTGAACACCACCACTAACCTCACAAAAATTTGTACATGGTTTTATATTTTAGGAAAGATAAAAAAAATATATTGAGAATAGAATGAAAGTGATGATTTACCATTCCCCCGTAGCGATAAATCTGAATACATTACATCTTCCTGCAATGAAGGACATGTACTCTTTCCATTATTTTTTAGCTAAGCCTGGAGCCTCGAAGAATATGGTCCGAACAATCATCAATTTCATTTCGATTTCGAAACTATGGCTTAGTTAGTAACTCCTGGGAATGAGCCAGATCTCATTTTTATTATTATTATTTTTTTTTTGACCCTTTACGGAATATTTGGCAGAAATTCTTGAAAACAACATCCATTACTTTGTTTTTTGACTTTGCTACTTATATTAAATAATAGATCAAAAGTGTTTTTTCATTATCCGCTCCTCTCTTATTGATGTTTTTACCGAGAAATTGTATGGTAGACAAAAATATACATGAAACGTCGGTAGTTTTGTGTTAAACAAAAACCTAGAGATGTTTGAGACGATTGTATTATTTCTAATGATTCGTTTGTATTCAATGTAAGCTATTTCCTGCTTGAAGAACCAGTTTCACTCCCAAGTCTTTGTTGAATTCATGGTTATATTCATGTAAACTGATAGCGAAGTTAAATTCTGCTTCTTATTATTGTGTATCCTTAAATGCTAGGTATTTTAATGTTTGATTTACTGGTCGGCCAGATTTTCTTCGTTTCCCTTTCAAAGCGAATCTTCTTTATTTTTATTAAATCTCAGTTTGCTCTAGGAACTTCTTTTTAGAAGTCCTGTTAATTAAAAAAAACTGCTACACCCAAAACACATTGAAGATGTTTATAGAAGTCGAAAGTAGATGTTTGGAACCGTTGATACACGGGGATACCTGTTGCAGATTTGTGCACCACTTATCTTTTGTTCCCATAAGATATAAGAGAAATGGAGGCAAGGGTGGCAACTCAGGGAAAGAATAATTCTAATCACTTTGGTTAGAATAATATCAATCAATCAATATTTTTATTTATTTGCAAAAGATATTTCTTGTACAAATAACATACGAAATAAACAATTCTTTTTTTTTGTCTAGCAGCACTAGGACTTTGTATAGATAATATTAAATTATATAAGTACTACAAATATAAAGAAATAGTTTAGACACTTTTTCATAAAAAAAAAAAATAAATAAATAAATAAAATAATGATCAACTTAATAACAAGATCAATGCAATTACAAGTTATACAGATTTACAGCTTTATAACTTCCCACCAAGTCATTATTAACTTTAATTAATGGTTAAGAGAATCAGTGACCCAGTAATTTAAAAAAGAACCACAATAAGACCATAGTCAGAACCCTATTCCAAAAAATAAAAACATTTAGCTTTTCAGTCAATGGCACAACATATTACAAAATAATATAGTATAATCTACATTTAAGATTTCCTCTATAGACAATGATTCAGAAATGAATGTACCTAAGAATTTGTTTCTCTGCTCTTCAAATTTGATGCACTGAGTGAGAAAATGGCTCAAGGGATCCGACACCAAACCACCGCATGCCATGCAGGCTTCGCTGGATTTCATAATTAGTGTTGTGTTCTTTGTAAACACCTTTAGGTAATCCCCGCTTAAGACTCTTAGGCGACCCATAATTCTGATTTTCTTAAAATTCGTCTGAAACTGGATGTAATCTTCCGGGCTTGCTATATTAAAATTGCATATTTTTCTATACCTAGGGTTGTTGGTAGAATTCAAAGTTCTGTTTACATCGTTTGAAAACTGATGTTTCTTCATCTTTTCTAGGATCTCTTCTTTAAACGTGCTCAATCCTTGGGGTAGTACTCTTGAGAACAAGTTTTGACAGCCCAACTCCACCGCAATCGATTTTACTTGGGTCACCCAATTGCATGCTTCGTCAGACTTTCCTCCAGATACATCAAGGGTAAGAAGTCTATTAAAGCATTGCCTAGGTAAGCGCCCTTCCTCCATTATGCTCAACTTTGTCCAGTAGTTGACAACTTTTTTCAGCACTTGAACACTGAGTGGATACTTCCCGCATTCTAGGCGTGTGATATGGTTCGGCGTACATCTTGGCCACTGAAGCAATGACTTGAAAAAATTGACTTGGCCTTTCTCTATTACTTCCAGGTAACGAAGACCCCATGTTTCAGCGGCATAAAGTAGAGTTGATGCCACACTTGAGTCGAAGAGTCTGGTTTTAGTCTCCCAAGAGTCACTCCTGCCATCCCTTAAAATCTCCAACACCCTAGCCATTGCAATAGAAGACCTCTGTCTAAAGTAATCAGCAGCTTTCTCAAATCTTCCTGATGAGGTAAAGGGCACTCCCAGATAAGTGTAGCTGTTTGTATATTCTAACCGTGTTTTCTGCCAATGTAGAGGCTTTAGTTTCTTCATCTTTGGGGATTTGTGGAACACCAAAATTTTGGATTTCCTGGGTTTAGTGTTTAGATTCTCATTGCAATAGTCACTATGTATGTTGGTTAAAATAATATGCCCATTTTTGGTCCAGGCTCTGCAAAATGAGACCCCACAATGCGTTGTGGTACAAGGGAATTTAGATTCAGATTATGATGATGTAACTCAAGTTGACTGTTACGCATCGCGTAAAGATCTTACTATAATTGTTTTGTTTTATTTGCTTTAAAATTAAATCAACTTTTATAATGTGTTATTTGCAAATCCTGACATCATACTTTTAAATAGTTCCTTTCTGCAGGCTCCAGATGTTAAAATAACGGTAAAATTTTGTCATCATCAAACTGTAGACCCCTCTGCCAATACGCAGTGTGGGGTTTCCATTTATAAATCTTGGGCTAAGTTTCCTAAACTATGCCTTCTCTTCCCTACCGCTCTAATTCAGTTTTTATGCATCATGAACACCCTCTGAACGCCTTCCTCCCAGATAATTCGATGTATTCTTCTTGGTCTTCATTTGTTCCTCGGAGTTCTTATGGAATTCATTATGAAGCGGTGTTCAAAATATTTATTTTCTTTTAAGGTGGTTTCTACTGAATGGTTTAACATGATAGTCTTCCTCTCTTATCTTTCCCTTCGTTTTTTCTCGTTTATATCATCTCTAGTGTCAGGATCTGATTACTTTCGAAATAACTGTCCATGACACCGAACTTTAAGATTGACATCATTGTCACACCTCTCTTCTATTATAGAAAATAATTGTTCAATTTAATGTTTTGCTTAATGAATCTGATTTTGCGTATAATGAAAATTATGTTTTGTATTATAAACCTAAGTGTTAAGGTAGGTTGCTCCTCACTTCCTCGAATGCTCATACTGTAATAGTGTTTATTATATGTTTTCAAAACTAAACTGGATTCAATGAGAATAAATTGCATGTCAAATCATGGATATTAAAAACATTCTTTTTGAATAGATCAAAAATATTATTCCAACAATACAGGAAAACATTTCACTGTTTCAACTCAGTTGATTTCGAAGAACTGATTCTATTTCCTGAGAACTTCGACTGAAAGAATTTCGAAGATTATGGAAGACAATTTTAAAATTGTAAATCAGTACAAAAATATATAATGGTTGAGTAAGTTATCACCCCTAAAAATATAACTAACTCTGTAGAGGTGGTGTTGACCAAACTTCTCAATGTAACGCTTTTGCGTTCTCGACCCATAAGCAACGTTGTTTCGAATTCGGCCTGTGCGGGTTTGATTTTAATATTTAGCCACGTCTCACTCTGTCTAGAATAGTTGAGAATGTGTCGGATAACTCCTACTTCCTGAACACGGAGTACATCAAGATGTTAACACCAAGAACTACAAAATATTAGCTATAATCAGCGAAGTCCAAAATGTCATCTTAAGTTTTGGGTAGTCCTAAACTGGCCCGAAATAAGAACTATTATTATTGTCACTGAGTTGGTCGGGAAAAATGTGACTTTAAAAAAAGCACCAAGCCTGCTAAAAAATTTTGAAGTGTTTTTTCTGCAATGTTATCAAATAATCTGTTCGCTTATGTTTATTATCAAAACAGGGTTTAACATAGGTATAATATATAGTTTATATAATAGGAAAAAATATTTAGGCAATTTATATATAAATAAAAAAGAAATAATTAAATGAGTTCGAAAAATTACATAAATAACATAAGATAAATATATATGAAGGTCCTGTACTAGATGATAAGACATATTAAAAAAGTTACATAATTAAAAAAATGATTTGTTAATATTCTTAAGAAGAAATTGAATAAGAATTGAAAAATGTAAATTATTTCAAAAATTATATTATTCGTGGATGTGTATCTTGAAAGTTTATATTAGTAATATTCGGTTTGTTAAGGGTAAAATTAGAAATACGATTTCGCTATCAACATATATTTTAACAGGTAATACAACCAATCTCGCAAAAATTAAATGTGGCTGTTATTTTGTTTTAATTCACATGAAGATGGTATATAAACTGTTCCTGTATAAACTAGGAACATTCCTGAAATTTACATAGGATCTTAAAATTAAACGCCATGAAAAAAAAAATCCAGTAGATTTTATTTTTAAAAGGAACAGTTTTAGACACTCTTGTCTTTATTTAGCATTCTAAATATGAGGAAAATGCCTATATTTTGCATCTGTTAAGTTTAAATTTCTTCCAGCCTTTATAAATAAATTAAATTTAATTAATATCATAGTCTCAGATGAAATCGAGAAAAACAATTGTGAAGAAACAATTTTTTTTTCTCAACTAAATTATAGAAAAGAAATCAAGAATATTTATGTTTACTTGAGCTAAATGATTTTTTTAAGTTGATTTCTTTAAGAAATTGTAAAGCGCGGAGGGGGTGTATATTGTCAATTACATTATTTCCTGTTGACTATAATTTGTATTGTTTTATTATTAATGTAGTTTGATGTATGTAGATCGCGAATCTAGATTGTTTTTCAGTCTACTTGACATCAAGTTTCAATTTATGATAATTATAAGCGACTTATAAGGAAGCCTTTTGTTGCTTACACATTTAACTATTTTAATTTCATTTTCAAGTTTTGATTTACACTTGGAATAATTAAGTTTTTGTCAGTTTTGTCTTGAACAACTTTATTCGAAAAACAATAGAGTAAGAAGCGAAAGAGATCGGATAAACTGGAGATAAGAGATAAAGAAAGTGTCCTCAGAATAAAATGTTTAATCCGGTCTTCTTTAACGTACCAGACTCCCCCAAGCCGGAACCTGTACTTCAACATTTTTTCTCTTATGTCCAGTAGGTGGAGTACATGCAGGTCTGTATTTGATGATTAATAGTTGTCAGTGTCCGAAACCGGTCCTTCTTCTCATTCTTTGTCCCAACTTGCAGTTTACGTTAGGCCAGGGTGTCCTCCCCAACGTTACGGTATTTGATGATTTCGTTTCGACGGAAAAAGAAAGAACTTAGAAGTAATAACTGCCTTAAAAATAACATTCCTCGGAGACAAGGTAGAAAACGATTATTTAAAATGTTATGTTAGATGTTAATAAACAAACTGTTATATGAGTGTATTAAGTAGAGAAGGATAATGGCCAGTTTGAAGTTCAGGTTATGTCAGTGTACTGCTAGATGGTCGCGTTGAGTAGTGAAGTGCCTGTAACTATTTTTTGCCGGGATTGGTTCTGTGATTCCCACAAGTCCAGTTGAACAAATTTGTTCACATCAGCAGGTTGGATACGTTACTATTATCAATGTAACCATCGTATGCAATATTTTGTTTGACTGTTTCGCAGGTTATTTCGATTATATTTGAAGTGCTATTTGTGGATTATTGTAAATATATGAATATTAACTAGGTGTTTTGTTTTCTTCTTTGATTAGTCATAAAGTTTACTTAGTGTGTTCTAACCTTAAAGCTTTACTTAGTCATATTTTTAAAGCAATCATATTTTGATTACAAGTAAGATGAAAATAGTTGGTCATTTTTAGGTTTCAACTATTATGAGTTACATGATAACATCTTGTCAACTGAAAGCCCAATCAATGGGCCCTAGAAAAGCAGGTATACTAATTTCTTAATGTACATATCCATATTGGTCATTGAAATTATGGAGCATGTTACTGTTTCCAAATGGTTTTGGTGTATATTTACTGAGTATTATTCGAAATAGAACTAATATTTCTTGATAAAACAACTAAGGTAAAGTTTAGATGTGTGTCATCAATGATTTCCATTTGTATCAAAATTTCAAGGCAGTTAGTTTAGCTAACAATATTCTGACATTAATTTTTTTAGAGTTGATTTATTTATTTAGGCCTGCTCCTAACATTTTAATATATAATTTCAAATCCTACTTAAGTATTTCAGTATTGAATAAATCTTTAATTAATCTAGTTTTAACTATCATTATTTTTACAACTTGCCATTTTAATTACTTTTATCTTAGTTTATTTATTTATTATTTTGGTTTGAACCTTTTTACTTCAGTAGCTTTTCTTTTTGGTTAGGATTTCTTCTTATCCTGATACTACTATGCACAGTTATTGAAGGAACTGTTTATAAAAAATGGATTGATATTGATGAGTTCAAGGATTTATTTGATGAAAATGGATGTGTTACAGGTAGGATTATAATCTAGATAGGGTGTAATTATCTTCAGTATATCTAGCTTAATTTGTTAGCTTAATATTCCTCATTCTCTTAGGGATATGATTCGATTTTATTCAGTCACTGTCTTTAGAATGATTTTATTTTTATTTACTCTTTAAAATTAAACATTGTTTCTGGTATTTTAAGTTCTTTTTTATTACCATGTTTACAATTAGATTAATATCTAGTTTATTTAGTTAAAATAAGTCAATGATATTCAGAAATAATCTTGATTTTTGTGTGAAAACAACTGTATTTTCCTATTGAAAGATTCATTTCAGAAGATGCGATTAGGTAGTTTAATAGGTTGATGATTGTAATACTGCTATTGTAACTGAGTTTGAATGTGTTAAAATTGTTTAATTTTTATTAATTTGTTTTTCACATGAAAAGTAATATAAATCCTGTTGAGTTGTTAATTTTGCTATGGAAATAATGGAAGATCTTACACACTTGCAGCTATGTTTGAGCAGCTTAATACGGTGTGATTGATTAAAAGCAGTGGAAATTACAATTCTTTCTTGTCGGATTAATAAAATGTTATTTATTAAAAATGTAAATTTTTAATGGTCATTTTTATAAATTGTCCATTGTTAACTGAGAAACAGTTTTTTTTATTTAAACAGAACCAAGCTGAACATAAGTTGGAATTTTGTCACTGAATTTGTTTTATTGTTCGATTTAATAAAGTTATTATATGGCGTTAATTAAAATTGTGGAGCTGAAATTCAATTGTTTAGAAAATAGTACTGTTGCTATTTGTATAAGATTTTAATAAGATCTAATGTTTTAAAACAATCTTGTGGTTTGTTTGTTAGATTTTTTGTATTCTTATTATTTCTAAAGAAACTTTTTGTATTTTCCCATTTAAATCTGCCCAAAATAGTTGACTCACTGGTGTTTTCCAGCAACTCCTTCCAAAAATTTTTATTATTTAAAATTTTTCAAAGAATACTCCTGAGAAAATTAAGCTATCATACAATAAACTGATTTGTTTTTTTTTATCTTTAAGTGCTGGTCTCCTGTGAGGGCTTCCCTGTTTCTTTATTCATTGTTGTATTTATTTGTGTTTTCAATCAAATAAAACTTCCTAAAAGTGCAGTAATTAAATTATCCCATTGCACTAGGATAAATAATTTATGTGACTGTTTTAATCAGTTTCTTAATTCAATATTTACTGATGCCATTAATTCATGTAAAACACATTTAATCATATATGAGCTTTGATGTTAGACAACTTATATTGTTGAAGAATAGATATTGATTGGTAAATGAACTATAATTCTCTAACATTTTATTTTAGTTATTAAAAATTCATCCACTTGGTATCGATAATGAATTTCAGTTTAAATAATTATATTAATTTATTAAAAATTATCGTTCCAGTTTTTTGTTGGTTATACATCATTTTCAAAAACTCTGTTAAAAATATTCTTTAATATTATCTGAATTTTACTCCTTGATTAATATTTGTATACGTGTTAATACATGTAATAATTATAAATTTATTGTAATTGAAACACAGTGAATTAAAGAGTGACTCACAATTGTGTTGACATCTGGTTGTTTATATTTAGGACTGATTTATTTATTTTTTAATTCTTTTGGAAATGTAAACAACTCACTCCATTTCATTAGTACTTTATCACTGGATATGACAACTTCATTGAATCACCAGTTAATTTATTTCTTGTTGTGGTACAATTTCCGCTTTATGTTTTAATGACTGAACATTAAAAATCAATCTACCTGATGTCTGCTGTCATTTGGAAGTGTTCAAGTGTGTTTTTAAAACTAGTGAAATCAATTTTTTTGTTTTTTTTATTAGGTTGGTGCCAGAAATAAAGCAGGTTTTGAATATTCATTTTGTTTAGGAAAGTGCTTGATAAGTAAACAAAGATAATTCTTCAGTCTAGTTAATGGATTATAAAGAATGATTATTAATGTGTTTTCCCTCTAAGATTAGTTTAGTTCATGTTGCATTTTCTAAGGTTTAGGACTTCTAGAATCCATCATGTCATAACAAGATTTTTCTCAAATTTATTTTTATGAGTTCAAACTTGGTCACAGTGCAGCCCAAACCGTGTAACATCAATGTTGTTTGGGGTGAAGGAATCATCTGTGAATGTACTGTGTAGCAATGGTTCCAGAAATTTTGCTTGAAGATTTTGATCTCAAAAACAAGGAAGGTCGCGGTAGGCCTTCTGTTGTTGATCACGACCATCTGAGAGCTTTTGTAGAAGAAAACCATCGCAGAACTACATAGGACATTGTGGCAGAAGTTAGTGTTGACCACTCGACATTGTTAACCACAAAAATTATAATAAATGTTTTTGCCACATAAAATCTGAATTATTTTTGCACCAACCCAATATATTGGTTTGGTGATTGATTTATAATTTTTCAATTTGAACTGTATAAATTTGTGAAACCTGTTGGATTAGTTGTGAGAAATATTTATGATCATTTATCCAAATGGATTGGTTATATTATATTCCCTTAGGAGACGAAAACTGCATTGAGAGTTGTCAAATAAAACATAATTTAGAAATTTCTTCCCTTATGTTCTTCTTTTCTCTTGCTATCTTTGTTTTACTTCTCGCTGTTGTGCTTGAGCCTTTGTTTACTTGATATCTTAGGCCTGATTTGCTGTAGTGTATTGAGTGCCCGATGTGTACTGAACTTGGGATTCTGCAGAAGCATTGATTCTGTTCCACAGATACTTTTGAAAAGCTGGACATTAGATGATTAGAGATTTATTATTTGACAACATTTCAAAGGATGTGGAATGCGTTCATGAACTGATCAGTAGAGCAATTCAGCGAACAGTGAAATATATTTATATATTATATATATTTATTTATTTATTTATTTATTTATTTTTTAGACTAGTTAGGCTAGTTAACCATTAATATTTAAAACAAAAATTTCATAAGTTATAATAAAAACAATATTGTTTTGTACAGGATTAATATTATAAATGTGACAAAAAGAGAAATAGTGATTACAATACCACCAAATTTCCTTCTGTTATTACATTTGATAGAACATAACAGTCTTGTGAATGTTTTCTGTACCTCGTATCTTCAAAGTAAAAAAATATGTCTTATTGAGTAAGTTATTAGCTCATAGTGCTCATCTTTTATAGTTAAGTTTTTTGTGATAAAGTCTTGTATACAGATCAGCACTACTGAGGCACTCCTAGTTTTTTTTAATACAATCTTAACATGTAGGTTGTATAATAACAACAAAACAACTCTTACACAAAAACTTATGTTGGCCAATGCCTAAATAATTTTTGTAGAGTCTATATTATAATAATAAAAGAGTAACTAAAACATTAAACATCTCAACGTCCTTCTACTTCTTTCAATTTCATAACAGCCTTTAATAAAAAATAGCAGTAATCGAAATTTGAAAGGATATAGTAAAAATTTGAATTGAACTTTTAATTATACGAGGTGTGATCAAAAAATTCCAGGGCTGAATTTTTATACATTTATTCATACAACATACAGGTTATTCAAATTTGTCTCCTTCGAAGTACTCCCCTTGAGAAGCTACACACTTTTCCCACCGGTGTTTCCACTGATCGAAGGCCCCAGAAAACTCTTCTTTTGTAAAGGTGTTTAGCAGCTCCATTGTTTTTTCTTTAATTTCGTCAACTGTTTGAAATCTTCATCCTTTCAGGTTTCTCTTGAGCTTCGGGAAAAGAAAAAAGTCGGCTGGAGCCAGGTCAGGTGAGTAGGGGGGCTGAGGAATGACAGTCATTGCGTTTTTTACACAAAAGTTATGGGTAACTAATGCAGAGTGAACAGGAGGATTGTCATGGTGAAGGACCCAATCACCACTTTGCCACAGCTCAGGTCTCTTCTCACAGCATTACGCAATTTTCTGAGGGTTTCAAGATAAACAAAACGATTAATTGTTTGACCTTGTGGAAGGAATTCATAGTAGACAACACCTTTACAGTCAAAGAAAACCGTAAGCATGACCTTCACATTTGATTTGACTTGGCGTGCTTTCTTGGGTCTTGGAGAACCTTTTGATGTCCATTGTGATGATTGGGCTTTTGTTTCCACATCGTAACCAAAAACCCATGTCTCGTCTCCCGTAATGACATGTTTCAAGAAGCTTTCGTCGTCATTTGCCTTTTGAAGAAGTTCCTTAGAAACATGAGTTCGGTATTGTTTTGGTCTTCAGTCAACAGTTTTGCCACAAACTTTGGCTACAACTGGACACATTTGAAGTTTTTCAGTTAAAATTTCCTGACATGACCCAAATGAAATGTTACACTCTTCTGCCATTTCACGGATTGTTAGTCGACGATCTGATCGTACGAGAGCGTTCACTTTAGCAACATTGTCATCATTGATTGACGTTAAAGGGCGTCCGGAACGAGCATCGTCGTCTGTGGATGTTCGGCCATCTTTAAACCTCTTGAACCACTGATGGCAGCATGATCGGCTTAGACATTCTTCACCAAAAGCCTCTTGTAACATCAAAAAGGTTTCAGAAAACGTTTTGTTCAGTTTCACACAAAACTTCACACAAACAGATTGCTCTTCTTTCACATTCATTTTCATAAAATAGCCAAACTCTATAAAACTAACCTCAAACAAACTGTGCTAATGTTACTTTCAGTGATGTTATGATTGATCTGCAAACATAGCTGTGTTCCTGTTGAGTCAGGCAATACAATGCTGCCAACCGCATCGCTGTGAGACATTGCATTCCCGTAGTATATAAAAAGTCCTGGAACTTTTTGATCACACCTCGTATTTCGTTTAGAAAGACTTGACCACTGAGTTTGAAAAGGTTATTGGAAGCGAATGTTCGGATGCTTGGATAACAAATATATACATTTATTTTCAAGTATTTGTAAAATTTCTGAATAACATTTTAACATATTTTTTTGTAATTATTTTATTGTGCATTAAAGAATCATTATTATTAGTATCTCTTCTTGCGGCTTCACCCACTCTCATATACTAATAGTTAAAGTTTATTTGTTTATCGATAAAAATCTTGTATTGAAGAATGCAATTGTGCATTATTTCTTCAATAATATTTTGACGCATTGTAGTAATTTTTAACCTGGTTAATATTAAACTGATTAGGTGTTTAAAGAATATGTAAAAGCATAATTTGACATCCAATTTTTAAATTTTATGTATGAGGTGGTAATCCAGATAGACAGAGAAACTCTAGATAATGGACCGAATTATCGTACTTACAACTTGAGGCTGATGAATCATATTTTTATATTAAATATCAAAATGCAGAGTGAAATTTTGATTTGATAATAATTTTTGTTAGGCAGAAATAATTTTATTGATTTCATCTGGTTGTATTTTAATTTCTAACCATAATGTGTATGACAGTTTGGCAAACCTCGTTTCTGCCATTCAACATTGAAGATTTAAATAATTGTTATAGTAAATTTTATTATTGCCAAACCTTTTTAGAACTATGCAGATGACGTAGTAAAAATTTAGGACAGATGGGTTCAGTAGTTTTACCATTGTTAACTCTAAAACGGAATGGTACTAGCTTTTAAGTGATTTTCAAACTTTACTGGGATATATATGTCGCATCACATGTTAAAATCTTTTTCAATAATTTAATTGGATATGAGTAAATTTTATTATGAATCTCAAACTCTTTATAACACTGTACCTCACTGACTTCTCATGTAGAACGGCGCTCGCTACCTATTGGTTAATTTTCAAACTCCATGGTTATCCACATATGAATGCTTTTTTAATGACAAATTAATTGAAAATCAGTAAATTTTATTATTGCTAAACCTTCCTGGGACTATAAAGATGATGTGGTTAAGATTTGGTACAGATTGGTTTTGTTGTTTTGTGGTTAGTGATCATAAAAAAAAAAAAATGGCTTTTCCTTTTAAATAATAGTGTAGATAACACTTAGCATATAATCTTCATAACTATTTCAATATTAAAAGTTTTATATTGATATTTTTTATAAAAATGCATACAATTTTTATTACCTTTTCTTTATTAGTTTCATATAGAAACAATGTTGCATATTTTAAATTTAATATTACATTTTTTCAGTTCAACCATGCTCTAAGTTAGATATTACATTTAGTGTTATATTAGCTGTACGGTTAGCATTAGATTAACCATGCTCCTTCGAACAATGAATCATTGGATGAGAGATAGAGAAGGCACAGCTTGAGAAGGTGAGCTGGTAAGCTACTACCATTTAAGAATGTTGACCTGAAACGCTGTTCTAAATCATTTATGCTACACTTTCTTTCACACCTCTTTTCTTTTTTTTTCTCCTAATAAAGATTTAGTACCAAATGAGTACTACGCTCTGTCACCTTTAGGTGCGTCTACCCTATTTTTAATATGTTGTTAAGACTTATTAACATCTTACACCTTTAACTATTTTGGACGATTCCCGAATCATGTAGAACGTTAATTATTCATTTTATCAATTAATGGAAAATATATGCCAAATGTTAAATATAATTAACTACTCTCCTTCAATAACAAATATTACTATGAATTAAGTTTATTGTTAACAAAGTTTTTTGGTCAGCAAAATTTCTTTTATTATTATAAATTTAATTTGACTTCTAAATATTTATTTTATTATTAAACCATTAAGTAGTTAAAATTATCTTGAATAAGAATATGATCTAAAATAAAATGCTATGATTGTTTTGGTTTCCTATCTCTATATTAAACTATTTTATCACTTACTTCCATCATTATCAGAAATAGCTAGTGATAGTTGAGATATTAGTAGGGGAATAAAAGAAGCTTTTATTGGCCTTCTTGATTAATTTAATGAGGAAGCAAATCATAATAGTGTTGTATTGTTTTTAATATTCCTGATTACACTTAAATTATGGAAATTGATTTCAATAGAATTGAATCGAAAATTTTTTTTTTTTTTAATGCTGTGATAATTATCCTGTTAAAAGTAATTTACTACTTATCAAAACCTTTAGTATTCACAATAGTAGTTATTAAATAACCTATCAACAGTTCGGAAGTTCAGGCCTCTATATTAGCACAAAGTAAAAATATTGCGACTGAATTAAAATATTATGGAATATTATTATTAATTATATTTAGTCAATATTATTATTATTAAGTCTTAATATTATTATTAATTAAATTAAGATTATTTAATTAAGTCTGTCAGTAGTATATCTGTAAGTCCATGTGATTTATAATAGAAATACCTGATATTGACTAAAAAAATTAAGATAATTAAAAACTTGTGAATAACAAAAAAGTATAATGAAATGGTGCTATAGTTTGCCTACTTTATTTCATTAGTTCAACAATGTGTACTAAAACCTTTCACTTGACATAATATAGATGGTAGGTTGCACTATTTCTTTATATGTTTATTTCGTTTAACGTCACTTTATGCTGCTATGGCTAATCGTACGATGCTACGGTGGGAGTCCTAAATTTTTCCTATCCAGGTATAATTAGGATAGGGATCTTTAACGAGTACCTGACATCGCACAGGCTCGGAACCCCCATTTTATCTCCCTTCCGAAGGACGGCATAGCTAAGGATTTTTTACTCCCTTTAAAAAATCCTGAGGTCATCTGCCGGGCTGCGAACCCTCGATCTTGGGTTTATTAGGTTGCAATGCTAACCACTACACCACCTATTTCTTTATAGTATAAAGAATAGTGTATATAGTAGTTTAATAGTGTATTAGGATTTGAAAACTAGCAGGGTCATGTAATGAGATGAATTTTTTTGTGCTTCAGCTTCATAAGGTTAAAATTGTAATGCTCTTTCTTCTTTTTCCAATTGCAAATACACATCTTCAACAATAGTCTTGCAGTTATAATGTTTACGATAATACGAATCAACTTGAGATCATTGATTCTCAATACCTTGATTCGAAAATCGACATATAATTAGAATGAAACTCTAAAGAATTTTAATTATTAGTTCATTTGCTAAGGACTATGGTGCTCATAGCTACTTTTCGTTGAGGATCTTCTTTCTCTTCCAGAATTCTTTCATTTTCTGACTATGAGCCAGCTTTCTCTCCTCTGTCCATTTGGTCCTTGTGGTATCCTTACTGGTAAGGGACACTAGGAAAATTCCCTGTCGGATAGCTTGTTGGAACTGGAGTCGGTGTTGTGTTATATCCTGTGGGATACCTAGTTGTTCCAGATTTGACTTCCCCGATGTTATCCACTTGTTCTTGGAAGCCTTGCCTCTACCTGCCACAGTAAATATCCTGTTAATCTTTTGAGATTCATGTGGGTCAGGTGTCCATAAAAGGCCAGTCACCTTTTCCTAATGCATGTCAGGATATCCTCCTGGTGTTTATATAGCTCATCATTGTGCCGTATCCTGTAGGTGCAATTCTCTTTCTTTACTGGTCCTAGTATCCTCCTCAGCATTTTCCTCTCCTTGATCTCCAGCTTCCTGAGTGGGCCCTTCCTGGCCATTACAAGGCACTCGGAGGCCTACAGAACAGCTGGTTTTTAGTATAGCTTTATTTTAAACATATGAATATTTTAGCAATTTTTGGATCTGTAGTATAACTTTCCAGTGCAGCATTAATACCAACTATAGATTATTTTAAATATCATTATTTTAATGTTCTAAAGAATAAAGATAGGTTATATAGAGTGTAACAGCTGACAATTTTTTTCTCTTCAATATGTGTTAATATAAGTTATAGTCCCGAATTTAGTGGAATGTTCACACATTTGTATTCAAGTTTAAATAAAAATACTTACAAATCATTGGATTTCTGATTTATTTTAACCTTAAAAAAATTTTAAATTGTTGGTTGTTGTTTTTGGTGTTTAATACACATATGTTCTCCAACTAGGATGGAATGCCCTAGTAGTAACCAACCTGTTCTATCCAGGGGAAAAGGTTGAGGTTGAGTTCACATTACCACTTCAAAATAAATATCAACTGGTAGGAATCTAACCCAATACACATTATAACCTCCTGAATCAGGTGCTCTGAAAACCTTAAAATATCTATAAAGAAATTGTGTATTGTTTCATGGAAACATCCTTTGTTGTACCTAATGGCTAATAATATCTCTTTTCTCCGCAAAGGAAAAAAATATAATTTTCTCTTATGGAATAATTCTATAAGAATATCTGTTCCCAGTTAAATTAAAATAATTTGCCATAATAAAGTACTGATGAACCTCACTTCTCTCTCCCTTCTTCCAAAAATGATGCTGATTTACCCTAAAGGAATCATCAGTAGCTTATAGAAGTGTGTGTACCATGTTTCATTAGAGAACTGAGTGTGAGGAATGGATTTTTACTTTTAAAAAAATTCTAATAGAAAATTATCTTATTATATTATCATTATTCTTACATGAAAAAATATAAAGCCTTACTATGATTTTCTTAAGTATCTTCAATCAGTATTTAGCTTCTCAAAAATCACATTTTAGCTTCAATTTAGGTAAAATATTATGTTTACAAACTAAACATTCCCCATAAACATTGATAGATAGCTTTCATGTTTTAGGTTCTTAATATGTTTAAACTTTATTTAGTTAGTAAATTATTCTATGAATGTCGAATTTGTATTATTGCTGCAGCTAAAATGCATGCAAGCAATGTTATTATCAGAAAGTTAGATAAAAAATAACATTTGAATTGAAAAAACAAATTGAACAGTATCTTTACTATCATATAAAAGGACTAGCCATTTTTCATTTGTGATAACTAACCACGATAATTACTGAACCAATCGGTATCAAATTTTAACCACATCATCTTTATTGTTCCTAGAAGGTTTAGCAGTAATGAAATTTTCTGATTTTTAATTAATTTATTATTAAAGAAGTGATTATATGTGGATAGCAGTGAATATGCTACAAAGGTACGGTGTTATATTGAGCTGGAAATTGAGAATAGAATCTACTTATATTCAATTAAATTATTAAAAAAGATTTATGAAAGTGGGGCGACATGTGGATCCAGTGAAGTTTTAAAATTGACTGATTATGCTTTATGCTTTTACGTAAACTTAAATAACCTAATCCAAGCATTTTTAACTATGTTAAAAATTACTGATATCCGTGAAGGATTGTAACATTGTAAAGGATTGGAACAAATAATAACCTGAAGACAATAAAATTTTTCCATATATTTATCCTTAAAAAACAATTATCATAACTCTAACTACTTTGGGTAATCATATTGAACATGGAAATTTAAAAAACAAAAAAAAAATGTAAGCACTTACTATTTTTTTTTTTTTTTTACCCTTTTCCCCTTCCGTGCCATTTTAACAACATGGGGGTTTCCTTGCCAGGAGAGCTGGGTTGAACAATTAATTACCCCATAAGCCTGATTTGAACCCGGAATTTTCAGTTTATCGTGTTGATGGGGTTATACTCTTTTTCCTAAGTGCGTTACCACTGAGCTATGCCCGCCTCTTAAAATACTTGCTATACCTATATACAAGGAATCACTTTAAACAAGAATCTACATTAAAAAATGAAACTTAATAAGTAATTTTTATTTTTCAAATTTTAGCTGTTTTTGTGATGAATAATCAAAGATCATCTCTGTTTGCGATATCATACAGACTCAGAATTTTTTATAATAGTAAATTTTTAATATGAAACCTGTTTAATATGGTTAATATGGCTACATTGATGGCCACCACTCGAAAGTGAGCCGTGCCTTGTGAAGAGTAATGATCATCACTAAAGAAATAAAAAAAGAAGCCACTTAGAAAAATAAACTGAAAAATAAAAAAGAAATTGAGCTGAACACCATGAAGTCTTCATACCGCGATAGCCTCATCCTCTTTGTTCGAGGCCATGGCCAAAGCTGTTAAAAACCTTGAGGAAAACCATTGTGTGTGTGGGCGACTGTTAAGTTCAGATAAATCTCAAGGAAAATTCAAAGATTTCTCTTTGAGATTTATCAGTGCGTGTATGTGGGTGCCTTTATTAAAAAACTGGTCGAGATGTTGACAAAATTTAGGTTTTATCAGGACTTATAAAAGTCCAGTATAACCTGTTATTTATGCTTAGAATTTTATTTTTTATGAAATTATTAAATTTTTTCACGGTTTAAGGAATATATATTTTTTTAAACATTCATTTTATTAAAAATTTACCTTTGTTGAGATTCAAAGGTTGTTTAGAAATTAACATGGGATTTCATGTTTTCATTAAATCACCTCACTGATTAACATTTGTTAACGTTTCTATAATGTGGTTTACGTTTGTCAGGATTATTTCTTTGTATGAATATCTTCATTTATTTATTCTCTTCAAAACATACATGCTTATTTAGCTCTGTAGCATGTCACTGCTTGGATATAATCAAGTTTTTACTTAGATGTGAAAGCATGAGTTTTGCCTAATTTCATATTATGAGTTTAAACTCTGATGAAACAAGACCCTTATTGGTAAAAAACATTAACGGAATCTGAAATGATGATGGCAGTGAGTGCACTCTTCAACGGTGGTTTATAAAATTTCGGGAAGGATATTTCATCCTTGAAAACAAGGAAGGTGCCGGAAGATGTTCTGAGAGTTTTTGACGGAAGAAAACCCCAAAACAACTGTTTGAGAACTTGCAGGAAATCTCTCACTCAGCGAATCGACTTGCTGATCTTCTCAAGACAATTGGAAAGGTAAAAATGCTCAAAATTTGCGTCCTTCATGTTTTAACTGAACAGTACTGCTCCACGTATGACACAAAACTGTTTCATCTTGGTTATGAAGCTCTGTCTCCCCAGTCTCCTCGCCTACTGACTACCATGTTTTTAGACACGTAGACCTCTTTTTAAGACATCAAAAATTTAATAATCTAAATTTGATATAAAATGCGTTTTATAATGTGATCTCCGATTTCTTTCAATGTAGATCTCAGATGTCTTGTTAGTTGTAATATCTCAGATGAAATATTGTCTTTTTATCTAAAGTTGGTGTGAATGTTTAATTGATAACATTATATTATATTATAGTTTAATTACTTGAATTCATTGTGGTACAATTGTCGTAAATAATTTGAATATGTAAGATAATTCATATATTACTAGTTTCTTCTTTTTTTTTTATATTTGAATGTTATTTGTTACTTAAATAATGTTATAATTATGTTTCAGGCCAGTTAACAATGGCAGGAAGCGCACCAGTGCCGGTAGGTACTGACAATGAAGGGTCTTCTGCCGGCGGACAATCAAGTCAAGATGAACCTGCCACGTCTGATGGCAGCCAATCTGTCTTGGGTAAAGAAAAGACTCCGATGTGCCTTGTCAATGAGTTGGCGAGGTACAATAAGGTCAGCTTATTTAGATTTTCATTCTTTCCATTATTTCATGATAGTATGATATGATTTTTCTGAATAATACATAGGATAGGAAAGCACTGTATATAATAAGATATTGTTTATTCAAGCATACAGATAAGAATTTTAAACTATGGTGACTACTATGCCTTCCTAATTGTGATAGGTTCTTCTCTATGCTAAAAAAGTCTTGTTGACTTAGTCGAAAAGCTGCAGCAAGCAGTTATGGAATGGTGTTAAGAACTCTGCCGAAAATGAATGACAGTCAATACCAACAAAAGTAAGATCCTACAAGTGAGTAGGCTGCTGGAGCATGTACACATATACTGCAATGAAGAAGGAATGATAGTGGTGACTGACTTCACTTATCTCGATACAGTGACAGACAGGCCTGGGAAGGTGGACGTGGAAATATCCAATAGGATAATTGCAAAGGCAAATTAGTACCAGGTATGTAACACTGTCGTAGGAAAGCGAGTAGTAAGAAAGATAGTTAAACTCCACATCTTCAAGTCTGTCTATCTGTCGATAGAAAGGTGGGTATTGACTTGAGAGGCAGGAAAGCAGAGTAATGGCATCAGAAATGAAGTTCTTGGGACGAGCGGTGAGGAAGTCGTGAAGAGACTAAATTCGCAATGAGAGGATTCATGAACTGAAAATTGCCCCCTAAAAGAGCTCCCGGAAATCCGGCAATTGAAGTGGTTCGGCCATGTTATCAGAATGAATGACCACTGGGGTACTCTCTACATGATGGACTACTTGCTATATGAAAAAAGTCCTCAAGGATAGCCAAGGATGTGCTATCTCAAGTACATCGATCGTCAGCAGAAAAAGAGGAAAGGATCCCCAAAAGGCCAGAATCCTAGCAAGAAGATACTGGAATAAATTCGGATCCTGGCCGGACGCTCTCCCATGCAGAAAGGTACAAGAGGGTGAAGTGAAAGAGGAGAGCTAACTACTATAGTATAATAGAAACTTGACACAACCATTTACTTAGTTACAATAATCATCATAAATTTACTTTTTAACACTAATGTGATTGTAAAGGTTTTCCTAACTAATCTCGCATTGAAGGGATTCGAGAAAAACTGATGAAATTTATATTCTACTAGCATCCCCGTTGCGGCTTCGCCCGCCCTCATAAGTAAAGATAATTTCAACTAACAATTAAAGTTTTATTTGTTTATCGATAAGATTCTTGTATTTTAGCATGTGGTTGAGCATTATTTCTTCAATGATTTTTTAGCAGTAATTATTAATCTAGTTATAATTGCACTGATCAGGTGGTTGAAGATTACATATAAGCACCATTAGGCATAAAATTTTTAACTTTAATGTATGAATTGGTAATCAAGATGGATAAAGACTATTAAGAAACTCTTGCGGAAAATAAACTGCATTATCAGTGCTTACGACAAAAGGCCCGTGAATCATATTTTTACACACGATATAAAAAAGCAAAGAATCGACATTTTGATTTAGTAATAATTTGTATTCGGCAGAAATAACTTTATTGATTTCATCTGGTTTCATTTTTATAATTCTAGGAAGGTTTTGCAATGATAAAATTTACAATAACTAACATTCAAATGTATAATGTTGACAGGCAGGACCGAGGTTTGCCACACTGTAATATAATTTTATAGTTCGAAATCAACATCCAAACAGATCAAATCAATAAAATTTCTGTCGAATGAAAATTATTACAAATCAAAATGCCGATCCTCAGCTGTTTAATATTGTGTGTAAAAATATGAATTTTGAACCTTTAGTTGTAAGCACTGATAATGCAGTTTCTTAATATTCTCTGTCCATCTGGATTACCAACTCACATATTAAAATTGAAAATTGGATGTCTAATTATGCTTTATGTTATCTTCAAACACCTAATCAATCTAAATTTAACAAAGTTAATTATTTTAGCATGTGGTTGAGCATTATTTCTTCAATGATTTTTTCACGCATAGCAGTAATTATTAATCTAGTTATAATTGCACTGATTAGGTGGTTGAAGATTACTTAAAAGCACCATTAGACATAAAATTTTTAATTTTAATGTATGAATTAGTAATCAAGATGGATAAAGACTATTAAAAAACTCTTTCGGAAAATAAACTGCATTATCAGTGCTTACGAAAAAAGGCCCGTGGATCATATTTTTACACACGATATAAAAAAGCAAAGGATCGACATTTTGATTTAGTAATAATTTGAATTCACCAGAAATAACTTTATTGATTTCATCTGGTTGGATGTTGATTTCGAACTATAAAAGTATATGACAGTGTGGCAAACCTCGGTCCTGCCTCTCAACATTATACATTTAAATGTTAGTTATTGTAAATTATACAATTTCAAAACCTTCCTAGAATGATAAAAATTATTTGTATAGATGTCGGTACAGATAGGTTCAATTTACCATTGTTAACTCTATTGTAGCATGGCGCTATACACAATCGGTCGATTTTCAAGCTTCATTGAGATCCACATATCGCACACCATATTTAAATTTTTTTAATAATTTTCTTGATAGTTTAATAAGTAAATTTTATCATAAATTTCAAGCTGTTTTGTAACCTCTCGTGTAGAATGGCACTCGCCACCTATCGGTCAATTTTCAAACTTCACTGTTGTCCTCATATTAACTTTTTTTAATAAAATATAAATTAAAAATCAGTAGATTTTAATATTGCTATTAACTATTGCTATAGAACTATGAAGATGATGTAGTTAATATTTAGTTCAGATTTGTTCAGTAATATTCGCGGTTAGTGATCAAGAACGAAGAATGGCTTGTCCTTTTATAGAATAGTATAAATTATTATTGTAGTAAATTTTCTAATTGTAAATCTTTCAAGAACTATGAAGATGATGTTGTTAAAATTTGGTTCATATTGGTTCATTAGTTTTACTAAAACGCTATTGTCGCTTGCCACATATTCGATTTTTAAATTTCACTGGAATCCAAACGTCACACCACATATTTGCAGCTTTTCGGATAACAAATTAATTTAATTTAGTAACTTTATTATCAATTTCTAGCTATATTTAACACCGGATCATTGTAACCTCCCTTGAATGGCGCTCGCTTTACTACACACCACATATTTATCGCTTTTTTAACAGTAATTTAATAGAAAATATATCAATTTTATTATTGCTAAACCTTCCTTGAACTTTGAAGATGATGTAGTTATATTTGGTACAGAATAGTTCTATAGTTTTCGCGGTTAGTGATAACGAACGAAAATGGCTTGTCCTTTTATATATAACTTCATCATCCCCCGTCGAGGCTTCGCCCGCTCTCATAAGTGAAGATAATATAATAATAATAATAATAATAACACAGATAATTTTAACTGATAATTAATTTTTTTTAAATATTTATCGATAAAAATCTTGTATTAAAGTGAAGAATTGAAAATTTTATTTTTGATGATATTTTCACGCATAGCAGCCATTATTAACTGGGTTAAATTTAGATTGATTAGGTGTTTGAAGATAACATAAAGCATAATTAGACATCCAATTTTCAATTTTAATATATGAGTTGGTAATTCAGATAGACAGAGACTATTACGAAACTGCATTATCAGTGATCACAACTAAAGGTTCAAAGTTGATATTTTTACACACAATATTAAACAGCTGAGGATCGGCATTTTGATTTTTAATAATTTTCATTCGACAGAAATAATTTTATTGATTTGATCTGGTTGGATTTTAATTTCTAACCATAAAAGTATGTCATAGTGTGGCAAAACCCGTTTCTAACACTCAACATTGTACATTTAAATTTTTATTGTTGCTAAACCTAGAATTAGGAACATGATGTAGTTAAACTTTGGTATATTTCACTCCATATACCTGTTTTTATAACAATTTAATTGAAAATAAGTAAATTTTATTATCAATGTTCACCTCTATGTAACACTGTACATTTTAACCTTTCATGTAGATTGCAATTGCCGCCATTTTTGAACTTCACTGTTATCCACTTATTATTCATTTTTCAATAAAGAATTAGTTGAAAATTATTAGATTTTACTATTGCTAAACCATCCTATAAAGATGATGTAGTCAAAATTTGGTAGAGATTGGTTCAGTAGTTTTTGGCGGTTAGTGAACACAAACGAAACATTGCTTGTCCTTTTATATAATAGTATAACCTTATACCGCCATATGTTAGAATCGTATAGAGCTAACAGATAATTGTGACTTGCAGATAATATACAAATAATATTGCGACTATAAATTAAGATATAAGGTATCCTATCTTTTTTGTTGGATCAAACTGCACACGGTGTGCAAATTTGATTAAAATCGGTTCAGTAGTTTAGGTGTTAGCCGGCCCCTAGGCGGCGACACGTAATTTATATATATTAAGATTTTTAGTCAACACAGCTTTGATATCACCAACCTCCATTAGAATAATCACTTTTGAACATGATAGGATAGAAAGAGCAATAGAATTAGGATTCATGAATTATTTTCCACTTGTATGATTTTAACTTATTTTAGAAGACTACTTTTGAATGTTAAACGTTCAAATTCAGTACTGAAAATTTATTGCTACCATTGATTCGATCTATTATGTTTTTACAATAATCCATACTATTATATATATATAGTTTTGGTTATTTGCAAATGATAAAAAAATCAATTGTCTGTTTATTGTTAATGGAAACCAACATTTTTGTCTAGTTATTTAGAAACTCTCCCTTTGTAAGTGCTATCATAATTAACTTTTGTTTCTATACACTTTTAAGAAATTTATTAAGAATTTTGTATTTGATGTAATTTACGCTTTTAGTTATTTGAAAATTATGAAAACATACATAGTTTTTTTCTACATTTTTAAGATATTCTGAAATGTTATGTTTTGTGTTAATTCTTTTTTTCATTACTGTAGAGAAGTTGATAAAATTTATTTGGTAATCTTTAAAAATATAAGAATATCAAAATCAATTCATTATGATTAAATCTTATTTCTACAGATTGAACATCAGTATCGCCTAACCAGTGAAGATGGTCCCCCGCACAAAAAGAAGTTTACTGTTACATTGAAGCTCGGTAATGAGGAGTATACTGCAGAAGGTGCCAGCATCAAAAAGGCGCAGCATGCGGCTGCTGGTATCGCTCTGAAGAGTACTACTTACAAGCATCCACCACCTAAATCTTCTAGGCAATCTAGAGGTTCCAAAAGTAAGTCGTAGATTTAATACTTTTTAAATTATTAGTCAATTCATTGTAAATCGCATTTACCCTAACAAAAATAAAAGTAAATGATTAAAAATAAGTATTGGGTTGTCACACAAGAAATGACCGTTTTTTAGAATCAGGAAGAAAATAAAAATTTGAGATCAAATCTAACATTTTTTATTCAAAGTATTTACCATCATTTTCGATACATTTCTGCCAACGGCTTACCAAGTTTTCTATCCCTGATTTAATAAATGTTGAGTCACATGATGAATGAAATTCAGAAAATGCATTTTTAATGTCTAAATCATTGGTTAGCAATTTTCCCCAAAAAAGTTGTCCAAACTACGAAAAAAGTGGTAGTCTGTTGGGGATAGATCTGGGGAATATGGGGGTTGTGGTAAGACTTCATAGCCCAACCCCTTTAATTTATTCACTGTCTTTATTGAAACATGAGGTCGGGCGTTATCATGAAAAAGGATATGTTTACCAGTACCGGCTGTTGCTTGATCAAATTTTGATGCATTTGGTCAATTTCTTGGCAGTATGATGTTGAATCATGCTGCCTGGGCAGCAGAATGACTGAGTTTGCACTCGTAAAAAAAAAAAATCATTCGGAAATTGCGTATGGTTAAAATTATACTAAAATCTGTATGCGTACATGGGAAAAAAACCAACACAGTTTGCAAATAGAGGATTAACAAGTGCAAGTGCTTATTATAGATAGTAAATATTTTGCTAGGAATCAACAGGCAACGCTTTAATCCTCTATAAAGAAAAATCGGACATTTTATGTGACAACCTAATACATTGTCGTGGTTTATTTTATTTTATTTTTTAAATGAAATTTTTGAAATGGTTTTCAGGTAACATTACCCCAACAGTAGAACTGAATGCTTTGGCAATGAAGAGGGGGGAGCCGACTGTTTATACCCTCGTTGAATCTCCTCAGTTCCATCAGTACAGTAGCTACCACCACCATTCCCACAGGGGAATGTACACCCAGGTATCTATTTAATTTATTATTATTATTTATTAGTTGTTTGAGAAGAGAGGCTCTTTAAAATTTCCAAGGTGTTGAGTTCTAGAGCTACTGATTATCTCTTATATTATCAGTAGCTTTAGGTAAGCCTTGTGCTTAGTTCCAATTAAAGTATTGTTAAGAAAACTTTATCACCTTAGTGGGTCCTCACATCCTCACTGATCTTCCACCGTTCTGGGTAATGTGGTTATAATGTATTCTGGGTAACTTAAGAAAAGCACTCTTATATGAGTGATGTTTACAAAGATATTTATGTTGGTAGTCTTGGCAACGGCCAGCTTCACTCGCAAGTCCCGAGTGTCTATTGCCATTAGACAAATTCAGCCTCCACTTGACTTAAGTACTAGCGGTGCAGCTGAGAGAGCAGTGTTTAGATATTTTCATAATTCATGCCCCGTAGGTAGGGGGAAAGCCCCATTATGGGTTCCCAGTATTGTGTTGTATGTATATTATGTTTGTATCTTAATTTCTATTTTTTATTTATTTTTATATTAACATGTTCAGTGCTGAGGACGCATACGGGGTTGTCATTTCAAGTGTCTCCCACCCGGCTGAGGATGCACACGGGGTTGTCCGACGAACATTACGAAAGCAGAATGGGCTCATCACGTATTTCTGTTTACTAGGGTTCAGACCAACAGATCCCTTCCGGCACTGTCTCAGAAAGGTTGTCTACTGCTTAGTTTGACCAGATCACCATTTTGTAGCATCGGAGCTGCTATTTTTTGAATTATGAGATGTTTGATTTATTTGCATTTGTTTTACTATTTTATATTTATAAATAATTTGTTTGGTTATAAAAACATTTATTTAGCTTTTATTTATTGTTTCCGTCTTTAAAAAATAAATAAATTAAAATACGCATTTGAAACATCCCCAATTTACCCCACCCAGTATCATCCAAACAAGCTAATAATGATTCTTATGTAGTGGCCCATGAATTCTAACAATTGAAAATCAAATTTACATAAAATTCCTTAATTCCTTATTTGAATTATTCTATCACATAGAAAAGATACAAAATGTGATCATTTTAAAATAACTTCTATTTAATTTTTTTTCCCCCTTAGGACCGAATTAAAAAAAAACGAGAAAAAAACTATAAATGGCTGAATACTGCATCTTCAAGAATTGGTGATAAGAAAAGATATAATGATAAGGAATTATTAGGAAAGATATACAGGGTGTCCCGAATTTAAATGGCAAAACTTCAGGAACTTATAGGGGACCGAAAAACTAAGACAAGAAGTCCAGAGATTTGCTCGTTTTTGCTTAGTTTTAGAGAAAATTGCAAAAAAAAGAAACAAAACAAAAATGTTACAGGTAGCGATTATCACTTTTCAAAGTTCATCAGGCTAGGCAGTGAGATATGTAAACACTTAATGTTATCCTTTACATTCTTTTATTTGTTTACATTTTCTAGGATTATAATTCCTAAATCAGTCTTCAGTCAGTTACTCAGATATTTTTGTGTGAATAGCATCAGTCACAATGCTGCATACATATTCTAATGTTGAATATGCTGATATGATTTTTGTGTATGGTTTCTGTAACGGTAATGCTTTAGAAGCGGTGCGGAAGTATGCGCGCCGATTTCCAAATAGAAGAGTGCCTAATCGACGAGTCTTTTCATTAACTTTTAATAGAGTACGAGAGACTGGGTCATTCTTAATATGTAATGAAGGCTAACAATTCCAGGCAGCAATAAGAGCAGATTATCGGAGAAGAAATTGTGTCCAACGCCACTTCGATAACAATCCTGAGACTAGCATCCGAAGAGCATCTGCTCCATTAGCAATATCGCGGCTAGCAATATGGCAAAATTTGAAAGGTGATAATCGCTACCCATACCATCTTCAAAAAGTTCAGAATTTATTACCTGAAGATTATGTCAAGAGTTTAAATTTTAGTAACTGGTTTCTTGACACAATTCGCGATGATAATTTATTTCCATTAAAAATTATATGGACCGATGAAGCTACCTTTACAAGAGGAGGAATTGTTAATCAAAGAAATTATCATTATGGGCTCTTGAAAATCCCAGAGCTAATAGAGAGAATAGGTTTCAGCATGAATTTGCTATTAACGTTTGGCTTGGAATTTGGAACGGATTACTGGTGGGACCATCTTTTTTATCTGGAAGATAGAATGGTATCACATTTACACATTTTTTGGAGAACGACTTTTCTAATTATTTAGATGACATTCCCTTACAGCAGCAGATTGAAATGTGGTTCCAACTCGATGGATGTCCAGCTCATTATAGCAGAGTTGCTCGAGCTTGGCTGGATATATATTATCCACAACGATGGATTGGACGTGGAGGAGTAGTACGTTGGCCACCCAGATCACCTGATATTTTTGGTGGATGGATTTTTTGAAGCAGAAAGTTTATTGGGTGTCAATCAACTCAAGAGAGCAATTAGAGACATAGATGCAGTGCACCAAATATCATCAGAACAATGTTTAGCTGCAATTTATCAAGTGAATGCTAGATGTAATGCTTGCATTGGTGCAAGAGGACATTAAAAAGAACATAACATAAATATAAATGTAAATAAATAAGTTTAAAAATGATAACTTGTTTTGTTTCTTTTTTTTCGATTTTCTCTAAAACTAAGCAAAAACGAGCAAATCTCTGAAGGATTTCTTGTCTTAGTTTTTCGGTCCCCTATAAGTTCCTGAAGTTTTGCCATTTAAATTCGGGACACCCTGTATAGTGGCGAGTATTGCGGGATAGGCTTTACTCATTTTCCTATGAGGACAACCCCATATGTGTCCTAAATTGAAACACGTTTTTTGTACCTTAAAATTATTTTAATGTACCTTAAGTTATTATTTAAAAAAAATATTTTTCATGGTGTTTGGTGGTAAAATTAAGTCGATTTATTAAAAAAATTCAGTTACTGGGAAGGGGTTTCCGATTTGGCGCCCGCACTCAACGTGTTAATTGTAATATGTACTATTTTATAGCTTCTTTATTCAGATATTATTTATATTTATTTTTTGTATTTATTGTATGAATGATTGTAATCATTGTTATCTCTATCACTTAAGTACCCTTGAGTGATGTAGATAATAATATTCTTTCTCTCTTAATATTTGTAAAAACTATTTGTAAATTTTTTCCTTCATTGTTCATCTTAGTACTTCCTTTTGAACAATTTTTTAAAATTTTATTTTATTTTATTTTTAGCCCTACAATGACCAATTCTCATTCCCTTACGGAAGAGGAAAACCTAATTTCAGAGGTGGTTTTAATCGCGTTGATCCAGTAAGTAAATGATTTTTAAAATACTTAATTTCACTTACTACTATTGGAAATTTAAAAAAATAAATTACTACATTGATAATCTAAAAATAGAATTTAAGAAATAAGAACAAATGCAAAGAATAATAATTTCTTTTCTCAATTATCTAAATTAGAAGTTATTTTGCAATCAGTTGACTTTTTTTTTTTTTTTTTTTTTTTTTTTTTTGTGGCTATTTCACTCTATGTACTTTAAGGTTGATTTCCTACTACTAAGTATTTTCTTCATACTTGTAAAAAAGAAAAATCTGAGTAGATATATAGTTAAATAAGAAGATGGAACCATACTAAAAATTATAAAAAACAAATATTTAGATTGGTGCAAAAATATTTCCGGTGAATATTCATTTTGTTTAGGCTTAGTGCTTGCCAAGTAAACAAAGATAATCCTACAGTCTAGTTAATGGATTATAAACAATGCTTATTAATGTTGTTTTTCATCAAAGATTAGTTTAGTTTGTATTATGTTTTCTATGATTAACGACCTCTGAAATTCACCATGTCAAAACAAGATTATGGTCAAATTTATTTGTATGATTTTAAACTTGGTCGAAGTGCGTTCCAAATCTCATTTAATAACAGTGTTGTTTGGGGTAAAGGAAGCAAGCATAAAAAAAAAATGTACAGTGCAGCGATGGTTCCAAAAATTTATTCTTGAAAATTTTGATCTCGTAGACAAGGAAGGTCATGGTGGGCCTTCAGTTGTTGATCTCGACTATCTGAGGGCTTTGGTTGAAGAAAACCCTTGCAAAAATACTCGGAATATAGCCAGAGAATTTAGTTTATATCATAAACCACATAAAATTATAATACATTTTTTTTTCACTTACAAAACCTGCAATATTTTTGCACCGACCCAAAATTAGAATAAATTTTTAGTATGCCTCGTATTGAAAATTTTTTGGTGTGCTGAAAATTTCATTAGCACTTTTAGAAAAGAAAGATTTAATTATAATGACATTTGAAGCTAATAAGAGATTGAGGAAGAACACAAGTAATTTAAAAGTCAAAAGCCAAAAATTAAAAGTTATTTTATTTTAATTTTTCTCAACTCAATTATGGTTTCAGTGCGCATTTTATATAAAATTAATATTACAGAGGTTTTATGGTGCTGGGAACAAAGCACCTCTTTACAAAGTTGTGGTGAAGGTAGGAGAGCGTGATTTCACTGGTGAAGGGAACTCAGCTCAAGCTGCACGACACGATGCTGCTTCTAAAGCACTTCAGTTGCTGCACAGCCTCCCCGTTGATGACACTTGCCCAGCCAATTCTACTATTTGTGGTATTAAATTTATCTACTTTAATAGATATACGAACAAATTTCGTATTCTAAAATATTTCTAAGAACGGGCATATATTGAAATGTGTTAGATGGGATAGCCACTTTTTAAAGAATAATTTATTAGAAGTACTTTTAACCTTGCCGAAGCAGGAATGCCTGATCAGTTACAATTTTTATATTTCAGTTGGATTAATATTTAAGTGTTTTATAGTTTTTTTTTAATTTTTAGTAGTAGATTTTGGCTGTTTTCTTTAATTTTTGGTTAATGATAGCTATTTTTTAAAAAACTAATTTTCTAAATATAAAATATACTGAATGTTTTGCAATAATATTTTCTTTATGGCATCATCAAATATGAGGACAAACATCTTTTCTTATCGATTCTTCTCTTTAGTAAAGATTGTTTTCACTTTTATTTGCTGCAGGATCAGAAGAAGGTATGAAATTATATTTATGTATTGCTATTTTATAATAATCCATTTTTGAAGTGGAAAAACTAGTAGTGGATCTCTAGGGAAAATTAAACGTAGACCTTGGATTAGACATTTTATATGTATACATATATATATATATATATATATATATATATATATATATATATATATATATATATATATATATATATATATATATATATATGTGTTGGTATATGGAATAGATAACTTAATATACATATCTACTATGTATGACTAGTAAAAATATATGATAGATATCACACAGGGGACCTTACAGACTGTCCATTGCTGGATTTAGTCTAAAAAAAATTTTTGGTGATTTTTTTTTTTTTAATTTATAACTCCCATAGTTCTGTTACTCAACCATTTGAAACCCAATTTAAATGGTATGTAATAGTTACTAATGTATGTGATATATATCAAATTGAATGGTCCTAAGTCCTACATGTTTAGAACTGAACTTAGGATCAAGAAACCTTAAATATTGTTTTTGTTTTTTAATCTCAGTTTTTATACAGAATTTATAAGTTAACACATTATTATTAATGAAAAAAAAGAAGATAAATGATGGTAATTGTGCGTAATGCAAGATGAGCCTCTTTCAAACTTGTCAAGAAACATCAAATTCAATAAAACAGACAAGATGGAGATAAAAAGCCTCTTAATGATATTTAAATTTTGACCCTCCTCGAAAGAGTTAAATTTTTTTTTTAATCTTTGATAATTTAAATAAGGTGTGTTGAATCTATTTCTAAATATTTTTTTGCATGAAAAAAATCATGATATTTGTTCACTCAAAGTTAATCTAAACAATTTTTATGATATTTTTTTTTTCCTTTCACTTTTTCCACTTAATTTAATCTAAAATGCAAATATTTTGGAACCATGAGAGAATATCGTATTTTAATACTCAGGATATATAATAAAAAATAAGAGCTAAGCTGTTTTGTTTTTTTATTGATGCAGCACCACCAGAAATATTAGATTCAAAATCGGCGACTTGTGATTTCATATGTTTTACCAAAACTATTCGGTATATTGTGTCTCAAATTCAAGACTTGCATGATTAATTTAAGATAATTTTTGAAATGAAAGATTAAAAATGGTTTTGGTTCTAAGCACTCTTGTCCGTAATAAGTAGTATTAGAATTTTTAGGTATTTTATAATCAAGCAGCTAAAGTAATGAGATAATGTCTTATAGGTTGCCCTCTTGACAGTATTGAGTCTAGTTATACTAATTTAAGTAGTACCTATTGAACTTAGTCATGAAATAATATTTCTTATTTTAATATAATCATTCGATTTCATTTTTTTTTTTTAATATGGAATATGTTTTACTCGTGGCCTAGTTGGTCAAAAGTGGTATGTTTTTGGAGAACACGTAGATGCTATGCGTAGTTTGACATACTCTAGCTCTGTTGGTGTTTCTCAGATCCAAAGTTTATAATTTTAAATAGTTTTATTATCAGAAATTTAATAGAGAATATTTTTTGTTATATCACCGTTTAGGAGCTATATTGGGTTTGAATGAAAAAAGTCATGTTTGAACCCCCTATTTTCTCTTAACTGTGTTTATTTCGAGTTATCATTTAATTATTTAATTAGTTAATGTAATTAATTTGATCATTTTAATTCTAAAATGTGAATTGGGTAAAGCAGTAGATAATACATAGACATATCCCTGATCTATTGTTTTTCTCAGTCAGGGAGATTTTTTTTTTTTTCTTTTGAGACTACATATCAAGTTGTTGAATTAATGACAATCAACGAAATGGAAAAAATTAACTTTATTCTGGGACTTACTGTCCCCTAAGAATAAAAATAATGCACAGTTAAAAGTAAAATTGTCTGGCCTATTATTTACAAATTAGATGCTTCAGTAATTACAGCATACATTTTTTACAGAAAAAAAAATTAAATTAAAAAAAATAAATATATGAAATAATAATTATAAAATAAAATACAATCTTATTTATATGAACATATAAAAGAAAGAAAGAGAAAAAAAAAAAAAGTAAATCTAAGTATTCATTTGATTATTGACATATTTGCGGAAGATAGATCAATAGTCTTATAGTTTATTTGGGTCAATCAAAACGATTATATAAAATATTTTGTATTTATTAGGTGGACTGACCGAGCAGGAGTCAGAACTTAAGTCACCGATATCTCTAGTTCATGAGATAGCATTAAAGAGAAATCTTCCTGTTCTTTTTGAAGTCATCTCTGAAAAAGGTCAACCACATATGAAAACTTTTGTAACGAGGTGTTGCGTAGGCGATAAGTTTGAAACGACTGGTGAAGGGAATGGAAAGAAGGTTTATAAACAATTTTTTTTTAAATATATTTTTATATTTTTAGAAATAATTAGGTTACCAAAAGAATTTTTTTAAGTTAAGAGCTAAACTCAAAACTATTCAGCATTTCATATTTTATGAAGTTGTGTTAAGAACTTCCTTCTTCGCATCCTCATATATATTTGTATTTTTTTTCTAAAAACAATTTTTCATTTCTGGAATCATTTTTTTATTTGATGCAAAATCAACATCATTCTTTTTTTCTTTTTTATTTCACACTACTAGGAGGGCAATGAAATCATGTAAACAATGAATGCAAATGAATTGAAATAATACATTAAAAGATGTGAGGAAGAAAGATCAAAGTCAAATTGTTCAAAAACCTCAGGTTTAATACTGTCTGTGATAATTGAAATTATCTCTGTTGATTAGGTTAAGATTTATTTGTTATGAACTCATTTACTAAATTTTTACCTTTATAGTTGTTAACCATTGGCTGTTTAGATTTCGAAAAAACGAGCTGCCGAGAAGATGCTGGAACAACTAAGGACTCTTCCCCCAACAACTACAGTCACAGCTCCTGGTTGTGCGTCAGCACTTGCTCGTGCAAAACGTAAAGCAACTACAGGGAAGAAGAAATCTAGGAATATCATTAAGGAAACTCCAGTTTCTCAGGTATGATAATAATTTAACATTTTTTATTTAAGACATATTATATTTAATATATAAGAATTTTGGGATAAAATAAATTATGTCTGTACTTAAAATTAATGTAGCTAGACAATAGTACCGTACCGTGTTGTGCCTTTGTTTTATTCTTAACATGATATTTAGTTAACAAATAAAATTCATTTTTTCATTTTATTTCAATAATTTGATCAGGGAGACTAGCTAATAATATATTTATAGATTAAACATTAATATAATTGGAAATACAAGTAAAATATTTAAATATTAATTTAAATTAGTTAAGCATATGTCTACTTTCATACTAAATGTCTTTTATTTATTTTTTAATTAGGAGACCAAATACGACGAACGTGATAATAGTGATGAAATGAATCCTATTTCACGTTTGATCCAAATTCAACAGGCTAAAAAAGAACGTGAACCGGTTTATACTCTACGGGAAGAACGTGGTCTTCCGAGGAGACGAGAGTTTATTATGGAAGTAAGTATCAAAAAATGCTTAAAACATTTAAAATACAGGTTTTATGCCTTTCTGATTGATTATCGATAGTTGTAGTTGGGTTTGGGTAGTCCTTTCTAGCAAAAAATATTTGCTTAATCTTAAGAGTTAACAACCAGTAAAACTGGATAAAAATTTTTATTTGGTTGAAAAATGGTTGTGGAAAAGAGAAAGCGTTTGTAGATAGTCAGGGATCAATCTAATTGTCATGCAGAGCACTTGGAGTTTTTTTGGAGACTGATTTAGAATTCGGAGCAAAATTTTAAAAATTCAAAATAGCATGTGCATTATTGTGACTAAGATTTCTAATCAATCGATCCAGATTTTACTTGCTTCACAGCTATTTTTGGGATTTCTAAACTGAAACCTTATGACTTCTGAACTCCATTCAGAACCTTTGACCTCTTTAATCCTTCTTCACTTCAATCTTTTAATCTGTTCCCAGCCACTCTTTTCCATCTTGTATTGTCCAATGTTTTGAGAAACACATCCTCTTCCTGAAAGTTTTGGTATGATCTGATTATTATTATTATTATCTTTGACTTCTACTTCCCTCCTAGGACAAGGACTTTATCATGGATTGCTTGCCAAGTTGATCTATTGGCTTTCCATTTTTTATAAACTGTACAATGTCTGGCTGGTCTTCTAATTCTCTTAATTCATCGTTTGTCCTAATTCTTCAATCTCCCTCAGAGTAGATCAGTCCATATTTTCCTAAGCACTTTACTTTGTTATGTGCAAAGCAGTCTTTCCATGACCCTTGTCAGAACATATGGCTCGCTGCCATATGTAACAAATGGGCATATAATAATCTTTCATATGAATAAATGGCGTTAAAAGAAAGATCTTCGTTTTTTAAAAATTGAATACTCTAAAAAAAAGGCAACAATTTCTTGATGTTATTCTTGCCTTAATTTTCTTGCAGAGTTCATTGTTTTCTGAGACTAGCAC
Source organism: Euschistus heros (assembly GCA_003667255.2). Taxonomy (NCBI): domain Eukaryota; kingdom Metazoa; phylum Arthropoda; class Insecta; order Hemiptera; family Pentatomidae; genus Euschistus; species Euschistus heros. The sequence continues at coordinate 1,635,458 of RCWM02000110.1, forward strand.
TCCAAGATTCTTAAAGGCCTTACAAACTGGGAAATTATGGCTATTGATTTTTATAGTATGTGGTGGCATAGTAAAATCTGTATTATATGTAAAAAAAATAAAAACCTGAGGTCAGATTTCATAAATTTTGGATTCTTGATCGAGTTGGATTTGCTGACTATCTGTACAATAATGGGAAAGAACCTAATTTTCTACTTCTATTTGTTAAAAATGTTTTCCTTATTGTTCATCTTCTTGTAATTATGTTAATATTACAATGTTCTTGGATATTATTTTTTTAATTTTAACTTAAATTATTAAGCAATTGCTTTTTTACTAATTGAGATCTTATTATGTGACTAGAAAACTTTCTGTCCAAAAGTCTGTAATGAATAATGGAATATTATTCTCGTAAATTCTTGAATTTTGTTCATCTTTGATTCCTCTTAAAGGTGACTGTTGGAAAACATTCATATATTGGAACGGGACCGAACAAAAAAGTAGCGAAGCGAAATGCCGCCGAAGGTCTCCTTCAACAACTTGGCTACTTAAGCCCGACGTTAAGCAGGAGTGGTCACCCGCTTCCTCAAAGTCAACCACAGCAATCCCAGTCACAGCCTTCGCAGCAACAGCACAAAGTATTTAATATTTATATCCCATTTACTGGTTTTCAATTACTTATTATTCTCATTTTTTTTTTTTATATCTGTATTCAATTGTTTTTAAATGTCTTAAATAATCTTGATCTGTTACTAATTATTAAAGATTTTTGGATAGTGATATTTATCATTTATGCTAGTTTTTGATGTTTTGTATTGTTTATTCTTTGACAGGTAAGATTTAGTGATGAAAAACCAGAAGGCGGGGTTTCGGGCAGGCAACTTGTACCTGGTCTTATCCTAATGAAGGACAATAAAGCCACTAATAACGGACATAAACCAAGTTCAGGTATGTTTACTTCTTTTGTGGTTTGTATTCTCTTTTAATCTATCAATTATTCTTTTATTTATAAATATAAATTTTTGTTTTTAAGAAAATATGGCAGTTTGTTTTTTTAATACTTTTTAACAACCTGAAATTCAATCAAATATCATTTATATTTTTGTTTAGAGAGCGCATCGTTTTTCTAATAATCTTTTCTTTTAATTTATTCTTTTCATGTAATGCCTACAGAAGAAAGATGTTAGATTTTTTTTTGAGGAATTTAGACGCCCAACTTGATTTATGTAGTTTCTGGAATTATTTATACAAGGATTATCCATATAAAAAGTCATTAAAAAAAAGTTTTTTTTTTTTTTTTTTTTTTTTTTTTTTTTTTTTTTTTTTTTTTGAGGAAATTAAATAAAAATATATACATTTATTCATTCAAATATTCCTCATTGCAATCAAAATCTTGCAATGTGATGGTAAATCCCAAATTTTGTCCTTAATGAGCTTTACGCTTCTCTACCCCAGCACTAATTTCGGCTTACTAAAATTGTGCCTTCTGCTAAGAGAGAGAATCCTTCTCAAATATGGTACATATTTTTTTAGCAGCTCCAGTAGCTTTTAAACCAAATTGATACTCATTGAGCTAAATCAATTGGATACGAGTTTCTACTGGAATCATTTTGACGTAGGAAAACTTGAAAGAGACAGGATTAAAATTCCTTTTTCGTAAAGTTTAAAATATTTATGTTTACGGGGGTAAAAGTATTTTTGAATTTTATTTAATAACTAAAGTGTTAAAATGAAAATGAAAATAGAACTTCTTTGTATGTCTTAAACCTGCAGTGGGCGCACCGACCGCCGTGACCTGAGAGGGCGAATGGCGTCGGCCAAACACCATGCGTTTTTTTTATTGTAATCTGACTTTCTAAGTCATGTTTTTGCATTACAAATTTTCTCCCATGTTGTTGTTTATTTGTTCTGAAGGTTTTCTAATATTATTTTAATCAATAGCTAATTCCTACAATAATTTAATATTGGTGGATGATGTGTCTGGAATATAAGATAATTCAAAGACTATGTACAAAAAGTTTATATATTTTTTACATTCAATAATAATATTTAATAAATAAATTTGAATGTAAAGATCAATTTTATGTTGTAACGAAATACAGGGGTAATTCATTTTTGTTTATTTGTATAGTCCCAACCATTGTCAGAATTTTTTCAAGATGTTTATTTGTAAGAGGATAGCTTGTGAACCAGTTATCAACCGTAATATTTCTGCCAGTTCTGTGGATTTTTGAGAGTTAGTGATAAACTGTTAAAAGAGATCTCGTATTGGAGCCAGGCTTCATCGTAATAATCGGCGATCAAACGTTTATCACGTGACTTCTCAGAAAAAATTATTATTTAGTACAATAGAAGTGAATATATTTAATTATCACCAATTGAAAACTAAATTTATTTATTGTTATGACCAATCTATAAATGGATACGCATGGAATTGCTAAACGTAAATAGAAAATAACAATTTCTTGTCAGTGGTTAAGGTATACGGGAGTGGGCGCATGGCGTCTACGAGACTCCATCCTCTGTTTAAGCACAATCACCACTGTCTGTGTTGTGAAAAAAGAGGAGTAGAAATCCGAGATCCGTTTAAGGTAGGGGTGAAAGTGTTTGTCGAAAGGTATCTGAAGTCCCAAGGCCATCCGACCCTCCGTCTAGATTTTATTAGAGAAAATATGGGACTGTGAGTTTCACAGACGCCATGCCACGCCCCCACTGCAGGGTTAATAGGAAGAAAATATTCCTTACTATTGGTTCCCAACCTTATTAGGTAAATGCCACATCTGATTGATTCCATAGTTAATGTAAGAATATATGATATAGGGCCTATATTTATTCAAATTTGATTTTATATCACAAAGAAATTTAAAAAAAATCCTTTTTTCAAATGTACTCAAATTTATGTTGATTTGTAAGAATCCTGTTTTTATAAAACAAAAATCAATAATTAAATAAGGGCTAATATCAAAGGATAACCAACCAACCACTTTTTATTTTTTTGTTCAATCACCTTATTTTTTATGGAGAATCATTAAGAATTATAATTTTTTCTATAGTACACTGGAAAGAATTGTTTTATGAATTTTATGAAATTGTGTTATCTTTCATATTTTAAATATGAAAAATATGTTAAATACAGTACAGTCCCATGAATTTGACGTAATGTGGATCAGAAGGATACCGATTTTGTGAAATGATGCCCTCTTATTGGAAATAAGTGCCATAAATTATAACCAAGACATAATATGCATTGTACATTTTTTCTTTTGTTTCTAATATATGCATACTATATTTACAACACCATCACATTGAAATGTCGGTACCTAAATGTTACTTAATGGAGAAAATACAAGATTTAATGTTTTGCATCTTACACTGAACTCGGTTCCTTGCAGCTTCATCTCAAATTCGGCAGAAAAGTATATCCATCGTTGAAGCTCCTTGCTGCTGAAAACATCGAAGGGCGCCTTTGACTGCTTTTAATCCTTCGCTGTGGCTCATAGTTATTCCTTGTTTTCGGAGTCCTTTGTTCACATTTTTCTTTTATCATTTTGAGGATATCATTCATTTAAGAAAAAGATGTTTATTGCCATCCTGTCCCAACCAATCTCTTACATCGGCATCACTTCAGTCTTCACAGCTAAGAGCTTTCTTCTGTAAACCAACTAGGATAGAATTGTTCTGTAATGGGATATTGTTGAATGAATTGCCAGAATGGTCAAGAAGTTTCTTCCAAGAGCATACTGATGTTATCTGCTTCGATTGGCATTATGACGCAGAAACCCATATGGTATGTTGACATCTAGCAAAACTTTTATCTGTTTAAAGGAGTTCATTATTTTCATAGGGTTGCCAAGAAATCTGAACTGCCAGGTTATCAGGTATCGCATTCGTGGAACTTACTGTACTTCTTTTTTTGATCTCCTAACTTATTCATTTAATTTTCATGTCTTAAATTTGTTTTTTACAGGTGTCAATCTGAAAGCCACAATTGCCAAAGAATATTTGAATGAAGGCACTTCACCGACAGCTGATGCACTCGCTGGTGTGAAACGCCAAACCAAAAATTCTTCTGTAAGGCCTACCGAACAGTTGGCATACTTAGCTTCTGTACTGAATTTTCAAGTACAATTTTCGGATTTCCCCAAGGTAACTTACTGTTTATTTTTCGTTATTTAAAAAAGGGCATAGTTTAATTTTATGTTTTATAAACTTTGAAAGGGATGTTTTTTCAAAGTTTTGTTAATAACAAAAAATATTCTCGATCCAAATTTATTTTTATTTTTTTAAATTACCATTTTTTAAATTTTTAATTCTTAGTAATGTAGGCTTATATTGTAATTGTTTACACTGATTCGCTATAGTTAAAAGATAATAACTAAAATTCTTTTAATTAGATGTTATTAGAGTTTCATTTGTTTCAGGGAAATCATAGTGAATTTTTAACTCTAGTCTCTCTCAACACGGATCCACCTCAAGTCTGTCATGGAGCAGGAGCTACAATAGATCTTTCCCATGAACAGGTGAATTTTATTTTATAATTATAATAAATTAATCACTTCTACTCATCTACAACCCAAATTATTAAATCAAGTATAACTGGACCGTATATTTTCTTCTTTTTTTTCTTCCTCCTTTGTGCCTTTCAGCATGGAGGTGCCTCAGTCTAAGTCAGCCTAGCGTCCCAATCTCAATCAAGTGCTTTCATGGCATTCAGACTACTTTATTTTTGTTGTCCCAGTCTGGAGATGTGGCTCCTCTGTGTTTTAGTTCCAATCTTGGAGTAGCAAAACCGGATGGGGTCACTCATCGAGGCCCGCTAACCATTCTGCCTGCCCAGGTGTCAGATTGTGGCAGTGCTAGGAATTCATTTGGGAATTGCCTGGTCGTAGAAGTAGTGGTCGTAGTTTATTGGAGCCATATGATGCTATGAACCCCATTTAGATCCAAGCTAGATAGTAGGTGTCCCCTTCCTCATTTTCTGGTGGGATTAAGGTTAGGAGTTGGGTGGTTAAGGCCTTCAGGCTAGGGTACACCCACTTCCGTTGCTTACTTCCACTCACCCTTCTCACTGTGCTAGTCTAGGCCTGCCCCTGGGACGTCTGCCTGTTGGCCTAGCTTCAAAGAGCTATTGGTTTTTGGTCCTCCTCCATCCGGTAAATGTGGCCAAACCATCTCACAAGGGGAGGACACTCAGTCTCTCATGGATCTTATTGGCAATTTTTTTGGAGGTTCCTGGTCAAAAAATATTAGACATATATTTTGCTGTTATGACCAATGGGTCCTAGAAGCCGAGAAAAAAATATAAACATTAAAAACGTTTATGCAATAAAAACCAAAAATATCATTTTTTCAACCTCTTCGAGGGGAATGAAATTTTTAAACCGATTATTGGTAACTTTTCTTTAAATCGCCATCACTCTGTTACGCAATTCATTTATAAGTATCACAGGAAAGAGGAGAGCCTTAGCTTTCTTTTGATGTATAAAAATGCAAAATTCAATGTACAAAAACCTATTCAAAAATTGAAAAATCCTAAATAGATTTTGATTTTTAACTTGAGTGTGAAACTAAATAGGAAGATGAAACAGAACACATTTCAAGCGTATTACCACCCTATATTTTGGGTAAAAATATGAAACTGATATGATTAACCCTCTAAACATAATTCATGTTTTTGTCAATTTAAACAAAAATTGCCTACCATTAAGATCCGTGAGAGACTGAGTGTGTGCCTCCCCTTGTAAGTTGCCTCTTTTCAACTTTTCTTTTACAGGAGGAACTCTGATGTCCTTCCTTATTCTCTCATTTCTAATTCTGTCTCTCCTAGTTTCACTAGCCACTCTCCTCAAGTACCTCATTTCCACTGCTCTTATTCAGCTCCACTGTTAATCTAGTCAAACCCAGCTCTCGCTTCCATAGGTAAGAGTGTGTAAGTATATCGCCTTGAAGATTTGTATTTTCACTTATTATCCATCTCCTTTTTTCTTGCAATCGTGTTGCATAGTTGGTAGTTAATGCTATTTACCTTTTTGATATGGTTGGAAACCTCCCTATCCCTTTCCATTCCGGGTTGAAGATCGTACATAGGTGGGTATATTCCTTAGTCATCTCGGCTAATGTGCATCACCTTACTCTTACCTGCATTGAGCACTGGGCTGTATATTAAATGATTAATTCAATGTTTACTAAAATTTCTGTATATAATTTATGAAATTATTACTAAATTGAGAACGTTTTTTAGAACTATTAGGTTGATGCAAAAATGCAGGATTTTATTTCCGTTTCATTATTAATTCCAATTGTGTAAACAAAACTAATCCACAATGCCAAGTTATACTCATAATTTTAGAGCCTATTTATCTCGCTTACTTCTTTTCTATATAATCCTTTTTTTTTTTTTAACATTTAATTCAGTCCATTCAGTGCCTCCAGACAAAATGACGTCTAGGAGCGATTTTCGATTAATTTACTTTTATGAGTTAAACTCGGTCGAAGTGGGTGCAGCGATGGTTTCAAAAATTTTGACCTCTCAAACAAAGAAAGTGGTGGCCGTCCCTCTGCTATTGACAACGACCAGTTAAAGGCAGTAGTTGAAGCTGACCCCACCTAAACTACTCGAGAAATAGCAGAAGAACTCGATGTGGATCTATCAGTAATCGTACGCCATCTCAAGGCAATTGGAAAAACAAAGAAGCTCGCCAAGTGGGTGCCTGATGTACTGAACAACCACCAAAAGGATCGGAGGTATGAAATCTCTTCTATGCTTTCCTTAAGCAACAAAAATGGTCCATTTCTCAGTCGTATAGTAACGTGCGATGAAAAATGGATATTGTACGACAATAGGAAGCGTATCAAACAGTGGCTGGACAAGTCTGAAAAAACACATTTTCCAAAGCCAAGCTTACACCCAAAAAAACTATGGTCACTGTTTGGTGGTCATCTGCAGGACTCATTCATCACAGGTTCCTCAATCCGGGTGAAACCATCACTACTGAAAAGTACTATAATGAAATTAATGAGATGAACCAGAAACCACATCTTTTGTGTCCAGCATTAGTTAATCGGAAAGGGCCAATCCTTCTTCACGACAACGCCCGTCCACATGTCGCACGGCAGACAATTAAACGTCTTCATTAGTTGTTATGAGACTTAACCACATCCTCCATACTCACCCGATCTCTCACCTACAGATTTTCACTTTTTTAAACATCTGGTCAATTTTCTGTGCGAGAAGCATTTCAAATCCCAGAAAGACATTGAAAATGCATTTCGAGAGTTTGTTGATTCCAGAGACTCTACTTTTTACTCTTCTGGGATTAATGCATTGATTGTGTGATGGCAAAAATGTATAAATTGTAATGGAAGTTATTTTGATTAAATATATTTTATTGAAGTTAAATTGTGGCTTGTTTTTACTGAATACCAAAAGCCTGCATTATTTTTGCATCAAACTAATACCTAAAATTTAAGTTGTTTTGATAGAACTTATTGATATTGGCCTCAATGAAACTAATAGAATTTTTAATTGATGATGGTATTATTTATGAGTATTAACACAATGTAGTATATATATTCTTCAATGAAGGAGTTACATATGTTGATAAATAATAGTATTATACAAAACATTTACTCCTCTTTATTAATAGTAAAAACATGTGACATGTTTTGGGAAACAAGGTCCCATCATCAGACTGAAACATTATTCACAAATTACTATAATCTCTCTAGATTTTTAACATCAAAACAATACAATTCTAATTTTGATCAACTACAATATATATCATTATAAATTTACCTTTAAAACAATCTCTTGGTGTTAACACACCATGTCAGTTTCATTTACATTGTCAGTAGAATAACTCTTCTACTTTATGGGTACAAGGGTCAATCCTGATCTTAACTATTGTTATTAGTACTAAGTTGGCCAATCTTATATTATTAATTTGTTAATTATACCAGCATATAAAAGATTAAAATATATACCAGAATTAACTCAAAAAGTAATCAAGAAATTAAAAAATTAAAATTTTAAAATAGACATTGCATTATATGACACAAATAAAATAAAAAATATAATAACACAGAACTAAATTGAACATATGAATAAGAAAGATGTCATATTTAAGATTGACTGCTTAGATTGTAATAAACATTATATTGGAGAAACTAAGCAGAATTTATATAAAAGAATTATTCAGCATAAATATGACACTAAAAAAATAAGCAAATCAAACAGTAATAAAACAGCCCTGTTAGAACACGCACAAAAACTAAACCACAAATTCAATTTTGATAACGTTGAAATCTTGCAACATGAAACCAAAACACATAATAGAAAAATTAAAAGAAGTCATATACATTAATAAAACAATCAATAATGCAATAAACTATAAAACAGACACAGATAAAATAGGATCTATATATGCTGGTATAATTAACAAATTAATAATATAAGATTGGCCAACTTAGTACTAATAACAATAGTTAAGATTAGGATTGACCCTTGTACCCATAAAGTAGAAGAGTTATTCTATTGACAATGTAAATGAAACTGACACGGTGTGTTAACACCAAGAGATTGTTTTAAAAACGGTAAAAATTATTTAAAATCAAAATATGTGGTGTGTGACGTGTGGATTCCAGTGAAATTTAAAAATCGAATATGTGGCAAGCGACAATAGCATTTTAGTAAAAATAATGAACCTATATGAACCAAATTTTAACTACATCATCTTCATAGTTCTTAAAAGATTTACAATTAGAAAATTTACTATAATAATAACTTATACTATTATATAAAAGGACAAGCCATTTTTCGTTTGATATTACTGAACCAATCTGTACTAAATATTAACTATAGTTCATCATTTTCATAGTTCTAAGAAGGTTTAGCAATATTAAAATCTACTGATTTTTAATTTATATTTTATTAAAAAAGGTTAATATGTGGACAACAGTGCAGTATGAAATTAACCGATAGGTGGGGAGTGCTATTCTACACGAGAGGTTACAAAACAGCTTGAAATTGATGATAAAATTTACTTATTAAACTATCAAGAAAATTATTAAAAAAGATTTAAATATGGTGTGCGATATGTGGATCCCAGTGAAGCTTGAAAATCGACCGATTGTGTATAGAGCCATCCACAATAGAGTTAACAATGGTAAACTGAACCTATCTGTACCGACATCTGAATAAATATTTTTTATAATTCTAGGAAGGTTTTGGAATGGTAAAATTTAGAATAACTAAAATTTAAATGTACAATTTTGAGAGGCAGGACCGAGGTTTTGTCATATACTTTTATAGTTCGAAATCAACATCCAACAAGATCAAATCAATAAGTTTTTTTCTGTCGAATACAAATTATTACTAACTAACTCAAAATGTAGATCCCTTTTCTTTTTTATATCGTGTGTAAAAATATGATTCATAAGCACTGAAATGCAGTTTATTTTCCGCAAGAGTTTCTTAATAGTCTTTATCCATCTTGATTACCAATTCATACATTAAAGTTAAAAATTGTACCTTATATGTTTCAACCCCGAAAGTGCATGTGCATCATTGAAGAAATAATTTGATGTAATGATATATATTGTAGTTGATCAAAATTAGAATTGTTAAAAATCTATAGAGATTATAGTAATTTGTGAATACTGTTTCAGTCTGATAATGGGACCTTGTTTCCCGAAACATGTCACATGTTTGTACTTTTAATAAAGAGGATTAAATGCTTTGTATAATACTATTATTTATCAACAATGTAGTATGAGGATTAACACAATTCGAGGAATTCTTTATCACTTCTATTGGAATTATTTTCATTTGAAAACTAATTTTGATTGTCGAAACATTCATTATTAGTTCTAAAAACATACAAACGATTTCTGTACATCAGCAGTTTTCTACATAGAGGATTTGTATATTAAATCTTTCTAAAAAATTAAGACAGTAAATTAAATATGTCCGTGCTCATCTAAGAAAGCAAAATGAAGAGGACTTCTGAAATATATCTGGACCTAGAGCAGCTGAATGTAAATAGGCAAAAGGGGTTAGGTATGTTGGTGGTCCTTTCGGTTTTCCCTTTGACTGTTTGGTTTTTTCTGTTCCTACTGGAATCAAATTTAAGAAGGGAGGGATTGTTGGGAATATTTATCAGGTCATTTAAAAAAAAATCTGGATTGGTTTTGAACTACTTTATTTTTTTATAATGTATCATAAATATTTATTTGTGAGAAGGGAAAAATCTGTAAAAGACTTACCTAACCTAGATTTTTTAAAAGCAACATCTGACATAGATTTTTGATACTAATTAATATTGTGTTTATATTTCTAAAAACATAATCAAGAAATGTGGTCAGCATAATTTTCATCTCTGCAATGAAATTCTTACTGTGTGTTAGTATTTTTAAGTCTATTCATATATTGTAGTTGTCGTGACCGAGGTCGTTAGTAATTGAAATGTGACCTTCAGTCACATCTTTGTTAAAATGTTATTCAGAAATTTTACAAATACTTGAAAATAAATGTATATATTTGTTATCCAAGCATCCGAACATTCGCTTCCAATAACCAGTTTGAAAAGGTTATTAATTATTGTGTTATAAATATATTTTTCTTAATACAGATAGATAATTAAGGGAATGGCCTTGAGTTAAAAAAGAAAGAAAGAATTTTGAACTAATGTTAATAATAAATGTTAGTCAGTTAGTGTGATCACCTTTTGCGAGTCTCGCAGCGATCACATTAAGAGGCATTTACTGAATATTGATTTCCTTACAGTAAATATTTATATAAACATCAATTTTATTTTATTTTTTCAGGCTGCTTTAAATGCTCTTAGATCTCTTTCAAAGGTTGGCCTCGACTCAATCACTCCTGCAAAGAAAGAGGCAACAACCACACCCCAGCCAGTACCTAAACCTGAACCTGGGTAAAATGATTTTATGGTTAATTTAGTAATTATATATTTTTTAATAATAAATTGTTCGATTATTTTAGTAGGCCTATTGCTACCAACTTCTTTCATATTTTCGAAAATTTTAATCAAGTAGTTAACAAATTCAAAAAATTGGTGATTGTGGTGAAGAAGTTGGTGAAGTCATATTTCCTTGAAAATGAGTTAACTATTAACCTTTAAAGGAGAATTTTTAATATCTGCATTCTGAAAAATTGGTTAAGTTGTGCTTCTCCATAAAGTATCTATAAGGGGAGCTTACGCAGTAGCTCAGTGTGTAAGGCGCTTGACTACCATACTCCCGGGCCTGGAATCGATTCCGACAAGGCAGAAAATTTCTTAACTTCGAGGTCAGGAGACATACCTACAATCTTGTTTACTGAGAACTGTATACTTAATTTGACCATTTCATTTGTTTCTCTAAATATCTTCCTAATCATTTGATTGGTAATAGATTAACACCTTAAGTCTTGGATCATTCTTTGTAAGGTATATATCACTTTTTGTTTTAAAACTACATGTCATTATCCATGCTAACAAAAAAGGAAACGAGAGCTCTTTTCATTTGAAGACAAAATGGAAATCATTACTTGGCTAAAATTAGCTATAGATTTCAAGGCTGGTAAATCAATAATTACAGGTATCAAAAATAATTCTAAATCAATCATCAGGCTCGTCCGATTAGCCATAGCAGCATAAAGTGATGTTAAACGAAATAAACAACATACAAACAATCATCAGGTACCCCATGACTTTACAGTGAGACTGGCAGTTTGAGTCGTAAAACTTTGAAAAAGCGAAAAGTGAACTGTTGGAAGATGCTGTTTACACATAATATTTTTTTTTAATGAATTTCAATTATCCGAACCACCCTTGACAACATTACTTCAGATAATCGACGCTCTAGTACAATTTTTTTTTGGATAGAGGAAACCTTAAATTACTTTCATTGTTACCAACATAAATAAATGATATTAAATCATTGATGAATATTAAATACTAAAAAACAATAAGATATAAGATGCTAACTTATCAATATTTCCTAAATATCTTTTGAACTCTCATTCTTCAATTTAATTTTAACATGCACCATTCTGATGATTAAGGTTTAACTTGATTTATTTTGTTATTTGTTATCAATTTTTTTTTTTTTTTAAATATATATTCTTTACTTATATTTTAAATAATTTTTTGTTTTCATCATAAATTTTGTATTTTGATATATTTCATCAGAATAGATAATACACAAATTATTTGAAGTTTATTTAACAAATGTTAATTTTTTATATTGTTGTATCATCAGATTGTAGATAAAGGTTTTTATTTGGGTGATCAACTTCCAGGTTATTATGCTCTTTTCATTTAAATGTTGGAGATTTATTTTTCTTCGTCCTGTATCATCATTTTCGTTTTATATTTTATGATAAAGTGATAGTTCTTTAAAAAGATTTATAATTTTGTTTATAGAATTTCTTGAGTCCCCTAGAGCTAGTTATGTGGATCGGGGCATTTTATTTTTTTCTAACTGTTGTTGCAGTAATGTGCAATCTTCTATTATGTGTATAATAGTATATGAGGTATATGAGAACAATCAGTGCTGTCATGCACGTGATTCGAACGGTAATAAAAATTTCCCTTTACTTCTTGACTTGCTCTCTTACTTATCTCTTTAGATATTTATTGGATAAATGATTATTTTAGTTTTGTTTAACAACTGTTTTATTATTTCAGGTTGTATATCGATCTCAAAGAGGAAACTCCATATGTTAATGGAAAGTAAATAATAGGTTTTATTTTTAATATTGTAAAAAAAAAAAAGATTCCTTTAGTTTTAAATGTTTATTTAACACAAAAATTTATTTAAATATGTTATTAATGAATTATAATTCAACAGAAATCAGAGAGATCTGACATCAATATTTCACCAATTGTGAATTAATACTTACTGGTCATATGTTTTTTTTTTTTAATTATTATTATTATTATTATTGTTATTTTGTTTTGTTTTTTGTAATATTTTGTAAATGAACGTGACTGATGAAAAAGAAAAACATAAATACAGGCCACTTATAGCATTGAACGGTATCAATCTGTTATAGATTCTGATATGTTTATTAATTATTATGATAAATAGATGAAAAAGTTTATTAGTATTAAACCGAGTGTTACAAGTGGGCCTCAATTTAATTTTTTTTTTTAAATATATAATGTTTCGGCAGTTTTGTCGAAATAGTCGCTATTTATATATTTCATCGCAGTCTCTAAATGCACTTATAACATCATCTTCTTTAGCGACGCATTTTAAGGTATAATTTATTAAAAAAAAGGTTGCGATATGCAGCTTAAAGTATTATGATAAAAACAATTAATTAAAAGATTAAAAAAAAGTAGGATTTTTATTAGATATTAGGACGTATTTGTTAACACTATTACTCTTTCTTATTGCAAGCAGCAGTTAATGTGTATGTAAGTTTTCGTTGTTTTTTTATATATTGTATTATATTATAAATATATATATTAATGTATTTACTAAGATAACCAAATAAAAAGTTTATCAAGCTTACATAAACATTATCAATGCTGTAGGAACGCAGAAAAAAAAAATAAATACATACACTTTTTAGATTTAGGTCCCTGATATATTAAAAGAATTTTTTTTGTTACATTCTCTATGTTTGTCCTTTCTATAATCCTTATTAGTGCATATGGTTGGTGTTAGTTTCTCTCTATATTATATATTATATCAATATAGATATGTATGATTGTATTTCATTTTTTTTTGCAAAAATTTTTCTTATTGTATTCAGAATATGCATGATGGAGACATTTTTGCCTTTTTTAAAAATTGTATTTTGTTTTACTCTTAAGAGCGTTTTGCGTTTCGCTTGATTACATTTAATGGACTTGAGCTTGACGCTCTGCCGCTCTATTATTTTCCTTTAAATGTCTAATCACAGAGTGTTATTGTCTTTTTTTTCCACTTTCCTGTTAATTGTAATCTAATACAATACTCAGCGTATACTATGTTATATAAAATGAAAGATGTTTTGGGTGTTAATCAATACATTAGTTAGAAGCATTGTGTTTTAGGTGCATTGAGACATATTGCTATGGTGTGTGATTTATTAATTATAGTTATATTATAGATATGTATACAATTTTTAGAAATTGTTATCGACGAGAGAAATTAAAAAAAAAATATAGAAGGAAAAAATTTTAGTTGTCATATTGTAATATTGTTCTTCTAAAGAAATTATCAATAAATCACCAACCAAATTTGTTATATTTATTTCCTATATTTATTGTATTATAATTAAGCTTATCTAGTATTAATGCCATTATTGCATCCATCATAATTAATTTTCTCCCTAAGCAAGGTGTCTACTAGTCGGGAATTTTGTGTGGTCGGGAAAAATTCGGGAATAAGTCGGGAATTTACAGAAAATTTCTGAAAGTCAGGAAAAAGTTGTTAATGCTAAAATTTTCAGACTTTTTTCAGTTTTTGCTCAATATGTTAGTTAAGGGAGCGTCTGATTGGTGTAGTCACTCCACATAATTTTAAAGTAAACTAAATTGACTACAATTTGAGATTAGGGTGAGCTCTATGTCACTGTCTATAGTCACTTCGCCAAAAAAGGAAGATTAAAGTGGTTTGGTCACGTTGAAAGAATGCCAAAAAAAGAGTTCCCAGGAGAATGCTATATGGCAGACCTGACGGACAACGACTAAGAGGGAGGCCGAGGGTGAAATGGCTACAAAATGTCAAAAAGGGTCTCCAAAAAATGGGAATCAGAAGATGGAAAACCAAAGCCAAAGATTGCCAGGAGTGGCTACGAATTGTGGAGGAGGCCAAGGTTCTTCTAGAGCTGTAGAGCCCTTCAATAAATAAAAAAATATTTATATATAAATATAAAAATAAATATATCGTATATCTCAGGTTATCGCATGGGGGAGAGGGGGAAAGGGTTGAAAATCGTAAGTTCACAGCTGTTTTATCAAATAACTTGGAACCCGTTATTTGTTGTACATTTGGAAAAAAATTGATCCTATGAATTTTTTTTTACCCAAATCAATAGTTTTAAAGCTGTAGGGAACAACGCACTACTCCGTGAAAACACCTTTTTCTGTACTTTTTTTACTCTAAATCCGAAAATATTTGTCAGATTAAAAATTAATTTTTTTCGTCCAAACACTGGTTAAATTTACTATCCGAAATTTTGAACAAGTTCCGTTAAACACCCATGCCGGCACACTGAGAACCTCGTACAGTTAAGTCCAGTCAATAAACATGTTGTAGAGTGCATGAAATATGCAATAATTTTTGACTTCATAGCTTCGTTAGGAGTAGTTAGAAGGTAAACCTACTAAAAGTACATGTGAGGATACGGTGGGGTAGAGGGGAAAAGGTCCCATTTTTGGGTTTTTCGATATCTCGGAAACGGTGGACTTTAGAAAAATATAGTTTGAATAAAAACTAAAGCTAATTAAATTTCCTACAAAATTGTTTCTATACGTATTTGTCATACTTTTAACGGTATTTGAGATACGTTATTGCAAATAATTTTCGAATAAAATCATTTTGACCTCACTTTTCGCCAAACGTTTGCTTCTAGTGCCGGCCACGACCGTTTCTCAGAAGAATAGTAAGAAACAAATTGATAGCGCATTAAATTTAATTTAATTTTATGTATAACTTTGCTACTTTATTTTTAACTGAATCTATAGTTCAACATTTTTCACAGTTATAACTTTTATTTAAAATTTTACAAATCAAACAATAATAACACAAATATATACGTGTACTAGGTAATTATAATTAAAAAGTTAATTATATAATAAAGATAAATAATCATTCGATGTTTGTCATCGACACATTAAAGCAAATCAAATTTGATTCTTTTTTTTTTTGGGCAGTCAATAGTTTTACAGCTGTGGGAAAGGGAAAAATACAATATTTTGTCGAAAACTGTAAAACATCACATTAAACTTACTTTTTATAATATTACATTAAAATCGGTTCAGCGGTTTGGCCACCACCAACGCCTAAAGATTGGCTAAGCTGCGGTTAGTAACACATCGCGAAAACTCGTTTGTCGGTACTCTTTTGGCTATAAATCTATAATTATTTGTCTGATTCAAATTTCTTTATTTCATCCGAAAGCTGGTCAAATTTGCTATGAGACCTCTTATATGAAATGTGTTTTAAATCACATGAAATACCTACTCCAGCACGCTGAGAATCCCATACCATTGTGAAAAGCATTCAGTACAATTCTCGTAAATAGTTTCGGAGCTATAGCGGGAAATGTACTGAAAAAAAAAGTGGATTTCACTAGAGTATGGGGTTCTCAGCTTGATGGCGTGAGTATATCATGGGACTCAATCAACATTCCATATATGAGGTCTCATTGTAAATTTAACCAGCTTTCTGATTGAAAATAAAAAGAATATTCTGATCGGACATATATTTTTGGAGTTATTTTATCCAGCAACCTCGTGTAACTTTGTAACTATTTTCAAACTGAATGGCAATACTCGACATTGATGTGTTTCTAGAAATTTATCTAGAGTAATCTGAAATGTAAAAAAAAAATGTTTTTTTTTTTTTTATATTGTTTAACTGTGATATGTTAAGTAGCAAAGTATGCATAGATTGATTTGTTTAGATTATTATTGAAACACCATTAAAATATCGATTGGCTTGAATTTCTAAAAAATTTTTTGAAAAAGTCAGGAATTTCTAGAAAAAGTCGGGAATATGTCGGGAATTTTGATAACTGAAATTGGTAGACACCATGCTAAGGATAATAACCTTTCCAAAAAGTTTATTATTATTATCATCATTATCTTACCCTCAATT
The DNA here is from genome assembly GCA_003667255.2 of Euschistus heros. NCBI lineage: Eukaryota > Metazoa > Arthropoda > Insecta > Hemiptera > Pentatomidae > Euschistus > Euschistus heros. Next base: position 1,652,255 of record RCWM02000110.1, read on the forward strand.
ATGTCTGTTAGAAAACCCTTATATTCAATAATATGCAAAATGTATGGACAAAATTTTGTTTCAATTACAACATAATAGTGATTCCTTCCTCTGGTGACTGATGATATCTCTCTCCCTAGTACCCCAAGTGCAGGCCTCCCGATCTCATACCAGTGCCTTCATGGCATTCAGCTGCTTGTCTTTCTCCTGGCCTACTCTAGAAGTGTCAATCCATTGCATTTTAGGTCATCCCATAAGTATGACTTCAAAGAATTTTCAAGGATTCCAGTTCTCATCCATCAGGCAAAGGTGTCTGATCCTTATAAGTTTCTTTTATTTTTATTTTTTTTCAATTGTATCCTTTAATGAAACAACCACCACATGGTCTTCTCATTTCATTTAATTTCTAGGATAGTCACCCCTTGTTCGATCAGCTTCTCTTTGAGAATATTTCATTTCTGCCACTTTATCTCTGCTTAGGTACTTGTGCAAAAGTGTATCAAACTTTCACTTTCACATTATAGGGTAGGGAGGTAAACAGCTTTATAGATATCTGTGCCTTGGAGGTATAGAACACTTTTTTCACTTTTTACCGAAAATACATTATTATGTATTCTTATTCACCTTTTTTCACTTTATACAGAGGTATAGCATTCTATTTTATAGACTAATTAATTAATTGTAAGGTAAGTTGCATAAAAATGTTTTTTATTTCTTTCTTTTTTTTTTGGGTGGTGGGAGGGCATAAAATCCTTATGTACTCTAATTAGGGCAGGAATGATGGGCTACCAACCTATTCTTGCCTGAGTGATTCTTTTCATACATACAAATATAATAAACAGTTCAGGAAATGAAATCTTTTAAAAATAAAACCGATTCAAATTGTTCTATAAAATTATGGTAATGTGAAAGTGTTTCTGTACCTCTGAGGCACAGATATGTATTATTACATTATTCTCCACTTCCTTTTTTTGGTTGAAGTAATTTGCCTTCTTCATTCTATTGGAAATCTCTTGATCTTACCTCACATTCCTACTGATCTTTGCCTCGTTGGTTGCTTAAGACAGCAGGATGGTGGCCATGGAAGTCGGAATCCACTAAGGAGTGTATAACAACTCACCTGCTAAAGCAACTAGCCCTGAAAATGGATGGCGTAGCATCGTGCCTATTCTCTGCCCTCAACGGCAAAGTATAATCATCTCTCAGTTTCATTAATTCACCTTCGCAGTGTATAGCAACAGATTCACGTTCCATGCCTATATGTATTACTTTGATTTTTCCATAATTGATGGTCATTCTTTTCTATTTCAGATGACTGTCGTTGGTTAACGAAAGAAAATTTGTTCCTCTAAAATTTTTAGAAATTTTAGCTTCTACCAGTTCGTTATCAACTTGAAAGAAAAGTACACTCAATGAAGAGTCCCCCTAATATTGAATTTTCTGTTACATTCTGGCCCTAACCTGTAACTTCTCTGTTTAGTAGTCTCAGGCTAGCCATTGATCTGTAATTCCTTGAAAACCGGGAATTATGCTGGAATTTTTTCACCAGGAAAAAGAGCATGGATTATGCTTGAGTTTTACAATTTACCTGGAAATTCGTGATAATCAAAAAATGGGATTTATTTACTCATCGTTTATTTAAATGACAAAATAAATCATTGATGAAAAAATTAATTGCTTGAGATGTTTAATGAATTCCATTTAATTTAAAATTCACAATCTCTTAAAAAATGATGGGAGTGATATAAGAAGTGTTTACTGAAAAGAGTGAGTTGTTTGTAAGTCTGTCATTGCTTACTGGGGCAGCACTACAGCTCACTACACTACGACTGGAGCATGGTTTGGAACATTGTGTTGTTTTCAATAGATACAGTCTTTAAACATTACTGTTTGTTTTGGTGTGTTATGTTATAAGTATTAAATAAAAAAATATTGACATATAATGTAGAACAATAATCTACAGCATACGTGGAGAAACCTCTTTTTCCGCACCTATTTTGTTTCAAATGTTTTCTTGATTTGTGAAATTTTTAATCATTCAAAACAAAATTATCGATAAAGAAAATATTCAAGTAATTGAAACAATTAAGGTTTTAAAAAATTTGTAATCTTAAAATATTGTACTATTACTGTATTACCCCTCCAAGGACTAGCAATTTTTTTTTTTCATTTTCTTTGTTAATAGACATGCTGAAATTAAGGAAAATTGTTTAAAGAAAAATCAGACTCACGTTTGCTCATAAATGGCTGGCCGTGTTCATATGATCATGCTCGGCCTTTCCCAAGATGATTTGTTCAGTAAGCAAAGGATGTTTTAAATTTTGGAATTTCATGATAAAAATGCTTTTATCAATAAAATATATTTTTATTTTAACTAATATACTTCACAAACAAACAATAAATACTTATTTAATATAAATAATAATCAATGGGATTTTTTTTTTTTTTTTATGAAACCCCATCTAACATCTACCATGCCATTACCTGGAGCATCTGTTAAAGGACATTACTAGTGCTACCTGTCAACGGTAACATAGCTTCCTGAAAGGGTAGATAGGTTAAGAGAATGGAATGAAATTTGAGAAACTTGAATGATTATAACTACTTTTAGATTTTGCTAATTATGAACAATATTTATGGAGAACATTATCATTTTAAAGTAGGAAAAGGTTTTAATTTGTCAAGTTTACGGCTTATCTAAAAGTTAAAAAATTATTATAAATGCATATTTATTTACCTATTTTCAATAAACAATACAATTTTTGTTAGATCAACAATTAAAAACATTTTGTGGAAAGAAAGGCATGATCATGTGATAGTCACAGTCATAGTAATGGCCATTTTAAAACCTTCAGGATTATTATTTTTTAATGAAACTCATATAAGAGCATGATACAACTGTACAAAATCTAACTTTATAATCTCAGTTGAAAAAAAATTTAACAAAATTATGACACTCAACGTTAGTGAGAATCGATTTTCAAAATTTGACAAATTTAAAAAAAAATTTCTGATGAGAGAAGTGCTTCAATCGTCACAGTTTCGTTTAAAAATAAACACTAGCACCTCTTGGAGAAGGGCTGCAGAGGTATAAAGGAATAAAATAAGGATGGAAGAGCAGGGCGTCCTTTTGAGTGGGTTTACGTTAGATGTGATCATATGGACAAGCCAGTCCTTGGAGGGTTAATCACCAAAAACATACTTAATAAAATCAACAAAAATCATGCAAGAGGAAAACCTGAAATGATGCATAATTTTTTTGTTTTTTGCTGGACTTGGTGGCCATCTTGGGTCAAGTTAAAATCAGACAAATTAACTTCTGCTCTGAGCATACAAGCTGTGACAGACGACCTGGCAATTGGTGAGAATATATTTTTCACCTTTTATAAGGTCAATATCGGTTTCACTTTTTACCTTGAAGTTTATATCAAAAGTGACAATTTTAAGTTCATTATGAAAGCTTTCATATTTTAGTTTAAACAAAACTGTTTTATTGGTTTTATAATTATTTGATAAATATATGTATGTATGGAAAATTAAGAGTAACAATGAATGAAAAACTTATTAAAAACAATAATACATTGTTTATCAATGTAAAATGTATTGGGTGATGGAGAATCATCTAACAAGGTCTATTGCAATAGATGAGTGATGATCAACTTTTTAAAAAAGCATTTTTTTTAAAAAGTATGAAAACGGATTTATCAAATTAAAAAAAAATGTGGAATTAAGAAAAACATATCTGTTGCAAATAATTCTGCAATTGAATATTTGTTAGGTTATTATAATTAGTAACGTTATGGAAGCAACACAGAAAAAATCCTGTGTTGTTCTGGGTTCAGGGCAGAGTTTATTGATAGCAAAAAAAATAATCCAAATTTAATCATAGTTACTTTACAACTAATTTTCTGGAATCAATCACCTAATTTAATAATGATTAAACCTTTCAGTCAAATAACCATTAGTTCACTAAAAAATAACTGAAAGATTTAATCATTAATAAATTAGGTGATGGATTCCAGGAAATTAGTTGTAAAATAAATATGATTAAATTTTGATTATTTTTTAGCTATGATTAAATTTTGAATAATTGCATTTGCCCAGGTTGACACTTTCATTTATACCTGCTGGTGTGTACCCACCTTTACATATTCAGTTTTCTTTAAAAAAATTCATTTGTGATTTAATCTAGTAAAATAGTAATGAATAAGAACATAAATAAATAAAATAAAAATTTTCCTTTGAATATACATTTTTATTTCATATTAAATAACAATGAATTATAAAATTTGAAAAATCCCCTAACTTTTGTGCTTAAAATACATAGCTATACAAAAAATATACACATTTATATACACTTATAAATATTTACATTGTATATTAAATTATCACACAAAAGGCACGATAAGTATCTTAATTAATATTTTAAAATTTATCAGCTGATTGGATAAATGGTTGGAAAAATACTAGCTTGTTACAGAAGTCCTTGTGCATGAACACAAGTCTTAAATCTAACTTTCATAATTAATACTATTAGAATTTTTTTGTTTCTACTATTTATGCCAATGATTAATTTGACTAATCCTTTAATTTCTTGTGACTTGAGTTGGCTTTATGGGGTCATTTTTGAAATATGTGCTATGTCAGAAAAAAGAAAATAAATAAAAGAAGAAAAAAAGGCCGAAGAAATTTGTGTCATAAGAGAGCCAGTTATCCTTCAAAATACTGCCACGATTTGGTTACGTAAATATTTTTATTTGGTTATAAATATATTTAAATATTTCTTGAATAGGCATTTTGAAATTAATTGATATGTCACTTTTTCCACATTAAGAATAAAAGGTGTAAGCCATTTCAGTCTATCAAAACAGAGTAATTAAGATATATGAACACTTGCTCAACTTATTTAACTGCATTGCTTTTTTGTTAAATGGAATTGAAGTATTGTCCATTTTATCTTGCTGGAATGATTCTTAATTGAAGCTAAAAAATAATATAATTTTTTTAGTTATTAAGGAAACTTTAAATTACTTTCATTGTTACCAACTTAAAAAAAAAAAATGAAAACAGTATTAAAACAATAAGATGCTAACCTGTTAATATTTTGCTTAATATCTTCTAAACTCTTATTCTTGAGTTTAATTTAAACAGGTAAAATTCTGGTTATGAAGGTATTACTTGATTTCCTTTATTTGTTACAATTGTAAAAAAATATATATTATTTACTCATATTGTCAACTATTTTTTTGTTTTTATCATATATTTTATATTTTTGATTTATTTTGTCAGAATAATCAATACCTAACTTATTTGAAGATCATTCAAACTAGTATTGTTCATTTATACAAATGGTAATTTTTTTGTTTTGTTATATCATAGTTTATCAACTATAATTATTATCACAATTTCAGCTCCTGCCTTATAAATTAAAATCTTAAATTATGGTGGAAGATATATGAGATACATTTCAAATCAAGAAGAATTGTGGTCCTACCCAGGAACCACATGCAGGAAAATTGTCAGGTACAGGAGGAAAATCAGTCTTTTCACCTACTTTCAGGACAACGTCTAAGCCTTTTGCCCACTCTGATGAACTTTGCTCATGGAGCAACCAGTAACCTGAAAATAATTCAATAAAGTTTTTTAATTTGATAATAATAATAACTAATAGCACAATTTTTATATTCTAAATAATAAAACATCATTTAAATCGGGGTTAAAAAATAATTTGGACCACTAGTGGTGTTGGACATAGCAATTAACTGGAGATTGGTAAGGTGGGCTAAGATAGCTGTAGATTACCAGTGTGGGTTTAGACAAGGAAGGTCCACCACGGATTTAATATTCTCCCTATGACAGTTGTTAGAAAATAGTTACGAGCATGGAATTAACCTAAACCACGTTTTGATAGATTTTAATCAGGCCTACGATTCAGTAGAGAAGAAAAGGTGGCTAGAGATATCAGAGCTCTAGGTGTTCCATCAAAGTAGGTGGGTGGGATTACTTTAAATGACATGGAAAAAAAACAACTAAGTTTTGAGAAAGGATAGGTGGAGTATTATCTAAAGAATACAAAGTGAAAATAAACATGAAATGTATGAAGAAGTCTAGATATCTACAAGGAAGTTGAGACGAAGAAATACACATTAATAGGTACAAATTCAGGTGCTGCAAAAGTATTGCAAACTTATGGTCTGTAATAACTGAAGGAAATGAAATGAAAATGGAGATCAAACTCAGAATAGTGGCTGGCAGCAAATACCTTTTTGTCCTTAATAAATCTCGAAAATTGTTTCAATCTGATAGAAAGATCTGCTCAACAGCAATGGGAGAATAAGAATAAATATTGATCTAGAACAGCTGTTTAGTGAGCCAAGTATTGTTTCTATGATCTGAGATTGCAATGGCTTGGCCACGTGTAAAGGATGCCAGATGATAGGGGCCCATAAAGGAAGTTGTATGGCAGGCCTGGAGGAAAGAGACTGAGAGGGAGACCAAGTTTGAGACTGCTGGACAACATCGAGGACGACCTAACAAGGCTGGGAGTGAGAGTTGAGAAAAGGATGGTCGAAGATAGACAGGTATGGCTGTCGATTCTTTGCGAGGCCAAGGCCCGATTAGGGCTATAGCTCTAAATATAACAATAATAAAAACTAATTTGTTTGATCCATCGTTTCGTAGATTAAATCAAAAGCAAAATGTTTATAACAAGATAATAAAGAGATTGATAAGAAATATTAAAATATTTAATGAATAATAATAAGTAATGCTCTAAGATACTGTATTTTATATTTATTTATAGTGAATATAATTATAATAAACAAATTTATATGTTTTCGAGTTGCATTTCTAATTCATTCTTATTGTTTTTATATTTATAATATCCTAGCTTCTATATGTATGATCTGTTTATTACCTGGGTTATCAGCTTTGAACCTCAGCGCTACTGCTCCTGAGCGAGGTACTGTGACCGTATCCTTGAAGACAGGATCAATCAGATTTCTTTTTAGTAACAGTCCCTTTTCATCTAGTGTCTTTAGTTCTGTTACTGGGAGAAGGGGAATATTTGTAGCTACGGAGGTGATATAAAACCTCTGTCCGTGCAGATGAAATACATGATCGTTGATATCAGAAAGTGAATCTGGAAATGATAATTATAACATTTATATTTAAAAAAGGGATTACATATACAAATGAAGAAATGAGGCCAATGAAGCCACTGTATAAGAAAAGTTCATAATACTGGTTTGGCTAATGGGACTTAGAAATGTCAGGATTATTGAAGATAAAAAGGTTTCCACTGAGTCAAATATAAAAAATTATTAGATTTATGTAGGCTCTTAAAATCTATCTATCTCAATATTATATAAAAATTTTATATCTAACTAATCTACAAAAATATTAAGAATTCAAGTGAACAGAAAAAGGCCATTACAAACAAATGTACAGAATATTACTCCTCTCTCTGCTTGCCACTACAACCGATTACTGAGGCTTGGCTTTCTGCAACATAGTCTACCAATTGTCTCTATCTTGCACTGCCGATCTCCGATTTGTCACATTTAGCATCATTAGCAATACCTTCACTTCACTTCATCTGATCCTGGGTTTGCCTATTCTACTATTGTGGTGGATCCTGTCTTCCATTAACTTTTTCAGGATCTCCTCTGCCGACATCTTGGCAATAAGCCCGACACACTGAAACCTCCCAACCTTTACATACTATACATCTATCTTTGTAAAGCCAAGCTAATTCATTGTTTTTATTTCTTCTCCATATCTCTCTATCTCAGATGGGACTTACAATTTTTCTTTCAAATCTTCAGATACTTAGGTTCAGCATTCCGGGGCATAAGTTAAAACTCATTTATAAGGGTATTACATATCAATATTTAAAGAAGCCATTTTGTTTACATTTTTAAATACTACTTTAACTGGTTATTTCCTTTATTTGGTTATGATCGTTAATAAACTGAGTATGAAAGATTCTTTTGTTAGAGGTTTTCTTTATTTTTTTTTCTTTATAATAATAAATTAATTAATAAGCCATGGAAAATAAATATTTTCAGATAATTGTTCTTTCCAAGTTTAACGTTTAACTGCTGGTGCTACTCGAAACATCATTCGGGCTTGGGCCAGTCTCAACTATTGAGAGGATAGTAGTGAAGATGTAGGTTTGAGAAGTTTAAGCCTGAGGATATCAGCTAACAAGACATGGAAGCCAATGTATGTAAACTAACCTTAGATAATGGAACTTTGGAAACCATTGTTAACACGTTTATTACTGTGGGCCCGGTAAATGATTTTCCTAGCCACTGGTGGGTGACATAATTTGTTTTTTTCTGATTCACCCACCCTGGGTTAGAAATGAAGTGTGACATTCTGTTGTATCGTGACATCCACAGTCAACGAGTTAAGTCCAACCCATGGTTTGGGAAATATCTTTCTTTGCTGGAGTCCATATTCCAACCTTATACAAGCATTTTGATTGGAAAGGTAAAAAATATCAACACAAAGATCCAACATGACAAGCATTGATCCTACATGACTAGGTGCTACCACATGTTTTAAAACAAATCACAACTGTAAGATCTCGTAAGTGAAGTAAGTGTGATGCTGCTTGATGAAGTCTGGAAAGTTCACCAGATCTGTCTTCAATAGATTTCCACATTTTCTTCCTATTCACATATTCTATAGGGGGTCTTACATATTTATATTCACTCACCTTGATTTATAAGAATGATTTCAACTGTAGAATGTAATGGAATGTTCACAACATGAGTACATTCACAGATTGGTGAAGCATCTGAACAGTCTTTAGAATTTCTTTGACTACATATGATTCCTTCACTACCTTCTGGTATCCCCTGGCTTAAAATGGGTGATGGAGGGAACATGAATGTTATGTTATTTAGCCTTGGTCTAAGTTCTCCTGCAAATAAATATTTTCAATTAATAATTTCTGTAATTCCTAAACTATAACAACAGAGGGAATGGAGATCATAGAGGAAATGGATTAGAATTTAATAATACCAGAATGAAAAACAAAAAAAAGATTTTATACATAATTTGTTTTCATTTATTTAGTTATTTTTTTATACACAGTGATTATATTTCTGTTGTATTACTGGCTCTCAAATTTGATCTTTTAAAAGAAATGATTCAATATTCAATAATAATTAATTTATCAGTTCAACACAATGCCAGTTTCATTACTATTAAAACAGTTACAAAACTGAAAAGTTTATTTCCGCTTACACTTATTTTTGTTTGACAATATATTGACTTTTTAAAACTTTTATAATGGACATTCTCTGTAGAAGACCTCTGGAAGGTGGAACAAAATATCAGATAAAAACATTGGCCACTCGCTCCAGAGATAAAAGCCAGAAACATCAAATATTCTTTTCTTTTTTTTCATTATAAGTTTAGAGCATTTCAACTTTTTAAAGTTTAGCAAAGATAATAATTAGTTGGGAACCTAGTGCATCTTCATACCACACAGCTATAGAAGAGAAGTATAGCGATGAAAGGTACAGAGTTGATTTTTCACATTTAATTTTGTTTTATCTTACATAAAAATAGTTGACTTCAGATTGTAAACTGGGATCCTGCTAATGCTCCCTGGATTAACATCCATTCCTATATTAATTTAAGGATTATTTGTGGATTACAACAGAGTTAAAGCACAAGGAACTCTTCCATCTTTCTAAACCCTTTATAGGCTGTTGCAGGGCACATTTATTTCAATGGCTTTGTATCATACACATTTTAAAATATTTGTATTTTATTTTTTAAATATCAGTTATGTTTAATGATTTTTTTTTTTTTTTTATAAAAATATATCAGTTATAAAACTGAAGAGAAGGATAAATAACTTCCTATAACCTTAATGCAATACAAAGTAAAATTATTCATTTATAAAATAATTTCTGTGTAGATTACAAAATTTTGCCATATTTTTACCATATTATATTTCTAATTTTAATTAAGTTTCAATTCAAACAACATTTTAAAACTAGAAACTACCTATGTTGAGTTGTTAATAATATGGTTTGAAATATTGTGATTCTATATAATCACAATTTTTAGTTTTTTTTTATTTATATAAAAATAAAAATATGATTAATTTCTTAATACAGTGGTGTTGATTATCTGAAATTGAGTTATCCGAACGTTCAATTAACGGAACCATTTTTGAAAAAAAAAATTTCTATAACTTTAATTAAATTGGTCATCTAATTACTTACTTGTATGGTTAAAATTATTTTTATTAAAAAATAAAAATTAATTGAAAAACAAAATTATTTTTTCCTTGAATCTCTTAAAAACTGCAAAAAATGAAAATCTTTTTATCTACATACATATGTATGTATATTTATTTACATGAATAAACAATCATGATTTTTATTGTAAATTATTTTATTCTTTCCTTTTAGGTATATAAAAATGTGTACATAATTTTTTTAAGCGAATTTCGATTATTCTAAACAACTCCTGACAACATATGTTTGGATTATTAACGCTCTTCTGTGGATGTGGTTCAATCACTTATGCTGCCATTTGTATTTTATCTTTATTATACAGTTAAACTAATTTTATCAGATTTTAGGAATTTTGGATCAAATTATCTTTTGATAGAGGGATGAAACAAAACATTTAATAAATATAATTATAGATAAATAAATGATAAATTTCAGTATCAACGGTCACAGATAAAATACTCACTGATACCAGATATTCCAGCAGCTAAGAGAACATAGTCGAAAGGAAGGTACAGCCTGACGTCAATCTGTTTTTGGGAGAGGGCTGGAAGCATCTTTTTGATCGACTTCATATTGAAGAGGCATATTGTGCCATCTTGATCGCACTCCTCGCTGTGCACAGTGCTGACTAACTGAAATGATTTTTATTTAATAGCAGTTTTATTCTAAAAATAATTTTATTCCGAGGTATTACTCTGGCTAACATACCCTGTTTAATGGGAAAGAATCGGTTTGAGGTATATGGAGCTGTACATTCTTAGAACCATTTGATGTAGTGTTGTATCTAATTTTTGCTGAACCAAACAATTCAGTGCAGTTCGATTCGACTTGTACCTGATAAGTTCGGGGTTCATTTGATGCCTCTAGAATAAAGTCTATTCTCTCCCCTAAAACATTTATAAGGTGTCTAAAATAATAAGATAATTATTTATAGGAGATGTAGATAATTAGGGTAGGCAGTCAAAGATATTCGGCAGATCAAAATAAAATGTTTATTTTATTCTAATTCTTAAAGCCAACGTTTCGACCTGCAATGCAAGTCTTCATCAGGGGTTCAGGTAAAGGAAAACAAACAAACTCTGATCTGTGTTTGTTTGTTTTCCTTTACCTAAACCCCTGATGAAGACTTGCATTGCAAGTCGAAACGTTGGCTTTAAGAATTAGAATAAAATAAACATTTTATTTTGATCTGCCGAATATCTTTGACTGCCTACCCTAATTATCTACATCTCCTATATACATCACAGTCAACTATACCTTATGATTATGATAATTATTTATGATTTATAGTTATATATGTTGAGGTGACTATGTGTGTAGACACAAAAGTGGGTGAAGAAAGAGTGAGAGAGACACACTTGTTCTCTAACCGCTCATTTGATTACATTTATTTAACTAAATTTCTTTAACTTCGGACCTTTTTTAAAGTAAAAGTTCCTACTAACTGGACTATTATGGTTTTCAGTTGTTTTTAATTGGTGTAATATAAAATTTAAAACTAAAAACCTTGAAATCAAGATCTTAAGATTAAAGAAATAGAAAAAAATACTTTTCCTTTCATTCTATTGTGTTGAGTGTTACATAATTTGTGATTCCTTATGGAAGTTGCAAGTACACATTAAAGAAAATTCTTAGTTCATTTCATTTTTTTTCTTCAAAACTCATAAATTTAATTTAATTTACTTCTTTTTTGTGTGTGGGTAATGTACCAAAACAGTCATCTCTTTTTTAAAAATATTTTTTGGATCAAATTAAAAGTAATTTACAAACGATTGCTTATATATTGTAAATTCAGGGACTCTTTCGTCAGATTTTTAGTTATTTTTTATTTTGTTACTTGTTATTATCTGTTACAGCATTCTCATCTGTATACCCTGCTATATTAAAGTCCTACAATGTGGTTTCAACCTCAGTGGAATGAAAGAATGACAGAATAATATCCGACAAATCATACCAAAACTTTTCAATAAGCTAAGAAAAAAAGAAATGATTTACCTTGTGCAATTTTAATAACAGAAGTTCGGATTGGCTGAATATCTGCACCATCAAGTACGACGACTAGCATGGTGTGGTTTTCAATTCTGAAATAAAATGGACAACCTTTGACCCCACCTGCATGAGCTATTCTGATTCTGTATCTGAAACCTTCCTCGATAACTAATGTCGGAGCCAGGTCATCCTGAAAATAGGAAAGTGTCATCAATTAATCTTTGTAATAATTATTTACTACTAAGTAATAATTATTACTTCAGGTTTTACATTATTTCAGAAGAATTAGTTTTCTTTATTATTAATGCTTTAATAAATATTCTGAGATTCGATATATTTAAAATAATGGTAAATAGCTGCTTCTAATTTATTTAATACAAAGTGAGGGGAAAAAGTTAATGTACTAGTTTTTACTCCATTGTAATGAATAACAGCTCAAATAAAGCTCAATTTGGAAAATAATTTTAAATCCGGACTATTGGGAGTTTTCAAATAAACTCAGCATCATTGCAGTCATACATCATTTGTCATTCATAATTAGAATGATCTTGTTCTCTTGTGATCTTGATCTTGTTGATCCTGTTTTATTATTATGCATATGTCAGTTGTTTTTTAATTCAAATTCCACAAGAGTTACAACAGCGAATAGATTGACATTTATATCTCACTCGTGTAGAAGAAACACCATTCACTAAGATGCCGGAACCCCATTCACTGAAGACAAGTGTATGTTCTCTTTCGTCTTTATCGTACCATCTTTTAGCTTCCTCCACCCTGTTTGCTTTTCTTACTATCAGTGCACCAAACAAGTTATCTAGATGTTCATTGCCTGAAAAAAACAACAAAAGAATATTGAATAATGGAAACTTTTGTTTTGAAAAATATCAAAATCTGTTACCAAGAAAGCGAGTAATAGAGTAAAAAGAACAATCCTACCATCAATTAAAAAATTAATTACAAAAGAAATAATACAATAAAGACAAATTTATAAAATAAAATAAAACATGACACAGTAAAAAAATTAAAAATAAATGAATGCAACAGAAAAATTAAAAACACTTTAAAATACATTCTCACTTATATACAATATTTATTGGTCTGTGTTCAGAAAATTTGAAATCTTTGAGTTTGGCCTTGGATCGACTTTTAGGGTCTGATGAATCAATCTCCTGGGGCACACCCAGCCTCTATAAAGTGGTTTCTTTTAAATTTGGAGAAAACCTAGCAGCCAAGCATGATTGCAGACCACATTACCTCCTTGTATAACCATTTATCATGAAACAATACTTTCTTACCTAGTAATGAAACTGAGACTCTTTATGGGTTGTATAAGATGTTTTTTTGTTTTTAAGGACTCCGAACTTCTGTGGGGTGTTTACCAGGATACCATAACACCTTTAGGGCTTCTTTCTTTTCAAGAAGTTCAAGAACTTCCTCAAGAAATTCAAAGTTCAAAAATAAAGAAATTTTAGTAAAATAAAGAAGATGGTCAGGGATGCAGTCAAAGAGGAACACCACTTCTAAGAAGAAATTCTTCTTGAGTTATCGTTCGTCTCCTCACCAGTGTGGTTCATTGGCCCTGAAGAAGACCTGCTAGGCAGGTCGAAACCGTTGGCCACGTATTAAAGAATTTCTTCTTAGACGTGGTGTTCCTCTTTGACTGCATCCCTGATCATCTTCTCCATTCATCATAACAGTCAACTATACTTTAATCATTTTAGTCAAATACATGGGATAGCTTCATTACTATGAAGAAGTATGTTTTCCCAAGAGGTAATAAAATCTGTTTCTATCAGTTTCTTAGTTTTATCATAATTACTAAATTTGATTCCAGCTACATTCTTTCTCCTTGCGTTCACTGATGATAAGGCTGTACTTGCAAATAAAAATATCGACCTGCAATATGTTATTAAAATCCTAAAGGAGAATCTAAATACTAATTCATTCATCCCAATCATGGGCTTTGACAACTAAGAACAAGAAAAGACTTCAAGGCTCTATGGAGATGAAGTAGCTAAAAAGATTGGAATGATGCACAAGAAGAGGTAAGATTTGAAACTTATAAATAAGAAACAAATCAGAAATCAAGTCAGTGATGAATATTATAGAGGGAAAATACTTTGAAATGGTATGGAGTCTTAAGTGAATGCCTGAAAGAAGGGTGGCCAGGTCAATAGGATGAGGAAGACTAAGGCACTGTTGGAAGGATAGAGTTAAATGACGCCTTAAAGAGTTGAGACATAGACTGGAATGAGCAGAGTGAATTTTAGAGAACAGAACATCTCAGAAGCAGCTCTATAGGAGGTCACCTCACTCTGCATAGTGGTATAAAGGCTGGGTTATGATAGTTTTAATTTTCAAGATTATGGTGTTACCTGTATGAGCATGCCAAAGGTGTGTTCCAGCTTGAGAAGCCCTAAACTTATACTGGAAGGTTGTATAGCTGGATATAGGGCACTGCGTTATCATGGGGACACCATCCATATAAGGGCTTTCTTTCTGTGACTGTCCTCGCCAGTGTATTGCTACACCTTGCCCAGGTAGCCGATTTACAACATCGACTACTAATATATCATTCTCGCAAACCTGAAACAATGAATATAAGTTTTAATAGATCTTATTTGATAAGATAATTCAAAAATAAAAGAGTATTTAAAAAATATATATATATATTATTGTTGTTGAGTTGTTATAAGAAATTTCTAAGGGATATATCACAATAAAATTACATATATAAATAATAAAGAAAAGAAAACTGTACCTGCAGTGTATAAAAAAAATTCAAAATTTTTTTTAATAACCCATTGAAATTAAAACTACAAAAAGATATATATTTGAGCACAAATTGATATCTTATAAAACCTATATAAAATTTCAGTTACAACAAATATTTGACACTAGCATAAAATAATATTTAAAGATAACATTCACTTTTGGTATTTGAAGTTTTTTCAACAAAATTTACTATTTGCTTTAAATTCAGTATAAATGTATTGTAATGTACATCCTTCTGTTTTTCTTCTTAGGAATAATCAACTATTGTCTGCAATGCCACAGACCATAATTCACTTTTTTACTTAATTTTATTTTTTCTAATAATAATCATGTGTATTGAACAACCTGAATTGAAGGCCCAGGCAGCTTTTTATTAGCTGTGAGAACTTTTTGAGGATATCCATCAGCCAAAATGCAGCCATCTCTAAAGCAGTCTGTTACGTTTTGTGGACAGTTCCCACACCACCTGCAAAATAGAGTTGAATCATAAAGACTGAATATAATAGATATTTATTTTGGCTTAAGTAACTGATAACATTTTTTAAAAATACAATCAACAATTTATCTGGGTACCAGTGATAATTATTAAAACTATATTGAGACAGAAATATACAATATTATTGCAAGACATTTACTGTGCCAATGTACAGGGCTATGAATAACTAAATAATACATGACTATTTTAAAGTAAATTAATATAAAATAAAATATATATATATGCTTTTTATTGAATATAGTCAATGATACAGTAATATATCAATTCAGTTTCAATTTAAATTCATAATATAGGATGAAATTGACAATTAATTATCTTAATATATCACAATATGCCATTATACAGTATTATACTTTTTAAATTAAAACATTATACAAACAAAAAAAAAAAAAAAAAAAAAATGAAATAAAATAAAATTTTATAGAAGATATGTTGCATTATATTGATGTAATTATTTCTCCTGTATAAAATATTGAAATCGACCAAGTGGCTTACAAATACAAATATGAGGTATAGAAAACAAAAATTAAAAAAAGGGGGCTTACTATAAAAGATAAGTTAATAATATTCATAATTAACGATAGTATAAATAGAATGATAAAGTTGAATATATAGAATGATAAAATTGTAAATAACTTTTGACAAAACTCCTTGAATCTCCTTTGACCCTCTTCAAAACAAAATCTTCATTATTGATCAGTGATTAAATAGAATATTATTTTTATTAAATAATAAAACTAACTGGCATAAGCGTGGGCAACCCTTTTTATTATGGACTGCATGCTGTGGGGTCAAAAAATAAAGCTTACACTGAAATGAATGGCTAAGTTTAATTCATTTTAGAATGGGTAAGATCTTTTAAATGCATAGGTGTAATCATAGATAGTAGACTGGCATTTAATATGTATACTGAATACATTTTTAAGAAAATATGCAAAAAGGTGGGATGCTATGTAGATTAACTAAAGAATATAAAAGTGTAATATGTATGCTGAATACATTCTTAAGAAAATATGCAAAAAGGTGGGTTGCTATGTAGATCAACTAAATTTTAACTAAAGAACATAAAAGTGTTGTTAAACAACAGTACATTAGTTCAGTACAACATACTGAACATATTTGTTTAATTTATTCATTTTAGTTTTATTCTGTTCAATTTAGTTTATTTTAGATTTTAATCGTACATGTTAATTTAGATAGGGACCTAGGTAGTGTGTGTTCAGTTCATTAGGGGGTGCCTGTGCACCTCTGGCTACATGGTCTGGATAAAGAATCAAACAGATAACAGAGCATTTGAAATGCTAGTACCACATTACTAAAAATCTTTATAATTATGAAATCAGTCTCCATAGATGCTAAGATTAGACATTACAAGGTAATAAAGCTGGAAGGTCAATATGCATGGGCTGTGGATTGTCTATCTGTACATGTAGAAAGGAAAATCCTCAGAAGGTTCCTAGAACAAAAACAGGTCAATGGTGAATGGAAACTGAGAAAGAATGACGAACTTTACCTAAATATAGAACAATTATCAATCTCAATATAGAAAGAACAGGTTTACAAATGTCATATTATACAAATAAATCCAGATAGGCTGCTTCAAAGATGGCTATTCGAAAATCACCGAGCCTAGAAAGACTTGATAACAACAGTAGATAATGAAGATGAGGTCCAGGCAAAAATGGATTCAGGAAGAGGATAGAGTTTAAGAATTTTCCAAAAGTATGAACAGTCTGTATTAAATGATCAGAGAAGAGAAAGATACAAACTTCAGCAAAATCAAGTCTTCTGTTAGAATGAAAAGAATGCTAATGCTTGAAACTGTTTCACATGGTCCACGGAATGCCAAAAAAAAAAACGATTAAAAAAAATGAAGGCTGTCAAACTGAAAGAAAAATGTAGTATTGAATGAAAGAGTAGATCAGAGTTGTATTAGTAAAGTTAATAATAAATATTATGACAAACAATAAGGTAAAATGATATAAATATATCTAAAAATAAAATATAAAGAGTATTATTGAAGGGTGATGAGTCTATTAAGGGAGAACTAAAAGTTTGCATAAATTAACTTAAAGGCTTTATTATTTTAATATAAAGTAATAATGAACAAGAAATGAAATCTTAATTGAATTATATTTTAATTATGTTTCTCTATTAATAAAGGCTTGAAAAATAAGTTGAAATGTCAGGACAATAATTATGTTTCTATTTACTTCACCACCAAACCATCTTTACAAAAAAAAAAAAAAAAAAAAATCATGAAAATGTATTAGTTCTGGTAAAAGGAGAAATTACATACAAGTTTTATAAATTCTTCTAATGCTTACCCTCCCATTGATTGATGACTCTCTAAAACGAGTCGGAAGCGACATATCATTGGCCAGTCCAATTCATGGCAGGGTCGCTCACATGATGCAAAGTATAAATCTGAAACATAAAATCATCACATTGAATAAAATTTAATTCTTTATTTTCCAAAATAGAATTTAGAAATTAATTTGTCTACTATGTTTCGAGATTTATTGCACAGGGAACAATCATTGTAAGTTTCCTAGCTGAATTGAAATAAATAGTATTGATCTTCAATTTTTGTTTTTGTTTTTGGATGGATTATCAGTAATTAAGTATCTACTAATTAGGAATCTTGAAAGATAGCTTATTTCTGTTCCATCAGAAGTTTCCACTAGGGAAGGTTGTATTCACAACAGAATCATAAAGAAGAGTACTGCAACTCTTCTGAGATTAGTTACTCATTATTGTTTTTTAAATCATAAATTTGATATACTTTCCAGAATCTTTTAAAGAAGATCCTTTGTTACAGAATTTTGATTCCCAAAGAACCTTTGGTTCAAGTTAGGAATTATATAAAATCAAAATAGTGTTTATTTTTTCATTCTTTCACTCCAAGGTAGACTTCTGCCTAGAAGACAAAGAGGATTCTGGCAAGACTTCTTTCCTTGATCAAGTTCAGCGAGCTATGTCAATAAAAATCTCAGAGGAACAGACTGAAGCTGGTACAAGGAGAACAATGTTGGAATCTTATGAAATTTATGTACCGTCAATAACATAAGGGAGGGAATTCATTTGAAGCAATTTTATCAGGTATTGTTAATTCCTGTACTTTACAATAAGTTAATAAATAAATGAAATGAAATGAAAATAGCCTTTTAATTATGCAAAAGAAATTGTATACATGAAGCAACAATAAATATTCAAAAAATAAACAAGAGAAAAGAAAAAAATATATAAAATAAAAAATATTGACTGTTTGTTTAAATCTTTTGTTTTATAAATATAAATCATATATATATCCTTTTTTTTCTTCATAATTTTATGCATAGGCCTTCCCTTTCAGGAGTAATAGTCAACACTTCCAGGACTGACTGGCCCTGTTGGGAGGAGTTAGGTCCACTTCTTTCAAACGTCTCCAGCTCTCCACCATAGGGGTCCTGCCAACAGCTTCAACGTGTCGCTCCACCTTTTCTTTATGTGCTCTTTTCCTCTTTTTAGGTCATATGGAGTCCATTCAGTGACAATTTTAGACCATCAATTTTCTTCACACCGAAGAAGATGCCCAGCCCACTTCCACTTGCTCAGTCTTATCCGCCTGAGTGTGTCTATGAGCACTGTTTCTTTCTTGATCCGGGTAGAATAAATACATATTTATACTTTAAAATCATAAGAGGGGGTCTCGATGGCAGAGCGAGTAGTGACGAGGGACCCAGCGCGCTCTGCGAAATGAATCTTGACTATCCCAACTCGGCTAGAATGGGTCGGTAACCTGTAGGATAGTCCGTCCTTCCTGCCCTACTTGGGGTACATAAGGATCATATGTATTAAAAGCAACTGTTATAAAAACAAAAGTAACAGGCAGGGATTAAACGAAAATGACCCCTCCTCGTTTATTTTAAAACAATATGTGTTAATTTCCGGAAAACACAATAGAATCACATAAAATAATTTAGC
The DNA here is from genome assembly GCA_003667255.2 of Euschistus heros. Taxonomy (NCBI): domain Eukaryota; kingdom Metazoa; phylum Arthropoda; class Insecta; order Hemiptera; family Pentatomidae; genus Euschistus; species Euschistus heros. Next base: position 1,671,725 of record RCWM02000110.1, read on the forward strand.
GGATATCGAAATTTTTTCCTCATATATGTATGTATATATACTTATTAATTACAGACATAATTAATAAACACGATTGATAACGAATGCACTACAAGTAACAAGTGCCATCTTAATCCCAGGAAATAAGAGGGATGCCCAGATATCTCGTAAACTTGTCTTAGAATCGACCTACTGCCCAACAATGCCACCAGAAGCCGGTCTCCAAGCTGGCAGATGAAAACGAAAGTTGGTTGAAGTAATCGAGCGAAGAAGGTTTCACCCCTTTCTCCACACAAGGTCATTCGTTACGTGTGATGACTCGATCCTGACTCTCTCATCTGCAGCCATTTGTCAAAAAAGGTGATGTTTCCGCCTCTAATGACTCGACAACAATACCTTAGCGAAGCGCTCCTTTCCAAAGACACCTCTCGAGTTAGAGTAAGCGTTTTTCGATGATTAAAGAAGTCAGAATCATGTGGGAGGGGAGAACAAGGAAATAGTCTTAGAAATGACTAGCAATGACAATTTCAGCTTTCTAGAATGGAAATTGAAAACGTTTTAAAGTTAAGATAAATAAACTCGTAAACTCGTGCCTTTTAATATTATACCTGGCATAATTGTATCCAATTATTATGGCTAGAAGCATAAAATTGCAAAACTACTTTTCCAATGAGTGAAAAGGCGTAAACCTCTTTGAACTCGTCAGAATGAATTAAAATAACTTTCTCTCATATGTATTAAATAGCTGTAATTTGAAAATTGTGCTTTCGAGTTAGATCGTCCATTTCACTTCACTCATTCCTATAATACAAGATAACAAATATGGTTGAAAAATAAAGAAATAAGTAAGTGCAATCTTTTTTTTTTCTATTTCTTTTGTCTATATAGGTATTAAATATGCTTCTTTTCAAAGGTTTTAGGTACATAAAAAAAAAGTGCTAGATTTTAAAAATTTAAATGTATTTTCTCTCCTATCTCAGTGATAGAACTTTCAAAGTTAATCATAACTTTTCCTATTTTCCCTCTTTACCCAATCTGCCTATGTTCCTGAAGGAAGTATCCTGATGACGCTTGTGAGTTATCAGTAAACAATGATCCCTTCATTGCCTTCCAGACACACAAACCCCTCTAATTCCTGTTGAGATCCGTTACCTACTCCATCTGGACATACATCTTTCTTGGAATCCACATACAAGACTAAAACGACAAGAAACTGTCCGTCGTCTTCGCCTACTTGACATTTACATTTACTTGACAAACGTTCCAACCTTCCGGTTAATTAAAGAAGACTCATTTCCATAACAGATATTAGACCAATTTGGACATATGGAGTTTTTCTTTGAGGCTCCACTAAACCATCCAATTCGTCTCGTATCCAATCCTAAGAATCCAATCCTTAGAAAAATCTTCAATGCTCCTTACTTTGTCACAAAAAAACTTATCCACAATGATTTTAATGTTCCTTACGCTACTGATTAGCTCAAACCAGATATCAATCCTTTCATAGCAAACTCCACAACCATTCAAATCTATTAGCATCACAACTTGCTTCAAATTCTATTCCATACTCCCCCCCCCCCCCCGAGGTGCCCGAAAAGAAGATGGTCTTGCGATCTTCTAATTTAGTACTTATTATATAGAACTTTTGTAAGTGCTACCAATAGGTACTTACTTTACAAGCAAATGACGTGTTATTTTTAGCATCATCATCACATTTACTTGATGTATTTTATTTTTACATTCTATGCAGTTGTAAATTTCAAGAATAGCTAAAAGAAAAAAGAATCTACCAAACATTATAGACAACAAACATAGCGACAACTGATTCAAAAGGCTCTGGTATATTACAAAGGACATGTATATTTTTACTTTACAGCTGATTATTTATTTTTCAAAATATCAGAGTGCTTTTCCTTTCCTTTTATTAAAAAGTAAATAGTGTCAAATTTTAGGTCATAACTAGAAAATTTCAATCAATCAGCATTTAGTTGGAAACAATTGAGTTTCCAATTCTTCCAATAAACGTGTTAAAGTTTACTTTAATGCGAACTGAATTGATTAGATTTAGAAAAATTAGGTGTGTCTACTCAAGATTTAGGAAAATTAAATGCCGTTATTTTATGGTTATCTAACTTTGTCTTTTTATCTTTACAGTTTACCAAATGGCCTGATTTATAAATTACTGAAAGAACTTCTCTGGAAGCTCGGTCTCGTTTTAATTTAGAACTGACCCACTGCCTCAATAACCTAACAAGAAATCTGCCCAGGAGATTCGACGAAAACGAAAGTAAGTGGAAACCAGTTTCACATATTCTTTCGGATGGATGAAGTGTAAACATGGGAACTGTAATGAGTCTGTTCGCCGTAACTGAAGTAAATATTTTAAAGATTGTGACATTTTAACGGTTTTTACCTGTTGGATATAGCATGTACATTACTCAAGAAATAACTTGTTGTTATATAACACATTGCAGCCTTCTTTGCTCACGGTTGCTGAGATGGCCTAGTTTTGCCACTGGCATTATCGGATCTTACAATCGCAACCTAGGACAAAAGCGACGAAGAGAGGCCATGAACGCATCCTTCTCGAATGCCTAGAGTGACTGTGTGATCTTAACAAATCGATAATTATCCTTTCCGATACAAAGAGTTGTTCATTTGTTTATTGTTCATTTGTTTTAAAGTAGTTAGTACACGGAGGTAGTACAAATGTAGAAAGGGTGGGAAATCCAACATGCTTTCAATTTATTTTAACCTGATGCATTCATACCTAAAAGCTTTAATTGCTACATCTGCTTCTATGTTGCTTATTTCTAAATATTATTTAATTTCTCGGAACCAGCTTGTTTCTAAGATACTTGAAGATCTGTTTTTATAGCCTGTTGTCACCTATTCTGTATAAATGTACAAAATAGTTTTCTTTGTGTTTTTTCTTCTGTTTCGACACATTTCATCATTGCTCCTAAATTTCCAAGTTTTTTTGCTTCTTATTGGACCTAAGCTTTTTCTCAAAATGCTTCTCTCTAATATTTCTAATTTGTAAAAATTATTTGGCCTACATTCAAGGATTCAGCTTCGAACTTCTGAGAAAATTTTTATTTTGGACGAAAAAGACAAATTACTACGCATTATGTCTGTGGCACTTGTGAATAGTCGGTTAAGTACAAAATTCGTGTTCTAGGTAAACGCATTTTTTTCCACGATCCACAAACTAGTATTCAACTACCACAAACTATTTCATATCAGTAATAGGCTCATAATTAAGTCCATCAGACACAAATAAAGAGAAAACAAATAGCTTTCTGGTAATCCCCATAACCCTAAATTCAGAAACTTATCACGAAATGCACATATCGGAAGATGTTCAAGAAGGAAGGAACACAACCAGAAACAAGTATCTATAATTAGACTCTATCGTTCGTAGGTACAAACAATAATATCATGCCTAATAAAAAAAAAAAAAACAAAAAAAAAAACAGGCTTCTCCAAATGTAAAAAAGTATAATAATTCATATAAATGGTCGTGGGAAAAGAAATAAACACCATAATGCAATCTAGTCCATTTTGTAATAAATGAAATTTAAAGCTTAAAGTTTTCTTGATCTTTTTTTCAAAATATAAAAATTAGTGTCTCAAAAAATACTCTTCTTACCAAACAATTGTTTACCACTTTACAAAGTTTCAAAATCATAAGTAATAAGTAATCAATGCCCCAGAAATAACACATCACTAACGCTCAAACATCATCATTGTTTGCGGGAAAATGCTCATTTGTTTTAAACTAGTGGATTGTTGATATTTTGAGAAGTAATTCGGAAAGAATAAAAAATTAAAATAATAAATCAATTTGTAAGCATTCAATTCCAGGACTAGATATAAATAATGAGTAAGGAAGATGGGATGGGCAATAGAGTCCAGATTAAAGTCTGGTTGAGGGAGATAATTATTTACCTTCCTTCCTCCACACTAGCCTTTAATAGAGTTCAAGGAATTCTCCAAATGTGTAATACATTTTGTGTAGTTTTGCTGTGGATTATTGTTATGTTTCCGATTTTATTATATTAACATTTATTATATTTATTTAATTATTCATTTATATATTTAGTTGAATGCACCCCCGACCATTTCTTCACTTACAATTTATTAACAGTTCGACAGGCACTTGTTGCTTCCCTTAGCCTTCTCAACCGTCTTTTCCCAGGTAATCCCGGTCCACTGATCATACTTGCTGGATACACCAATTCTCTTCAGGTCCTCAGCCAACGAGTCCTTCCACCTTCGTATTGGTTTTCCGCGCGATCTAACTCCACTGTGGTTCCGTAGTACAGTTCTTTGGCTGCTCTTCCATCATCCATCCTGATTTAGTGATGGCCTTTTCAGCCGTTGAATTTGTACGAAACAAGAAGCTCGAAGATCGTAAAAAATAGGTCGTTGATCTCTTTTAACCTTCTCAGTTGGTAGGCTTCGTCTATAGTGATTGGACTCATATTCCGCCGAATACTTTCCTCTCAGAACGGTCAATCTTTTCCTCTGAGATTTTGGGTTAGGTTAAGGTTGCACATGCTCGATCAAAAAGTTAAGCACAGGCTTATAGTTTATTTTTCTAATTTTACTGTTTAAAAAGAAACACTGTAAACATGACTAAAGCTGTTTGTTGGTACATCTTAAAGATTGTAAACCACACTTGTCATAGTTTAAAATTCAGGATTTCATGATATATGTGCTAACGCCGCTTGTGATGAATTTAAAAATCCATAATTATAACGAACTAGAGTAATAACGCCAAACTGTTTCTATAGCTTAGATTCAACCGTGAACCGGTGTAAGGGAAAATACAGTAATACGTAAAAAAAAAATTGATTCCTATTTCTAGAATTTTCGGGAAAGTTTTCGAAAGTTATTATCATTTTTTTTTTTTTTTTTTCAAGGATCGATCCGACAATAGTCATAAAAAACTTATAATAACTCAGGTACAACTATGAGTTTCTATATTCCCAAAGTAGACAACTTTCAACCGGAAAACCTGACTAATTTTTTACATTATTTACTACAGTCGAATTACTTTCACAACTAGTACTGTTACACCGCCACCTGAATCGTGGAGTGGAAGTAATTGATAATGGAGGCCGTGTGATTCATAACACGGCGTATCCCTCGACATTTCCTTCACATAATGATCTAGTTTTTGAACCTCGTTACGACACGAAGTTTATAAAATATTGTCTTAATACACGATATCTACAGTTAAGTGGAAAGTTTCCTTAATGCCAAATGTCGTAAAACAAAAAGTACGTAGAAATCGATTGGTTATGATTTCGAAATCTTCATCGATCACAACTAGTGTGATGTTTACATATGCTTTCTAAAGTTTTGTGTACATTAGTGTAGACTGAGTTGACATTTAATGTTGGTTGAAAAATATGATTGGGAAAAACCAACAAGATATCGAGTTCTCAACGGTGTTGCTAAAACGTACGGTTAACAAATATGAAGGGGGGGGGGGAGCAACACATAAAATTCTTAATTTGAGGAAACTACTGAACGCCTTAATCGGAATCCTCGTAAAATACTAAAATGAAAAGAAAACCGCTCGTCGTTTTCGACTACTTCTATATTTTGACAAATGTTTAAAGCTTCTATTTAATTACAAAAGACTTATTTACACAAATAACTATTTGGACATGCGGACTTGAGCTTTTGGATTCCACTAAACTATCTTATACATCTAGTATCAAATACTATCCAAAATTCTTAATATTCCATATTATGGCACAAATAGAGTTATCCATAAAGATTTTTATGTTTCATATGTTGCTGATTGTAGTCTAACGGAAAAAAAAAACGGGGAAAAGATAAAGAAATTTTGTTTCGAAAAGCTTTACTTTTTCGAAAAGGCAAAGTTGATACTGAGATTCAGCACCCCTCCCCCCTATCCACAAAAAACCAAAAACAAAGAAAGAAAGATCTTCTGTATTTTTCCTTGATTTTTTAATATTTGCTTTCTAAGGTACAACAAATTAACTTATACGAATAGCTTTAATTTCTAAACAGTTAATTTAATTTTTTTTTAAATAATTAAAAAAAAATAGCTTTAATTTCTAAACAGTTATTTAATTTTTTAAAAAATAATTTGCAGAAAAAAATGTTTATATATATAAAAATACAATATTCTGAAGCAAAAAATTGCATATTTTTTTCCAGGGGGAAGGAGATTATTTTTAGAACACCACAATATCTTAGAAAATTTGAAATTTGGATCAGATATTCCGATGTCTCAACAGACCATTACTGGTTCCATGCATCCTCTGCCTGTCAGTTTTTCGTTGGGCAGCTCTTCTACAATCCTCGACTCCCAGGATCCTCTGCTACGCAGTCAATCCATCTCATCTACGAGTAATCAATCATCTTGGGGCCTTCCTTTGCTTCTGATTCTTTGTATATCCTCTCTTGTTATTCTTTTGCGGATCTCATCCTCCGGCAGACGAGCCACATGGCCGGCACAATTCAGTCTTCCCAGTCTGATAAGTCTTACTATGTCTGGTTCACCAAAGAGGTTAGATACTTCATGATTAGTTTTTCTGACTATGTTTGTCCGACTCTCTTAAGTCCATAGTTACGCAAAAATTATAATTGTATTATTTGTAGACTATAGTAAAAAATATATCCATTACAGATAATAAATAGCGACAAACTAATTGAAAACCTCGTAATTCTCTTTAACTATAGGAAGAGTTATGAGATCTTTTAATTGGTGTGACGATCTGTACTACACGTAAGACGATTTTATTGAGTCATACTGTAAAATAACTTTAGCGGATAATAGTGCGAAATAAACTATTTTTATGTTATTCCTAATATTCTAAAAGTTTATTAAATATTTTATATATTTATGATCATGATTTACGTTAAATGCATCGGAGAACTCATAAGGAATAAAAAAAAATTAGAACATAATCTTTAACTAAAACGCTCTTCGATACTTAACAATGAAGGATTGGTACTTGGTAAGTACAGCAGTTACGCTTAACCACTAGATTTCCTCCAAATTTAAGGGTAAGACATTTATTAGAGCTTGGGTTTGCCCCAAGATCTTTAAATCCTGAAGTCGATCCATGGCTGGACCAATATAATTTAAATTTTCTCCCTTCAATTGTACTTGAACTTGAGGACCGGAGCTTGGAGTTGAGTGCCTTACCCACTGAACTACCCTGAATTTCCTGGAGTGGTAAATCATTCCACAAAAGGAACCATACTTCATCAATTACGACGACACGTTACTGAAGTTATGTGCTGTTACGAATCACAAATTAATTTACTACCTCGCAGATGAAGTTGAATTGAATCGAATGCTACAGTAACATCTACCTCAAGTGAAGGATCAGGTAACCAGTTCTAATAATTTTTCGCTTAGATCTAGAGTTATTTAGAAGCTGAATAGGAGTTATACAATGGATAGTTCATGAATGAGGAGACGTTTCTTTTAGAAAAGAAAAGGTTTATGACATAATTTTCATGTAATTGTTTCGAAAGTTTTCACAGTTGTTTTCATTTCGATTCCAAAATTCAAATTGTAACAAGAGCTAATTATTTTATTCATGTATATTTTTCTTTATATTTGAATTTTTGTGTTTACCATAAATTAAATCATTACGATCATTAAGATAAGGAAAGTAATGGCAGTATTATTAAGAATTTTCATCAATACATTTCAAGACAGATTTAAGAAAATATTACATAGTAGAAAAATAAATTCTTCGGACTTAAATAAGTATAAGCTTTTCCTTCCAGACAATTTTAAAATATAATCAGAACAACCATAACCTGGCCCCCAGCAAACTCTTGGCTCGTCTACAACCATCATTATATTATTATGTACTATTTTATTAAGTGTTAGTATCCTTCTTCATTCTTCTCCACCTCTATTATGGATGCTTAGTATACAGAGGACTGCCTCGTGTACTCGAAATGAGACTCAACAGATAAATGAATTCCAAGAACCATTATTGCTATTCTCAGGCGCTCTCCCATCACTAGCTCGTATTCTGATTTAGGGAGGCTTTATCCATGTTTTCGTCGATACGTCATTGGTAAATTTCTATTCCAATCTTAATGTTTACATATTTATAATATCTTTGCCCTTCAATTTTGCTTGGTTGCAGGATCGCCGAGAGCCAAACCGGGTCACGGGGCACATATATTTGCCTGCCCCCCTCCCCCCCCACATCATTAAAACAAATGCTGTTTATTTTTTTTACTTAGCTAAACTTTTAATCAACTACAATGTTTGATTAGTTTCCTAATACGATAAATAACCATAGAATCGGTTATATCAAGTAACACTTGTGAATGGTCACCTCAGCACGGTCTCCAGGGATTTCCACCCCCCTCTTAGCGGCCAATGTTTTTTATTGTACTTTTATATTATTTTTATCGGTTCAACAAGATAACGTTTCATTTTATTTCATTCAAGCAGACTCTTAAAACAATCTTCAATGGTAGAGAGACATGTATTGTTGAAGTATACGTACAAGTTGTACTACGCAAAATGAAGCGAGAAATGTATAGTTGTTCGCTAGTTGCAACATCCTACTGCATGCATTGGACTTCAAAAATATATAACTCCTAAATAGTGGATTTGGCAATATAAAAATTGTACAAAATGAATTGTTTGAATTTTATTGAAGATTATTTTTAGATCAGGTTGTGTTTATTTTATGAAAATGCGCATCATTTCTGTTTGGAAACAGAACAACTGAAATAAGCATATTTTTCCGGAGGATTTTATTTATTTTTTCGGAACTCTTAATGCTTTTAGAAGTGGCAAAATTAATATTTGTACTAAGCACTAAAAAAACTACAGAATAATCAAACGAGAAAAAAAAAATGTTAAAAATTTAATATTTCTTTCCTGTTCAACTAGCAAGTAACTAGACAATTACCTAGAAATACTAATTACGTCTTGCATTCGATGTATTATAGGCCTCATGCGATTTTGAATAAATTCTTGAAGGATATGCCCCATCTAATGCATAACTGTTATATATCATATTAATTAAAAATTTATATTATTATTTTTCAATTACTGCTTGCTTTTATTCAATTAATATTTTTAATAATCCTAATTAGTTTCATATGCCCTGGTATACGGCAACATAAACACAAAAAAGTATGAAACTTTTAGCCGAGGAAAAAAAAAAAAAATCAATTAGGTGGAATATTTTACCTCAAATTTTAAATCTGTTTTGTTTTTCTACTAGTATAATTTTCGAATTTATCAGAACCATTTTATTTAATCAAACTAATTATTTTTGAACATAATTAATTTGTAATATTTTAAATTTATTGATTGGGTGAGTCATTAATACGACCGGATTACAGCTATTGAGTAATAATGAATGTGTTTTGTTTCGACACCAGTGCCATATAGATTTCGAAGCGAGCTATATCATCACAGCCTCCTTTATCTTCCAGTATAAAATATGATTTTACTTAAATAAGGAAATGTTCTGTTTATTTTGCTGCACATGTATTCGTCACATCAATGATTGGGAAGGTGGAAAAATGGTGCTTGAAAAAAATTCAAGAAAACGATTGAAAAATGAAACTATTTTAAACTATAAGCTTTATGAAATTATTATATAGGTACATGTTATTTTTTAAATTTAATTAGACTTTTAATATTATTGTAATTATTTTATTTTTGAGTTCAGAATTTTTCGCCTGTCACTATATAAAATTCTTACTTTTTTTTAAAATTAAAATCTAATGCACTGTATTAAGAAAGCAGAGCTGAGACCGCACGATCAAATTATTCTGTCATGCTACGAATTTAAATTTATAAATAATTTATTATTATCAAATAAAATAAATTAATTATTATAATTATAGACAGACCTGGAAGCGGAGTGAAATATAGAACCAATGCAGCCATACTGGCAACACTGAGGACGACGGCAGCCCTGAAGGCCCACAAGCTGAGCCGCATCGACATCGGAGGAGACTGGCTCTGGGACTGCCGAGGTCTCTGCGGGGAGCTGATGATGTAACTCCACCGAGGGAGGGTTGTCTGCCGGGATTTAGTCCGTCGGCGGAGTGTGGAGAATCGTCAACCGATATAAATCTTATCGTATGATATTGGAAACTCATCGGATGAATAGATCTGCCCAGAAACAACCAAGAAGATATTCGCTACCAAATATGCTTCAAAGATACCAACCAAACGCCCACCCACCATACTTTCGTGTACGGTAGTTATAAAATATATATCTATATATATTTACATTAATACTAGAAGGCTCAATATTTTTTCTTTTATTTATAAAATATGTACACTTCGCCCGGTCTCAAACTTAAAGAACTTAGATTATTTTAAATAATAATTGAAATTCATTTGTTTATCGATAATAATCTTTTATTGAAGTAAGGAATTTAGGATTATTTCTTCAATGAAATTTTCACCCATGGAAGTAATTTTTAGACTGGTTAAAATTGCCTTGCTTAGATGATTGAAGAGTACGTGAAAGCATAATTAGGCATCGGATTTGGCAGAAATAATTTTATTGATCCATCTGGTTGGATTGTAATTTTTAGCAATAAAATTGTATGACTGATTAGAAAACCTCATTTCTAGCACTCTAAACTTCAAATTTTAATTATTATTATAAACCTTTTCTGTTGCAGAATGGCCACATAAAGGTCGATTTTTAAACTGCACTGGAATCCACAAGTCGCAACAAATATTTATAACTGTTTTAATAACAATTAAATTGAAAATAAGTGAATTTTATCTCGCATTATTAGCTCTATATAACTCAGTTACCTTAGTAACCTCTCTCGAATGGTGCTCGCCACCAGTCGGTTGATTATCAAACGCACCACATCGCTTTTTTATGGCAATGTAATTGAAAATCTTTAAATTGTTGAGTCTTGAACTATGAAGATGATATGGTTAAAATTTGGTACAGATTGGTTTTGTAGTTTTCGTGATTGATGATCACAAACGAAAAACAGCTAGTCCTTTAATATAATAGTGTAGGTATAGATGTAGTGATTAGTAGTTAGGACAAAATTATAATAATCTAATATTTGACAGGGATACAAACTTTTTATTTCATTTACTTCCTTCATTATTGCTAATACGTTTAATTTAGAAATATAAAAAATAACTTAACTATGCAAAATATTCACTTGGTTACGAAACAGTACTTTTTTTTCGACTCGAAACTATTCAGTTACTATTTTTTTTTTTTTATATTTTTTACTTTACACGTACGACAAACATAACACGTTCATTCAAATTCCACACTAATGCCACAGTAACAGAAACAGTAAGGACATCTACAAGCAATGGCTTGTATTATACAGTTGCTAAATAACCGACTCTTCTATCGAGATGTCAAGAGATGTCGCTGTTAATATTTTTATAGCCGTAGGAATGATAAAAATCGTTGTCCCGCATGCGGTACTGGAGGCCTTAACATTATACTACTGTTAGGATTGATAAATTATATGCTACTTCTGTTAGAATTTTTGTTTATTCGAAGACTAGTGTCGAATGTTCTAAACATTCATTGTCAGTTCTAAAAACAAACATAAAATTCAAAACATATTATATATATATATATATATATATATATATATATATATATATATATATATATATGTTATATTTAAAAAAAATGTAGGACAACAAACCAGACATGTTGATACTCATCAAGAGGTGAAGAGTTGAGCAGTAGGTGAATTCATTTTTATTCCTACATTAATTAATCAGGTAAATGGGCAGTTCTATAGGTTTTCCAAACGTACTGTCGGTTTTTCTGTTTCTACTGGAAACAAATTTGAAATGGTAAAATTGGTAACATTTATCAGCCATTTACATAAAAATCTTAATTGGTTATTGGTTATGTACGATTTTATTATTTTTATATAATATTAGGTATGCAAACAATATCTAAAATACATTTTAAACTATTTTCTATGTAGTTAATTTAAACCGAACGGTGGTATAAGTTTTAAATATTTTTTAACGAGATACAAAAAGTAAATTAAGATTATCACTTAGTTTCATCATATGTAATTCAAAAAAAGAAAAAAACAATTGTACATGAAAAAATGCATCAAGTAAATGTCATAATGACATGTAAATTACTTTTTAAGCAACTAACCATTTGAAGCAGTTCAATAAAGGATGTAGATTAGAGGGCCTCGAGGCCATCTTATTTTCAGAAGCCTCGGAGGGTGCTTGGGAATAGAATGGGAAGCAAGTTGAGGTAATAGTAGATTTGAGCGGTAATGGAGCTTAATATAAAAGTAGGGATCTGGTTTAGGTAAAATCAGCTACATTGAAACATTAATGTCTTTATGGATTAGTTTATTTTTGGCAAACTGATCGAAAATGGGGATTGTTTGAAGGATTTCGAATTGTAAGATTTGGAATTATGTAGTCAGGATGTATAATACCTTATAAATTAGGCGTTGATATCTATAACTGCCTCGTACTATGATATAGGACGTTCAATAATTACCTAATGAAAGAATGGAACCTAAAATCTTTTGTAAAGAACAATTCAAATTCCACCATTTTGGGATAATGACCCAGAATAATTATTTCCCGTTCTCTGTGAATCCTTGACATATCCTCCTTTTTATTTCCCTGCCATTTTATTTCGCCTTCTTCATTTACTTATAATAACAAAATTAAAGTGTCTAGATATAAAGGCAAATTATGCCGGCAGCATTTGTAAATTAATATTTTCGATCCTCGATATTGCTCCACGAGAACTGAACCTGAGACTACTTACCTCCATAATAATGGAGATGGTTTCATATTATGATAAGTCAGACGTCCATTTCTAATCATATAGCTTAAAGTTTGAAATGGCATGACACCAAATGTTGAACCCTAGAGAAAACGAACGAAAAATTTAAAAGAACTTTCTTCGAAAGATAACATTGATGGGAAGATAATATCGATTCAATATCGATGGTACTTCGCTTGAAGGAACGAGCAGACACGCAAGGCCTGATACTATCGGAACTGAGCCTTGTAGTCGAAGAGCAATGTCGTTAGCTGAGGTCAAGTTTTCTACTCTAGGCCGTCTCCTACCTTATTATGGTACTTTTATTGTCATCTAAGATTAGAAACTCTCTTATCCGTATCGGGATTAACCGACCGAACTTTAAATTACTAAAAGGGTAACTTAATATATCAGCAGAGACATAATTCTTTTGTTTTTGTTATAATATTCTGTGTTTATCGTCGCCTAAGCAACCACATTCCAAAAGTCATTTTTCCAAACTTTTCAGGATAACATAAAACTGATTTATTAATATTATTATTATTATTATCCCAATAACGCACAAAAGCGGGTATATTGATTTAATTTATACGAGAAATAATAAGAAATTGATGAGCGCCTCCATTTCGCCAGTACATCACATGAAAACAGATTAGTTGTAGCATGTGGACAAAATTGGCTTAAGCAGCAGTAGTGCCTTCGGTTTTATTCAAATTATGGCCTCGGAAATGGATCCCAAAAGTGACTGATATAAAGTATATTTATAGTATAGTTAGTGTTCAAAAATTATCTCCAACTTTCGTCGAATGCGTTAACAAAGGTAGAATATCCTCCACCATCTTAAATTCGTTAAATCTTGAAATAATTCAAAACAGAATCCTTAAGGACAACAATTGCGGAATATCTTAAGTATAACTTAAAAACCGTTAAATCCAGAAATATTTCAAAATAGAGCGGAAATATTCAAAAATATATCCTTAAGGACGAAAACTAAAATGACAACAATGGCGGAATATCCTTCGGATAAATTAAAAACCGTTAAATACTGAGCAATTTCAAAATAATATCCTTCAGGACAAAAACTAATATATATATATATATATATATATATATATATATATATATATATATATATATATATATATATATATATATATATATATGGCCCAAAGATTTCCTTCCACCATCTTAAAACGGAATCCTGAAGGACGAAAAGTAATAAAATCCTTAAATCTTGAAAGAAAAAAGAAAGTATTATCCAGAAGGACGAAAACTAAATTCTAAGTGAAGAAAGAGAGTGGCCAAGGATGTCCTTCTCCCGCAAAAAACCGCCAGATCCTAGCAGATCTGAAAAACAGTATCCTTATAGCTTAACTGTCGATATGTATGTACATGGTAACCATAGATATGTATTAAAAAAAGAAAAATGACTTATAAATCTATAATTATATATTAGTTACAAATTTAATGTTTTATTATCTATTTTTACTTGTACACGTTTTATTTCCATTTATATCTTATCTATTTATTTGTATTTACAAGATGAAACAAGAAAATGTTCTCCAGAAATTCATCCTCAACTTAATTTTTTCTTTATTATATTGTCATAATTGTTTTAGTTCTAGGACTCCATCTGGACAAACGTTTTAACTTGAAAATTTGAAACACGATTGAAGCGACAAGGAATTGCTATCGTTTTCGATTACATTTATTACAATGTAAAAATACTCATTTACATGATTATCTGACCTATATAGGCATACGAAATTGAGTTTTTGGCTCCACTAAACCATCAAATTTTTCTCGTATCCAAAACTTCCAAACCAAAATCCTTCAAAAAATCCTCATTGCTCCTTATTAGGTAACTTGGTGGTTGATGATTTTGAAGTTGTATACGTATTAGTAGTAATAGTATTAATGCGTAGAGAAAGTAACTGTTTTCTTCTGTCATATCCAGAAGAAATTCTAGGAGAAACAAACGCAAATTTAAAGTAATGAAAAGTGATTTCTCTTTAGCAAAATTACTCAGTTCGCTTTCACTGTTGAGAAAACTGAAACTTATGTTTTCTTATGGATGCCAAACGTTTCCGCAAACGTTAAGAGCAAATGAAAGCCTTAAGATTTTTGTTTGTTTGTTTATTTCGTTTAACGTCACTTTATGCTGCTATGGCTAATCGGACAATGCTACGGTGGGAGTCCTAAATTTTGCCTATCCAGGTATAATTAGGATAGGGATCTTTAACAAGTACCTGACATCGCACAGGCTCCGGACCACCATTTTACGTCCCTTCCGAAGGACGGCATAGCTAAGGATTTTTTACTCCCTTTAAAAAATCCTGAGGTCATCTGCCGTGCTGAGAACCCGCGATCTTGGGTTTAGTAGGTTGCTATGCTAACCACTACACCACAGGTGACCCCCTTAAGATTTTTAATTATAAAGTATTATATTTTCTTTAAAAATATTTTTATTGAAGAAGGATAACTGTAGCTACACAGTCTGAAATAGGATGATCTGAATTCAGTAAATAAAGTTGAAATAATAGGATTGCGGTTACTGAAACGAGCGTGTGTAGTTCTTCATTTGGATTACGAAACAATCATTAAAACAAGTAACCAGAGCTTAATTCATTGGAGGATGGTATCCAGGCAACGGTTGTTAATTTCAACATCAGACATTCGGGTATTATTATTGCTATGGTTACCGATGACAAATCGCTTTGGTATGATCAAGGAGCCATTGCAAGTTCGTTTGTTCTTTATCTACAGGTCTGTCAACATATACACATTTAGTATATGTGTGGTAAAAGATGAAAATGGACAATGACATGTCCATAACCTGTAAAGAAATACCCATTAGCAGTACTTCAATAAATGTTCTAAATTAGAAAGTCCCTGAAAGTCTATTCAGACACCTATGAGAATTATCGGGAATCGAGTGAGAAACAAATGGATATGTGGATCCGAGTGGATATGTAGCTTGTCATGGATGGATATGTATGTATCTTGTTTGGGCAAAATCATTAACATGAGGGGCATTTAAATAGTTATGGATAAGTTTACTTGTGACATAATAAGCAGCATTGAGGATTTTACGAAGATTGATACTAGGAGGATTGGATGGTTTAGTGAAGTCCCAAAGTGAAGTCCCGATTAATTTTGTGCTGAATAAAATCTGTGTAATACTTCTTGGGCTACAGATCCCCTCAAAATAAGAGAAACAAGTGTTTCTTAAAATAATGTTGCTCAAACATAAAAACTCAATGTTGGCCTTCTACAACGTTATACATAAATTTAGAAACCTAAATCTTTGATTAAAAAAACCTTAATTAAAAATAACAAAACATGATTTTTGTTTTATGGGTTATTAGTTGACTGAAATGTATTTAAAGTTGCAGGTTGTTGGGGTATGCAGTCATAGATACAAAGCAATTAAAATTAAATTTTAATTTATAATGGCATTATAAATAAAAATTTAATTTTAACTGTTTTGTATCTATGGCTACATACCCCAACAACCTACCTGATTTTATTTTTTACTTAAAACTAATTTTTAATTAAGGAAATCACCGCCTTCCTCATATCTACATGACAAGTGAATATAATAAAACATAAGCTGTTGACTTGTTTGAACACAATTCTTCAAATATTCACAATTTTAGTTAGACTAAACCACGATAGAAGGCGCAAAGATCATTATAACGACATTGTTGCAGTTATGCAACGGAATGAGTTAAAATACTGAGATAATTTAAACAATAAGAAATATTAAAAACCAATTCACAATGGATAATTATTTAGTTTCGCTATTTGGAGGGCTGATGAGGTATTATTAGTGGATTCCAGAATACTTTAATCGAAAGTTTAAAAATATTATTGTATTAAAAGTTTGTACCAGAGTTATGTTGCATTCCTTCATCTGATACTAATTTGAACTCTAAAAGGTGGCCATAGCTACGTTGTTTAATATTTTAGTAGCATTAGAGATGAATAATTATTTAGCGAATAACAATAGCTAATGAATGCAAAATTCCAGAATTAAAATTGACCCTTTTCTGTGACCATGGCCCAAAAATAAGCTGTGGGTTTATTTCTGTACTATGCAGTAATAAATTTACACTGTTTATAATTATTCAGTTAAAATTTAATGAGGTATAGTTATAATTAGTTTAAATGTTTCAAAGTATAATTTAATAACTGTACCAGCTTTTATTAAAACAGTAGATGTTTTAAAAACATTTTGTCTCTGCGAGAAATTTTCGAGTAGTTGGAAAAATTTGGTAATTTCAGATAAAATATACGTAGATTTCAAATAAGTAATATACGATGTATAAGTAAAAAAAAAAGGCCGAGCCAACCCAAAAGTTCTATACTGACACTACCAACCTCTGACCACACATTTTGTTCTATTTACATAGCATGTCTACAGTTTTTCGGTTTTACGGAATTTTTTGCAATAATTTGACACACTCATAAAAAATATTTATTTTTATTAGTTTATTTGATAGCTAAATATTATTGAAACAAATGACAGATAAAGGTATGTACAGGAAGGCGAGGTTTAATAGAAATAGGTCGTAGTGGTGGCCTTGGCCGTGAGTGAGAGTGGTATTACGTAACTCGCTACTTCCCTTTCTTCAAGGCGAGAACATTTTTAAAGTTCTGTTGAAGTTTTGTTAATATAAATAAACAAATTTTAAAGATCTATCCAAAGGCGTTAATTATCCCATTTTTGGGTCAATTACCTAATTGAATGATTCAGTGTTTGGGGGCCAATTTTTTAAAATACTTTTTTCCATCGATCACAAGTCAGAACGAATAATATATATATAAGAGAAAAGATTTGACCCGGTCGGGATTTGCCTGGTTCGGATACGACCCCGGTGGCCTAGTTGGATAAGGCGCCACGCTAGAGAGGTGGAAACTCGGGTTCGAATCCCGACCGGGTCAAATCTTTTCTCTTCAAAAAATAAAATAATATATTTAATAATATTGATTTATATCAAGAAAAATTAATTTACATATACATATATATATATATATATATATATATATATATATATATATATATATATATTTAGATTAAGGTACAGAGAAATACAAATTTTAGTTTTAAAAACTACTAAACGAGATAGACTTGACCAAATTTACGAAAATTCACTATTTTGGTTGGAGACAAGTAGTTTAGAAATTTGATCTCCACATAAGAATTTTTTTTTTTTAAATATTTATTAAATGATAAAGTAAAACATTCGCATTAAGAACTTTGTATTTCTGCACAAGCACTGTTCTATAAATATATTAAAGTAATAAGATTTATAAATATTCATTAATCAATACCATATTATCAGTTAAGCATTTTCGTAACCTCAACTGCGGCAGTTCAAATCCGGCCTGAGAGGGATGAAAGTTATTTCGAGGCTAATTCACGTAATAAATCTCAACCTTTTCAATATGGCTCGAAGTTAGTAGCCTGTAGGGTACCCCATACTACCTGCTCTAGTTAGTAACCTGTAGGGTACCCCATACTACCTGCCCTAGTTAGTAACCTGTAGGGTACCCCATACTACCTGCCCTAGTTAGTAGCCTGTAGGGTACCCCATACTGCCTGCCCTAGTTGGAGTTGATAAGAACGCTAAGCCCCAAGAAACTACAGAATAAATTTCTCTGTCTGATTGTTAAAACATTACAATAATAATAATAATAATATATAATATATATATATATATATATATATATATATATATATATATATATATATATATATATATATATATATATATATATATATATATATATATATATATATATATTATTTTATTTTTTGAAGAGAAAAGATTTGACCCGGTCGGGATCTTTTCTCTTCAAAAAATAAAATAATATATTTTAATAATAATGAATAATATCAAGAAAAAAATTACATATATATATATATATATATATATATATATATATATATAAAATATATATAATATATATATATATATAAAATATATATATATAAATATATATATATATATATATATATATATATATAATATATATATATATATAATATATATAATATATATATAATAAAATATATGCAAAGAATGAGAATGAGTTGACTTCCCTGCTAGAAACGGTAAAAACATACAGCGAAGATATTGGAATGGAGCTTGGAATCGAAAAATGTGCTTTACTAATCATAAAACGAGGAAAAGAAAGCAAGACAGTAAATATACAGATCCCGAAAGACGAACCCATTCGGCAACTCCAAGACCAAGATTCATACAAATATTTAGGGATGCATCAGCTGTTGAAGTTTAAGCCGGATATAAAGAAATATTTTGAAGATCAGTTTAAATACCGAGTAAAGAAAATATTTAAAAGCTGTTTATCCGGTGGAAACTTGGTTAGTGCATTCAATACTTGGGCTGTACCAATTCTAGCTTACTCCTTTGGAGTTTTAAAATGGAGCACTACAGATCTTGAGGCTTTGGATCGCTACGCAAGAGTCCAAATGGTGCTTTGCAGAAAACGGCACCCCAAGTCCTCAGTGCCCAGGCTGTATCTTCCTAGAAAGATTGGAGGACGCGGGCTGACTAGTCTGTTGAAAGCATGTCGAATGGAGGAAAACAATATTCGCAACTATGTGCTATCTAGTGACTCGTCTTTACTATCCCTGATTGGGTCGTTTGATAATAATTATACCGCCCTCAATTTGTTAACAGGAGCCACCCCAGAAATTGTTACTGACGCCACCTGGACTGATTCCTGGAAAAATAAAGCCCTGCATGGAAGATTTTATCATTCTCTAACGGACGAGGGAGTGGATATCGAAGCATCCCTAACATGGATGAAATATGGCAACATCTTCCCGGAAACCGAGGGATTCTTTTTAGCTATCCAGGATCAAGTTATCGCAACAAAAGCATACAGGAAGTATATATGTGGGGAGACCATAGATGATCAGTGTCGCCTTTGCAAAAATGCCGTTGAATCGATCCAGCATGTAACTTCTGGATGCAAAGTACTGGCTGGCAAGGAATATCTCCAAAGGCATAACAATGTAGCCAAGGTTGTGCATCAAGCTATGGCCCTCAAGCTGAAGCTGTTGGATAAGAGTTGTCCCTACTATCATTATCATCCACAACCCATAATTTCAGAAAAAGGGATAAAGATATTTTGGGATCACCCGATAATTACTGATCATACGATCATAAACAACAGGCCGGATATAGTGATCATAAACAAAGTAGGGAAATCAGCTTTTATTATTGAAATCGGTGTGCCATCAGATGACAATATGTTCCGAGTTTTAGCTGAGAAGAAGAGGAAATACCAGGAGCTGGCAGAAGAACTGAAACAACTATATAGACTCGATAAGTGCAGTGTCTTGCCCATGATTATATCTTGCAATGGACTGATTCCGAAAGACACAATTTGTTCAATAGAGAAGTTGGAGCTGCCAAAAACAGTGCTACAAAAAATGCAACAAGCAGCATTGTTGGGAACTACAACAATAGTTCGGAAATTTTTAAATTCCAAATAAACATTCATGGTTGACCATGCTTGGTCCCCAGAATGTTTGCTACCACTAGGTGTGAAAACAAAAATAATAATAATAATGCTATATTTGTATTTTGTATTCTTAAATAGTAAAGCCTATATGTTAATTAAATAGCATGCCGCCTGTTCTGTTTCATCTGCATGTAGTTATCGAAGAAATATAAATCAAACACAAAAATCTAACTGAACTTGTATTGCATTGTGATTTCTTTGAAAATGTCAGGTTGTCCCTCGACTCGCTCACCTAGTTAGCTCAATAAAAATGCTACTTCATATTTCTGATTTTCCTAAGAAAAGATTCTATCTTATATTATGAAGGAAAAAATAAAAATCTCAATCGAATAGTCCCTTTAAATCGTTACTTAGAATATATATCCTTTCACTAATTAAATACTTTCTTCTTCTTCTTTATTTGCGCATGAAGCTATCTTTGGCCCGCTACACAGCCTTCTTCCAGTCGTCTATCAGCACAGCCTTAGATATATTTTCGATAATATTAAGTCCTCGGAGACGCCATCGAACCATCTTCTCTTCGGTCTTCCACGAGGTCTCACTCCATCCGGGCTATCCCAGAACAATTTTCGGTATGTTCTGCTCTCATCAATCCGGTATACATGCCCCATCCATTTTAGCTGTTGAACTCTTGTTAATATTGTGAATGGCAAGTCACCATACAAATCGTATAGCTTCCCGGTTCTTCCTTCGCCACACATACCGTTATCCTTTATCGGACCAAATATATGCTTCAGTACTTTCCTTTCGTAACAGTTCAGTTTCGTGGCTACTGACTTATTAATAGTCCATGTTTCGCAGGCATACGTGGCTACCGGTCGCACTAGAATCTTGTATAGTCTTATCTTGGTTGCGCGGCTTGTGAGTCTACTCTTGATAATGCTTTGTATGGAGAAGAAGGCTCCGTTGGCTGATATTATCCGACTTTTAATTTCCTCATTTCCATCGAGGTGTTCGTTTATCCAGGCGCCTAAATATTGGAAACTTGTGACGGTTTAGAGGGTTTTGCCTTCCATATAATAAAAACGCTGTGGACGAGCAAGAGTTTTCCTTCTCTATACCATTATTTTGGATTTATCCTCGTTCATATGCAATCCCATTCTTTTAGCTTCTCTGCCCATTTTGTTAATCAAAAAATTAAATACTTTAAACATAAATAAAGCATTAATGTTCATTTATAAATATACTGTATAGAAACTTATAGCTTTAATTAATGAAAACTTAAGAGATAGGAAACTATGAACTATAAAAGTACGACCGTCAAATATGTTCCATAAATTGGACAAGTTTGAAAAAAGTAGAAATGATTGAAATATGTATACTTACAAATAGAAGTAAGTATGTATCGCCGATACAAATGGACGATACGAATGTGAAAAAACGCGTTCCTGTGCGATCTTTTATCGACAAAAAAAAAAAAGATCGATTTTTACTTCTTTCGGACATTTTCACTATCGATTCTTTGACAGGGTTATTCCCACAGTTTACGTTTTTTCAGATAAGGTTGCCCTTTAAGTTTTGAGATATGCCATATCGCACATTAGTCCTAAAGTAAATAAAAAACGTTTTTCTTACATTCGATACTTGCATTTAAATCGATGATATCATGGAAGGTGAAGAACTTTCAGAGATTTAAGATTTTGAACAGACAAACATTTTCATTTTATTTGTATAGATTAATTAAATGATTGAGATGAAAAATACTGTTTTCTTTTTTTTTCAGATTTCTAATAGAACATCGCCATACTATCTTCGTAACCAACAATTACTCCAAAATCTGAATAAAAATAAGTGAATGTGCATATTTTAAAGTAACAGTACTTCTAAATGTGAAGAAAGGGTGTTAAAAGAAAGCTTCATTAAGCTAAGACTTTTTTGTAAAATATTTAAGGTGAAAGGCAGAGTGTGGGAGTAGTGAGAGCAGTTTAATAGTTAGCTCTCTAAGTAAGGGCTTTACAGTTAAATCTTTAAGTGCTTTTCTGGGTTCAGACCAAATGTGGTAAAACACCAATAGTACCTATACCAAAAGTATAGAAACTTGAAATTTTCGATTGAAAGTGGTTAGTAA
Source organism: Euschistus heros (assembly GCA_003667255.2). Taxonomy (NCBI): domain Eukaryota; kingdom Metazoa; phylum Arthropoda; class Insecta; order Hemiptera; family Pentatomidae; genus Euschistus; species Euschistus heros. The sequence continues at coordinate 1,694,132 of RCWM02000110.1, forward strand.
TTTTTTCCTGAGTCCTGGATTGGGTTCTACTAGGGAGATGAAGAATCGAGAGTTCCAGAACCAGGTAGGAGAATGTCCAGGAAGAAATGACTGGCCGTGGTCTTCTGGATGATAGTTTGGATCGAAGTGCTTGGAGCTCTGCGCTGCGTAATTGAGACAAACTTGTCGAAAAGTAAAGAGTAAGATTTAACATTGTCCAAAAATTTTACTTCTTTTAAAGGTCCTCCATGTATCAGGAATAGCATCATAAACAAAGATTTTGACCGTCCAAAATAACTCTTCCAGGGTAATATGTTAAGACATATCAAATCGGTAATAGATGTGTGATCATCATTGATATTGGACAAAATCATCATGGATAATTTGAGTGTATTTATTTTTTTTTCTATTGATTAAATAATCATCACGTATTATCTATATAATCATCTCCTTGATAACAACACTTGGAGTTAGATTAAAATCTTATCTGTACATCATTATGTTTTATCAAAACTATGTGTTCACCGCTGTTCTTCATTACCGAATGTAAATCTGTATAGTATATATATGTATATATATATATATATATATATATATATATATATATATATATATATATATATATATATATATGTATGTATAGTTAAGCACAGTCAGTAAGGACTTGGATGGGTGACCACCCGAAACGAATGATCATCCTCCAAGGAAATCGTAGTTAGCCCTGGCGAGGAAGTGATGACCCTACTCCGTGTATTTTAATCGCGTATTATGAGGTGGTCTTTTAGGATGTAAAACAGCCTCCTGGAGGTTGCATGGAGGGTCTGCTACGTTAAAAAATATTAATTTCCAAGATGGTCGGCTGATCTTCAACAAACATATTCTATGGATCTAGACCGATTTTCATAATATTCTTAAACCAGAGTGTTTAAACGTAGGACGGAAGGAAAGGCAGTGGCGATCAGGCAAAACGGACAGGCAATAGACCTAAGGGTAGCTTGCCACCGTACAATGGAAACCTCACCATCGCGAGGTCGATTATTCCTTTCAGGATGCATGTGCTCGCATAAACAATATATGTCTGCAGGAAGACCATCTTCCGTGGGCTAATTTCTTCACGATCTGTAGTACCAACTGAAAATGAATGTGTGTGTATATATATATATAAAGTATATTATTGAGGATTTTCAGAAATAACCACAAATTGTTTCTCTAAAAGTACAAAGTTTTATTTTAATTAACAGCTATTACAATAATTATCGTTTAGCTATGACAATTACACTTTTATCTCACCTGAAAATGCCAAGAAACGACATTTAATGTTTTTTAATATCGGCTCCTCAATATATTTCCGTTATAATAATTTGCACACAAATAACCTGCACATCATCTGTTTTTAGTTCAGCGTCATGATGAATTAATCAATTAATTAATGAAATGTCATTTGTACTTTAATTACATATATATCTCGGCCAGTGGTTGTACAATAAATAAATAAATAAATAAAAAAATAAATAAATAAACATATATATATATATATATATATATATATATATATATATATATATATATATTTATTTATTTATTTATTTATTGTACAACCGCTGGCCGAGAAATAGTGCAACCATTTCAGGTATTGAACCAAAGACGGTTTGAGGGTTGCAGGTTACAGGATTATAGTTATTTTATTCTTTTAGCATTCAGTTCAGATCCGAAACGACCTACCTCTTTTTATAAAAATAATAATAAATAATCATGTAAATAATTTTGGGATTCGATCTGATTATTGATATTGAAAAAGCTTCATAACTCGAATGTACAAGAGACACACAGCATGCAGATCTGTATTCAATAGAACGCTCTAGAATCAACGCTATTGAATAAAGTTCTCTTATTGATAGAATCCCTACCCCATTTGATTGATGTCTTTCTAATACTTCAACCTGAGGAAGGATCTATCCCAAGAAGTCCTTCATAATGACCATTGCACAATCATGCGTTAGAAAGTGGCCCGGCATCATATTTATAAAGGGAGCCTTTTGTCCGCCATTTTCTATTCATCTTTCGCATATGTCGGGACCTTACTTTCTACAGTCAACAGTACTTTCTTGACGAATGGTACTCGGCGTTATGAAATTACTTTCTTCCACTTAGCGCGTGATGACTATGCACAATAAGTGTGAAGGAAGGAGATGGAGGGGTCGCTTTGGGTGACAGCAGATCGAGGAGGCATTATAGCTGTGGTACGAGGGCATAAAAATAATAATGAACAATACATAGTATATAGAGGTACGTAGGCAACGAGAGCTGATGAAATGAATAATAGCGATTAAAGTTTACTCATTTACTAAAATGAGTACTTAAGTTTTCTAATAGCAATACTCCTAGGAGATATGACTCTTACGGTACTAAATTTCACACATCCACAACATGCCATGAACTTTGTTTATTTTACTGTACTTTCACTTTTTTAATTGCAATAAAAGATAGACATCTTATTATCAAGAATTATAAAAATGACCGCTTGTAATCAATTTGTCCCGAGAAGATCTCTGACTACAATTACATTTAATGGAATTTATATGCACAGTATGATAGGTTTATAGAAAAGAAACTATCAGTAAAGAGTTGAGGTTGAACAAAAGGTAATCGTACTTAAATCCTCTTCATCATAAAAGAATGAAATTCAAAAATAGATTCGAGAAAACAGAAGCTTTTTCTATTATTTTAAATATAGATTGAATGTTTCTCCTCTTGAAATGAAAAAGTTTTTGACGAGCTTATTTTACAGTATTTGAACGTTTCTACTAACAAAACTTTAAATGCAGGATTTCTTTAAAATAAATCAATCCAGCTACTCATGATTTTATAGATGGATCAATATAATTCAGAATTTGTTTTTGTTTGCCTATTTATTGGAATTTAAAAAAAAAAAAAAAAAAAAAAAAAAAAAAAAAAAAAAAAAAAAAAAAAAAAAAAAATCAAGTAAATGTCATTAACATGTCAAGTGCTATGTGAGAAGGTCCCGAAACCATTCATTTTTTTTCTGAGAGATTTTCATATATACTCACTCAATAGGATGGGAAGCAAGTTGAGATACTTGTGGATTTGAATGGTTATGTAGTTTACTATGAAAGGGAAGGTATCTTCTTTGAGCTAAACCGTGACGAGCAGTTTCTTGTCGTTTTAGTCTTGAATTTCAAGTAAAACGCTTGTCCAGTTGGAGTCAGTAGGTAGTAGATCTGTTCAACAGGGATCAATGGAATATTATCAATTGGGAATTGAATTATTTTCCACTTCTATGGTATTTAGGTAGGCGCACTAGCATACTGGCTGTAGCACAAGACTGGCAAGTTTTAGGTCTGAGTTCAAGTCTGGATAATGGCAAACAATTTATTTTCTGCTGTTTCAGCAATGGATCGTCTGGAGAGATTGGGGTACACATAGGGTTGATAAAGTCGCTACCCTTAAATGTGGAAAAACCTGACGGTTGAGCGTAATTTGGGCCAAATCTCCTCCTTTCACAACCGTTTTTTTTTTCCAGTAAAAACAAAAACAAACCACTCAAAGAGGAAACCCATAGGTTTTTTAAATTTACTCGACCGAGTAACTACCCTCTTATTTACACCACATCATTTTTCTTTCACTCCTAATTCAGAGCTCCAACATATCTCTTCCCTCCAAAAACCTTGGTAAGTGCCAACATGCACACGATTTCTTGTGTAACATTATACCTTAATATAATAAATATAATTTTTATAAATAGAAAAAAATTGTTTATGCTCTGAATGTTTGTATGTTTTTAGAATCATTAATTTTTAGTAGTTTAATTTAATAGTTTTTACAAAAAATTAATTTTGTAATGAGCAAGGTACCTCTAACGTAATGCTGATCTACAAGCGCAAAATATGTAAATAAATCTTCAAAAGAACTGCTCTCATAGAAAACAATTCACTAACGAACCAAACTAGGTTTCCAACGCTCTCTAGTGAGTAATGCTTCCGAGTTCAATAGTTTATAGCAATATATTGAGCTCAAGATATTTAGAGTTCCAAGACACAGCATGTCCAAGGAACAGTAGTCTCCCCTACATATTTGCTTCCATTCAAATACATCGTGCATGTTTAAGTTACTCTTAACATTTCGAAAAATCAAAGTAATTATTTTCCGTTCCCAAAGGGTAAGTAGAAGTAATAAAACCTCCCATAACATTCCCCCATTTTACAACCGCCTTTATACCTTTCACCGGGATATTATTGTTGGGAGAAATTTTGTCGTGCCTTACAGGACCATGAGAATGACGAAGCATTACTAGTCAAGATTTCACTGTACTTAAGCAAACTGTAGGGTATTTTAAATGGGAGGAGAGATTTATCTACCAGGGAATTCTTAAACATTATGACGATCGAAGGATAAACAACATAATTACTAAGATAAAATATGGAATTAACAAGAATTATATAGGAAATACAAAATTACAGCATATTAATATATACCTCAACAGTTACAAAAAAAAAAGGATAAATTACGATATACGTTATTATATAAGGTGATTAATTAATATATGAGAAAATTAAGCAATAATATCTTCTAACGTTAATTTTATCATTAAAAAATTATATTTATAATAATTGGGACACGTTTCGTGGCTTTGCCATATTTTCAAGCCCTAAAAAACAAAAATAAAACTATAGATAATAATATAATAAAACTGTATCATGACAATCATAATAATTTTTTTTTCATTTATATATAATATTTATAAATATTATCATTTTGTATTACCACGAATTTTCATTGTCAATAAAAAATTATTTTTTCAACTAAAAGTTACGTCATTTATTATTATCAACATATTTCTGCAAACAATATATAAAATTATTTATTATGTATATCATTATTACCAAGGTTACAAAATGTATTATTTTTTATTATTATATGTGTATAGTAATTTAAATTTTTTTATATTTACCTTATTTAATAGAATATTTCAAGCGCTATTAAAGGACATTATAATGTGGTGTTACTTATTGCTTATCCATATTGAAACTGATTTATATATTTGTATATTTTATAAATATAAATCAATTACAAAACATATCTATGTATATTAAACTTTGAGAACCTCTGTCGATTGTCACATGTTATTTATTTAATTAGAATATTAAGAAAAAAAAAAAACAAAAAGCGCTATTTAAAAAGGACATTATAATGTGGTGTTACTTATTGCTTATCCATATTGAAACTTTGAGAACCTTGTATTGTCACATGTTCACAGGTGTATTTATTTTATAAATATAAATCAATTACAAAACATATCTATGTATATTAAACTTTGAGAACCTCTGTCGATTGTCACATGTTCACAGGTGTGATTTAATTAATCTATCGATAAATTTTTTTTTTTTTTTTTTTTTTTAATAATATGTGGTCCAAACATTAAGAAAAAAAAAACAAAAAACAAACCTGCATTCTAAAATTAAAACTATTGCATTAACATCCTGGCAGATCTGTAAAACAGTGTCCTTATAACAGGAGCCATCTCTTAATCCCGCCCCGAACCCCCACCGCCACTCTTCTATATCGTACCTTTTTAGCAAAAAGAGTAAACGGGAAGGAGTCGTTAGCGTTGAAAAACTATCTCCAGCCTCCCGTAGAATGCGTTAACGACGAATTAATATCCTTCCGCCATCTTAAAACAGTTAAATAGTGAAATATTTTTAAAAAAGTGTCCTTTTAAGGTCCGCCATCTTAAAACCGTCAAATATTTTAAAACAGTATCCTGGAGGACAACAAATCCTTCGGATAACTTAAAAAACCGTTAAAAACATATTATCCTTAAGGACGAAAAAGCTGATTCTAATTGTGGATGGAGAGAGTGGCCAAGGATGTCCTTCGGCCTCAAAAAATCGTCAGATCCTGGCAGATCTGTAAAACAGTGTCCTTATAACAGACGTTCAAAATTAAAATATTCTCTATTTGTTTTTCTTTTTATTGGAAAACAAACATAAATTAGTGTGAAGATATGATTACAGTAACATGTCAATAATTTTTTAAGAAACTACCCATTAGTAATCTACATTAGAAGATCCCTTCTAAGGATCTTCCAGATCTTTCTAGATCCCTCGTTTGATTACCTGGAATCTAATGGAAAGCATGTTGAGAGACAAGAGGGCATCTTATCATGGAAGCATAGCTCAGTTTGGGCAAATCATTTAACATATAAGACATTTAGATAAATACGGATATGTTTATTTGTGGCGTACAGGGAGTGGTGCAGTATCGACATGCCAAAACCCAATTTGCATAAAAAAAAAAGAAATAAATAAAAAAAAAATATTGAATTCTGTGTGGTAGTCAATGGCAGGAATAATTCATATAAATTATTTGATCAGAGGTGAAGCCCTCACATACACATCGTAATGCAGAACGAGGCGTATAGGAAAAGCCAAAAGATAATTGCATTGGTTAGTCGGAAGGGACCTATACTCTTGCAATACAATGCCAAAACTCATGCTTTGCGACAGACATTAAAAAAACTAAATGAGCTGTGTTACGAAGTCCTTCCACACCCACATTTTTCACCAAAATTATCTCCAGCTTATTTCCATCTGCAAAGAAATTCGGACAACTTCTTTTAACATCACATTTAAATCAAAAAAAGATTTTCTTACATTATTTCTTCACTAAACCCTGAATTTTTTAAAGTGTGGGATTGAAAATTTAACACGTTGCGAAAAATGAATAGAAAATGAGATTAAATATATTTAAAAGAATGTTTTGATTTCAAGTAGTTTGTTTCTTAGTTGGGGTTTAACGTCCTCATGTACTCCAACTAGGACAAGTTATTACCCTACAGGTAACTAATCTATTCTAGTCATGGTTAGAGGTTTAAGATTCATTTCGTGGGTCCATGATGAAATAAATTTTAAACCGCCCAGTTAGGATTCGAACCCACAGAGATCGCTGAAAATACCCCCAACTCACTGAACCATCGAAACCCCTCATAAAGTAGTTTTAATACAAACCATTCCTGTGGAAACGGATATTTCATATGAAACGATCTAATTGTACAATAAAAGCTACTTTGGTTGACCTTAATTTTATAGAAAAGGAGATAATTGGAGTGTATAGTCATTGAAACCGTGAAGAAGGCTTGAACTGAAAGCCCGAAACGTCGATACTATAACTTGATAGTCTTTTACTATAAATGTTTCATTTAAGGAGATTAATATCAAGTTATTATATTAAAAAGGCATAACTCCTCATTTGCTTTATTCATTAACTACATGTTTTGGAGCTTGTCATGTTGCTCCATCTTCAGGTTCTTACACTGTGATATTCTCACTGGTCATCTCATCTACCAGATGACCAGTGAGAATATCACAGTGTAAGAACCTGAAGATGGAGCAACATGACAAGCTCCGAAACATGTAGTTAATGAATAAAGCAAATGAGGAGTTATGCCTTTTTAATGTAATAACTTGATAGTCTTTTATTGTTTCTATGACAGCATATCTTCAATTATTCCATTCCTCGAAAGCAGTTTTTATTTTGTGTCATCACAGAGGCAGTAGAAAATCAGGTAAAAACTCATAGTCGCCTTTCTCCTCAACGAGAAAGATTCCTGCCGCTATGCGTGAGTGGAGAACAAAACAAAAGAAAAAAGTGCGAGATAAATAACAGAATATAAAAGTAGAAAAGTTCCATAACAGTTGAGGTTTTCCTGGAAAAAGAGCTTTTCCGCCATCCCCTACTGTGCCCGCCTCTTTCGTAATACAGTTTTTCTCGCTCCAGGAAAATACACTTTCCCTTTTAGCTTGACACAGTTCTCCGAGATTTTTCACAACGAACAACTGAAGATTGGATCTGTTGGATGTTTAGGAGAGGTTCGGGAATTTTCGTTGAATAGTGAGTAATTTCTTAAATAATAATTAATAAATGGGTCATTCCAATCAGTTTTATGCAAATTGTTTTATTTCCATTGTCTCATTAACATTGAATGATTATGTTAATATGTCAAATGTTTCTCATCAGCTGAAAATACAGTTCTCAGTGGCCTTTCATTGGGGTTTGGCTTCTATGAGATAAGACATGAATTTTCAGGCAACAACAATATACAAAAAACATCGAAACAGACCATAAAAAAAAACTACAATGTGCTTTAAAAAGTTTGATGTTATACCGTACATAATGTTTAACCAAAGAGTAGAAAAAATAATAATTATTAGCGGGCAAAAAGAACAAAAAAAAAAAAAACATAAGATTTTTATATACAGTAATATTCATTATTTAAATTTCTCATATTAAAATTCAATTTTCAATAACACTAACTCATTAATATATTTTAAACAAGAGCTGCAACATCTAACACAACAACACATATGATTTTAAAAATGCTATCTTTGAAAGTTATGTCCAGCATTATACTGCTATGCAAACAACGAAGGCTGTATCAACCAAAATTGTCTTGAACAGAAAAATGGCTTCAAAGTTTCGATATCGTTTTTTACTATGTTTGTCAAACCTTATTAGGAAAAATCGATTTTTTTCATTGTATAGAATTTACACACCAGTTTTAATATATAATGAAAAATATATAAAATTCAGTTTTCCATTAAAAAGAGAGATAAAAAGTTTCTATGACTGAGAAACTATTAAATTGTCGTCTGTTTTTATGAACATTAAGGCAAATAAAAATCTGAATTTTGACCTATTTGGTCGATTCTTTCTTAGCAGGGTATTAGTATAGGTCTAATGTGATTTTGAATTTTTTTTTGAGAACTATGCCCCACCGAATGCAAAACTGTATTAAATCATAACAATTTTAAATTAATTATTTTTTTTTAATACGGCTTGGTTTTATTTAATTAATTTAATAATAGTACAAATAAGTTTCATGTGCCCTGGTTAAATTATTTATTTATTTACATTTTGGTGCCATGTACCCCCACATTTGGTTAGAGGCACCATACTCAGGCTCAGAACTATAATTCCTTGTACAGGTTTGTTTCTTTTAAAAATTGAATAATGTGGTTGTGGAGATACGAGTTGTTTTCTAGTAATGTTGCAATGTCTTGATTCGTCACACCGTTATCTTTTCTTTGCTTTTTGTTTTTTTGGCATTCAATAAGAATGTGTTCTATTGTCAATTGTTGCCATTAATTTTTCACTCTATTAATTGTTGTATGATTTTAGATTTTCTTGTACAGTCAAAAGCTTTTTCAATGTTGAAAGAAATACATAGTAAGTGCTGCCTGTTTTCGAAGGCTTTCATGATTGCAGCATGAAATTTGATTGATTGGTGATTAGTTGATCTGAATGATCTAAAACTGCATTGATTTGGGGATATTAATTTTCTATTTTCCAGTTCCCAAGTTAGTCTCCTATTAACCATTTTTTCCATTATTTTACAAGGTACAGATGTGATTGATATTAGACGATAGCTATCAATTTGTTGAGGGTCTTTGTTCGGTTTGAGAATAAAGGATAAAATTATAAAGGATGTAAATATCTAAAAAATAAAAAAATAAATTAAAAATAAAAATGAAACTTTTAGCTTAGAAAATAAAAAAATCAATTGTGTGATATCTATGTAACAACCTTTCTGTTTATTAACTACGAATAGATAAAATATAGTAGTTGGCTCGCATAAGGTGTGTTTGGTAGACTAAGGGATCTGGTTAAGTGAATTATGACGAAAATAATAAAAATAATTTTTTTTTTTAATCAATATTTGCTACTATATGAAATAAATACATAAAGTAAATGTGTAGAAAACATTTGAATACACTAACCGACAAACAAAGGGCAATAAGGTCAGAAAAAATGAAACGTTACAGGGAAAACAAGATAAAGTTGAAAGCCAAATTCCAAGTTACTCGAAAAACTTAAATACTGATTTAAGTGATCCAATGTGAGCGTTCAAAATAAAAAGATGTGTAGAAAACCGATTAAACTAAAATGTTAATAGCTTACAAAGTAACTACCACCCACTGGTAACACTTTAATGAAAGTTCTAAATTTTTAAGAAATATTTTGTTTTAGTAGAGCCTTATAATGCCCAAATATTTTCCGAAACAATTTTTGACGGAACTAAACAAAAGAAGGAAAGAAAATAAGGAGCAAATTAGCTGAATCCAGACAACTATCCTTCCCTAAGCTCCACACCCACACATAACAAACTTAACTTAGACAAAACATAATTCCTTACCCGAAAACCCTCCGAGGTATCTGAAAAGAAGATGGCCTAGCAACCTTATTTGTAGTACGTATTGCCAATTGATAGTTGTTTTACAGATTATAATGTATATAATTTATATAGTTGTTAATGTCAATACATAAATAATTTGTTTAAATTCTATATCTCTTTATTCATATTTTTTAACGACTAAAATCAGCCTAAAGATATGTATGTAAACTTGAAATAATACAAAATTTAAAGGTAATATCGTAAGATGATTACAAAAACCAATTCCTAGCTCTAGGATATAGTCCAGCTACATTCATAACACTGCTTCAGAAGATCTGATAATACAAGGCAGTAATTCTTGTGTTCAGAGAAGCATATCGCCCCTGCCTGGTTGTTGGTAATTCTGTGGTAAAACTAGCTGATATTTCATACACTGATAGAACCTAGTTGTTATTCATAAAATGTATTTAGCATTTTACATACGAAAAGCACCTTGTCAAATTGGGCAGTATAAAAAAATAATAATAAAATCCACAATATTATATAAAAGAACAAGCTATTTTTCGGCTGAACCAATCTGTGCCATATTTTAACCACACCATCTTTATAGTTCCAGGAAGGTTTAGCAAAAATAAAATCTACCGATTTTCAATTTTACAAACAACAAATTTTATTTAAATTTCGGATCAACAATAAATGTTATACACGAACTGTAAAAAAAAAAATAAATAAAAAAAAAACAAAAAAAAAAACTGTTTGATGAACACATGTTATAAACCAAGTATATATTTGCTAGCCCTAGGCTTTCATCTTCTTGTTTTTGAGGTTCCTAAGTTAAACTCCCGAGCTCCAGATGCGACGTGAAGCTCATGGTGTCGCCTTGTGAGCCTGTTAAAGACCTCTTTGAGTCGATCAACACCCAGTTCCCGGTGAAGCTGGGAATCCCTTATAAACCAGGGTGCGTTAACCGCCATACGCAGTATTCTGTTTTGGAATGTCTTTAGTCTCTTTTTGGTTAATTTTGAAGTGTTGTACCAGACAGTAGAGGAGTAGGTCATTAGGGGCCGCAGCATGGTTTTGTATACTAAGATAGCAGTTCTGTAACGAAGTAATGATTTTATATTTAAAAGAGGGAACAAAAGTTTAAGTCTAGCGTTAGCTTGTTGTAAGATGTAGTTAGTGTGTAATCTCATAGTCAGTCTGGAGTCAAGGTGTACTTCAAGGTAACGCACTGCCTGGTCTTTAGGATTTCAGGGAACTGGGAACTGGGGATTTTCAATTAATTTCTTATTAATAATACGATAATATGTGGATACAGTGAAGTTTGAAAATTGACCGATAGGTGGTGATCACTATTCTACATGAGAGGATACAATGTTACGGTGTCATCTAGAGCATAAATTGATAATTAAATTTACTTCTTGTCAATAAAATTGTTATTCAAAAATCTATAAATATGTAGGGCGACATGTTGATCTGAGGAAAGTTTAAAAATCGACCGATATTTCGCTAATAATATTGTTAATATTCTTTGTCCACCTGGGTTACCAAATTATTCCTTAAAATTAAAAAATGGATTTCCAATTATGATTTTACGTACTCAGTAACAACTTAATCAGTGCAATTATGCCAGATTAAAAATTACAGCTTGGCGTATAAATATCATTGAGGCTATTGATCTCATTGGAAGAGCTATTGAAGAAATCCAATTTTATCTGAGAATCTCAAAAATTGCTAGTAATCCATCATTTCAATTCAAATTATTAAAATTTTCAATCAAAGTTTCTTTTAGGATTGATGAATTAAATGCCACTTCTATTGAGATTATTTTATTTGAAAACTAGTTTCGAATGCTAAACATTCATCTTCAGTTCTTCGAGGTAACTAAAACACGTGTTTTAGTTACCTCGAAGAACTGAAGATGAATGTTTAGCATTCGAAACTAGTTTTCAAATAAAATAATCTCAATAGAAGTGGCATTTAATTCATCAATCCTAATTGTATTGATCCTTCTATATCATCATGCGTACCTCAAGTAAAGTTTCTTTTGCTATTACAATTAACAAATCGTAAGGCTAGACTTACAAAAACGTTGCAGTGGATCTTTGGACTCACAATTTCTCTCTGGTCAGTTATATTTAGGGCATTTCAGAATTAGAAGTCATAACAATCAAATCATTCTCTTAACATCAAGAGATAAAACTAGAAATGTAGTTTATTCGGGTGTATTATGAATTTATTTTTTCTTTTTGCGTGCTTTCTAGAATACAAGATTTTTATTGATAAATAAATAAAATTTAAATTATTAGTTAAAATTATGTAAGTTCTTTACTCAATTTTAAAGCCGTGAAGGGGAATGTTTGAATTCGTTAGGGAAGTCATACATAATTCCCTTACATTGGAATATAGCAATTGAAACATTTTATTCAATGCAAAAGCATAGTTCCCATACGCATGAGAAACACTATCGTACAATGTCACTTTAATAATTCGCTTTGGTTTCTATAAAGCCATTCATTCCTAAATTCAACATACGAAGTGTGATCAAAAAGTTCCAGGACTTTTTATATACTATGGGAATGCAATGTCTCACAGCGATGCGGTTGGCAGCATTGTATTGCCTGACTCAACAGGAACACAGCTGTGTTTGCAGATCAATCATAACATCACTGAAAGTAACATTAGCACAGTTTATTTGAGGTTAGTTTTATAGAGTTTGGCTATTTTATGAAAATGAATGTGAAAGAAGAGTGTTTGTGTGAAACTGAACAAAACGTTTTCTGAAACCTTTTTGATGTTACAAGAGGCTTTTGGTGAAGAATGTCTAAGCCGATCATGCTGCCATCAGTGGTTCAAGAGGTTTAAAGATGGCCTTTTTTTTTGTAAAAAACGCAATGACTGTCATTCCTCAGCCCCCCTACTCACCTGACCTGGCTCCAGCCGAATTTTTTCTTTTCCCGAAGCTCAAGAGACACCTGAAAGGACGAAGATTTCAAACAGTTGACGAAATTAAAGAAAAAACAACGGAGCTGCTAAACACCTTTACAAAAGAAGAGTTTTCTGGGGCCTTTGATCAGTGGAAACACCGGTGGGAAAAGTGTGTAGCTTCCCAAGGGGAGTACTTCGAAGGAGACAAATTTGAATGACCTGTATGTTGTATGAATAAATGTATAAAGATTCAGTCCTGGAACTTTTTGATCACACCTCGTAATGGTTTATTTAAATATTATGATTAAGCTATTGGTCGAGAAACATTACAGATATAATAAAAATGTTTATTTTTTTTTTTTTTAATACGATTTTATTAACATGATCTGTATGTAACTGAATATTTCATCGCGATTTTTACCAATTTTGAGTAATCTGATTAACTTGAAAATTGGTACACATGTCAAGGACCAATGACAATACAATAATAGCACAACTTTGTTCTAATGTTCTCACTTAGTCTAGTTAAATTACTCTCAAAATGGGAGTCTGCCTTGCAAAAGGTGAAGTAGTAGGTTATATGTTTTTATACGGTCCATATGGGTCCTGAGAATAAAATATCGAAAATGAAACTAAATTTTGATAAGGGCGAAATGCTTGGAGGGGGGGGGGCGAAAAAACCCTAACTTTTTGAACTTTTTTGAGATTTTGAAAAAAAAAAAAAAACTATAGAAAAATGCTTTCCATCGAAAAAAATTTTATTTACAAAATTAAAGTTTATTAAATTGTGCGTCTAAAGATACCCCTTAAGCTGGATTTGATTTAGGCGTTTATCCACAATCGATTGTCAAACATCGAGGAACTATACCAACTTTAAAAAGTTAGTTTTGGTCATGTTTAAAAGTCTATAACGTAGAAATGGTTGATTCAATTAAAAAATGTTATAAATTAAAAGGTGATTACATTTTGTGTAAGATAGGATTTTTGAAGACAAAGTTTGCCCACTCCAACTCTGAGATATGCCAAAAAAACAAAATATGGATAAACTGTGTTAAAAATGCAAACAAATCACAAATAGTACAGGGAAATTAGCTTGGAACCTTGAACTCTAAAAATTAAAAGGTCTGACTGCTGCAAATTGTTTACCACACTTAGCTATTTAGTTAGGCTTGCCACAAAAGTGTGTTTTTCTAGATTTTTTGAAACTATATTTTTTTAAAGATTTTAATGTAATAATAAAATAAAGTTGATACATAAACACAAGCAGTGTTTTTTTTAATTATTCACTGATATTTACATCTGTAAACAATATACAAAATCAAGTAAATGTGAGGAACATTATTGCAATGACATTCCATAACTTCTAAAGAACTACCCGTTAGCACTTCAGTAAAAGTTCTATATTAGATCACTGGGTAGGGTTGGGCGATAGCCGATAGCACTATCGATAGGGCGATACTATCGGTTGAGAACTATCGATTGCTATCGATAGTTTTTCGATAGTTGCTTTCTTTTTTTCCAATGCTATTCGATAAAGAATTTCTACTAATTTAATTAAATTCAATTATCTATTTACTATTCGAAATTTGCAGGATCATAAGATTATATCATAAAGATGAGAGAAAAAACTAATGTATTTGAACATACAATAATAATGAACAAATCAAATCTTCAGAAAAGAAAAGTAACGAAATAGTTAATTTCAAGAGTCAGCATTTCTGCTTTCCTTTGGCTTAATCTTTGAGAGAACCTTTGAGTTCTAGGAATTCTGAATTCAATTTCAAAAGAGCTCGAAACTGGACAGAGACAGATCAGCTCAAATCAATTTAAAAAAAAATCTATCGATATTGACCATCGATAGGCTTGACCTATCGATATATCGATAGTTACTATCGACCATCGCACAACCCTATCACTGGGCCACTTTTAGACCATAAGTGTACCTAACTTATAGAAAATTGCCATTCTTTTGAGATTCATCGCTTTATTAATATCCGTCTATAGTTAAATTATTATTTTTTTTATCCATTTGTAGCTTCCTACAACTGTATATAATTAGATAAATGTGAGGGATAATTATTGCACTGAATTGTAAAGCAACAACCAATTTGTTAAACTTCAATAAATGCTATATATTAGAAAGGTCTACAACCATTTTCTTTTCAGATGCCTTTACTGGAAGGATTATGGAGCCTATCATGGAAGGATAGGTATCTGGTTTTGACTAATTCAGCGACACAGCGACACGTTGAGATACTAATGGCTAAGTATATTTGAGAAATAGAAAGGAGCATTGAGGATTTTGGATTGTTAATATTGAATACGAGAACAAAATTGAATTTTAAATAGCAAATAATTTAGTATTGGAAGGACAGTATTCATATTGCAATGAAATCAACGAGTTGATAAGCCATTGCTTTTCATCTACATACGTAGCTAGGCAACATAGATAGGTTTATGTAGAAGAATGAGACTTGTTGCTAAGCAACGACTTCTAGCATACATTCTTCTAGCATTGGCGGTTAAAGTGTAAATCTTCGAACGGTTAAGTCAGTAGCCAGTGAAACTGAGGGCCAGTGCAAGACTTACAATAGTTAAGTCCAGATAAGAGTGACAGACTTGGTAATTGAATCCTTTGGGTGCCGTATGAGAGTTCTGTTATAATTCTGGCATTTTTTTTTTTTTTTTTTTTTTTGTTATAATCCTATTATTTTGGGTGGATATAATATTAATTTTGAATCCTAGATCTTTGAAACATGTTGCAACAACAGAACGAAAATATAGATTAATTATATTGAAAACGAGACCGAAACATACATAAAGAAATATTATTATATTAAATAAATCTATTTTTAAATTGCAGTAAAAACTTCGCACACATTTATAAATAATATATTGGATCTATACATCCTGAAGATCTTTGACATTTTGAAATAGTTGTCTTACAGATATTTAATGCTTTTCCAAGCTCCAGCCCCACATCACAGCAAAACAAATGTTTTTCACTATGCAGCAAATGACTAATGATGACACAATTACCGATCCCTTGGGAGATAATTGGCCAGCGCTGTTCTACCTACGTAAATCAAAACACTCGGATTCAAGGACAGAGGCTAATCCGTCTAAATCCATGGATTATGTCGGTTCTGGGTTACAAGGTTAGGGTTTATATATCTTTCCCTGAAACAAACCGTCCTTTGGATCTTTGAGAGTACATTACATCTTAGGACATATGTATATATGTGAAAGCATGATTCATGAACAGTCTATTTCAATTTTTTTATTTTCAAATTACATATTGGCAATAATTAAAACTGGATGTCAATGGAAAACTATATGTATTTTAAATATCCATAAGAGTTTTTTTTTTTTAAGGAAAAACCCTTAACAGCACTGGTTATGTACACCATAATAAAGATCTCATAAATCTAAAATTAAAAGAAAAAGAAAATAACTGTCGTTGAGAATACAATCCAACATGTTATTGTTTTCGTAGATCATTCATAGTTTCTTGCGCCGAAGTTGGCACGTTCTGTTGGCTAAGATTTCCCCGTTTTCCCTCAAAGTTGGAAAAGGTTTTCCAATATGCTTAGAGAAATCTAACCGGGAGTCAAGTAAGCTTTTTGTCTGGAACATAAGAAGCAATATAAGGAGAAAACGGTCAATAGTTCTTAACGTACCAAGAAACGCTCGTAACGATTGGAGTCTTCGAAGAGTAGTTCGATCTGCAACGGTCACGGTTTAAGACGTCACCAATTTACTTCTCAAGCTTCAAGATTTGAGTACTTTTATCGCTTAAAACAACTTAGTAGTTGTTCAAAATGACATGCCGAGGACATGAGCATCGAATATCTGTACTATTTGGGAAAAACTAGGAAAGTTCAAAATCAGAGGTGTTAAGGACAGTGTTTTGACGTTTTCTATTTTCAGTGTAAATAGTATATATTTTAAAAATATATAAAACACATAATGAAGAATAAAAATAAATTGGATGAGTGATCTCTTTGACTACGGGTACGGTCTCCATCCAGCTTAACTAACTGTTTTACTTTAATTTATTTAGTAAATTCTCTGGTTATCTACAGTCTCAAAAAGAGGTGTATTAAAGTATAAACTGAGTAAACAAAAAACAAACAAAATATTCATAAATTAAAAATTCGACAGCGAACCTGTTACTTTAGCATCTGAGTTAGTTTTAGAAGTTAGTGGTTTTAGCTAATAAGCTCACAGTATTTTGATTCTTAACAAAACAATCGCAAAACTTCCATATCAACTAAGTTGAATTTACCTTCTAACTATTCCTAACAAAGCTATGAAGTCAAAAATAATCGCATATTTCATGCACTCTACACCCCTCATTTCAGAACTCATTGACTGGACTATAGTAGTGTATATATCTATACTCAACTTTATTGGTGTTATTGTAAAGCAATGGAGGCACGTTAGCTCTGTGTGCAAGGCACTAGACTGCCAAAATACCAGATCAAATTCGAGGTCAGGGGGGTCCTAAGGCACACCCAGCCTCTATAAAGTGGGTACCCTTAATTGGGAAACACCTGGCGGTTGAGCACATGATTCTGGCCAAATCTCCTTTCACAACTGTTGTCCTAGTAACAGTGCATCCTTACCATAGTTCTGAGCCCAATAACCCTTCATGGGTTGTAGGGGTACCGTTTTGTTTTAAAGTACTATAGTGTATTCTCGATAATTATCATTTATTTTCCAAAATAGTAACAATAATATAAATATCTCAAAACTATTTAATCTGCACATCAAATTCATTCTAATAATTAAATGGCAGATATGAATAAAATTGGTTCGGGTTATATTGTTCTACAACTCAACCAACCCGTCGAATTTGAATCTGAATCCCTCCTGACAGTTTTCGATTCATACCAGCTTCATGTGAAAGTAGCATTAAGCTAAAAATCATATTTTTAGAATTTTATAATTAAACCTCCTGCTTCTTAGCTTGTTCTACAACAGGAATCAAGTCGAATGAAAAGCGATTTTTGATATTCTGATAGGAGGTTTCAACTCACAACTTGATCATGACACTAAATAGGGTTTTTTTCAGAATGGTATTCTGTTTTAAGGATTTAATAAAAACAGACACCCGCAACAATGTATGATGGAATAAACAAAAGAAGCTGAGGGAATCAACCTCTATTCGCCCGGGAAATTAAAAACAAGTTGTATTGTCTCCATTCTGCACAAAGTCCTAAGAAATAACATCTTTTGATTAGTTTGCTAGGGTGAAAGGGTGCTGAGGAGGTTATGATTGGAGGAGAAATGGACCAATAATGAGACCTCTCCTTTCATAAGCTGCCCTTAATGGCTGAAATTAATGAATTAAGAAGATAATTGATTCCATCCACAGGTGACCGTTAGGTTAACAACTTGAAACTAGGCCAGGGGTGCTTGTCATCCAATATGGACACAAAGAGTAGTCACTGTCCCCCATTTCAAAAAAATTAATAATAATAAAAATTTAAAAATATTTACCACTATCAAATATGGAGGGTCTTGAGAATTAGAAGTAGTCCATTAACAGAGAGGTAATATAGTCCATCCACATTCGAATCCAACAAATGTTCATGACAAGTTGAAAAACTGATGGATTCGATCTCGTGGAAGGAAAGGTATGTTGTTTGGGCCAAATGTTTATTACTTCCTTTGTTTTGCTACGTTAAAAATAGTCTCGGTAATATGTTTTACATTAAAAAAAACAAAAAAAAAACTGTTGTCTGGGGTCTTGGGCTCAGTACTTAGGTAAGGAAGTACTGTTTCTGGGCCAACGGTTGTGAAAGGAAAGGATTAGGCCAGAATCATGCTCAACCGCTAGATTTTTCCCCAATTAAAGGTATCTACTTTTTAAGAGGCTGGGTGTGTCCCAGGAGGGTCAGATCGAATTCGATCCACAGCTGAAATGACAGAATATAAATTTTCTGCCCTCAGTCGGTCTCGAACTCGGGCCTGGGAGCATGGGAGCATTTCCTAATAATAAGAAATTTTTATTTACTTTTTTTATATATCTATTTATTGAAATTTACAACTATACATAAAAACATACATCCAGTAAATGTGATAATAAGATAAAATAATAAAATGACAATTCCTTGTGAAGCAACTACCCACTAATAGCACTTCAATAAAAGTTCTATTTAAGAAGGTCCCAAGGCCATCTTTTTTTCAGACGCCTCGGAGGGTTGTCAGGAATAGAATAGGAAGCAAGTGGAGAGACTAGTGGATTTGAATGGTTATGGAGTTTACTATGGAAGGATAGGTATCTAGTTTGGGCTAAATCAGCTACATATGGAACATTGAGGTCTTTATGGATGAGTTTATTTGTGACAAAGTAGGGAGCATTGAGGATTTTTCGAAGGATTTTGGATTGCAAAGATTGGATACGAGATGAGTAAGATGCTTTGGTGGAGCCCCAAAGCTCAATTCCATATGTCCAAATAGGTCTGTCTGATAACTGTCATATAAATGAGTCTTATGTAGAAAATCGGTAAAGTTTTGAACGTTTGTCTAGTAAATGTTGAAGAAGTCGAAAACGACGAGCAGTTTCCAAACGTTTTAGTCTTGCATGTGGATTCCAAGTTAAACGTTTGTCTAGTTGGAGTCCTAGATAACGGATCTGTTCAACGGGGATCAGTGGGATATTATTAAAGGATACTGTAGGACAGGAAGTCGTTGGTTTACGACGAAGGGTAAAGGTTATTCGATGAGAATAAGAAATTAAATTATTTTTTACTTTATTGCTCTTTATTATCTTATATACGTATGAAGACCTCACTTTCGAGATGCTGACAACAAACGTCGATCTAATTTGCTACTTATATCCCCAATTAAGGGTACCCACTTTATTGTGTCCTAGGAAGAGCTCCCGATCTCGAAGTCTATCCACGGCCGAAATAATAGAAATTCAATTTTCTGTCTTCAATCGGTCTCAATCGGAGCTTGGCAGTCAAGCTCCATACACACTCTCCAAAGTTGAGCTTTGGGGCTCCATTAAACTAACTAATTTCTCTCAAGTTTGTTTGTTTATTAAGGGCTTAGCGTCCTTATGTACTCCAACTAGGGCAGGAAGGACGGGTTCTCCTACAGGTTACCACCTATTCTAGCCAGGGTGGGAAGGTCAAGATTTATTCGTGGGTTCGTCAAGAAATAGATTTTAACCAGCCCAGGTGGGGCTCGAACCCATGACCTTTAGTGCCGAGCACGCTGAGACCCTCGACCCAACTCCCTCGACCATCGAGCCCACTATTTATCTCGAATATAATCCTTATAATGGAAGATCTGTGAAAATGAGGAATATATGGGCCATTACGATCACCGTAGATAAATTATTTTGTAACATATTCAAAAGCTAAGAGGATTATACAAAGGATTCCAGCATTGAAAGATTAGAGTTCAGTTGGATGGCTTAGAGTAACTATAAAACTAAAAACTTCTTATGATTAAAAACTAATACTAAAAACTATAAATGATTAAACTTCTTTACGCCCTCATCATAACCATTTTATCGAAGACATCCTATATCCTTCTACTACTACTGTTGTACATGTTGTATTTTATCTGTTTCTATTTTTAGAATTAATTGGTTATGAGCTATAAAAACTAATACAGTAAGCTGGGGAAAGTCAAAAGGGAAAGCCGAGTCGTTAGTTTGAAATGTTCATTTTCTTCCAGTTCACTTTAAGGGACGTGAAATTTCGATTTTAACTTTAGAAATGCTGAAAGTTCTTTCAAAGATAATAAATAAGAAAATAATTGTACACAGCGCTCATTCGAATCTTGCTCATGAAATAAACCACAACATCCTCCCTTCATTTAAAAGAAATAAAAATATTCTTTCAAAATGTCAAAAATAAAAATAATTTAATTGCTGTTTTTTGAGCAGAAACATTCCAGAAATTCCTCCATTCTTGACCTGCTAACCCATTACCCTTCTCATAAAACGGCTTCAGATGATAGCAGTTTCATAATCTGCTCCCGAAACCTGCAGCATTACCAATTTTCCTCTCTACAGATCTGCCTATTTCTCATTTCTCATAACTTCTGTTCTCTTCTGTAAATAAAAGTTTAGGATAATTTTTTATTATTTATTTCAATTTTATATTTCACATACCAGACTGAAACGATAAGAAATTAGTCTTCAATTTTTACAATCCAAAATCTTTCATAAATTCTTAATGCACCTTACTTTATCACAAACAAACTTCAAAGGAAAGATTCGAACCAAATTGTTACTTAATCCTAGAATCGAAAGTTGAAATCGATTGTCCGAATACAACAAATTCTAATCGGCTAGATCATGGCGGCACGTCCTAAGGAACTGACGAACAGAGGAGAAAGGAACTTGCTTTCCAGTCCTGAGTCTTTACGAATCTTATTCCTCGAGTAACAACTTAACTGTATCAGGAATTAGTTTTTCGGACACAAAAGCATTTCGATTATCGCTCAAGAATCGATGAACAGAACTAATCGCGCAGACCATTCAAGATTCAAGAAAGTAATTCGTTTTTGAGTGGAGATCGAATCTTTTAAACTGTAATGGAACTGATGTATTTTGTTATTCTTAGCACTTCTAGTTTGAAGGAACAACTAAGAAGGCAAAATGAAAAGGGCTTATGAAAGGTATCAGGGCCTAGAGTAGACTAATTGTGAGTGTAAAGAAGGGAAAGGTCAGGTAGAGGTGGCTTGTCCTTTAGGGTTTTAAACACAAAATAGACCCTATCCAAAAAAACCGTGTATATGAACTAAAATATAATGACTAAGAAGTTAAATACACGGGAAAAAACGTAGAATCAGTAAATCAAAGATTAAAAGAAAATTTAAGGGCATACAACAATAAGCAGCAGAATTCAAATTCTTAGAAAACATTCAAAAACTTATAATACAATAAAGGTTAGGGAGTGAAATTATTATCGTCACGTGGAAAATAGTCAGAAGTTAAATATTTATGAAAAATAAAAAATTAAAAATTAAAAAAAAATCATTTAACAATTTAACGACAAGATAAATATTTCCAATCCTTCCATTTTAAATTTGTTTCCAGAAAGAAAAAAACCATACACGGGGAAAACCTCAAGGACTACCAATCTGCCTGACCCTTTCTCCTCTTTAAACTTATTCTGTTCTAGGTTTGATTTCATGTCTTACATTACATTACATTACATAAATATATATATATATATATATATATATATATATATATATATATATATATATATATATATATATATATTTATGTGTATGAGCCTCTGAGGAATACGCAAAGCATTCACTTCTTTTGAGCCTTTTTGATCTTCCAAATCCCTTTCACTTTTTCACTGTGTGCTTTCTTCCTACCTTCGGGACATTTATTTGGTTTCTGTTTTAATTTTCCTGACAGTCTTCCTATTTGTGTACCTTATGTCTGAATTGTGTTCTATTTGTTATATCTCTTTCTGTTATTCCACCTTCCCTAAAATTCTTCTTTACTTCAGTTATCCATTCCATATTCTTCATCTTTTCTGTATATTTCAAAATCTGTTTAGTTACACGTGAGATGTCCATCCACTCGATGTACCCAAAGAATATCAATTTCCTCTTCTTCATGTCGTGAATTATGTTTGATATTTCTTCAGTATCTTGTCTGCTTCTTAGCCTATATCCTTTGTCCTTCTTATTCGGCCCCAATACATATATATATATATATATATATATATATATATATATATATATATATATATTTTTTTTTTTTTTTTTTTTATTTATTTTTTTTTTTTTTTTTATAGTAACCCTATGAAAGAGTCGTTTATTGAAAAGTGAGCACATTCCAGGCATGCAAGCATATTGTGTGCATAGCTCATTAAAAACACAAAATTTAAATAAATACATACAAAAAAAAAAAAAAAAATAAAAAAAAAAAAAAAAAAAAAAAAAAAAAAAAAAAAAAAGGATACTAAATTAATGAGATAACCAAATGAGAGAAAAAAAATGAAACGATACAAAATAAAAATACACCAAAAGTTGATGTCTATAAATGCTCTGTGACCTTCTTTTTAAAGTTAAGTGCTTTGAACAAATTTCTTCAATTCAGAACTATAGTTTTTGAATAAATTCTTTTCTGACATTGGCCATTGTTATCCATTAATTATTATATGTTTGATTAAAAAAAATCTGTCCTTGTTAAAAAGTGGACAGTCATATAATATATGATTAAATGTTTGTGTTGCCTGTCCGCCACAGTGGCATGTTTCGTTGTCCGAAAGGTGAAAACGTTTAAAATAGTATTTGGTAGGTCCATGCTCTGTTAGAAATTGTGTAAGTTTGTAATGTGTACTTTTTAATCTGTTGTAGTTTCCTATATTAAGGTCTGGTATAAACCTGTGAACTAGTCGTCCTTTGTTTGGTTGTATATATATAAAATTTGCTTATCAAAGTGCTGATATTTAGAAATTGTTTGTATGCTTTTAGAACTGATGATGAATATTTAACATAAACAGGTTTTCAAATTTAAAAAAATCCAATAGAAGAGGAAAATAATTCCTCAATCCTAAAACGTTTTAGATTCACACGATGAAGAGAAAATAATGTAAATACATAAAAATAGACAGGTTTATACTTTCTTTCTTTATTATCAATCTCTAGCCTGTGATGGATCGATAGATCGAATCGAGGTGCAGAAATCAGTCAATAGACAATCGAACCCTATTGTGCATCCCAACATAGCGAACCTAATCAGTTGGAGAAAGCTTAATCACAGTTTAAAGTTTCACTTATCCTTCGGCTAAATCTAAAAGTAATAAGTACTAATGTGGCTCACGTATCTCTGGCTGTGAAAACATAATATTAAGCAATATAAGTGATTTTCTATATTGGTATGTACCAATAATAAATTGATTTAGTAGAAATTTATTAGAAGGAATAGGATTGTAAAGAATTTTTGTTTTTTATGGATACACGACTAAAACAAGAAACTGCTCATCCTAATAGACTACTTCTGCATTCACTATACAAACGTTCAAAGTTTCCAATAAATTACAAAAAACTCATTAAAATGACAGTTATTAGACCTATTTTACATACGGAGTTGAGCTTCGGTGCTCCAGCAAACCATCACATTCATTACGTATCCAATCCTAACAATCCAAACTCCTTCGTTAAATCCACAATGCTCCTTATTATATCACAAACAAACTTATCCATAATGATCTTAGTGCTCCATATGTTGCTAATTTATCCCAAACCAGATACCAATCCTTTCATGGTAAACTACATCCCTCATCACAAGTCTCCTAACTTGCTTCACAATCGATTATCGGTGACCCTCGGAGGCGTCTGAAAAAAAGATGGGCCAGAGACCTTCTAATGTAGAACTTTTATTGAAGTGCTAATAATGAGCAGTTCTGAACATGTCATTGAAATAATTTTTCTTTAATTTACTTGTAAGAAACTGCTCGTCGTTACAGATTACTTCTACATTTACTAGACAAACGATCAAAGCTCCCAATTCATTACTTTTTTATATGACTGTAATAAGACCTATTTGGACGTACAGAGTTGAGCTTCGGTGCTTCAGCAAACCATCCCATTCTTTATGTATCCAATCCTTACAATCCAAAATCCTTCGAAAAATCCTCAATGCTCCTTACTTTGTCACCAATAAACTCATCCATAAAGACCATATTTTCCATATGTTGCTGGTTAGCCCAAACCAGTTACCTATCCTTTCTTAGTAAGTTCCATAACCACTCAAATCCATTAGTTTCTCAACTTGCTTCCCTATCCATTCCCGCTAATCCTCCGTGGCGTCTGAAAAGAGGATGGTCTAGAGATCTTCTAGTGTAGAATTTTTACTGAAGTGCTACTGAAGAGGAGTTCTTCTCAAGTTTTGACTTAATATTGTAATCGTTATCAGCTCATTTACTTGATTTATATATTTGTACAGTTGTAAATATCGATAAATAGTTTAAAAATATACATATACTAGATTCATTTGACTTCTGTAGAAGTATTCACATTTATAAAAAAGACATTTAATGACTGTTGTAACGTCCTTCGTGAAGTATTTAATGAACATGAGTGTGTGTTTTCCTTAATTGGCTTTTAAAAAATACTAAAGAGAAGAAGCTTATTTTCTTTAACATCGTTATATTTACAGACGGCCTCCATCTGCTAGCAAATTAGATTGACTTTTGGCGTCAGCATCCTGAAAGTATTTATATGGGTTTAAAATAACAATGCACAATAAAGTGAAAAACCAATAATAAAATGACTAACACTGTTTAATTTTTTTAGTATTAGAAAATATTAAAGCAAATGATGCAGAGCTGTATGGTTATATGTTCATATAAAAAAGAATGAAACTTTAAGCCATGAAAATAAAAAAAAATGAATTGAATGGAGTTTTTTGCCTATCAGCGGAGCATTCAGAGCGATATAAAATTTATTTATTTAATCTTAAGAGCAGGATCACCAAAAAATATTATATTTTTTTTCCTACCCTTAATATTACATCTAGACAAACCTCCTGGACGATTGATGATTATACAAGGAACATACTTACACATTTATCTTTTTTTTTTTTTTTTTTTTTTTTGTAACAGTAATTTTATTCACAACTGTTATAATTCCTATCTATATATAATAATTTATTGAAATTTACAACTGTACAAATATATACATTAGGTAAATGAGCTGATAACGATTACAATAACATGTCAAAGCTTGAAAAGAACTACTCATCAGTAGCACTTCAATAAAAATTCTATATTAGAAGGTCCCGAAGCCATCTTCTTTTCAGGCGCCTCGGAGGGTTATCTGGAATGTAGTGAGAAGCAAGTTGTGATACTAATGGATTTGGGTGGTTATGGAGCTCACGATGAAAGGATAGGTATCTGGTTTGGACTAACTCAGCAACATATGGAACATTAAGGTCTTTATGGATAAGTTTATTGGTGACAAAGTAAGGGGCATTTAGCATGTTTCGAAGGATTTTGGAATGTAAGGATTGGATAAGAGATGAATTGGATGGTTTAGCAGAGCCCCAAACCTCAACTCCGTACGTCCAAATAGGTCTAATCATAGTTATGTAAATAAGTCTTTTGTAATGAATTGAGAGCTTTGATCGTTTGTCTAGTAAATGTTGAATCTGTGTAAATGTGTAGTCTGTAACGAGGAGCAGTTTCTTGTCACTTTAGTCTTTTTATACTTCCTAAAATACAAAATAGAAAATGCGATGTACCATTAAAAAGAAATGACAAAAGGCATGGATCAGCACCCAGTAGTACCTTGTTAATTGAAATATGCAATGGATAAACTTCTATAGTGTTCTAAGTAGCACAGACTATACACAAAAATAAAATAAAAATAACAGTCCAAATAAAAAAAAAAAATGTGTTAGCGAATTATTTTCACTTCAAGATCAACGGATGGAAAATGAAAACAATTTTAGTAAACTTCTGGATGTTTTAAAAATTAATTACATTTTTTTAAAAGCCTATTTTGAAACAATATAAATTTTTATTTTATCTAGAGGATTTAAACATCGATTTCGAATTATTATGCCCTGTGAAGAGAGTTCTCTTAAACATTGTTTTCGGTTATTTCGGTAAACTATACAGACAGAGTAGAAATATATGAGAGGGGAAAGATGCACAGAGTCTAGGACTTACTGAATAGATACTTATTTTAAGTAGTCCAACATAGTATTCCTTTATTAGCACTTTGAACCAGAATTTTTTCTATTTGTATTTAATTTTTTTAAACTTTCTTTTTATTTTAACAATCATTTTGACTTAACATATACTCATTTAACATTGGAGGAAGTTGTAGACATTACGACAGCAACTGTTTCGCAAAGGTTTCACTGTCTTGCGCTGTCGAAATCCCATCCACAGGAGACAGATCTCAACCAGGCTGTGAGAAACACTCGGTACGTACAGCGAGTACGAAAATAAACTTACGAATTAGTAGTCTTCGGTAATAATCATGGGATATGTCTGGTGAATAGGAATTATTGAGGTACTAATAAAACCATTAAAGGTGGGATGTGTTGCGAATATTGGCTTCAGCATCAGCTCTGCATATTCATTAGATATTAAGCTATAAACTACAATACGAGTATATATATATATTTTTTTTTCCATTATATAAATTTAGTTAGACATTTTTAATTATGATTGAAAAATATTTAGGAAATCCAGGCCGTACCCTAATAATTTTGGTGACATGTGTAACGTTGGCAATTGTGACTGAGATATAGATAACCAGTGTGTAACCTTCTTGTTTGTTTTTCATTTGCGTAAGTTACTTTTATTGTGAGTTAATCATAAAATGTACAAATTGTAATTTAATTATTTAATTGTGATTTAATATTTAAATTTTATGAAGGTGAAAAATTAGTAAACAAAGGTCCCGACAAAATCTCGATCCTTTAAAACAGCAAAAAAAAAAAGTGTTTTTGATTTTAATGATAAGTTAAAGATAAGGAATTTTAGGAGTGAGTGAATTAACATTTATCATCATTTTTAGTGTTAAAAAAATCTAAAATGGTAGTTAAGTCGACAATTAAAAGTTTTTTTGTTTTAAATAGACCAATAATAATAATGATTTTTTAATATTTAAATTTTTGATTCCTTTAAAATAGAAATGATTTTATGTAAGAACGATATAGATTTGGTTTTTCAAAATATGTATCGATTTTTGTTTTCCAATTTAGAATCACTTGGATCAATTTGGATCAAAACCAGGGACAGACGAAATTTTCTCTAGTGTATTGAATAGAAGTGTTATTTAATTCTGTAATTAAAATTAAAATCTCCTTCAAACGATATTTTCATAGGCAAACCTTGGTAATTTTAGTATTTTTAATACTCTTTTATTAACTTCACCTGTATGTAACGGAATCTTGCATCGTAATTTTCACCAATTTCCAGCATTTGATTATCTCGAACATTTTCACACGCGTCAAGGACCAATGACAATATAATAATTGCAAAACTTTGTTTTAATATTCTTACTTAATCTATTCGAAATACCCCCCAAAAGGAGACCTGCCTAGCAAAAGGTGAAGAAATAGGTTTTTTGATTTGGTATAGCCCAGGTGGGTCCTGAGAAAAAATATCAAAAATGTGACTACATTTGATAAGCTGAATATTTTCAGGAGGCAAAAAAACTCACCATTTTTAAGATGTTTGCAAAAAACATATAAAAAATGCTTTAAATCGAAAAATATGTCATTTACAAAATTAAAGTTTATTAAACTGTGCGTCTAAAGACATCTCTTAAGTAGAATTTGATTAAGGCGTTAGGCCACAATCGGCTGTCGAAAATCGAAACGAACTTCGCCAACTTTCTCAAAAAGTTTGTTTCAGTCATGTTTAAGAGTTTATAACACACAAATGGCTAACCGAATCAAAAAATGTTATATACTAGTAGTTGTAGATCATTATATTTTGTCTAAGATAGGTTTAGTTCGGTTCGCTATTAAAGCTTGTTTTTTTAATCTTTTGAACTCTTCTTTTTTAATTCCTTTTATTATTCTCACTAATAGGGTGTTGGCTAATTAAACAGAATGTATTGTTAATAAAAAGTTATTATTAAAAACAATTGTATATAATTACCTGAGATCTATTAGGAAAAATTATAACCTTAACTAAAGCCATACTCTGTTATAAAACCTTAGTATTTTCCACTACAGGAGATGGAGGGGGGGGGGGGACATAGTTGACTTTCCTAGTTTCTGTTTCAGTTGGTACATTCGCTTTTCCGCTCCCGTAGAAGCAACATCCTCTGATGTGGGATTATTAATTTCCTTAGTTTGTTTTAACATATAGCATATAGAGCTAATAACATCATAGGTAGTATTATTCATTTTGTATAGTATATTTTTAAAATAGTTGAAATTTATTTTTCTCTTTTTAACAGCTTGTTATGCTATGATATAGAACCAATATTCCTAGGTATTCTAATCATTCTATTAATTTTACAGGAGTGTCAAACATTTCGGAGCTCATATTAAAATTAAAGAAGACTGAAGATAGTCGGTGCTCTCTATATTAGGGTTAAGACAAAGTAATTTCGTTTTATCCAAATCTTTAAATTTTAAATTAAATCTAATAATTTTAAATTTTATCCAAAGCTTTAAAGTAGTTTATATCGAGTAAACCTTATTATATGTAGCCATACTCACTCAGTTCAGTAAATCTGTTTAAAAAAAAGAAGGGGTTTGCTGTGAAAAAGATCGGGAAGTTCTGAGTTTTACCATAGATATGTTATTAGTGTTTTGCTTGTCTACTATAATCCAAGTTTTGGACCTTGTCACAATGCCAAGTATCAAAACGTATAATTTTTTTTTTTTTTTTTTTTTTTTTTTTTTTTTTTATATATCACCAAAATATGTATTGAATGGTTGGTTTTATGGAAAAACTTGTTATGTTCCAAATCAGATAGCACTAAACCTGCTATAATTTGAACAGAAAATGAGCATCGAGACAGAAGAAAGCTTCCAAATTGTCGGATTTTTAATAAGCGGTTGTGAACGGAAGTGTGATTTTTTTAAAAAGGTTTTACGCTACTAATTAGCGAGGGGCGCCGCTACAAGATCCAAAACTTGGATTGCAGAACACAAGCACGACACATCAAAAAATCAGATCTACCCCACCTTTAGCATAACAAAAAGTACAATTTTGTAGGACTATTTATATAATTTTATGAGAGTGTTTGGAAGCCCATAGCTTTTAGAACATCCTGATTTTATGGATAGCTTAAAATTGGTAAGGTTATGAGAGTAAGTAGTGGAGATAAGAAGTGAGGGGACTGCATCGATATTAAGATGCGTTGCGGGTCAAGAGGAGAGTCGCCAAAGACTACGAATAAATATTGTTTCCAACTTTTAGGTTCACTCTTAAGAAAATTAAGGTATTTTGAACTTCAAGTTGTCTTCCTCAATATAACAATTTGTCTTACAACTTAATTTATAATTAATTAATGGGATTGATCATTTTATTGAAATTTCCTATTGAGTAATCTACTATATATTTGTCAAATACCACTCACTCATTTAACACGAAATCTCAGAAATCACTGAACGGATTGGAATGAAATTCGATAGGTAGCTTCCTTCAGGGTCGTAGGTGCTCGCTAAGAAAGGAATTTAAAAAAATCGGCCTGGATCGCGGCTAATTCGCGAAAAATGCGATTACAATTTTTTATTGGGTGAATAATAAAAGATTAATTGTCATATGGTATTTGGAAATAAGCTAAGTTAAACAATAGGTTAGATGTTTAAGCCGCACACTTTGACCTCAAATTAAATTCCTTTTAGTTGTAAACAAACAAAAATACGATGTCGAAGATCGATGTCGAAACCTTATAATACTGGTACTTTCTGTGAACTCATGGTGGCTGCAGAGGTGGACCCTTACAAGTTTGAGTTGTTTCGTGACGAGAAGCTATTAAAAGACTTATATTAAAGAGGAGGTTAAAAGACTTATGTTCTCTAGTGATGACATTTAAGGCCAATTCAATGTAGGGACAAAAAACTGATAAGAATCAGTGAGTTCTATCAAGTGTATGATTTTCTTTAGTATCGTCTCATGTTCTACCATGGAGAAGATGGATACAGTATTAACATCCCTCAGCGTGACCCAAACACCAATACACCACTTAAGAAAACTGTGTCTGCAGCTGATTTTTACGTCTATATGTTGATGGACCGAGAAGGCGAAGAACCTTATTTACTTTAGTTTCGTAATCTCCTCAACCAATTTATGCTTGATATGTACGAAAAAATAGAAACAGAAAGACTAAACTTTATTAAAAAAAAAATCATAAAAGTTGAGAAGTTGAGACTATATTCACTTAAAGTATGTTATTAGAAAAGCTGATGGTCTGGTATCAGAGCTGGGTGAGATGGTTGTGCTGCCTCGAAGCTTCACTGGAGGACTATCAAAATATTATAAAATTAACTTTTGCAAATTGTCACATTTACTTATTGAAATTATTCTAGGAATGGAATTCTTTAGGTTTATTTAAGTAATAATAATTATCAACGTTATGCTTAAGTTTTACTAATTCAAGTTGTCCTTCATCCTAATGATATTAAACCGTAGCGGAGCAGCGTACTTTCAGCTAGTTTTTTAAATTATTTTATTTATTTTTAAAATAAAGTTATAATTATACATTAATAATATTAATGCTTTTGGAAATTTTGAATCTAGCATGTTTTGAAAACTGTAAACAGGGAAATTATTTAACAAATAGATAGAATAATATAGTTAAATATACGATACCTAAAAATAGAAGGATGATTTAACAAATTTTCTAGACTAGCATTAAGGGCAGATTCATCTAAATGTCACCTCAACATTTTAGGTTGTGTAGTCCCCGAAATAAAAGGTCGAAGACCTAATTAAGTTGTCTGTAATTATTTCATTTCGATTCCATTCTAAATGTTCTGTCCTCGATGTTTTTTAAAACGTTGGTTATACTTCATATTGCGCTTGTTTTTTTGTTTAGTATATAAAGTATAAACGTGTACAAAGACCTAATCTCTATTATCTGTTGCCATAAATAAGTAAGAGGTTTATGAATTACACAGGAAAATTATGGCTAAATAATGTCCATTATATTATTTCGTAATCTTTGAATTATTTTCGCAGTATTATATTTAACATCTTGAATATATGTTTGTTTGTTTATTTCGTTTAACGTCACTTTATGCTGCTATAGCTAATCGGACGATGCTACGGTGGGAGTCCTAAATTTTGCCTATCCAGCTATAATTAGGATAGGGATCTTTAACGAGTACCTGGCATTGCACAGGCTCGGGACCCCCATTTTACGTCCCTTCCGAAGGACGGCATAGCTAAGAATTTTTTACTCCCTTTAAAAAATCCTAAGGTCATCTGCCGGGCTGCGTGAATATATGTTTTAAGGGACATAATAACAAAAATTACTTTGTTATTGAACTAATTTAGTATCATAAAATAAGAATCGTTTAACAACCGTAAGTGTAAAAGTTGTAATTGACTTGTTTGATAATTTCAAATGTTCTCATTCTAGAATAAAAATCTATTCATTTAACTTTAAAACGGAAATAACTATGTGAAGTATAATAAAATAAAATATGAAGTTTGTATGAAAATATAGACATTTATAGAACGACAATAAAATCTCTAAAGACAAATATAATAATTATATAAATTAAAGTATTTATTTAAACAGTTGAGCAGGAATGGCCTTTAACGACAGCATCTATTACTATTTCAAAAGTGCCATACCAAATATCCTGTATTTGATGCGATACAGTTTGTTTTTACTAAAACAAAAAATTAAAAAAACTTTCAATATATCTAGTATACTTGCAATTCTAAATCCTTCGGAAAATCCACAATGCTCCTTACTGCTATAAAGAAACATATCCATAATGATCTTAATTTCCTATATGTTGCTGATTTGGTAATAGATAATATGTACCTACCTTTCCTTCCATTAAATGAAATATTTAATTTAATCCTTTTAAATTATTAATACTCCGGTAAGAATCTGAGCTTTAAATTATGAGTACCTATGAACAAATGGATACTGTTGGAATACAGAAAATTTGACACAGCTACAAAACAACTCGTTGGGGTGTGATTTGGTTTTTTTTGGTAGAATGGCCCAATTTTACATTAAAACTATTACCCCTTGGTCATATGTATATTGCCTTACGAAACTAATTTGTTTTATTTTATTTTTATTTTTTAAACTTCTCTGAGTATTCATATTTTGATAGCAGTGGCAATGAGGTCAATATTCATATACCTTATATATCGTCCAATCTTCTGGGTGACTTGTTCAGGAACTAACGTTCGCAAGCAGCCGCTCCTCTGTATATACTATTCCGAGCCACTGCCTTCATGATCTTACAAGATCGTACTCGAAAGGGGTAAAAAAAATATATTTTTTGATTTTGATAAAATTTTACATATAAGGTTTTGTTGGTGCTTTAAATCAAGGTTTGAGGTCAGTTCTACAAGAAAAAGATCCCCACTGATTTACGGCGGATTTCATAGTAATTTTGTCAATACTTTGTTTTTTAGCACACTGAAGCTAGGTCGTTGTTTAAGCATAAAGAAAGTATTTTTATTTCAAATAGCATACAAAACTGCGATTTTACGTGAAAAAATCATTTCTCTATCTTTACTGAGAGATGAGAAAAAAATAAAACGTGATTTTCATATTTTTTTTTTCTCGGCTCCTAACGCTCATTGGCGGCTATAACTCTAGTTTTGCACTGTTATAGTTCCCTATTTCCCACACAAAAATTAGCATTTAAATCTGTGAGTTGCAAGTCAAAACGTCTCCTTGTTAGTATCAGCTATGGAAATACAACAGAGTTCCAAGTATTGTTTAAAACTAGACAATTATTAGGACTTTCCTTTATTTCAATATTTTCTTCTATAAGTCTACGTAACCGTATTTCTGGTTAAAAAAAAATATACGTTAATATTTATTCAAAAGGGAAATGTCAATAAAATGGAGGAAATGGTGGAAGAAAAGTGAAAGCAGGAAAGAAGAGACGCGGCTCTATTGTTGAACTAAGAACGGGGAGCTGTTGTTAACTTTCCAACCCCTAATCCACAGCCGGCACACCGTATCCGCGTTTCTTAGCTCCGGACGTGGTGTATCCATCCGCCAGTTTCTAGGCTCGCAGGGAAATCTGGAGGCGCAGGATATGTCAGAAGGTTCCTGGGACACCGTCTGGCTGAGAGGTATTAAATAGTACTCTAACCTACTTTCTTGTTTATTTGTTTTTGTATTGTACTTTATTTAATACTTTTATTTATTTATAGATACAACTGTATACAATGCATGTATAAAAAAAATTTGTTGGAATATGATAACAATAACTTGTGAAACCCTACTTATTCGTAGAACTTCAATAAAATCTACATTAGAAGTTTCCTAAGCCACCATATTTTCAGACGCCTTGGAGGGTTATCGGGAACGGAGTACCATAAGAAGCAAATTGGGAAACTAGTGGTTTCGAGTGGGTATGAAGCTTATCATAGAACAATAGATACCTGGTGTGGGATATTATGGATAAGTTTATTTGTGAAATAATATGGAGCATTGAGCATTTTATGAAGTATTTTAGATTGTAAGGATTGGATATGAAAAGAATTGAGCTCCAAAGCTCAACTTCGTATGTCCAAATAGTTCTACATATTGTAATGTAAATAATTATTTTATTAACTTGAAGTAAATTAGTATTTTATTATCTAGTAAATGTTAGATTAGTCGAAAAACAACGAGCAGATTCTATTCATTTCGTATTTTTATTACATTTACAATGGAGGATGTATATAAATACAACCATTTAACAAAAGAACAAATATCAAGTAGGCCTGGAAGTAGAAAATTTCTTA
Organism: Euschistus heros; assembly: GCA_003667255.2. NCBI lineage: Eukaryota > Metazoa > Arthropoda > Insecta > Hemiptera > Pentatomidae > Euschistus > Euschistus heros. Next base: position 1,728,641 of record RCWM02000110.1, read on the forward strand.
CTGAAATAACATCAAACTATGTCTTTTATTCCGAAGATACCTATTTCAGCTTAATACCTAACCTATCTTTATATGTGCGTTCCTGTGACAGTTCTTGTTCTTGTCTGACAAGCGTTGAAAGATCCCATTTAATTAAAAAATACTTATTTATATGACAGTAATTAGGCCCATTTGGGTATACGGATTTAAGCTTTGTGGCTCCATTAAACCTTTCAATTCTTCTCGTATCCAATCCGTACAATCCAAAATCCTTCGTAAAATCCTCAATTCTCTTTATTTTGTCACAAATAAACTTATCAACAACGATCTAAATATCTCATTTGTTGCAGATTTGGCCCGAACTAGAAACCAACCATCTATGATAAGCTTCAAAACCCATTCGAATCCACTAGTATTCCAACTTGCTTCCCACTCTATTCCCGAAACACTCCGAGGCGTAGGGTAGTTTTTTTAAAGGTACAGACATGGAATAATTGGAACATTTATTTATTGTATTTAATTTATACTGTTGTAAATATCAATAAAGCATATAATATTAATAAAAAATTAATATCCAACACAATTAAATAATAACAGAAAATTGTATTCACATAAATAATTATGGTGAATAATTTATGTTTTATAATCAAACATTACTAGAATTTACAATAAAAAAAAGTGACTGATTTCCTCCACCGCCACCTTAATAGCAAGATGTGAAACAGGCGAAAGTTGATCCCAACCGTTTCGCAAGGACCTACTCTGCAGACGCGAGACCCCTGGTATTTATTCTGTACAAATAGCTTCCTATATTCCACAATAACATCTTGGGTTTTCCAACACTTGACTGCCTTGAAATACTATTTGGATAATCTAAAAGCAATAAATGGAAACACTAATGTAAACCAAATACATTAAAGCTAAGATGCCGAAATATTAGTGAACCATTTATATAAAAAGATAAAATTAAATTATTATGAAACTTCCTACGATCAATAACTTTAACATAGAGTCATACCATAACTATAGTAAGTAATATGATGACGAAGAAATAATAAGTCTTAATAACATGCAACAGTACAAATATAAATATATTTTCTGAACTTAGTAGGTACCTCTTTTTTTTTCCTTGGTAATTTATCACTTTATATGCTAGTAAAATAAATAGGAATGATTTTAAATGAAATTCAAATAATTAAATGACAACATCTGTCTAATTTGATTACCATTTATAAATACTCATCATGATAAATATTTAATGTTAATAAAAAATTTAATTTTTAAAAAAGGAATAGAAAAAAAAATTTATATTAAAAAAACTAAATGAATCGTAAATAAAAAAATGGATTAATTTTTTTTTTTGTTTTTATCATGGTAACCCCAAATTATACATAAAAATCTGAATATGGAATCAGATAGTAAAACATTGAAAGTAAGCCATTTCATTTAAGGAAACAAATATATAAATAAATATCACGAGCAAAGTCAACTAAAAATAATTTTCAGGTATTTCAATTAAAACTTTAAAAGTGATCGGCTGAATTCATCTTACGTCTAGTCTATATATTATATTATAAAAAGACTAGCCATTTTTCGTTTGTGATCACTAACCGCAAAAACAATAGAACCAATCTCTACCGAATTTTAACACCATCTTCATAGTTCAAGGAAGGTTTAGGAATAGTAAAATTTACTGATTTCAATTAAATATGTATTTAAAAGCGATAAATATGTGGTGCGCAGTAAAGTTTGAAAATTGACCGATAGGTGGCGAGCGCCATTCTGAAAAAAATTGCAATGGTATGATTAATGAACCCAACTCTACCAAATTTTATCTACATCTGTTCATAGTTCAAGGAAGATTTAGCAATGATAACATTTGCAATAATTAAACTTTAAATGCACAATGTTGTGTGGCGGAAACGAGACACTGTTATTTACTTTTATGGTTCGAAATTAAAATCCAACCTGGTGAAATCAATAAAATTATTGCTATCAAATAAATTTTATAAATAAATTGAAATGTCCATCCTTTGTTTTTGATTGTGTTCATGGGCCTTTAGTTTTTTTTTTTTTTTTTTTTTTTTTTTTTTTTTTTTTTTTTATTCTTTATTGGAAATAAATTACATAAAGCGAAATTAGGCTAATAAAAACATAGGTACATGTTTGGATACACATCCATCTCATGTAAAATAGTTATTAATATGGAGGAATCTATAAACAAGTAAATAATGCAAATTTGATAAAACAGTAGGAAAAACTAAAAAAAATCTACACAACAAAATAAACAATACTAGTTCAATTTACATTATAGTTAATTTTATGAATTATAATAAATAATAGTTAAATTATAATCTAAGCCAAGTAATAAAAATAATAATACACAACTTATAATTACAAAATATAAACAAAAATATTAAGACTACTTTTGTGATATATTACAAAATCAAAATTTATTTATAACTTTATGGTGTAAAAATGTTTACACTAATATAATATAAATAATATTTTGTTATTTATAGAAATTAGTTTTTTAGTCTTTAAGTAATATGTGTTTTGTCTGTTTGTGTTTGTATCTTTTTAGAGTTTTCTTGTTGTGATTACCTATTTCTTGGATATATGGGTTTTCAGATATAGCAGTTGATATGAAAAATGAGTTTGTTTGGGACTGAATGTGTTGTTTGATTGTGGGTAGGTTGAGATCTGTGAGCATAGTGGTAATTCTTGTGTATTTGGGGTAATTATTTATGATTCTCATACAAATATTTTGTATGACTTCCAGTTTTCTGTAATTTGTATTACATGTGTTACTCCAAACAGGTGATGAATAGGTTATCATAGGTCTGACTATGGATTTGTAGAGTATTAATTTGTTTCGATTGGATAAATTAGAGTGCTTATTGAAGTAGGGGGACATTTTACTGATCATATTTTTTATTTTGTTACATTTTTTACTAACATGTGCTGTAAATGTGAGGGATCGGTCTAATTCTACACCAAGATATGTTGTTGATTGTGCCCAAGGGATATTGTAGTCTTCTATAGATATATAGTGGTCTATTGCAGGTCTGCGTTTTGTGAAAATTATTGCTGTAGATTTGTTTCTGTTAATTTTTATTTTCTATTTGTTGTAGTATCTGTTAAGTTTTTTAAATACGGACGATAAACGATGGGCTATGGTATCAATCCTGTATGAACTTGTATGTAATACTCATCAAATGTATGTAAGGCGGTGTAATCAAATAGGGATCGTTCAATTGATGAGATACTGGGGAGGTCTGATAGATAAATGTTAAAGAGTGTGGGTGAAAGATATGAACCTTGAGGAAGTCCAGCTGTTATTGGATGGGTAGATGAGGAGGAATTATTAATTGTAACATATATTGATCTATATGGGCGTTTAGTTGTAAGCACTAATAATGCAGTCCATTATCAAGTTTCCTAATAGTTTCCGTATACCTGGATTAACAATTCATACATTAAAATTAAAAATATGATGTCTAATAACGCTTTTACGAAATCTTCAAACACCTGATCAGTGCAGTTTTAACCAGGTTAAAAGTTCATATGTTTGAAAATATAATTGAAGAAATAATGTTCGATCGTATACTTCAATACAAGATTTTTATAGATATAGAAGTATAGATAAACAAATTAAACTTCAATTATTAGTAAAAGTTATCAAAGTTTTTACTAACGAGAGCGGTTAAAGCCGGGGGAGGGAATGCCAGTTAAATGAATATATTAATTTAATTATTAATAATTAATTTAAAATAGGAAAACAAATATAGGACAAAAGATTTCTGGTAAAACTCTTCACAACAGGATAAACAATTAAACTACGTTTTTTTTATCGAATGAAACTGCTTTATTATATGATAATATAAAAATAATAATATTAAATTATGGATTTAATTTTAATCATGTGAAATAAAAACATTCAAATACTTTAATGATGTGAAATAAATGAGACTCAAAGGGACCAAATATCGGAAAGTACAAGGACGTCTCCTTCAAGGTCGCCCGGAACAGGAACAACCAGGAAGACATTTTTTTTATGGAAACTTCCTCTTCCACCTTCTGGAGCCTAGTCCTAAAGATAAGATTACACATCGAATTTGAATCTAAAATAGTTTTTAAATTTATAAATGTTGATGTTTACTTGATAAGTATACAGGTTCACCGCAAGCTACGAAGCTGATACCCTCTAAGGTCATTTTACAAGAGCAACATTTAATTATTAGCTGAATGAAGGGCTACCTATTATAAACGTGACTTACAGTTATTTAATTAGGTAACGATATCGAAGCACGACTCCACCGAAATCATCTAACCCGCAGAGCACGCTGATAGCGATTACGCTCCCGTAGTTTCACATTCATAGGAATATGGAAATCGAATTGTTGTGGGTATAGTTAACGTAATTCATTCAGTTACCCACACGTAACACTTGATAGAATTAAAATACTTATACTAAAATGTAATAAAGCAGATATTTTATAATATAATAACACATAATTATAATAAATATTGTGATGATATTATAAATAATAAAGAGTGAAATTATTATTATACTCATAATAAGCGTGTAAACCACAAGGGATGATTTTTAAGAAGAGGTTGGATAAATCACAAATAAGCAAGAGAGTAGAATCACAGCTGCAGAAATGAAATTCCTCCGAAGGATTGCTGGGAAAACAAGAAGGGACTATATCCGCAATGAAGGAAATTTAAATGAACTAGGGATCTCCCCAATGAAGGAGGTTCTCCAGGCTCGCCAGCTAATGTGGTTTGGGCATGTCATCAGGATGGAAGAGCATCGAGAACCATTGAAGACCATGGACTATGTCACTGATGGTAGAAAACTCCGAGGCCGAGGATGTCGTACCTGGAATATAGAGAAACCTGACAACTGATAGAGAGCAATGGCAGTCATGGCTAGACGCTACCCTACGCTAAAAGGACTCACAGGGTGATGCATAACAAGAAGAAGAAGGTTAGATAAATAAGAAAGAAAGTAATAAATCTTATGATGATGGTTTAGTTTTTACTTCATGTCAAGTGAAGTGATAAAGCATTTAAAATTAATATAATTTCCTAAATTTTATTCAAAACCGTGAGTGTAGTTGATGACATAAATTTGATAATTATTGGGTTTTCACGTCATATAATTATTATTAACATAAAATAACGCTCATTTGCTGCAACAACGAAATATCTCAAAAACGTCAATTTTGCAGAAGTAAAGTCTTGTTAATAAAGCACAGGACGATCTGTAGACATAGAATGGTGACATATCCTGCTCTCTCTTAGTGAATAGTTAAAGCTGAGTTGCAAACACTACTACACTTCGTTTAGTGTTAGTGGTGTAGATAATATGGTATAATCGTTAGGATTTAACACCAGGGAGAGGGCCTTTTGCTCCTTTTTAACAAGATTCTGAAGTGGACATGTTCTGTTTTGAAAGATAACTCCTCATTTGTACCTCTAAAATCTTATAAACAGAAACTAGAAAAACTTAGTAAAATGCTTAGGATTATCCTAAACAGACATACAAGACATGCTATAACAAATATTCCTGAAAAACCATACTGAAGGCTAAAAATGAGTTAAAAAGTATTTTGGATGGAGTTGTGCTTTTAAATCATTAACTTTAAAACTTCTTAAGGGCTTCAACAACTTCATTAAATTTTGCAATCACGTATAGAAGAGTATTTTACCAAGAGTTAGAGGCTATAATGATAAATAATTTCTTTCTTAAGACAAAAATATGGAATCTTATTTTTAGTTGGAATCGTATTTTAGCCTCACTAAGAAAACACTAACAACCTGTTAGAGATTATGACATTGGCCTGTTCAGCAACCATGTCCTTCTTACCGGAAGGCACTACTGGCTAAAAACAAGAAATGAAAACAGATATTGTACTACTAAAACTGAAGTAAACTAATTTCAAAAATAAAATCAATAAAGTAAAATAAACTATTAATATAGTTCACATAAAATCTGAACAATAAAAAAACCAGTGATAAAACAAAGTTGCTTTTGTTAAGATAAAGAGATGGTAAAAAACGTTTTCTGTGATTATTTAATCTTAAATATGATTGGCCAAAATCAAACTTGTACTGAAGTAGTATTAGTTCTTCAAGAAATGACAAATAAAAAATAAAATTAAGTTCTGCTTTTTTTTATTCTCATTTTTATATTTACAACAATCTGAGGCTAAAGAAAATGACTAAATGCGCTGAATAAATATTGTTAAATTATACCTTGAGTGAGATTAGCTTCTTCTAAAATTGTTTTAAGTTAATTATTGTAATAGTAATAAGGAGATCTCTCAGCCAATTCATTTTTTCCTTTTTTTCAGGAATATCTATTAAAACACGGTTTGTATGTCTCATCGGGTTATTCCTACACATTTTAGTATATTTAAGTCAAGATAGATTGTTTTCTGAGCATGTCGCTGGACGTAAAATCTCATGTGTCATATGTTGTGATTTTAATAAGATAAATGTACGTAAAGATGTCATCAATATATTTTTAAATTAATTTATCATTAACATCAATTTATAGCAGTAATTAGATATTTTATTTATTAATCCAACACTTAAAATGTGTATTTATACAAATCTATTATTTATTAAAAAGATAATCGTTATATAGTTATTTCAATTTAATAATATTTAATGAGGAGGTAATAAAAATGATTGAAGAACAATTACGACATGAAAAAAATGTGTAAACCGAAACATGGACAGAAAATTAGAAAATATGATTGAATAAAACATAAAAATTACTAAAAAAAAACTTTCTAATTTTTTTTTTTTTTTTTTTTGTGGGGGAGAGGGGAGGTGTATAACTTAACTATGTGTAATAGTATTTGTGTTCGATTTTATTATTTTATTTATTTTTTTTTTTTATTATAATTAATTTTCAATTACCTGTAATTTATATTTGAAACCTTGTAAATTGTCCAGTGTATACTTATCATAGTATTTTATTATACATATCAAATTTGGTACAGTTATTATTTTTAGGAATAGAAAGTATTATTTTCACAAAAATCCCCGTTGAATGGCCTATATTAATGTATGCATCGATAGAGTATTATATAAGATGCAGAAATTATACAAGGAATTACATTACTAACAACCAACATTACACAGGAATCACAGGACATGCGGCATATTCTTATAAGAACAAAATATTATGAACCTCATATATGATCATATATGAATGCAGACTTACTGACAACAGAACTATACTACAGGCAATAACAGTACAGAAACTAGGATATAGATCGGTGGATGGTCAATGTTTGATGAACAATTTATTTGAACACTTCAAAATATTTCTTTAAAATTCCATACTGAAAATAGAGGAGATAAATATGAAATACCTTTAAATCAATAGATATTCATAAATTAAATATTTTTTAAGGATACATGATGATAAAATAACTTTGTTGCTTGATTTTGTTGAATTTTGATTTATTTGTATTATATAGCTTCTTGTTCTTTATTTTATTTTATTTTTCTGGTTTATTCTTTATGTTTATCTTTCGACACATGTACTGTGTATATGTATATGTAAAATAATAATCAAAACAAAAATTAAAAATTAAACGTACGTTGTATACTTTTAAGTATGGTATGTGCAGGAATAAATAAAATCCCTTCCAACAGGGTTACTGCTGAAAGGAAAAAAAAAAAAAAAAAAAAAAAAAAATGCAGAACAAACATTTGATAAAAAAAAAAAAAAAAGAAGAAAAATACAACTATTATAGAGACAATTATATTAGAGATTTTAACACTCAAACAATGCATTACATAAAAAATTCACTATCAATTTAAAAAAATATTTAAATTAAAATTGCGATATCAATAATGAATAAGAGGAAGGAGGTGGTGGATTAAGTTCGACCCGAGATGAGATAAGAGATAAGACTGCGACAGACGCTAAGGTCACTCGACCAGATACTGATCAATATGAGATGGGTACTGTACTTACCAGGGACAGGCGTGAGGTAGATGACAGTAACGACGGCTGTGAGGAGGCCGACGAAGAGCCCAAGCCTGAAGAGGAGGATGACACCCTTATTCTCGCCGTACATGCTCAGCTACTGAGCCAGCCGACTCTGTCCCGCCTCTATCCTGCTGCCCTCTGGTGGCGTCTTAGAGTCTCAACTCCAAGCGTTTCCCTTTCGGCCAGTTTCCTTCGAAATTGTGTCAACGTAAACGTGAAATACTTTTTTAAAAATAATTTTAAATTTGCTTTAAAATAAAAAGCAATTTGAAGTATACAGAAGTATTTATCCAGCGGTGAAGAAAAATATGGAAGCATTTACAACAGTTTGCTGCTAAATATATATATATATTTTCAATCGACCTACAACAAGTATTTTCCTTTCACCATATGGTGATAATTAATAAAGGAATATTACATAACAATTTTTTCTTCCGTCTTTTCATTTATTAATATTTACGACTGTACAAAATAATATACATCAAGTAAATGTGTTGATAGTGAATACTATGGAATTTAAATAACTTGTGAAGAACTACTCACTAGTTGCACTTCAATAAAAATTCTACACTAGAAGATCTCTAGGCCATATTCTTTTGAGACGCCTCGGAGGATTACCGAGAATAGAGTGGGAAGCAAGTTGAGAAACTATAGGATTTAAGTGGTTATGGAGCTTACTATAAAAGGACAGGTATCTGGTTTGGGCTAACTCATTACCATATGGAACATTAAGATCTTTATGGATAGGTTTATTGGTGACAAAGTAAGAAGAAACATTAGTTTAGTTTCTTCCACAGAAACAAAAATATACGGATTTCAAACTATTTTTTTCTGATATGTACTCGGAATTTTTCCATCAGCTAGGGGAGATTCCATCAGTTTAGCTCCCGAATGGGGTCTTTCAAATTTTCTTGCGGGAAGAAGATCGTATCTCAGAATACTCTATGCTTCATCTTCAGATCAAATTATCAGAGCAATCACTTAAGTACATTAAATCAGGACATTTCGGATCAGGAAGCTCTTTGTAAGACATGTCTCATTGTAGATTTTTAATTCGGGTATTTAACTGTGTATTTATTTTTAGATGTGATTTCTTTAATGTTAATTGAAAATAATGTTAAGTGGTCCTCCTATTACCTCCAGAGAATGCAAGACTTTTGGAAAAGAAATAAAGATCAGATTAAAAAGATTTGATATTTGCGTGTTCCATAGCTAACTTGATTATACTAACATAAAAATCATAATATACTAAATGCAACTTATAATAAAGGAAGCTGAAAGCAGAAAGAGCTTTAAGGAATGATTGATATAACAAAAAAATTAAATGACTTTCAATTTCATATAATTCAATAAAATAGAACCATAAAATGAAACAATTATATTATGACAATCGTAAACATTTACCCACACCTTATCTAACAAGCTCATGAGCCCTCACGTATCTTCTACAACGGAGCTTCATGAAGTCACAGTACTCGTTCCGAAATTCATCGTACCAAATAATATTTTCTTTCTAGGAGAAGAAGATAGTCAGGGATGCAGTCAAAGTAACACCACGTTAAAGAAGGAATTCTTGCTAACGTTTCGACCTGCGTTGCAGGTCTTCTTCAGGGCTATAATAAACAAAATACCAGAGGTGACAAAAAAAAAAAAATAACAGAACGATAAACAGATGACAAATGGAATACAGAATTGCATAGATAAAAAACAATAACAGAACTATACTTTTATCATTATTTTCTTTCTTGTCTTAAAAATTTCAATCTTATTTCAGAATTTTCCCATGTTACATACAGCTTTGTAGTATATATGTCAAATCATTTTTTACAAGTGGAAGATTTTAGAGTATGTACAAGATATCCACGCGAAAACATAATAGCCCATTGCGTAGCCTCCACGAAATGGTGCCATCGTCTTCGACCTTCGAAAACTTGTTGCCCATTTTATTTATGTATTTTTCTTGTATTTCTGATAATTTTGAATCACTGTGTTTACAATGGCTTAAGTTTAAAAGGATTTTAAATTTAATTAATATTTATTTTTTTTATTTTTATGAAATAAAAAAATCTTACATACATACATTGATTCATAAACCATAACATGTTGATTAAATGAAAAATTAGCCTGTACTGTAAACAAATTAAACTCATTCTTTCCATTCTAATTAAGTAGAGGTATTTTGTATTATATACATTATTTATTGAATGAGAAAAACATTAGATATTTAACCATAGGAAGAAGTAAAAAACAAGCTAACAAACTAATGTCGCAGGGGAGAGATTGCGGACAATGCGGACTGGATTCCTGCACCGCGTAATTAATGAATCGTTCATGACTGCGGCAGTTCTACTTCTTTGGTCAATGTGATCTTTTTGCAACTGCTGAATTCAAACGATTCTTATATATATGTTTACATTCAGTTGTGTGTGTTATGTACTGCATTAGAATGAGGTAAAATTCTAATCTTATTTTAAAAAATTAATTAGTTACAAATAAATAAAAGAAAAATAATAAAAAAATATATATGCCTTGATTTCTTTTAACTAGATTTTTAATAACTCAATTTGATTTATTTTACCAGATCATAGAAATGTGATTTATTACCAAAAAATGTTTTGTTGTTTTGGTTTTCGATGCCATTATTTATTTACTGTTGCAATGTTGGCATTTTAGAAAATATATTATATAGTGGAATTTCGCTGCAGTTGGCCCGTTTCAGGGTTTGTTGATCTTTTATCAAGTTGCTGACTAATTTCTAATTGTATCATCTTTACTTCATTCCTTGTTCTCTCTTCCTGACTCTCTGATCTTCCTGCATATCCTATTGGTGTTACAAATTTCAATTTGGTTATTTCAAATTATATAATAAGATAAATTCAATTATAGAATATTCTATCAATTCAAATTATAGAATAAAATTCCGTTAAACAGTGATGACTTCTTATATTCTATATAAAGTTTTATAGTTACATTTAAAATGTTAATCACATACCATGGACGCCCTAAACAATAATATTGCGTCATCGAATTATAAGACGTAAATTGAATCCCAAATAGATAACCACAGGCTAACTAATAAACTACATTTAACCAATTCTCAACTTCTTCAACAGTATGAAAACGTTTTAATTTTAACTTTATATATTGCAACTACATACTTATGTTAAATTAATGTCCAATGATATTAATGTCTAATAACAACGAGAATGCGATATCTTAAAAGATAACAGTCGAAGTTAAAAAAGTTAACGGTACATAATAAAATAGTACGGTTGACTGTAGGATTTATTTTATGAAGAAGATGGTCTGGGTGCAGCCAGTGAACAAGACCAAATTAAAAAATTTTTAACGAGACATGCAAGACAGATCGAAACGTCGGCATTCATTTTTTTTTTTTTTTTTTTTTTTTTTTTTTTTTTTTTTTTTTTTTTTTTTTTTTTTTTTTTTTTAACTTGAGCGTAAACTAGATACGAATCCTTTCATAGTAACGTCCATACCAAATCGAACCCACTAGTCGCATAACTTGTTTCACACTCGATACCCGATAACCCTCCGAGGTGTCTGAAAAGATGGACTTTCTAATGTAGGACGTTTATTGAAATGCTACTAGTCAATAGTTCTTTACATGTTATTGTAATCATTATCCTCAAATTCACTTGTTGTTTGTATTGTATACAGGTTTAAATATGAATAAATAGTTACCAAAAAAAAAAAAAAATAGTTTTTATAGTTTTCAAAGCCATGATTCGAACCGTTTTCATTGAGCAAAGTATATCACAAATTAAATCATAAGTACAATCTCGATAATCCGGCCCTCACGCGAGAAATCCACCAATGCTTGCGAGTGCTTGTTTAAATAGTTTATTCATGCGGTGGTTCTGGAGAAAGTTTAAAAGAACAAGCTGGTTTTTTACAATGAAATACCAGGAAACGACGATCTTAAGGCCTATGGCTAGATAAATTTCATAGTCGAATTAGGATAAGACCTCAGGCTGTTATACGAGGAAAAAAAAAAACAGATCATTCAGCTGTCAAACACTTCTAAGATAAATTTCCATTTAAGATTTGGGTCCTAATCAAGTCTATAACGTCGACGAGAAAAACTACCAGCCCTAGTCTAGTACCGAGCAGAACTTATTTAAAACTTTAATTATCGATTTTTAATAACGTATATCTCGAAAACCGTTGACATTTCGACAAATATGTATATAATCAATTGTATTGAAAATTTAATTAGCTTTAATTTTGAACTGTAGTATATTTTTCTAGAGTCCACTGTTTTCTCCCTTCCCTCCCACTGTAAGCTCATCCTCAGGGGAGGGAACTTAAAGTATGTTTACTATCTAACTACTACTAACGAAGCCGTGAAGTCAAAAATTATCGCATATTTCATACACTCTACACTCCTCATCGTCTGGACTATTTCTTTCATAGAAATGAAATTTGACTCCCGGCAGAATGTTATCAAAAGATTGTCCGGGTTTCATCATGTAATGTGTCAATGCCAGTGCCATACATTAGATCTGTGTAAATATATTTTTCTTCAGCATGATTTTAAACATTTGATAAAACTGCAATAATTTGTCATTTTTTTATGTTGCTTTTTTCTTTAGCTCCAGTAATCCACCATATTCGGTAATAAGGCACTTTCAGGTCCAATTTGTTTCGGATTATTAAAACTGTGCTGCATTTTCAATAGCTTGAAATTTTGAATATAACAAATAGATCTGGTTGCTAAGGAAGCAGTCATATGTTCTTCTAGTCAGTTCCAACTCAAGATGAGTGATAGCTCCCTTGTAGATGAAAACGAGGATACACTTTTAAGAGAAGAGACCCTGATAAGAGAAGGCGACGACCTTTTAAAGATATGCAGCCAAATTTGCTCCCACACCCCGCAGGCCATCGAATGGGGCCTGAGGTATAATTATAAGCCGGAAGGTTACACTCCCAATCTGGAGAGGATTGTCAATATGTGAGTTTATTTTTTATTGTCAATAAAATTGAAGGAAGGCGTGGTTTTTATTTTTTATTGTTTAATTTTTTTTGTTGACATCATACCATTATTGATGTTTATTGATAGCAAGAAGGGTTGTTATTCAATAATGGCGGAACTTCAAGAACTATTTTTTCAAAGATTTTTATTAACTTAAGGTTTTTGCTAAGAGTATGTACTTTTTGCTGTTCAAAAATGTAACATTTTGACACTCTCTAGCTCTGCTGGCGTAGCTCTTATCACAAATTTGACGACAATTCCCTGTTCGGAAATTTAAAGAACACTTGTTGTTATATAACATTTGTCGCTAGAACCTACCGTTTAAGTGCCATATTTATTCGAATGAAAAAAGTGTAACGTTTCACCCTCAAAAATGTAACATCTTAAACACTCTCTATCACTAGCTCTGTTGGTGTCGCTCGAATTGAAAGTTTAACGATAGTTCCCTAGTCAGAAATTGAATGGAGTATACTTTTTATCGTGCAACATTTGTTGCTAGGACCTACCGTTTAGGATTTTTATTGACTTGAATGAAATAAGTCAGGTTTTGCCTACATTTTTTAGTGTTGGAGTTTTATTGACAGGCTCTAGCTCTGTTGGTGAAAATATAATTATAAAAATAGTTTCCTCATTTGATATCTAATGGAATTTTATAATGTTTGTCGCTAGAACCTACTATTAAGGAACTATACTTACTTACTCCTCGGCGCTACAGGACTGGGTGACCCTTGGCCTCCTGGATTTTTCTTCTCCATCTATCTCTGTCCTTCGTTTCCATTCTCCAGTTTCTTATTTCTAATTTTGCAGCATCTTTTGCCACTTCATCCTCTCATCTGCTGGGTGGTCTTCCCCTTTTTCTCTTTCCAGTCATTCTCATATAAGCAGTTTCTTTGGCAATCTATCTGCTGTCATTCTTTTGACATGGCCAGCCCACCTTAATCTCTTTACTTTAATGAAGTTTACTATATTTTCCCTTTTTAACATGTGGTCTATTTCTTCATTCGTTTTTATTTTCCATATTCCGCCTACTTTTGTTGCGCCGCATATTCGTCTTATTACTTTTCTTTCAAAAACTTTCAGTTTTTTGACGTCATTTTGGACTAAACACCAAGTTTCAGCTCCATTTTTTACTACAGGTCTTATTAATGACTTGTATAGTTTTAGTTTCGTTTTTCTAGACAACAGTCTAGACTTCAATAACTTGTAATTTGCAAAGTAGGCTCGGTTTCCTGCCATAATTCTCATATCAATTTCACTGCTGATCTTATTTTCATTATTGACTGAAGAGCCAAAGTAGACGAAACTAGAAACATTTTCAAACTTGAAGTTGAGGATTTCAATGTAGCGCACGGATCTTCTATTTACCGCCGAAGACATTTTAAAGAATTCAGTTTTTTCTTCATTTATAATTAACCCTACCTTAGAACCGCTTTTATAATTTATTTCAAAGGCTTCTTTAAGTGACGCTTCACTTCTCGCAACTATGACAATGTCATCAGCGTAGGCACATGTTTGCTACATTTTCTCTGCAGTGGTACCACCTTTAACCGCGTTTTTTACTGCATCATGCAAAGCCATATTAAACAGAATCGCGGATAGCGCATCACCTTGACTCCAGTTTGCACTTCAAAGGCTTCTCCAACTTTATTTCAGATAATCACTCTAGAGGTGGCATCCTGCATTGTCATTCTAATTAGTTTTTTAAGTTTTATTGGAATACCGCTTTTCTCTAGGCTAATATACAACTTTTCTCTATCAACACTATCAAACGCCTGCTTATAATCTATGAATAAGAGGTTTAAATCAACATCGTATTCATAACATAAGGAACTATACTGGTTTGGGTGAAAAAAGTAACGTTTTGCCTTCATTTTTTAAGAGTTAGGTCTTTTTTGACACTCTCTAGCTCTGTTGGTGTTGCTCGGATCGAAAACTTTTCCTCATCTTTAGCAGTATATTATAAATAGACATATCCACGATCTATTGTTTTTCCCAGTCAGGGGGGAATTGAGTTTTTTTACTAACTGATAACTAGACCTACTTTAATAAGATAGTGTAACAGTATTGGTGAGGATGCACTGCTCTGTTGGGAGAAATTAATTGGCAAAGGACCAACCAATCGCAATTGCTATTGCGAATTATTATTATTATTAAATTAAGCGCTATAGTCGTGATCTAAGATGGTCGTTTTATTATATTTACACTGTTTTACAGATCTGCCAGGATCTGACGATTTTTTGAGGCCGAGGAAGGACATCCTTGGCCACTCTCTCCATCCACAATTAGAATTAGCTTTTTCGTCCTTAAGGATTACTGTTTTAACGGTTTTTTTAAGTTATCCAAAGGATAACTTCCGCCATTGTTGTCCTCCAGGATACTGTTTTAAAATATTTAACGGTTTTAAGATGGCGGACCTAAAAAGGACACTTTTTTTTTAAAATTCGACTATTTGACTGTTATAAGACGGCGGAAGGATATTAATTCGTTGTTAACTCATTCTACGGGAGGCTGAAGATAGTTTTTCAACGCTAACGACTCCTTCCCGTTTACTAGACCACGACTAATATAATAAGACCCAGCTAGACCCAACCCTGTCTATCTTCCATCTTCTTTTCGAACCTCTCACTCCCATTCTTCTTAGGTCGTCCTCTACGTTGTTCAGCCACCTCTGACTTGGTCTCCCTCTCAATTAACCGGACCTGCCGTATATAATCTTTTTTGGTAGTCTGTCTTCCGGCATCCTTTGCCAAGCCACCGATGTCTCCCCACTTCGAACCTACACGTAGAAAAAATATTTGGTTCACCAAAAAACTGTTCTAGTTTCATGTTTGATCTGATCCTCCACTTTCTGTGGTTTTACACCGGGCAGAAGATCTTTGTCTCCCAAATCCTCAGTATCCTCTCATTCACTCGAGTTAAAATGCAACACCCGCTCTCATATGTCACTAATGGTCTTACCAGTGTTTTGTAGACAGTGATTTTCGCAGATCGAGACACTTCTCCGAACCTTAAGGTTTTCTTAAGGGCAAAAAGGCAGCCATTATGGTGCTTTAATCTCCAATTTCATTTTTTTTTTTTTTTTTTTTTTTTTTTTTTTTCTGTTATCGGATTATAGTTTAAAGTTTTATTATGAGCAACTAATAAATGAATTTATATTTCTCCAACAAAGAGAGAGTTGAGCTGAAATACACTGTTTGCTGAGATACAGAAATATTTGAAAAAAAAACAAAAAAAAAAACCTACACCAGTGCCCCCTCTGCAGTTACATCCATAAGATTGATAGAATAAAATATCTGAATAATATAATTGTTTCGGAATTAACATCAGAGAGAACACTGGTGTTAGTTTTTCTCCCTTCCTGAAACATTTTCTGAATTGGACATGTTCAGTTTTGAAAGACTACTCCTCAAATATCCTATTTCTATCAATAAAATTATCTGGTTTCCATCCTAAATACCCACGATTTTTTCGTCAGCAATATCTTGGATTTTGTACTTTTCAGGGAGTTTACCTTAAAAGGTTTACCAGCTTTAGAAGGAGCATCTTTCTAAAGCAGATTCAAAAGTATGTAATATGTATTAAGCTTGATTCAAATAGCAGCAATGTAGACTATGAGCAAATATTTGTGAAGTCTGTCAGTTGCAGAGATATTTACTAACGTTAATTATATTAAAATAATTTATAGTTTTCGACTGTAATTTTGAGCGGGTGCTGGGTAGTTGTACTAGGAAATCCCTCATTCGGCTTCTTTTCAGCCCGGAGTTCGTATTGTTGCAAAATTCTGTATCTGTTTGTTAATGCATTAATATAAAGAAAATTTTGCGAATGTGGCTCCTACATATCAGAATACGTAAATGTGTTGATAGGTTTTCAAGGAAGGTAAGTCTGTTTAGATTGAAATGTTTGTATACTGCAAATATGTTTTTTGTTGCTTGTTGTTTTTATAAATTTTGGATTCAGATGGGTCTTAATAAGTAACATTAAATATTGATTTAATGTATATGAGGTCATTAAAAAAATAAATATAATGACCGTAGCAAATCTGTTATTTGCTGTTACAGTTGTTTATCAAGTCAGTTTTGATAGAAATTTTAATCTGTGATTTAAATGAATAAGTCATTATCACGTTCACTCCACTAATATAGATAGTAAACAAAAAATATCTTCAATTATTTTACATTATATGACAGCAAACATTATTCACTCTAAAACATTTAGGACAATAACTATAATTAAAGATTACGTCAGCAAGGAATCTACACAAACACACCTTCACATGCCAACAATTCAAGACAACAAACGAATACATTATAAACGGTTTCAAGTCTAATTACCAGCAAAATTCTGAGTACAAGACATGGCTATAACCCAACTGCCCGGCAACAAACGACAAAGAATATAGAAGAACTAGATGAAGGACCATTTGATTTAACAAGATATCTTATTAACAATACTTGAGGTGTCAGTAGGTATTTGCCCTCTTCGTGCCTATTACGCTGTAGATAATCACATTTTCTGATAGTTGATTTGGTATTTTTCGACAAGTGTGAATAAAAAATAAAACATAAATCATCAGACAAAAGTGAGAATGACATATTTAATTAAAATTAATCCAATCTTCTTGAATTCGGGATAATATCGAGTTCCGGAGGTCATAATATCTGCCAATATGAACAGCATTAAGAGATTTCTAAATTAAATTATTTCTTCAATAAGAGATAAAAAGCAGGAGTTATTAGAGAAAAGTCGGGCGAAGCGAAAGCTAGCAACGATTGGAGGTTACAGGGGTTACCCCGCTGGATACAATGGGTGAAACTCCAGGACTTGAAACTGATTGGTTGCAGCTCATATTCTGGTTAGCCATTGGCTGGGAGGCTCTAGGTGAGTGTGAGATGAATTTCTCTTCCTTATTGCTCTCCAGGGTGATATCGAGATGAAAGGGATGTCATCTTCGTCCAGGACTTTGAAGGAAAATCGCCCACGCTTATCCCACTACACGTAGTCAGGAAATGATTTGACTGAAGTTGGCAGAGAATTCTTCTGGGTAGACCAAAGAATACAAGATATAACCAATAAATATCTATAAGTAGAAGAAATAGACCATGTTTGAACATCAAAGTGAAAACATTATATAGTAGTACGAGATTTAATTTTAGTTTTAATATACAGTTGAATCTCGATGTATCGTGTCTTTAAGAGGACAAAGAAAACGTACGATATATCGAGATGTTCACTATAATGATATTATGATATACCGGGTGTGAAAAATAAAAATACGATATTCCTAAAACAAGACACCAATTCAACGGAAAAATACAAATTATAAGACGATTTTCCGACCTTGAAAAGAAAAAAAAATACAATATACCCAGGGGACTAAAATACATGGTTTTATACGAATTAACGAGATTTTTTCCAAGACACCAGCGCTTTCTTACGTTTTATCGGGATGTACGATAAATCGGGATTCCACTGTAGTTTATAATTAAAGTTTCTTACCTTAATTCGACATGTATTAAACATTTTATTTATACAAATATTTCATTCGACAGTAAAAAATACACACACACACACACACACATATATATATTTTCTCTTCCATAGTAACCCTATGAAAGAGTCGTTTATTGAAAAGTGAGCACATCCCATGCATGCAAGCATATTGTGTGCTTAGCTCATAACAAATACAAAATTTAATTAATTACATTATTGTCAATTATTTTATAGAAACGAAAATCTTAAAAAAAAAAAAAAAAAAAAAAAAAAAAAAAAAAAAAAAAAAAAAAAAAAAAAAAAAAAAAAAATACAACTGTGATCTTCTTTTTATAGTTCAATGCTTTGAACAAATTTCTTCAATTCAGAACTATGGTTTTTGAATAGATTCTTTTCTGACATTGGCCATTGTCCTCCACTAATTATAATATTTTGATTAAAAAAAAAATCTTTCCTTGTCAAAAAGTGGGCAGTTATATAATATTGATTAAATGCTTGTGTTGTCTGTCCGTCTCAATGGCATGTTTTGTTGTCCGAAAGGTGAAAACATTTAAAATAGAATTTGATATGTCTATGCTCTGTTAGAAATTGTGTAAGTTTGTAATGGGTACTTTTTAGTTTGTTGTAGTTTCCTAAATTAACGTCTGGTATAAACTTGTGAACTGGTCGTCCTTTGTTTGATTGTTGCCAGTGTAAGTTCCAGTTTCTTATTGTGTCGTTTCTTAGACTTTTCTTGATGTATGAAATAGGCGTTTGAGAGTAATATATATATATATATATATATATATATATATATATATATATATATATATATATATATATATCATAACTCAATCGTATATCAATCAATCATAAAAAAATTGAAAAAAATAAAAAGGCTTTAAAAACTAAAGGCACCATCAACCTCCCTCCACCCCTCTCCTCAAAACACAAATCTCCAAGACCAGCCCTGGCACAATCCTCCCTTCTACGTCTTGGAATATCCCTCGAACGTTTAAATAACTTACATCCCCTATTTTTGAAGCTCTTTATCCCACTCCCCTACAGCAAAATGCAACTTTACTTGGGATTCAGCAAACAAACCAATGTCATTCGCATATAAAGTTGAATTTCAAATTTTTATTTGGAAAATATTATATATAATATAATTTTATACTTATTATACTAATAATAATATGTATATACTTCTTTTTTAGAATAAAATTTTACTTCGAGCTGTTATTGGAATTTATCAACCTGTCGCCGAAGGTATCATCGACATTTAGAAAGCCGAAAGGAGTCTACACCCCAGAACTGAGCGCACCGGCACTCGCCTACACGCTCTGGACCAGGCTCAAGTTCTTGACAACAGAGAGTATCAACAGTGTAAGAGTTATATCTTTTCATACAGTATTATTATACAGTATATAATCTTTTCATACAGTATTATTATACAGTATATAATCTTTTCTTTCAAAAGATTATATATGATTATAAAAAATCACAGCATATTTACAAAGACTACACGCTCCATTCATTTACTTTTATTGGGTTTTCCGGAAATTAATGCAGGATTTCATGTTTAAACCAAAACCTGATATTATTATTAAAGAGATTATTTACCTCTTTACCACAACCATTATCTGATATATTACTTTTCCTCTACGTCGTAGTTTCGGCCCAAAATCCTTATTCAATAAAATCCCACTTAAATCACAGATTGGAACGCCGCTTTTTGTGTGGGTAGTAGGGACCTATAATAGTGCAAAACTAGAGTTATGGCCGCCAATGAGCATTGGGAGCCGAGAAAAAAATAAAATAAAAACCAATATGAAAATCATTTGTTTTTTCTCAGCTCTCTGTCAACATTAGAAACCCCAAATCTCATGACTTACTGACAGAATTAAAATTACTGGACATGGACTTGAAAGTAACAATTAAATGAATTAAGGGTCACAGTGGGAACATGGGAAATGAACTAGCCGACAAGTTGTCTAAGGCTGCTTCGAGAATCAGTTTCCTCCCAATTACATATGACAAAGTCCCTATAACCTATATCAAGAGATGCATTTTGAATGACGTGATAAATGTTTGGAATCAAAACTGGCAACAAACTACATAAGTACGACCTCTACACAACTTTATTCCAGATATCACACTTACCAATTACGACAAAATTAAAAGTACACATTACAAAGTGACCCAATTCTCGACCGAACACGGACAAAGCAATGCCTACTTGAACCGATTTCATTTAACTAACTCACCTACATGCCACTGCGACAGACAAACACAACAGACTTTTCATCACATTCTATACAACTGCCCTCTTTTTGACAAGAGAGTACATCTTATAAAATCCAAACTACTAAAAGGAGACGATTGGCCGCTTCCAGAAAAGGATATGTTCAAAAAAAAATCTCAAGGAAATGAAAAAGTTTATCACTGAATGTGATTTAGAACTCCTCAAAGAAGTGAAGAAGACGACCAACGAAGTGGAGCCGATCTCATTGATGTTTTTAGTTGTTTTGTGTTAGTTATGAAATTTTCACTTAATTTTGTTTTGTTTCTTTTTTTTTACATTGTTTATTGTACCGATTCAAAATTCAACATAAATACTTAAATGTAAATTACTTCTAAATTTAAAATATTTTATAGAATACTAAACATGTTAGATACATGTAATATGCTAATTGCATGGAGCATGTACAGATATTTAAATCCACGCCCCTCTTACAGGGTTACTGTAAGAGGGAAAACAAGAAAAAAAAAAAAGAGCTCTCAGTCAAGATAGAGAAATAATTTTTTACATAAAATTGTAGTTATGTTTGCTATCTCTTTACTACAACAAAAACCTGATGAATAATATCTTTAATAATAATATCAGAAATCCTGCAATAATTTCCGGGCAACAAGTTTAAAATTTAAAACCCAACAAATGCTTTATTATTTTTTTTTCCAACTGAACCTCAACAAAATGTTTCTGTAACAAAAGCTGCGCCAGTGAAGATAGTAAAAGTCGCCCGTCTGGTTGAAGGTGGCCTGTTTTAACTATTGCTTCAGTATTGCTGTACGGTTTCGCAATATGTGGTTCAAACTAATAGGTTGTCTAATTTATTCTATATATATATATATATATATGTATATGTGTGTGTGTGTGTGTGTGTGTGTGTGTGTGTGTGTGTGTGTGTGTGTGTGTGTGTGTGTGTGTGTGTGTGTGTGTGTGTGTGTGTGTGTGTGTATATACGCAAGTTAACTAGGTTTTCTATTAAAGGAAACAATGTATATTAAAAACAGGCCAGTAGCGTAACGTTGCTCGACTGAGCTCCCGCAAAAAAGAAATATCGTACCCTAGTTTATTGAGGCTTTTTTTTTTTGTTAATACGATAACGAACTACCATTACCTACCCTTATTTATCTATCTAATTTATTTAGATGAAAAAATATGCACTAATTACTTTCGGACCCTCTCGATCGATATTTAACCGTATGCCGACGTTTAGGCATACATAGCAGGGATTCTTCAAGGTTACATACAAGACATAAGCTAACTATGAAAACATGGTGTAAGATTATACAAAATTAAGAATAATTTTATTATTCCTTCATAGTATATTATTTGCAATAATTGTATTATACCTTTACACCTCTTCTTTTATTCTTACAATGATCCCTATTCTTCCCATTGTAGGTATGATTTTGATTTAAATTTCTACACAGTATTATATATATTCTGTGAACATATAATTTTTCCATAATTTCGATCATTCGAGTTTTAGAACTTAAAACCATTGTGTCGCCATTGCTCATATAAAAAAAAAAGGAAAAAAAAATCATAAATGAATAATAATAAATTAATTATTGAATATTAAAAGTTGTTTTGTACAGATTACTTGTCTAGACATGGGCAAGTTCAAATCCCTGAGAACACAAGAGGCATTAGAATCGATTGAAACACGTGTATTAAAAAACATTACCGTAAATACATTAGCAACTATTATCTTTCATTGTTTTATTGTTACTCCTTCCTAATTATATTTGCACATTTCGTATTTTTGTCACCCTCTGATCGGAATACCAGTAATAATGGCCGCTACAGTTGATGTGGTGGGGAACAATTTCGCATTAAGTGAAGGGGAAATTAATAAATAAATAACTATAAATATACGGTAAACCAGACAGTTATTGACACCATATCTTAAAAATTAGAAACAAAAAATAATAAAATTCCTTTTTAATCTTACAACTCTTTAATTTATTGTCACTATTATATAAAATACATTCCAGGGATAATGTTTGGTGTGAACTTGCTTGCTTAGCTTAAAGTATAGTAATTATGGAAAAATTACTGCAAATTTCAACTTTATTGGACTATTCTTTCTATAATTCTAGTAAGAATATTTCTAAATATTTCCTTAAGGGTGTCAATAACTGTCTGGTTTACCCTATCTAAACATACATTTATACTATATATACACATATAATTATTATTATTACACATCATTTCTTTCTGTACTAATTTGTTATTCTTAAGGGACTTGATCCCAGGATAAAATTATTTTTTCTATTTCTATAATTATTATTATTGCACTGAGCGCTACAGTCCTAGTCGAATCTTGGCTTCACAAAGAATCGACAGTCTATCTACCGCTTTCCTCTTCCAGCAATTCACCACCAGTCTTCTTAGATCATCCTGGACGTAGACCAGCCTTCTCAGCCTTGGTCTCCCTCTCAATCTCTTTCCTCCAGGCCTGCTGTACATCATCCTTTGTACATTCTTATATATATATTTAATTAAACCTGTACCACAACAACCCATGAAGGATCTTGTGTTCAGTACTTTGGTAAAGATGTGCTGATACTGCTATGCACGGTATAGTATGAAAGGAGACGCCTGAAATCACGCTTTCTCTCCAGTTAAGGGTACCCACTTCATAGTGGTTGTATTTGCCTCATGGCAGTCTCCCGATCTCAAAGTTCCCCAAGGCTTTAATAACAGAAAATAAATCTGACTCAAGGCCCAGGAGCTTGGCAGTCTTACCCCTTGTGCTACTGCGCACCTCTTTATTTCCATAAGATTTAAGATTCTGAAATACCAGTTTGAATGTAGCATTCATCAATAAAAATATGAGTTAACATTTATGTATGAAAGTTAAATACTTACTTTTATCTATAACAATCAACTATTTCATTCAATCCCTGGAATAACCAATTCATGAATTTCTTTTTATGGATCATCATTTATAAATTCCTTCCTATTCTTTTACTAAAATTTAGACAGGCAGGTTGATCACCATTTCAAGATTTTCTTCTTCTTGGACTAAAACTTTTTTATTATTTCAGGAGCTGTCAACTATATCAGAAGAGTTGGACAAGAACAGGACCAGCGTGGAAACACAGACGGTAGTTCTTTCACTGACTTCCTGTGAGAGTTGCTATCTTTCTCAGTCAGTGGTGAAGGATCTAGTGTCCAAGATCGAGTTATTCTGCTCCACTCATGATATAACAGACAGCAGTGTACTTCAAACCAAGTGAGTAATTTAAGGAAAACGAAAAGATTTCTGGGTGCATGTCAAGCTTATAATTTTGTATGGTTTTAATTAATTAAAGAACCATCTAGAAATAATAAATGAAACCATTTTATAGTGATCTAAATATTTTAAACATATTTTGCCCATCTATGATAATTTAATAACAAAAATAGACATGTTTTTGGACCTATAGACAATCTCAGTTATTAATCATTTTTAAACTGGCTGACAAAATTATACATGACATAATTAAAAAATTCAATTCCTATACAGTGTTATGTTTGTTTCATCTAAAAATTTAAAAAACTTTTCTTTGTAGTAGGTCATCAGATAATTGAAAAATGGAAACAGAGGAAGTAATTCAAGTGAATAATGTGAGAAAGAAAGAGATTGTAAAAGAAGCTTCATCATCAAATTGTGGTACATTAAATCATCAACTCAATGCTTCGAATGGACAATTAATTACTGTGGAAGAGTTTCATCTACAACTGCCACAAATAACTAACATAGAACTGCTCCATTCTCCTTCAGAAGTTAGAGATGCTTCATCATCAACGCTCAGAATTACAGAGGATAAGCTGAACACTACAGAAGTTGAGTCTTTAGAAACAACTGAGACCGACTCTTCAGCGCAGGATGTTCGGACAGAAATTGTTCGAAAATTCAGGTGTACTAAGAGACTGAAACGGTCAAGAGATGGGGAACTACAAAAATCATCCATACGATGCAAACAATTCAAACAAAGAATACACAAAAAATATATAACACTACGATTAAATCAACATTTACAAAGAAAAAGGCACCTTAAACAATACAGAAATCTTTGCATTGTAGCATCTAAAATGCAGAGAAATTATCAACTCCTGAAACAAGAATGTAATGAGAAAACAACTGAAGTTGGATTTTCTGAATCTAGAGCCATCAACTCTAGTACCACATCAAGTAATGACCAAAAAAGTAATGACTGTGGACCTTCTTGCAGTTCGGAATGTTTGGATAGTATCTGCAAAGGCAGTACGTGCAATTTGGATTGTCTTTGTAATGATAACTCACCTTGCTGTTCATGCTGCAATAATGAAATGAGCTCTGAGTGTCAGAGGTGTTCCTTACCTCCTTGTACTTCTGAATGTTGTGCGAATCCAGGTTTTCCTTGTCCTCCAGACTGTACTGATTGTTGTACTTGTACTGACTGTCTAGGTGATAGTAGTTCTCCTTGCACTCCTGAATGCAATCTAAACACAGACTGTCCTTGCAGCCCAGATTGTAGCTGTTTTAACGAATCTCCTTCTATAGAAGAAGAAATCTAAAATAAGGAAAAGCTACTAATATTGGATGACTATATTATAATTTAGTTTTCTCATAACCTTCTTATAGCTTATTAATGTTACAAAACATTAATGTTTTGATTCATTTTTTCAAAAGCATAAGTTAATATTAAAATAAAACTTGTTCTAAATCATTTGCCAAATATTTATGTTGCATATTTGGTCAAAATTTTACTATTGTGGATATAATATAGTAGTTATAATAGTTTCACACATATATAATTATTATTATATGGGCACTACGGTCCTACAAGGACCCGGGCCTCCTCCACAACGGACCACCAATCTCTTTGATCTTGCCCTCTCTCTCTCTCCATTCCTGAACCCCCATCCGCCTCATATCCTCCTCCACATCATCCAGTCATCTAATTTGGAGACATCCTCTTCTTCTTCTGCTATCTGTTTTCCCATAAAGCATCTTCTTTGGCACCCTTTGGTCGGTCATTCTTTCTACATGACCTAATCACTTAATACGCGCTCTTTTTATCATGGCCACGATGTCGGGTTCCCCAAACAGGATTATAATCTCTTCGTTCTTTCTTCTCCTCCAAAAACCGTTCTCGAAGACCCCATATTCTCCTCAACACTTTCCTTTCCCAGGTGTTGAGCATCATTTCTGATTTTTTTGTTAAGGGCCATGTTTCACATCCATACATTACCACTGGTCTTACAATGGTCTTGTAAATAAGAGTTTTCATTCTTTTAGAAAAAGAATCGAAGTTGAACACTTTATAATACATATATATATATATATATATATATATATATATATAATACAAAATTTAAATAATTTATGATAAAAATAAAAATAATTTATTGAGTAAGGAGTTAATTTTCGTCTAGTTTAACTATTTTAATTAATCATATTCTTAGGTTTTAATAGCTATAATTGTAATTATATTGTCTTTTTTGAATGAAGGGGAAAACATTTTGCGATGGCTTTTAATGATTGAAGGCTTTAAAGTATCCAGAAACATTTTTTTATTTTAGTTGGGAACATGCTAAGAAATATTTCTAGGAAAATGCCCCAGAGCAGAGGAACACAGTCTGTGGTTTTATTAGATTATTCACAGATATAGTTACAATCATGTCTATAACAAAGTTTTCATTTTATTTCAAACTAAATGATTGGTTAAAATTTTTTAATATCAGGTGATAAAAAGATTTTTTAATACAGTCTGACAAAGAAGTCAGTTTTACAGAAAGCAATTTTTATATTTAATTTTCTTTATTTTTTTTAGTTTATTTCTTTTTACAATTAGTGTTCTAATTTATTTTATATTATCATTTATTACACTTTATTTTATATCTTGTAAAGTTAGAGGTTAATTATTTTTTTGTTTTGTAATCTATCTCTATTTTAGTTTATTTATTTCTACTATTATTATTCTGATTTATTTCATATTATCATTTATCATACTTTATTTTATATATTGTATAGTGAGAGGTTTTTACTTATTTTATTTTATTTTTTTACTTCCATTGTACATACTGGATGAATGAATTAATTTTTTTGTTGTCTTTTACCTTCTTTTACCTATTAATTTTAATTTATAATAATAATAATTAATTTTACGGTTGTCTTTTACCTTTTTCCTATTTATTAATGGTTCAATATTTTATCATTATTACTTCTTTTTTTTAAATTTGTTTGATTCTTATATATAATAATTTTTATTAAATATGTTGTATAATATATGTATAATAAAGTATTTTTAATGGCATATATCTGTGTTTTTGTTTCAAATAAATGAGGATCTTACTGATAAATGATATAACAGGAATAATTATTTATTGTGGTTCATACTATTCTAAAAAATGACACACAGACATATCTTTTATGATTACAAAAAATTAAGAAAGAAATGAAAATTAGTAAATTTCCAAAGGTTACAATTTTAAATTAATGAGTAGTTTAAACTTTAAAATGTAGTGATTACTGTTATAAGTAGAATTCCTTTACATTTTACAAATTATATGCAGAAATCAATTACGATCCAAAGTCCATGACATGACAGAATGGAATGCGATGACTGAATGGTGCCAGGCATTGACAACTGATATCGATCAGTTGACAGAGATCTCTGACAAACTCCTCACTAATTGGAAAAAGGAAAGACAGAAAGAGAAGAAACGCTATGAGGAATTAAAAAATAAACTGAAGGAAGCAGAGAATAAAGAATTGATACCAAAAGATAATACTGCAAATATATGTGAGTAGTTTCTAGTGGACTCAACTGCTATTGAAAATGTTAAATATTATTAAGAATAGATTGTATGATTTAAATTCAAAAGTTTTTTTCCTTAAAAGTCTGATATCTTTCAGTGCTGTTTAGTCCCTTCTCCTTTTAGTTTGAAATCATCTGTAATTTTTATATTAGAAAAAAAATCAAGTATGTCTATTTAAAATTATACATATTCTTAATAAACAAACTAAAATAATTCAATCAGTTATTTACCAAATTCCATTTTAAAATATTCAATTAATATTAAGGATGAAACGAGGAGTATTATTTTAAAACCCTTATAATTCTTTAAATAATACTTGGACTGGTTATATATAATCATAATGTATATTATATGCATGACATTTGTACTGTTTAGAAAAAACTAGACAAGTCCGAAATCACAGGTGTTCTGGGCGCCAAGTTTTCTGTTTTCAGTGTAAATCAAATTATTCTTCCTACGCCGATTATTCTAAGAATTCTCTATAATTAACTATGGAAGGCATATATATTGAATATATGCTAGAATGCATATATATGCCTAAAAACGCTTTTTAAAGGATACCATTCACGTTACGACTTTTCAATTATTACACAATGTGTAGGACACCAATATGGGTTGCCCAGAGTATTTATCTCATTTTTGACAGATATTGACATATCTATTTTTTCCCAAATGCTACATTTAAAACAATTCCCCCCCCCCCTCAAACAATAATCTTCAAAGATTAAAAATATTAATTAAAGGCAAGAAAATATTTATGGTCGAATGATATGGATTCAGATATCATCTTTCTGCTTTAGTCCACTTAAGCAGATTGACTGACCACTTCACATGCAGTTTCAACAACAAACAATATTAAAGTATGGTATTATTCAAAGTTCAATAAGCTTTAGTTTATTTATAGTTTAACTATAGTTTATAGTTTCTGGCACTTTTCTTCACCTGTCAAAAATATAATTGACAATCAGGGGATGTGCTGAACTAAAAATATAAACGAATATGGCCTGTTAGGCATGAGGAAAGATAGTGCTCAGTGGTACCTCATCCTTGTCTTTGATTTACTATTACATAAGAAGGTCTCTCATCCAGATTCTTTTCTGTCTCCTGGTATTCTCCGGCATGAGAGATGTGGCCATGCCATTAATGAGTTTGATTCACAAATGTAGTGTGGCTATAGTTCATTTATATTTTGATTTAGCTTAAATGGTAGATCTAGCACATTGCCATGATTATTGAAATCAATTCTCTCTCAATATATTTTTTCTATCCTTAAAGTACTTCATCTTCATTTTTCTCCTACCATATTGCATTATGAGTGCCTTCAGATGGAGTCTGATCCAAAGGTCTCCATCTGGTGCCATCTGGTTCCTCCTCCAGTCCATTCCTAGCCACTCAAATGCCTCTCTCGATCCATCTTCCAAAGTTTACCTAAAATACCTTCCATGGAATATTTTTTTCTCTACAATAGCTTAGTATGCAATCTTAGCTATGTGATTTTCTGTGATGTGACCAAACTACCTTAGGGTATTTTCTATTATATTCTCGGCAGGTCTTAAATGGAGGCTTACTCTGACTGTAACATTCCTCACTCGGTCTCTCCTTCAACCTTTCTGAGGTATTTCATCTCTATAGCTCTAACCAATTTTGTGCTTAATCATGAGGTCCATGTCTCGATGGCATAATTTGATATGGAAAGGAATGTACTTTTATAAACTATCTTTCTTATTTTCTTTCCTATTGCTTTCCTTCCCCAGAATACTTTTTTCAAGGATTTGGGAATTAAAGGTGATTCCCAATTTTCTAAAGAAATAAAAAAAATATATTATATTTCTCTAATATGATTAAGTGATCATTTTAACAACAATTTGTTTTATTTATATACTACTTGACAGCAGAAGAAAAATATCAAGTATTACAGAACAATAACAAAACATTAAAATCAGAATTGGACCAGCAGAGAGAAGAAATCAAAGTACTGACTTCTAAAGTTGGACATTTTGGTAAGCAACACTAATAATATTATAACAACTGACTATATTAAGGTAGCACTTGATTAAAAGTAAAGAGTTTCTAGTTAAGATACGATAATATTTAGACAATTCTATCACCACATGTTTTAAATTATTTTTATATATTCTTATTAATCAACCATAGTGGTTACTAGTAAACAAAGCAGAATCAGTTCTAGCATAAATTTACAATGCTCAGGTTATTGTTATCATATAAGATATAAACCTCCCTTTAAACCAAAATTTCAGATTCTAAAAATCATGTTTATAGTCTTAATTTTGAGTTTGATTAGAAAAAGTATTTAATTTCTCATACTAACCCATTAACAGCAAAGGATGGAAATAATGTAAAATTTTATAAATTTATTCTTAAACATTTTTGTTTTAGGAATGGAATAGGCCATAAACAGCATTAAAAAAAAATTGTGAACCTCAGTGCAAAATTTTGACTGTTTCAAAAACGCAACATTGGCCAAATAGAGTTACAAAAATATTTTTTATTATGGTTTTAAGGATAAAATAAAATGACAATGCTTATCTATAATAAAATGTATTATTTTTGTAAGTAAAACCAAATAAAAGCATAAAATAAGTTGTTTTCCAATATTCTCTTGTTTATAATTATTATGTATAATTGATTTATCTATTTGTTAGTATATCAATTGATCACTATTTTGTATGGTATTTTGAAAAACATTGAAAAAAATGAGATATTTATAAATTAATTTAAAAACATACAATGCCAAAATATTTTGTTCTTGGGTTCAAAACTGACTAAAAACATCATAAATGATTGTTTACTGTAACTACTGAGAAAATAATAATTAATATACGGTCAAAAAAAATCTTTAAGTTAGTGTTGCGTTTTCACAACGTTTGCTGTAAATGGGTTAAAAGTAATAAAGATATAAGAATACAAAAATACAATTTATTTACACATGGAAAATGATAAATTGTTAATGATGGCCCATCAAATGATAAATTGAAAAAATAAATAAATAATTAACATTTACAATGAACAATTAAAAATTATTATTATTCAGTTAATTGTTAATGTTTCATCAGAAGAAGAATGTCAAGCTGAAAAGAATAAAAACAAAAAGTTACTAAAAGAATTAGAAGAAAATAGAAAGGAACTTCAGGTGCTTAAATGGAGTGTTGAAGATTATAGTAAGTATACAATTATTTGTAACCTAACTATTTAAAGATCAACCACATATGGAAGCAGTCCATCTTGGGAAGTAAGAACATTGTTTGGTTCTTTTCTAAGAAAAAAATAAATAAAAATAAATTAAATAATCAGTATATTTAATTAAATTTTTATAATAATGCATGGTTTCTATAAGCTACAAACTTAGAGTAAATGACCGAAACCCCCACTTACTTCCCCATCCTTCCCTCTCTCCTTTCCCCTGCGCTCCAATTAACATATCCCACAAAACCTTTCATCTTCTAAAAACCTCGTTCTCTTTTCCATCATCTTCCTTGCAATCTGTTCAGACTCCAGATTTCCTTACCTTCAAACCTCATTCCTGCATCAAATTTCCCCACCCCCAGGTGAGATGAGGTCCCCATATCCCAAACCCGGCACGATCCTCCCCCTATTGATCCTATCATTTGCTCTGGATTTTACACAAATATCACATGGCGGATTCCCAACCACGAAATGGCCAGAAAGAAGTTAAACATACGGCCGGAAACCTAGAAAGTAAATAAAACTAGATGCACTTCAAAACCTCTAAAGAAATTTAAAAACAAAATGGAAATTAATTGATTTGTATTCATCATCATATATTTGTAGTTAATATTTTAGATATTTCAGGTTTTAGGTTTTTTCTATATTTTATCTCTTACTCTTTCGTTCTTTATGTTTTTGGTTTTTTTTTTGTTGTTTTTGTTTTTTTGTTATTTTTTTGTTCTCAGTTAATGTTCACTATCCACACACCTATTTATATCAGTGGGAACTGTAACGGAGCTTTTGAATAAAATATGAAGAAACCTAAAATTGATAATTAACAAAATATTCAACCTGTAAGCCCTATGTATCCAAGAAATAGTAAAACTTTTACCAAATAAGCAAATTTAAATTAAAAGATTACAAAATTTTACAGAAGGAAAACAGAAAGAAACGACTACATAGATCGGAAATAGAGCGTGGTGGGGGCGTGGTGGTTGCAGTCGTACCTAATAGGGCGTCGTGTCTGAGAATTAAACTATCAATACTCCCTTGCAAGCTATTGTGCCAAACTCTACCTAACCTTTCCCGGTATATTATTACAATTATATATTTACCCACACCCCGAAAAAACTTTTTGTTGACCACGGGATCTCATAAATCTTCCTGAATAACCTGCCATCTCCTTATATCCCGTTCCGAGCGACGTTTTCCGGGCCATCACACTTCCTGGGGTTCTTGCGGAATTAATACTACGAGAGGGGGAAACTGTTTTATCAGCAAATTATTGGACAATTCTATTCTATTCTTTCTAATACAGGACACAGCCAACATACTTGAGCAAAGGAAGATCCACTCCGTTCTCCTGCATAGATTAGGGACTTGGGTGTTACTTCCAGTTTTATAATCACCTCAACCTGGCCAAGTCAGCGAAGATAAATACTTCTCTAGTGACATTTCCCATTGATTCATGATTTACGCAAAATAATAACACTCTGGTTGAAAGACTATCTAGGTGGATTACCGGAATAATCTGACTGGGACGAAAAATTCAAAAGCAATGTTCATCCCAGATAGCCGGAAAACCGATAGATCTGAGGAAGTAGCAGTGAAATTGATAAATGATTCACAACATTACATCATCGCACTCTTGGCTAGCCAGCCAGATCCCCCCCAGACAAGATCAATCCCAACGTCCTCAACCAGTACAAAAGACAGTAATAGATAGAAACATCCACCTTAAATGTAGGTGCACCATATAGAGACAGTTTATAAAAATTCAGCTTCTTTAGGTTACCATGCTAACCAACCTGTAGGTGATTGCGAATGATAACTACTTCTCGTATGGGGGGTCTATACTTTCTAGGTGTAACATTTCGACAAGCTCTAGCTCTGTTGGCGTTGCTCGAATCGAAAATTTGTCAAATTTTTTTTATCAGAAAAGTAATGGAGAAAATATTTGCATATATTTGTCACTAGAACCTACCATTGAGAAGCTATATTGGTTTTAATAAAAAAAAGTCAAAAATGCCTAATTAGTTTAATTGTTGGGACTATTTTGACATGGTCTAGTACTGTGAGTTGTACTCGGATCGAAAATTTGATGCCAGCTCCCTCGTGAGATATTTAATGAAGGATATTTTTTGTTTTATATTATTTGTTGCAGGAACCTACCATTTAAGAGCTATATTTATTTGAATGAAAAGTCAGGTTGTAAAATTTTTTCACCCACAAAAATGTAACATTTTTAACACACCCTAGCTTTGTTGCAGAGCAAAGACGTGCCTTATCTTGGTACCGTATACAGATTGACATGCCGTATATTGGTATCGTTTTCTTATTAGAAATTTAATGGAAAATATTTTTTGAACCAACCATTCAGGAGCTATATTGATTTGAATAAATTAAAAAAACACATTTGAATGTCCTATTTTCTCTAAACTTCATTTATTTCGATTAATCAATTATTGTTAATTTAATTTAATAATTAAATTAAATAATTTGATCTTTTAATTCTATAATGTAAATTGGGAAAAAGGGTATATTATAAGTAAACATATCCATGATATATTGTTTTTCCCGATTAGGGAAAAATTAATTTAAAATTTAAAAAACATAAATAACAGTCTGAGAAGTAAAAAACATTAAAATATTTAACAATAAATTCAATTTCTTAGAATTCAATGTCCATTCCACTGTTAGTATAATTTTGATGGGAGGGGGGGGGAAGAAAAATTATAACTCTCCGTAAATTAACTGTTAAGTCACCATAAATTTGAAATGAAATAGTTGGTGCAAGTGCATGCAATTCATTATGCACACCATAATAACTCATAATTATCTAAGAGAGCTCTTGGGTCAGAAAAAATGGAAAGTTAAATAAATAAGTACATTCTAATTCCTAATAATAAACAACTAGAAAATAAAATAAAGTTTTGTTAATGTTTAGCTTTAATTTTATTTTCCAATATAATTTCTATTAAATTTAGTTTCATTCATATGTACATATCAAATATACACTAATGTTTAATTATAGAAGCTTCTTCTATTGCTATAAAAGGAGACTGCAAACAATTAAAAAATGAATCAGAAAATGAGAAACAAAATGTTAAAGAAATAGAAGCTCAAGTAGAAGCTAAAATAAATGAAGCAAGCAGCATTATTACCCAATATGAATTGTAAGTCTCTAGAACTCTATACACTCAGGTTTTTAAATGTCAACAGTTTTTTTATGAACTTTATATTTTTCTTAGCAGAGAACTCTAAATCATAATGACAAGCATTGAAAATAATTTATGTACTTGTTTTCGGTTTTTTTACTATTAGGTAGTGATTGGTTATATTGTGTCAATAACAATATTCATAATTCATACAGTCATCATCCCACTAATTTCTGGTCGACAATTATTTCATGACATTAAATAAATTTAAAAATTATTTTAAATAGTATTGATAACAAAAATCAAAGTTATTTCAGCTATTGAATCAAATAACTTAAAAGAGGTATTGCCAAACTTTCTTGGATACCAAAATATTTGAAACATCCTACTGTGTCCAACAAAATTATTAATCAAGAAACTTTGATTATGGCTTTTTTGACGCATTTTTGGGCAGAATTTTTTTTAATTCTTAGCTACCAGAAAACCAAACCAATCATTATCAAAATAAATTTTGAGCAAATCAGCTCAGTATTTTTAAAAAAGAAAATCAAATTCATCAAAGAATAATTACAGTTATCATTTTTTTGTTAAACTAATTGCTTGTCTCTTGGGAATGTACCTAACTCCCTCAATTTTTCTGAAAATGGGCGCCAATTTCTTTATTTACTTGATAATTTAACTTTTTGTTATTTTGAATATTTATCGTTAAATGTGACTTATTTTAATAAGAATATAGCTAAACTTATTGAAACTAAAGGTATTTCAGTAAAACTTCAATTTTTTATTATTAATTTTTACTAATTTTCCTTTCCCCATTCTGCTATGCTCAACCCCTGACATATACCACACTCTCACTTTTGAAAATTAGATTTTGTGTTCTAGAAGCAATCACAATAGAAGTGCAGAATATATGACTCGATTAATACAATTGTGTTGGTTAATAAGAGGAATCAGTAAAGTATAAATAGATTATTCATAAAAGGATGCTTTATTTATATGCTGATGTTTTGGGCTTAAAAATGATTTGACCCAAAAGGTAAATCGGAGGATTGCGTCAGGGCTGATCTTGAGAATATGCATTTTGGTAGGATGGGATGGAGGGAGGTGTGTGACAAGAGACTGGTGGTGTAGACAATGAACCTTGGGGTCCGCTAAGCCTTCTTATTCATTTATTATATTTTATTTTATTGTTTTTACCAAGCATATCTTTTTTGTAGACCTGATGATGGCCACTATTTTTATAACAAATATGTCAACATATATACAGGGTGTCCCGAATTTAAATGGCAAAACTTCAGGAACTTATAGGGGACCGAAAAACTAAGACAAAAAGTCCTTTAGAGATTTGCTCGTTTTTGCTTAGTTTTAGAGGAAATCGCAAAAAAAAGAAACAAAACAAAAATGTTACAGGTAGCGATTATCACCTTTCAAAATTCGTCAGCCTAGGCGGTGAGATATGTAAACACTTAATGTTATCCTTTACATTCTTTTAATTGTTTACATTTTGGCTTCCTTCTAGGATTATAATTCCTAAATCAGTCTTCAGTCAGTTACTCAGATATTTCTGTGTGAATAGCATCAGCCACAATGCCGCATACATATTCTAATGTGGAATACGCTGATATGATTTTTGTGTATGGTTTCTGTAACGGTAATGCTTTAGAAGCGGTGCGGGAGTATGCGCGCCGATTTCCAAATAGAAGAGTGCCTAATCGACGAGTCTTTTCGTTAACTTTTAATAGACTACGAGAGACTGGGTCATTCTTAATACGTAATGAAGGCTACCAATTCCAGGCAGCAAAAAGAGCAGATAATCGGAGAAGAAATTGTGCCCAACACCACTTCGATAACAATCCGAAGAGCATCTGCTGCATTAGCAATATCGCGGCAAGCAATATGGCGAACTTTGAAAGGTGATAATCGCTACCCATACCATCTTCAAAAAGTTCAGAATTTATTACCTCAAGATTATGTCAAGAGATTGAATTTTAGTAACTGGTTTCTTGACCCAATTCGCGATGATAATTTATTTCCATTAAAAATTATATGGACTGATGAAGCTACCTTTACAAGAGGAGGAATTGTTAATCAAAGAAATTATCATGTATGGGCTCTTGAAAATCCCAGAGCTATTAGAGAGAATAGGTTTCAGCATGAATTTACTATTAACGTTTGGCTTGGAATTTGGAAGGGATTACTGGTGGGGCTATATTTTTTACCTGGAAGATTGAATGGTATCACATTTACACATTTTTTGGAGAAGACTTTTCTAATTATTTAGATGACATTCCCTTACAGCAGCAGATTGAAATGTGGTTCCAACTCGATGGATGTCCAGCTCATTATAGCAGAGTTGCTCGAGCTTGGCTGGGTATAAATTATCCACAACGATGGATTGGACATGGAGGAGTAGTACCCTGGCCACCCAGATCACCTGATATGACACCCATGGACTTCTTCGTATGGGGAACCTTGAAGCAGAAAGTTTATTCGGTGTCAATCAACTCAAGAGAGCAATTAAGAGACCGAATCATAGATGCAGTGCACCAAATATCATCAGAACAATGTTTAGCTGCAATTTATCAAGTAAGTGCTAGATGTAATGCTTGCATTGGTGCAAGAGGACAACATTTTGAGCAATATTTACATTAAAAAGAACATAATATAAATATAAATGTAAATAAATAAGTATAACAATGAAAACTTGTTTTGTTTCTTTTTTTGCGATTTTCTCTGAAATTAAGCAAAAACGAGCAAATCTCTAAAGGACTTTTTGTCTTAGTTTTTCGATCCCCTATAAGTTCCTGAAGTTTTGCCATTTAAATTCGGGACACCCTGTATAAGGCGTTATTTTATCACCAATCCTTTCTAAATAACAACACTAGTAGTACAATTAAAAACCAATAAATTTCATAAAAATATAACTACATGAATTCCTGTAAATAAAATAAGATATTAAAAAATCTCCTTTTATATAAATAAACTTATAAATAAGATCCCTGAATAATAGACTCATGGAATTAATTCAACAAGACTTTAAATATCTCAAAGTTATAATTATTCATATCCTATCTTATAGGGAAATGTCCAAAATGAATAAAAGAGTTGAAGAGATGGAGAATGAATCAAAGTCTCAACAAAATATTCTTAGGGAACAACTAAAGTCTTTAGAAATACAAGAAAGAGAGATAAACAAGTGTAAAAAAAATGAACAAGAAATAAAAGAAAAGCTTCATCAACAAGAAGAGATCCTACAATCTCATAATAATTTAAAAGAAGATTGTAGAAACTTACAAAAAGAGGTAAATTTCACTAAGTTTATAAAATGCAATACAATGTTATAACATAAATTTTATAAATAATTTTATGCAGATCAAATTACTAAACTAATTCAGCAGGTGGCCTGCATTATACATCTATTTATTGAAGTTTCAGAACTTGTAGCTGTAGGGTGCACCATGTATCCATACATAAATACCATGCACTGGACACACAAGTATCCATCTTCTACATGTAACTCAGCTTAATCTATCCTAGAAGATTTTCACTTTCAGTGCTAGAAACTATTCCTTCTTTGCCTTCCTATATATTCTATATTTATAACACTATATTATTTTTTTATAAGACATATAAAAGCTAAGGTTAATTGAATAAAATAACAAAGACATAAATAATAATAACATTAAATTAATTAACTGATAGTTAATTTACAACCAAAATAGCTGCTACAATACAGCTATGACCAAATTTCTGAGCGTATTCATTAGTCACAGTATTTTAATCAGCCTATATACAATATCAATACATTAAACTAAAAAATGTGGCTTATTTTATAATAGATCATATTGGAAGATAAAAGAAAATATATAAATATAATAAAAAACAGGGTGTCAAAATAGATCTTCAAGTATCTCTTT
Source organism: Euschistus heros (assembly GCA_003667255.2). Lineage (NCBI taxonomy): Eukaryota > Metazoa > Arthropoda > Insecta > Hemiptera > Pentatomidae > Euschistus > Euschistus heros. Next base: position 1,766,454 of record RCWM02000110.1, read on the forward strand.
GAGCGGATCTGAGAATAGTAAAAATACAAATTTTAAAATAAATGCTATTTTATGTTACATTTTACAGGATTAAATAATATTAATCAATTCACTGTTTTTACAACAAACAGATTAACTAAGTTATACTTAGGGGATGTTACATTTGTTGGTTCAATTCAAACCACACACTGTACTCAGATTTACAAGTACCCAAAGAAAACGAACATATACATAACCTTTATAGATGATTTCACAGTAGTCTTCAAGGACATAATTACATATTCATCATGGCCATGACTGACATACCTGGAAATACTCTCAAAAGGTTAAAAGAAGCTGGATGAGAGATTTGCTCAAATAAATCCTTTTTTTTTAATCAATGTCAGCAGGTACTGTTTAGTGCTACTCTCCCATATGTCTCTAAGGTCTGTATTGTTTCACTATGAGCAAATTCACTTATTGTAACAGGGGTGAATAAAAATTTGAAAGAGAAAAAAAAATGTTAAGTAATAAAATTGAGGGATACAAATTTTTATGAGAGTTTTAATTATTTTTTTTACTTTTCATTTAGTAACAGATGTATTCATTTTAAAAATAAAACATGTTACTGCTTTAATCAGTTAGAATGTCATCAGATTGTATATGAGGCTAACAATACTTTAGAAAATTAAAAAAAAAAATATATATATATATATATATATTTATATTATTATTTTTTTACAGTTGGATAGGAAAACCAAAAATGAAGATCTTTTGAATAAAAAAATATCTATACTTATAAAACAAACAAACAACTTAAGTGAACATTGTGAGTACCTGAAGGAGAGGTTGAAGAAGTATGATCCTGCCTATAGACGAGGTAGTTATTATTTATTAGATTGGGGAGTTTTATATTTTATTACAGAAGTGATATTATTCAATTATTTATACAATAAAAGTTTCAAGTATTCACAAACAAATAAAAAAATTACAAGAATAAGTTAACATGTGATCTGATGTCTTTTATAAGATATGGTGAAACATAATAAATTAATTCTAATTGTAATTCAATTAGTAATTATAACATAGAAATATTAGCTCAAATCCTTGCAGAGTATCCATATAACCTACAATAAAAATACAAAGGTATACTAAAATATTATTCATAATTAAATATTTAATATAATTTTATAGCTTGTTTTTTTTTTTTTATTTTTTTTTTTAGTTTAAAACTTTTATTTTGACAGTACAAGTATTGTCACTTGTCAATTACAATATATCACAGTTAAGGGCATTAAGAAATAGAACTATAGGTTCACATTCATGCTTTATTTTCAAGAAAATCAAAGAAAAAATAAATTAGATGACATTACGAAACAAAATGTAAACAAATAGAAGGACACCAAAAAAATAAAGCAATAATTAATTAAAATAAATAATCGTATAAGAAGAAAAAAAGATCACTTTCATTCATACATACTTACACTCAGGCAAAGAACCCCCAACAATCTTTCTTCACCCCACTATGTGAGAGCTCCATGAGATCTTAGCACTTCTCTCCTGCCACATCACTGCTTTGTGAGCCAGTGGAAGTAAAGTGAGAGTTCCTTAGTTCATGGGTTATAATTGAATTTGTTCCAATTCACTATCAGTTGCTGATTATATTGATGTTTGTGAAAAGCTTTATTATTACATTATAAGTGTAAAAAAAAAAGTTATGTCACTGTAGCAACAGAAGATTATGGGTGCTAATTGATTTTTTTTGTATCCTTGCAGTTTCAGCAACACAGTGTCCTCCATTCCAGGAAGAAGGGAGAGAGAATTAATTGTCTGAGTAATTACATCCTACCAAGGCCAAACTCATATTATTCTGTTAATCCTGTTGCTAGTTTTTTTTTTTTTAGGTGTGCTAACACTAAGTCTACTCTCTGCCCTTAATGTTTGTGCTTTAATTTTTATGTTTATATTATACCTATTTTATTTAATTTTTAAGCCAAAGTCCTTCATCTGAATATCATTAGTAAATAGTGTCCAACGAGCTATTAAAAAAATTAAAGTAAAAAAAAAATTATTATTTTTAAGGAGCTGGAGAACCTTTAAAAGAGCTGGGAACAGATACAGAAGAAAGCTTACATTCTATTCCTTGGACTGAAGATGATTCGGGCAAAGAAACTTAGATCAAAAATATTCAAATTAAATGTTTTTCAGATATACGTACTTGTTTTAATTTTTCTGTTTGACTGTACATGCTTTTATACTTAATTTATCAGTCTTTGTTAACAGTATTTTTTATCAATAAAATTATTTGTTAGTTTTATACTCTTCGGAGAACTCACACTTCATTTAGCACTAATTCAGCTACACCAATTCTCATCAAAATAAGGTATCAAACATCTTTCAGTAGTTTAAATAACCTACATTAATGAGACTGACAATAAATTCTAATAAGATCAGCAATAACAGTAGTATCACACCATTAAAATAGTTATTCATTAATCATATGTCTGGGAAATATCCATGATATTCAAAAGTCTTCAATTGTTTAAAACAAAATTATTAAGCAATAGTGGATCTTTAAAGCTTAAGACTAAAATAACATTCTCGAATTCCACAGACTGTCAATTGCAATTAATATTTGTGACCTTATATAATTCCAAATAACAAAACTTTGTTTGGCAGTGTTAGTGTAATAATCTGCTAAATATTTTTGGCATACTTAACTTAGCATGTTACTAAAACTATTCCTCACAATGTGGTCCAAATCCTTATCTCAGCATTTCAGCATCTCTACTTACATAATACTTATTCAAAGAGACTTATTATTCTTAAGAAAATATATTAGTATTCTGCCAGTAGAAATAGATTTCATAAGTTCACTGCTAGTTCTATGTCCATGCTATAGTAATCCATCTTTTAAAAAAATCTTATACCAGGAATCTATTTATATTAAAACAGTTAATGGTAATAACATCAAAGTGTCTTAATCATTGTTAAGATTAAGCAATATAATCGTATGAGCCAACAGTGAATTGAGATCAACGAACCATGCTACAAGCTTTGTCTCTTCCCTTAAGCTGTAGCATGAAGGTTAATCAGCAGCTGGTACATAAGAAGTATGATCAAAAAATTTTTTACCTATGCATTGATCTTCCATTCTCAGCATTGATTTTGCAGGTTGGTGCATACTTCATCTGATAAGAAATAACAAGTAATAGACGAAGGAAAACAATAGAGCAACTAGTGACAAATATGTATCATAATCCATCTCAACAAAAGAAATTACACCATAATTTTAAGCTCTGGAACCAATTATTGGAATCTTGGACGCTTTAAGAGTTGTCTTCCACTTTTGTCTATCTTGGGCAGTCATCCACCAGTTCTGGCATCAGACCTTACTCCATATTTTCATCTCAACTCCGGTCTCGCTACTTTCCTTTATCCACCTAGTTTTATACAATGCAGTTTCTTTGTAGAAGATGTCTCTTTAATGCTTCTAAAACCGCCCTACCACTAGAGTTACAATATCAATCTCCTCATCGCTTGTTTGTTAATTTTTACCAAGGTTTAAAAATGAAATTACACTTATAAAATATTGATACATTGACAACTACCATAGCTGTTGTTAGCAGAGGCATACCAAGGGGAGGGCGAAGGGGGCGCCGCCCCGATCGCCGCAAATTGGGGGCACCAAAATTTAAAAAAAAGTTTAAGATAAAATAATTGTTTCTTAATTTTGTATTTATCTTGTTTGGGGTTAGAGGCGTTCAGCAGCTTGATTATCGCTTGAAACTGCTTTTAACGATTTCGGTGTTTATGGCATCTTGTGAACGATCTCGTACTAAGCTGAAGCTCATCAAAAATTACTTGAGATCCACAATGACACAAGAAAGGCTAAGTAACGTAGCTATTTTATCAATAGAACGTGTTGTGGCTGCTACTATAGACTTCCAATCTATTTTAAATGTGTTTGTATCTAGCAAAGTATGGAAGGCACATTTTTAATTCTTGGTATAACATTAAAACTTCTTTTCTCTTTTTTTCTTTGTATTTTTTCAAACCCTTACTGTTTTATTTAATTAATTTTTTATCACGTGAAAAAGAAATTAGTATTCCTTGATTGTAACAAGAGATCAATGCAATCCTGATTTCTTCTAAGAGGAATTTATTGAGGTCTATGTTTTTTTATCTTGAAAGGGCTTCTTTGACTATCAGGTGTACATAATGTACTTGTACTTAATTTTAATTTAACTATATAATCAATGAAAACAAGAGCTACTGTTACAGTTTTTTTTTTTATTATTTTATGGTACCGTTTTTCGTTTTATTCACTTGCCTTATTCCTTTGTCAATTCATTTCACTTCACAGTGTTTTAGTACATTTTCACACCAAATTAAATCAGTAATGCCACATAAAACTGCGGCATTAATTTACATCAGACACTGCAATGGCAATAAAAGGTTAGCTAATGATCCAAATAGAACTTGAAAAGTAAGTAATATGTAATAAAATAACTTACATGGTACCGGAAAGTGGTCGTTTCATCCCATGGCGCTTATCCTTTCTCCTATCAGTTTATGGAGTAGGCAATAGTCAATGGCATTTGGAAGGCCGTGGCAAATGCAAACTGCTAACGCTGATCGGTTCATGTTCATCGGGCAAGCAGGAAACCATCTCTGACCATCATACATTTCAGTCAAGGATGTGGTTGAATTGCCTAAAGTACAAGAAACTGAATTAAAAATAAAATTAAATAAAAAATGCCGGGCTGACTATCTCTTAGAAAATATTTTATATTTCTAAATCGAAAGCCACCATGATTATGAAAAGTGAACAAACAACACTGCCTCTTTAATCAACCAGCTGTAATGTTTTTGATAAAAATATAAAAAAATAAAATAAAATAAAATAACAATTGGATGAACTTGTATTATTAAACGATTCTTTTAATAATACAATATTTTCATTATTATTATTATTTTTAATAATGCGAGGAACAAAAAACACAATGAGATATATGAGCTGTTCTGCAAAACTGAAATTGTGAGTTCTATAAAATCTCGCCTGGTTTAAGGGCTGGGACATGTTAGGAGAATGCCCGACGACAGAACCCCAAAAAGGATGTTCCAAAGTAAGGTATATGGTCCTAGAAGAGAGGGAAGGCCGAGGAGAAGATGGCTGAGTGACGTGATCGATGATCTTGAACGACTTATAGTGACTAACTGGAGGGAGAAAGCTATGGATAGAGTTATTTTTTCAGGAAGCCAAGGCCCACCCTGGGCTGTGGAGCTACAGAAGAAAAAGAATACAATACGCTTGGCTACGACTGTCTCGAAAACATTTGTTATTATCATTTTGTTTTATGCATATCTATTATTTGTAACGTGAATGAATTATAAATAAAATTTACTATTGTTAATTTACCATTAAATCCTCCAATTACAAATATCTGATCTTCAATAACACAGCAACTAAAGTTACTTCTTGGCGAGCACATTGGTGGAACATCTTGTAACCATTCACCGATAGCAGGTCTCATTACATTGAGTCTTTCGCCTGACAAAGAAATAAAACGGTTTTGTGTACCACCCAAAGAATTTTTGTAGATTTAATTTTTAGATAAAACAATTAGCTTATTATTATTCAATTATTTATGAAAATAAAACCACGGTAATGTACTTGTTGCAAGGCGCTGGTATCCACTGAATCCACCAATAGCATAAATATATCCTCTAAAGTAGCAAAGTGAAACACCGCTGCGTGGGGTTCTCAGGTTTGCGATCAATGTCCACTGCTTCGTTGCTAAATCGTACATTTCTACAGATGTGAGAACGTCTTGGCCGTTAAAACCTCCAGCGACAAATATCTAAAATTAATTTGAAATTAAACAGCAATCCTAAATTGTGTGTATTAAGGGAACTATGACATAATTCTGATGGAAACCTTGCTATCTACAGCAACAGCTCCAGCATCAGACCTCTGTTTGATCATCGGCTCGATCATATCCCATTGATTCAAGACGACGTTGTATTTTTCTACTGAACTCATTCTAGATCTTCCGTTGTAACCACCGATGGCGTATATTTCACCTTCTGAAAATAGATAATAACCAATTTTATTTAAGTTTACGATATCTAAAAACTAATTATCTTAAACTGCCGATGTTAGATAATTTTGTTTAACAATTGGGTAGCAATGAACAAAAGGACGTCAATGAAGCAATGACTTACCCAACTCAACGCAGGAGACATAGCACCGGGGATAGTTCATGCATGCGCGATCCTTCCACTGCTTGGTGACTGGATTGAAGGACCTTACAGTACTGAAGTGGACGCTGCCATCGAAACCACCGATGATGTAGAGGATATTGTTAACTGAAACCAGGCCGTGGTATGACCTTGGTGATGGTTCGTCGCATCTTGAGTAGATCCATCTGTTGGCCCTGTTTGCAGTGATACATCAAACTAATTGGAATGGATGATTAGTGACAAATGATACATCAAACTAATTGGAATGGATGATTAGTTTAAACATTCTTATAAGCAACAGTAAAATCATTTGTATTACAGTAACAATCATCTGCTTATTTATGATGTTAATAATAACACAGAGAGTTATGTAATGATTACCTGATATCGTAAGTCTCTAAAAGATTTGTTGGGGCTCCAGAACTCCACCCACCAGCTGCGAACAATATTGAATAAGGCACTCTAGGCCTGGACATGTAGGAGTGGCTAGTTTCAACCAGGCAATTATCGTTTTCCATTCGATTCTTTATAGCATTGTGTGCAAGCTGAAGTATGTGGGGCGAAATCTGTAGCGAAATTTTAGTTAAGCACAAGAATTATAAAAATATAACAAATTTGACAGATAGGTGATTTTACCAACATAAGTCTTATATGATAAGTTATGGATTTTGGGAAAGATGTAACCAGGCGACATCGTGGCATAGCGAATACAAGAAAACAGCTCATTGGCGTAAAATTTCCTTACTTCAAAATCGTACATTATCCACTTATCGACAGCTGAAATTGTATGGAACCAATTAACTAAAATATACTTAATGAGAGATGAATTTGATCGTAACAGTACATTTCCAACCTTCAACCAATTTATGCTCAGAGTTTATGTTTAAATAATCATTGCGGGCTAAATCTCTTAGGTCCTGAAATAAAAGTGATTGGAATTCAACTCCATCTGCTACAAACTCTTCAAATTTTCTTAAAATGAATGTTCTTGCTTCACGCTCCAGCCAGCCACAGGAATATGTTTGCCCAAACTTAAAAAATCCCCATGCGTTTGATGGAGTCATCTGTTGTGGTAGGGAAAAATAAGATAAATACGACAATATAATAGAAGAAAAAAAAAAAAGAAAGAAAAAACTAAATACCTGTTGATGTAAATACTGGGAACAATGGTCGATAAGCCCCACCATTCCAAGATGATCGGCAGCAGGGAGGAGGCCTTCCACGTATTCGACGGTGAGTTTAACGGTACCTGTGTAAGCGAACTCCATGATAGCGTCGACGACGGAGGATGAAAACGGCAGAGTGACGTGTTTATGAGACTTCGACAACGGGTTTGTGAAAGCAGCTTGGAAGTATTCGCCAGCGGTGGCCAGGATGAGTCGATGCGCTCTGGAAATGTTGTACATTAAAGTACTAACTATCTTGTACAAATAAAACAAACAGAGCATCTATCTTTTTTAACGATATAGCAATATCAATAATAGATGGTTAGTATCATACCTGTAAAACTTGCCATCTTTGCTTTCAACGGTACAATCGCACAGCTGTTCTTTATCCCGAAGGTCGATCCACAATCGTGGGAACGGTCTAAGACGAGGGTAAGGGAATTGGATATTATTCCACCTTCTTTTACGGTTACTTTTCGAGCGCTTCCAATAACTATGTCTATCTCTACCGACTAGAGAAAAAAAAACACATTTAATAGCTTACATTGGTTTCATTATTATTAGTGTTGTAAGTAGAATTTACTGTGTTTCTAATCTGATTCATATCTTATTAATTGAATTATCTTCTTTATTCTACACCGGCCAGTAGTCGGTGATGGCTGAATTTTTTTTACCAAAACAAGGTTCTAGCAAGATTATTTTTGAAGATGCTATACAGGGATAGGATTAATACAATTATATAAGATATTCCAGGTAAAATAAATTCTGACATTCGTAATAAAATAAACAAGACTATCTATATATATTACCAGATCTGTGATATTATAATTGGACACTGGAATGTGGGGAGAGCAATAAAGCTCCACATTTACAAGGCGGTCTACTTCCTGGTACTCAGATAAGGCAGTGAAAACTAGGTCATGTTTAACAAGCATATTAGCTGAATTACAGGAGCAGAAATGGAATATCTGCGCAAGGTGGTCCGTAAAACAAGGTGAGACCGTGTGCGCAATCAAAGCATGAGGAAATAATTACAAGTTGTAAAATTTAAGAGCTTCCTTGTAAAACGACATCTCAAGTTCGGTTGTATATCGCATGGGTGAAAAATGGCAACCCGAAATGGTAATAGAAGCCCGCCCACTGGGTAGAATATCCCGAGGACACCCAAGAAATAGGAGAAAGTAGAGGGGGAACTCTGGCTCCAATAAGAGGATACGTCAAGACCGGTCGGACTAGCTCCATTAGAATGAGGCTCCTCTCCAGTAGAAATGGCAGAAAGAGGAAGGAAAAGAAGAAAATGTTCCTCACTATACAGAATCCTAAACACTCATAATTCTAATGAAGAAAGTGAAAATCCACCACTAGCTTCAAAGCTTGAGGAATCCATCAGAGGTTCTTATTCAAAGCTCCATTCATCAAAATATATCTATCAAATATCAAACTAAATAAAGTTAAGCTACTAATAAAACTAAATAGCATGATTTATATAATCGAGAAATCGAACTATAGTTTATTTATTACTGCTATTTTTTTTTTTACACCATTTTATAAATATTTTAATTTTCGATCAAACTGGTTGGAGCAACTAGATGAAACACCTAGTAGGAGCGCAAGGTAACGCATTCAACAGCTTTGCCAAATTACATATCGGACTATGAATAGCTAGCTTAAATTGTGGTTCTCATCTTTTATGACATCATTACTAGATATCAACAATAATTACGTAATTATAATAACCAACATAATTATGAAAATAATTAGAAAAAAGCATCAGATATTTTGCATGAAAAAGAGCCAGAACAATCAATGAATAGTATTTTAAGCATAATTATTTTCAATTGACAATGAAAGTTAATCAATATTTTTTTACAAAGTAAATTTAAAAATGTAACCACTAACAATGCGTAATATTAAGAGAAGAACAACATAAAGGATTCTTACCTACAAGGTAATACAACATCTAATGTATCACTTATTCCTCAAATATGTTTAATATTTTAATTTAATAATTTATTTAAATCAATTAGTTAATTTTGCCTAAGTTATAAACAATACAATTTATCTATGCTGTAGGAGAATATAAACTTCTTAACACACAGTGATGGAAATCGACTTTATAAATAAGACTGGCGTAAAACCTCAATGCAATATAAAACTTAAGAATAAAATATTTTCCTCTCGTATGAGAGGTTATTGTTTAATTATAAGGTAAACAAGACATATGGTATATTATGGTAATGGAATTTACAATTAATAATACGAATACTATATTTTTTTTAACCTGACACAACAAACCGACCGATTGAAATTTCCTTTAATCTATAACATTTTACATTGTTGACACCTAAAAAGAACCTCCTTTGAAAGATAAGAGAAAAAAAGCGCGTCATTCGAGAACAAAACGTTACAACTACACCTGATCCATCAATAATTTTAACTTACCGTGATGGTGACATCGCTTCTTTACTCGATTTCTAGTACTCGATCCGCGGTGCATTGTACGATGTTGCTACTTCCTCTAAACCACTTCCTTCACCTTTCTGTCAATATTTGGTGGATGAAATATCACGTAAATACAAAACAAACTAATTCAAATATTTGTTGATATGTAACAGTAATCAATTTTTCATTCTACATCAAAACTCAATTTGCATCCTACCAGGTGTTGCCTTGCATATTAAAAGTACCTTTTAACATTGCCAAAGTATCTAAAATTGTATCGTACTAATCCATAAAGTGTAATAATGAAGATAGAAATGCCCTTTTTTATCGATGTGTAAGGCATATGATTTATATGTCAACTATTTTTAAAAAAAATAATAAAACTTGTTTTTAGATAAAACGAGTTACAGTGTTAGTAAATTAAACTGAACATATCTGTCGATAATCCACTACATTCTTTTCGCAATCTTCAGAACATCTTAATATAAGATTATGTTGAACCAATTGGTTGCGTCGCAGCTTAGGAACGATTCATAGCTACAATAAGGAGTGATTATTTCTTAATGGTCACTGCTTTATAAAAACTAAGCCATTTATAACCGAGTGTTTTGGGGTATTAGACATTATAGAGCTCTCGTAACCTCAGCAGTGCCAGTTCGAATCTGGCCTGGTCGAACGGTGAAATTTTGTTATTTTACCCAAATAATGAATCTCGTTCTTTACACCCTGGCTAAAATACGGCGGTAACCTGTAGGATAAACCGTCCTTCCTGCCCGAGAAGGAGCACTGGTATGTAGGCGTGAGGGAACCAGTGCGACATTGTTTGTTGGCCCTTTTGCCAATTCCTGACGGTTACCAAGATATTTCTGCCAACTATTATCAAGAACAGAAATTCACATTTTTACTTCAAGTCGTAAAGCTTTATATTTGCAACATTTTTTTATTAAAAGGTAAGCCTGAACTATAGTTTAAATGCACGATGGAAAATTGATATAAGCAATTGCTGGTAATCAGATTAACAAAAGTTTCTTAATCAAAAAATATCTTTTTTTCTTTTGTTATATGGTGAACATTATTGAAAGTGTTACTGAACTGAATGTATGGTTTTGGAACACTGCTGCAGTATTGGCAACTTAATTATTTCAGCCACACCATTTGTCGTAATCTCGTTTAGCGAAGAGGATTTCGTATCCTAGACAGTTATTACTCTCTGTTTCTAGCAAAGTTCCTAGTTGGACAGAGATATTTTTCTTCATTCTTTACATACGATCGACGTGCTCCAGATAATTCATTTTAGATCCATCACATGGATTTTTTACCACCACGAACATAGTCCATCGTCTTCAATAGATCTGGTCATTCTGAGTTAATTACCGTACCACTTTCGCTTGAAAGTATCTAAGGTCACTAACGAGAAAAGGATTAAAAAAAATTTAGAGGCTTTATATATCACTCGCGTTCGTGGTCGGGAGTCCCTTCTTGGGCACACCCAGCCTCTATTAAGTGGGTCCTCTCAATTATGGAGAAAACTAGCGGTTGAGCGTGATTTCGGCCAAATCTCCTCTTTTAACAACAGTTGGCTCACTAACTGTACATCCCTACCTATGATTTAAAATCAAGACCCTTCATGGTTTGTAGATGTACTGTTTTTTTTTAAATTTTTATTATTTTTTATTTTATTTTTTTATTTTAACGCTAGATTGGTAAAATTGTACATACTTCAATGAGTAGATCATGTTGCCATAATGTATATTTGGGGAGCGCACAGTGGGGTATTTGCTTTCAAATGGCCAAAAGTACATTTTGTAAAAGTTATCTCAGACGAAAAGTAATTACTGTCAGAGATAGTTGAATAGTTTGTCAACAATGTATAAGTCTAATTCTTTTCCTGAGATCATCTGTGAACCAGGTGTAACACAACAATGTCACCACTCTTTAATCGAGTTTTTAGTGTCAAAATTAAAATAATGCGAATGTTTTTGTTATACTTCCAAGTATTTCCAACCATCTTTTTTGATGTCAACATAAAGAGGAATGTTTCCACTTAAAGAATATATAATCAGTGATCGCGGATGTGCGTGTACGTGCCAGTTAATGCCTGTTGTTTTTGTTTGTTTAATGTGATTATTTTTGTGATAACTTTTAATATTATTTATTTTTTTGCTCTTAGGACCTTCAGGAGTCAAAATAATGACTATAAAAATGTATTTGACATCATGTATCAAAGAAAAGGACCTTAATTATAAAGAACAATTAGAATATGCGCAGAATATTTTGTAAATATATGACGATTACTCAAAAAAGAAGCTATTTTCGTCAAAAATAATGAAGTGTGGCTTCAAGGTAAATTATTTTTACCAAAGGCAAAAATGCGACAAGGGCAACCAATAAAGACATTTAAAGAATCCAGAACTTTACAAATTATTATGACTCTCATGCAAACATATTTCAAACTTCTCTTGTGCTAAGTCTTTACGATTTAGATTATCTTTTTTGCATGCAAGGATTCCACTTTTGGAGGCTTAAATGTAATAAGCCTAAAAGTCACCACTGAAAAAGTGGCAAGTAAATGAAAAAAAATGACAAATTAATTGTAAAAGAAAAGAAGGCAGATATTTAAAAACAAATGAAATACAAATGGGACTTCTTTTAGGTATCCATAAGCCTAGATTCGGCAACACAAATGACGGGAATACAAGTCGAAATTTTTTTTCGAATCCATAGCTATAACTGGTCTAGACTATAATATCATATATCTCATCAAAGTGATTTCGAAAACTATTTCCAGTGGTCATTGAGATGGGTGATCTGATGAAAAAAGAATCGTCTCATCACTTTCTGAATGATTTTAAGGAAGTGGTGTTTAGGTGTTTGTGAGTGGGTGTGTGCACGTGCGTGCATATGCGTGTGTGTGTAATCGAAAAACATTGATAAAAGAGTTAATTTAAAAAAAATATACGTGTCATACCTAACATTGATTAAATAATTTAATAATTAAATAAAATAATTGATAAAATATTTTTTATTTAAAACAGCAAGCACCCTATTATTTTCTTAAAACCCATTTCTATATTAATATATTACCTATTTTTCAGCGTATCGGATCAAATAAAATTAATTAAACATCAGAAAAATGTTTGGCCAAGAAAATCAGTCATTACCCCACTGTGGAGCGTTAAAAAGTTTTTATTGAATAAGTAACTTGATGGTGTCTTGCCATCTTCTTGTTATTTTAAGAAATTATCGAGAAAAAAAGTCTTGTTTAGCCTCCGGAGTGACTCTTGAAATCAACAGAACTTAAGTGGAAGTCTTTAACGAGTGAACCGCCTGGGTTGTTTTCAAAAATAATATGTAAATGGTTTACGAAGGACTCAAGTAGACCATCCTCGAAATAGATGCGGTTCTTCAACAAGTTGTTGGATCAAATCCATCCGTAAGTACTCGTGATCTTGCTATGGAGTTTGGAGTGTCTATTGATACTGGATTTCACCATCTGCACGCTATAGGGAAAGGAAAAACGAACAGTTGAATGGTTTCACACGAGCTTACGCTTAATCATTTAAAAGTCTTGACGGTATCGAACTTGTTTCACAACCACCGCCCGGACCATTGTTTCCATAAATGATCTACTTATTGAAAGAGAAAAACTATATAAATTGTTCAAGAATTCAAAATAATAATTAAAGATTTTTTTTTATAACCATCCCAAAGAGTGAAGCCTGAATGGGATCAAGCAACTGGCTGATAGATGTGAAATGGTAGTTCACTATTATTACGTTAAAGAAAACAATAATTAATTTTATAAATCCTATTAAGTCAAATAGGAGGTTTCTAAATCAGGTAAAAGTGTGCCTAAAGGGACATATAACTTTGAAAAGGTTTAAGAATTTATGTAATTAGGATCTAAATTCACTATAAAAAAGATTCGAACGTGCCGTACTTCTGTATTTGGAGGAAGACCAAATGCTGAGGTGGTTAAATGGTGTAGTGGACAATGCTAAAAACGTCTTGAGTCAGGAACTGGATAGCGTCGGCACAAGACTGTGGCGATTGGGGGGAAGCAGTTAGAGGGGACCAAGACCTGTAGCCGGGTTGTAGCGTAATGAAATAAAAAAAAAACCTAACATTGTTTAGCAATTTTATGGAATGTTCTAAATAATGTAATCGTACCAAATCTAAATTTATAACCAGCATTGAACATATATTAAATCTTTATTAAACTCAAATAAATATTCCCAAAATAGTATTGTTTCATTGAAAACATAAATTCATCTAATTGGCAAGGACTTCAGGTTCTATATACTCTGTCCCAATTTCGCCAGGCTTCTCTGGAACCTTAGGCTGTTCAGAAGATTTTTCATTGGCTTTTTCTGTTTCCATGTCGACCTCTGCTCGGTCCATCAAATTGTGGATGTCGTTCCGGTAAGGATGGATTGCAAGAGCTTCTTCGAAGTCAGCCATAGCAGAAGACGGCTTTCCGAGCTCAAGCAGTGCCTTTCCCCTGTTGAAGTGGGCTTGGAATCTCAACTCGGCGTTGCTCTCCACATGTGGTTTTAGCAACCCTATCGCCTGTAAAATGAATAAACCTTTTTTACGATTATATTCTATAAAGGACAAAATTGAAGGCTATAAATGGGAGTAGATATAAATTACATCACAAGTATCCTCCAGAACTCGTCTGAAGTTGCCAATGCACAACTGGCTGCAGGATCTTGCGACGTACAGCTCCGGTAACTTGTCCCAAGTCCTGAGGGCATGAGTAAAAGCAGAAATCGCTCCAAGGTAGTTTTCAGCTTTGTGGAATGACCTAACATAAGTATATAATTAATACATATATAAATCCAATTGGAACTAAAAACAACCAAGTAATCTGAAAATGAGCTAAAATTACACGTGGAACGTAATATGTTTAATCTTGATATATTAGTTATAAGATACAAGTACGTAAGGAATACTGTTTGTAGCAAATTTTTCCTTGGTTTCATTTCAAAGGCCGGACATCAAATCCCATCGATAGGTATTCTTTTTTGTTTATTACCAACCAATTTAATTTTTGTATTCAATTATGTTTTTGTTGAGGCCAGAGTAAAATTAAGATAAATAAATTTTTAAAAGACGGACTGAGGAAGCAGTCCAGCGAACTCGCGAAGGATTATTGGAAAGAAAGGAAACTCCAGCCAAGAGGAAATAAAAATAAAATTGATGCGTGATCCTAATAAGTATATTTACTTGTAAAAATTATGAAATTCGCTCATTCGTAACTGGGCTTTACTTTTCTTGGAGAAACATTGCCTTTGTGATGCTCACCGTTCGTCTTCCATGTCATTCAGTCCATCGAGACGGATCTTTCCCCTTCTTCCCTTATATTTTTCTTTCATACGCTCAACACTCCACCAACCCACTTAACTTCCATAGCCATTCTTCAAGATAAATTCTTCATCACTCCTTCTAAAATGTATTCGTAAAACGCGATGTTATACTAGTTTGATGTCTCAATAATTGGATTTTATCGAAATAATCGAATTTTGAAAGTCGGTATGATAATAAACTTTGTTGTTTTCAACCAAAAGTATACAAGGCAACTTTCTGACTGAGCTTTGGTCCACTACGCTTTCGTATGCTACCCACTAACTCAATACGCTCAACTCAACTCCATTTAACTACACATTAACCACCCAGATTATATAAAGCTTTAAGCTTTGGATTATAAGCAACTGGATTAAAGAATTTATACGTATAACAAGCATACGCTTTATACTATTTTTCTTTAAAACCGTGATAGAAATATGAGAATTGGGAGTGTTCTGTAAGGCAGTCTAATGTGACGACGACTCAGCACTCCAATTCAAGATTCATGTCGTCTAAGAGCGATAATGCCAAAAGAGTATTGGTTTATTCTAATATTTATTAGGTCATCTGAGATAAAAAACCGACCTACTATAGCTTGTTATTTTGCTATATTTATCGGTATTGTAAAACGACCTAAAATGAACGTATAGCCCCTAACTCATCACATAGATCTTACTAAAAAAAATAATAATAATAATCATAATTACTTTCCCTTTTCCAGAAGCCAAATAGGGTCGTTTTCTTCAGGTCTAAGGTCTTCAGCCACAAATCCAGTTTTTCTTCTTGCTTCTTTTTGTTTTATCAACCACTGAAAAGTGAAAACAAACTCTTAATCATAACCGTAGAGTGATTATCTGTTTCGCAGTAACATATGAAGGCCATAAAAAATAACTGTTCTCATTAATCTCTGAAGAAGAATGACTTGTTTTCTCTGTTTAATATATCTAAAAATACATCGTTCAATAATAGTCAGACAATAAAAATTTGAAAGATTGAAGGATGGACATTTTAAAGTAATGGCTTCTTTCAGTCATTATAGTTTCATTAAAATATTATAAATTAACTTTTAAACACATTTAAGACAGAAAAGTAATATTTTATAAGATACGGAACATTTTAAAATATTTTGAAATAATTTGTAATATAACAACTCAGCCACCATCACGTATTGCATAACTACCAAATTAAGCCCAGTAAACACCAACTTGAAATTGGCGGGACATCATAATTCAACAGACGAACACATTTTGAAAGAAAATTAAGGTAATAATAAAACAGCTGAGTAATTACACTTGTAAAACAGATCATGAAAGATAATTGTAAAACAGCTGATTATAAAGAAAATATTCATCACAACAGAAATTAAACATCCTTAAAAAAAAAAACTATAACAACCAAATGAGTGATATTATTTTAAACTATCTAAAATCGTTTGCTTAGGAATAAAAATAATTCAAATAGAAGCTGTCAGTTCTGCAATTTTTTTTAGATGTTATTCTGTTTTGTTTTCTTTATTTCAACTAATTTGTAGTTATGTTTTTCATTAACTGGTCAGCAGAGTTATAGATTGTCTTCCGGCTGTTTCAAAATTAACTTCCTACTCCTTTATTATATATTTATCAGTTTAAAGGTAAGGCTCTGCTAATCTTTCAGTTGATCTACTTAATTATTGTGATTTTATTTACTGATGATACCTACATTTTATTGATAGAATTATACTTTTGTTTGCTACGGAAATAAACAAACTATTTAGGATCTAAAAAGTTTTTACACTATTACCGTCCTCTTTAATTATTACCATATTTATAGCAATGCTACTATAAATGTAGTAAAAATATAATAATAGAGACATGAAATTGTTACAAACATCGATACATTAATACAAAACAATTATTATCTACCTCTTGTTCCTCTTTGTATTTGGATTCTCTGGATGGAGTTGGAAATGCCCTATATGTGAAAGCAACGTTTATTGTTCCACTTCGTCTTAGTGGCGGCAAACACTCTCTTTCAACTTTCTTCGCTTTATGTTCTAATGGCTTCTTCGATGTAGTCACATCCGATTCTTTTTTTGCTGTCTTAATGCAGCAAACTTCATCAGTTTTCCATATTTCTTTAGAATCGTCTCGATCTTTTGCTTTAGCAGGATTATCATTGTCCCTTTCAACCTGTATATTCTCTTCTTCGTCTTCAGATGTATCAGTTTCATTTGACACATTTGCGTTTTGGATCGTTTTCTCCTTCCCTTTCTGATCTATCAATTCAACAGCCTATTTCAGCAACTTTAGTTAATATTTCAAATACGTATCATTTAAAGTATATTGATAAATATTTTACCTTTAATGGACTTAATTAATGCAGCTGCTCTCTTTAACGGAGAGGGGAGAAAATTTTCATCAGTTTCTTTTTCTTTCCATTCCATAATATCACCAATCGCCATCCTCTTTTCAGTGTCTTTTTTATCTTGAATAATTTCACGACATTTTGTATCGAGGGCAATTTGTTGTCCGACACAAGCATCTCTTCTCTCTCTTATTATGTCTGCAATTTAATTTAAATCAAATAGTTAAAAGTTATTAAAAGCTTATTAATAGTGCTTCTATCCAATTAATATTAATATTTTTTAGAAAAATATTAATGATATCTTGATAGAGTCTTATACAAATGTATTTCATTTCATTAGTAGCAATTAATCACCATTTTTGGATTGCTTCATGCTAATAGGGGCACATGACTTGAATTCAATAGAAAGATTAACTTAATTGTGGGGTGAGAAAAGATGAATATACTTTCAAAGTTTGTAAAATAAAATAGCAGCCCTTTTATAAACATACCCATCTCAATTACAATTGGAAATATTCTCTTACCATTCTTCTTTTCGATCTGGTCTTTATCTCGTTTTTGTGCATGCTCAATGGCTTCTTTCTTTATTTCAATCATCTCTTTTTTAGTAACTTCTTTGTTAAGTAAAGGCCAAACCTTTTTCTCATTTTTAACGAGTTCAAATACAGCTTCGCCTTCAACAATTGTACATCTACTCTCATCTTCATTTATAGGTTCATACAGGCAGATTTCAAATAGAAAGGGAGGAAAATGTACCTTAATTATGGATTATATCAGTTTGTAGTTAGTAATAATTTAAAAGATATAACAATTAATGGTATAAAAAATGGTATAAAAAAACAGTACCTTGACATAAATATCCGAATGAAACAAGTCAACTTTCTTGTGTGGAATGTTACGAAGAGGTACTCGAAGTATTATCATTTGGTCGGTCTGTCTCCAAGAATAATCTTTAATTAGAATTGGCATTCTTTAAGGATGAAAACAACTACCGCGTTGTTAGGGTGTCTTGTTTATTTCCGATGCTAAGGTTACTAAGAGAATGTAAGATTTCTCTCCAATACAACGATTCTAAATTTAAGCTGGTAGTTTTAACAATATTATTCACTTTCAAATCAACACATATTGTTATTGTTAATGGGAAATAAACTATTTAGATTACAATTGTTGTTTAAATATGATGTATTAATTAAGAAAATTACATGAAGAACCAATTAATGAGAAATACCTTTATGTTAGGAGGAAAATCTTTTAAGCGATATGCTATCAAAAATTATAGTTTAAAAGAAATAAAAGAACTATATAGCTTTTTAAATAGCATTTTTAGAACTCTTTGTACAAAAAACATAACCTGCGCGGTTAAGTTCCAAAGTTGACAGCCACTAACTCAATGGTGTAAATAGAAACAATGAAGTTAAATAGTGAAACTCAGATTAAAGGAACCAAAATTGTTTTAGTTCCTTACAGAAAGAAACACGTTGAAAAGTAGGATTTTAGTCGATTTATGATGATATAAATATTATTAATTATAATATGCTTTCAAATTCTCAATTGTAGATACCATGATTGGATGGAGTCAGAAGAATTGCGAAAGCAAACTGCTTCTGAGAGATTATCTCTTGAGGAGGAGTTTGAAATGCAACAAACCTGGTTAAATGATGAAGAAAGTTAGTACTAATTGAAGTTAATTTCTTAAGTTGGGAAATAATTTCGTTTAGCTTGTGGTTCCCTTTTATTGCTTATATCCAAAGTAAGTTGAGATGCTAGAATTTTATAAATTCAGAGATGGTAAAAGAGTCATTTACAGCTGCTATAATTTTTTCTAAAGTGCCTATAATGGTCTATTCAAAAAGCTATGGGTTAATGGTTCATTTCAATAATTTATATAAACCATTATTGTCAATTTCTTAGAATTTATTTAATTTTTTTCCAGAATGTACATTTATCGTGCTGGACAAAAAACTCATGGCGGAAACTAATAATGAGATAGGTAATTCAGTAGTTTTTCAGCTTTCTTTCCATACATATTTGCCTTATATTATATTTATGAGTTTGTAGTTAATTCCAGAGAAACCATTTGATAAAAATTTTCCCTGTGATTTTCCCACACAGTATCAATGATTGGAGATGCCAATTTATACATACGAAAAGATGGTGATTGTACAGTTGGGGAGATTGGTCTAATGATCGCTGAACTGTCTTTCCGTTCATGTGGAAGAGGATCTGAAGCAGCGCTTTTCATTTTAAGATATGGTAAGCTACTAATTTGTTTTTTCTGTATTTAAGTGTATTATTTTATTTGAGTGTTAAAATTGTGAACAGTGTATTCTTTCTTCAATATTGAATATTTCTAAATTGAGACATTTAAATGAGATGTTTTTTTTCCTAAGATTAAAAAAATGTTTTAATTTTTATTTATTTATTTTATGGCACTACAACTTGGTGACGAGTCCTGGCTTCCTCCACCAGCTTTCTCGGTTTTGTGCAGCCGCCATCCAGTTCCTCACTCCCTGGATATTTTTCGTGTCTGTGGCTACACCATCCGACCACCTTGGCTTCGGTCTTACAGAGGTTCCACTAACAGCCTTTTAGGAATGGCCTCATCCTCCATTTTAGCCATATGGCCAGCCTATCGTAGCCTTCTCAAGTACCAAATTAAACAGGAGGCATGCTAATACCAGGATGTACTCCTCCAGTGCCTTCTTTCATTAAGCTATTTTAAATTTTATTCTGTAGTTATTTTAATTTAATATTTTGGTGAAATCTGCTATGGCTGTTGTTAACAGATTAATATACAGTAGATTATTCTAAATAGTATCATTCAACAGAGGGTATAACTGTACATATAATAATAGATGTACCCTGTCTATAGGTTTTGGTTTTGATTCCTATCTTCATCAGTTAATATTCGTTTCACAACACTCCCTCCATGGTTATGATGGGGCGGTAGCCTTCAGGGGTAGGTAAAAAAAAAGGCCTGATATACCCACTTGACTGGCTGTTCCCCCCAAAATTGATTCATCAGGCATGTGAAAGAACATATCATTTGTACCAAATATGTAAGGTTTATATCAATTACAGGTGTCGAGAATATTGGTGTAAACAAATACCTTGCAGTGATTTCAACAGACAACAAAACAAGTATAAATCTGTTTGGAAAATTCAATTTTATTAAAGTAAGTATCATCGTTTAATAATTATTAATTTTTAATTTAGATGGTCATAATTAAGTGTTCCACAAGTTATATTAAGTAGAGTTAGTTATCTTTTGGTATTAAGAAAAAATATTTGCAAATTATAACATAGCAATTAATCTACAATTATAAATGCTTTTTATTTTTTAAAAATATTTTAAAGTATTATTCTTATTGTTATTTAATTTTTAAGGAGAACGAAAGTGAAGTATTTAAGGAAGTTACCTTAAGCCGAACAGTTGATAGTGAATGGATATCCTGGCTTAGGGCACAAACACCAAGTTATACTATAGAACCTACAGAGCCTAATTTCTGACTATAAAAAATTCATGTTGTATATAAATTTTATCTATTTTTAATAAAAACTATTCAGTTATAATTGTTGTCTTCTATAATTAGCAAATTTGTTTATAATTCTATCCAGATTTCATGTAGATTTTACTGATTCTCCAAGTTATCATGAACCTCTTCCTGAATATTAACAACTATAATCCACCTACTGTTAAGCAGTTATTAAGAAGAAGCCTTGTAAAATTTATGTTTCTCTGCTGTTTTTATTTATTATTTTTAGCTTACCCTATTTATAGTTCATTAGGCCTTAACATCAATATTTACTACTACGATGGCATAAAGTCTATTCTATCCAGAGTGAGAAGGTTGATTCATTTCATGATTCTTCAACAAAATATATTTTGACCTGCAGGCCAGATTTGATTCAACATCACCTGTACGCCATGAATGCGTTAGTGCTTGACACTAACTTGCTCGTCCATCATTCTGTCAAAAACTTCTAGTTCGGTAATGCTTTACTGCAAGAGTTGGAATCTCAGTTCTTGTATGAGGAATGATTTGTTGCCCAGAATCATTTTCCAGATAGTGCTAGAAATCAATTTTCTCTGGGCTCAAAATGGTTTTGAGGTTAATTAAAACGAAACCATGTTTGAAACATAGATAGGATACTCAAAATTAGCAACAATGTCTCCAAATACATTTATTTTATGTTAATATAGATAATGTCTCATTTATCTTGGCATATTTTCAATCCCTGTAAGTTTTATAAATGTTTTATATCTCATCCAAAAAAAGATTGAACTTGAAGAATTGTTCAAATCAAGAAATAAATATATGGAAGTGCCATAGATACCACTCTTAAAATTATCTTCTCTTGTTTTATTCAACATACCATTCGGTGCGTGGTTATAAATTTAACAAAGTTACCAACAAACAAATAAATAAAACAAGGTTATTTTACCATTCCTAGATATGATTGAACTACATATTTGCCTGTAAGTTGATGCTTCCAGAAAATCCAACATTTGTCAAAAATTATTAGCTTCCCTTTATTTCTGGATTAAGGGCAGTCCAAAGGTTTTAAAAATCACCAAAACCCAGCAATGACAAAAACAGTATTTGCACTTAATGATAGAATTTAAAAAACCACAATATGTGTCCGCAGGTCAAAAGCTGATAACCGGGAATATTACCTATTATATTAAGTTCTATAAAAAATTGCATGAATATACGTATAGGAAATTCTGTTGCGTTTGAACAGTTAAAGGCATAGAATAAACAAAACATGTAATATACTATATGTTATATTTACTTATTACTCAAAAATTATATTTATCTTAATAAAAAAATGTTTATATAGACAAGATTTGGAATTATATAATCCCAGAGCATTTTAATAAAAAATGCAACATTGCAACTTATTATGCTGTAGAACATCACATTGCTCTCTTGTGATCTGATGCCAGAAATGTAGGCTAATCTGTAAAAAAAATTAAAATAAATAATTGTAAAATAAGGGAAAGTTTATAGATTATAAGATTATGAATATGAAAGAGTCTATTATGTTTTACTGCAACACATATTTTTAAGAGAATATGAACAAAGCATTTGTTTTTTTAGTCAACTCCTTAGCTATTGGGTCACTTCACATGCAATACAGTGGAGTCTCACTTATACGAATGTGAGGGGGAATGGAAAATCTTTCGTATAAGAGAATACTTCTGATAAGTGAATAGTTATTCGTTCGCTGGGGAACGAAAAATACTAAGTATAACTGAATGTTTCGTATAACTGAAACTCCACTGTATTCGTTTTTGTATTTAAGAGGTTTTTTATTTAAAAAATATAAACCATGCCACCAGACATAGCATATAATTACAGAAATGACATTCTTGTTCTACACATTAAGTAGCTAGCTGCTTTAATCTATCCACAGTCATCCTTTAAACATGAGGTATTAGACTATCATAAAGAGGATAGGACCCTTCTTATTAACAAGTTCAGGTAGTTTATTGCGAAGTATACGGTGAATTCGGTCAAGTTCATTGCAGTACAATATAGAGGAGATAGGTTCTTTATTGTTATTTAATAGTGTAGTTATTCAACCAGGACCACATTCAAATTCTGTGTTTCCCTCCAACAACTCCTCAAACTAAGGGCAAATGGTGTGCGGTTAAAACTATTAAATATTTAAATGCAAAATGAATTTTGTTATCATCTATAACTTGAATAACTTGGGAATTAATAAAACACCTCTTCAACTGTAACCTATGAAGGGTCTTGGATTCAAGTACTCACAAGGGGAGGACACACTCAGTCTCTCACGGATCTTGTTGGCAATTTTTTTGGAGGTTCCTGGTCGAAAAATATTAGACACGTATTTTGCCGTTCCGACCAATGGGCCCTAGAAGCCGAGAAAAAAAATAAAATAGCATTAAACTAATTTATTTTTTATCTCGAGTTTAAAAAATGATATCGACATGATTCTTGCACCAAGATTTTCAGTTTTGATTGCGAATTAAAGGAAAAATACAGTCGCTCCATAGATTTTGGTTTAGGTTAATTAAATAAGCAAACTACCTCTATAGATTTTTTCACACAAAAATTGAGGTCAGATTCTAATTCAGCACCCTCAAAAACATTAAAAAATAGTTATTCAACACAATCAAAAAATATCATTTTTTTCACCCTCTTCCAGGAAAATGAAATTTTAAAACCGATTATTGGTTACATACCTTTAAATCGTCATTACTTTGTCATGCAATTCACTGGTTGGTATCGCTGGAAAGAGGAGGGTCTCAGCTTTCTTTTGATGTATATAAATGTAAAATTCGATGAACAAAAACCTATTAAAAAAATTGGAAAATCCGAAAAACATTTTGATTTTTAACTTGAGTTTGAAACCTGATAGGATGATGAAACCAAATACATTTCAAGCATATTACCACCCTATATTTTGTGTAAAAAAATAAAGTTGATACGTTAAACCGTCTAAGCGTAATTCATGTTTTTATCAATTTAAACAAAAGTTGCCTACCATTATTGGTCAGGCAAACTTTGAAGCTTACAAACTTTTACTTTTCTATTTGGATGAATTTTCGTATTTAAGGGTTCTCTTGAATGCAGAATTCGAATCCGACACAGAGTAATTATTGAATTGAGCATTCAATAATGTAAAAATTTTGCATAAAAACATTTATAGGGGAAATGTCAAGTTATAACTAAAACATTTCATAATTATTGATGTAAAAATTGTTTGAAACGAGTACCATGATTTCAAATAAACTAAATTATAAAGCACAACCTTATTAACACAAAAACCAAGAATTTCTAATATTTAACTGTTTTTAATTTCAGATTAAAACAATAGCAGATACAAACTATAAATGAAAATTTGCCAACTAAAAGAACACAACAATTTAATATTTTAAAACAATTACATAAAAATTAAAACATTACCTTCTAGCCAATAAAATTTATAACAACCAGGTGAAGAATAACATGGGCAACAATGAAATCAGCAAATCCCCTTTCTGGGCTGATTTTGGCGAAATGGAGTTTGTTTTGAGGATTTACTTGCAATCTAAGGCAGACTGCAAAGAAAATAAACATTATTAACTATAGAGACTCATGCTTACATGTAAATTTTAAAGACTATTTAATACCTGCTAAAATAAAAGAACTGACCGCTGAGATAAAACCACTAAGAAAAGAATTAAAGGGAAAAGTTCCAACTAAACAACAATAAATAAACTGGACGATTCCAGTTAAAAATACGTATAACAGATAGCAGTCTATAATTTTAAGTCGCTTTGATGTATTTTGTGAGTATTCTCGAAAAAATTTCCCTAAAACTGTGGTAATCATTTTGACTTTTAAAAAATAACTATTTTTCCCAAATAACGCCGCCGACGTGTAACAAAATTGACTACTATCTACTAAACTTATCGTTCAGGAACGGTGACAAAGAGTTACTTCTTATATTTAAGTGATTGTACAGCAAATAATTTCGGATTTCAAATTTGTTTTTTATTCACTAGGAATTTCTTAAATTATGAACTCTCTGCGATTGATGGATACTTGTTATAAACAAATCCACCAATAATGTGTTTCATCATGAAAAAAAAAATCCATTTACGAGGGTGAATCAAATATAAACGGTAATTTTCAAAATTATATTTATTGAATAATATTATACAGAAACTATACCTTCAACATTTTTCAATGTAGTCTCCTGCATTATCTACACACTTCTGCCACCGATTTGGAAGCTTGAATATTCCCTGTTCATAAAAAGACTGAGGGCGAGTTTTTAACCATTCGCGCACGTGCTTTTCGACGTCTTCATTGTTTTCAAATCGATTATGTAAGAGGAAGGTGAAGATTTTTTGAGGCGCATCGTCACCTGTGATGAGACGTGGGTCCACCATTATACCCCCGAATTGAAAATGGCAAGTAAGGAGTGGCGAAGGAAGGATGAAGGCTGCCCAGTGAAAGCCAAAACTCGTCTCTCAGCCGGAAAAGTTCTTGCAACAATTTTTTTTGACTCAAGGGGAGTTCTACTCATTGATTTTCTTCACGATCAACGAACAGTGAATGCGGCTTACTACTGCCAGGTGCTACAGTCAGCAAAAACCAGTTACCGGAACAAAAGACGAGGTGTGCCCATTAGAGATGTCATCCTTCTCCATGACAACGCAAGGCCTCACACCGCATTGTTGACAAGGGATAAATTAGAAGAAATGGGCTGGGAAACTCTCGAACACCCTCCTTACAGTCCAGACCTGTCCCCTTGTGACTATTTTTTGTTTGCGCCCCTGAAAGAATCACTTGGAGGAAAACAATTTGAAAACAATGAAGACGTCGAAAAGCACGTGCGCGAATGGTTAAAAACTCGCCCTCAGTCTTTTTATGAACAGGGAATATTCAAGCTTCTAAATCGGTGGCAGAAGTGTGTAGACAATGCAGGAGACTACATTGAAAAATGTTGAAGGTATAGTTTCTGTATAATATTATTCAATAAATATAATTTTGAAAATTACCGTTTATATTTGATTCACCCTCGTATATTATTTTCTGTTCCAAGATTTCACGTTTCAATTACATTGATTGATTCACAGATATCCACTGTACTTGACCACATCAGATCAAAATACAGAATATTTCGTTATATATTTTATTCAGGAGGAAGTAGCAATGGGTACTGATCTTCTCAGGTTTTACATACAATCTTCTCATTTGTTATGTACTCAGAATATTCGCTGATTGTCTTCATCAGCTATGTGTGAACTATAAAATAAAATTTCAAAAATTATACATTAATTATAAGTGATGGTGTATGACTGTAGAATCATTGATGGATTGGTATTTGGGGGAACCATTAATTTAATATAAGACATTTGTCAACTTTACACCAGTCAATGTACATATGCCACTGTTTTGGCCAAAGTATTATTGAACTTCATCTGGGCTACAAAATGGGTACTTTATTTCCTAATATTTTCTTAGCATGTTTGATTTGTAGCTCTACTGATAACCTACTTTGTTTTTATAATAATGGAACGGCAACGTGTATAAATAAAGTTATATAAATTTGGTTCATTAATTTTATTTATGAAATTGGCCGACACTACACAACCTGGTCCACCGTTCTAATTTGTTTTTTGTTTTGTTGTAAAAAGAAAGAATTAGCACATTTTAATTGTATAATTAAATAATTCAATTCTATATTTGTTTAGAGAAAAATATATTTAAATTTTAGCTCTTTTATATTTGAATGAATGCCTCAAAATTTTAGCCATCCTACTACTTCATTCCTGTTCCTTTTTCAAAGCTGTTCTTACCTCCATTAAGTTATCTAATGGGCTAAGTATTATTGTCACTCATCTGAAAAGCCCCGAGAAAACTCTAGACTTTCTCTCATTATATGTTTAAAATTATAACTGGCTGACTTGTAGAGTTATATAAGCTAAAAGTGATCATATCCGCTACTGAAAGTTCATTTCCTGTTTATAAATGTATAATGGGAAAAATATCAGCGCAGCTATCTGTTGGAAGATATAGTTTGAGCGAAATTCGTTGATGTAAATCTTTTTTGAATGCAAGAAAAAACAATTGTGAAGAGCTGCAACAAGAAAATTGGGACCAGGAACTTAATCATGAGAAAATAATAGCTCATTCTGTACTTTATTCAAAGTTGCAGAGTCTAGACATCTTATCAAAATATTACCAATATGAACGGAAACTCGGAAATTCGATATGGGACATACTAAAGGACCGGTAATATATTTAGTAAATTAAGAATGATAGTTTTGCTCACCAATAATAAAATCCTATATAAATAGAAATCTACAAGAGATGAGGAAAAATAATTGTATATTTGAAAATAAACATTCATTAAATCAAATATTTTACTTATTACGTCGTTAGCTCTTTGCATTAAATCATAAAAATAAAACCTGTCATTAGGTAAACTTTACCGACATGCTCCTATCAAGAATTGTACACTGTTACAGGTGAAGGTTACTGAAATAATTTTTTAAGATATTCTCTTCTATAGCAATGTTGAAATTGAATAACTTGATGAATTTATTTAGTTCACCTTTGAGGCAGGTTAACCTAATAACACCCTTTTTACCTCACAGGAATGACAAAAGGCATTAAGTGATTGAGTTAATTTTTTGTTTTAGATTTTCTCGAAAATTGTCTCTATCAGCCTATTTGAAAAGTGCTTATGACAGCGATGGAAAAACAACTGTTTCAGTCTTAAATAAAGAACCTGGGTATGGTGTAATGATCGATGGATACAGCAAGGTATACAGTAATACTATTTATCTCTCATCTGAGGCAGAAAGTTAGTGGCATTAATACCATTAATGATGCTACTATCTTGTCTATATTAAAATGGCATTAAAATATGTAGGCTTCTCTGGGATCTTAATTTTGTTTGATTTCCTAATCAAAATAAAAATATTTGTTGATATAAAAAGAAACAATTTAACAATATTAATAAAAGAAAAAAAAATCTAAAACTTACGGTTATTTTAGATGGATTGGAAATAATACACTGGCTTTATTTTAATAGCTGTTCAAGTTCCAGAGATTACTCAATGCGATCGAATCCTTGACTTTTGGTTTATAGACCTTACTATTACTTTTTGGGACGCGTAATAATGGATAACTCCAATTTCTATTAATACTTATATTTTATCTTGTTGGGGAATATGGTGCAAGAACTTAGAGTTGTATACTCAAAAAGCCTTTATATGTATGGAGTTGTTATAGTTCTTCGTATGTTAAAAGGAGAACAGTTATGAATAATATTCAATTTAATATTAATTTTTTTGGTACACACACACACATATATATATATATATATATATATATATATATATATATATATATATATATATATATATATATATATATATATTTATCTTGTTATTTAAAACTAGGATTCCCTGTCGTGGCTTGCCCGCTCTTATTAGTAAAAAAAAAAAAAAAATTATTTGATTCGATAATAGTTTTTATTTGAAAGAAATAATTTTACTGATTTCACCTGGTTGGATTTCAATTTGTAACCATAAAAGAATAAGATAGTGTTGTGAACCTCGTTTCTGCCCCCTCAACATTGTGTATTTAAATTATAATTATTGTAAAGTTTATTATTGCTAAACCTTCCTGCAACTATGAAAATGATGTAGTTAAAATTTAGTACCAATAGGTTCTGTAGTTTTACCATCATTGACTCAATAGTGGAATGGTGCTAACCACATATTGCTCGATTTTCAAATTTCACTGGGATCCACATATTGCACCACACATTTAAATCTTTTTTAATAATTTTATCAAATATATATAAATTTTATCATCAATCTGAAGCTCTATATAATACTTTTGTAGCCTGCCAGATAGAATGGCGCTTGCCACCTATTGGTCAATTTTCAACCTTCACGTATATTCACATTTAACATTTTTTTAATTACAAATTTACTGAAAATCAGTAGATTTTATTATTGCTAAACCATCCTGGAACTATATAGATGATTTGGTAGGTTGGTTCTGTAGTTTTCTCTATTAGTAATAACTTAACAAAAAATGTCCTTTTATATAATAGTAAAATAATTAAAGGGCCATGTGGTTAGAGCCCAGGTTTAATACTTTTGAGATTAAGTGATGAAATTCCTTTTTCTTCTGGTAAGGATGTTTGCTTATATAACAGTATCAGATCTGTCTACTAAATTTTATCTTAATTTAAATGTTAGTTAAAGTCATATTTTATCAGTGGATGGAAACTACAGACTTTAAAATATGAAAACAAACCTGCATTATCCGACTCATTCATGTATAGTTTTGAATTATGGAAAGGATTTTTTCCTTAGTTTCAACCACATCTAATCGTCATTATTTTAATTTCAGGAGGGCTTCCGTTTAAACAATGGACTGTTTGTGATTGGTCCAATGATACTTTTTCCTCACACAACCTTGAGTTGGAATGTTGCTGGAGACCAAGAAATTAATAAAAATTCCCTTGCTATATTCAGTCTCATTGAACCTAAATTAGGTAATTAATTTTTATTTTTCTTATTAGCTATTAAGTCAGTAAGTATTTATTTACTACCTTAAAATGAAAAGAATTACTCGAGATTTAATGATAAATCAGGCTCAGAGCCTGATGAAAAATATTTACAGTGATAATTTTCATTCATTTAGTTCCTCTATTCTTTTATTACATAACTAGCATGCCACGGCTTCACCCGCTCTCAGAAGTGAAAAATAATTTCACTATAATTGAAATAATAATTGAAAATAATTTGAACTAATAATTGAAGTTTTATTTGTTTATCGATAAAAATTTTGCATTAAAGTATGCATTTCAGCATTATTTTTTCAATATTTTCTCTCATAGCAGTACTTTTTAACTGGGTTAAAATTGCACTGATAGGGTGTTCGAAGATTACGTCAAAGCGTAAATGGGGTATCCAATTTTTAAGTTTAATGTCTGATTTGGTAATCCAGATGGACAGACTATTGAGAAATGGATTGCATTATCAGTGCATATAACTAAAGGCCTATGAATCAAACAATATCTAAAAGCAAAGAATCGGCATTTTGATTTGGTAATAATTTTTATTTGATGAAAATTAATTTTTTTGATTTCATTTGGTTGAAATTTAATTTCTAACCATAACAGTATATGACAGTGTAACAAACCTCATTTCTGCTCCTCAACATTGTACATTTAAATTTTTATTATTGCACACTTTATCATTGCTAAATTTTTAAACTTGACTGGGATCCACATTTGTTACCACATACTTATGTCTTTTTTTTTAACAATTTTATCAAATATAAGTAAATTTAAACACCATACTTATGTACCCTGGCATATAGAATGGCACTCGCCACAGAAAAACACTACATTTTCTTATTGTTAACCTCCCTGGAACTATAAAGATATGGTTAAAATTTGGTACAGATTGGTTCAGTAGTTTTTGTGGATAGTGATCACAAACGAAAAATGCCTTGTCCTTTTATATAATAGTATAGATAAAAAAATTAATACATAATATAAAATAAATAAAAAACCTGCACTCCCCACAATCCATGAAGGATCTTCGGTTAAGTACTTGGTCAGGAATATTGTTTTGAAACCAACGGTTGTACAAGGAGGTGAAGTCAGCCATCACTTTATAGAGGCGGAATGTGCTTCAGGAGGTTCTCCTCACTTCATAGTTGATCCAAGGCCATAATAAAAGAAACAAAAATTTCTGCCTTCAATAAAAAACAAAAAAATCAAGTTCTTGTGAAATTTTATAATTGTAAGTCACAATTAGGTATATTTTTTAAAAATTTAGTGTGAAATTATTTTTTACTTTAGAAAAGTTTAAATTTTAAAAATAATCAACTGATATTGATTGACTATTTAAGTGTCTGGAGATAGAAAAAAAAAAAGATTATTTTTCAAAAAATTACTTGCCATGAAATTTTCTTACTGTCGCAAAATACTACTTGTTTAGCACTGTAGTTAATGTTTTAGTCATTGTAAATCTGTTTTATAATAATTTTTAGTTCAGCAATATAGTGAAAATTTTTGATTGACCTAAAATTTATTTAGATTTTTGAGCGGTACTTACTTGTCTTTTTAAGAAATGAGATGTTGTTTAGAAAAAATAGTATATGATTTTAGCATTCAGTATTTAAATAGTATTAGTTTTTAATATTAATGCTAAAAATAAGTTTATGATTGTAATTTTATAATTTAAAACAATAAGAGATTTTCATGTAAATATCTTCAGTGGATTTGAATCTTTTTCAGAACTAATTTATTTATTTTATTTTTAAGATATTTTAATCATTGGATACGGGAAGAAGTCCTCTAACGTCAGATCAATGCATGAAGCTATAATGGAATTTAAGTCAAAAGAAAAATTAAATATTGAAATACTCCCAGTTGAAAGAGCCGCAGCAACTTTCAATTACTTGACCAGTGAAAGGAGATGGGTAGCTGGAGCTTTTATTCCACCAGAATTCGTTCAAGTCTATGAAACTGAGGCACTTTCAAAGATGGCTAGTAGAAGAGAAACTTATCTGGTCGATGACTATGTATAGTTTAAATGATAGGAAAATCCAATTATGTTCTAGCATCACTTTAACAAAGGAGAATTTATCTGAATCACATTTTATGAAAAATTTCAACTAAAAATTGTCTGTAATTAGAATCTCCTTAAGCTAACTAACTTAAAATTAGTTCACTGTAGTCCATTCAATTACTTTCTCTAAAATACCATCTATGAGTAAAAACTGTCATCATATAAGGAGATGGACTTCTTTGTATTTATATTATCTTTATGTTGGTATTAAAATTTTGTACATAATTATTTATTTATGTATTGTATAAGTATAAATGCAGTTGTTGAAAAAGTAAAATAAAAAAGGCTGTGATAAAATACTCATAGTTGTTTTGTTTTTTATTTAAATAAATAAATTACATATTTTAAAAAATATTATTTCTTATTAGTAGTAACAATATTGATCATCAATTTATAGACTATTTGAAATGCCACTAAAAAAATAAAAAAATCAAGAAATCCATTACTGTTTAAAAAAATTAAATAAAATGAATCTGGGCACATTAATTTGGAAATTGGTAGTCTGACCACTACCTATGGGCCAGGCCCACTACTCCACTGACATGGCCCTACTCTTCTAAGGTGTTTAGTCATACTACTTGAGTAAGCGGAAGTTAATAATAATGCAATAAATATGGTACCCTTCCTGGATAGCAGTTCTTAGTTCCATCCAAGTCAGACATAAAGCGCACAGTAACAAAAAAATTAAGACAATTATTTTGAAGATTCAGGAGTCAATAATCATTAACTTTGAAAATAAATGATTGATTTTCTTCCAACAAATAATATTTAAATTAATTTCTTAAGAGAGTATAGCTGATTATTAGAGAACGGATTTCTTTCTTTTGATATCACAGGATTGTTATAAAAAAAAATTCTGCAAGATGTTAATTTTTTCCTGAATCCTCTTTAAGAGACACAGTTCTATTAAAAACAATGTTGGATCCTTGGGAATCAGGATCAACGCTAAAATACCCGATTCTTTCAAACTGATATTGAGTGAAAGGTTTAGCCAGTTTAATCAGATAATTATCACAATACGCTGTTTGTTCAGTGAGAGAATTTTCAGTTACATCTGAGAGGAAACCTCCTGGAACTTCTTCTGGATCTTCAGGATTTTTGTGCTTAAACAGGTTGTCATAAAGTCTTACTGTGATTTCAGAAGGAACTGACACCCAATGGATAAATGCCTTTGGCTTGTTTTCATTGCTTGTAACTTCGGCGTGAGCAATTAGTTTTTTAATTTCTTTTGAATTCTCATCATAGACAACTTTAACCACCTTGATAACATAAGGTGTGTATCGAAGACCTACACGCTGCTGTAATGAGAGTCTCTTGTAACCAGGTTCAGAGGTCTCTCTGAAATCAGACCTTTCTATGTAAATTTGGCTGCTCACCTTGATTTTATGAGTACCTTTATCTGGTTCAGCTGGGAAATTAGGTACAACCAGGTTATCCTCTTTGATTCCTTCAGTTATTTCTATCAACAATGGTTCAATTACAACCATGGTTCTGGCAGCGGTAATATTCAAAACATCCCTGACACAAGCTTCGAGCATAATTGGATCTACAACTGTTTGAGCTCCGGTTACACCCATTCGGGCACAAAAATTATTAATAGCCTGTGGAGGAAATCCACGCCTTCTCAATGCAGAAAGAGTAAACAACCTGGGATCATCCCAATCACTAACTATACCTTCTTCTATTAGTTTGGCAATTTTCCTCTTTGATACAACAGTATAATTCATGTTGAGACGTCCATATTCCCACTGGACAGGACAATATATATTAAGAGCATTACAAAGCCAATAATATGCAGAACGTCTTGACTGAAATTCTTTAGTGCATAAAGAATGAGTGATGTTTTCCAGAGAATCACAAAGACAGTGAGTATAATCATAAGTTGGATAGATACACCATTTATTTCCAGTTCTTACATGATGTTGATACTTAATTCTATAAGCAACTGGATCTTGTTTACCTTCTTCAAGAGTGATTTTCATGCGTAAAGTACATTCACCTTCTTCCATTTTGCCATTTTTCATATCTTCAAATAACAATAAACTTTCTTCAATGGGTCTATCCCTCCAGGGAGAAGGAGGAGGATTAAAACCTTTTATTTCTTCTTGCTTTTGATGGCAAACATAAGCATGGCCTAATTTGATTAGGTCTTTGGCCCATTCATAAAGCTGATCGAAATTATCAGATGAATACGTTATTTTGAACGGTTTATAACCAAGCCAGTCAACCATTTCCATGATTCCTTTAAAGAACTTTTCTTCTTCTTTTTCTGGATTTGTATCATCAAAACGCAAAAAGCAAATACCCTGATGGTAGGCAGCATAGCCAAAATTAATATTGATTGCTTTGGCATGGCCTATGTGAAGAATTCCATTTGGTTCTGGAGGAAATCTCGTTCTCACTTTACCACCGGTGATCTTTAAATGTTCTGCTATTATTTTTTCTGTGTTTGGTGTTACAACATAGCCATCTGTAGTAAAGTTTTCACCTGGTTTATGAAGCTGAAGTTTGCTTATCATATCATCAATAGTGATAGCCTCAGTCTTAGGTGATGCACTATCTTGGGTGGTAGTTTTCTTTGGTTCATTTTTATCCTTTCCTTTCTTTTTATTT
This sequence comes from Euschistus heros, assembly GCA_003667255.2. Lineage (NCBI taxonomy): Eukaryota > Metazoa > Arthropoda > Insecta > Hemiptera > Pentatomidae > Euschistus > Euschistus heros. The sequence goes on from RCWM02000110.1 coordinate 1,800,708, forward strand.
TTATCTGGAGGAGCTAAATCAGCTTCAGTTTTTGGCCCAAGCAAGTCAAGAAACTGAACATCTATTTCATTTTTAACATCTCTAAAGTCAGCCCATTTCAATGTTTTTCTTACCTCTTGTAACAATATGCCAGAATTGAAACGATATCTCTTCTCCAAAATTTCATTTTTACTCTTATTGATAGCAGTTTCCACAGCGAGTTCAATATCTTCAGGTGTTACATTAATCCCAATTCCACACTCTGCTTCAAATTTTTGAAGATCTAATTCTTTATGGGCATTGGAGAGAAGAAATTCTAAAGCAGCATCTGCCCTTGCTATGGAATCTATTTTGTTTTCAACAATGTACTTGACTATCAATGGTAAATGATGCAATATTTGAGGCTTTAGTTTAGATACAGTATGATATAAAAGTGAGCACCTTTCTGATGGCACGCCCCCAAATTTCTTGGCCTCTTCGATGGCAGCTAAAAGATTAGTTGTTAAAGATTCATTTTTTATGGTTTCCTTAGCTTTTTGTTCACTAAGACCTAAAGAAGTCAATTTCGAAAACGTATCCTGCATGGCACGGTGTGTACGGAAGAGTGATTTCTTATCTACACTGATAAAAATTACTCACAGCTTTCTATTTGCCAAAACGATTATCTAGAGAACCTTATCCTACACAACAAATTATTTACACGTGTCTTATAACCTATGACCTGTAACCGCAGAGTAGGTAGTTTAAGCGAGCTGTGACAGATTTCACTGACACTGACTTATTTTGATGCCGTTACTATTCCTTTTCAATAACTTCCTGCAAATGATTTCTAAGTTTGGAATTTTTATAACTTCGATCTAATACTTATCCTTATTCTCAATTGCTGTAGGAGATAGTCACACTTATCCCGTAACATCAAGTTGTGTAGTTTCTATATTTCAATGTTAGGATTAGATTTGGATGTTTTTATTGTATCATATATTTTTAATTTTTACTAGCATCCTAGTCTGACGGAAGCAAAAATTCATCTCAAGGTTATTTTGAGACATGTCATCAGAATATCTTCATCGGAGACATAAATATTATTTTATTCATACATTTCTCTCATTAATTACTTATAATAAAAAAAAAATATATAATCAAATGCATGTGTCCGCTTGTGCTTCAGTGTCTGGCCAGCTAGAAAACAATATTGCCCTAATTACTGAAAAAAAATTGTTACGAAGAAGAAAATCTCTTTTTTTTCTTTTAAATATAATTTTTATATGGATTTTTGTAGGTGTAATTTAATGAGGGATTTGTAGTGAATCGAAAGCTATCAAATATTTGACAAATCTCCATAGCATAATGCCTGGTTCCTTCAATAAGTCCTATGTTGCAAGCAGTAAGTTAGAATATGTCTTCCATTATACTGTATGCTGAATTATCCTCATTATTACATTCTGAAATAATGTGTCTGCGATGTTGACTGATAAAGAAGCAACATGAAGGAGAACAGGTCGTAGCGCAAACGTGTACACTGGACCAATCACCGAAGACTAAAAAAAGGCTCTGATCGAATTACAGGGCCAGATTAGTGTGAAACAAATATCCTACGTCTAATTATGAAAAACCTAGTGATCTAAGAGGTTTACAATTCACATGATGAAGCCTGCGTAATTTCAAAATATAAGTTGAAAAAATTTAAATAATAAGTTTCAATAATTACAAATATACTGGCAAATCTAATGTTTGGTACCTTAGACTAATTAATTCAAAATAGTAAATACGAACATGTAACGGTTTAATTTCATTCATTGTAAATTTCTGCTCATTCCTCATTCATAAATGTCATATAGTTAAGTGCAAACTGGAAATACATCTCTAAAAGTAGTTCCAATCCAACCATCCTTTCAATATTGTGCACTGTTCCCTTGAATGAAATGACTCGAAAGTTCATTTTTTTTATTCATAAAAGATTATTATTTGGGCTGCAGGCTACCCTCAGTGCTTAAATAAAATCTTAATAACTATCTTATTCATAAAAGATGAGCATTGGTAACTAAATTTAGCCTAAAATATAATTAAAACTGAATTTTTAAATTATTAGAAGAAATTGCTAATCTGAGCAGTGGTTTTATCTCATGAACTTTCAAAACTGAAGAGGTTCCTCTTCAACGCTTTTGATGGTTGAGCTAAAATTATAGAAACTTGTTTTCTTAAAAATAAATAAAATTTTCTGAGCGAATCATTGCTTTCTACAGTTTTAGAAAAACCTATGGTTTTCAGCCACCACGCAGATATTAATATATATCATATTTGTCTAAAATTTAAGAAACAATTCTTTGAATTATTAAATAAATCATATAGATTTAGCGACTTAATGAAATTTGGATTTCACAAATTAGAATAAATTAAATATGGAAATTTGTATATACAAATTAGATTTCAATAATAACTACAAATTTCTTATTCATATCTCAGTTTTCTAAATTTGGATTTTCAAAAGTTAATAAAATGCATTAAAAGCATTCAATTTTTAGATTCGCCATTCCAAGACAATCTAGCAGTTAATTTCAAACCTGATCATAATAGCGGTTTTATTTCAATAGCTAACGGACCAGATCATGTAAATTTTACCTATAATTACTTAATAACTTAATACCTACACAATTCAGTCCAACAGCTTCTAACTATGCTACATTATAAGTAGTTGTTACAAAATAATTATGTAAATACATAGTTATTCTTTCAATAAGAACATAACCTAGAAAGCTATTGTGACTTAAAAAAAAAAAAAAAAAAAAGAAGGCTTATAGAAAAATAGAAGGAAAATAGGATATATTTTGTTGAAAAATCTAAAATATATATATTATTAGCATTCAAGCTGTATAGAATTTTCGATAAAATTGAATTTAAAAATTTTATTTTTTACTATACTTTTGATCTAGTATCCATCTAGTAATATCCAATAAAACATATGTGGATAACCTTCCTTTTATATACCCTTATATACCTACCTAACAAAATATTTACGTTTTCAACCTTATTATTATTAATGTTTCCATATTCGCCTGCAATTTAGTGATTTTTTAAAATAATCATTTAGTAATATGTCTTGTGCTAGTATATTTTAATTAGTGCCACTTTGACGTATTTTGTACTTAGTGAATTTATTTAAGTTCCAAATGGAGGATCAAGTGTGTCCGAGATGTAGGACTACAAAATATAGGAACCCGTCGCTGAAACTTATGGTCAATGTCTGTGGACACTCATTATGTGAAAACTGCGTTGATTTGTTATTTTTGAAAGGTAATCACTTATGACTATTTCCAACTGTTGTAGAAAAGATAGCATGTACTTCTTTGATTTAGCATCAATTTTGCGATCTATTATTGATCTATTTATTACTTAATCATCACCAAACTTCTACATATTGTAAGGATGTGACATTTAAAAGTTCAGTTTGTAAAGGTGCTTATCAAAAATACAACTCATAATTACATAATTATTAATTTGACCTGTCTTTAGTCCTTCGTGATCATTCTATTAATTTCCCCTAGTACACAAACCATTGAAGGTATGAATGGATGAAAGTACATCAATTACACATCTGAAAGTATATCAATTTGTAACAATATTTTCATCCACTTATGTATTCAATGATTCATGATGTATAATTCTAAAGAGGAGTAATATTTTTTACATACATTACATTACTTTTCAACCCCATCTTGTATTAATTAAAAGTAACAAACATTTTAGGAAGTTTAGCCTAGATAATACTTTACAGATAGGACATTATTAAGCCCCATTTTAATAATTTTTTAAGTTAAGGATGTAGGTAGTTGGGGTATTCAGTCATAGATAAACAGCCATTCTAAGTTAAGTTCGACAGTATTTTAAATTAGTCCATTTTACATCATGGCTATTATGATAATCTATGCTTATATAATCCTTAAATCATGGATTCTATTGATTTATCATTTTTAATTATTTTGATATTGATTGTAGGTTCTGGATCCTGCCCTGAGTGTCATGTCCCTCTTAGGCGTAGTAATTTCCGAGTTCAGCTGTTTGAAGATCCTAATGTTGAGAAAGAGGTTGATATACGAAAAAGGGTTCTTCGAGATTTCAATAAAAAAGAAGATGATTTTGCTACCTTAGAAGAATACAATGACTATTTAGAACAAGTCGAAGAAATTATATATAATCTAGTCAATGGAATTGACACATTTGAGACCAACAGGAGAATCGAACAGTATAAAAAAGAAAATAAAGAATCAATAATGAAAAATAAAGTGAAGATTGGCCGTTCTGAATTGGAACTTGAAGAATTGATTGAAGAAGAAAAACAAAAGGAACAAATGAGGAGGATAGGAGTACTGAGGGAAGAAACTGAAGTTAAGAAACGGAAAATTAGAGCCAAGGAAGCATTAATTGATGAACTCATGTTCTCTCATGGAAATGCCAAAGAGATTGTGAAGACATTCCAAACTATGGAAGATGAAGAAGAGGAAAAAATTGTTGAAAAAGTAAGTTGATTAACACATTTATAATAAGTTGTAATATTGCTTTGATTAAATATGTCAAGAAAGTAAGGGGTTACTGTTATATCTATATGAATAACGTTGTGTAAAAGTGTTTTACATTATTTCTAAAAGTTTGGGAACAATTTTTAAGCTAATTTCAATCTCTAGCTGCTACCAAAGATAATAAATCACTTGATCAATACAATGCCATTATCACTCATCACTTATAAATAGAATTTGACCTGCAATCAACATTTTTCCATACTTAAGTTGGGGAACTAGTTTTTGAAATGTGGTTTATTACTTTTTGTATTCTTCCATCACTATTAACTATCATGTTTTTTTTTTTTTTTTTTTTTTTAATTATTAAAATCAGGAACATAATATTAATTTCTTTTTCTTCATCTCTTTGATAATTATCCGAATTTGAGTTGAACAGTGAAGCTTACGGGAGAGACATACAGATATATCTTGAATTCAAAGAAGGGAAGGTACTTTTATTATCATACTAAAATACTGCAGATGTGACATTTTACAAGAAGAGCTCTATTCAGAAACTTTTAGCTAATGTTTTAAAGGACTCAGTATTCTATTCAGATCTGAAAACAACGGTCACTTTACAATGACAATTTAATCCTGAAAATTTACAAAATAATATTTTAGCAGCTGTCACGAAGTTTAGTTTTCTTTCTATCAATGAAGTTAATCTTATGAAGAATACTAATTATATTACATGTAATTAGGATTTTATCAGGGATGTTTAAAATATTTCTTTAATCAGTTATCAGAAATAGTGATAAATAGAATCATACTTAGACAAAATAATTATTCATTGATATTGTGAAAGCATTATTGCTAATTTAAAACATAAACTTAACATTTACAGTTACTTGTTTTAACCCAGCTGAATTTACGGGTTGGCCAAAAAAAAAAAAAAAAAAAAAAAAAAAAAAAATAGATTTTCAAAAAATATAAAAACATTTCTAAATAAATTCCTAAGACCAATAACAGACTCCTCTCCTTACGTGTCAAACAAAACGCTACATACAGACTTATGTATTCTGACAGTTACTTAGAGGGATCTACTTTCTGGAGATTATACCCCTGGGTGCTGATTCCCCTATGCCTGATCATGTCTGCTGTTTTAAATGTAACTTCACATTTGCAGGTTGTAAACAAATGTGTACTGTTGTGAATAAAATTAGTATGTTAAAAAAAATCATTGCCTACAATTAATAGTTTATACTAATTTAAATGAAGTTCATTTGTATTTCTAAACTTATTTTTTGATTTTGTTCTATATTGTTTCAGGCTACGCACTTCTCTACTGGAATCAAATTTGGTAAAAGTGGAGAGTACCTTATGCACCATGGTCAAGAAGAAGCTCCACTGTATAGTTATGTTGCTCCAGTATTCGAAACAGAAGGACCAAGAGCACCGAGCGTTGAAGAGGTTCTTTCTGGTCCTTACCTAGAACACGTTCGAGCTCCAGGGCTTGATGAGCGGGCAGGAGGTTTCGAATCGACCATCAGCTGTTTGAGGGCATTGCAAGAAGCTGTTGTTGGGCTGTACTTTAAGAGCAGCTGACGACCGTTCCTAGGGGTAAGGCAACCCATGTGGGGGGACATGTCTCCATCTCCTACCAGATAGGCTATTTTAGAATGGAAAATTTAGTGACTGTGATGCTTTTGTCATACCGACCTCTTTTGGCAACGATTATATTTTTATAAAATTTGTACTATTAGAGAATGATGGGTTATTATTTTGGCTTTATTAATTAACAAGTACTTAAAAATTTGAAAAACAAAATAAAATAAACATCTAAAATTATGAATGGCCTAAATATATAGCACCAAAGAAAGAAAATATAATGACAAATTTCTAAGTATTAGGCACAAGCATTAGAAGAAGATGGTTTGTGGCTTGGCTGATGGAATGTGTTTATCAAATATTTATTGTAATTTTAGTGTAAATATTACCTATAATTAGATATAATTTTACTTGTTAATAAATCTAGTACTGTTAGTTGAAGTTCTGTGTACATCAAGTAGTTTGGTTTAGATAGAAGTGATTGTCGATGAATCAAATACTGTAAGAAATCTCTGAAGTTCAAGAACTGAAATTAGTTTTTATAGTTAAGAACTATTTAATTGAAAATCCACAATAAGTAATAAGTTAGAATTGTAAAACTACCTCTTACAATAATAAAATCATTTTTATAGTTGTATATTGATTGAGAAGCCTTTCATTTTGCAGCACCATTTCTGTTTTTATTTTATTCAAACATTTGCTTATTCAGGTTCTGTAACTAAATTAAAATTACTCTGAAACCAACCAGAATTCTAAGAAAAGAAAAGAAAATTTGATAGATCACAGATAGGCTAGGAAAATTAGAATTTTCATGACAAAGTTTTGATTTCACACTTTTGCCAAAATTTTGGTACATTTTTTTGTTATTGATTATATCATGAAAACTAAGCATTTTTTACTTGAGGTACGCATGATGAAATAGAAGGATCAATACAATTAGGATTGATTAATTAAGTGCCACTTCTATTGAGATTATTTTATTTGAAAACTAGTTTCGAATGTTAAACATTCATCTTCAGTTCTAAAACATACAAAATTTTTTCAACACATCAGTACTATGTTACATAGATTATATATACTAAAGTTTAGTATATATAATTAAATTATAATTAAACTTTAGTATATATAATCTATGTAACATAGTACTGATGTGTTGAAAAAATTTTGTATGTTTTAGAACTGAAGATGAATGTTTAGTATTCGAAACTAGTTTTCAAAAAAAATAATCTCAATAGAAGTGGCACTTAATTAATCAATCCTAAGCATTTTTTGCTAAAGTCATTGGTATAAGTTTTATTCAGTAAAAATGATTTTATTGATTTCATCTGGTTGGATTTTAATCTCTAACCATAAAAGTATATGATTGTGTGGCAAACCATTTCTGCCACTAAACATTGTACATATAATTTTTAATATTGTAAATTTTTCTATTGCTAAACCTTCCTAGAACTATGAAGAAGACTTAGTACTAAGTAACTTGCTACAGTTGGGTTCAGTAGTTTTACAGTTACTAGTCTACTCTCTTCTCTATAATGGTCGATGTTCAAACTTCACTGGGATCCACATGTCACACCTCATATTTAAATATTTTTTAGTAGTTTAGTTAAATATAAGTAAATTTTATTATTGATTTCTAGCTGTATATAACACCATACCTTTGTGACCTTTTATATTGCAGCATCTATCATATAGCACTCGCCATCTATCGGTCAGTTTTCAAACTTCACTGTTATCCAAATATTATCATTTTTTTTAATAACAAATTTATTGAGTCATTTGATTTTATTATATCAAAACCATTCTCGAGCTATAAAGATGATGTTAAAATTTGGTGCAGATTGGTTCAGAAGTTTTCATGGTTAGTGATCACAAACGAACAATGGCTTGTCCTTTTATATAGTAGTATAGATAAAAAGAAATAGAAACTAATTTCATGGTCTTTATCACAGGAATCAAAATTTCATTCAACATTTATTTTAGATACAGGATAAATTCAGAACCATGTTAAAGTAATTTTTGTTTTCTTTAAACAAAATGCTCTTGTTCATATTCAATAAGTGCATGAATAGTTAAATATGTCCACTATTGCTTTAGTGTTTGAAACAAGGAACCATTTATTTGTTTTTATTAATTTTTTTTTTATATTGTAGATACTGCAACTCGCAGATGCGGTTCCTGGCCTCCAATAGCAAGGAATGCCAGTCGTTTCTATTTGTTGCTGCTGCCCTCAAATTTCTTGATCCTAACAATGTATGTGCATCCTCAGCAACAATGGCACATAATTTTAGACTATGTGAGCCTGTCTTCTTCGATGGATCACTGTGCCCGGTCTATGCCCAGGATTCTCGTCAATTGCCATTCTTCATGTTTCCTGCCTAGTGTTACCTATTAAGCTTGATGAAACTTACTTTGTTTAAATAATTGTAAAGGTCTTCTGTTCTTGGTTAGTGCGGTTTCTCCAGGTTTGACCTTCCCTTACAGCATCGTAGATTCTACTAAGGATTTGCCTTTAGGATCTGAGAAGAGTAAGTTGATTTCCTTTTTTTAGGACATGACATTCAAGAGCATATGTAAGGATAGGTCTAACTAGCCTTTTATAGAGTAAAGTTTTTGATGACCTGAAGAGGTTTCTACTTTTTATATACCTATTAAGACCAAAATATCACCTGTTGGCTAACTGTATTTTTCTTGTACTTTATTTTTGGAGTTAATCATGTTATTGGGATGTACAAACTCGTCAACCCACTCAAAACTGAAATTTCCTTTATCAACTCTTCTATCTTCACAACTGTTCTCCCATTACTATCCTCAGTGTGTTGGTTCTTGTTCTTGCTTTACCTTTAAACCAATTTCTGTTGGCATATTCTCTAAATTTACCAACTGTTTGCTCATCATGCCAAAAGACTTTGCAATTATTATGATATTATCAGTAAATGTTAATATATGTATGTAGGTTGTATTAAATATGCTTTTGGAAGTTTAGACATAAGTTTACAGAAGACTCAAGAGCAAGATTGTTTTTATTTATTGTTAATAGTAATAAACAATTTTTTAATAGATTTTATATTAAATAATAACGAATCGGTGGTTGTCGCGAAGAAGTGCATAAGTCAAATGAGTTAACTATTAACGTTCATAGCAGGATTTTTAATACCAGCGTTATGAAAAATTGGTTGTCTTTTTTAATAATGCCTTAAATTATCTATACAGCCACAAATGATATTTTTAGAGTAATCACCCGAATTAAGAAAATGATCAAAAATGCCCTTTTCAAAAGAAAATTTTGACTTATCGACTTCTTCAAGACAGCCAGGGAAATATTTATCAGGAAAATTGTTCACATTTAAATGACAGAATAGGCCATAATAGGCAGATCCTGAGTATAGTAGAAATAATTTATTGGTGAACAATAGATGGTGTTTCATTGTCTCATAGGAGGATTGGTTGTTTTATCTGAGATGGATAGCAAAATATCTGGATTATTATTTTGGAAACTTCAACCGATTAGTTATTTCTAGATTTTCTATTTAGTGAACATAGTTCTGGAATTTTCAAGGATTACCAAATTTATTTATTTTTTTATTTACGTTTATAAACTTTGAATAAAGCAGTTATTTTTTATAATAATAAAAGTCAGAAAAATGAAACAATTGATAGTAAAAACTGATTAATATTGTAATGAAGAATATAACCTAAAATAAAATGAATGTATTTGTTTATACTGCATCAATAATTTGAAAAAGCTAGTAATGTTTTCAAATGTAAATTTACATGGCAAGAATAATTATTTCATATCGTCATTGCAATGTTGGAACACAAAATTTAAATTGAATGACGATTTAATGCTGTGGAATCGGATCATTTAACAAAAAGTTTGTCTTTTTTTTAATTTTTTTTTTTGTTATTAATATAAAAATTATATTTAAAAAAACAAAACATTTATTTAACATACTAGTATTTTTCTGGTACTATCTGTTAGCAAAAATATCTTGTTTGACTAAAAGTATATTCAGAACAAATTTTAGTAAATTCTTGCTAATTTCAAAATGCTGTGTAAGACAATTTTTTATTTTAAAGAGAAGTATGAATCAATTCTTTAAAACGTAGGTGGAGACGTTGATGAATGGTGAGCAGACAAATATATAGAATAATCTTCATACCAGCTGTTATTTTCAACTAGGTGTTGTTTAAAAATGTATTGCCCCAAGCTTCGAGAAAGGATGTTCTTTGAACAAATATTTTTTGAATAATTAACAGTCTCGTAATATTGCTGTAATAAACTTTAAAAACAAAAGAATTGCCAAAAAGTAACCATTATATCAATGTTTACGTTGCTTGGAGCATTGCACAATGCATAATGCAAGATCTAGATACACCTGAAGTGATCCCACATATCACTACTCATTAAACCTGATCACTTTATGAGGTTCTGGGCTGGTAAGATTTCTTTGTTTCTGTCTATGTAGCAGAAATAACTAACTTAATACCTATGTGTTGTTGTTTATTTGGGCTTAAAGTCCTTATGTACTCCAATTAGGGCAGGAATTTTATCCTACAGGTTACCAACCTATTCTAGCCAGGGTAGGAAGGTCAAGATTCATTTCTTCAATATCTATTTTCTGGAGATTCTTGCAAAAGACATTTCTTTAGTTCTGTAGGACAGTCAAAACGCCGGTGCGGTCATTGGCCTCTTTGTTTTGACAGCGAGATCTTCTGAATTGTTTGCCTAGTCCTTTCGCTTAGCTGAATACAAATTCATACTAATAAAGAGATCTTTAGAAATGGCTCAGTGCATTTTCAGCTTTGTTCGTGCAGCTTTCATACATTAATGCTGTTACGATACAAAATAGAGTGTAAATTGAGCGTTGTCGCCATATAATATTGTACCATTTCTATGAAGAACTTAAGGCCAATTTTTGGCAATCTTCCGAGATGGTAATTTCGACGTTAAAGACGCCGAGAGGCCTTTAACAAAATGATGGCTCCATGTACCATAATGTGAGTTTAGCAAGTTTATGGCTCCATTTCCCTCCGCAAATTACATTGAACGAAGACCATGCAGTTTGAAGGCTGGTCTTGGGTTTTTAAGAAACATCTTCTCGGTCGTTTTTTCACTTCCACTTTTTTCACACGGCCATATTAAAAAAATAGATAATAAAAGAATCCCCAAAATAGCTTATGAATGGGAAGCAGAGGTAGGCCTCGCATCAGGAGAGATGTTGGGGCTGAAAGTATGCCTTGCCTGTGACTAACGGAAGAAGGAGTGATGGACAGAGAGGACTGAAGGAACCGCTTGAGGGAGGAGTTTGGTTGAAGGAAACTTCGAAAAGCGAAGAAAAATCCTTTCAGAGGAAGAAGTTTCCTAAACCATTTTATTTTCAGACGCCTCGGAGATTTATCGGCAATGGAGAGTTAAGCTAGTGTGAAGATGGATGGATTCGTGTGGCTGTAAAGCTTATCATGGAGGATAGGTACCTGGTTCGGCCCTATTCTGCAGCAAATGTGACATTCACATCATGATAATCTTATTTTGGACACAATTAGGTGCACAGTGTAATTTACGAAGCATCTTGGATTGTAAGGATTGGATATGAGGTCGAGAAAGTTTAGTGGAGACCCAAAGCTCAACTCCTTATTTACAAGTGGGTCTAATTACTGTCATTTGAATAAGTCTTTCATTAATTATTAAATGTAAAATTTGCTTGATACTTTCTTTTTTTATTTTATATACTACTGGCTTTTATATTAATTAATGTTTTTAATATTCTTAATATGTTTCAAATGGCTGATTATTACAATAAATTTATGTAGAAAGATAAATAACAATGTGGCTGGAAGATAGTTCAAATAAAATACTAAAGAGTGGCCAATTTTTTTTGGCATTCAGATTTACTTTATCACCATCAATGTCTTGGGACTCCACGAGACTACTTTTCTGCGGTAAACAGTTAATGAGAAGTAAATAAAGAACTAGCCGGATACTGGGAGTATTTCCTCTTTCTGCCTCGTTAGTTAAAGACAGAAATAAAAATGTAATAATCTCTTTGGAATGGTCCATTGAGATACAATTGCTGTTGGAGGGGAGGGGGGAGAGGAAGAAATGGGCCCAGGGGGTGAGTTAAGCTGGCGGAATAAAAGAGCAGTAGCTAAGAAAAATTATGTCGATTCCTACCTTTAAGCTTCTTAGGGCCGTTTATATCTTCATATCTTTCAGCGAATTTTCTTCTTACCACCTCTTCGTTTATTGCATTCTCTTTTCGTGTTTCGCTTGCTGTTATTAGTTAAATTTATTTACAATTGTAAGGATTATTTGATTTGGATTGATGAATTATTTACTAATTTAATTGAATAATTACTATTATTTTATTTTTTTATAAAATTTTTGAATATTTTCTACTAATGCGTCATGTAGAAAATATTTTAAAATTAAATACCTATGAATCATTAGAAATAATTAAATGGTAAAAAACAAATTTTTGTCCAAAGGACCAGATAAATATTATTAACACCCAACCTACAAATGAAGATGAAATAAGAACAGTTTTAAATTCCATGGAAAATTTTAAAGCACTAGGAGAAGATAATATAACAGACATTTTAAAATATAGTGGAAAAGAAACACAACTGGCTCTAGTTAAGCTGATGAAAACAATTTAGTAAGAGGATAAGATACCAGGCGGCTTGAAAATAGCACTAATCCATCCACTACATAAGAAAGGTGACAAAACAGACGCCAATAATTACAGGGGAATATCCTTACTCCCTGTAGCATATAAAATCCTTTCCACAGCACTCCTCATAGAATTGAAAAACGACTGGATGCAGAACTAGGAGAATATCAAGCAGGGTTGGAGAGGTTAGGAGAGGTAGGTCCTGTGCAGAGCAAATCAATAATTTTAAACTGATATTACAAGAAAAGACTAAAAGAGCTAAAGAATATTGGTGTATGTTTGTAGATTTTAAAAAAGCACACGACTCTGTAGATAGACTGACTCTATTGAAAACCCTGGAAGAATTTGGAATAGACAAAAAAACAAAAGAGAAGCTTATAAAAGAAACACTAAAATACAAGATTAAAAATGAAATTCATGGGAGAAATATCAGGCCCATTTAAGAACAGGAGTTAGACAAGGCGATAGACTATCCTCAGTCTTGTTTAATTTTGTACATGAAAAAGTGATCCGAGAGTGTAGGAAAGAACTGGCAGAGTTGAGAAAACTGAAGTAATGGCAAACAACAAAAGTGCACCATCAATGCTGAGCACGAAGTACGGAAATATAAGAAGAACAAACAAATTTAAGTATATAGGAGAAAAATAATCCAGCGTAATGGAGGGGAGAAAGAGGCTATCCAAGCGAGATTTCAAAAGATGGACACTAAACTAAAGATGTAAAACTTAAGAAACCGAAAAATTCGCAGTTTTTTTAAATCGCAGTGTTTTTTTTTTGTTTTTTTTTTGCATATGATAAGCTGTCTCACTTTTGAGCAATAAGTAATATAGATGATAAATAATCCATTTAAACTTTATGTACAAAGAAAATTGCTCATATAAGGGAAATTGTAATGGCAAAATATCAATATATCATATAATATACTAAATTTAAGTAGAAAGAAATGTTAACCTGTGTTACACTTTCTTACATTAAGGAAGAGGAAAAAAGAAAACAGCTATATATAAAACACTAAATCCATGTTGAAACTTATGTTAAATTCTGTTATACTTTCTCACTTTTGAGAAGACCTAATATGAGGCGCCTAATTGCAAAACGTAGAAAAAAATCCACCAAAATTCGAAATTCAGTTTTATATAGCCTTCAATCCAGCTCCTTGCCAGACTGAATAGGTTTTAGGTTTAAAAACGAAGGAAAGGTGGTTCAAATTTACCAGTAAAAATCACTTACTGTTGCAAAAGGGAGTAAAACCATGCCTATCACAGTAGCAAAAGGGAGTATCTCACAATATGGCTGCCATATTACGCATATTATTTGTCATATTCAGGAGACATAAACGAGGTGGAAGAAAAACAATTAGCTGATTAGAAAAGTTACCTGTTATTGTGATCGTAATTACAATTGACTAGTTTATTTTTTAATTTATATTTCATTTTATTGGTTAAAATAAACTAATAAATGTTTTTAAACATTATAAAAAAGTTTTTAGATAGCTATTTGCTTTGAATTTTTAAGTTACCTACTAAAAAACACAGTCAATAATATTTTCAACCGACTTCAAAAAAGAGGAGGTTCTCAACTCGTCTGTATTTTTTTTTTTTTTTTTGTGTGAGTATGTTACGCGATTACTCTGTCAATTCTAAATCAATTTTGATGATTCCTTTTAAGATCGATAGGGAATACTTCAGAGGTGGTCCCTTAAAAAATATTTTGAAATCAACGAAGCACTTTTTAAGAAAAATCAAAAAAACAGTTCATAAAATCACTTATTAACTTTTTTTTTTTATTTTTCTTAAAAAGCGCTTCGTTGATTTCAAAATATTTTTTATGAGACCACCTCTGAAGTATGCCCTCCCGGTCTAAAAAAAAATCATCAAAATTGATTCAGAATTAACGGAGTAATCGCGTAACATACACATAAAATAAAATAAAAAAATACAGACAAGTTGAGAACCTCCGTCAATTCTAAATCAATTTTGATGATTGTTTTTTAGATCGGTAGGGCATACTTCAGAGGTGGTCCCATAAAAAATATTTTGAAATCAACGCAGAACTTTTTAAGAAAAAAAAAAAACAGTTAAGAAAAATCACTGTTATATAACCTTACATTTTAAACATATTTATCATGGAGTTATAGTACTATTGTCTATAACTCCATGATATTTATGATTATGATTATCTAAAATCTCCATGGTAACTAAATCTAAATTATTAACAAAAATAATTTACAAATACAGTCAACTCTCGATGTGTTGTACTTCGATAAGCTAAATTCTTAAATAAGTTGAACAAAATCTGCGGTCTCACCTCAATGAGACGATTTCAGACAAAGAACGTGAAAAATTGTGTCGAAAATAAGTATAACTGAAAATAGGGTTCAAAAGAGAGAACTTCTAGGACCACCTCTATGAAACGAACTATTAGAAGTCATCGCCTCTATAACTCGAACTCAAATTAAAAGAATTTCATGTGTAATTTGTTTTCCTGTTTTCTTTCATTGTTTGTCTTTTCAGTTCATAGTTACACCAGTCACTTATTATTAGTTATTCACTCGGGTGGTTTACAGTGGCTATTGAAAATGCTTTCAATTAACGAAAAGTTAAAATTGATTTGCAAAGTGTAGAAAGGAGAAAGAAGTTGGGCGTTTGTTGCTAGTGAATTCCGAATTCCGCGTAGTTCTCTTTCAACCGTCTTAAAGAATAAAGAAAAGATCGCCACTGGTGGAAGGCGGTAAGTCAACTTTTAGGCACCCTCAGAAAAAAGCTCTATTGAGTTGAAAGTTATATGATAAATTGGTACCAAGTATTTAATTTTCTGTATCAATGATTTTATATGTATGTACAAACAGCATACACATACCCATTACTGAAAAATATACGTAATGATTTCAACTCCCATTTTGTGTTCAATTTTCCTAATTACATGAAGGTAAGTGGAATGATAACCTAGATAAGTCTTTGTTCAGTAACTTTAACTATTTTTCAGGGTAGCTTGAAGATCGAGAATTGACTATATAAACAAAAATACACTCACCACTAAAAAGTGAAAAATAAAAATAATTTTTAGAGAAAAAAAAAACCGACTTCAAGATTAAACCTACATACATACACAAACTTAACTAAAAAATAAAAAATAATATTTTAATTGCTTCAAAACAAAAACCATTAAATGAAAATCAATGAAATTATCGATACTTATATACCTATTCACAATTTATGATCAGTTATTTTTGGAGTCGGTGCCAAAGAAAACAAACAGAATTTGAAAAGAAATTGCAATCGTAAAGATCCTCCCACTGTTTCATCACCGCCACACCGCTGTCTCCGGCCATTCGAAAATTCATTGTAAAGGCAGGATTAAACTACCCTTCTTGGCTGGCACCGGCTCCAAAGATAACTGATCATAAATTGTGAATAGGTATATAAGTATCGATAATTTCATTGATTTTCATTTAATGGTTTTTGTTTTGAAGCAATTAAAATATTATTTTTTATTTTTTAGTTAAGTTTGTGTATGTAGGTTTAATCTTGAAGTCGGTTTTTTTTTTCTCTAAAAATTATTTTTATGATACTACTAGTTCAATACTTTATTGTTCTTATTTTGTTCCTGGATAATCTAAAAAATAATCGCATTTATGTATACTAATATTTTGTAATAATTTTAAAAGAATTTTTACTAAAAGTCTCTCTAGAAGTAAGATAACGAATAATAATAATTTGTTTAGGAAAATGTGTATTGTGATTACATAGACTAGTCCATGTATGTACATATTTCGTTTAGTACTTTACTATCCGTTTTTATTGTTCACCAAGCTAATAAGAAACATTTTTTAACGTAAAATTTTTTTTTTAATCTATCATTTCAATTCTATAAATCAATTCAGCACATGTATTTATTTCATTATCAAAAAGGAGCAAGTCTCAAACTGTGGCAAAACGGAGTAAGTATAGAAGAAAAAACAATTTTTAAAAAAACTGGCCTACAGGGGGCCCTTATTACGCTTGTCCAACTAAAACCATCCATTTTTCTGCTAATTATACAAGAAACATTACATTCATATCAATTGGGCATCATATTGATATGGTTTTTGGCTTCTGGTGAAAAATTTAGAAATCAGTTTTTGCTACGTTTTGCAATTGGATACCTCATATAAAATATGAATATAACATTATAATCATTTTATCCCCTATACCATAATAATAAAATTTAGAGATTTTCAATTATATAACCATAAAAAAAGCGATAAATATGTGGTGCGCAGTGAAGTTTGATAATCGACCGATAGGTAGCGAGCACCATTCGAGAAAGGTTACAAAGGTACGGTGTTATATAGAGCTAGAAATTTATGATAAAATTTACTTATTTAAAATTAAATTGTTTTTTAAAACAATATAAATATATAGAGCGACATGTGGATCCCAGTGCAGTTTAAAAATCGACCGATATGTGGCCATTCTGCAACAGAGTTTGTAATGGAATAACTATTAAACCCAACTGTACCAAATTTTAACTAAAACATCTTCATAGTTCTAGGAAGGTTTATTATAATAAATTTTACTATAATAGTAATTACAATATTTAGCCTTGAGTGCCAGAAACGAGGTTTGCCAAAATGTCATATAGTTTTAGGGTTAGATTTTAATGAAATTAAAATCCAACCAGATAGATCGATAAGATTTTTTTTTAAATTTATTTTATTTCCAGATCGGCCTGGTAAGGCTTACATGGATGTATTAACAATATTAATAATGATTTAACAATAGTAGAAGGGAGGGTATAGTCTCCTGCAAGAGACACCCATAACAGATAAGTTTTATAATAATTTTGGAATAATTATAACTTTAGAGGAAGTATATAGTAACAATAAATTGAAAGGGAAAATAAGAAAAAAAAAATGCAAAGATGTAAAAATAACAAAAGATAAATAAATTAATAATAATAAATAAATAGGAAAAAATAAATAAATAATAGTTATATACAAGACAATAAAAATCAGGTGCTTAAAAAAAAATTATTAAAGAAATAAAAAAAAAATATAAAAAAAAAAAAAATTTAGAAAATGATGAGATTTCTGCCAAATTGGATGTCTAATTATGTTTTTACGTACTCTATGCAACACCTAGTCAATGCAATTTTAACCAAGTTAAAAATTTTTGCAATGCGTGAAAATATCATTGAACAAATAATGCTAAATTCCATATTTTAATACAACATTTTTATCGATAAACAAATGAAATTCAATTATTAGTTAAAATAATCTAACTTTATTTCTGAGAGCGGGTGAAGCCGCGACGGGGTATGCTAGTAAGAAATAATTGAGCAGAGGTTTCAGGTGTGTAGTATTGTGATATTGAAGCCAGCGGCCGTGTTGAGGCAGATACCTGGAAGAGGTACTTGAGAGAGCAGCGATCACCCCAGAAGGTACTACTAACAGCCACAACTGAGCATACATAGTAACAGCTGTTGCCGAGAGTAAACCATCTCCTGGTTCATTGATCCGGAGGGGAACAAGACTGCACAGGTGTGTCGTCTTCATTTTAGAGGACTATATACAACTTTCTCTGCGCACGCTTTGCAGCTGGGACCAAGTTACTTCCTTATATTCAAATTTCTTATTTTATAAATATCTGAATAAACATATACCTACGTTAGGTAGTTAATTCTTGGGAAACTGGGACTCTTCGTAATTAAGTCACAACCTTTTCAATCGCCTGTTTGATCTCTTACGTAATTCGTTGAAAAGTGTGATGTATATTATTCCAAAATCAAGATTACGATAGTTGAAGTATGACTCCCTAAAATGCTAAGTTGCAGAAAAAAAAGATATGCAAATATTTGTAATGAAAAAAAAAATATTAAGAGATATAATAGACACTTTTGTGATTTTAATAACTTTACCTTATACAAACTAGAATTTATAAAAAACCTCCTTTTGCTGAGTCGAACATGAAGATACATAAACAAAAGAAAAAAAAAACAACACATTAATTGTAGGGTTTTTCCACATGTAATATCCGATTTTTAAATCTTAATGTTTAGGTAAGAAGAATCATTGCCCCAAGAATCTTTGGCTTGCAGTAAATGAAAATAAAGTTATACGAAGACAACGAGAAAGGGAACTTTTCAGGAAGGATCTGTCCAGATTGGAGAAAAAAAATACAAAGGTTGTTTTTCTTTTAAATATCTAGGTTCCATACTTACCGGGACAAAAGAAGTAACATCTGATATAAAAGCAAGTTGCAGCAGGCAACAGCGTTATTATCCACTCCAGAGAGTCAAGAAAAGCCAAGTTTATGCTTGCAATGAGGCGCATGGCTTAGGAAAGAAAAATGCTGAGAAACATTTTTGGCCAAATTAAAAATGGGGACCACTATATAGTAGGGAAGAATGCACAGCTGCAGGAACTTTTTAGAGAGCCGTTGTATCCTTTATTAAAAAGAGAAGACTGGAACGGCTAGGATATGTGGTAAAGATGGACGATGGAAGGCGTCCGAATACTTTATGGAAAGCAAGGAGGAGCCAAGAAAAGATGAGAATACCGCACCAAATGGCTGGACGATGTGGATGGAGATCTCAAAACAATTGTGGTTCTGGCGAAACAAGACATCCGATAGAGGAGCATGGAGAGCATGTTTGAGGAGGCATAGATTCTACATGTACTGCGATGCTCAGCAGAAAAGGCATAATAAAAAGCCATGTTCTGTTTAGATATTAATGCTTTAACAAGATGGCCGAAGGAAAAAAAAAATGACAACTATAGTAATGGTGGATAAGAGCTTTTACTATTTCTGTAGATGGAAACCTGAGATTTTCAAACTGCTAATGGTGTATCCGAGCGATTGGTGTTCTTTGACGAGAATTCTTTGAAGATAAATGTGATTAAGGTCTACCAGTGTTGTCTTGCCCCGAACGAATTCTATACTATACTGAACTTCGTTCAAACAATGCTAAAGCTCGGACTTTAATCCAGAGCAAAACACACGAAAAACAAATTATACCTTAAGGTTAAGAATTAAAAATAAGGTAAGAAAACAAAAAATAAAGGATAAAAAAAAATAAATGTAATGCAAAAGCTACTGGATTCTTGTGGATGAAGCAAGTGGAGAAGGATCTTTCGGAACTCCATATAAATCAAAATGACTTAGCCAACCGTAGTAATTATCATAAAACTCTTAAAACTAAATCCTTCATAACATCCCTCACAGAAGTTACCCACAGAACAAAAGACGAAACCAGGAAATGGTCTGAGGAACGTAAGGTTGAATTTAGACGGAAAATGAAGGACTACTGGGCCATCAGTTAAGCTCCAGGTACCAACAAGAAAGCAGCTGCCGAGCCCACCACTAAGAATACCAATCGTGACAAACAACGAAGATGACATTAAGAAACATCTAAAGCACAAGCACCGTGGTCCATAGATGGCCCTAAGGAAAAAAAAAAAAATATTGTGAATATTCAAAATTCATTTTAAAAAATATTTTCTTCTTCAATATGTCTGTTTGATTGCATACCTAACAAGTGAAGGAGAAGTCGGGATTTAAAACTATAGAGAGTAGAGGAATGACGCATGTTGGAAGGGAGGGAGTTCCAAAAATCGGATGCTCTGGAACAAAAAGAGCGTTTGAAGGGTGTTAGGTAAAGTATCGAGGGCCGAGATCTGGTTTGGCGGGAACTCACTGATGACTGAAATGCTATTGGACAAGAAAAGTTCAGAGCGGAATCAGATTAGGTGTTAACACTTAAGGGAACATTGGTAAAGCCATAACCTGGAGTCTTGCCCCCCACTGGCCATAACTTTATCATGCACCTCAAAGTATCACGCTACTAATGGAAGGTTAATTTATTTAGATTAATTTAAATTAATTACCCGAAACCAGTAAATTCCTTTTACGTGAACTTCATAGACCACCCTGATATTAATTTTCCCCTCTTATTAATCAAAATCCTAAAGTGGATTTTTCGATTTAGTCTTAAATCGATGGAAGATATCGATTATTTCAAATACAAAGACCATCCACAATCATCAATGAAGTATTCGTTTTTCACTATTCCGCTAAAATAAAATCTGTGAGTAAAATAAGATTTAATTAAATATCCGTATGCTGATGACACTTGTGTGTTATCAGTAAACAATGATGCATTTATTGCCTCCCATACACTCCAGTCCCATATCTTAAATCTTCAAGAATGGTTTTGAAAATGGAGAATCAAAATAAATCCCATCAAATAACCTTTACCCTTCTTCGTAAACCTATGACTTCCTGTCCTTCAGTATCCTTTAATGATGTCCCATTAATCCCCGTTGAACAGATCCGATACCTAGGACTTCATCTGGACAAACGTCTTACTTGGAATCCACACACAAGACTAAAACGACAGAAACTGCCCGTCGTTTTCGACTACTTCAACATTTACTTGACAAACGTTCAAAGCTCCCAATTAACTACAAAAGACTAATATACATGACTGTGATTACACCTATCTGGACGTACGGAGTTAAGCTTTGTAGCTCCACTAAACCATCCAATTCATCTCGCATCCAATCCTTAAAATCCAAAATCCTTAGAAAAATCTTCAATACTCCTTACTTTGTCACAAACAAACTTATCCACAAAAATCTTCTTTTTCCGACTTAGCTCAAACCAGATATCTATCCTTTCATAGCAAACTCCACAATCATTCAAACCCATTAGTATCACAACTTGCTTCTCATCCCATTCCAGATAACCTCCGAGGCGTCTGAAAAGAGAATGGCCTCGAGACCTTCTAATATAATTCATTATATAGAACCTTTATAAGTGCTATCAATGGGTAGTTGCTTTAAAAACAAGCGACGTATCATTTTTATCATTATCATCGTATTTACGTGATGTATAATATATTTGTATACACAGTTGTAAATTTCAATTAAATAAATAATAAAAAAAAATTAAATATTAGTAAAAACTACATACATATTAATATAATCCTTCAAAATATTGACTATCATTGTTAATTGAATTAACCGAAATTTCTTACGAAATTCGACTTTGATGGTGACACTAATCCTTGGTTTTAGAGGTGAGAAAATTCCCACATTCCGATGTGACATTGTTGCGACCGGAGTTTTACTGTTTTATTTTAAAGGAAGTAAACCTTCAAATTAGATAATTAATTAAAGTTTTCCCAAATTAAATGATCCATCAACCTCGTAACCTTGACAATCTACTCATTTAAAATCTGGTTTGTTTCTTTTTTATACCTACATTATAAGGCTGAGAAATTGACCGAAGGCATCAAAATTTGATGAAACAGTCTGCACTAGGAACAGGAAAGGACCTCTCCAATTACACGATAACGCTCAACGTCATATTTTGATACATTAAATACATTAAATAACAGCAAATACATTAAATTATTTGTGTTATGAAGATCTACCTCATTCCCGATATTCTGCTGATCTATTCCCTACAGACTGCCACTTTTTTCCAAGGTTGGATAACTTTATGCAAGGAAAATCATTTACAACTGAATCATAGTTTAAAAATTGCTTTTCTAACATCGTTTCATCTCGTGACTCAAACTTTTTCAAATCTGGTTTTGAAAACTTGGTTGGCCGTTGGGAAAAATATGCTTAAAACTACGGTAAATAATTTGAACAAAATATATTTGAATTGTTTGTTATTTTTTAAATTTTATTTCCTGTTACCAAACACAGAAATTTCATGTGGGACTACCCAATATTTATCTGAATTTGATTGTCTCTCATAAAGATTCGTAAATATTTAATTAACTATTAAATTGTCCCGACCCATCCTAGTACAGTCCTCACCACGTAAGCTGATGACACATGTGTGTTATCAATAAATCATGATCCTTTTAAAGCATTCCAAACACTCCAATCTCATATCCTAAACCTTAAAAAATGGTGTCAAAATCGGATAATTAAAATAAATCTCATAAGATAACCTTTACCCTTCGTCGTAAACCTACGATTTCCTGCCTTACAGTATCCTTTAATAACATTCCATTGATCCTAGTTGAACAGATCCAAGACTAAATCCACATACAAGACTAAAACGACAGAAAACTCCTCGTCGTTTTTAACTTCTTCAACATTTACTTGACAGACTTTCAAATCCACCGATCAATTACAAAAGGCTCATTTACATGACAGTTATCGAACTCAAATATGGAGTTGAGCTTTGATGTTCAAGTAAACCATCTAATTCATCTCGTATCCAATCCTTGCAATCCAAAATCGCAACGGAAAATTCGCAAAATCCTCAATGCTCCTTACTTTGTCACAAATAAACTTATCCATAAAGACCTTAATGTTCCATACGTTTCTGATTTAGCCCAGACCAGATACCTATCCTTTCATAGTAAACTCCATAACCATTCTAATGCACTAGTCTCTTAACTTGTTTCCCATTCTGTTCCCGATAATCCTCCGAGGCGTCTGAAAAGAAGATGGCCGAAAGACCTTCTTTTTCGTTTTATTGAAGTGCTACTAGTGAGTGGTTCTTCACATGTTATTAATAAGTCATTGTAACAATTTCCTCAAATTTACTTATCGTACATATATGTATACAGTTGTAAATATCAAAAAATAGTTTAAAAAAAAACTATTAAATTGACTATTTTTTTGGTGATGTATTTGTTTCACACACGAGTCTATTTTGAATTAGCTAAATGAAAAAGCTCATTCGCAGTGCCAACTTAAGTGGGTACCAATCAATATGTTGATTTCTTGTCTTACATTTTTAACGTTAATACGTATATAATGAATTTAGACTAATCCTAGATGAAATGAAGGCGTAATCGCGGTTCTCTGTAAAAGCAAGGCACACATATATGAGTGTCGTGGTTTTCTTTATATATAACTCAAATCGTGTATCAAATTGCAGATGTTTGGAACGTTTATATGTTTTTAGAACTGATGAACGTTGGAAACTAGTTTTTGCCACTGGAAGTGGCAGGTAATTCATCAATCTTAACAGTACAGTGAATGTTGAGTTCCTTACTCACAATAAGACACAACATAGAGGATGCCAACATTTAGCATTGAATCGAACAATCGCTGACCTTCGCCCCTGCCATCTCCTGTGTCCAAGAAACGATGAATATTCTAATTAGGAAACTATTATGGAGCCATTATGCAACGTGAAATTGAAAAACAGTTGTATAAGAGGTTTACATTTCATTCCTGAATTTCAAATTAGATCAAATGAAAATAAGTTTCGTGGCAAACTTTTCGACTATACCCCGGGGCCCATAAATATTCATGAAAGAAGAAAAACTTTCTTGTGTTTTAAATTAAAATTAAATACAACAGTGTGTGCCTTTAATTATTCTTGAAACTTGCGAAAGATAAATTTATCGATGTTTTTAAAACTTTATTAAAAAAAGTCAAAGTCAGGTTTAAAAAGTAAACGAAACTGAATAAAGTGAAACAATTTTCTACAAATAATAGTTATATATTAATAATGTAGGACTTTTCTATCACAATTAATTTTCATTTAATAAATAAACAAAATAGGCTCGAGAATGATACGACTTTTGACTTATGTTACTGAATAATTTTTGAAAACAGCCAATAGTTAGGTTGAATTCATCTCCTAATTTAATGACTCATTATTAATATTGTTTTTATTTCATATATTTATATATATATATTTTTAATTTATTTTATTGCATTTTTTTTCACTTCATTCATTGTATAGTTTGAGGCTCTTTATTTATTTATTTTTTTCACTTTTATTGATTGTTATATATATATATATATATATATATATATATATATATATATATATATATATATATATATATATATATATATATATATATATATATTCTCATTTATTAATATTTACAACTGTACAAAATAATATGCATTAAGTAAATGTGTTGATAGTGAATACAATGGCATATAAATAAGTTGTGATGAACTACTCACTAATAGCACTTTAATAAAATCTACACTAAAAGGTCTCTAGGCCATCTTCTTTTCAGACGCCTCGGAGGATTATCAGGATTGGAGAGGGAAGCAAGTTGGAAGACTAGTGGATTAGAGTGGTTTTGGAGCTTACTATGGAAGGATAGGTATCTGGTTTGAGCTAAATCAGCAACATATGGAACATTAAGATGTTTATGGATAAGTTTATTTGTGACATAATAAGGAGAATTGTGGATTTAACGAAGGCGTTTGGATTGTAAGGATTGGATATGAAATGAATTGAATGGTTTAGTGGAGCCCCAAAGCTCAACTCTGTAGTCCAAATAGGTCTTATCACAGTCATGTAGATGAGTCTTTTGTAATTTATTGGAAGCTTTGAACGTTTGTCTAGTAAATGTTGAAGTAGTCTGTAACAATGAGCAGTTTCTTGTCGTTTTAGTCTTGTATGTGGATTCCAAGACGTTTGTCCAAATGCAGTCCTAGGTAGCGGTTCTGATCAACAGGGATTAGTGGAATATCCTTAATGGATACTGTAGGGCAGGATGTCGTAGGTTTACGACGAGATATATATTTTTAAACTTTTTAAATTATTATTTTTTATTCTCTTCTTTCCATTTATTTTTTATTGAAGATAATGTGTGACTGGATCCATAAAGCCATTCAGATTACTTATTGCCCTCTTTGAGGCAGATAAGAATATTTTCTCAATAATAGATTTAAGAAACAAAAAAATAATGATGAAGACTTAAATTAGCTATTCTCTACATCTGCCTCTATTGTCTTAAGAACCTGTGGCACAGTTAACGAGAAAATTAAGATCTCCTAGAGTCCCCTCACATGTGGGGTATGTTTGACAATCAGTCTAAATGTCGTAAATATTGTGAATACGTATGATAATGCTTTATTTTTTTTTTAAATTTTATTTTTTTATACACAGCAGTATAATTAAATTATTAATTTAAACTTCTTTCCAGAGATCGGAAACACGCAAATATTTTAAGGACAGATTTCCAACTTATAGAGGCTGAATAAGCTCTTAGTGATCTTTGTTTGAAATTGAATCTTGATTGGAAATAAGTTCTCAGTATTTTAACAAATGCCCCTTCAAAAAGCTTATAATTATCAATAAAATAACTTGAGTTCAATATTTGTTTTTAATATATTTATAACCAACAATATACGAACTCATCATTTTGGAAATTCATAAATAAAAAATATAAACATTTTCCCAAATTAAAATAGAATAGAATTGAAAATTAATTATGTTTTGTGACAAAGTCCCTCGAGAATAACAAATAAGTATAGAGATAAATACAATTACTTCTGGTTAGAGACATAATGAAATGATAAAAAATAATAACAGTAAAGATAATATAAATACCAATATTAACTAAAGATATAGAGAGGATAATAAGGGAAGACTCCAGAAATGAAGTAAGAACTAAATTCCTATGGTACAATGCTTAGTGTAGTGCAAAATATACAACAAAAGTATCGTAATACTGTTTACAGACTTAGAAAACGTTTTATTAAGTGGAATCCAAGCGACACGTTGAATAAGAATGAGGAACTGAACATAAAGGTATTTCAATATTTTAAGGGATTTTTCTTGTCTGATTTGAGGTGGAATAGAATTCCAGAGGATGGCTAAGCGGAAAAGAAACTTTTATGGGATGGATTACATAGATCAGAACGTCGGGATCAATGTGTGCATTGAATTGATTGCAGATCTGAACTGAAGATATTGTAAATATAGGAAGGATGAAGGCTGCTTTGGTAAATAATATGGTAAAGGAATGTTCCAAGAAAGTATTGCCTACGGAAAGTGGGATACAGCCAACTTCTTTGGAACAGAGGAGAGAAACATGGAAGCTCCTCATGATATCTCATGATAAATTTGATAATTGATTTGTTTATATTTATATATTTCTAAATTATAAACTAAATTATATTTATATATTATCTAATAAAAATAACACTAATAAAAAGTCACTAATCATTTATTATCATCAGACATTGATCGTACTTTAAATACAAGTTATAACTCATTATTTATGAAAATTTCAAATTTTAATAACCCTCAGCTGGAAGATTATTTATTTTTTTTTTTATTTCAAAACATCTTTATTCAAAAGATAAATAGTACATTAACACATATATCATTAAAATAAAATGTATCTAGACAGAGTTTTACAAAATATCATCCTTTTAGATGTTTTAATGTGATTGAATGTTAGAAAAAAAACATAGTGTTACAGATACATAGCGACATTCAGTGACGATGTTACACTGAGATTGCGGTAGTAACAAAGGAAAAAAAAAAAAAAGGATAAATAATTACACAGATAGGAAAAAAAAAAAAAAAAAAAAAAAAAAATAAAATAAATAAATAAACAGAAATTAAAAGAGAGTTTTAAGACGGGAATTTGTCCTTCCATTCCAGTTGGTTGGCTTTGAAGGAGGATTTAAAGAAGAAAAAAGAGGATTGGACAGGGTAGGTAGCATGTCGTAAAATTTGATGTGACGACGTTTTATGTACTGAACAGGGTTTTCTAGATTAAATCGAGATGCAAAATCAGTCAGTCGGTCTGTACGCCAAGGGGACTGTCTTCGTATAGTCATTAGTGTTCTATTTTGGAGTCTGTTTAATTTATTGATGGTATCTTGAACTAAGTGCCGAAAAAGAGGAGCTGCATGAAGAAGTCTAGGACGAAGGATAGCTTTATAAAGAAGAAGTTTCAATCGGACAGATAAAGTTGGAGAGCGAAAGAGAAGTGAATGTTTGACGAGTGAAGTTTAGAGGATGACGGAAATGACTGGAAAAGGTTAGGTGTCGATCGAGGCGAACACCAAGGTAGTTAATAGATGATACAATCGGAATTTCGGTATTATTAAGCTTGATTGGCTTGATCTTTTTCCTTTGGGATTGACGGGAAAATGAGAAAACTATGGCGTCAGTTTTAGAAGGATTTATACAAATACCTAAATTGGAAAGGGAATCTGAAATTTGTTGAGCCACCGCTTGTATATTTCGAAGGGCTTTTGTAGTGCTGATGGAGGAGCTGTAGATCGCAATATCGTCGGCATAAGCTGATATTTCGACGCGTGGGTAACGAGTGCCGATGACATTTGCTGTGTAATGGAGTAGAGGATAGGAGAAAGTACAGAGCCTTGTGGAACACCAATCCGAGAGGGCTTATATGATGACAAGGAGTTTCCAACTCTATAACAAAAGGAACGATTTGAGAAATAAGACCGAAGTAGATTAAAGAGGAAAGGAGGAAATTCGTGATGAAGAAGTTGAAGAAAAAGATTCTCATGTTGAACGCAATCAAAAGCTTTTGTACAATCAAGGGAGATCATAGCAGTAGCGTGATTTTTAAGAAGAGCAGTGGTAACATAATGTTGTACACGTGAAAGTGAATGTACAACATTTAGACGAGGTTGGAAGCCTGTCTGTTCGTAAGGGATAATTGAGAGTTCATCGCAATGAGTTTGAATATGCGGGAGCAATAATTTTTCAAAAAGCTTTCCTAAATGGGAGAGGAGGCTAATGGGACGGTAATGATCCGGATTTAAGCCAGTTTTATTAGGTTTCAAAAGAGGTATAATAATGGCTTTTTGCCATGAGCTGGGGAAATATCCAAGAACTGAGCAATTGTTGTAGATGGAGGTAAGATAATTTAAGGTTATGCGAGGAAGATGGCGGAGAAGAATAGCCTGTATATTATCTGGCCCAGGTGCTTTCTTAGGTGCCATTCGAAATATCGTTGCTTTAACTAATTTAGCATCAAAATGGGGTACATTGGAAGATTTAAATGGTAGAAAAGGAGGAACATAAGGAAGAGGTGCAGAAAAATGTTGAGCATAATGATCACAAAGAGCTTGTGCTTGCTCTTGTGCTGTAGGAAGCGGAGAGTGTAAAGTGGGAAGGTTAATAGGAAGGCGTTTATGATAAGATGATCGCGATAATTTCCAAAATTTTTGTAAATTTTGGGAGGCAGCTGTTATTTTATTTTCCCAGATTGAGTTTTTCCATTTTCTGTAAAGCTGGGAGATATGTTTTGTAACAGAACGGAGAGCAATGCGGTCTTCTGGTTGATGGCATCTCCGCCACCTATTTAGCAAACGATGACGGACAGATATTAACCAAAGAATATGTTTCGGAGGTGTTTGTAATACTAAAGGTTTTGGTTGGAAAGTAGGGATAGAATGAGAGGCTGCTTCTTGGAGCAAAGTGGTGAAACGATCAACTGCGTTGTCTATATCAGCCGTGGTTGGTATATCAGGTAAAGGGGGCAAGGAAGAAGGAGAGTTTTTGAAAAGAAAGGATTGAAATCTTATCTAGTCAGCTTTAGAATAATTGTAATGAAATGAAGAGTTGGGTGGGGTGCTAATAGAGGATATGTGATAGACTACTGGGAAATGATCTGAAAAGGAAATGTTGTTAAGAGTATAACAATAAGTAATAAGATGAGGTGCATGGGTATAAAGTAAATCTATTGTACTAACATGGCCTCGAGAAGACTGAAATGTAGGAGAAGAAGGGTAAATAATAGTTCCTGGAAGTTGTGCGATGGCTTTTCCCCTCGGATTGGAGGAAATATTATTCCACATTTGATGTCTGCTATTAAAATCTCCTATCACAAACGATGATCTTGGAACAGATTGAAGGAACTGAGTGAAAGGTTTCACTGGAGAAGAAGGACGAGCGTAAATTCCATACAGCTGATGAGGGACTCCATTGACATATAAAATTATACCCAGAAGTTGAATTGAAGGATGAGGGGATGTGGTTTGAAGAAAGCGATGTTTAATGGAATTGTGAACAAATATGGAAACATCAGTAGTATGATAGGAAGAATAAGAGAGAAAACGAGTGTTTACGGGAAGTGAACTAGTATCAGTAAGAATAAGAATATCAGGGCGTGCAGAAGTAAGAAGGGCGTGAATACCTGGAATGAAAGGAGAATGATTAATATTAAAGTTAACTACCTTAATCTCAACCATTAATGTCCATATTTGATGAGGCCTGAAGAGTGATAAGAAGTGGCTGAAGAGAAGCAGAGAGCTGCTGGATGCTTACTAAGAGAGCCTGGAGTTGAGTGACAATGGGCTGAAGCGTAGAAGTGATGGTTTGTTGTATTATCGGAGTTATCTGCTGAAGGAATGAAACTGCTGGCTGAGGAGAATGCGCTGAGCGAACATGTGTGCGAGATGGCTGCGGTGCCACGATATTAGGAGCTGAAGTTCGTGGAAGATTTGGAAATTCTTCTGAGGATAATGGTGGCGGTAGAGATGATATTGTAGGCTTGACAGGTTTATTTTTTGCAACATTTATGTATTCCAAACGTCGTGTGCATTGTCTAAATGAAGCCGTGTGCTCTTGATTACATCTTGCACAACGAAGTGGGGAGTCTTGAGGGCAGTCTTTTAATTCGTGATTGCCACTACATTTCACACATTTAATAGGGCGAAAGCAGTAGGTGGAAATGTGCCCGAAGGATTGGCACCGAAAACATTGGCGAATTCCTTCTGATGGTCTTTTTCGTGGTAGTTCGACCCTGTATCTCATGCGATTGACTGATCCGGGAGCCTGGAGATTTTCAGGTTTTACTGAAGGGGATGTGGTGACTATAATCTCAGGGAGATCCATTTTGGTTCCATCTGAAAGTGTTTTCTTTAGTCTTCGTATAGATTTGACGCCAGGAATGGCCAAAAAGGTCCTGTTAATATCTTCTAAAGGAGGAAAGTCAGTTAAAAAGCCGGTTATGAAATATCGTTTATCATTGGGTCCGGATCCGTATGTATGATGGCTGATTTCTTTCGAAGTGAGCCAATTCATGATTTCTGTTCTCTCTTCAGTATTTGCGGGATGTAGGCGAATGTCTCCAGATCGTAGTGAGGAGAAAGAGGCGGTTATATGAGGTCGAGAGTTGAGAAATGTTAATAATTCATTTCTCGTTATGTTTGAAATAATAATTGGTGGAATCTTTGGAGGAGAATCAGATGAAGGATGTGTAGAAGTTGATGTATTTAGTAATGGCCTTTGGTCAGGATGAAAATGGTCTAAATTTAGATCTGGAATTAAATTTCCATAAGAGTTGGGAAGGGCTTGTCTTTTGGCTGCTGTACTAGACTCGTCAGGCGGCCATGGCCTCGCCCTGTTCGCCATGGCAACCAACTATAATAAAGCTTGTTAATTACCTGTTTGGAGCTTCAATCAACCTCTCCAAATTATAACTAATTATTCTTCTTTAAAGCTGTCTATAAATAATATATAACTTCTTTAAAATGATCAATTTATCTAATAGTTAGAGTTAAAATGCTAATATGAAATCTAAAACACTTCGTAACTTAAAGAAAATCAAAGCAAACAGAGAAATACTACAGCGTGTTCTAACTTTCACAGATCATATGGTACTACTGAAGATTATTTAAAATATAACATTAATATCACTAAAATAAGAACTGCCAGCCAACTGAGAATAGCCAAATATGACTACTTGAAAATATTTTTTAAAAATAATAGTTTGAAAATTAAAGCTAATGAAAAATGTGAAGATTGCAGCTTATTCATCGTAAATAGCTTAAAACGTCTGTTGTTGGAGTGCCAAAGACACGATAACTGTCGAAAGAAATACCTAAAAAACTAAATAATTCAAACAGTTGAAAGTCTATCTTTGGAAAATATTTTATCCTACAATATTATAGAAAAGATAAATAACGTCTTCCTATTTATTTTAAATGTTTTAAATGCTAGTAAAAAGTAATTGATTGAATTAACTAAATAAAATATTGGATTCTAGTGCGATCGCTGCTACAACTTCTGTGACCATAGTCTGTAATCAATATCAATTATTATAAATTGTAAAAATGTATGTTTTTATTTTTATTTTTATTTTATTTTTCTTTGTTTGTATATATCATTATAGCTTGTAAGAAAAAAAAATCATTTGTTCGTATAAATTATTATAATATGAAGAAATGCTTTTTCTGTTAGTGTTAATTTTATAACATGTAAAACTCTTCCTCTATTTTTATTTATTGTTTATTTCTTACTATGTAATTATTATTGTTATTGGCTAACTCAATTGCCATAAAGTTTATACTTTAAAGCAATCAATAAAAAAAAAAAAAAAAAAAAATTATATATTTCATATCATAATTGAAGCAAAACTAGATAAGCCCATTTTTTTAAATTTCACAGCTGTTCGTTTAACGTAAAGGTCAAACTAGATTAGGAAGAGTTCTTAATTTTTGAATAGCAGTTTTCACAGTTTGTAGTAGTTTGAAAAGTAGTTTAACTACTTCTTTGGGAAAACCTTTCACCTAAAGATAGTCTAGTAGAAAAAACTATTCAATAAAAAAATTGGAAATTGGACATTGCAATTCAGACAGATTTTGCAATTCCACGCCTCAATAAATAAGAAAATGTTAATAAAAATATTTTTTTTAATTTGTTCTAGAGTAGTGAGATTATTATTTAATATAAACATATATTTTAATTATTGTTTAAAACTAGGTTACTCTAAAACAAAAACAAGTTGTCAGATACCATGGAAACAAATTGAGAAAAACACATTTCATTTGATATGGTTTTATAATCTCAGCTAGATGATGTTCTAAGGTGGCGAGCTAAATGGTCACTTAGTTAAATAACGCGACAAATTTTATATTTTTGGACGGAGAGTCTAGAGTTAAATTAAAATATATTTACTTAGTGTAGGTTAGGGGATAAATAGAGACGGACCTTGACTTGGATTTAGTATGAAAACAGAGCGGTGCTATAATATAGAGCGGAGGAATGTAGACACCGCCGCTGCCAACTGCAGGTAGTCGCCAAATGGATATGCAATGCCTCCGCTATTTCCTCCCTAGAGTAGTAGCGATTTACAATGTGACAAAATACAGATTAAATCAAATTTTCCATTTAATTAACTTTTTTTTAAAAAACTATTTATTGTTATTTACAACTATATAAAAAATAAAATAAAAATACATCTAGTAAATGAGATGATAATGCTCGTAATAACATGTCAATTGATTGTGAATCAACAGCCTATTGGTAGCACTGCAGTAACAGTTTTATATTATAAGGTCCAGAGTCCATCTTCTTTCCAGAAGTAGCGTAGTGTTATCTGCAATTGTATGGGCAATAAGGTAGTTGAAATATCTGTGGATTTGAATGGTTATGGGGTTAACTACGAAAGGATAGGTACCTGGTTTGGGCTAAATCAGCAAATACGATACATTAAGATCTTCATGGATAAGTTTATTTGTGACAAAATAAGGAGGATTGAGGATTTTGTAAAGGTTTTTTGATTGTAAGGAATGGATATTTGAAGAATTGGATGGTTTAGTGTGGAGCCCCAAAGCTCAACTCTCTGTGTCCAAATAGGTTTTTAAGGCTTAAACGTTGTTCTTGAAAATGTTGAAGAAGTCGAAAACAAGGACAATTTCATGTCGTTTTAGTCTGGTATGTGAAATAAATTTATAAAAAAATGGAATTTTTTCGTTATGCATGTACTAATAGTCCAGTCAATGAGTGCTGAAATGAGGGATGTAGACAGCTTGAAACATGCGATAATGTTTGCCTTTATAGCTTCGTTAGGAATAGTTAGAAGGTAAACATACTAAAAGTCCCCGCCCCTGTGGGGTGAGCTAACGGTGGGGGGAGGGGAGAAGTTCCATTTTCTTGGTTTTTCGATAATATCTCGAAAACGGTTGACTCTAGAAAAATATGTTTCAAATAAACATAAAAGCAAATTAAATTTACTATGAAATTTAATATATAAATTTGTCATAATTCTAACCGTTTACGAGATATACGTTATTGAAAATAGATGATTTTAGGGAAAAAACAAATGTCACCTCACTTTTTGTCAAACTTTTGCTTCTAGTACGTTCCACAATCGTTTCTCAGAACAAACGTCAGAATCAAAATTGTAGAGCATTAAATTTATTTTATTTTCATATATAAATTTTTGGTATTTGCTTCAAATATTTAACAAAAAATGAGGTAAACATTTTTTTATTTCTAAAATTATCGATTTTTAATAACGTATATCGCGAAAACCGTTGGAATTTCTACGAATACGTATATAATTAATTTTATAGGAAATTTAATGAGCTTTAATTTTGATCTGCAGCATATTTTACTAGAGTCCACCGTTTTCGAGATCTAAACGAAAAACAAAATTGGGAACTTCTCCCCTCCCCCCACCTTTAGCTTACCCCCCAGGGGTGAGGATGTTTAGTATGTTTACCTTCTAACTATTCCTAACGAAGCTGTAAAGTAAAAAATTATCGCATATTTCATGGACTCTGCAATGTGTTCATAGACTAGACTATAATATTTTTTCTCTGTTTTTTAAACACCTGCCGTGTTTTGAAGTGATCCATGGTTTGAAGCAGTGTTTACATTAATCTATTATTTTTTTAATCGATTAGTTAATTTGATTTATTTTTAATTTGATTGATTTAATCGTAATTCATTTTTTTTGTTTTTAATCCCATCCGTCAAACATATAAAAAGATAATCGGTGTTATGGTTATAAAAATAGAAAAGATTCTGGCTTGAGAGGTTTGATGAGGATCAGTGCCCTGTGGCAACTCCATCTCTCTTGTTAATCATATTCCATTTAATTCTAGGTGATCTCTCATCCAGCTCCTTTTCGACCTTCGACGAAAATATTTTGTTGTATGTGTTCTTTGATGGCAGGCATGTCTATGCTAGTACTTACCAAGGTGCTTGTTTGATTGTCCTAAAAGTTTTTGCCTGCAAAGTTTCTGTATATACGTCGTTTTGGCAATTCCGTAAATTTTTGAGACATATGTCTCAAAGGTACATATGTCTACATATGTCTGTAGAGGTTTTAGTAAGTAAGAGTAGATGATTTAGTTAAACCAATTATTATTAACATTAATCTTTAATTGAATAAGAATTTTCAGTTATTTTTAATATCAACTATAAACTTCAAGAAGATTACATCTTCAAATTTCCAGCCTGGAATAATAAATTTCTGCGGCTATAAACATTATCAGTGTAATAATATTTTTATCTTCAGTCCCTGAGCAGAATAAAAAAATGTTATAGCAAATGGTGCCCTCAAGAGCGCTCGATCACTGCCTCCTGAGATTATAGCAAAAGATATCGAAAATAAACATATACTATCTTATCGTTTACTTTTCCATAGTGGAAGGGGTAGGCTAGAAAACAGGGTGAAAAATGGGATAGGAAATGAAGGCGAGGGAATTGTAGTGGTCAAGGGGGAGCAAAAAATGTCCCCTTTCGGCTTAGGGAAGGTATTTATTAAATTTTTTTCTCTCTATTTCTGCCCCCCCCCTTTTCTTGGCTGCCTCGGAGGGAAATAAATTGCTTCGAACTAGTGCCAGAGCGGTCCACGGTTATAGTTGCTATGACTGAGTATCGATAGTTACTCAAAGTCGGTACTGAACGAGTCATTCAACAGCTCAATCGATTAACATAACAAATCATTTTATTTCCTAACCTGCGCCTCTTCTAAATAGGTTTAACAAAAAAGAAAGTTTTAATTTAATTAAAGACATTATCTTTAAGAGATGTGTAGGATCCTCTGTGAAAAAGGAATTAAAGTAATACACGTTGATCTACATAGATATAAAAAATACACTACCTAGGACTCCACTTGGACAAACATCTTACTTGGAATCCACATACAAGGCCAAAACTACAAGAAACTGCTCGTCGTTATAACAACTTCAACATTACTAATTCAAACGTTCGAAACTTCAAATAAATTACAAAAGTTCCATTAACATGACTGAAATTTGACCTATTTGGACATACGGAGTTGAGCTTTGGGGCTCCACTAAGTCTTATCGTATCCTATCTTTACAATCCAAAATCCTTCGAAAATTCCTCAATACTCCTTTTATGCCACAAACAAACTTATCCATAAAGATTTTAATGTTCCATATGTTGCTGATTTAGCCCAAACCAGATATCAATCCTTTCATAGTGAAGTCCATACCTATACAAATCCACTAATCTCTCAACTTACTTCACACTCGGTTCCCGGTAACCTTTGAGGTTTTCGAAAAGAAGATGGTCAAGAGACCTTCTAGTGTAGAACTTTTTTTATTGAAGTTCAACTAATGGGTAGTTTCTATATAAGTTATTGACATGTCATTGTAATAACGCACATTTATGTATTGTATGCAATTTATACAGTTGTAAATATCAATAAATAGTACAAAAAAAAAATTTCTTTGTGAAGTCACAACCTTGTTTGTTTGAATCCCCCCATTTCTGGACCCTTTGGTGTTGGAAACAGAGTGGAAAATCTAAAAAGGGCAAAATACCTCTTTAGTAGTCAAAAAAACACATGTACATGTTTGGAAAGCTTTAGGTATAGCTTCAAAAAATGAAGTGGATGGAAAAAATCAGGAAAATAATAATAATAGGTAATACGTACTAATGGGCTCTCCAGGAAATATTAAACCGTAAAAGGATTCCTACAATTAAAGCCAATGTTAGATGATGGTGTCAGCTCACTTTTATTAAACTGTTCAGGAGAAACATTTTCGCATTACTGTTTCTATTTTATCATTCTATTAGTATATTTCTATTTGGTATTCTATTTTGTAAATAATAGAATTAACTCCTTACAGCAGTATCCGAGATCCATTCTCTTGAGTTGACACATCTTTTAATGTGCAAATTAAGCTAATTTGCCTCATTTATTGATATTCTTCTCTACTAAACTGCAAGTGAGAAAATGTGAATAAAAAAAAAATATATTTTTGAAAAAAAAGAGTTAACACCTTCCTGTAATATAGCTAAAAGTCTTGAAACAATAGTACAAAATCGCTAGCACCTTTTCACCTCTCTTCCTCTATTTACAAACTTATTTAAACCTATATTCTTATATAAGTTTGTAGCTCTGTTTCTGGAGTCTTCGTGAAATTTTATGTGAGACTTAGGTTTATAATGTTTTTACTTAGTAAGTTTAAGTATTTAAACTTAGCTAAAATACTAAAATTGTTTACCTAAACCCTTCATTTATAATTCATAACTTTTTGCATTTACTAGTTCTTTCTTTAAACATCTTCCCAAATGTCTTAGAATTACAACACAGTAATGAAACTACAAAAACTTTAATATTCGCTTGAAAAAGTTTTTATAAACATTCGATTCACTTAGAAAATATCATTCTTATGGTCATAATCAGAACTATTTGGACGCAAGGAGTTCATATTTATGTGTACAGTAAACAAACAAATTCCTCTTGTTTATAGGATTCAGTCATAAAAAAACAATTCTCCTTATTACGGTCACTAGTAAAATTATTTATAATGACTTCAATGCCAACGGGAGTTCACAGAACCCAAACTACATATCTTTGATATTTATGGTAAATCTATACTGTTATATAAAAGAACAAGCCATTTTTCGTTTGTGATCACTAACCCCGAAAACCACCGAACCAATATGTACCAAATTTTAACCATATCATCTTCATAGTCCAAGGAAGGTTTAGCAATAATAAAACTTAAATATTTTCAATTATATTGGTATAAGAAAGCTATAAATATGTGGTGCGGTGTGAAGTTTGATAATCGACCGATAGGTGGCGAGCATCATTCCAAAGAGGTCACTAAGTTATACGGTGTTATGTAGAGTTGAAGGTGTATGATAAAATTTAATTTTTTTCAATTCAATTGTTATTAAAACTATTAATATATGGAGTGACACATGGATCCCAGTGCAGTTTAAAAATCTATCGATATGTGGGGATTCTGTAATAAAGTTTGCAATGATAAAACTATTAAACTCAACTGTACCAAATTTTAACTACTTCATTGTTCTGGGAAGGTTTATAACAATAAAGTTTACTATAATAATAATTACAATGTATAGCCTTGAATGGCAGAAAAGAGGTTTGTCAAACTGCATATACTTTTATGGTTAGAAATTAAAGTCCAACCAGATGGATCGATATAATTATTTCTGCCAAATTGGATTTATAATTATGGTTTTACATACTCTTCAAACACCCCATCAATGCAATTTTAACCTGGTTAAAAATTACAGCCAGGCGTGAAAATATCGTTGAAGAAATAATGCTAAATTCCATACTTAATAATATAAGATTTTTATCGATAAACAAATGAAATTCAATTATTAGTTAAAATAATGTAAGTTCATTATTTATGAGAGCTGGCGAAGCCGCGACAGAGTATTCTAGTAAAATATATTTTATGAATTTACTGCAGAATAAATATGAATGAAAAACCATTGATGATTTCATTGTTAGAATTACATTAGAAATTATATTTGGAGTAAATTTCGTTTCTAAGTGAAGGTTTATAAATGTTTTGAACCAATTGCACCTGACGGCATTTGTTGTTGTGAGTAGACAGTTTAAGAGAAACGTTTTAAGATTGAAAGGGAAGGTTGAAAAGGTCAGGTGTCTATCCTCGTTGCCGGGAAACGGGGCACTCCGGCTAAGCTCAGGTGCCACATTACCAATGAACCACTGCTAAATGGAATCCTTTATTTTGAGCTCGAAGGAAAGTGGGAGAACCCATTGAGGAATTTCTTTGTTCTAAGTAAATTAAACGTTGCACAAGTATTACTTGGCATTAGCCCTGCTTCCTTGAATATCAGAAATATATAAAAACTTGAAAGTTGGGCAACTCATGCATTAATTGATCGCCAATTTCTCATGTTTGACCTCAAAGCGAAGTAATGAAATCGATATGTGGGCGCTGTGCGGGTTTGATGATTTATTAGGAGTCGTGCTTCGGAAATCTTTACTAAAAGACTTTATAAATAACTCTGAATGAACAAAAGAAAATGAAGTCATAACTCAGGCGTACTCTTCCAGAAGCTAAACTTGATTGGAACCGGTGAACGGAAGGAAAGGACAAAACGGAACGAGATAATGAAATATTTACAGAGAGGTGTCGGCCCCTAACAGCCCCTGATTGTGGGAACGGCGGATCAAAAGAGTTTCGTCAATGGCCCTAGCCGGAAGCCACAGCCTCCTGTATTCCCCGCTGCTTCTGCTTCGCTTCCGTTCTCTTCCATTGTCCTCTGTCCCCCCCCCCCCCCCCCCCAGGTCCATTATCCAACCTGTCATTTAGTCACTCCGAGCTGGAATTCTGACTTTAGGGTCTGGTATAATTGAGAAAATTAATTAACTCATACATCTCTCATTAAGTACCTAACACATTATAACAGATTAAATACTTTTTTGAGTCTCTAAAGGGAGTAAATTAAGCGATATCTCAATTTGTATCCATAATATACTTTAGAGGGATTGGGAAGAGACCCATACCGATCAAAGTCATTTATTTTTAATCACCCCATTCAAGAACTTTATTATTAGTTTATTTGGAAGGATTTATTCATTATTATTATCTATTTATTGAGGTTAACAATTTTACTCAATAAATCCATCAATTAAATACGAAGATATGATAAACATGACAATTGACTGTAATGCAATTTCATTGCATGATGCAACTACTCATAGCTAAAGTAATTTGTACGATAAGTAAAGTTTTATTTATTTTATTACTTTCCGCATCTACTCACATGAGTCATTAGTGGCTTAATATACACATTAGATTTTGTCGAACAATTTACAAAATTTTAGAAATTCAAAAATGTTTTGGATTTTGTCTTCTGTGTCTTCCAGTGCTTTATCTATACTTGAGGGTATATTGTACTTTGTTCTGGCGACAGAGTATAGTGTACATGTTGTTACAATGTGTTTCAATGTCAGTGTTGTCATGCAAGTTGTAAAAATCGGTGGTTCTAGGCTTCTCATCAGGTAACCGTGAGTGAAAGCTGAATGTCCTATTCTTAGTCTCATCAAAATTATTTCTTCTATTCTTGATTTTCTACAAGATGTTGTCCAGGGTCGGGTGTCTTGTTTAATTTCTTGAAGTTTGCTGCGTATTTGGTTCCATTTTGTTTTCCGGTGTTGGAGTAACTTTTTTCTACAGTATGTTTTTAAGTCAGAAGTTGTTATATCTGTAATAATGGGTCCTGTTTGGTTTAGTCTCGCGAGATTTTCTGCACTGTCTGCAGCTTCATTTCCGGAGATACCACAATGTGAGGGTACCCACATTAGCACAGTCCCCCCACCTATCGACTCGTGCATCTCCCACAGGCAGTTGTTAATCTTCCGTACTAGGGCATTTTCAGAGTTGCCTTCAGCTATTGCCAATAATGAACTTAGAGAGTCTGTAACCAAAAGAGCATGTTTTGTATTTGTAGATTGTATTAATAGAAGACCTTGGTAGATCGCAAATAGTTCTCCAGTAAAAACACTATTTAGTGACGGTAGGTTAAGTTTTAGTAAGCTATTGTTAAAAACCACTGCACAACCGACTTCTCCATCAGTTTTCGATGCATCAATAAAAATTGTTTCGTGGTTTGGATACTTTTGCCTTAGTTCTGCAAAAAGTCTCTTTTTAATGGTGGGGTTGTCTTCTTCAATCTTATCCTTAAGGGATGTGTCAACCTTTGCGTAAGTATTGTCCCATCGAAAAAAACAATGGGTCATCTATGGTTAGTACTGTATTCG
Source organism: Euschistus heros (assembly GCA_003667255.2). Lineage (NCBI taxonomy): Eukaryota > Metazoa > Arthropoda > Insecta > Hemiptera > Pentatomidae > Euschistus > Euschistus heros. The sequence goes on from RCWM02000110.1 coordinate 1,840,981, forward strand.
GTTTTATGTCGAAAAGTTGGAGGAGATTTTGGGTTTTACTTGCAATTCCCACCAGATTGTTTCCTTGGTTACTATTAAGGTTATGGGAAATGTTATGATTTGGATGATCTGGTTTGGAAATCAGAGTTGAATAGTAAGATAGTGTAAGGTAGGATCTTCTTAAGGTTAGGCTCGGTTCTCCGCATTCTACGTATAGGCTATCAACTGGTGAAGATCTGAACGCACCAGTACATATTCTGATTGCTGTGCTATGGATTGTATCGAGTATTTTGAGAGTTGTTTCTGAAGCGGAATTATATACTATACTACCATAGTCTATCTTGCTTCTAATTAGAGTTCGATAGAGAATTAAGAGTGTTTTCCTAAGTAAAGTAATTCTTACTACAATATAGTAAAAAACATAATATAGCAAAATAATAAATAATATTAAGATTAATGTTATGTTTAAAGATAATAAATAATGCAATAATAAATTAGTATTCAAATTTCTAAAATAAAATAGTTTTTTAATACACTTTTATTAACTTGACCTGTATGTAACGTAATCTTTCATTATAACTTTTACCAATTTCCAGCAATCTGATTAACTTGAAAATTGGTACACGTTATAAGGACCAATGGCAATACAATAATTGCACAACTTTGTTCTAACGTTCTGACTTGGTCTTGTTAAATTACCCCTAAAATAGGGGACTGCCTTGCAGAAGGTAAACTAGTAGGTTTTACGTTTTTATATGATCCAGATGGGTCCAAAGAATAAAATATCAAAAATGAAACTAAATTCGATAAGGTAAAAATGTTTGGGGGGCAAAAAACCCCAAACTTTTTGAACTTTGTAAATCTAAATGTTTAATTTTGGAAAAAAAAAAAATATAGAAAAATGCTTTCAATGGAAAAAAGTTTTATTTGCGAAATCAAATTCAAAATAAAGCTTATTAAATTGTGCCTCTAAAGATATCCATTAAGCTGAATTTTAAACAGGTGTTTAGCCACAATCGATTGTCAAACATCGAAGAATTTTGGAAAATTTAAAAAGTTAGTTTTGGCCATGTTTAAGAGCCTATAACTTAGAAATGGCTAATTTAATAATTAAAAAAATGTCATATACTAATAGTTGTACTACTCTGAGATATGCCAAAAAAATAAAAATTGTTGGTTGATTTAGGATAAAGTGTGTTAAAAATGCAAACAAATGACGAATAGCTCAGGGAAATTAGCTTCGAACCCAGAACTGGTGCAAATTGTGCAACACACTTAGCTTTTTAGTTAGGTTTATTATAACGTGTTTTTCTTGTTTTTTTTTAAACTATTATTTTTATTATAGAAATATGGCATACATTATTCTTTGTTACTAAAACAGAAACTTATATAAAAAAACTAAAAAATAGAAGGCATATATCTGAACATAAATAAAATAAAAACGAAGAATTTGCGGTTGTAACAAAACCAAACAAACAAATTAGCACCACATTAGGGTATTGCCTTAGTACTTAAGTTCATTGTTGGCAAGGTGAATACAAAATAATGAATATATATATTTTCACTCTGTCCCATTTAAATAGTCTATCGTATTTTATTCATTAATCTCATTCTTACCTAAATACCTTACATCCCTACTCTTTAGTACTGGGCATCTGGCTAAATTATGGGATATATTTTCTTCTTCGTTCAGATCGTACATGGAACAAGTACATATGTATGGACCCTTGAACCAGAGCTTATAATTGAAACTGAAAAGCTCCCACTTATTTTTAAAATTGTCTGCTTCTCATTTTTAACATTAATGTAACGGCAGGCACTCTAATCCCTCATCAAAAACCTTCAAGAATGGTGTCAAAAACGCAGAATTAAAATAAATCCCATCAAATAACCTTTACCCTTCGTCGTAAACCTACGACACGCTGTCCTACAGTATTCTTTAATGATATTCCTCTAATCCCTGTTGAACAGATCCGCTACCTAGGACTCAATTTGGACAAACGTCTCATTTGAAATCCACATACAAGACTAAAACGACAAGAAACGGCCCATCGTTATAGACTACTTCAACATTTACTAGACAAACGTTCCAATAAATTACAAGAGACTCATTTACATGACAGTTATTAGACCTATATGGACATACGGAGTTGAGCTTTGGGGCTCCACTAAACCATCCAATTCTTCTCGTATCCAATCCTTACAATCCAAAATCCTTCGAAAAATCCTTAATGCTCCTTACTTTGTCACAAATAAACTTATCCATAAATATCTCAATGTTAAATATGTTGCTGATTTAGCCCAAACCAGATACCAATCCTTTTATAGTAAAACTGCACTCACACACGAATGCAAAAGTCTCTCAACTTGCTTCAGATTCGATACCTGATAACCCACCGTGGCGTATGAAAAGAAGATGGCCAAGAGACCTATTAGTTTAGAACTTTTATTGAAGTGTTACTAGTTCTTCACAAATGATTTCATATCATTGTAGTCATTTCCTCAAATTTATTTGATGTATATTGATGTACAGTTGTGAATATCAATAAATAGTTAAACGGCTTTTGATTTTAAAATAAACATAATTACTACCTTAGACGTTATACATACCTAAACAAATTTACTAAATAAAACATTTTAATGTATAAATAGTAATAATAGTTTAACAATAACCAGAAAATTGTTTTATTTTGCAAGAGCTATTTTGAAAAAAAATATCTCTAGAAGAGAAAATGGTGGTAGCGGGTTGGAGCGATACATCAAAACTGGTCCATTACTGTTCTCGTGAAACAACTACACGGTGATTGATTGTCGACCAGTGTTCAGTATTCAAGTCTCAAATCTCTTTTACATCACATCGATTATTTAAAATAACTTTTCAAACATAAATCAACCTTTTAAATAAATTATTACGTAACGGTTGAACATGTCTTTAATGGTTTCCATTCATTCGAAGGGAAAAACAATAAGGACTTTGAAGTTTACCCTTACAATAATCTTCACAGTTCAAGTACGATCTATTTCATCTGTTTTCGTTTTAGAATGCAATTAAAAAAAAAAAATCTGTTTACTTTATGAACAATTAATTTTTGGATAACTTTAATTAATTTAATGGAAACCTTGAGGACCTTAGGAGGAACGCCCAGTTCTTCAATTTAAATCCTAATTTTGCTATATAAAGGGAAGAAAGAAGAAGAAGTTTAATTATTATATGGGTCAAAAAAAGAAGAAGTTTTTCTTCATCAACATCTTTATAAAAGTCTACCAATAGTAGTAACGAAAAATCCCTTCATAGATTGTAGCCTATATCCACATTTATGATCATGAAAGTGAGGGGAACAGAGGGTGTGAGGGGAAAAAAAAAACATTTACAATTCAATTAATAATAATAATGAGACATAAATATGGTTAATAGTAAATAAAATTGCGCAAAGAACGTTTAGTAAATATACAACATAAGGAGAGAAAAAAAAAAAAATGATATGAATAACCATGAGAAAATAAGAAAAGAGACTATAGCTATAGGCTACATTGATTGGAGAATATATTTACAGTGAAATTCCATAGTAAATTATAGAGAACTTGTGGAATAATGGTGGTTAGAAAATTAATTTTTCGAAAAAAATTCGATTTACATTGAAAACCTTCAAAGCACTACCCTGAAAACCTGTGATTTTTTGGGGTCACCTGTGGTGTAGTGGTTAGCATAGCAACCTACTAAACCCAAGATCGCGGGTTCGCATCACGGCAGATAACCTTAGGATTTTCTAAAGGGAGTGAAAAATCCTTAGTTATGCCGTCCTTCGGAAAGGACGTAAAATGGGGGTCCCAAGCCTGTGCGATGTCAGGTACTCGTTAAAGATCTCTATCCTAATTTTACTAGGATAGGCAAAATTTAGGACTCCCTCCGCAGCATTGTCCAATTAGCCAAAGTAGCATAAAGTGACGTTAAACGAAATAAAAAATAAACAAACCTGTGATTTTTGACTTGCCTTGTTTTTCCTAAATGTCACAGAAATAGAAAAAAAATTATTGACCGTATTACTACTCTACCAGCATTTAAACACAATTTTTTAGATAGTTATCAGGCAAATTTTCATACCTACAAAAATCTTAATGTTACGAAGCTTGGACAATCTAATTTGGCGAACTAGCGCACGAACTGGAAAGGCACCTTCTTGAACTATAATTGCCAGCGGACGAGAAAGATCTTGAATTACAAGCGGCAGGTAGCTAATTAAACATGACTCTTAGTGGTCTAAGTTATTTAGGGCGAGTACAACGCAGGATATGTAGTTACGGCCCTGGCTCACGTGTTATTCTAACCTAGGCTTAAGGGCGCGACATTCCTTCAGATAGGACAAGAGAGATGTCTTTTGAATCCTAATTGGATAAGAAAAAAGTTACTCAATGCCTCAAAACCCTTTGTTCAAGCGCGGTAAGTCATAATTGAAAGTCATTAATTTTGAAGTCTAGAAAGATGTTCTATATTTTTTATTTTTCATTCTACAACTACTGAACAGTTTTTCATGTCGGTGGAACAGGCAGTCGTATATAATACAATAGAACAAACGCTACAATATGCAGTGTGTTCATAAGTTACTTATATCTGAAAGTTTGAACGGAAAACTTAAAGATTACTCAATAAAAAACTAATTATTTTCTCCCTACCTTAGATATATATAAACACTATTGCTAAAGCACAAGATAGCGACAATTGAAGAACCAGTAAAACGTTGAACTGAAACAATAAAAAAATAACGGTCGAAGAAGCAGTACAAAACACCGAAAAAACTCCAAACCGACAACAGAACTACAAACAATACAATATAAAGCCGCGTTTACACCAAAGTTGGCGACTAAAAGTTGAGAACACAAAGTTGACAACTTGAAAGTTGCCTACTAAAAGTTGACAACAAAACGTTGCTCTTTTCAAATTTTGAGCAACAAGTTTTCCACTTGTTTCCAAAGAATTTGCGCGAAAGGTTTAGATTAAGTGAGGAGTACATGTTTCGTTCTTTTATGCGTATATCTTTCAAGTGATGTTTTATTGTAATTACCCATTTCTCTGATAAGGGAATTTTTCGAAATTGTTATTTTTCCAAAGTATGTTTTTGTTTGATCGTAGACGTGAAGCATTGTTGATATTTTTATATATCGAGGGTAATAATTGATTATCCTCATACACAAGTTTCGTATCCTTTCGTGTTTACGGTAGTTGGTTGTACAAGTTGAGCTACAGACTGCTGAGGCATATGTAATCTGGGGTCGAATAACTGTTTTATGTAATATAAGTTTATTTATAGGACTTAATTTAGATTTTTGTGTAAGCAATCACAAATTTATCCTTTATGTGTTCTGTGTATGTTAGAGATCTATATAGAGTCAAACCAAGGTATTTTACTGTAGTGCGTTCATATTTGGACCAGGGGATGACTTCTCCGTCAGCCGAACGTCAGGTCCGGGGCGCGTGGAGGGGGGACAGTTCTCTACTAGTTTTCTACAAGTTGCTTGCGCAAAGTGTGCAGCAACAAATCTTCCACTTTTAGTTGTCAACTTTCTTTGATATTTACCGACACTCCGCGGGAAACCAGAATTTAGTGGAAGACAGAAAAAGCTGTATTAAATAGAAAAAGCAACAAATCGCCGCAACTTGTTGAAAACTTAGTCAACTCTAGTGTAAACGCGTCTTGTTATTTTAAATATATATATATATATATATATATATATATATATATATATATATATATATATATGTATAAATATATATATTTATTTATATTTTACTGATGTATATATATACATAAAAACGGTAAATCGTAACGAGCGCAAAAAAATAAAATAAAAATAATGATAAAAAAATAATAATAATAAAAACCTGTACCACTTACAACCAATGAAGGGTCTTGGGTTGGGTTGCCATACATTCCGGTACACCTGGGCCATGTCACCGGTAAAGAAATTACGTCCCGGTAGACCCATCATATGACCCAGTCCGAGAATATAAAGTAATTACGGTATATTTGGTTAATCCCTTCAGTGGTGTAAAATTCAATAGCGTAATATTATATCTTCGGTGTTGCTGTAGTGCGTTTATAATTCCTAGAGTGGTGTTTGAAGTAATACGTCTGCATCTTCGCGCCGCCAGATCGTAGGGAACGCTGTCTAGTTTCGTAGCGTTAAGTTGGCACTCTTTATCTTCCTTACTCTATGCTCTCAACTACCAACAGTTTGTCAGAATTCGTTCAAATGAGAATGGGAGGAACGCTTTGTACCAACTAATTTTCTTATAGGTAAAGGTATAACAAATACCGATCCCTAGTGGCAATCATTGATCTTCGAATGATATTGTTCAACGAAAAGTAATCTCTTACTGAAGAAGAAATAGTTTTTTGTATAGGTCCTGCTATTTTTTTTTTTTTTTTTATATTAAGGTCGATTAAACCTTTTTTAAAGTTTTTTAAACAAATCTTTGTTTGATATGATGCTATCTTTGAAATGAACTCGGAAGGTGTCTGTCTTTAGAGATCACGAGTTCGGCAATGGAAATAAATATCCTTTAACGATAAAATTGTCTATTGTTAACTTGATTGAGTTGGATCTAGCTACCCTAGGCAAGTTTTTAATACGAGTAGAAGGCTCCCTGGACATAAACCAGACAATCGAGACGGCATGACATCAGGCCCGTGGGCAGATCAGAATTATTAACAATGATTCACCTTCCAGATGCTTTAATATGATCGCCTTGCAGCAGGTAACTATAACGTAACCTACGCGGCGCAGGCTACTTCCAAAATAGGAAATGAGGCGAAATCTAATGTTGCCTCTGTAAGAATGAAAGTTAGAATTGCGTCAATGTAACAAGATCACGTAGTGGAAAAAAATAAACAAGGGACATCTGACGTTGATCTGATAAGGGCTCGATTTAATACGCCGGAAGGTTAGGATTTCGGGAACTTTCGTTTTTGGAAACTCCTTTTGAAGAATATTATAACAAGTAACAAGAATAGTATTTAAATGTATATAATGGATCATAGATAAGTAATTTTACTAAATAAAATTTGGTTAGATTTGGTTTATTTAAAGGCTATTTGCTTTTAGAAAAAAAAGAAAAAAAAAAGAATAATGAGTGGCAATAGAGCTTACTTTAGCCTTACAAATATGATGCGATCAGACCTGCTATCCAAAAGGACAAAACTCAGGCTGTATAGATCTCTTATCAGACCCGCTGTGTGCTATGGCTCAAAGACATGGACACTAAGAGCAGCTGACCAGCAAGCACTAAGGATCTTCGAAAGGAAGATATTGAGGCGCGTGTTTGGCCCTGTGCACGCTCAAGGAGCATGGCGAATTAGGAATAACCAGGAACTAGAAGTACTTATACAACATGAAAATATAGTACGATTTATAAAATCTAGACGGATCAGCTGGTTAGGACAACTAGAAAGGATGCCAGACGCAAGAATGGCAAAAAAAGTTTTCCAGGTCACCTTGAAGAAGAGGACTGCTGACGTGGAAGGGGACTTGGAAAAGATGGGCGAGACAAACTGGAAAAGAAAAGCCTTGGATAGACATTGCTGGGGACTAATTGTCAGGGATGCCAAGGTTCATCATGGACTGTAGAGCCGAAGAAGATGAAAAAAATGCTATTTTCTATGGGAATGGCCTATTTCTGGTTGGAGTAATTACATAAATAAAATTGAAAAGATTTCAATATCTCCCAGAGTGAGAAAAACAATAGATCATGGATATGCCAATCTATAAACTACTGATTTTACATCTACTGCTTCTGATGAGGAAACTAGTGGCAAATTTTCGATCCGAGTAACGCCAACATACATTACATTTTTGAGTGCGAAAAAACGTTACATATTTGTGGGTGAAAACAAATAAATATACTAGTGATGTGTCGGTACCAATATATTTGGATTGTCAATACCGTTACTGATCTCAAAAAGTTTGGACTACGGAGTTGAGCTTTGGGGTTCCACTAAAACTTCCAGTTCTTTTCGTACTCAATCCTTAGAATACAAAATTCTTCCTAAAATCCTAAGTGTTTCTTATTATGTCCCAAATAAACTTATCTATACCGATCTTAATATCCCATATGATGTAGATTTGACCCAAACAGATAACTATCCTTCCATGACAAGCTACATACTCACTCAAATCCACTATTCTTCAACCCGCTTTTCACTCTAATACCAATAAACCTTCGAGGTGTCTAAAAAGAAGATGCCTAAAGACTTTATAATGTTAGATATTAAGTTTTTCAGATCTGCCAGGATCCGACGATTTTTGGCGGCCGAAGGACATCCTAGGCCACTCTCCTTCCCTACTTAGAATTAATTTACGTCCTTAAGGATACTGTTTTAAGATGGCGGAAGGACATTTTAGGGCCACATATATATTGGTTTTCGTAAGGATACTATTTTGAAATATTTCAGGATTTAACGGTTTTTATGTTATCCGAAGGATATTCAGCAGTTGCTGTCCTTTTAGTTTTTGTCCTTAAGGGTACAATTTTCAAATATTAAAGGATTTAACGATTTTAAGATGGCGGAAGGATATTCCGATTGATCTGACGATTCAAGTTCAAACATCTTTTATGATGATACTGTGTAGTTCTTCACAAGTTATTGACATGCCATTGCAATCATTTTACCGCAATTTATTTATTCTATATATTGTATGCAGTTGTAAATTGTAAAACTTTTTTCATTTTTTTATAAAGTTTTCATCAGTGCAGTTTAATCTACCACCACACTATTTCTATTTACACCTCGATCATTTTACTAATAATGTAGAATATTTTGTTGATCGAATAATACTGACAACGGCTAACAAGTTACATTTCCATTTATCTGGAAATACAAGAAAATCCCAAATTAGTGCCCCCGGAACGATAAGATCAGAAAGCCAATTTGGAAGAGTGGCTTGTTTTTTTGCAGCAGGTGGCGGCTGTCGTTAGCCGATGGTAGATAGAGCTCGATCTGGGTCGAATACTTGTGCCTCCTCAAGATAGCCATCGGGAATCAAGATGGCATTAGGATATCCCTAATCAAGTATCTGTTGAATAGGTTATATTGTATTATGTAACTATGAAAATATATGGGTTAAAATTATCTTTTATGCTAATGAGTTAAGTATGAGTTTAATGTACATATTTGTTATCTAATTCGACTGCAATTAGTAACAGGACAATTAGAAACCAACAACTAGGGGATTGGATGATTTTATCAGCTCAACAATTGTGCGAGAGCATTACGAAGAGACACCTCTTAGCATAAAAATTGCTTGTTTGTTCAGGTCTCGCAACCACCTCTTCTTAATTTTCCTGAGTATTTCACTTGGTTAATGAGTTGTACACAATTCTTTTAAAAGTACAGTCAACTGTCGATAGTTAAAAATTTCAATAATCTGAATTTTATGTTCGATATCTGGAAAAAAAACCAAAAAACTAATAAGAATCTTGGGTCATGTGATCTTGAATCAGCTGATCAAAGTAGATTAGTCATCAACGGATTCCGCCATGTGTTTGTTAATGTGTCCACGTAGTTTTTCATGAAATTGTCGATAAAGTTTATGAATATGGGTCTTAACTGTCGGAATACGTAAGTCTGTATGTAGTATATCGTTTGACACATAAGGACGGGAGTCTGTTATCAGTCTTAGGAATTTGGATTGAAATGTCTGTATTTTCTGAATATTAGTTCTTTTGGCCGGCCCATAAATTTGCGATGCGTATGTCCAGATGGGTTTTGAGCAAGTAACTGTAAATGCTAAGTTTCTGTTTTAAAGGTAGTTTTGAGCGTCTGTGAAGTACTGACAATGAGTGTAGAAGCCACAGTCTTTACTGTAACGTCTTTTTTTTTTTGTTTTTTGATGTAAAAAAAAGTATGTCACTTTTTCAGTTTGATGTAATGGTTGGTTGTCAGTGTATATAGGCGGGCAGGTCTTGCGTCGTAGTGTAAATGTAATATGAAGGGATTTGCCATAATTAAGTTTTACTTTCCATTTTTTACACCGAGTTTGAATCTCGTTGAGGTTGTCTTAATTTAATAATGGTTAAATCTTTCAGTAAAATAACCATTAGCTCACTAAAAAATGACTGAATGATTTAATCATCATTAAATTAGGTGATGTATTCCAGGAAATTAGTTGTGAAATAGCTATGATTAAAATTTGATTATTTTTAGCTTTGATTGAATTTGGCCCAACTCTGAGTCTAAGTTTTCGACTGTTTTTTTTTTTTTTTTTTTTTTTTTTATTTAATCGAGAAATGCATTCAATGACTTTGCATTGGGATCGAAGCTCCTCAACGAAGCTGTATCTATCACCGGGTAGGTGAAAAAGGTATTGACTCCTAGTCTTTTCCTTCTACTGATTTGTGTATTCTATATCGAAAACCACCCCTTCGAAATCGGAGAAGTTGGAAATTTATTTATGAAATATTAATTTATTGATTATTAATATAATTTAACGAATTTTTTTTATCGGTTTCACTATTTGTTGTAGCGATATAAAAATATAATATTCTTACAGTCCAGTGTTTCTTTCTCTACCAGACAAATCGTTGGAATTCCATTTTGGTTTCGTATGGTTGTTCTAGACATTTTGATATTTAACAGTAGATCGATCCGCGTAAACAAATTTATTAATAATATTAAAGAAAAATAAGATCCCTCGCAGTCTCTTGAAAATAGGGAACAGCCCTCCGAAGCGGTTGGCGATTTGTATTCCTAGGGCTTCGGACCCGAACGTTTTTATCACGAAAGACGGATCGACTTTTATGGTGAGTCATCCAATGAGTGGATACGACCGCCCGATATGAGGACCCTTCGCCTTCCTAGTGAGGCTCCGCAGCTATAAAAGAAAACCGAATCCCACAAAAAGGACACGGAATCCAATTCCCGGAGATAAATTCGCACATGTGGCCTGGATCCAAACGTCCTTCGATGGTATAACTGGCTCATTGGGTATTATAATGAGGACCTAGCAGCTATTCTTATAATGTAATTAGTAGAGATGGACCGACTAGTTGGTAAAGCCGGCTAATGGACTGTTTTTGTAGTCGGCGACTAGTCAACCTTTTTATTAATTTTTAATGGTAAGTATAGTTGACTGTTATGATGAATGGAGAAGATGATCAGTGATACAGTCAAAGAGGAACACCACGTCTTGAAAAACTTGAATGCGTGCCAATGTTTCTAACTGCCTTGTAGGTCTTCTTCATGGCAATCGAACCACCAGTCATCGTTCGACTCCTCTCCAGTGTGGTTCGGTGGCCCTGAAGAAGACCTGTGAGGTAGGTCGAAACGTTGGCCCGCATTTAAGTATTTCTACTTAGACGAGGTGTTCCTCTTTGACTGCATCCCTGATTATCTTCTTCTCCATTATTAATTTATATTTCTGCGCTTAAAAATAGTTTGATTAAAAGAAAACATGGCCTTAATTAATTATAATTTTTATTTTAGATTCATGTTAACAGTTTGTTATTTATTCTAGGAATAGGACTCTTTTAAAGGCGAATCTGGGAAAAAATTGGTGGATATGTTCTGTGTCGGAACATCCACGATTTCCAGTCCATAAACACGATATCTTTTTCGACATTTCATTTGAATTCCCAATTAAATATCTATATATAAATTTTGCTTTATTTGTATTTAAACAAAAACAATATAAGATAAACAAATACCTGTAGCTACATGTACTGACGACTATAAAACTATAAACGATGCGCCTCGAACATTACCGATGTCACCCGAATTCTAACGGAAGCAATGATCGGCTTGCCCGACTTGTCCACCAAAGTCATAGTCGACTCATCTCGAGTAATTAACCATACTTTAATACGCCAAATTTTGCCCTTTGTCGGCATGATTCCTGGTAAGGTGACTAGAACACCATCGAAGACGTTTTTGGAAAAAGGATTTAAGAATCAGAATATGGAATTCATAGGTTAAAAGGGGTGGTATACCTCTATTTAAGATGAATCCGAAAAATAAGGAGAATTATTTTGGATCCAGAGGGGTGAAAAAGCAGGTGCTGAAGGGACGGTCTAGAACGACACACGTAAACATGAATTTTAGAATCTTGGGATCTAAAGATCAGCTTGATCTTCATTTTTTTTTGTTACAATTTGTTATAATACCACAACGCTCATTTAAAAAAAAAAAAAAAAAAAAAAAATCCACAAAACTGCAAATGTCTCAGAAACTCGCAAATTTAACCAGCTTTCGAATGGTATGATGAAATTAATGACTCTGTGTCGATTTAATGGAGAATTTCACTTTTAAAGAAGTTAATTTTTTCTTCTTTTTTATTTATTTATTTTTTTTTTTAACTCAAGGGGAATTCAACCTATATAATACCAAAACCATTCCAATTCAAAATTTCATTCACATTCAGACCTGTAAAAACTTTGGAAACAGTTTTTGAATTCTTTGGAAAGTATTTTGTCGAAAATTAAAAAACAAAAATCAACTAGTGAATGAAAAACACAGTTTATGATTTGGATTAGTGAATTATACAAACTTCCGTTCATATAGATACTATAAAACAAAAATTAATTGATATTAATGTATAATAACTATAATTAGAATATTAATGTTACTATGCTTTATATTATTTATTAATAATTACTGCGAGTATACCACACAAATATTATTCTCTTTTGGCTTATTCCCAATAAGATAACTGAACAATGATCAATCTTAGCTACGAATTAATTCAATATTATCTCTGAAAATTACCATTAGATGATATTCTGTAGCAGGAGGAGATGTATCGCTTCATACATATCCATACCGATCCATTACCAGAATAGAGCGACCTACTCCCTAACACCTTCCAGGTTTCCTCGCTCTCAAATATAACGAAGCGGAAATGACTAAGATGAAAAATTCTTTTGGAATTTCCGTTTACGTATTCAAAATAAAACTTCTATTTTAAATAACTGAAATATGATTTATATCTATATATACATATCTTATGAATAGGTCTGTGAATTAAATATGATAAAAACTGAAAAATATACACATGCATATAGGATAAAATATGCAATTAAATACCGAAAATGAGACTTGATGTCAGTGCTAGTTAGGACGAGGTTCTCAGCACGTTCTGTACTCGCGTGAGTTCGAATTCCACCTGGGCGGGTTAAAATTTATTAAATTTATTTCGTGGCGGACCCACGAAATGAATTTTTGCCTTCCCACCTTGGGTAGACTAGGTTGGTAACTTGTAGGATAACCCATCCTTCCAACGCCTGCTGGAGTTACTAAACTCATACATATGTACAAACTCAAGTTTCAGTAACTGATTTTCTTGAAAAGGGAAACAATGGGAAGAAGACAATGAAGAAGCGAAAAGATAAGGCGGATATTAAAGACGAAAACACGTTATAAGATTAAGTTAAATAAAAAAAAAAAAACATAAAACAGGAAATGAAAAAAAATCATGAATCGATGTTAATTTACATTGATATACACATTACATTTAAAAACATAAAGCAGCGATGATAAAGAAACTCATCTAGTTTATTCATGTCACTTATTTACTTTTGCAATACCTATCGGATAACCACTTATTATTGATTGATTGATTGATTGACTGAGTGAGTGAGTGAGTGAGTGAGTGAGTGAGTGAGTGAGTGAGTGAGTGAGTGAGTGAGTGAGTGAGTGAGAGAGAGAGTGAGTGAGTGAGTGAGTGAGTGAGAGAGAGAGAGAGAGAGAGAGAGAGAGAGAGAGAGAGAGAGAGAGAGAGAGAGAGAGAGAGAGAGAGAGAGAGAGAGAGAGAGAGAGAGAGAGAGAGAGAGAGAGAGAGAGAGAGAGAGAGAGAGAGAGAGAGAGAGAGAGAGAGAGAGAGAGAGAGAGAGAGAGAGAGAGAGAGAGAGAGAGAGAGAGAGAGAGAGAGAGAGAGAGAGAGAGAGAGAGAGAGAGAGAGAGAGAGAGAGAGAGAGAGAGAGAGAGAGAGAGAGAGAGAGAGAGAGAGAGAGAGAGAGAGAGAGAGAGAGAGAGAGAGAGAGAGAGAGAGAGAGAGAGAGAGAGAGAGAGAGAGAGAGAGAGAGAGAGAGAGAGAATAAGAGGGCGAGGACAGTGATAGTTAAATTAAAATTCAATTTTCAAATTTGTGAAATATGATGACCTACATTCAGTTGGTCATATGATACAAGAATGCAAGAGAAAGCAGGAAGAAAGGAGGAGAAAAAAGCCTGTCAAGAAGTCAAGCGTATGTTAAACTTGTGGTTTCTGCACATCCCGAAGCCCTCATTTTACAATGCCGTATCAATTTCTCTAGAGAAAGTGGATTCAAAATGGTTGGCCGATCACGATCAGTGTGAAATATAGTACAATATTATTTTATTTATTCGTTCAAATTTTTAAAAAATTATTTATGATACATATTACAGTAATCCTATATAATTATACGTAAGAGGATAAACTGATCTGTTAATATGGTTACCAATTCGGTTTAAAAAGACCCAAAATTGGAGTTTATCCTATGGATTCTTTAATGTCTGTAATGTTTATCTTGATTCATCATTAGAATGATATGAAAATCTATTGGTTGATAGATGTTGAGTGCCCAAAAATAATCTACTTACTTAAGTTATCGAGAAACGATTTAATAGGTTTCGTTATCGAGAATCGACAAACTTTGTTACCTTCACTTTACTAGTTGCTATCATCTGTGCTATTCTATTTTAATAAGTGTAAATACCATAACTGATTATGTGAAAGATCTCCTAACACAATTCTATCTACGTCTCAGCTTATTCATTGCAAGATGGCCTGTCTAAAATTACCTTTTTTAAAAATTTAATTTAATGAAAATAAATTTTATTATGGGTCGTCGGTCGATGTTGAAACCGATCGTTTTACTGACCAACAACTGTATACGCCTATTTAAACTACATAAATGCTAAGAAAGAAACTCAAGAACTGCTACCTGAGATTCGTCCTGAGGATCCACCGTCAAAACTATAACATCCAATACAACACCAATTTGATGGAATTCAGGGGATATGTATTTTAATGTTTGAAAGAAAACAAAACGAATCCCGTAGAATAGGATTTCCTATAGGAGCGATAAAGGTCAGCCATTTAATGGCTTTTTTTTGGTTAACGTAGAACAGAAAATAGTTCAGCTGCGCAATTTTATGATATTTTTGAAATCATTAAAATACCTTTTCAAAGAAATGGGGTTTTATTATTTTTCATGATTTTTATTTTCATTTTCTGAAAACATAAAAAACGTGTACATTTGCTGCTTAGGATGGATTCACTAGAGGTAAGTATGATAGTATAAAAGGATCAATATGTCGCTGATTTGGCACGAACCAGATACCTTTCCTTTCATAATAAATTTACTTCTCATCCAAATCCACTTATTGCACAACTTGCTTCCCATTCCATTCCTGGCAATCCTCCGAGGCGTCTGAAAAGAAGATGACCTCGAGATCTTCTATTTTTGTAAATATTTCATTAGGGTACTAGCAATGGTTAGTTTCTCTACAGGTTTCCAGCATGTTATTATTTTTCATTATGAACCGCTTATTTACTACATGTATGTCTACGAAAAGCCCTAGAGAAAGAAATCGATGATGGATGGCAGTCTATGTGGGACGAAAGCCCTCCGAATAAACTGAAAATGATTAAAAAAAATGTCAAACCCTGGAATACATCCAGCCGCCAAAGTCGTTGGGAGGAAGTCGTATTGACGAGACTCAGGATAGGTCACACCAGATTGACACACTCCTACCTTTTCACAAGGTGCAAATACTGTAGTGTTATACTAACGGTGATACATATTTTTCAGAAATGCCCTTTTTTCACATCGCGCCTTAATAGCTTATGACTAAATACAGACCTTCCAACAATCTTGGGAGATAACAATGAAAAATCAGAATCAGTATTCAAGTTCCTGAAATTAAGTGGTTTGTTAACAGAAGCCATATAGTCATATTTAGGCGAAACGTTTAAATAAATTATACATTTTGAGACTATCGGTTTTATAAAGGTGATCCTACCTCTTGCGTTAATTTTATAAATTGGTTTAAACTCCACCTTGAATCGATCAGCTGATCTTTTTGCTGATAATATTAAATTAATAATTTAATTAAATTAACAATTAAGCATTTTTAAAAATACACAACGTAGCAAGAATATAAGGGTTTAAAACATGACTTTTTCCATTCAAACCAATATAGCTCCTTAACGGTAGGCCCTAGCGACAAATGTTTTATGAGAAAAAATATTTTACATTAAATTTCTGATAAGAGAACTTATAGAAAAATTTTCGTTGCGAGCAAGATTAACAGAACTAGAGCGTCTCAAAATGTTACATTTTTTTGTGTGAAAAAAATATTACACATTTGAGTGTGAAAAAATTATTACACCAAAAAAGAATAGACGCCCAGCCAGAAAACATATCGATGTCAAAAATGTGAGATGCCCCCCTTCATCCACCATACTCTTGAATGTATTAAAAATTTAATTGATGCCTGATTGTAAAGTGACCATGGATATAACCGTAATTTTTCATGCTTTATTGTTATTGTCCAAAGAGATAGCGGTCAGAAGAAGAAAAAACCTTTTTAAGCATGTCGGCGTTGCATTCTTTCTTCAGAGCAACCTTGCAACTCTCGATAGTGGTTATTTGAGGTTAGTAAATCTACGATACATAAGCATAATTTAGCCTAAGGGATCTATGGTTATCGTAGATATCTTCACACCCATATGGTAGGGATCTTATAGATAGTAATAGATCTGAGATGAAGATCGATAGCCGACAATAGATCCAGGAATCGATGAGGTGCGATTATCGATCTTCTCCAGAACCACTTTTTAGACTCGGCCGAGATAGGACCTTGACACAGATCCGAGGGTGTATATTTAGGCAGCAGTTCGTCGACACCTAATGGCTACCTGTCGACCCTCTAGTGACTCATCGCGGCTATTTATAGCTCTATAGCTGTCTGCGCTTTTAAAAAGTGTTGATGGCTACGATTGATTATTTAAAAGCCTTTGTGTCTGCCGCCTGCGTCCATCCTACGACACGCCTTAATTCAAGCGATTATTCATTTTAGTATATAAATTAATCGAACCCCTCTACTAGCTTCGTTTGCTCTTCAGCTTCACTCATTTAAATAAGAATAATTGTTCCGTAAATAGTTAGCTTTTAACTTTTGGAAAATACATGCCCACAAGTTCAACCAGTGCCTGCAATGCCATTCCACTAATAGCCCCGTCAATAAACTCATTATAGAGTGCATGAAATATGCGATAATTTTTGACTTCATAGCATCGTTAGGAGTAGGGTAAGGAAGGTAAACATAATAAATGTCCTCGTAAAGCAAAGTAATAAAGTAAAAGGGGTGAGCTAATGGTGGGGGGGAGAAGGTGCTATTTTTGAGTTTTCGATTATATCTCGAAAATGATGGAGTCTAGAAGAATAAGTTAAAAAAAAAAAATAAAATAAAATAAAAATAAATAAAGCTTATTAAATTTCCTATTAAAGTGATTTTGTATAAATTTGTCAAAATTCCAATGGTTTTCGAGATATACGTTATTAAAAATCAATAATTTTAGAAATATTTACCTCATATTTTGTTAAACATTTGCTTCAAGTATAAAAAAATTTATTTTTTTTTAAAATTACAGTAATTTTTTAAAAATTAAAGTAAATTTCATTTTTTTTTAGAATTTTTTAACATTCTATCTAAACCTCTATTCACAGGGCATAGGACAGCTATCTATTGGCAGAAATGTTTTGAGAGTAATAGAGAGTATTTTGATTAATAAAAATAGTTTTAGATAATTTATTTATTTATTTATTTTTTTTCTTTTATTGATTTTTGATCGCTGGAAGTTGATCGCCCAAATAAAAACCTCAATCTACAATCAATCTTTATTGATATTTACAAATTTACAAAATAATACACAACAAGTAAATGTGTTGACAGTGAATACACTGGCATGTAAATATGTAACTTGTGAAGAACTACTCACTAGTTGCACTTCAATAAAAATTCTACACTAGAAGATCTCTTGGCCATATTCTTTTCAGACTCCTCGGAGGATTATCAGGGATGAAGGAGGAAGGAAGTTGGGAGACTAGAAGATTGGAGTAGCTATGGACCTTACTATGGAAGGATAGGTATCTGGTTTGGGCTAAATCAGAAACATATGGAGCATTAAGATCTTTATGGCTAAGTTTATTGGTCACAAAGTAAGGAGCATTAAAGATTTTGGATTGTAAGGATTGGATACGAGATGAATTGGATGGTTTAGTGGAGCCCCAAAGCTCAACTCCGTACGTCCTGATAGGTCTTATCACAGTCATGTAAATCAGTCTTTTGTAATTAATTGGGAGCTTTGAACGTTTGTCTAGTAAATTTTAAAGTAGACTGTAACGACGAGCAGTTTCTTGTCGTTTTAGTCTTGC
Source organism: Euschistus heros (assembly GCA_003667255.2). NCBI lineage: Eukaryota > Metazoa > Arthropoda > Insecta > Hemiptera > Pentatomidae > Euschistus > Euschistus heros. Next base: position 1,859,410 of record RCWM02000110.1, read on the forward strand.
ATGTGGATTCCAAGTAAGATGTTTGTCCAAGTGGAGTCCGAGGTAGCGGTTCTGTTCAACAGGGATTATTGGAATATCATAGATAATTTATTTACACACCAGATTTCGTCAACATTTACTAGACAAAAGTACAAACCCATCGATTAATTACATTTACATAACATATATAGACCCATTTGGAAATGCGGAGTTCTTATTTAGGGTCCATTAAACCTTCCAATTCTTATAATCCAAAATTCTGAATGCGCCTAACTGGCACAAACGAACTTATCCATAAAGATTTTAGAGTACCAATGTTACTGATTTAGCCCAAACAGAACCGTCTGTTCCAGTAAACTCCGTAACCATTTAAATCCACTAGTCTCTCAACTTGCTTCATATTCTATTTCAAATGCCCTCAGGACCTTCTAATATAGAAAATTTATTGAAGTACTACCAATTGGTTGTTGCTTTAAAAGCAATTTTCATGTCGTTATGAGAATTCTCTTCACATTTACTAGTTGTGTTTTTATTGTGTACAGTAGTAAATTTCAATAAATAGCTTAAAAATAGATCATTTATTTTATTTTTTATAATTTAAAAACAGAAACTAGCAATAATTTTCGGACAACCCTAAAATTGGGTAACCAGATGTTAATTCAGTTCTAAGCAAAGAGTAAGTTTCTCTACATTGCAATGTAGCCTTTCACATAAAATGACCATCTGTTTTAGAACCGGACTTTATTTTATCCCCACCAGTTTTATTAGCGGATCCGGGGCATAAAGTAGGAATAAAGGCTGGGGGGTTTGTTAATAAATTCGCCTCGGTGAGGGGGAACTAATTATTTCGACCGAGAGAGGCCGCTGAACAGGTTTTTGTGTGATATGAGAGATCTGGTGGAGCGTAGTTATGTCCTGGTGGCTATTTGGGTTAGATACGAGCCACTATACCTTCTTATGCAATATAATCGATTTAATTCTGCCTCTAAATGGGAGGACATTTTTCAGGCATATTTTTGTCCTTATTCGGAGAGTTTTGTGATAATTGATGCTATAGGTCATGAGGGAAAAAAACTTTGAAACCTGTTCAATTTTTTACTAAAGACTAGAAGCCGCCACAAATATTATAGCAACACAACAGTTATTATTTTTTTTTTTTTTTAAAGAAACACTTAATAGCCATATTTGTATGATATAAAAAAAACAGTTTTGTGAAAATATTGCGAAAATAATTGACAACATTTTGCCAATGAAACAGCTTTTTTTTTTATTAAGTAGCCTTTTATTGAGTAAATATTATAATCTGCCTCACGTAAGTAATCAATGTCTTTTGACTGTAACGGTTTTTTTTTTCAAATTCAAAAATGCACCATTTTAACACGTTCTAGCTCTGTTGGTGTTGCTCGGATCGAAAATTTGACGATAGCTTTCTGGTTAGAAATTTAATGGAAAATACTTTTTGTTATGTAACATTTATCGCTAGGACCTACCGTTAAGGAGCTATATTGGGTTGAATGAAAAACGTTTCGTTTGAAACCCCATTTTCTTTAAATTTTGTTTAGCATTGAAAAACTCATTGATTGTTTATTTAATTATTAATTAAAGTAATTTAATTATTTTAATTCTAAAATGTAAATTGGGAAAAGCAGCAGGTTATAGATAGGCCAATCCATGATCCATTGTTTTTTCCAGGTGTTGTAAGAATTTTGTTTGTAAAATTGTCGCTAGGACGAACCGTTTAGGAGCTATATTGCTTTGAATGAAAAAAACCAGGTTTGCCTACGTTATTTAAATATAGGGGCTTTTTTGATACGTTCTAGCTCTGTTTGTTCTGCTCTGATCGAAAATTTATCAACAGATTTCTGGTCAGAAATTTAATGGAAAATATTTTCTGTTATACAACATTTGTCACTTGGACCTATCGTTTAGGAGCTATATTGATTCGATTGAATGAAGTCACGCTGTAACGTTTTTTTCACCATCCAATATGTAACGTTTTTTTCACCCTTTACAATGTAATATTTTGACACGCTCTTCCTCTATTAGTGTTGTTTGAATCGAAACATTAACGGTGGCTATCTTATCAGAAATATAATGAAAAATGCTTTTTGTTATATATCGTTTGTCGATAGGACCTACCGTTTAGGAGCTATATTGGTTTGAGTTAAAAAAAGTCAAGTTTGACCGATATATTTTAAGTTTCGGGGCTTTTTTCGACACTGTCTAGTTCTGTTGGTGCTGCTCTGAAAGAAAATATGACGAAATTTTCCTAGTCAGAAATTAAATGTAACACTTGGCTCCGGGACCTACCGTTTAGGACCTATGTTGCTTTGAATTATTAATTTATGTAATTTGATCCTTTTAATTGTAAAATGTAAATTGTGATAAGCATTAGATTACAGATAGACTCCATGATCTCTAATTTTTCCCATTCAATGAGAAATGGAGTTTTATTACTTTTTTTTTCAGCCGAATGTTATAAATTTTCCACTTTGGGCAAAGTTTCCCGAGTTCTCCATCACCTTTTTCCCTGAAATTCCCTAATCAAAATTCAAGTGTTAGCCCAACGTATATTATGTACAAATATTATTATTTTTTTAAAATAACAGCTTGAGAATACCTAAAGAACAACTTGATCTTCACCTTATTTAGGGAAGTTACAATTTCTTATAATACTTTAACGCTCACTGTTTTTCGAAAAAACTATCCACAAAACTGCAAATCACACAAAAACTTGCAAATTTAATCAGCTATTGAATGATATGTGAAATGAAAGTTGGAAAAAAAAGCAAAGAAAACATTATTGTTTAATAGAAAATAAAGGAAATTTATCAATAAAGCGACACCAGATCAGAGATCTTATGTTATTACATTTATTTATTTATTATTGTTTAGGATTTTTTTTATTAGATTTTCAGTGTAAGGTTTAAAACCCAATGATAATGAACATAGATCTCAATTTTGCCGTTAGCTTCTGAATGCAGATGATATTGAAGAATACCACTTTTTGAGATCAATTTATGGATAGATGAGTCTGTTTCTATAGGGGAAGGTATTTCAACCTTTCCATGAGAGGTATCATTGGTTTATTCATCTTTGTATTGCTGTCGAATAGTGCTAAAAAATCATAGTTTGCCCACAGATTGAATGGTCAGAATTACTAAGATTTGTTGCAAAATATCCTACTACAACTTCATCACGATATTCCTCCAGAAGTTCGGCAAAATATTATTTTCCAACCTCATGGTGCTAATCCACATTATTCGAAAGCAATACAAATATAAACCTACGGTATACATGGATAGGTAGAAATTCTTTCCTCTGTATAAACTGACTCATCTGCCCATAAAATTTACCTCAAAAAGTGGTATTTTTCAATACAATCTGCATTCAGAAGCTAACGGCAATATAGACGTCTATTTATTGAATAGGTATCATTGAATTTTATACCTTATATTGAAAATTTAATAAAATAAAGTCCTAAATAATAATAATAAATAAATAAATGTAATAACATAAGATCCTCTGATCTGGTGTCGCTTTGTTGACAGTTTTCCTTTATTTTCTATTAAACAATAATGTTTTTCTTTGCTTTTTATTCCAATGAAGAGAATATTATGTTTAAAATGCACATTTCCATTAAGGAATTTTCATAATGCTTTATTTACACCAAGTAATTGATATGTATGCCAAATGAGAACACTATATTTTTTCGGTTTTAAAAGTAAATTTCTCCATGAAATCTAAACAGAATCATTACTTTCATTTCACATATCATTCGAAAGCTTATTAAATTTGCAAGTTTTTGTGAGATTTACAGTTTTGTGGATAGTTTTTTCGAAAAACGGTGAGCGTTGAAGTAATATAAGACATTGTAACTTCCCCAAAGAAAGTGAAGATCAACCTGTTCTTTAGAAACCAAGTTTTTGAAATTCAAGGTTACAGATACTCAGCTATTATAGAATACTTAATGCTAAATCCGAAAATGTAGTCAAAATTTGAAAAATATTTAAACTAAATAGAGATATTACAGCTTTTATGGGAAAAAACGTGGTTTCCTCAAAAAAGTTTTTGATTAATCGTATATCTGCAACGGATTGGAATAGAAAAGTTAGGTGTGCGGCATTTTGTTACATTTTGATCTAGTTTCACCTAATTTTTTTTTTACACTAAGAGATACTCACCCTGTATATATAGAAAGAGAGATCAAGGTTGGCTTGATTTCCCCGAAAATAGCTAGTTTTGTAACAAATTTAAAAGCATGTGTTCCCAATTAGGATGGGAATTGATTGTGGCTTAGTTCGCAGGCCCTGGCGGTGGGCTGTTTAGTGTTAGCCTGGTAGAATGCTGGCTCTGTCAGTCCTCAAGGTGATGCAGCTCTGCTTCAGATAAACAGCTTTCTCAGTCGTACAATAAAGAATTTTCGAAACTTTTATTCGAATTTTGTATTTTATGAACGTATGCTTTGTAGAATGTCCTGTCTGTCAGTCAAAATAGGATTCATCAAAGAGGTGTAAATTTAACTTTGGTTTCAAAAGTTCACAAGAAATTAATTATCAAATTAATATATCAGAGGGTTTTAGCTTTGTATTAATACATCAGCAGATTTTATCTTTTTTCTAAATTATAGACATTTCTGTGAAACTCATTCGTTAGTCTCTTTTCATTACTCGTGAAAGGAAAGACGACCCAAACATTTACTTTTAAAGAAAAAAATACTTTATGGTATGATGATAATTATATCAGTGAAAGATATAATGATATACAAGGAAATTAATGATAACTTTTCGGAAAATACTTCCTAATTATTTGTGTTTTCCTTTAAAATAAAAGCTTTTCATAGTCTTTTGAGATCTTCATTCAGTATAGACCAGTATACATTTTTTTTTAAAATTTTAAAAAACAATGCATCACTTTAATAATAGGTAATAAAACTAAAAATATGATCAACATTATGTTAAATAGGTGTTTTTCGTGAGTAAGTGAATAAGCCTAATTGCCTTGAAAACGAGGTAACTAATTAACCTTCAAAGCAGGTATTTTAAAATCTGCGTTGTGGAAAATTGGCAAAGTTGTGCTTCTTAATAAGGCTTTAAACTTTCTATTTTTATAGTAATTACATAATTTTGAAAAACGATCAAAAATGTCTTATTCATAATTGCACAGCTTTAACTTCTTCACGACAGCCAAGGAAATGCTAATCTACACAAACATTAGCATTTAATAAAAAAAAAAGAAAAAAAAAGGGACTCAATGGACGAGTGGGTTGGGGCGAGGGTTGCAGCGCGCTCGTAACCAGAAGGTCTTGGGTTCAAATCCCACCTGGGCGAGTTAAAATTTATTTTGTAGCGGACCCACGAAATGAATCTTGACCTTCCCACCCAGGCCAGTACAGGACTTCAATGAAAGTCTTGGGCTCAAAAAAATTTTTTTTTGACTAAATATGCAACTTGCAAATTCGGCCAATGATTTAACAACACTTGTTTTGTGTAAATATCGATTAATGTTTTATTTAAATAGATAGAAAAAATATAGGTAACGACACCGAACCACGACTCCACCAAATTGGTCAAACCCGCACTACACGGGCTACTCGGACAATTATCGAAGAGACGCTCCACCAAATCGGCCCGACCTTCAATGCATCTTCGAGATCGATTTCACTGCTTCACTTACAGTTTCACATTCACCGATAGTTCTTCCCGATAACCTGACCTGTAAACTTCCATTTCTAGTTTTAAACATGGATTGTTTCATTGTTAATTTTGTTTTGTTATTCGTTGTTATATTTTTATTTTCTATTTGGTGCTCCACAAAACCATTTAATTCATCTCGTATCTAATCCTTGTAATCCAGAATCCTTCGAAAAATCCTTAATGCTCCTTACTTTGTCACAAATAACCTTATCCATAAAGACCTTAATGTTCCATATGTTACTGATTTAGCCCAAACCAGATTCCTATTCTCGTATAGATACCTATCATAGTAAACTCCACTAGTCTAGTTTATAATCCACTATTCTCTCAACTTGCATTCCATTCTATTCCCGATAATCCACCGTGGCGTCTGAAAAGAAGATGGCCGAGAGACCTTCGAGAGACCATATGTCATTGAAAAGTCATTGTAATAATAAATTTATTTTTTTTTTTTTTTTTATTGAATGCTACTAGTGAGTGGTTCTTCATATGTCATTGAATCGCCTGCGTATCATGATCCTGTATCGTTAATTGTTGACAGGTTGAGAACAGAATGCTAACAAGTGTCCCATCTTAACATCTAAAAATATCTCATGCCAGAACTCGTCTTGTGATTTAAGGCTTTAGAGGTAAACAAATGTTCTAGGAAAACCTTATTTTTGTTTTTTTAACGACGATTTTCTCTTATGATTATAATAGTTGACTTATACAGTGTGACAGTAGTATAAGAGACAGGTCAATTTTGTTTGATAGAGGGAACTCCTAGGTTACCAGAGGTGATGTATACGCCCGGTAAAGGAGGAATGTTTACCTCCTGTCTTGAGTGGGACGCACTAGTCTCGTTCTTTATACTGTCAGCTGGCTAAATTTAACAAACGTAGTTCTTTGAAACGTTTTTGGATTGTCTATTTTCATTAGTTTCACCTTTCTTCTAAGAGTATACTGTTTAATCGGACAAAATTAACAGATCTATGCCAAATTAACCCAAAGAAAAGACTGATGAAAGAGGAAAAAAAAATTTATAATTGATGTAATTTAGTTGACTGTAGAAATTTACAAGGAAGTAGATATTTAGGGTATGCATCTAAGAAACCACAATAACATTTTATTAATTTATTGTGCCAACGTTGTTTGTTGCGTTACGTTCTTCATTCAATGTAATTCCGATGAATGAAGAAATCCTGATGAAGGTTCACACATAGACACAATATATTAATACAATTTTATTGTGACTTCTTGATTGCACCAACATTTTTTTCACTTTTTTTTTGTTTTAGTACACAATACGAAATATGAATCACATAATAAGAATATCTCCTCCGATTGTCAAAAACCGTTAGAACCTGGAAGATCTGAAACTAGGATCCTTCAGTGGCTTTGGGCGTAATGCAGGGACCATCTCTAATTCCCTTCCAGACCTCCCACTTCCAAGGTTCTATTTAGAAGCAATGGAGTAAAAACTGTCGATAGGTAGAGGTAGTTAGAGTCGATTACCTCTAATCGATTTAATGTAAGATATAGTTTTCGACTAATATAGTTAATATAGCAGTTACCTCTTACTTCCTTAAAACAGTGTTAGAAATTGACGGAAAAAGCCTAAATGGTTAAAGGAAAAGAGATAGGGTCCTGCAAAAAACGAAACTATTTAAAAAAAATCTAAAGGATAATATCCCTCGGCCCTCGAAAATCATCAGAACCTGGCGGATCTGAATAGTATCCTTTAGTACGCTGTAGAAAAGATTGCACGGAAACAAATCAAATCAATTTTAAAAAGCACAAAAATCGGGAAGACGTAACCAAAGATATCCTTCGGCAGTCAAAAATCGTTAGAAGCTGGCAGATCTTAAATTAGTATTTCAGTAGCTCACCCCTACTATCTTCTTTTTCTTTTAGAACAGAAAACAAATATCGGCCCCTGGCTTTTTCAACTTCTGCCTTCCATTTATCTCAGTCCATCGCATACAACCCATTCATTTTCGTCTGCCGTATGTCTTGTGAGTACGCTGTCCCTCGAGCGACCCTTGGGTCTCCCTCTACTTCTCTTTTCACCTGGTGCGCCTTCGTAGATTTTCCTTGGTATCCATCCTTCTTCCCTCCATTCTCCTTAGGTGACCAAACCATTTTAATCTCAGGATTCTGATGCTGGCCGAGATATTAAGGACTTTGTTTTTGTTGTACCGGTCCTTATTTTTCTTTCTCTGCCATATTCCATGTTGGCGTACATGTCGCAGAATATTTCTAAGTATTCTTCTCTCAAACCGGTCCAGTAGATCGCTTGTCTTTTTGTTCATGGTCCAGGTTCCGCTGGCAAAGGATTCCACTGGTTTAATCAGTGTTTTATACATCCTGAACTTCGTGGCATTACTGGTCAGTCGACTCCTCAGAATCCTAGACATGCCGCAGTATGCTCTATTCCCCATCACAATTCTTTTCTTTACTTCTTCCTCCTTATTCAGTTGATCATTTATTGAGGATCCAAGGTACTGGAAGCTGATCACCACTTTGAGCCAGTGGTTTCCTATTATGTAATAATTTTAGGGGTGGGCTTGTTTCTTCTTTCTGAACTCCTACTATGTGCTTCCTCTTAATTTGTTTGTTGTGCTTCAAAATAGACTGAAATAAGTATTATCCAGTACTCTTGAAGATTTAAATGAAAAATCTTGACATTATTATTTTTATGCTTCAAAAAAAAAAAAAATTAGCCATGTCCGTAAATGCACAAGTAAAATTTACAAGATAAATAGTCAGTGTCACTCAGGTTCAGGAAACATCAGCACTTTATGGTTTTCAAAATCTAAACCTTGTTTAAGATATTTAACCCGAAATATTATAAATAGATTACACAATAATTATCTCGAAGCATTTAAAATATATATAGTTATTGCTATCTGGTTTAGGTCCCAAAATAATATGATAATATAAACAATATGGCAGATAAATAAATTTTTGGTTTATCATAAGATACTAACCATTAGTTTTATAAGCATTCACTTTTATTTTTATATTACAAAACACAAATCCGGTGCCCATACAGAAGTGAAAAATACACCTACGTGTTTCTCTCTCCCTTCTAGTATGGATATGAAAACTTTTTGTGGTCCTTTTATGCCACATTCTGCTGTGCATTCTTGCAGCGTGGCCGGACATTTTGACTTCAGATTTATGAATTCTGTAGTAACATTCTCTGTGCTTGTTACTTTGTTTATTCCCCTACCAATTATTTTGCCACTCAGCATCAGATTTAGCGTTATATTTACATCATTCGTGGAGTAGTTGCTATGATATATGATGGGGAGAGGTTCTCACCCTAATTGTCCAACTACCTCTCTCCTATTACCAACCAGTTCCTATTGCGTTGTCCTCAAAATAATTTTAGATGGCAGAAAACAGAATAAACAAGAAAAAATAATTTAAAGAAAACAAGTTCCAGTATATGACAAAATATAATTGAAATAAATAATTAAAACAATATAAATAAAACTAACAATATAATACGTTTGCTATATACTAATCAATTTGAATAATTAATGAAACTATTTAATTTTGATTTCAAGCAAAAAAAAAAAAAAAAAAAAATTGATTTGTTGCACTATTTAATTCAACTTCCGAAACATGTCCAAAAAATCAATGCATTTCGTATTTCTTCCTAAACGGGAAAAACAATAGATATATGCCAATCTACAATCTATTGGTTTTTCCAATTTACAAATTAGAATATAAAGGGATTAAATTACTTATATTAATAATTAAATAAAATTTACAATCAATTATCATTCCAAATAAACAAAATTAAGAGAAAATATGGGTTTCAAATATGACTTTCTTCATTGAAACCAATATACTATTTCCCAAAAGTCTCTAAAAGGTTCTAGTGGCGAATGTTATATAACACAAATATATTCCATTAAATTTCTGACCAAATTTTCAATCCAAGCAACACCAACAGAGTTAGAAAGTGAAAAGATTCCTTACACCAAAAAAGTATAGATCACAACCAAAAAACATATACCCATCTCAAAATTCAGCCCGGAATATTAGTACGTCGAACGAACCTTGAGCTAACGATATTAAGTAGTTGAATTTATTATATTCGATTGGATTAATTTTTAATCGAATGAGTATATCGATTCCCATTGAAATATGCTCTGACTTGCTAACCATGATTGCTATAGTTATTATTATAATATAAATGAGTGGTTTTCTCAATTCTATTTTAATCTTCCAAATGAGCGATGAGATGATATCACCATTGAAATCCACTGTTAATTTTAGCGTTTAATAAACTACTTGCACTCTCTTGGAGATCTGAACCCAGACCGTCTTTATCGATATAGCAATATGACGTCACAAACATATGTCTTGGGCTATTGTTTTTAACAATTGACGACTATTTAATATAACAAACTTAAACATTTCATCAATTTAAAAAAAAAATCTATTTTAAAACATAAAATTATAAATATCATTTTAAATGTGTTAAATTTAACAAGGATCCTTTAATAATGTTCCATTAATCCCTGTTGAACAGATCCACTAACTAGGAATCCAACTGGATAAACGTTTAACTTGGAATCCACATACAAGACTGGAACAAGAAACTGCTGCCGTTTTCGACTTCTTTAACATTTACTAGGCTAACTTTCTAAGAGTCCGATAAACTACAAGAGACTCATTTGCATTGATGTAATTAGAGCTTTCCGTACATACTAAGCTGAGCTTTGGGGCTTCATTAAACCATCTCATTCTCCTCGTATCTAATCCTTAAAATTCAAAATCCTTTGAAAATTCCTATATTTTCCTTACTTATTCACCATTAAACTTATCTATGTATAAAGATCTTAATGGACTATATGTTGCGGATTCAGCCCAAACCAGATGCCAATCCATTCATTGTAAACTCCATGAGCATCATCTTCACATTTACTAGGTGTATTTTATTTATTGTAAACAGTTACAAATTTCAATACATTTTTATTTTTTTTTTTTAGTGTTTTCCTTCCAGCAGTAACCCTGTTGGAAGGGAATTTATTTATTCCTGTACACACCATACTTAAAAGTATACAATGTACATGTAATCTTTAATTTTGTTTTGGTTATTATTTTACACATATATATATATTTTATATATATATATTATTTTATTTTTGAAGAGAAAAGATTTGACCCGGTCGGGATTCGAACCCGAGTTTCCACCTTCGACCCCGGTGGCCTTGTTGGATAAGGCGCCACGCTAGTGAGGTGGAAACTCGGGTTCGAATCCCGACCGGGTCAAATCTTTTCTCTTCAAAAAAAAAATAATATATTTAATAATATGGATATATACAAGAAAAATTATATATATATATATATATATATATATATATATATATATATATATATATATATATATATATATAACATGTTTCGAAAGTTAATATAAAGACCAAGACAAGAAAATAAATAAATAAAGGACAAGAAGTTATACAATATTAAATTTCAATGCAACTAAGCAACAAAGTAATTTCATAATCAGATATACTTAAAAATTTAATAGAGAAAACAACGAATTTTTTGTTTTAAGCGTATTTTATATTGATATCCTCTATTTTTGGTGTGTAGTTTAAAAAAAAATATTTTGAATTCTTCCAGCATATTGTTCATCAATTGTCCATGAGTCTGATTTAATGTAGGTCCGTAAGTCTGGAATAAAGTTATGTAGATGTCTTCCCTTGTGTGTTGTGTTCCAACGTGTCTGCCACTGGTCTACTGCTTGTGTTTTTAGCGTGTGTTCTAAGTGTTCTTTAGATATCATACTATATGATATAGGAAGGGAAGTATCCTTTGAAACCCCTTTTGCAGCCTTGTCAGCCACGTCGTTCTCAGCTATGTCGGAATGAACTTTTATCCATTTAAATGAAATTCGATTGTTACCGTCAGTTTGTAAGTGTTTTAGAAATGTTCGGATTCTTTCAATGATGGGATTGTGTGACAGTGTCTATTTTCAATACAGTTATAAAAAAAAAAATGCTCTATGTTATTTTTGAAACACAAAACAAACACTACAAGATGTTTTCAAATGTTAAGACAGTATTACATTAAATCGTCTCAGGACTAAAAGCATAGTTATACAACAAAGGTTTTTAGTTAAAAAGTATTATCAGTTAATTTAAGGTCTATGACTAGTTTAAAAAAAAAAAAAAAAAATCTAAAACCTTTTTTTTTGGAATGTTCCCAATTTCTGGTGTTTAAACGAGTAAATCTGAGGGAAAATGCTGATTTTATTACAAATAGTTGTGTAGTATAGAGTATGGGTGCCTATGGGAAGAGTGTATGTACAATGTCTATGTAAACTGCGACTGAAGCTCTCCCATGGCTACTTTTGTTTGAACAGCGAAGCGGGAAGCTTTGCTGATGTGGATGCATTGGTCCGGAAGAACACCCTCCCCCCCAGTTTCCCAACTCATACCTATCCCAACTCGCTGACTGAGCCTCTTTTAGGAATAATGAGCGGGTCTGTCTATGGCCAATATTTTGATCAATGATAAACTAATTTCTTGATTTAGCTTTTTGAAAAATATTTTTGATAATTAAACAATATTTAAAAAACATAATTTTGTTGGATGAAAGCTTAAAAAAATAAATATGAAGCTTAGATATTTCATCCAAATGCCTTTAAAAAGTGTGTTACCCTCCTGTTTCTATAGACAACCACCCAATACTGCAAACTCACGCCATACTTTGACATAAGACTGACATCGGGCCCACATTTCAAGAAAAAACGTAAAACCGTATATATTCGACTAAAGGCTAGCTCACCTTACTGACGGATTGAAACTGAGTGTAGCGCATTTTACATTTACTATAGCGTTGTCACTAGCTAACACAATTGTTAACGTAAATACGAAAATATCCGACGCTCTCTAATAACTGATAATTTAAGGTGGAAATATCTCTTTGGACATACGGAATGGAGCTCTGGGCTTCCGGGGAACCTTCAAATTCTTCTCGTATCCAATCCTTACGATCCAAAATCCTTCGTAAAATCCTCAAAGCTCCTTATTATGTCACAAACAAACTTATCAATAAAGATGTTACTGATTTAGCCCTAACCAGATACCTATACTTTTGTTGTGAATTCCATACCCACTCAAATCCACTAGTCTCCTAACTTATCTCACACTGAATTTCTGATAATATCTGAGGCGTCTAAAAAAGATGGCCAAGGGACGCTACTAGTGAGTAGTTCGTTACATGCTATTGAAATTATTTTCCTTAAATTCACATGTTGTATATAATGTATACAGTTGTAAATAGCAATAGATGGTAAAAAAAATAAAATAAGAGAAAACAGAAAACAAAGGTGATATGGCGATATTCTGCTGAAATTTAAATAACTATTAGGTAATTACTTCATGATGGTTTTGAGGGGAAAATCAAAGGAAAAATATTTATTTTTTATTTTTACCTAAAAATATTTACCACCCTGAATATTTTTAGTGGCCTGTTCCACCTGCTGGACAGAAATATGACACCTAATGAAGGCAGTTCCAGTGACTGGAGATAACACCCCCTCACCCTGTTCCAGCTCCAGCCCCACTCAAACGGATGGGCCCCGACATTTACCTTTCAGATGAGGTGATAAAGGTTAATGGTTTGTACCTCCGCCCTAACCCCTAATGTCCAACTTAATGATAATTGATACAACAGCTTAAGTCTCACCGTAATAGCATATTAAGATATCTTTAATGGTATTTGTAAATTACATGATAATATCTACATACTACATATTTAAAGAATTAAAATCCACTTCAAAGAACCTTAAAACAATCATTTTTTTTCTTTAAATCAAGCTCTAAATTAAAAAAATATATAAAAAAATAATAATAATATATTATGATAAAAGAATGGTTGACTGGATGATGAATGGAGAAGAAGATTTATGTATCTGATCTTTTCTATACGGTTTTTGTATATTGTTTTTTTATCTATGCCATTCTGTATTCCATTTGTCATCTGTTTATCGGTCTGTTATTTTTGTCACATCTGTGTTTTTTTGTCACTTCTGGTATTTTGTTCATTATAGCCCTGAAGAAGACCTGTAACGCAGGTCGAAACGTTGGCACGTATTAAAGAATTCTTCTTTGACGTGGTGTTACTTTGACTGTATCCCTGACTATCTTCTTCTCCATAATAATATATTATATGAAAGAAATACTTAAGTCATTGCGATTAATAACCGCTCCTTCAAAATATATCTTCCTCGTGGTGTTCAGCAGGGCTCAATCCTTTCTCTAACTCTATTCTTTACCTAAATGACTTGCCTAAATGTATCCTATATCAACTCATCCTAACAACATCCTTACCACGTATGGTGATGACATATGTGTGTAGATTGGGAAGCAATGAATGGTTCATTGCCAAACTTCAAGAATGGTTTCAAAATAGGAGAATTAAAACGAATCCAAACAAATCTATACCCTTCGCCGTAAACCTACGACTTCCTGTCCTACACTATCCTTTAATAATATTCCACTCTGTAGAACGGATCCGCTATCTACTAAACTCTTCAATCCTTCTCGTATAAAATCCAGTCAATCTATAATCCTTTGTAAAATCCCCAAAGCTCCATATCATGTCCCTAATAAACTTATCCGTAATGATGTCCCATATGTTGCTGATTTAGCTCAAAACAGATCTAAATCTTTCATGATATGCTACATATCCACTCGAATACAATAGTCTCCCTAGATTTCCCGATTAACCTCTGATGAGTCAGAAAAGAAGACGGTAGAAATTTTATATGAGAGCTGCCAATGGGTAGTTGTTTTACAAGTTATCAGCATATAATATTAACTATTCTTCCACACAATTACTTAATGCATGTATTTTATACAGTTGTAAATATCACTTTCCGTTCTCTCATCAGAGCATCGTACCACGAAGCGCAATCTGCAAGATATCAATAGATTCAGCAATAAGGGTGGTATCTGAACCAGATAAACATTGCTAATAGCCCCATTTTAAATTTGTTTCCAATTGGAACGGAAAAATCCAATGAGACATGAGGGGAAATCACAAGGTTAACTCCAAACATTTTACTTATTTGGCCCTTTTCCCCTTCCACGATGGATATATTTCAGATATCTGTTAGATTTCCACAGGTTAGTGCCAATATTTCATTTCTTGTCTTAAATTTTGAAAACTGTAGTATATATAATCTATGTAACATAGTAGTACTGATGTGTTGTAAATTTTGTATGTTTTAGAACTGAAGATGGATGATTAGCATTCGAAACTAGTTTTCTAATACAATAATTCCAATAGAAGTGGCAATTAATTCATCAATCCTAATTATATCCTGGAAAGATCTCATATCTCTAATATACCATATTTTAATCTCTATCCTACATTTTAATTTGCGATCTCCTACCATTAAGTCAGAAGGGGAAGAAAATAGGCAACGCTAAAAAAAAAGGTCTAAACAATGAAATTTTAACGTGAAATTTTTTACTTACACACGGTTAGTAATGAAAAATAAAAAAAAGTTCTCATGCTCATGGACCTTAGTGGAAAATGTTATGGGGAATAGAAGTGATAATTTTTTTACTTTGCGTGTGGAAGAAAGAAAATGGAGCGAAAAATGGACATTCGTTTGTATTTCATTTCAACACGCTCTACATGTAGGAACTTTATTTTTGTATAAGGTTTTTTTTTAAGAAAATGGTTATGTACAATATGTGAAATAAATAAATAAGAAAATACAGTATTGGCGGCTATATTATTATTCGGATTCAACATAATAATTTGAAAATGAACTGAGAAAATGCTTTATTACACGTTAATATTTTTTCTGCTCTTTTTACAACTGTGACTTAATTAACTAAATACTTTATTTGATGTAATTAATAATAAGTGAATAAAGTAGGAAAGTCATAAGAAGTCAGTGATAAGTTGTAAGTAATAAGTTATAAGTTTTAGTACTTACTTTATACATTACTTACTATGTGATTCCTTACTATATTACTGTACAATATTATATTTATACATAGTAGTAATAAGTAGTAGTAAAAGTAATAAGTAAGAAATAATAGCAGTAAGTAATATAGTAAAATAGTAGTAATTAATAAATTATTACTTTGAAGCAATATATATTGAAAATCGTTCAGCAGAAAAAAATTTGCAAGTTCATTAAATGAAATTTGTAAAAAAATTTGAAGTTCTATCAAATAGATACCTATAAATTTGTTTTCTTAAAATATCATTTAGAGGACAAAAATTAATAGTTAAAAAGCTGTAGTAGAGTGGAAAATGTAGTGTTTTTTCCCTTCCAAAGTTCCATATGATCTTCTACGTTCAAATGTTATGATATTTATTTGATTGATCTAACTATCGGGATTTTAATAATATACCAAGCTTATACAACTTACGCAAATTGCTATAAGCTTCGATCTTTTTAGGTAAAATTACCAGCCAACTGGGCTAAATATCTACCCACAAACATATTTAGCAATTTGACTACTTGTTTGGGATCTCTAATAGACAAAGTACATATTAAAAAGATTAATATAATTTAATAATAAATATATAATATAATATAATATACCGAATCTGAATGAAAGTGTGACCTTGGAGGCTCGAGGCGATTTCTCGGAATGTAGGAGTTGACACGTTTCACAAGAGTTCTGGTGAAAATCCTTACTCACGAATTCTTCGGATAATAAATAGGAGTGACAATAATTTCTTGAAACTTCTTAGTATCTGGAAATAAACTCTCAGAGAGACGTCTCTTTGTTACAGTAAATCACGGCCGCCATAGCATTGATTAATATTCATCAGAATAAACGATTAATCTGAACGACAGATTGAACTTTATTCAAGAAGTTAGTTAATTTTAAGGGAAGGTAAATCAGATATTGGTTGAGACCAATAGAAAATTGCCTCGGAAATGGAATGATCTCAACTAAAGGTGACATTTTAGTTAATATATTTCTACATTTTTTTATTCTATTTTGTTTTTTTCATTCCTTTGATATGGAGATAGTTTAAATATTAAGATAGTTGTATCTTCATAGATTTCATCCTCAACTATCCCCTTAGTACCTGTTTACATTAAACATCGTAGAATTTCACTAATCCGACTCTTAAATGCTTTAAGGTCAAGGCGGAACAGTGTATTATACACAGAAAAGTGTATTATATTAAAAGTTAATAAATTTGTTTTTATTTATAGAACTTTTATTGAGTAATTATTACAATCTGCCACAAATGTGAGCTATAAGTAATATAGATGGCATTTGATTACATTCACACATTACTGACTTTATTGGCTCAGTAATGCTACATTTATAGTATTTGCTGTGTTTACAAGATTAGAAATAGGATTAAGGCTGATACTGCTATGCTTTGGCCCTTAACTCCCCCTACCAGTTTTATGGACATTCCCCATAAACTATATAATTTGGTCACTTAATACCAGAAAGGTATTACGTGGTTCTTTGATTAATCCTAACTTGGTTAACGGCCGAAGCACACAGATAACAATACCTCTGGCATCATAATTCCTAAGTTTAACAAAAATAGAAATAAATCTTTTTTTACAATTAACTCAAATCTTAAATCTAACTTATACTAGGTATTCACAAAAACAAAAAATACAAAAATAAAACAAACACTTTTTCATTAAAAACACACACACATTTATAATAAGCTAACTAAATCTATAACTGCTATATACAGAATATCACTAACAACAACAAAAAAAAATCCTCGAAACCAACATAATTATTCTCTATATTTACAGCATCTACCATTACTGCTACTGTACATTTCTCCACTTAAAAATAAAAACTGACTCTATGAAGGGCATTCCTCAAAAATATAAAAAAAACAAAATAAAACACATCCAGTTACATAAAAGAATAAAACTTTTCTGCAACGGGCCACTCCAGAACTCAAGAGATAATCTGCTCCTCAATAGGGAGTCGCAATTGTTCAATATGAACATTACGTCTCTTCCTCGGTTCCTTAACACTCTGAATGGTGATTATATTATGCTCGCGTATGGCAATCACTCTAAATGGACCCTCGTAGCGGAGTAACTCTTTGCCTCGGTTAGAACTTTTCTTGCGGTATACTACCGCCCCGATTTTTAGTTTCCCCGTGACCTCGCGGACTTTTAAATTATCTCTTTCCACCCTTTGCTTCTTTTCCCTAACGATTCGTCCCCGAGATTTCTCCCACAACTTTCCCAGTGCCGCCCGCCTGGCCAGTACCAAATTCACCTCCTCCTCGTTCGCTGTGTCCCTAATATTTCTGCGTCGCTCCTGGAGCCCAAAAATGATTTCAAAGGGCGAGAATCCGGTTACCGCGTGAATAGAACTATTATATGCGGCAATCGCTTTTTTTTCCATTCCTACATCGGGTTCCAAGCCTTTTTCCGTCTGATATATTCTGAGGTGGTCACTCAGCGTCCCATGGAGTCTTTCGATCCCGCCTCTACTCTTGGGATGTCCCGGGGTGTTGATATGCCAATGGATATCAAGTTCTTTAGCTTCTGCCCTAATTTGCGAGTTATCGAATTCTAACCCTCCATCGGAGGAAATTCGTTCCGGTACTCCGTAGAAACGGAACCATGTTCGTAGGGCCCCTAATACTGCCTCTGCTGATTTTTCCTTTACGAAATGTGCCTGACCTAACTTACTGAATGTATCTACCATGGTCACCCATTTATAACCCCGCCATGTAAATGTATCGATTTGTAGATCCGTTAAAGGTGTCGCAGCCGTGGGTGTTTCTTCTTGGACCCATCCCGGGGGGTGTCTATCGTATTTTGTGGTGAGACAAATTTCACATGTCCCTATCACTTCGCGGACCGTCCGTTTCATCCCCCACCAAAAACACCGCCGTTTCAACGCTTGTACCGTTTCCTGAACACCCCGGTGATTTGTCTTGCCTTGATGGTACGCAAGAGTTATTTCCTTCTGCTTCCCCACATCTTGCACCGTTTCTACTGAACGGGTGCATCTGATGAATGTACGGTCCATCCCTAATTTCTCTGATCGCCATAGTCGCTTGATCTTTTCCCGGACCGTAGAATTACCTACATATAGATGGTAAGTTCTGCCCGGTTTGGACGCATCTTTTAGAGCCCTACAAATAACCTCTTCGCTAACTCCCGGTTGAGACAGTATAGTCGTTATGTCGCTCCTTCCGTACCGTGAATACTCTATTTTTAGCAGCCCCTTTGTTCTCGTTTTCCAAATAATCTGCCGTTGTTTATCATTTATAATCTCCTCTACTTCCTCCATTTCCACGGGCCGGTCGTCGGCGTAACTATCCTCCTCTTGAGACTCCCCTCGCTGGTCCTCACTTGGTATACTTTCCCCGTCTTCTCTCGGTGTCCATTCTTGCAAGAATTGCCGGATATCCCCGGATGGTCCTGCCCTGTCTTCTTCCACTGCATTTACCATGATTGCCCTGGATAACCAATCCGCTACTATATTTTCCTTCCCCGGCTTATAAACAATTTCCAGATTATACTGGGACAACAGTTCCTTCCACCGAGTAACTCGAGCGGAAGACTCCTTCAATTTCCCGATCCACTGCAGAGGCCGATGGTCTGTGTTGACTTTAAACTTTCTCCCAAACACATAGGGTCTAAAGTGGTCTACCGCCCCAAACGATCCCTAACAGTTCCCTCTCGAGCGCGCTATACCGAGTCTCGGCGTCCGATAAACGCCTGCTTGCATACGCAACGGGTCTATCCCCACCATCTCCTTCCTGGGACAACACTGCTCCCAAAGCGTATTCGCTTGCGTCTGTGGTGATAGAAAACTGTTTCCCGAAGTCCGGAAACGCCAGCACTGGCTCTTCCTGTAACCGAGCCATACACCTGCGGATAGTGTTCTCCATCTCGGGGGTTACGAAAATTTTTCTTCCTTTTTTCAGCAGATTATTGAGGGGCACCAAATATTCCGCCATTTCTGGAACGAATCTGCGGTAATAATTCAACGACCCCAGTAACCGTCTTATCCCTTTTACATCCTTAGGCACGGCCATTCTCGCAATTGCTTCTACTTTCGACTTGTCCGGCTTGACTCCGTCTTTTGAAATGGTGTGACCCAAAAAACTTATTTCGTTTTTGACCTAACCGCGACTTTTCGTCTGATAATTTTAGGCCGAATTCCCTGATCCTGTCAAACACACTCCTTAAATGTCCTACATGCTGCTCTTCCGTCTTACTGAATACCACCAAATCGTCCATGTATATTTGACACACATCTTCATCTATGCCTCTTAAAAATTCGTCCATCAACCTTTGAAATGTGATGGGCGCATTCTTTAATCCAAAGGGCATCCTAGTAAATTCATAATGCCCTCTTTCGAAAGTAAAGGCCGTTTTCGGTTGATCTCTGGGATGCATTTTGATTTGATGGTACCCTGCTTTTAAATCGAGCGTGCTGAACACTGTCGCCCCGCTTAGTCTATCGAGAATGTCTTCAAATCTAGGGATCGGATACTTTTCATCCTTGGTATTATCGTTTAGTTTCCGATAATCGATGACTACTCGATATTTTTCTTCACCTGGCGCGCTCTTCTTTTTCACGGCCCAGAGGGGACTATTATACGGTGACGTGCTGTCTATTATGATCCCTTGCTTCCTCAGATTCTCTATTTCTTTCCTAATATGATCCCTTAATGCCTGCGGGTATCTTCTCTCTTTCACGTACGTTATGCGTTCCTCTTTGAGTGGAATTTCGTGTTCAGTTTCCCCTGTTACCCCTAATTTCTCACCCTCCCTGTGAAAGATATCTCGGTAATCCCTACGTAACCTTACTTTCCAGTCCTCCGCTTTATTCACCGCCCCTATTCGAACTTCGCTTTCCCGTGTGTTCCCATGGCATCGGTACTTCTTACATCCTATTCGGATAGTCCAGCGCCCCTGTTTGCTCCTTATACTCGCCCCTACTTTCTCGAATAAGTCGCAACCCAGGATTCCATCATACCCTCGCATTACCTCACCTATGATGTGGACTCTTAAATTCCCTCCCGAATTTGACCACCTCTCTAATCCTAACTTTGCTTCCCCCTCTACTTCACAAGGGCCACCCAGAGTGATTAGCTTACAGTTACATACCTCCGTCTGGAGTGCCCCTTTGCCGCTGCATAGCCTCTCCGCTGCTTCCCGGCTCAGGATGGTGTTAGAGCTCCCCGTGTCCACCAGGCAGCGTACTCCTCGCTCCACCCTGATGATCGGCAGACCGCCACGCTCCTTCCGTATGCTGCAGTTAGTTAGGAAGCGGCTGCCACTCTGCTGGCACCCTCCTCAGGCCTCCACTCGATCCTTTCTCCTTACAGTCACTCGTCCTCGTCTAACTCCTCTGCTGACTCCCTCTCCTTCACTCCCGCTGCTTATCGATTCTTCCTCTTCCCTTTCGGTGTCCGAGGTTTCGGATGCTCCTCCTGATTCCGGCGTCCTCCTGGTTCTCACCTTCTGGGTATTAACCTCCATTGGCTCGCCTCTAGACACCTCTCTCCTGCGGTACATATACGGGCATTGTCTCGCTATGTGTCCTTCTACCCCGCACTCGAAGCATTTCGTGCGGGGGCATTGAGCTACTAGATGCCCGGCTTTTCCACAACCGTGGCATTTCCTGTCTTCCTTCTTGCCGGTGCCTCTTGGTCTTGGTCGGCCCGATCTTCTCTCGCCACCCTCCTTTGCCTTGTATTCAAACTCCTTTCTCCTGTTTCCGGCGGGCCCAAATCCTGATCGCCTATAGGTCACTCTGTTCCAGCCCGTTTCCTCCACTTCCATGCGAGTTTCCTCTTCCCTCGCGCTGGAGTCCACCATTTCTTGAGCGCATTCAACGAATGTGCGGTCTTTCGGCAACCCTTCCTTCTTCCCGGTTTCTCTGGCAAGTTGGACTTTTAGTATCGTAGACAAAAAGGCCATTCTAGCTTCTGCTTCCGCTACACTGATCGTCTCTCTTAATTTTTCAGTGATGCGATTAAATCGTGCCAGAAGCGCCGCTGCATACTGACCAGTGGTCTGCCTAGGTTGCCTCGCTTCTCTAAACATTTGGGAGATATCTTCTTCTGGGGTCCACCTACCCCCTCCAAATGCCTTCTTCAACCTCTCTTTCACTATTAGCCATGGGGTTTCTTCGTCCGCCTGGATCTGATTGAGCACACTCCTTTTCACTCTGCACACCAGAGCTGCCTTCAGTGACTCGGCATCTCCAGAATCTAATAGGTTCTCTGCGGTCTTTGCCTCTATTCTCGCCATCAGGCGATCCCCTCCTTTTAGAAAATGGTTTAATTCACCTACCTCCCCTGTGAATTTTTCCAAGTCCGAAATGGCCTTTCGGAGGTCCTGTGACGTGGCCGTTCTGATTTTCATCCATTCCAGGACGTTAGCGTGGGCCTCTGCTAAAGTTCCTTCCGGTAATGGTGGCATCTCTGATTGTGTTTCAGCCATTAACTATTTTCCTCACCTGATTGTGTTTTGCCTTGAGAGGAAAAAAAAAAAAAACAGGCCACCGCGCGTTGTCCCGGGTTTCGGCACCAGTTAGCAACTGTCACAAATAAAACTTAAAAAAAAAGAAAAGGTAATAAGAAACGCACGCTAAATAGACTGAATATCAACTGACTTTATTGGCTCAGTAATGCTACATTTATAGTATTTGCTGTGTTTACAAGATTAGAAATAGGATTAAGGCTGATACTGCTATGCTTTGGCCCTTAACTTATATATATATATATATAAGAAAAAATAAATAAAAAGATAAAAGAAAGAACTTCCTATACATAAACAATAAACATATAAATAAAATGAAATACTAAAATCATAAAATAAAACATTAAGTAAAAATAAATAAATAATAAAAATAAAAATAAAGATAAATTAAATTAAAAGTTAAAACTACATTCATACTTTATTTACAATACACACTCATCCTAGGGATCTCCCAACCAACCCTGTCCCTCCACTGATGGAAGGACAGGTCCGGCGCAGAGAGATCCCATCTCTTCTCTCTCAGCTGCGTCACTGGTGTTAAAGAAAACCCAGTGGAGGCTGAGTGAGAGCGCAATGTACAGTCACTCAGGGCATGAGTGGAGAAGCTGGCCAGTGCCAGAAGAAAGTTAATATAGAACTTTTTTATTTTAACCAGGGTTTGAAATCAATATTTTTTTTTTTTTTTTTTTTTTTCAAAAAATCATATAATAATTATTATATTTGATTTTTAATTTAAAAATCATTCCTGATTTATAAATAAAAATTTCAATTGATTTTTATCCATCAATCAAATGGATAAACATAAAAAATTAATTAAAATTTTTATGATATTATCATGGAGAAAATTCAACTTTCTGATTTAGAAAGGAATTACTCAAAAAATATTATTATTGTTAATTGTAAAAATTTTGTTCAAAAATAATGATCAGAATTTGATTTTTACCACTTATGATCAAAAATAAAAATCGATCTTAGTAAAAAAGCATCAAATGATTTTAAAAATTCCAGATAAAAATCTTGATCGGATTTGATTTTTATTATTATCTTTTTTAATTATCGATTTCAAACCCTGATTTTAACTGAATTCGAATAAGAAATATGTTGTTGACTGTTAAGTAATATAAGAAAATGATCAGGGATGTAGTCAGGTAGAAATAAATAAACAGGTCCGTGATTGGTAGGACTGCGATTTCTTAACCTGAAGAGTCGGTCTATTGGAAAGCGGATTAGTGATGTTATACACTAACTTCTCGATAATTTCGCTACACGAAAACCGAGGTGTACTGATGTTTTCCTCCTACTTTTACCTATATAATTTCTTATATCTTTCTTAAAAAATTTAATCGTATGTTCAAAAAATGAGTTAAACACCCGTTTCAGTAACAGGGTTTCCAGGCTGGGAGGGGCTCTCTCGAACGTATTCGATGTTCAGCATATCTGGATGCTTCAGCTTCAATAGCCAACTCCCTGCCTTCTAGGAATGTGTTCTATCGTCTTAACTAAAGTGGTCTTGCCAATGGACCCACGTTGCTGTCAAACAACGACGGGAATGTAATTCCTCAAGAAAGCATCTTTGCAGCCACCGTAGGTTCCAGTCTTCTATTCTTCTCTGATTCTTCACTGTTCCATATTTTGCAGATTTGGCCTAAACCAGATACCTATCCTTTCATAGTAAACTCCATACCCACTTGAATCTATTACTCTCACAACTTGCTTCACACTCCATTCCCGATAATCCACCGGTGCGTCTGAAAAGAAGATGGCCAGAAGACCTTCAATGTAGAACTTTTATTGAAGCGGTAAACTCATTTTTCTAAATTTACTTATTGTATGTAATGTACACTGTTGTAATTTCAATAAAAAAAAAAAAAAAAAGGATTGTGATAAAAAACAATACATTTTCTGAGGTTACATTTTTTTTGCTACTTTGATTTCTAGTATCTAGACAATCTATTCATCTGTTTCATATCTCCTTTTATCCATAAGATGATTTAAATGCCAGCTAATCCACTAAGAAGTCGATGGCTTTTGGTCATGGAAACTACCAACGCCAATTGAAACACTTGTCCTATTTTATATTTCTTCTTCCTTTTTAATGTTTATTTCTGATTTTTTTCTTTATATAAATATTTAAGTGTATATTGGGTAAAACAGATAGTTCTTGTCACAATAAGTTAGAAATTGATATTAAGTATTAATAAAATTTCTTTTAAATCATTCAGTCTTATTTTCAATACGGTCCGTATTTTAAACAATATCCTTGTTATGTCAATACCTGTCTTTACATTAGTTATTGCCACAATCTTAAATACATCCCAGGAATAATGTTTGATGTGAACTTTCTTGTTTAGTTTAAATTATAATAACTAAGGAACTATAACTGTTACTTTCAACTTCATTGGACTATTCTTTCTATAATTATAGTATGAATATTTCTTAAGGCTGTCAATAACTGTCAGGTTCACCCTAAATATATTTATGAAGTATGGATGGTTTAGTCTATTGAAGGGGCAATAGAACAGTTTGTGGTGAAGGACATCCCAAGGGATTGTAACCAACTTGAAGACAGTCATTAAGCGCATTAGAGCTGATTATCCAATCTGATAATAAGCTGAGTTGACATTTGATGTCAAGTTTAGTAATTACTTTGCAGAAATTAGTTTGCCTCAATTATAATTAGCGTTTATCTTTTCTCCGAGAAAGTTCCCCGAGACTTTTCAACTTGTGAAAAACTTTTCGCCATGGACTCGACTCTCAGAGCTACTGTGGGAGAAGTTCGTCGAAAGAAAAACTTATTAAAATTTCCTTATAAATTTATTCATCAAATAACATACAGGAAATTATTATTGATGAAATACCGGAAGGATGCTTTTTCAGGAATTTAATTCTGAATATTATTTTCCTGCATTTGAGCAAATAAAATAAAACACTTCAATATAGGAGAACTTATTTATTTCATTGTATAAATATTTTTTCAGTTTCCTCGTACAATACGTGTTATATTAAACGTAATTTTAGAGGATTTTTTTTTTTTTTTTTAAGTCATGGAAAAAGATAAATAAAATCGTTAAAAATAATCAAAATTAAATATTAAATCAAATATAACAGTTGTTTAATTCATATTTGAAGCGTTGAATTCTAAAACTAGGCCAGTCAATAAACACATTGTAGAGAGCATGAAATAAGCGATAATTTTTGACTTTATAGCTTCGTTAGGAATAGTTAAAAGGTAAACATTTTAAAAGTCCCCGCCCCTGGGAAGTGAAATAACGGTGGGGGGGGGGGGGGGAGAAGTTCAATTTGTTTTTTGTTTTTCGATTATATCTCAAAAACGGTTGACTCTAGAAAAATATGTTACAAATAAGCGTTAAAGCTAATTAAATTTTCAATAAAATTAACTCTATATAAATTTGTCGTAATTCTAACCGCTTTCGAGATATTCGTTATTGAATATCGGTTATTTTTAAGAAAAAACAAATGCTACCTAACTTTTTGTCAAACTTTTGCTTCTAGTACCTTCCACAATCGTTTCTCAGAAAAAATGTCAGGATCAAAATTATAGAGCATTAAATCTACTTTCATTTCATATAGACATTTTTGGAATTTGAAGCAAATATTCAGCAAAAATTGAAATAAACTTTTTTTTTTAATTTCTAAAATTATCGATTTTTAATAACGAATATCTCGAAAACTGTTAGAATTGAGACAAATAAGTATAAAATAAATTTTATAGGAAATTTAATTACTTTTAATTTTAATCTATAGAATATTTTTTTTTTAGAGTCAACTGTTTTTGAGATATAATCGAAAAACCGAAAAAATTGAACTTCTCCCCTCCCCCCGTTAGTTCCCCCCCTTCCGGGGAGGGAACTTTTAGTACGTTTACCTTTTAACTATTCCTAATGGAGTTAAACATTATCGCATATTTCATGCACTCTACACCCCTCATTTACTCATTGACTGGACTAAATCAGCTAAACCATTTTTCAAATTTTTTTAAAGCTGACCTACAAAGGTTTGATTGATATATAAAGACGCCTTATTTTTTATGGCCTTTTAAAATGTGATTTAACTACTTTCGGGAAAAAATATTTCATCTGAAGATAGTCCAGTAGAAAAACTATTAAAAAATAATAATAAAAAAGCCAGGAAAATTGGACTTGGTTGGAAATTTGCCGTTTGGGGCTCAACTTCCTACTGTACACCAACTAGGGCAAGAAGGATTCTGATGTTTCTCTGGACGTTGTTTACCTGAATCAGCTGTTTACTGATTTGTTTCTTGAATAATGATTGTGATTCAAATAGATTTTGTTTTAAAGCACTCATATGGATTATTTTTTGTAATTTATTTTCATTAATTTTAAAATGAGGTATTGCTATCGAAAAATATTTATATCAAAACACTTCTAATTACAAGCCACCAACTCCAACTCAAAGATGCCGTAAATAGGATGTAATAGGAATGTGTAAAGCAAGATTAAAGTGAATATAGAAGAGACTAAAACCATTGTAATAGGTTCAAACCATTTTAGGGCCTGAGGGCTAGGTGTCCATTATTTTATGCAAAGTTAACTAATTTTAGTTTCCTTACACACTTTTAATTTAAAATTATGAATATTAAGTCTCCTTATTTTTAGTTTATGGCATTGGTTCCGAGAGTGGTTAAAATTTCCTTGAATATCCGATTCCGTTTAATAGCATATGTATAGTTTGGGGCTACCTGTTGAAATAACTAAACCATTAAATATGCAGTCCTAAAAACAACTGATTTCTTCTTAATTGTCCAACTAACTTACATCACGAAATTGTAATACAAACAAACAACATGACTGTAATACATTCAATACGTATTCCAGAAATTAATGACCAACTCACTCAAATTATATAATACAAGCTTATTTTGTCTAATTTCAATTTTAAAATAAAATAGGTTTAAGGTCACACCATAGCAAAAGAGGCCATAAAGTTAGTTATTTCTATTATATACGAAAATTCCATTGTCTTATATATAAACATAGCATTAGACAAATCATTATTTCAAGCTAGAATGTTCTCAGGATTAATTCAGAAAAACCCCTAAGCCTTTATCTGTTTATTCCAAAAACAACAAAGCAAAATTTTAACATACCCAAATCCACACATTATAAAATGATATCTTACTGTACATCTTAATCGAACATGCACAGACAAAATCGTACCTAAAGAGGTTTAATTTAATAAGTAGTAACAGAACATGTGTCCGACTGACGAGAACATACTTTTAAAAGTATAATTGCCTATTGTATGACAGACAAAGATCCAAACTAATTATGACTCTATTTTTCAAATGACAATATAGGCTAGTAACAGATTATGACTAGTACAAAAAATACAGACACGACTTTATAAACTTTATCTAAGGTTGGGACTTTGACCAACTGACCAAGGAATGAGAAGGTGGAAGGACATATTCGTAACAGTCCATTGAACGCTAAATATTTTAGTTCTTAAATCAGCACTGAACTATGTGCTTTTTTAATTTTTCTTTTTCAATTAATAACACAGGTCTGCAAAAATATTTTTTTTGTCAGCTGCATGAGATATTGTAACTGAATTATATGTTTTAAAATGCGCTGATTTTAGAAGTGAAGTCTATTTTTTTCTATCACATAAGGGTTTTTTGCTAATTCAAACACAAAAAATTGGTGAAAGCAATCGTTTATACAAAATTATTATCAAACATATTTTTTTATAACCAATAAAACATTATTTTGAAACATAAAGTAACAATATTATACTTATTCATGTATTTTATGAAACCTTTTATTCTTTTCCTTGATACTTTGCTGAGTCTTTTTCTGATTTCCATCTTTAGTTTTCCGCTTAAGCATCCAACAGTAGTCTGCAAGCATAGTGACAACCCATCTTCCTTGGTACCATCTCTCGATATCACGGACATCCTGGTGAAAGCGCTCCCCTCTGTTCTTCACTATAACCTCCCAGATTTTCAGGAAAATAGTCTATATGGGAGTGTAAAAAATGGACCATTAAGATCATCTTGCAGTCTTGAGCCTTCGCATGCTGCTAGCATCCGTTAAACAATGGTTTTGTATTCAGGATCCTTAGTATTTCCCAAATACTTTCGCACTGTATCCTTGAACGATAACCAAGCTTCTTTATCCTTCTCATATATACTTTCCACAAAGAGGGTGTCGGTTATACGTTTTCTTATGACCGGGCCGGTGAAAATCGTTATAGTTTTCTTCTATATGCACAGAATGTCCCGTCGGAAGTGATGAAAATTTATTTCCGTTGTGCAATAATACTTTTTTAAGACTAGTTTTGGATTAATCAATGAATAGGTACGATACTGTCATACTGTATATCAAAGCAATGCATGAGTACTTCCACATCATTACAAAAAAGTTAATTTCTTTCTTTTGAGAAAAACTGGGTAAATTCTTTTTCTCGATGCCTGTACTGATGCCTGTGCCATGAAAATGAGGTGCCAGGTGATAAAAGGTTTTTATTATTTAATTTGAATCTAACAGTTCGGCTACATCTTTTGAAAGACCCAAATCTCTAACTAGATCATTAAGCTCACTTTGAGAAAATAATTACACATAAAAATCTATGTGATAGAATTTTAAAAATATTTTTTTTTGTTTTTGGGAGGTCAAAGTCTATAAGAAAATGTTAAAAAATCCTTTGCAGTTTTTTATTCGTAGACCTGTGTAATTTTTATCACCCTAAAAACAGCTTATGTGTGAAAATTACAATATTTTGTTGTAATTTTACAATAAAAGGCTTCAATATTTGTAAATATAAATATTAAGTAATAAACATTTGAATGAAAACTACTAATTTAAATAAGCGGTTCTATCAAAGGGGGGGGGGAAAGTGTGTGTGTGTGTGTGTGTGTGTGTGTGTGTGTGTGTGTGTGTGTGTGTGTGTGTGTGTGTGTGTGTGTGTATTAGGCTTTGAGAGCTTTAAAATATGGAAATATTCAGCTGAAATATATACAAGTGCTTTGGAATGTGGCATTATAAACTTATATTCAAAATTTAAAAAGGTTCTAGAATTTCCTTATAAATAGTAAACAAGATAGTAATGTGCCGCTGTTGTGCAAGTAAAGCTCGCAGAAATTTAAATAGCTCACGTTTTGAAAGTTAAATAGACCTTGTTGGACTGATCGCGGGACAAAGCCGTCAGTCGCTGTGTTGTCCCTAGAAGGAGTTCTTAGTCATAGCCTGGCTCTGCGTGATCATGTGCCGCTCGTCTGGATCATAAATTTATTAAAGTTATGTATGTCATTAAAATATATTAAAAAAAAAAAATTTAATTAGAAAACATTGAAAAATGTTTGTTTAAAGACGGTGCCAAAATTTAAAATTTTGATAATATATCTTATTAATTATAATGTAGGATACAGAATCACTTCAGGTCCGCATTATGGTATAGAAGGATCAATTCAACTAGTAGTCAGATCTCCTCAGGTGAGTACCAATATTTGATTTCTTGTCTTACATTTTTGAAAACTTTAGTATTATAAATAATCCATGCAACATAGTGCTGATGTGTTAAAAATTTTGTATGTTTTAGAACTGAAGATGAATGTTTAACATTCGAAACTAGTTTTCAAATAAAATAATTACCAATAGAAGTGGCAATTAATTCATCAATCCTGATGATAATGCAGGTATAATGTCATCTTAGGGCAGTTTACTTTCAGTGCTTTTTTCTCACCAAAAAAAAAGAGATTTTTTAATTGATTTTGTTAATTAATTTTGAATTCTTAAAAAATATTTCAAGTATGCTAAATAAAACAACCACATCAGTAAAATATTCCAACAGTATAATGACTAACACCATGGTTCGTATTATATTACACCTAACGCAAAGGCATGAATATCATTTCGATCGAACCGCGCGGCGTTGGTTTAAAAAAAAAAATATTCCAGTGTAGATAAGTTTTTGGAAAAGAATAAGATTTTTTCTTGGAGAACGCGAGGGCGTTACGCGTTATTTGATAGTTTGATATTAGGAAAGTAGGAGCAGTTAGGAGCTCAACCATTTTTATAATAAATAATACTATCTTGGTTAACACTATGTACTAGAGGTTCTAATAAATGAGCTCCTTTTGACTCTGTTTCTCCTATAAATTAAAAAAAATTAATCTGGATTTGACCGATCCTGATCTTGCAGCTTAAAATTTTGGTTGGAATAAAAAAGGTCACGTTGCTTATGACCCTTTAGGGTGCTTATAAATAAAAATAAATTAAAAAATCACCTTCGAAAACTTTTTTTTTAAATGTAGAAGCTTCTTACAAGGGAAAAAATGATAATTTGGGGAAGTTAAAATAGCGTTCACAATTTCTTTGAAAGCCGTTCCTAGGAATGATATAAGCATAGAATTGAGCAATTTGCTTGCAGATGGCTAATAAGGTAAAAAAAAAAAAAAAAGAAAAAAAAGGACCATACTCTGAGTCTTAATAGTATATTGTGTATTAATATTAACAAGGCGCTCTAACTCCTTGTTTCACGCACCCAGAATGCCTTTTATCGATTCTTACCTTGTTCCGATTAATTTCGATGTTTTAGTCGTTAATTTTCG
Source organism: Euschistus heros (assembly GCA_003667255.2). NCBI lineage: Eukaryota > Metazoa > Arthropoda > Insecta > Hemiptera > Pentatomidae > Euschistus > Euschistus heros. The sequence goes on from RCWM02000110.1 coordinate 1,890,173, forward strand.
AGGGGGAATTTTATTCTCCTTCATTTACACACAGACTCTAAATCCATGTTCAGAGTATTAAACTAAAATAAAAAAATAATTATGTAGAAATAAGAACATATCAAAATATAAAACGTTAAACCAATGTTGAATTAATATTATGGTAAATATAATACTAAATCACACGTAATAATAACTTCTAAAATACGTTCTCCTTTAGAAAAGTGACAATAATAAGTTATAAATATATTTTTAAAAAAAACCATGTTGAAAGTTATGTTTTTAATTTCTGTTATATTCTCTCACATTAAGTGGAAATAAGAAAATATGAAACTTCTAAATATTTACTCTCTCACATTTATTTATAAACCAACGTGTTTATATTGCAATCTGTATCACCTTAGGACAATTAGTAATATGGATGATAAAGGGTCGATTCACAAAATATGTAAACTGAAAATTTCTCACATAGGGGAAGATGAAGTAACAAATTATAAATATATAAAACACCAAATTCATGTAGAAATTAATCTTGTTAACTTGTGTTACCCTTCCACTCATTAGGAAAAAGGAAATAACGAAATATCTATTTAAATATAAAACACTGAATCCATTATGAAACTCAAGTTGTTAACTTCTGTTTTTATCTTTTTACATTTAAGAAGACGAAATATGAATATAACACAATCCAAATCGACATTATAGAAGTGGATGTTTACATGTGAGTTTATAGAAAACTGCTATCCATAAATGTGAAACTCGAAGTGAAGCGTCGGAATCGACCTCGAAGCTCCATTGAAGGTTGGGCCTATTTGGTGAAGCGCCTCGTCGATAGTTGTACCTTACCTCATAATAAAGAGATAATAATAAAAATATTTGGTTGAAAAAGGGAAAAAAAAATTTTTTAATACTCTATTAGTACAGTTTTGAACGAAAATTTTAGGAACAAGGTATAATCCGTTTTATGTTCATATTTATTTATACAGGAAAAACGATTAATTCTAAATCTCCATTATAAATTATTAAAAAGCAACAGCCCTTTTCCATATCGGACGATACGACCATCTGGTTTTGGCACGAAGGAACACGGTCTCGGATGCTAAGAACAGTTACGTAGCTAACGGTCCAAGCCAAATAGGGTGACGTATATGGCAGAACATTATTTAAAGTATGGTTTTATTTTATTATTTTAATGGATAGGGGTTTTTATTACAGTTGTTGGTGACAAAATGTATGAATGACCATCCCATTTACACAATTTAACAATGTAAGCATAGGTAGGCATATAAAAATCTCTATTCAAATATCATAAATAAAAAGTATATCAATTTCTCCCGGACTGGGAAAAACAATAACCACGGATAAGTTTATTCATAATCGACTACTTTTTCGCAATTTACTATTTAGAATTAAAAGGATCAAATTAATTCAATCAATTAATAAATTAAATTACGAATTAATCAACATTCGAAATAAACAAAGTTGAGAGAAAGTGGGGGACTCTAACCAATTTTTTCGTATAAACTAATACAGCCATATTGTACTACAAAAAATATTCTTCTTTAAATTTCTGATGGAGAAACTATCGTCAATTTTTCGACCCAAGCAGCACTAACTGAGCTACAGCCTGTCAAAATATTACATTTATGAGTGTGAAAAAAAATTACATATTTTGAGGGCAAAAAAAAACTTTAGAAGGCGTCTATTTTTATTCTTGAAAATCGATATAATTCCTAAATCGTAGGTTTTTTTTTTTTTTTTTTTTTTTTTTTTTTTTTTTTTTTTTTTTTTTTTTTTTTTTTTTAAACAATTCACAATATTTGTAAGCAGGGCAGAATTAAATGCAAATTGTAAAAAGCAAGTAAATAGTTTTCAATCTAAATAATAAAAAATACCTAATAAAATAATTAACACTTTTTTTTTTATAACATTTATAAACCTTTAAAGTTTATCAAAGATCATATTAGACTACTACTTTCAAATATATATATATATATATATATATATATATATATATATAATATATATATGTCATATCTCAGGAAAATAGGCAAATACAGGATACTGATATTTTACAGTTAAAACTACTATATCTCAGTGAAAAAATTTCTAATTTTAATTATATTTATAATAAAATATGCCAGTTTTTTTGCTTCTAATTCATTTTGTGGAATAAATATTTGAAAACTGTCATTTGAATCAATAATAGGGTAATAACTGTCACGCAGGCCATTATAAATTGGGCAAGTGTAAAGAATATGTCCGAGGTCTTCATTAGTTTTCATGTTACAAACCATACAGATTTCCTGAGGATTAATTTGAGTGATTTTATCTGGAGTGGTTATTTTTATTATATGTTTTCCTGTAGTTCTTAACTGTGCTATAATTATCGTGAAAATAATATTTATCCGTATATTAATGTAAACAGGGATGGAACAGGTTGGATTAATGCTATTGTAGAATGTGCTAAAATTCGACTGCTGGCTAGAGAATAGATCCAAATTAAATAAATAAATTTTGTATTTTTCTAATACAGTTTAACTTCTTTCTTTGAGTTTAACTATATTTGATTCGAAAACTATTTCCCCTTCTCCGATTTTATCCAGTAAATTTTTTAGTTGTAAACACCAATTATACTTAAGATTAGCATTTCTACATGCAGACAGCTTGACTAAATTATAAAAACACAACTTTGGAAGCATATCATCATTCATTTGGACTATGGTTCTTAAATACTTTAAAGCAATTTTAAGAGCCAGCCAACTAGCATGGATAGAGCCAGTCTCAAGCCTCACGACCCAATTTGGTGTAGATCTCGACAAACAGCATAACTTTTTATAAAAATTAGTGTTAATTTTTTCTAATTCGTCTAAATACTTTAAACCCCAAATATTTACGGCGTATGTGATTGTGCTGTCAATCCCTTAAGCTTGTACCGGACTGAATGTGCTCGAATTTTGGCTCCCCTACATGTAGCTAATACCGCTCCTATTGCTGCATTTCCACGAGAAACAGAATTTAACCTAAACCGTAGGAGCAAGGGATCTTAAATACCAAAAAATATTCTCCATTACATTTCTGACGAACGATCTGTCGTATAATTTACAGCGTGTCAAAAGTCCCAACACAAAAAAAGTAGGCGAAACGTGACTTTTTCATTCAAACCCCTATAGCTCCTAAACAGTTGGTTTTAGTGACAAATGCTATATAACAAAACATATTGTCCATTAAATTTGTGACAAGCAGCCTGTCGTCAAAGCTTGCGATTCAACAGTCTGTCGAAAAAGCACCAGCATTTAAAAAACTTAGGCAAAACGTGGCTTTTTCGTTCTGACTCATATAGCTCCTAAACGGTAGATCCTAACAACAAATTTTATATAACAAAAACTATTCTCCATCAAATTTTTAATGAGGAGAAATTTTTAACACGTGGAAAATATTTCAATTCGAGCAACAGCAAAAGACATTGAGAGCTTGTCGAAATGTTACATTTTTGAGTGTAAGGACAACGTTAGAAAGTGACTTTTTTTCATTCAAACCAATATAGCTCCTACACAGGAGGTCCTAACGACAAATGTTGTCTATTTTTTTTATTTATTTATTTTTTTTTTACCAACATATATTCTCTATTAAATTTCTGATGAGGGAACTCTAGTTAAATTTTCGATCAAACAGAGGAAGTGCGTGTCAAAACAGTCCCAACACTTAAAAAATATAGGCAAAACGTGACGTTTTGCGTGACGCTAGAGCGTGTTAACATGTTACATTTTTGAGTGTGAAAAAAACGTTAAAGCAAAAAAGTATAGATCCCAGCCTAAAGCCATATCCTCGTCAAATATTTGATTAATAGATATATAATTACAATTCAAGAAGAAATGTTAAATGTTTCGATTGAAAAAATTAGCAAATCGAATACCACTCTAATGTATTTATTAAACTGTAAACAATGTCTTCCCATTACTTATAAATTAATGAAAACCTAGATATTAATCGAAATCATTTCCCACCTTTTACATTTTCTGAATACAAATATGTCCTTATCTATTTTTGACGATAAAATTGATTCAATAGCAATGAAAAATTACGCAGGCTGCATATATTTATTTTAAACTATTGTATGAATGTGTCCATAAAGTTTTAATATTGGAAATTTTATTCTAAAATATATGTGTTTTTTTTTTTTATTAATTAATGCTTACATAAAAATATCTACTCTGAGGAATATTAGCAAATCAGGAAAATGAACTAAGAGTATTCTATGACCATCCAAATATTGTGTCATTTATAAGAAAGGAAAGCGATTGTCTCCCACTGAAAAGACAGGAGGTAACGTAGATGTGGTCTTCCTGGATGAAGTGGGAGAAGATTTTGTTGGAAGAAAGACGATGGAAAGCTGTTGCTGCCGATGGACCTTGGCAATGAATCTGTGACCATGGTGGCTCGTTGGAAAGATGGGAACCATGGGGCACTGACAGGATAACACTAGGGATGGGTATCATAAGAAAAAACATCGATATTTCATACAGACAATTCTTTTTATTTTCTTGTTTTGTTTTTTATTATTGTTTTTTTTGTGCTCTAAATATCGATACGTTCAAAGCCCCCAATTAATTACAAAAGACCCCTTTACAGTATTGTGATTAGGCCTATTTAAACCTACAGAGTTGAGCTTTGGGGGTCCACTAAACCATTCAATTCATCTCGTATGCAATCCTTACAATCCAAAATCCTTACAATCCAAAATCCTCAATGCTCCTTACTTTGTCACCAATAAACTTCTCTATAAAGACCTTAATGTTTTATATGTTGCTGATTTGGCCCAATCCTGATACCCATCTTTTCATATTAAGCTCCATAACCACTCAAATTCACTAGTTTCCCAACTTGCTTCCCACTCTATTCCCGATAATTCTACGAGGCGTCTGAAAAGAAGATGGCCTAGAGCTCTTCTAGTGTCAAATTCAAGAACTCAAATATTGATACACCGATATATTGTGATTTTTTAATGAGATACCATATGCCTTTTGTAACATATTCCAATTATGTTACAATGATATTCCAGTTGATTTTATCGCTTCAGTTAATTTATATGATTAATTAAATATAAACAAAATTATTTCAAATGTTATAATTTAAAAGTACTTATTGTGAATTAAACTGTACGCTATAGTTACATAAATTTATTCAGATGTGTACCACGTGCAGATGCAACCAGTATCAGTCTGGCCAACTGTAACCTGCCTTAAAAAGCATTAAAAACTTTCCCTGGTTTAATCTAATTTTATAAGTTTTTGTTACTTTAAAAAAAATATATTATGTTGTATGTAGTGCTGAGAGAGCGCACTAAGACAGGCTTGCCCCCTCATAGTGGGGAGATTAGCTTGGTACATGGTTTCTTGTTATGGATGCTTGTTAATATTGTATATGTAGATGACCGTATTTAAGGTTTTTTTTTTGTTTATACAAATATTCTAATATTTTTTATTATCACTTATAACATTTTCATAAAATAATTTATTTCTAGTTTAGTTAGAGGCTGTCTATATTTATTTTGTAATAACTTTATTCCAGTATTTTATTTTATTTTTTACATTTATTATTCATATTGTATGATTGGATTCAATATAGCAAAAAATATTCTCCTTTAAATTTCTTATTGGGAAACTGTCGGCAAATTGTCGATCGAAGCAGCTCCAACAGATCTACAGCTTGTCAAAATGTTAAATTTTCAAAACGTTACAACTTGACTTTTTTCATCGAAACCAATATAGCTCCTGAGCGGTAGGTTGTTTATATATATTGTTTATTAACTTTATTTCTGTATTTTATTTTATTAGTTACTTTCATTATTCCTATTGTATGAATGGATTCATTATCATCTATATTACTAATTCTCATTGGGTGAGACAAGTTGTAAAATAGTTTCGAAACAAAAAAAATTCCATGTTTTATTTTTATAATCCGGAGAAAACAATGTATTGAAACAATAAATTAAAAAATAACGGTATAAAAATATCGGACTGCCAAAGAAAAATATCGATGTTTGATATACCATGATTGACACCCGTCCCTACTACATAACAGTTTAATTCCTATAAGCTAGTTCAGAGTAAATTGGGTCGATTATTTGTTATGCGGTATGGTATACCTTATGCGCCTGCTGGAGTTAAGTGAATCTTCTATCAAGCATCATACGTTGTTACACAACCTTTTTTTTTTTTTAACTATCTATGTATACAACTATTTATATTTACAACTTTGTTTATTATATACAACAAGTAAATTAGAGGAAAATTATTATAATGACATGTAAAGAACTTCAGTAAAAGTAGCACTTCAATAAAACTTGTATATTAGATGGTCTCATGGTCATCTTCTTTTCAGACGCCTTGGAGGATTATCGGAAATTGAGTTTGACACGAGTTGCGAGACTAGTCGATTCGAGTGGGTATGGAGTTTAGAATAAAAGGATAGGTATCTGGTCTGGGTAAAATCAGCAACATATGGAAAATTAAAATCTTTATTGGTAAGTTTTTTTGTGACATAGTAAGGAGCATTGAGAATTTCGGATGGCAAGAATTGGATACGAGAAGAATTAGAAGGTTTAGTGGAGGCCCAAAGCTCAATTACGTATTTTCTAAATGTCTTTTGTACTTTATTGGGAGCTTTGAACGCTTGTCTAGTAAATGTTGGAGTGGTCGGAAATGACGAGGAGTTTTTAAAGTCTGTTACGTTTAAAATATTTAAAATATTATGTATCATTTTTATTTTTATCATTATTGTGATAATAATTTGTTATATTATTTTAAAAAACGAATACATCCGTGTGAGGTATATATTGATTATTCAGGTTATGGTGAACCGTCTGAAAATGAAGGTACATTTGGGTTACCCGCTCTTCCTTATATTATTAATAAACGACTGATATACCAGAATGATTAAATTCTTATTTACAAACTTGTTTATTATTAGTAACAGTTTTTTATTATGGATTGTTTTACCAAAAAAGTGATGATCGAAGAGGACTCAAAGATTGGCATAATTATTGGAAGGCAAGGAGGATGGCAACAAAGGGCTTAGCTAGGCCTAAATATCTCTTTAACTATTCAACTGCGGGGAGATAGAGAGCCCTGGACCCTAGGCGGATTTCCATGGAACAATAGATCTTCCAGTTTCCAGGTCTCTTCCTAACCCTGGGGGAACTCAACACGCATACATTTCTTGAAGAGAATGTTTGGAAACAATTAAACTAATATAAAAAAAATATATACAAAAAATTATGATATTATTAAGGAAATATTCGTTTCTCCAACCCATAAAAAAAAAAAAATAAAAAAAAAAAAGTTTAAAAGTTTTCAACCTGATTGCTTGTAGACTTGGATTTCAATTAAGCTTCTTTCAAGTTTAAACTTATAAATCAGAACTTTTACAAGTAGCTTATCTAATTCTATAGAAAAGAGAAAAAGTTAGCATTCCTTATTTACGTGGAATTTACTACTTTTTTTAAAACTTAAAAAAAAAAAAAGAACTTTGAAAAAGTGTTTAGGAATATAAAACTTTTTTTTTTTTTTTTTACGGGTTTCATGAGTGTTTGGAACCCAGTTGCTTTTGTTACAAAAGAGCAGCCACGAATAAAATATTGTATTTGTGCTCAACGCTTAATTTCAGTACTTTTAAGTTGCTAAGTTCTGAATTGTAAAAATTGTACACTGAATCAGACAGTTTATGATCTTAAAGGTATTTAATAATGTAAATTTATGATCCTCAATGTTAGGATTCCAAGAATTCAGGAGCAATTCAAAACAATAAATCAAAACCAAATATGTTTACCTAGATCCATCAAAAAGTCATGGCTGCCTTCTCTACAATTTTGTTTGTCCCCAGAGATAAGGTTTTTATTGTATTATAATACAATATATAATTTGATTTCTTCATCTTTATATTCAAACTTATTACAAAAGCTAAATATGAATTATCTAAAAATGGATTTCTTTCCGGATAAGCAGGCCTCAAAAACATTAAGTATTTTGGGATTATTTTCTGATATGTTTATAAGTTTATTACTATATTTATGAACGTCGTCTAACCGCCTGTAGAAAAAATATATAATGCAGCGAATTTTTTTAGTCATCATTCTATGTAACTGTTAAGCAATACAGGTCAGAGTTTATTATTTGTTCATCAGAAGCGAATTTATTATGGATTAAAACTCAAAACTTTGGAGCTAACACTTTATCAAAGCAGTCCATTGTTGATAATGAAGCTTAAAATTATATTATAAAGAGAGAATACATTGTTTGTAAACATATAAATAGGATAAACGTTTTTATAGTTGCAGGGTTTAATGCATTTGGAGAAAGGATAATTTTTTGGAGAAAGATTAATTTGAATTATGTTTGATATGTCTTATGTTTCATATATGCAGCAGGTTCGGTGTCACTTTATGACAGTATTTGCTATGCGGTATGGTACACCTTACCCATACCTTACCCATTGGCAAAGCCAAAGGAAGTTTTCTATTAAATCTAAAATCCTTCATTACAAAATTAAAAATTTTAATCAAATTAGCCCCTACACGGTGAATACAGCTGACATGTGTGATTGAAAAAATGATCCTTTCATTGCATCCCAGTCAATTCAATCTCATATCACCATCCTTCGTGACTGGTGTCAAAAAAGAAGAATTACGTATAATAAATCCAAACAAATCTCAACAAATGACCTTTACCCTTAAATTTTTCTCTTATCCAATCCTTACAATCCAAAATTCTTCGTAAAATCCTTATTGCTCTTTATTATACCAAAAATTAATTTATCCATAACGAGAAAATAAAATTTTAGTGTTCAAATTAGAAACTTTGAAGCTTCAAAACTGGTATTAAAATTTGAGTCCATTTCCTAAAAACGAGTTGTCCGAATTATCTAAATTTACATTAGAACTGCAAATAAGATTTTGGTGAATATCTGAACAACTAAATGCTGTTTGATGCACTTAAAACATTTTTGCAAAAATCCGCACTTAACACTTCTGTGTGCTAAGGCTCGATAAATGAATGTTTTTTTTCCGCACTTAACACTTCTGTTTGTTAAGGCTCGATAAATGAATGTTATTTTTAAGGCATGAATTACTGTAACTATTACACGAGGTCGTGGTGGCGAAGCATGCAATATGTAATCTCTTAGTGTACTTGAACATTCTTGTTAACGGTTCGATTCCTCCTCGGCCAGGATAACATTAATTTTGTGTCAGACTCACGAAATAAATCTCGACCTTTATACAATCAGCCAGAATAGGATATCAACCTATGGTACACCCGTCTTATCTGCCCTAGTTAGAGTGCATGGGGTTGTTAAGTCTAACAAATAAAAACTATTTTATTATGCAGATATATATTATGAGTACTCGTTCTACAATTTTTACTACCTCATTCTTTCTTTAAGGGTAGAATTGAATCAACCCTGGATCTCTATAAATATTTTCTCTCTATCTTCCCCACCTTGATAGATAACTTTTATAGCTGAGTCGGAGTCTACCTCTAGTTCTGTACCTACCGGTCGATAAATTTGCATAGCTCTCGTTCTAGGGTAATCCACAGGATATACTCCCACTACCTCAACTGTCTCTGTTTCAGGAACTTTAAGGATTTCATTGCTTGAGTTTTCAAATTTTCTCTGAGCGCATTGTTTACGGTTCTATAATGGCACGTTTCATAATATTAACATTTTTGAATAAACTTTTTTTGGCCCAATAGGCACTTTTGGGATGGCATAAATAAAGCTTTTGCACAATTTGTACTATTATTTTTTTTCCTGACATTGCAAGTTTGTTTTAAAAATGCATACGGTAAACAAATAAATACGGATCCACAACAATCCCAGCTGAATTGGAATCTGCCCCGCTAAAGTTTCGAATAAGCTCAGCTCCTTTTTTTTTTTTTTTTTTTTTTTTTTTTTTTTTTTTTTTTTTTTTTTTTTTTTTTCAAATAATAATTATTTCTGACTAGCATCCCCCGCCGCGGCTTGGCTCGCTCTCATAATTTAAAAACTACGATAATTTTAAGTAATAATCGATGTTTTAGTTGATAATCGATAAAAAATCTATTATTAAAGTATGCAAATAAGCTTTATTTCTTCGATGATATTATCAGGCATAGCAGTGATCATGGAGTTATAGACAAGTGGAGGGGGCTTACCTCTCGATAGCCAAGGCAGGCAGACATTTTGGTGTGAACCGTATTACCAGTATATTAACCTCTTATCAGTTCAAATTTTGGCTTCCTAGGCTTCATACTGCTGTTATTTTATTTTAGTGATTTATTTACTTTAGCGATTTACTTATTTTATTTATTACAAACCCTTTCAATTGCCCTAGCCCAATGGAATGCAAGTCGCCAGTTGGGCATAGTGGGCGTGGCCGGTTAGTGTTTTGGTCTCGCCCCTCACGGAACAATATACGGGAAGGGCCTCTCCATAGTACTATAACTCTATGGAAGCGATTTTTAACCTGCTTAAAATTGCACTGGTTAGGTTGTTAAAGATTAGGTAAAGAAATAATTAGAAATCAAAGTTCTAATTTTAATCTTTGGGTTGCTAATTCAGAAGTACCGAGACTATTAAGAAAGGTAAAGAACTGCATTATCAGTGCTTACAACAAAGACCCATGAATCATATTTTGATACACAATATCAAAAAGAAAAGGATCGACATTTTTATTTGGTAATAGTTTTATTCGACAGAAATAATTTTATCGGATTCATCTGGTTGGATTTAAATTTCTAACCATGAGCAAACACTTAAACATGACAGTGCGTCAAACCTCGTTTCCGCCACTCAATTTTGTACATTCCAATTTTTACTATAGTATACTTTACAGTTGGAAACCTTACTAAAACTATGAGATCAATGTAGTTATAATTTGGTGCAGATGTGTTCAATAGTTTTACAAATGCAAACTCTGTGGCAGTATGGCACTGGCCAAATTTCGTTTGAATTTTAAATTTCACTGGGGTCCATACGGCACACAACATATTGCAGCATTTTTGATAACAATTTAATTGAATTAAGCAAATTTCTTTATAATTTTTTAGGTCTATATAACACCACATCTTTGCAACCTCTCTAGAAGATCGATCGCCACCTATCGGTCAATTTAAAACAACAATTTGATTAAAAAATATAAATTTTATAATTGCTAAAGCTTCCCTGGACTAAAAAGACTATGTTGACAAAATTTGGTACAGATTGGTTCAGTAGTTTTCGTGGTTAGTGATCACAAACGAAAAATGGCTTGTCCTTTTATATAATAACAAGCATCCCCATTCCCAGGCTTCGCTCGCTCTCGTAATTACAGAACTTAGAATAAATTAAGTTATTGAAGTTTTATTTGTTAATTAATAAAAATATTGTGTTGAAGTATGCAATCGAGCATTATTTCTTCAGTTAACCTGATTGAAAATGCATTGATTAGGTGGTTGAGGATTACATAAAGGACGTCCAATACTTACTTTTAATTTTTCAGTTAGTAATCCAGATGGACAGAGACTATTAAGAAACTCTTGTGGATATTGGACAGCATTATCAGTTCTTGCAACCAAAGCCACATGAATCATATTTTTGCATACAATATCAAAAAGCAAAGGATCGCCATTTTGATTTGGTAATAACTTCTAACCATTAAAGTATATCACAGTGTGGCAAATTTCACTTCTGCCACTCAACGTTGTACATTTAAATTTTTATTATTATAAATGTTAAACTATCAAACTAAAACTATCAAAATAATGTAGTAAAATTGGGGAAAGACGGGTTCAATAGTTTCCAACTTGCGGAATGGTACTAACCACAGTCAAACTTCACTGGCAACTACATGTCGCTCCACAAATTAAAATCATTTATCATAATTTAATTGAATATAAGTTAATTTTATTATCAATGTCTAGCTCTATACAACAACATATCTTTGTAACCTCTCTTGAATAGCTTTCGCCACCTATCGGTCAATTTTGAAACTTCACAGCGCACCACATATTTATCGCTTTTTTAATAGAAAATTAATTAAAAATCAGTAGATTTTATTGTTACTAAACCAGCCTGAAAGTATAATGATGATGTGGTCAAAATTTGGTACAGGTTGGTTCAGTAGTTTTTGGCGGTTAGTGGTCACTAGGGACCGTATTTATATGTGAAATAAAACATGAAATATGTAATATAAAAAGACTAATCTATTTTTCTTATAGTAAGGTAATTAACATAATTTTAATACATATGTAGAAATCGTGATTTTACGTTAACATGGAGACGGAAATAGCAAAAAAATAATTATTTATTCCTCAAAACTATTAGAAGTTTCGACATTTTTACCTGACGAAAACTAATGTTACTTCGATCTGAAGGCAGAATATTTTTGTATCTGCTAAATGAACGCTCCACGTCTACCGAAGTAATGGGTGCCCATTTGAACGCTGCAATTTCGTTGGATGTGAGCGAAATTTCTTAACTAAAATCTTCCCACTACGAATATGATCAATTCTTCTGATTTCTTCAAAACCAAGATTTTTCCTCATCACATCCTCAAGTTTTTGTCTTATTTTTTCTCTTAACGTATAGATATTAGCAGAAATAAATATTTACTGGCTAATAATAAATAAAACTGACTCGATTTGGCGCTTTTAAAAATACCCTTTTTACATCTTGAAACCCACTTCGTACATCCTCAGCAATTCTATGACAAGCATGAGCAAGACATGTCATGTGATTTTTAATGGTGTACGCCCCAGGCTAAAGTACACTCATAGATTTATTAAAAAATTGGGCCATTGTTGCATGGTTGCATTTTTCCAAAATTTCCATATTCGAAAGCATTGGTTTTGTTTTTTCATCAGACATTTTCCCCACAATGGCATTGGCCAAAAAGCGTGATTCAATATCCGTTGTTTCGTCTATGCATACCCATATGGGCCTGTAATTAAATTGGACTTACTAGTTGAGGAAGACAAAGAGGAAATAAGGCTTTCCTTCAGATTCATGTTCTTTTCCTTATTTCCTTCTACAAAAGTGTTGAGATATGTTGAGTTACTAGAAATCGTTGGTTTGTTGACACTTTTTTTTCTACAACTATCACATAATAAAACATCACCATCCCCTAGAAAGGTTTCGTCGGGAAACTCGCTAATGTATTTTGCGACCAAAGCTTTCGAAGTCGATTTGATTTTGGGCATTTCAAAAAATTCAACTAAACGATAACAAAACAAAGCCTCGACATGAAATGACACAAATTTTGGATAGAAAAATGGACATTGATAGGGGAAACGCTTTTCATACATCCTAGGAAACCTAATATAATTTATTATACAATTAATACTACCAAAGGAGAGTTTAGTTATAAGGTGTTTTACAAAAGCAATCTAATCTCCCATCATTATTTATTTAAAAAACATAATTTTCTAAAATTTGCAACGTTTCATGGCTATTGTCACATTTTCAAGCCCTAAAACATGCAAAAACATATATACATGTGCGAAAAATGCGAATTAAGTATTGATAATGTGAAACAATATTCATCTAAGTACACATTATATATAATTAATGAATTACCCTTCTGTGTCCATTAATATTTGTGGCAATAGCCATGAAACGTCGCAAATTTTAGAAACTCATATTTATATTATATGTTTTTTTAAATAAATAATGATAGGAGATTAAATTGCTTTTGTAAAACACCTAATAGATTTTTTCGGCTCAGGCACCTTCCAAAATTCACTGAATTCATAAAAAAAAACTTTGTTTATTTTTTTTAGTTTAATTCTCATTGTTAACTAAATATGGATAAAAACATGTAAAAAAAAAGAGTAAAATATGTAATTTCGTCCAAATATGTACAAATGTAAATATAAAAAAAATGTTTTAATTACATTTTAAATTGTATAAAACGCAAAATAAACGATCAAAGATTGATATACAAGGTTCAAAAAACAATAAGTAAACACATATAAATCCGGACCCTTGTGATCACAAACGAAAAATGGCTTGTTCTTATTATCTATATAATAGTATATAGTATAGATATAGATATAGATTTACTAATTCTGCAATTATAGATATTTATTTACAGGAAAAATTGTTATTTTTACCATTCTAATTTATTGAGAAACGATTTGTCATCGATTTAAAAAAAAAAAAAAGAGGTAAAATTTATATATATTAAAAAAATAAATAAATAATGTAGATAAAAAAAATAAAGTCCCGATTATTCGAGGTGGATTGAAGAGAAGGGCTACCTGAGAGGCAAAAAGTTGACCCAAAGCCGGCCGCTCTAATCAACATATCCGTGTCCTCGGACCTTCTTCTTTAGCGGTTTGTCGTTTTTATAGCTTCCTTCTGATATCTTTAACCAATTTGGTCTCTCTTTTTTTTTTGCTATATTTTTTTGTGAGGAGGGTGATACTGAATGGATATCTGTTGTTACAGATGTGAAATAAATATACGTGTCCTTCCTTCGGTAAAGATTATACATCAACCATTCATCCGTTATTCCTCTGTCAAAATATTCAGCTTCTGTCTTATTTTTATAAGTACTGAAGTCCTCTTATATCTGGCACTACAAAAAATATATGATGCAAATCGTGAAACCACAGTTCTGGATATGAGTTGTAAGCTAAAAGTACAATATGAAAATATTCGCTTTAATTGTTGCCACCTCATTGCTTCCTAACTTTCACAAATAAACTTATGCATAAAGCCCTTAATGTCCCATATGTTGCTGATTTAGCACAAACCAGATACCTATCCTTTCATAGTAAACTCCATAACCACTCAAATCCACTAATCCCTCAGCTTGCTAGGCATTCTATTCTCAATAACCCTCCGAGGTGTCTGAAAAGAAGGTGATTTTAGGAACTTCCAATAAGACATTAATTTCAGTTTTGTTTTTAATTGTTTTACAGAGGTTAGGCTTGAGCAAAGGCAATATTATTGATGTATATATTTTACCTAAAGTCCATTCCTTAAAGACAATGTTATAGAGGTACCCACAATAATTTTTTAATTGTTTATTGATAAATGTTTACAACTGCATAGAATATACATATAACCTATTAAATGTGGTAAAATATTATAATAAAATGTCAATAACTTGTAAAGTAACCATTGGTAGCACTTAATAATCGTTAACGACATTGAACCACTGCTCCTCTAAATAGGTCAAACCCGCATCACTCTTGCAGATCAGTTCCAATGCTTCACTTCGATTTCCACATTTATCGATAGCTCATTCCCATAACCTCACATGTTAAATTGCATTTATATAGTTTCATCTCTGGTTGTATTGTTTGGTGTGTTACACAGTTTGTTTTCTCAAATGTAAGAAAGAGTAACATATGTTAACAACATAACATTCAACATGTATTTAGTGTTTTACATCCTGATGTTTTGTTATTTTCTCCTCCCTAATGTTAGAAATAGCAATTCGTATAACAACATAACTACATGTATTTAGTGGTTTATTTATTTAATGTATGTCATTTCTACTTTCTTTATACAGAACTGAGCAACGACATCGAACCATTACTGCATTCCTGCTTTCGCACAAACTACCTTTTTATCGATTATTACCTTCCTTCAATTTGTTTCGATGTTTGCGTCCAGGGAAAAGATTATTCCCTTTCATTTACATAGTTTGTAATATTGAATCCATGTTCAAATTAATGTTGACTTCTGTTACACTTTCTCTTATTAAAATGAAAAATGAGAATATAAGCGAAATAAATAATTAATTTAATTATGTGGAAATAAGATTATATCAAAACATAGAGCACTAAATCAATGTTGAAAGTTATGTAACTTCTGATAAACCTTCTTACGTCAGTGTATTGGAAATAAGGCAATATCAAACTTCTGATTAACTTTCTCACATCAGATAAATTGAAAAAAAAAATAATACAAATTTATAAAACATAAAATCCATATTGAAAGTTATGTTGTTAACTTTTGGTATACGTTTTCAAATAAATAAGAAAATATCAATTGCATTGATATTATATCCTTCCTTATCTTAAGGCAATAGATGATAAAGAGTTCAATCACACAATACGTTCAATGAACATATCTCACATATAAAAAGTAGAATTGACATACATTAAATATATAAAACACTAAATCCATGTTGAAAGTTATGTTGTTAATATAAGTAACTCTTCCTTACATTTGAGAAAATGAATTGTATAACTCACCAAACAATACAACCCGAGATGAAACTAAAATGCAAGTTTACATGTGAGGTAATGGGAATGAGCTATCGATAAATGTGGAAATCGAAGTGAAGGATTGGAATCTATCTGCTAGTGTGATGCGGGTTTGACTTATTTAGAGGAACAGTGGTTCGATGTCGTTAACGATTATTAAGTGCTTCCAATGGTTACTTTACAAGTTATTGACATTTTATTATAATCTTTTACCACATTTTCTAGGTTATTGGTATATTCTATACACTTGTAAACATTTATCGATAAACAATTAAAAAAATATTAATACTTTTATAATATTGTTTTTAAGGAATGGACTTGAGGTAAAATATGTAGATCAATAGGCCTTCGCTCAAGCCTAATCTCTGTAAAAAATTAAAAACAAAATTTAAATAAATGTCTTATACACACAAACTATAAACTTTTAAGCCATAAAATAAATAAATAAATAAAAAAGTTCTTTATTTATTCTGGGACCTTAAGTCCCTTAAGAATAAAAAATAATGTACAATCAGGGGCCATCAGAGCCTCAAGATGGTTATGAAATATTATTAAATATAATAAAATAGTAATTAATAGTGATAACAAATAAAAATTAAGCTTAGAAATATTGACAAAACGAAACAGAAATATTTTGATTCATTTTGTGAATCAATTGTGTAAAAACAATAAAATTTCGTGTACATAAACTTTTGTATTTTATAAGACTATTAAGTGGCTCATGACAGTTTTCATAGATCTGGATGGACAGTAGGTAGTTAAATAAGCGATATTTGAAAGTGGAAAGGGTGTTTGAGTGGCGAATGGTGTAAGGGATGGAGTTCCATAGGGACGAGGATCGGATTAGGAATGATCTGTCAAAAGCAGTGGAGCAATGAGGACTGTACAAATATGATGGACGGGAACGGGTTTGGCGGGTAAGAACAGAGGATTTGAGCTGAAGAAGTTGAGAAATGTAAAGTGGGCGTTGGGATTTCAATGGTTGGTAGAGAAAGGATGCCAGAAAATACTAGCGACGGTAGGAAGGAAAGAGCTACTTTAACTCGGCGTAAAATTGTGAAACATGTGCGTTCCTGGGGATCCCGAAGATAAAACGAATGTAGCAGTTAAACAGTCTTTTGAGTCTGGCCTTGAGATCACCAGAAACACCCCTATACACAGCAATAGTCGAAGTGGGGGTAGATAACGGAAGTAACTAGTAATTTGCGGGTTTCGAAAGGAAGAAGATAGCGAACGTAATTAAGACGTTTTAGGATTGGGGTGGAGCGACGTGAAATTTCGGATACGTGGTTTTTCCAGGATAGGGTTTCATCGAAAATGACTCCGAGATTTTTGACTGAGGGATAGAATTTGATAGGATCACTTCTCAGGAAAAGTAACAAATATAGAGAAATGCCATTAACAGGCACACAATCAACGATACCTTCCAACCCATGATATTTTTACTTATAATACTAGACGATATAAAATAACAATGACACTATATTCACTGATTTCTTAGTAATAATGGTCAGTTAACACAGTCGGGCGCATTAGAAATATTTATAGAAAATTGGGTGGTTCGGCCATGAGGAACGTATGGAAAGTGACCATCTTCCAAAGAAACTACTTTATGAAAGGCCTGGTGGAGCACTTAAACGAGGTCGTCCGACAATGAGATGGTTGGATGACAGAGAGGAGGACTTGAAACAATCAAAAGTCAGAAGATGGAGGAACGTTGCTGCCGATAGACTAGTTCGGCGAGCGATTTGTGACCAGTTCCCTATCCTTGGAGGGCACTCGCGCCATAAATAAATAAATAAGAAACCACTCTTCAGCGTAATAAAGTCCATTGTTTTTAACTACTTTCATCCATCTTTTCGCGATTAATTGGATCTCACTGGTCATCGATAACATTACTTTGGTTTAAGGCTACGAATTCAACAATTTCGATGCCGTTATTACCAAAGATTCGACCTTTTAAATGAGCCTTTGAGATAGACAAACCATAAACTGATGGTGCAATGTCTGGATTATACGCAGGAGGGGGTAAAACGTTTACTCCTTTAAATGTTATATAATTTTTCCGTGGACGAATATGATGTGTAGGGGCATTGTCGTGATGCTAAAATAGCTTAGTTCCTGTTTAGCACAGTCAAATAAGGATTTCACCTCGGAAATGAACCAATGAAGCTGAATTTTTGCATATACCTTTGTTGTTTTTTTTCTAAATAAGTCGTAAAAAGTCACCGATTTCAGCACGTTAGCTTCATTAGATATTCAAGGTTAAAGGTAAAAAAAAAACATTATTTTTTTTCAAACATTTCGATTTCTATGAATCGGGCGCCAATCACGAAAGTTGTAAAACTTGTAGATAATAATATTCTCTATAATTTTTGTTCCATTCAATTTTTTTTTAGGATTAACCGTTTTCGAGATATAGCGCGGAGAAGGAGAAGCGGGCACCGGGACTTTGAGGGGACTTGATCAAAGTTTTATATACAGGCTCTTATAGCAAATTTAACTAGCTTTCAGATGAAAAAAATATATTTTGGATCGAACTATTAGTTCCGCAGTTATAGTTATAGTTATAGTTATAGTTATAGTAAAAGAGTGCCGAAAAACGTGTTTTCGTGGAGAAGCGCGACCAGTTTCCGGCGGACCCAGGACATTAATCTTGACTTTTCCACCCTGGTAACCAGTAGAATAACCCGTTTTCCCTGTTCTTCTTAAAATACATAAGGACGTTTATCTCCAATAAACAACAGCATCACCAAATATGAAACCTGAAACAAAGTTATACAAAAGGACATTTGTAATACCTATCTGATTTAAAGTGCTATGATCTGTCATAGTTTATTCGGGTTTACCTTAGATTACGTCAGTCACGCACTTCTCACAGGTAATGCAATAATAATATGTAAAGCGTGAGTGAAAATCTCATTTCTTTTTTAAATTACAGATTTGTATGCATAAAACGTTGTTTAAATGTTATAACTGATCGTTTAATCAAATGCATATATTTGTCATTAAATTTATAAAAATTGATAGGAAAAAAAACCTTTAAAATAAAGTCTTCAGAGATGGAACAAAATCAATAAAATAATTATTTTAAGTTCGGCAATTTTTTTAATTTTTACAGTATAAATTTGATCCCAATAAACTTATTTTACAATATTATTAAATAAATATTTTTATTTTCTTATCAATAGGGGGAGCGTTGCCAAGTATTAAGGCAAGATGACGGGTTCGTATTCGGCTATAAATAAAACTTTGTAACAATAAATAAAAGGAAGAAAAATAGATCATTCTGAAAATATTACAAAACAAGATACAAAAGTAGTTATGATTTTAAAAAAAAAATTTCCTTTATAGTCATAAAATCTGATTCATTTGCATTGAGGTGATTAACAGTACGAAGATTACTCATGTTTAATCTTGAAGCTTCCTTCTGATAACAGATTATAATAATAAAATTATATGAATTGTTTTCTGTAAATGGTAAAAGTACTATCTATATTTGATTTAACTTCCTTTCAGTGATCAAAATCAATCTTACATTTGAGTTAAATGTATTTTTATGTTTTTTAAAATCTATAATAACTTATCAAGATTTAAAATATTTACTCTTTAATAAGCTTACAAAAATTTCAAAAAATATAGGTTAAGAGACCTTTAGATAATCATTAAATATATCAAAAGAAATACTTAACATGTATATATATATATATATTTTTTTACCGATCATTTATCTTAAGGCTTTAATTATATTTCTGAACTTCTGAAAATCCATTTGAAAAAGCTTGCTGTTAAAGTAAATTTACGTAAAAAATTTTCAAAAATAAAACGCCATTACCAATCCTCAGTATTATTACAAGGTTCCTCCCTTTTATAATCTCTATTAACTTTCATGTTATTGATTAAGAAATTATCCGACTAATTTTTGGCGATCTCAAAGAATATTGTAGATGACAGAATGTGATTTGTTTTTTTACCTACATACTGGCTTAGACATATCATCGTCACTATGTAAAACTAACGAATGCTAAAAATCACTATTTTTTATTTCTATTCTGTATTCTACAAGGCTTAATCTGATCGGCAATTAAATTTAAATGACGTCCGATAAACGGGAACAATATTTAAAAAATTTTCATGAAAGTGGAAGAGTTCATAATAAATAACTAAATTGTCGACTTAAAATCCAAGGTGTACTGTTAAATGAGATGGCTGTACAGCCTCATTTGATGGGGCTATTTCTTTAATATAATATGATACTAATGAGCTGTTTCTGTATATTAATACAGCAAAGTCATGTACGATCGATTATTTCAAAAACTAAAAGTAAACTTTTTGGACAAATAGTTTACAATTAAAAGGACAATGGAGTACGATGATGAAACTTATATCACGTCGATGTCCATCATTTTGTGTTAATTAAATCCCAAAAATCATATCCGTTTCGATCCGTGTGTCATTATTATCCCCTCCCAATCGAAACCGTTCCTTTTTGTAATTTATTACGTCACACTGTTTTAGATCTGGTGGTGGTTTTTCAGGTACATGATGTAACTTCAGAAAATGATGTATGCTCTTGATGATGTTTGTCACGATGTACAAACTTGTACAACGCTTTCCGTAAATATTTATATGTTGAATAATAATATACCTATAATTTTTAATGTTTTTGTTTATTTCATTTTTAGTTTAATTTAAAATAAGTTTTTTATTCATATACTTAATTTATTTTTATATTTTTGAGTATTAACATATTATTAACCTATTATACCGAAATAATTTATTTTACACAAATAGTACCAACCATCAAAACAAAAGTCATTGATCATTAAGGTAGTAGGGCATTTTTTTCATCAATCATCATCATCTTTTTTTAAATATTAGCTAGTCCACTTTCAATTTTTTAAATATTTTTTCCCATGGTTGCACTTCATTTAGAACATGTTTCGGTAATGAAATAATTTTGGCCGCCAACTCTTTTTTGCCTTCAACTCGTTGTTAGTACATGATGGCAAACATCATCAAGAGCATACATGATTTTCTGAAGTTACATCATGTAACTGAAAAACCACCACCAGATCTAAAAAAGTGTGAAGTAATAAATTACAAAAAGGAACGGTTTCGATTGGAAGGGAGGGGAGGGGGGTAATAATGAGGCACGGATCGAAACGGATATGATTTTTGGGCTTTAATTGACACAAAATAATACACATCGACGTGATATAAGTTTCATCATCGTACTCCATCGTCCTTTTAAATGTAAACTATTTGTCCAAAAAGTTTACTTTTAGTTTTTGAAGACTTATTTTTTAAAAGTCTTCAAAAATGCGCTTAATCTTTAAATAATCGATCGTACATGAATTTGTTGTATTAATATACAGAAACAGCTCATTTGTACCATATTATATTAAAGAAATAGCACCATCAAATGAGGCTTTACAGCCATTCCATTTAACCGCACACCTTGAATTTTAGGTCGACAATTCAGTTATTTATTATGAACTCTTCCACTTTCATGAAAATTTTTTAAATATTTTTCCCGTATAGTGGACATCATTTAAAACATATTTCTGCAATAAAATAATTTTGGCCGCCAAAATAGATTTTTTTCCTACTGTGCGCTGGTAAAAAAAACAAAAACAATATCAGCCGAACGATGCCCAATTATAACGAGAGAAACAAAAATATTACCAATGTGTTGCGAATGAAAATAGGAAACCCGAAATTTAATTTAAAAAAAAAATATAATATATAATAAAATATATATATATATATATATATATATATATACACATATATAAGTATATATATATATTTACTCTCAGAGTATATAAATATATACATAAAAAAAATGGTGAAAAAAGAAACATAAAAAAGAATTTAAAAAATGTGGTGAGAAAAGTAAAAACAAAAAAAAACTCCTATAACTACTAACATAAATTATACTCTATTACTAAAACTAATAACAAATTAAATTTCATG
Source organism: Euschistus heros (assembly GCA_003667255.2). Classification (NCBI taxonomy): domain Eukaryota; kingdom Metazoa; phylum Arthropoda; class Insecta; order Hemiptera; family Pentatomidae; genus Euschistus; species Euschistus heros. The sequence continues at coordinate 1,912,369 of RCWM02000110.1, forward strand.
GATAAAACAAAGAAGAATTCTTGATTCGTTACTTAATTGAATGTTGAATACTTAAAAGACGTTTTATAAATGGCGGCAGCGTCCCCAAAATTAGGTGTGAAGGCAGAGGTGAGAGAAGATACCGCCCAGACGGTGAATGAAGAAGATCGCTGTGCCTAAATAGCGCTTCTAACTGTCTTCCATGGAGGTCAGGCTCAGACTGAACTTTGCTACTGTCTCTGGCGACAATCATATGTTTTCTTTTGTTTTATAAAACAGCTGTTATAATTAAATACATAAGTTGAACCATTACATATATAGGCTAACTAAGCTGAAATATCGATATCTATTTACAAAACATGGTATTTATTAGTAAGTATAACATAATTTCTTTCTTAATATGAAAGATGAAGTAAACAAAATTACTATAAAAAATTAAATTATCGTGCTTTAACAGCCAGGAAACAGTATATCCTTACCAAAGAACTGATTACAAGATTCTTGATGGGTTGTAGTGGTACAGGTCTTTGTTTTTTTTACTAAAACCGAGTAAAACTCAAATGTGTATTTAGGTTAAACAAATTCTGTGAAATCGAGATTATCAAAAAGGACTAATTAGTAACGACCTGTTTTCCCCTCTCAATATTTTGATAATAATGATGCAATCATAAACCTGTAATTTTTTTTAAAAATAAAAAACTCTTTCGACGGGTGGGATATCAGCTGAATTTTTATCTAGTAAAACAACTTGGTGTGGCTGGGTCGCTCACTAGTAGTTTCCATTATTTCTTCCTTTACATTATTTTGACTGTTAACTAGGGTTTCGAGGTAGATAAATAATTTGACCCTTTAAAATATATACTTTTATTAACACCTATTAGCTGATATTGTTCTATCTCTGATATCTTTATTAACTTCAGTTCTTAGGGTTCAACACACAGTACAGTCTAACAAACCGTGACAGAACATTTTTCTTTTATTTCTCATACATACACACTACCTCTACCATGCTATAAGATTGAAGATGTACATAAATCTAACTTGATGGAGAATGATTTAATTTTATCCAAAATAGTTGATAGTACTCGTTTACTTCTTTTCACCCTGAACTTAATAAAAAATTAATACTTATTATCGATGCAATAATATTACACATAAGTGACATTATTACATATGCAAATCAACCAGTTTATTGCTTAGTGGAAAAAATCACTAATATTCCTTTGTTTAAGTAACCGAGAGTTTATCTGTCATTGATCCTTTTATCGTTTAAAAAACATCTAATCTAACGATGTTGCATCGGGCAGAACTGATCCAACATAAGTAAGTATTAATTTGTTATTAAGTTCAGTGTGAGAGGAAGTCAATTATTTTGGATAGAAGTAAATCATGTATCATTCTCCATCAAGTCAAATTTTTGTACATCTTTAATCTTATAGCATGATAAGATCTTTCTCATCTTCCATCTTCCGGATATGTACGCGCATATTTACTGGAAAACTACCGAAAAAAAAATTGGCTCATTTTATTTTGGGGATTGAATGTATTGTCAAAAAAAAAAAAAATAATAATAAATAAAAAAATGATAACAATATTACACAATAAAATGAAAAAAAAAATATAGTAGGCTCGATTGATCGATACTCGGTTATTCGATTTTCGAATATATATATCCATCGGTGAAGCTCATTGCGGCTGAAAATATCGAAGGGCACCTTCAACTGCTTTTAAAACTTCACTGTGGCTCATTTTCGATTCTTTCTTGTGGTTATCGGGGTCATCGCTTTCGGAGTCCATCTCTTCACATATTCGAGACTATGTCATCATATGGAAGAAGGAGTTCATTGTCATCCAGCACCATCTAATCTCCTACATTCTACATTGAATCCTTTTCGTTTAAAGAAATTCATTATTTTCAGTTGTTCGCGGAGGAAGCCAGATGGGTTATCGAGCAACGATTTGCGGGACTGTACTGTACTTGAATTTTCAAGTCCTGTTACAGTTCTTCGACGTGTTAATGTGTCTTAATTCATGAGTAGTATAGACATTTTTTTAGGTATCTTGCTCCCTAGAATCACCTACATTTTTCTTTTCTTTTTAGTTCCTGTTTATTTGTGACCAGCTTCTTTTCTGCCAGACTGGAAGACACGGAGCAGACAGATATGACGAGAGAGCCGCTCCAGAGACCCGCTTTGCTCTAGGTCAAGGGCCGGTGTGGTGGGGGCAGCTCGGGCCCGCCAGTCGGTAGTCAACTGCCGTCAGTAGAGTGGTCTTCTCTCAGTGTCCTCTCTCTCTGTAGTGAACTACGTCTGTCTCTGTAGTTACCTCCGAGTACGTATTCAACATCATCAACTGTTATCGCATCTGTGGCGTCTCTTCTAGAGGTGAGTACCAGTGTCATTGTCAATTTTTTATTTATACGAAATTTCTATAATTTTATACTATCAGTTCCCAAAAAAAAGCGATTTAATTTTCTTTAAAAAAATCAGTTCTATCTACCAAAAAAAAAAAAAAAAAAAAAAAACCCATAAAATTATAAATATATAAAATTTTAAGCGTTAAAGAAAAACCCATTTTTTTTTTTTTTTAATTTAAAATACTATTACACATGACAGTCAGCATTAAAAAAACTAATGCAAGCCAAAAATAACAAAAATTGTTTACCGTAAAGGTAAATGTTTACCTAGCATGTGATCCGGACACGTGGATGTTATCACAGTTCCAACCTGATGCTTTAAGTCTCCACTTGCATCGACACTAATTGTTTTTATTACTATAATATATGTAATTATACGTAATTATAAACTTAAATTCACTTTATTTGTCTTTATTTACTTTTAGAGTTAAAGAAGAGAAAATATCGAAAGTTAAATTAATTTTTTGTTAAATATTTTATAGAAATTTAATTACATAACTTTATAAATGTTTACGTTTTACAAGGATTTTAAAATAATTGAAACTCAATATTTCATTATCAAGACCTTAATTATCATCGCACATTTTCCAATCTTTGATAAAGTTAAACTATTAAAAAAAAAATTAGCTTAGTTATTGAATATTTTACTACAACTTAATAATTAATCAGTTACAAGCCAGATCTTTATTTTTATAAATAATTGTGAAGTAGAAATGCAAAAGTTTGTAAGATGCAAAAAGTCGAGAAAAAAAAAATTGAGCTGAAAGTGAAGTTCCTTTGCCAATGTAACGAAAAACTTATAATTAAACAAATCAATCATTAAATTATATTAAATGATGTAATTTTGTTGATTCTTTATATTTATATATTTCTTCAACTTAATCGGTTAATTTCATCACAAATCATCATGATGTTATTATGTTTATTTTAAGAACATTTCTAAAAAACATATCAGAAAATTTAACAGTTAAAAAATAACAGTACCCTATTACATGAATTTGATAACATAGATTTGTTCATTTTTCTTTTTTTATGTCTCTTTTTTGTTATTGGCCAGTAAAAAAATAAAATAAAAATTATAAAATATTATGTAATAAGACAAATTATCACGGTTACCCGATGCGAAATGTTTTAATCACAATTAATTAATTTTATATACCATTCTATGGTTTTTAAGAATTTCTTTACTATGCGACCAATGATTTTTTTTTTTTTTTTTAAATTACGTCTTTTGTTCAAAATTATCGTCTGTTCAATTCGTCAATTTCATCTTATAATTTATTAAATACTTTTTAGCTAAATTATTAATGATTAAATCCCATCCATCTCCAATTTCAGATTTCTAAAAGTTATATTGCATATCTGTTTTTGTTAACCGTTATATCACTGATATTATTAGTTGAACTTAAAACAAAACAAACTTAAACTTATAAGAAAATTTGTATCCGAGTTTTAGATTGACTAGATAAATAAACCTTTGAGGCCACTGAAAAGAAAATGGCCTAAGGATCTTCTAATTTATACCTTTTATTCAAGTGCTGCCAATGGCAGTTGCTATGCAAGTTATTTTAATTATGTTTCCTCACATTTTCTTAATATTGACATTTTATAAAGTCTTAAATATCAATAGATAAATTAAAAAAAAAAGTATATATATTTATTACAATGTCTTACAATGACCCAATTTCGTAATGTGGCCCTATATTCTTCTTACCTAACTGTACTTCAGACAGTCAAGTATATTATTAAAAAAGAACGAAGAAATTTATTGTATAATGTTGAATTTTATTTATGTTATTTTATGTTATTTATTTTAAATTAGAGCGAAATCTGAATTAACCTGGAATTAATTCCGAACAGTATAGCTATAAAATGATTAGTATATTATAAGAGTAAATTTTGTAAAAAACTATTAATTTATTTAGCGATGGATCCACGGTATAGATCTTGACCTTCGCAACATGGCCAGAATAGGTTGGTAACCAGTAGGATAACCAGTCCTTCCTGCCCTAGTTGGACTACATAAATTATAGGAGGACGTTAAAATTATATTATGGGGGCTATGATGGCCGAACGCGATGGGGTCTTACATGAAACAGTAAGGAAGGTCGTGGATTTAATCACCACCTGGTTCGTTTGATTCCAGTGGTCCGGTTGATGGCGGTGGTACAGAGAAGTGAATCTCAGCCATTCCGATCTGTCTAGAAAAGGTTGTTAACCTGTTAGATAACCTGACCTTCCTCTACAAGTTGCAGTATATAAGGAAGTTGCGACTCAACACTAATTTTATATTTTACAAAGAATTGTATTTTATTTTGATACTATATGTATTTATAACCATTTTATTTATATGGAGAAATGATTCAATAACAAAATTCTATAAATAATATGGATGTGACGATTCCAAATGTTTATTCTCAATTCAAACGATTCTTGAGAAAATAATTTGGAGTATCGATGAATGAAGAATCCAAATTCAATTCTTTGGAAACAATCAATACTGCTGACGACTGTAGTCTTATGATACCTAATTATTTAATTATAATATATATTTAGATTTACTTCAATAATGATAAAAGAAAACTTTTTATAAATATTTTTGATATTTAATCGCAGATTAATTTCGATTGTACTAAATCCCAAATACATAGTACAAAATTTATAACAATTCTCTTAAAAAACCGAGCATTACTACAACAAACTTAATAGTCCAGTCAATGAGTGCTGAAATGAGGGACGTAGAGTGCATGGAATATGCGATAATTTTTGACTTCATAGCTTCGTTAGGAATAGTTGGAAGGTAAATATACTAAAAGTCCCCGCCGCTGAAGGGTAAGCTAACGGTGGGGGGGGGGGGGGGGGGGAGAAGTTTCATTTTTTTGGTTTGTCGATAATATTTCGAAAACTGTTGACTCTAGAAAAATATGTTTAAAATCAACATAAAAGCTAATTAAATTTACTATAAAATTTATTATATATAAATTTGTCTTAATTCTAACCGTTTACGAGATATACGTTATTGAAAATAGGTGATTTTCGATATACTAAATAGGTGATTTTCGGGAAAAAACAAATGTCACCTCACTATTTGTCAAACTTTTGCTTCTACAACGTTCCACAATCGTTTCTCAGAAAAATGTCATAATCAAAATTGTAGAGCATTAAATAAAAATAAAGAAATATATGAAATAATAATTATAACATAAAATACAATCGTATATATATGAACGTATAAAAGAAAGAAAGAGAAAAAAAAAGTAATTCTAAGTATTCATTTGATTATTGACATCTTTGCGGAAGATTGATTGTCTAAAAGGTACAGGAATAGATTATTTTTAAAGGAAGTTATGGAAGCTGCTTTACGAATAGAAGTGGGTAGGGAATTTCAGAAGGTGGTAGCACGAATGATGAAGGATTTGTCAAAGGAAGCGGTTTTATGTGAGGGTATGTATAGGTTAAAAGGTTGGGATCTAGTGTTTAGGAGGTGGATAGAAGAACGCAGAGTTAATAAATCAAGAATATAGGAAGGGTTTTTGGTTTTTAGACATTGGAATAGGAAAGTACCCAGAAAGTATTGCCGTCGGAATTTAGTAAAGAGCCACCCAAGCTCAGAATATTGGCAAGTTTTATATTATATACTTAATAATCCACAAAATCCATCATGATTGCAATTTAAATGCTAATGATTTTAGTTTATCGAAATCTAAGGGATTATTTATTCAGGAAATGAGTTAGTTTGGTACGGAAATAATTTTACAACTTGATTACATTTTAGAGGCAATAATGGAGTTTTAATCGTACGGGCAAAAGGAATTCCTTCTGTGGCCGTTACGTTAATTTACTCTTCTAATTACAGTTTAACGTTCACGTTATTTATCCTAACTTTATTGCTGCGTTTGTCTTTTCGGTCTTCTTTTGTTTCGGAGTTGAATCATCACTCCAATATTCGCGAGAAATTATTATCAAATATAATTATTTAAAATTAGCAAAATAAATTGAATAACTTTTTGCGTTAACAAAAAGCAATATATAAATATAAATTTGTATGTGATGAATATTACGGTAAAGTAGTTAATAATCATTATGATGGTTATTAGAATTAACGAAAAGTTGGCAATGTTTGTTTTTTGGGACTAAACGTCCTTATCTATTCCAAATAGATCAGAATCTTGCTGCACTACAGGTTATCAGCCTATTCTAACAAGAGTGGAAAGGTCGGGATTTATTCCGTGGGTCTGACTTGAAATTGATTTCGTCCAGCCTCAACTAAGACCCTAGTTGGATTAGTTCTTATGAAACGAAATGTAACAAATAAACTCTTTCCTTTAAGAAATAAGGCTAAGCCGGGATTTATAATGATAACAATGTCTTTCAGACACACGTCTGTCTTCAATTCGTACAACCAATAAGAACCTATCTCGGTGAAGCTTTTTTAAAAGATCAAATGAAATTAAGATAAGTTGGTATTTACAAGAAAGAAAATTCATATCACTCATGGTTATGCCTATTTGCCATAAATCATTTATAAACCTATAAACTTCTACAGTGACCTATACACTTCTACAGTGATATTTTGTAAAATTTTGGCGATAAATTCAGTAACACAAAACATTATTTTATCAGAATGAAGATCAGCCATCTTCAAGGTAGGGGGTAGACCAATTCTTAAAATTAATATAAAATGGGAAGGATGGCTTTCATAAAGCCAATGGTCTCAGCAGACAAATAATTTTTTTAAAATAAATTTGTAATTCTGAGTGATTATAATTTTTTTTTTTTTCATTTATTGATATTTACAACTGTACAAAATAATATACAACAAGTAAATGTGTTGACAGTGAATAAAATGGCATGTAAATAACCTGTGAAGAACTAATCACTAGTAGCACTTCAATAAAATCTACACTAAAAGGTCTCTAGGCCATCTTCTTGCTTGAGGAGGAAGCAAGTTGGGAGACTAGGGGATTGGAGTGGTTATGGAGCTTACTATGGAAGGATAGGTTTGGGTTAAAGCATAAACATATGGAACATTAAGATCTTTATGGATGAGTTTATTGATCACAAAGTAAGGAGCATTGAGGATTTTTCGAAGGATTTTGTAAGGATTGGATATGAGATGGATTGGATGGTTTAGTCGAACCCTAAAGCTTAACTCCGTACGTCCAAATAGGTCTAATCACTGCCATGTAGATGAGTCTTTTGTAATTAATTGGGAGCTTTGAACGTTTGTCTATTAAGTTTTGAAGTAGTCTGTAACGACGGGCAGTTTCTTGTCGTTTTAGTCTTGTATGTGGATTCCAAGTTAGACGTTTGTCCAAGTGGAGTCCTAGGTAGCGGATCTGTTCAACAGGGATCAGTGGAATATCATTAAGATTAAAATGACTTAAAATTGAAATCGTTTTATTTATTTAACATCATTGATTATTTGTAATACATAAATACAATATATTTTTGTCCTAAAGTACTATTTTTGTAAAGTTAATATAGAAATTATTACTATTTAAGTCGTGATCTGTAGGTTGTAGTAATAACAGATGATGCCTGACTTAGGCGAAACGTCAAATTAACAATTTTTTTATGCTGAGACCATTGGGTTTATGAAGGTCCCATCTTATTTTAACAAAACTTTAAAAACGTGTTACTTGCTTAGTTTCAGAAAAGAGCAACTTGATAGACGTGTATAGATCCTGGTAATGAGATAATCAAAAAATTAGTTCCACATTCTTTTAGTACATTAATATAGGTATAATAATAAAAATTGGCATCTCCTCTGAGATATTCATTCATAGATTTTTCCCTAATTTGTTCAATTTTTTTTAAAATATTATTTTTTTTATTCCATCTACTTATTTATATTATTTTCCTTGTTTTCTTTTTTTTTTTCTTTCCTCTCTTTTGTGTTTATTTTTTCGACGGTTGTTAGTTTTAGCTCTGATGATGGATGGCTACCAATGATTTAGCTGAAACGTTGGCAAATAAAATAAAATATGTTTTTTAATATTGCCTAAATATTTTTTGACTGATCCCACCGAACATCTCTTTCAGTAAATTCACTCAGTCACTCAGCAAAACTATTCAAGTTTTTAGAATATAGTATTTTTTGAAAATATTTTGTTAATCATATTTTAATAATTGTTTGATTCCTAGATTGGATTTGAAAAAAAGGACATCCACATTTTTATTCAATATTTGTAAGTTCCTTTCACAACCGTTGGCTCAGTAACAGCACGTCCTTACCTGAGTACTGAACCCAAGGCCCTTCATGGGTTGTTAGTGCTACAGGTTTTATTTTATTTTAATTATTTAAGTTTCGATTAATTTTATTATGATTGTAATATTTTTTTTTTCTTCTTCGGTATTTACGACATACAATCTTTGTAATAGCACCTTAGCCATTTCTAAATTGAAGAGAAAACCATTTAATTGCCCTTTAATGTTTCCCTCCGGGACGTAAATGGAACGCCGTCTGGGAGTTTCTTTTGATCTTGACCTCTGAAATTCTTCCCCGGGTTTCTCTGCCCGGAAAATGGCGATCTGTTTTGTGTTTGTGCAAAGGAGTAATTAACTTTTTGATTGCATGTTTGTGATGTGTGTTTTAACTAGAAAATTATCTTTATAACGTGTGTGGCACAATTCCAGTTTGCAAGGGTGCTGTAAGAGACTGTTTTAGACTTTTGTGACGACCTAAATAAGCATAAATTATTATTTGTGAGTATGACACCCGCATAAACTCACAAATCGATTCCGATGCTCACCTGTTTATTACCATTTCTTTAGTTTCAGCTGGATTGTATTGTATATTTTTTTTTGTCTTATGTTGATATATTCTTATATTCTTTTCTCAAAGCTAAGAACGTGAAATAGAAGTTAATAACATTATTTCCAACATATGACTTTTAGTGTTTTATGTATTATCTTTATTTCCTTAGGGTGCTGTCCTGTTTTACAGTAATGCATAAATTATTATTTGTGAGTATGACACCCGCATAAACTCACAAATCGATTCCGATGCTCACCTGTTTATTACCATTTCTTTAGTTTCAGCTGGATTGTATTGTATCGTGTCTTATGTTGATATATTCTTATATTCTTTTCTCAAAGCTAAGAACGTGAAATAGAAGTTAATAACATTATTTCCAACATATGATTTAGTGTTTTATGTATTGATATTTCCTTATTTCCTTTACAGTAATGTGAGAATGTGTATAAGAAGTAAACTCATTTCTATTAATATTGATTTGAATTTTATAATACTTATATCATTGCAGATAGGTGATTAAGTGGTTTTTATTGAATTAATAACAGGATATAAGGGACATATTTACAATAGACATTCTCTGTAACTCTCGAATAAGTCTCAATAGGATCTTGATGACGGACTTTATATATATATATATATATATATATATATATATATATATACACATATATATATACACACATACATATACAAGTTTTTTTTTTTATTATACTTTTTTCGTTTCCCCCTATCTACGTAACTACGTAATTTCAGGTCAAGAGGTATCTCCACTTGGTGACACCCCTCTGACATTTCTATCAATTCCAATTTTTTATGTATGGTTATCGCCAGCATATTTATGTATGGTTATCGCCAGCATATTTATGTATGGTTATCGCCAGCATATTTATGTATGGTTATCGCCAGCATATTTATGTATGGTTATCGCCAGCATATTTATGTATGGTTATCGCCAGCATATTTATGTATGGTTATCGCCAGCATATTTATGTATGGTTATCGCCAGCATATTTATGTATGGTTATCGCCAGCATATTTATGTATGGTTATCGCCAGCATATTTATGTATGGTTATCGCCAGCATATTTATGTATGGTTATCGCCAGCATATTTATGTATGGTTATCGCCAGCATATTTATGTATGGTTATCGCCAGCATATTTATGTATGGTTATCGCCAGCATATTTATGTATGGTTATCGCCAGCATATTTATGTATGGTTATCGCCAGCATATTTATGTATGGTTATCGCCAGCATATTTATGTATGGTTATCGCCAGCATATTTATGTATGGTTATCGCACGCATATTTATGTATGGTTATCGCCAGCATAGATTTTTCATTCCCTTTAAAAAATCCTAAGATCATTTGCCGGGCAGCAAAAATAGTAAATGTAAATTACAAATTCTATTTGTTTTGTTATTAGGAAAGGGTTCTTAAACTCCAGAACATGCTACAATTCTCTTTCTAGCTTCCATGAGACCACCTTAAGTGATAGTACATGAGACAAGCTTACAAGTGGCGATGAAATCTCAGTTTCGATTATTTTGGACATTCCCCCTTCTTGATAACACCCTTCATTTGTTTTAAGCGTCATAGTTTCCATGACAATATTATTTGATTTAAGGCCGGTTAAAAGGACAAATCCTAACCAATAGGATGTGGCGGGGAAACAGTCATGTCGAATCGAAATGAAATCCAAGGTTAGATCGAAGAACTGATGGGAGAAGCATCATTTTGCGAGAACTGATAAAACAAAAGGTAACGTAGTAGGCAAGATGTCCGATCATGACTAGCTCCACTCCAGTTCGTTTTATTTTCCCCAAAACAACCTAATAATGTTATACTTGCGGCAATACGCCCTCTATTTTCTCGTGGAATTCATTGAAATGTATAAAACTTTTCCGTGTATTAGGCAAGTAAAAAATAAAGACTATAGTGACTAATGAAAAAAACGTCGCATAATGGGGACTTATAATAAATACAAAGAAATAGACGCGATGGCAAATAAAGAGAAAGTAAAATATATATATAATAATTAACTCGTTGAGATCGGTTTACTAAAACGAGTTGAAGGCATTTCGATTGGACAAGACGTACGTTTTGCTGTTTTCATGCCACGTCTTTTTAGATAGAATTTGTCCTATCCGACAAAACGTAAAATAAAACGAAGCGTGTAAACCGGCCTTTAGACTGAAAATACTTTTGACTGGCGGTAAATAAGCCATCTTGTACTCAATACAATAATTACGACAAACACTAATCATGCGATTCGAATAATTTCATTAGGTGGCGAAAAATAGAATAGTCTCTACCTGTTCAAGAAGGAAGTAAAAAAAAAAATTAAAAATATTTCTAAATAATTTTAAATCACAAGAGAAATAAATCACAAGACTAGAAGCGGCGTTGGACACCCGAAGCTTGGCATGGGACCAGCCACAGAGCTGAGAATTTAACAGGCCAGTAAAGTGAATAACAGCTGGTTGGGGGAGCTATTCACCTCCTAACTGCTCTATGCAGCCTTCTCTATAGTGTAAATATCATAGTCAACTGTCATGCCATTTTATGCAAGTGGAATGCCATCTCTTCCGCTATATCTTCTTATATTTATATCATTTTAATATGCCATTCTAAAAAGTTGATAAATATTTAAGTTTATTTCAGCGATATGTCAATATGATTCTCGATAACGGTACCGGTTCGAAATAATCGATTTTATACATCGATAACTCGGCTCAAAAATAATTTGCTATAGCAAAATACAATCTGCATGAAATCTATAAAAAAAGCTTAACAAATCGATTAAAACCAATGATTACTAAAGAAACATATTAGTATTTCAATTAATGTAGAAAATAGCATTTATTATCTACAAAATATACTATATAAGTTAATTTACGATTCAAGATGCAAAAAAAAAAAAAATTTTAAAACTTCATAGAAAAAAAAAATTGAATATATATTAAAGTGCCATATTTCAAAGTATTAGTATACATTCTAAACCTCCCGTGTTTATATGCTGGTATACAGAATCGCATATTCATTCCATCGTATATTAACTCGATTCTCGAAATCGATACACCTCGGTTTAAAAATAAATTGATATTATAAAAAATGCTTCATATTAAAGTTGAAATACCGAACCAATCTATTAAAAACAACAATTATAAAGAAACATAAAAAGCTAGTGTCATTTATTATCTACAACCTAAAATATATCAGTTAATTATAATTCAGATAATATCAAAAAAAAAAAAAAATAAAAATAATTTTGCAAATTCTTATTTAAGGACAAACATATTCCAAAGGTTCAAGTTTCATTTGTTAGCTTATGCAGCTGTTAGTCGTAAACCTGTTTCTTTATTTTCTAATATACAATACGCTTGCAGTATCAATGCTTGAAAAAAAAAAAAAAATGTTTTGAATTCCATACACTGAAAATTAATTTGGAAAAATATCTTTTATAACTTAATTTTTTTTTAGTCATTAGGGAAACCATTTGTCAGCAGTATCGATTGGTTCCTAGGAATCGACTTTGGATTATATCTGGGCCCGATTCTTTTCTCGATAATTGACTTTTGGGACTACCGCATTTATTATAAATACATACTCAAACATTATCTTTGTACCTGAAAATAAACGAAGTTTGTTCGCTCTAAAAATTATAAAATACATATATAAAAATGTCTGTATAATGTTTCTCGAAGTTTTAATATATTATTTCTGACTGCTATTCAAGTCAAAAAGGAAATAAAATAAAACGTTTTTGGTTTGTTATAGTTTAGATACTGCTGTGTTGGATTTAATGTTTTCTGTTTTTTTATCGTTAATCTCTTCTTCAAAAAAATGGAACAATAGCTAAAAATATTGCATTCATCTCAAATAAAGATAGTATAGAATCCTTGATCACACACGATAAGCTCAGCTTTATTATACAAAAGATAAACTCCTTTGTAAAAGAGGAACAAATCAAAATGATATTGTTTCCTTTGTCCTTTCTTCGTAATATGCAATATGAAAATGTAATATAGAAAACCGAAACATCTATAAGAAGAATGCTTTGATAATAATTTTGAGATATATTGTTTTATGCCAGATATAACATACTATATTAATGATGTATCGTTACCAAAATTTTATTGATACCGATAGCTATAAAATCGATTCTTGATACCGGATACCTGGAGTATACCTAAAAAAAAAAGGTTATGTAACACATCATAATCCATACTAGAGATAAAATAGCTAATAAAATCTATTAAAGAAATAATTATTCAAAATAAATTAGCGACTAGGAAATGTTTATATTCCTCAACATGTAATGTATGAGTTAATTACGTTACGAAAACAAAATTATTAATTTAAAATAAAAATTTATTTAACAAGATAAATGTTCAAAATGTTCTTATTACTAAAACAATTAGGATTGATGAATTAATTTCCAATAGAAGTGGCAATTAATTCATCAATACTAATTGTATTGATCCTTTTATACCGACATGCGTACCTCAAGTATTGCTATAATCGTTTACTAAACCCTGTAGGATGCACTCAATTTTTTTTAATTGTGCATCGAAAACCAGTATGATCGTGTAATAAAAAAAAAAAAATCTTTGTTCTCACATAACATAAATCCCACAAGAATTAAAAATAAAAAACTATATTAAAATGGTAATAATCTCAAACTGCATTTAATTCATTAGTACTACAACTTCGGCAATTTTTAATTTTCTAATATCGAATACATATATTCAACTATTCAATTTGATACTTTATTAGCAGTAGAAATGCTTGATTGTTGAAGCGAATGGGTTTAGGTCCTGTGATAGATTTGTAATTAAATTATATAAAATTAAAAAAAATATCATTAAAAAAGATTTTTTTTTAAAACTATTTATTGATATTTACAACTGTACATCAATATACATCAAGTAAATTTGAGGAAATGATTATAATGACATGTAAATCACTTGTGAGGAACTACTCACTAGTAACACTTCAAAAAATGTTCTACATTAGAAGGTCTCTTGGCCATCTTCTTTTCAGACGCCTCGGTGGGTTATCAGGTATCGAATGAGAAGCAAGTTGGGAGACTAATGGATTCGTCTGGAAGTGAAGTTTACTATGAAAGGATTGGTATCTGGTTAGGGCTAAAACAGCAACATATGGAACATTGAGGTCAATATGGATAAGTTTATCCGTGAGAAAGTAAGGAGCATTAAGGATTTTTCGAAGGATTTTGGATTGTAAAGATTGGATTCGAGAAGAATTGGATGGTTTAGTGGAGCCCCAAAGCTCAACTCCGTATGTCCATATAGGTCTAATGTCTGTCATGTAAATGAGTCTCTTGTAATTTATTGGAAGCTTTGACCGTTTGTATAGTAAATGTTGGAGTAGTCTATAACGACAGTCCGTTTATTGTCGTTTAGTTTAGTCTTGTATGTTAAAAAAGATAATATGTTTCTGTATATATATATATTTTTTATTTAAAATTATTATTTAAGAGAAGAATCAATGATTATTAATAACACAACTAGACACCACAAAACCATCGTTAACGTTAGCATTATCACTAGGTTCCTAGGATGATTTAGGATCATAGATTTTCGATACCTATTATTTTATTTTGAATTGGAGGAATTGAAAATTGACGCAATAGTATTTTTCAATAAAAATTTTTCTTTATGTAATTGTAGCAGCCTTTTAAATGAGACTCTTTGTATAATCAATTAGAGAATACAAAAAAAAAAAAAAAAAAAAAAAAAAAAAAATAATAATATTTCTTGTACAAATTAGTTGTAAAATTATTGTTCAAAACAAAAAAAAAACTTTTGTTTTGAATTAATTGAGTATAATATAAAAGTCTAGTTCTTTGCCCATTGTGGAGTGCTGTAAGGTTCTTGAATAACTTTGTTATATTTCGCTGGTAATTATATAGAGCTAAGGGATATTATATAAGACCACGGAACAAAAGTTTCCCTTCATGGCAATGAATGAGATTTTTTTCCCTCTCTTTTGACAGCCTTAACAACCTTTTGAGTCCAGTTCTCTGTTATTCACTCTCTCGTGAAGTAGAAAAATCTAAAAAAAAAAAAAAAATGGACGCGAAGTGGAGGTTGCAGTTTCATTGATTCAACTTCTAATGAACCCTCATAATTAAAACCTACGTGTTTCTTTAATGAACTGGTAATTGAAATAGTTCTTAATTATTTCACATTATATTAATTGCACACCGTACTTACATCCGTAATGAAAGAGGCATAAATTAAAATTTCATTGTAAATTTTTTTTGTAGATCTTTGTCATTTATGAAAACATCTCTCATCAATTATGAATCATTGATGAAAAATAGAGAACTAAGTGCTTAAAATAAATTAGGATATTCATTTTTTTTTTTTTTTTTTTAATTTGAGAAAGAATTTACATCTATAAATAGTTTATATATAAGAGTAAATAAAGATCGCGAGCGAAATAAAGGAGGTTAGAGAGAGACGATGAAAAGACCGAAGTTCAATGCGTTTGCTCTAAGAGCGGGTGGTGCGCACCTTGAGAGGATCCAAATACCATCTAAAGAGATGAGAGAGAGAGAGATGGAGGATGAGTTCGCACGAGAGAAGAGAGAGAGAGAGAGAGAGAGAGAGAGAGAGAGAGATGTAGTGACTGGACGTCTTAAAAACATATGTTTTGTTTTTAAACAAATGACGAACTATAAAAAATGAAATTTATCACCTAAAATTGCAGAATAATATTCTAAACTACAAATTAATTTAGATTTTCATAATTGGAAAGGTGAAGAAAAGCAATAATAAATTTTAAAAAAAACTAATTCAATAATTCAAAACAACCAAACAATATAATTTTAAACCAAGCCTAAACAATTACAACAAAACTAATCAAAACAATATAGTAAAAAAAAAATTTGGGGGAAATTTGGCGCTGTGGGCTATAGCCCAGTCAGCCAATATATAAAGTGGGGCCTGCTCCTAACGAAGCTATGAAGTTAAAAATAATAGCATATTTCATGCAGTCTACAATATGTTTATTGACTGGACTACTTAGCGATAGGTTTTGGGAGGAGGGACGCTTATTTTTATAGAAGGAGGAGATAATGCAGTTGGGTTTGACTATGATATTTAATCCTTCCAATTTTGTCATGATTTCATTACAATCCTTCACCTGCCGTGGAGAGTTCTTGGCGTTAAATGAAGTGCTGTAAATAGCAATGCATACTTTTCTGTATCTCCAACAGTTTGAATGCATGAATATTGAGTAACAGTACAGATTATTTCTGTTGTATAATTGAGGAATTATCTAGTACATATATGATTTTTTTTGCAATAGTAAATATTCCCTCTGGTTCATGATTGATATATCAAAAAAGAGCAAGTGCTAAATTGAAACAAACTACCATCTGTCGAACAAACGGAGCGAATCGCTAATTCCAAAGGAAGGGGAGAAAGGTGTTGGTGCCTTCAATAGCCGTCGGTACCGGTTTGTCGCTCAACTTGACCGCCAAATCGCTCCAGTCTTCCAGTTTAACATCACTCCTCCATCCAGCCCCTCCTAGTATATATAATAGGTTTGTGAATATAAAAAATAAAATATTAGGTTGTATGGAAATTATTACAGCTTCATGGTTAAAAAAAAAAGTTCCGGAAAATTGTTTATTAATCAAATAACTCTTCATTACTCTTAATTACATTTATTTTATCGAATGAATAACTTTCTTATGCCCTGTGAATAAAATTTGAATTTTGAGATACATATTAACAAATCCTGAAAAGGAATTCTCAATCGAATTTGATTATTAAATGTGTGCCTCTTACAAATTGGTTCAGGTGTCTAAAAATTTGTAATCGGGTGGCGAGAGGTCTGGAGAGTAGAGTGGATGAGGCAGAGTCTCATAACCAAGCTCTTACTGTTCTCATAAGGTCATATGTGAGACATAAGGTAATGCATATGGTAACCAATTTTTTTTTCCTTTCCTATTGCCTTTTGAGGTGAACAATGTCGGAAGATTTTGCTTACTGAGAGAATCTCGGAAAGCTCTTGAATAGTTGTTCTAGGATATTCTTCGACGAAAGCTCTCAGAATATCTTCATCTAGGAACGGAGTTCTTCCACATACTTCCTTATCTTAAAAGTCTGAAATTTCCCTCTCGCAATTTTTTAAATCACCACCCCAGACTTCGTTAATGCTAATATCCAAGCATGCTAAAGAGGTATAGATTCATTTTCGTTTGAAATTCCTTAGTAAATGAAGACATCCATATAAAGAAATAATCAAAAACATAATCGATGAATTTGATATTCGAAATGAATGTGAGAGAGTGATATCATCTGATTTATTTAATTGAATTCATTGGTTTCTATCGGAATAGTATACTATTACCGAATCGATATTATTTTCAATATAATTTTTATTTTTGTAACAACTTTTGACGTAGATCTAGTGTTTCCTATATTGATATTTTGTTATACTTTCTCGGTTGGCACTACAAATCTTCCTAGAGACATTAATTGCTTGCATGAGCACAGGCATCCCTGAGGGATAACCCACCTCATGTTACTGTTAACCATGGTTTCTATGGTTCAGTGTTAGGCCACCCATACCTCGATCACCCGTGGGGCCAATTCACCAGTGCCCTTCCCATCGACGTACGTTCACATACTCGGGTTCAAGGACAGTGACAAATCGGCCTAAATCCACAAATTATGCTGTCTCAGGGTCAAACCTCAAACGGGCGACACCTCCGGGAGGCTACATCCATGAAGACCACCTCACGAATGTATCGATACCCGAAGATACACAGTGTATCTAATCCGAGTGATCGGTTGGTGTGAGGTGTCTCCAGTGGCCTGACGGCCCTCACATACTCGAGGGGTGGGAGTAATTGCCTGAGATACCCGGAACCATGTGGCTTAGTATGGTCACCCACTTCTAGCGGTCACCCATCCAAGTGCTTATCACGCTCGACTGTGCTTAACATTGATTACCTATTGTACATGCCTCTGCCCGTTTGGTAGCAATCCCGATCCCTGTATGTGTCATTTTGTCTGCAGATTACTTATAAATTCTAAAGAAATAAATCTTTTCTTCCAGACCGGAATCGAATTAGCTTTTAGCTCGAGCGCTTTTTAGTTCTACTCTATCCCAGTCTATAAATTTATTTTAATACAACTGTTTTGAACCTTGAGGCTGTTGGTGTAGGCTCGGTAACATTCTCAATACTAACTGTACACGGGATAAAGCAAGAACATTTTTCATATTTATGAAACGGTGTCGTGATTGCGGGCTCTGGCTACGTGAAAGGTGTACGGCCTACTTGCGCTGGGGAAGGGGTTTTTGCAAGAAATATGGACCTCGGGGTCTCATTAATTCTGGCAGGTATTCCTCAGGCACCTGAAGAGGTTCGTTAATTCCCGGGCGAATGGTCCCTCGCTATCGGTAATTAACAGGAGGAGGCTGTTTGAATTCGGATTTGGAAATCCCGGTGTCATTAGGGGAAATGATCCGAGGAAGGGAATGAAAAAAAGTCTTGAAAGAAATGATGATTCAAAGCCCCGTTAGGGATAACTCGTTTCTTTAGCCGTGTTAAAAATTTTAGATTCAGAATTCTAAAAATAGCCTACGTCACCATTCACATTATCATTCAAACTGAACGAATGAATGAAAAATAAAATTGGGTCTTTTTTACTTTAGCCCCGCCTTTTTACTTTATATAAATACATTTAATCTTAATAGTATCTACAGTTACTATTTCTATAACTGTTATTAGTAATAATAATAGTAATATTAGTATAACTGTTATAATAGAATTAGTAACGATAGTTACCATTAAAACTATGGTTAAAAATATGTTAAATAGTATAAAAATATGTTTTTATCTATCTCTTATACAAGCCATTTTTCGTTTGTGATCACTGACCAAGGAAACTACTGCACCAATTTCTACCGAACTTTAACCACGCCATCTTTATAGTTAAAGGATAGTTTAGTAACAATAAAATCTAATAATTTTAAATCAATTTGTTGTTAATAAAGCGAAATATGTAAATAACAGTGAAGTTCACGTGAATTTACCAATAGGTGGGGAGCGACATTCTACAGGAGAGGTAACAAATACACGGTGTTATATAGAGCTTAAAATTGATAATAAAATAAACTCATATTCAATTAAATTAATGAAACGGATTTAAATATGTGCTGCGATATGTGGATCCCATTGAAGATCGATTAAAACAATCGACCGAGTATGGTTAGTACCATTCAGTAGTAGAGTTCCTTCAAGAATGGAGTCAAAATTGGAGAATCAAAATAGATTCAAAGAAATCACCCACTAACCTTTCGTTAGTCGTAAATCTACCATTTCCTGTCATACAGTATTCTTTAATGATATTCCACTAATCCCTGTTGAACAGATCCGCTACCTAGGAGTCCACTTGGAAAAATGTCTTGCTGGGAATCCACATACAAGGCTGAAGCGACAAGAAACTGCTCGTCGTTACAGACTACTTTAACATTTACTAGAAAAACGAAAAAACTCCCAATTAATTATAATAGACTTATTTACATGACTATGATTGGACCTATTTGGACCTACGGTGTCGAGCTTTTGGGCTCCACTAAATTATACAACCCATCTTACAGTGGGTACGTCCAATCCTTACAATTCAAAATCCTTCGAAAAATCCTCAATGCTCCTTACTTTCTCACCAATAAACTTATCTATAAAGATCTTAATCTTCCACATGTTGCTGATTTAGCCCAAACTAGATATACCTATCCTTTATTTCCTTACATATCCACTAGTTTCTTAACTTGCTTCACTTTCCATTCCCGATAATCCTCCGAGGCATCTGAAAAGAAGATGGCTTATAGACCTTCTAGTGTAGAATTTTTATTGAAGTGCTTCTGATGAGTAGTTTTTTGTTTTTTTTCAAGTTTTGACATGTTATTGTAAGCATTATCAACACATTTATTTGATGTATATATTTGTACAGTTGTAAATTTCCAGAAATTGATATTAAAAAAAAAATTATAGTTTAAAAATAAATGAAGATAATTTAGGCTAAAATTCCTCCTCCTTTAAGTTTTGACCTAGAGATTGTTCAACTGATATCCCAACAACTCTAAGAATTGCCATGTAAATGGGTGTTTTCTAATAAATGGTGAATTGGAAATCAATCCTCCATTTTGGATACCATTCTTGAGAGTTTGTGATTGAACTCGTATTAGGATCAGTCTGGATGTTAGTAGTATACTCCGTGTTGAGGATGGTATCAAGAACATTGCCATGAAAAACACCAGCAGACTGGGTAATGAGGGATGCATGGGCAACATTATGACTTATTTTGAATTTTTTAATTATTATAGCTACTCATAGTAGAGAAGCATGCAGGAGGTAGAGATTTACTGAGCTGATTTTTTTGTAAGATTAATGTTTTAAGTAAAAATAATTTTAGTGTTTTCTGGTACTTTATGGCTTCTTCCTTTTTAAGGGTCACTTATAAAATAAAGGTAAAGAAATATTCCTCTTATAATAACCGATTTAGCTTAAGTTAGTGCTATCGATTTATCAATCAGTTTCTGGACTGGATTATCGATTAATCGAGTTGGATAGGACTACGGCGATCAAATTATCAACAATTCCCCTGTAATCAAACTCATTGATGCCAGAGGTATAGTTAATGAGGGAAGGGCTCCATTTATAGCCCTTGTCCAATTATAAGTTATCGTAACAACATTTAATAACAATGCAAATTTGTGAAGGATATGGAATAATGGGTATAATAACATAGTGCGACAGTATTTCTTCCATGGCACATTTTGATGGCTGCAATATTGCTTAGACGTTTTCTCTCCTTTTATTTTTCTTAACGTTTGAATGCGTTTTGAAAATGTTTATGACCCATGAAAGTAAACTAAAGCCATTAGGAATCAATGGATTGGTTAAAGTAACGATTGACATAAATAGTAGGTAGAAAAGCATTCATATTGGAACAATTATTAGAGTCTGGGGTCAAAGGATGTGTCTGTACACAAGGACTTATATAAGAATATTAAAGCCATTAACACTATTTACCACGACGTTCTCTCATATAGGTGATAGGATAACTTCGTATACAATTTAATATTTTACAAACAAAAATTAGACATATACGAAACATATTTTCGAAAATCTATTCGAAGAAGACCAGCTAATCAACTTAGAACAAAATTCAAGGTCCTTTGTTCCTAACTGGACAATATTTTCAGCGATCAGTTTTGGCCATTAACGAATGAATCTGCGGAACAAGTTTTGGAAAAGATAAGATTTAACGGGTTTTTTCTAAATAGGCCAACATTTCCTTTTATATTTTTTTTATGTTTTTTTTTTTTTTTTCAGTTAGTTTAGGATATCTTCTAAGAATTTTAATGATAATTATTTTTTGTTTTTAATTCCTATTTATTGCTCTTTTGTTGGTGTTACTGTTACGTTTTTAAGGGTTTTATAGTTACCAAGTGTTGCTTTTATTGAGGGAACATCAAAAGGCAATGAATAATACGGGTGGTGATAAATCCATTCCTATCATATGTACGATAAAAATAAGTAAGAAAATTTTAACTAAATAAGATAAAAAACAAGGAAAGAATAATAGTAAAAAGAAAAAAATAATATT
Source organism: Euschistus heros (assembly GCA_003667255.2). Lineage (NCBI taxonomy): Eukaryota > Metazoa > Arthropoda > Insecta > Hemiptera > Pentatomidae > Euschistus > Euschistus heros. Next base: position 1,934,188 of record RCWM02000110.1, read on the forward strand.
AATTATTTGTTGATATAAACGAAAATAGAGAATATACGTAAAATAAATATGTGAAAATTATTACAATAACAAGTCAACAACTTGTGATGCAACTAATCAACAGTAGCACTTAAATGAAAGTTCTACATTAGAAGGTCTCTATGCCATCTTCTCTCAAGGTGCCTTGGAAAGTAATTGGGAATCGAGTGTGAAGCAAGTTGAGAGAATAGTGGATTTGAATGGGTATGGAGTTTAACTATGAAAGGGTGTAACTGGTTTGGGCTAAATCAGCAAGATTTGTTGTATTAAGATAAGGTTATTTGTGATATAAAGTACATAGAGGATATTGCGTAAGATTTTCGGTTGTTAGGATTAAATACGAGAAGAATCGGAAGTTTTAGTGGAGCCCCAAAGCTCAACTCCCTTTGTCAAAGTTAAAATTAGTATTAATATGTCAAAATGACTGTTATGCAAAAGGAAAAAAAAAATAAGAAAAGAACTAAAACAGCAGTCTAATAAATGTGTTATAAATTACGATTTCGTGTTTATTGTTGCGTTTCGTACCTGTTTGTTCTGTGACAATTATAAATTAAAAAAGATATACATTAAATATAATTCATATTCGTGAGTATTACATTTTGTAATTGAAAAAACGTATATAATTTTTCCAAAAGAAAATAAAGTTAAGGATTGAAAGTGGTTATTAATTTATGGTTACTCTTTATTGTAAATACTTATTGGTTTTATAGTGGCCATATGGCGGCCTCTTGAGTGTTTGAGTAGCTGCCGTGAGAGAGCACTCTGGCTACTAAATAAGAGTGTTTACTATAACATTATATACAATATAAGAGCTTTTATTTATTTTTTTTACTCATATCTTTTACTGATTGGATATTATAATCTGCCTCTCTAAATGGCAACAAGTAATAGAGATAATAATGATTCCATCTATACAATATGAACAAAAAATATATAAATAATCATTGAATATACAAATTATAAAATAGTATAGAAATAAATGGTACTACTATCGAAAAGGCTCTAGAATGCCTTCTATCGATTGTTTGGATTAATTTCGATGTCGAAGTCGGTACTTTTCGAGGGGGAAGGTTACAAACAAAATCTAGATCCATTTTAAAATAAGTGTTCAAACTATTATTAACTACTGTTATACCTTCTCAGATTAAAAAGAAAATAATTAAGTGAAAATAAGACGATATAAAACACTAAATCAATCTTAGAATCAATATTATTATAAATCAGAAATAATATAATACTAAATTACTTGTTACTGGTAAACATCCTCACGTTAGAGAAGTGGAAATAACAAATTAGAAATATTTATATATATAAAAAAAAATACATGTTGACATTTATGTTGTCAATTTCTGTAATATTTTCTCAGATTAAGAAAGTGGAAATAAGAAAATATGAAACTTCTAATATACTTTCTCACATTTCGTTTTAGATCTATGTGTTTTATTGAAATAATATTACAATCTGTCTCACCTTAGGGCAATAAGTAGTATGGACGACAATGAATCTATTCACAAGATATGTAAACAAAATGTGTGGTATAGGAGAGATCTATCGATAAATGTAAAACTCGAAGTGAAGTGTCGGAATCTTTCTCGCAGGTGCACTGCAGATTGGAACTATTTGGTGGAGCGCCCCGTCGATAGTAGTACCAAATAAATTAATTAGAATAGATGGATTATAAAGAATGAATTGAGGATAGTCAGATAAAAATCGGAGATTACACATCTGGTCAAGTCAAAGAATTAATTTATTTAGGAATTGTAGGTGAATTCCTACAACACTCAGTATGAAATGAATAGAAGGTGCAATAATGCAAATTAGTGCTGTTTTGGGCACCTAAAGAACTTTAGGAATAGAAACCTCTCACAAAACACTTAAGAGGAACTGTATAAAGCCCTAAGAAGATTTATTCTGACCTGTGCGTCTGAATGCTAGACAATTTCTGAAACGCAAGAAAACTTATCTCTTAGGTTCTTGGAGAGAGTTGATTTTACCTATTTAACTTTTGGGATTCCATATAAATGTATCTATAAGATAGTGATTTATTAGTCAAAACATAAAATCACAAATACCAGTCTATCAATATTTCTACAGTCATATATTATCAATTCTAATAAAATAACATCATTATTAATAAAAAGTTTGAAAGAAAAATGGAAGTGAATATTATTCTAGAATCAATAACGCTAATAAAAATATTTTTCTTTAAAACTAATTTTTAATTGTTTGTACTATAAATATTAATATATTAGGTTAAACCTAAAACTTAAGACAAACAGATGAAGCTGCTACTCAAAAGACAATCGAAACTAAAACTTAGACGGAAACTTCCTGTTTGTAGATGCTAATGAAACCGTTTCGGGCTCAGCCTTTCAAATTTAATAATATTTTATTACAAAGATTGCAATAAATTTCCCATAAGTATTTTATTTTGCTTTTTATTCTAATGAAGTGTTTCTTTATAAATTATACATGAAATAACTAATTATAAATAGGTGAAATATTTTTTAGGTCCCAATAAAACAAGGTTAAATTACTCCGATCTTATAGGAAATTTATTAATGAATACTTATTAGTATCTTTTTGTAAATAATACATAACATGATTGTCATACACTTTTAAATTAATATTTAGATTGTAACAAGCATTATATAGGCCAAACAAAAATAAAAGAATATATCAGCACAACAATGACTGTAAAAAAATAAAGAAAAAACAAAACTGTGCTGTTACACCAAGTGCAGAAACTTGGACATAGATTCGATTTTGAGAATTTAACCCATAATAGGAAAATAATGGAAGCAATAATACAATAGCTAAATAAAATAAACAATAAAATTGTAAAATTACTTAGAATATGTTAAAAAAAATAATAATAAAAGAAAAAAAATATTGGTATCAAGAGATTGAAAAATAATTTAATTTTTAAAAAGACTTGAACTTTAGACTTGAATTTGTCCAACTTGATAATATTATAGAACCAGTCACAATAAACAAATAATGGAATCTTGAACCCATGAACCAGGTTGAAATAAAACAGTTTTAAATAGAATGATTATCCGCAAAGACCTTAATGTTCCATATGTTGCTGAGTTAGCCCAGACCATATACCTATCCTTTCATAGTAAGCTCCATAGCCACTCAAATCCATAAGTTTCTCAACTTACTTCCCACTCCATTTCCGATAATCCTCCGAGGTGTCTGAAAAGAAAATGACCTAGAGATCTTCTAGTGTAGAATTTTTTATTGAAGTGCTACTGATGAGTAGTTCTTTTCAAGTCTTGACATGTTATTGTGATCTTTATCAGCTCATTTACTTGATGTATATATTTTGTACAGTTATAAATTTCAATAAATTGCTATAAAAAAAAAAAAAATAATGAAATGACACAATGAACACGCTATAAAGTAAGTAAAATTAAATTATTTGATTAAATTATATTAATAGTAAATATGCGTTAAATTATATAAAAATGTAATTTATATTTAATTTATTAATCTAATATAAGGTTCAAGCCTTATGTGCGGAAATTCTTGATATTCCGGAAACATGTAAAGCTGTTAAAATAAAATATGAATAAGGAGTATAATGCTGAAAGATGTCTTTTAAAAAAATCAGAATTTTTTCTTAGGTGTACAATTTTAATTTTTTACTATTTTTTGACATCTTTTTTTTATATTCAGAAATAATTTAAAAAAAATACATTATAAATAATATTGCATTGCTTGTAGTTAGGTTGTACAGGAATATATCCAAAGGTATAATTAAATTTAAGTTACATGTTTACAAATCAGTCGGATATAAAATCGAACTGGTTCTAGAAATTCGCAGACTTGACTAATCAAGGTCTTTATTCCATTTTGATTTTTTCCAAATTTGAATAAATAATTAATGAGTGTTTTGGTCCTAAAATTCCCAACAAGAATTTAGTCATTTTTTTTTTAAATGTTTATATTATACTATATTATATACTGGCTGAAATATAACGAGCTGTTACAATGTATTTTAATTATAACTGTTATTAGTAAGTGAAAGTCATCCTATGCTGTATTTATATAATCGCTAGAAAGTGATATTTGTATGTTCCCACCAACCATCCCAAACGCTCCAATTTAATATTTGTAAGAATAAAATTTAAGAACTTAAAATTAAATTTACCCTCCGCCATAAAATTGATAACTTCCTGTCCTAAGTGCATGAATGGGACTTAAAATTGATTTTCCTTCGCACTGATAATAATTTTTAGGATATCAGGGAAATCAACTATATTGCTAAAAATAGTATAGTTCAACGTTTGCAATATAACAAAAATTATTATCCTAGCATTAATAGCTAATTTTTTATGTTAAGTTAAAGTTGAACTTTGCACTCCATATGACGCACTTGCCCCACTTCACCTTATTTCGGTTGTGGCTCCACTTCGAGGTCGGGAGCACACCTTTCTGGGGTACACCTAGCTCATTCAAAGTAGGTACCCTTGATTGGGGAAAACCTTGTGGTTGAGCGTGATATAGGCTAAATCTCCTCCCTTCTGTACCGTTGGCCAAAGTAACAGTACATCCTTACCCAAGTACTGAATCCAAGACCCTTCATTGGTTGTAGTGCTACGGGTTTATTTTTTATTTATACTACTGTTTACACGTGTATTACTATTTATATAACAATGAATAAAAATGCATTTAGGGAATGTGAAGATATTGCTCATAATGTCATGGTCAATCGCTTGTAAAGCATTTACCCATTTTTTACAGTAGCACTTTAATAAAAGTTCCACACTAAAAGGTCCCGAAACCATAATTTTTTTAGTCACTTCGGAGGGTATGTGGATTAGAATCGGAAGCAAGTGAAGATATTAACGAATTTGATTGGTTATGGTGCTTACTATGAAAGGATATATATCTGGTTTGGGCTAAATCAGCAAAATGTGGAATATTAAGATCATTATGGATAAGTTTTTTTTTGACAAAATACGGACCATTGGGGGTTTTCCAAAGGATTTTGGGTTGTAAGGTTAGAATACGAAAGGAATTGGAATGTTTAATGTAGCTTCAAAGCTTAAGTTCTTATGTCCAAATGGGTCTTATTACTAACATATGGTTAGATATATTTACCATTTAATGTCTTTTGTAATTAAATGGAGCTTTGAACACTTAGCTAGTAAATGTTGAAGCAGTCAAAAACGAGCAGTTTTTTGTCTTTTATTCAAGCTTTAAAAATGAATAAAGTTGATATCCATATCCATATCTGTTCTCTATATAATTTTTTTAACGTGGACATATTTCTTCACTTCTTACCTATTTTCTATTCTATATAAGAATATTTTTTAACTATTCTTATATTACTATGTACTAGGTATCTGTTAAACTTAATTTATTTATTTCTAGCTTTGGGCTCCATTAGACCTTCCAATTCTTCTCGTATCCAATCCTTAGAATCCGAAATCCTCAATGCCCCTTATTGTGTAACAAACACATTTATCCATAATAATCTCAATGTCCCTTTTGTTGCTGAAATGGGCCAAACCAGATATCTATCCTTCCATGTTAAGCTTCATACCCACTGGAATACACTAATTTTGAATACAGTTGTTATTATAAATAAATTCTATATGAAAATTCTTAACCATCAGTTGTTCGAAATCTTTAGCCTGTTTTTTCTACGCATTTAATAATAAATCCTCCTTGCATCTGCCGAGATAAAGAGGAGATAAGGTTGTTATGCAACAAAATATAAGAATAACAGCAATAGCCTTGATTAAACGCTCCAGTTACATAAACAGTTTCAACTGAATGTAACAATTTTCTCACAAAATTCTAATCATATATCTGGCTAAAACGACAAGAAACCACCCGTCGTTTTCGCCTTCTTTAACATTTACAAGACAAACGTTCTAATCTTCCGATTAATCAAAAGAGACTCATTTACATGACAGTAATTAGATCTATTTGGACATAATTGATCTTTTGGCTCCACTAAATCTTCTAATTCTTCTCGTATCCAATTCTACAAATCAAAATCCTTCGATGAATCTCAATGTCCTTTATTTTGACTCAAACAAAAATACCCCAAAAAATCTTATTGTTCCATATGTTGCTGATTTAGCCCAAACCATCTATCCTTTCACAGTAAGCTCCATAACCATGGTTAAAGGGCCCAAACGGTCTGAAACCATAACGAAGACTAGGGCGATGACAGTGTGAGTACACCGTTCCGGTGCACCAGTATTTATGGAGCAGTTTATTTCTGACTTAATTAGGAATAAATCCGAACAAATCTCACTAAAACCTTTACCCTTCGTCGTAAACCCAAAACGTCCTTTCCTACAGTATCCTTTAATGATATTCCACTAATTCCTGTTGAATAGATCCGCTACCTAGGACTCCACTTGGACAAACGTCTAACTTGGAATCCACATACAAGACTAAAACGACAAGAAACAGCTCGTCGTTACAGACTACTTCAACATTTACTGGAAAAAGGTTCAAAGCTCCCAATTAATTATAAAAGACTCATTTCCATGACTGTCATTAGACCTATTTGGACGTACGGAGTTGAGCTTTGGGGCTCTACTAAACCATCGAAATCATCCCGTATTCAATCCTTACAATCCAAAATACTTCGAAAAATCCTCAATGCTTTGTCACCAATAAACTCATCCATAAAGATCTTAATGTTCCATATGTTGCTGATTTAGCCCAAACCAGATACCAATCCTTTTATGTAAGCTCCATAGCCACTCAAATCCATAAGTTTCTCAACTTGCTTCCCTCTCAATTCCCGATAATCTTCCGAGGCGTCTGAAAAGGAGATTGCCTAGAGATCTTCTTGTTTAGATTTTACTGAAGTGCTACTGATGAGTAGTTCTTCTCAAGTTTTACTATGTTATTGTAAGCGTTTTTAACACATTTACTTAATGTATATTTGTACAATTGTAAATTTCAATAAATTGTAAAAAAAAAAAATAAATAAATAAAATAAGCAGCGTTAAGGATTTTTCGAAGGATTTTGTATTGTAAGGATTAAATACGAAATGAAGTAGATGGTTTAGTGGAGCCCCAAAGCTCAACTCCTTATTTCTAAATAGGTCTATTAACTGTCATGGAAATGAGCCTTTTGTAATTTATTGGAAGCTTGGAACGATTGTCTAGTAGATGTTGGAGTAGTCTATAACTAAGGGCAGTTTCTTGTCGTTTTAGTCTTGTAGGTGGATTCTAAGTAAGACGTCTGTCCAAGTGGAGTTCTTGTTATCGGATCTGTTCAACAGGAATAAGAGGAATCTTATTAAAGGATACTACAGGACAGGAAGTCGTAGGTTTACGACGAAGAGTAAAGGTTATTTTATAGGGTTTGTTTTAATTCTTCATGTTTGACTCCATTCTGAAATGTTTGTGACGTGGGAGTGGATTGTCTGAGATGCAACGATTCATTTAAAAAAATGTTAAAAAATAATTATTTGGACTAACTTTATTACTCAGTAATTTACTTTGGTCACTTAGCGTCACATTCTATACAAGAAAAAAAATAAAAAAATAATAGTTTTCAAAATTTGTACGGTAATTTGTTAGTTTGGGAAGGTCAAAAACCTAGGTTCAGTTATATTCAGTAGTCTTCCATTACTGGAATATTTCAGAACCACTTTATGTAATGATAGATAAATCTAGCATGTTACTGATATAGTAGTTATAATTAAAATTAATTTCTTGTTGAATTAGTCAGTATTCGACCATTTAAAAATGTTCGATCATCGTTATTTATTATAAAATTATAATCAAATGAGATGAAACATGAATAGAATCAAAGACAGTTACCAACGGAGCAAATGCTCGTTGAGTTGTCGATAGGCTCCATGAGAACTCCTTCAAATGAACAACATAAATATTTCAGCCGGCTGCTGTTGGGCCATGTTTTTGTTCCTTATCACGTAAAGACCATTCATTAGTAAAAGAGCCTCCTAGATAGGCTCGGGACTAGAGATAATATTATCACTCTTATCATTAATTTCTCAGAATCGCCCAATCTTTTTATCGATAATGTCTCATTATTATTGTTTCAAATTAATTAATAAATTTTATTTGACCATCTAACGATTGAAATATAATTTGTTGGGTTTATCGTGTCGTTCTCAGAATTTTCGTTTCTTCTTTACTACTATCATAATTTATATTTTTATTTGTTTATTGTAGCAGAAGGATATGCTCAATAAAGTTCTGGAATGAGCCGATGTCAATTCCACCGATTCAAGAGAATCGTTGATTCAAGTTGATTCCTAGGGACTCATCGATACAGCTCATGCTAACGAACGTTTTATGATTTCTAATTATTTAAATATTAATTGATTCTTAATGTTCTAAGAATATTTTTCCCCCCAGAACCCACAGGTGGCGGATAAGAAGCAACGCCGAGATTACACAATTGCATGGTTAGCCTGATATACACTGTGCTATTAAGAGAGGCAGACCCAGGCGCAGATGGATTGGTGACCTGGAGGAGGATTTGCGAAGGCTGGGGATGCGGAATTGGAGAAACCTGGCGAAGGACCGAGAGGAATAGAGAAGGATGGTGGCAGAGGCCCAGGTCCTGCTAGGAATGTAGCGCCCAAGAACAAATATAAAAATGTTCATACTGGTTTTCGTTCCCCAATACGGAATTAAAACAAAATCCAGAACAAATTCAGTGCATCCTCCCATCTACAGTGCTTAGATAAAGGTTTTAAAAATATTTGGCATTTCTGGAATAATAAATAAAAGATATGTGGAATATTTTTTTATATTCTTGTATATATATTTTTATATTTTCGCTTTCAAATTTTTATTCACACCTCTTATAAATATAATATTAGTGAATTTTCTGAACATGTTACAATACAGGCCTTATAGGCATCTGAGAGAAGAGAGCTCAACAATACCTCCGTCTGGCATGAATAAAAAAAAAATATTTTAGCAGATCTCTCATCCAGCTTCTTTTTCAGCCTTCCAAAATTATTCCCGGGTATATCTCATAAATAACATATCATTCGTATCCAAGTCATCATTGAGCATATTATTGTGCATAGGAGGTCTAGGTCTGCCATGAAATAGTCTATTAAATCTATGAAAATGTATATGCAAGTTTATTGTGAGTATATGTAAATCTGAGTGGTGTGTGGTTGTGATTAGCACCTTGGTATTTTCGTGGTTTGCCTAATGGGGTTTAAGTAACTTTATGTACTTAATCGCTTTCGGAGTTTCAATATCGACCGCTCTTGAATAATAATTTGTATAATGTTTTTTTTTTTTTTAAATTGAACTAATAATAACTTATATATTGCAAGTCGATAAAAAATAAAAAATAAAATAAAATAATATTAATAATTTATTATTGAATTACTTTTGCTTTTAAAGCTCCAATTTTTAGTTATAGTAATTTGTTTTGAAATCGAGATCTAGGTGCCAGTTTCTAATTTGGTAACAGTTGAAAAGTTTTGGTACCTACACATTACTTTTTTATTTAATGTATGTTTTACAGTGCTGTCGTATATAACATTTAATAAAAAAAGTATATAAAAGTATAAGTATATAACGTTGGGAAGAAAACGGCTTTTTGAAACGTTATATTTCTTAACTAAATCTACAAGACAAAATCAAACCTATTCGGACGTACAGAGTGCAGCATAAGACCTACACTAAACCACCCAATTTATGTCGCACTAATCCATTCTATTTAAAATATATAATAATATCTAAAATTTAAAATTAGGAAAATCCTAAATAATTCCTTTGGGATACTCCTTCCACTCATAACAGATACCTATCCTTTCAAGTGGAGGTTAGGATGAAGGTACTTACATCATGACAAAACCCTCAAAATACGCATTATCTGGATCTAACAGTGGTTTCAACTCATTTCCTAAGGGCATGTAACGTCAAGTCATGGAGAAAAAATTATTGAATCCAGAAAAAAATATATATTGTTTTTAATTGGTCTTTACATTCTTTAAGGTTCTGAATTCGAATTCCCACTTTCTAAAAAACTGAGCAGTAAAAAAAAAAAAAAAAAAAAAAAAAAAAAAATCTGTTTCAGTTCTTTGCTTCTATAAGATACATCTTATATTATTTGTTATATTTATTTCGATCTTTCTGAAATTTTTATTCTAAGCTATCCTTCTCAAGCTTTTAAACATCTTGATGGCTCCTTTGATGGTCTAGAAGTAGTAGCCAGTACTGGAGAGGGCTTTCATCTCCCCCTGGATGATAAAACCCTCGAACCTAATGAAGGAGCGATTGGATAACAACTTGTGAGGTGTTCTTGATAAGGGCTCTTAATTATGGGAGGGAGTTCGACAGTGCTCGAGTCGTCATCTTAACCTTACGAGCACCAAAAAAAAAGTAAAAAAATAAAATAAATAATATGCTGTGTTATCTTGAAGAGTATAATATGTTGCACATTGCCTCTCAATCTCTTGAGATATTTACGAGATATTTCATGAAATATCTCATTCTATACTACAAACTATTCTATTTTTAATAAATATCTTATAATACTATTAATGTACTAGATGCTATATTGTACTAGTGTTAATTTATTAGATTAAAACTGCTTCTTATTGAAAATAAAATAATTTTTTTCTAAATCAAGCATCGCTGCTGCAAAAAAAAAAAAAAAAACTAGCAATCACTTGTACCAAATTAATTGTAGTTAATAGGTATTTTTTTATTTTTTAAACTACAGCTAAGAGAATGAAAACAAAAAAAAATTCTTGCCGCTACATCTAATTCCATTAGAATTTGAAATTTATTATTTCAGAGCGCACTAGAACCTAATAATTATATCGGAATTCTACGTATATTATAAGTATTATGAATTATGGTTATCTTATTTTTAATTAGACAGAGCAGTATGCAGTGTGAGTAGCAACCCAATAAAGGGAGAGAGCAATATCTTTTTTATAATAATAAAGCATATTTCCTGTCTGGTTTGACAAGAAAAACATATAGCAAATACCTTCTACGGAATTTAATACAATTTATTCTTGTATATATTTTTTATTATTATCTGAATGCAAAATTTATCGTATACAAGCAAACTGAAACTGAATTTTTTTTTTAATTGCTCAGTTTTTTTTTTGAGAAAGTTGAAATTCGAATTCAGCTTAAAAATATAAAGACCAATTGAAATAAAAAATATATGTTTTTTTCCTGGAATCAATCATTTTTTCTCCATGACTGGACGTTACATACCCTTAGGATATGAGTTGAAACCACTGCTAGATCCCTATATAGCAAATTTTGAGTCTTTTTGGAGGTTAAATGAAATAGCTATTCTTTCATTATAACCTCCGTATTAAAGGATTCCATATCATATTAGGGGTCTAAGGAGTATCACCTAGGACATTAAGATAATAATGGTTATATTCATTTATGATCTATTAGGAAATATTTGGGATTTTAAATTGTATGGATTGGTGCGATATAAATTGGGTGGTTCAGTGGGGCTCTTAAGCTGCATTCTGCATGTCCGAATAGGCCTGATTTTGTCTTGTAGATTTAATACAGAAAAGTAACGTTTCAAATGCCGTTTTTCAGGAAAAAAAACTATCAAACATTTTTCTCAGCGAATCTGAAATCGTTTGACCAATTTTTTTTTTTTTTTTTTTTTTTTTTTTTTTTTTTTTTTTTTTTTTTTTTTTTTTTTTTTTTTTTTTTTTTTTTTTGTGATTTTGGTTATGAAGCCGGCGGCTACCGTAGCTAACTTCAGATTCGGACTCAACACCCACAAAAGCACAACGATCCATTGAGAAAAAAAAATTGGCAGTTTTTCTTCACCAAACTCTTATTTTATTGGACTCATTAATCTTTTTTAATTTGTAGGCAACTATACGTTTGTCTAATACTAATTGAAAAAGATGAGCAGTTTCAGCGGTATATGTATAACATTAGTTGAGCTAGTGTCCTCATAGTGTCCTCCTGTTCAACTAGGATAAGTCGTTTCCAATAATCTTGAGGATAACAATAACAATAAATTTAGTCATCTTCATTTGAGATTGAAATGATTGTGATACATGGTCTGAAATGATGAGCAGTTTCCTTTCGTTTCAGTCTTGGATGAGGATTTTTAGTCAGTCACTTATCCAAGTGGAGTCCTAGTTACGGAATTTTTAAACAGCTGTAACTGGAATATGATTAATCTATTGTAGAATGAGGTAATCATTTTGCGAAGAAAAGAGTGATTGAAGTTCCAAAATAAAAGTTATTTTTAATCTTAATTCTGAATTGTTTGCTTTGTTATAATTTCTTATGAAAATCTAAAATAATTTAAACAACTGTGAGGGATTAAACAAATATTATTGTTATATGGAATAGCTGAAATCGCATGTAGACAGGGCCATGAGGTATGATCTGACAGTAATTTCATTGCAATTAACGCTCTAACATGACCTGCCTTTAATAATGCACACAGTTTACCTGCCATAAAGCCAACTCAGGTGTCTCTCTATGTTACAATAGCCAACTCTAAACTGCTAACTTAAATATATAATTTCAATAATAATAAAGAACATTGAGTATTAAATTTTGATCTTTTTGTTTTAGTAGAACGGAATTTTAAGGATTTTTAGAAATTGTTGGAATTTTTTTTTTCTATTTTAATAGGTAATCTTACAAGGTAAGTTTATCTTGTTTTGAAATTCAGGTATAAGTAGCAGGGAATAGTACATTTTTAAAAAATAATAAAATGTAAGAATTCATAATATTGTATATTGTGAATAAATGGATTATGGAATGGAAACCTCTTATTGTGTATAAGTAATATAACAAATGTTGGGAAACATTTTTTTTTTTTTTTTTTTTTTTTTTTTGTATTCCACAAAATATAAACGAATTTCCAGAACTGTATTGTACGAATTAATATTTTTTTGGGATGCCCTTGCACTGTAACATTGCTACATTTTAAGGGAATTCATAAGAGAGTCTAGATATTTTAAGGTAATACGATTATTTAAAGATAGTCGAAAAGATATTGGGTTTCACCATTTTTCTGGATTAGTTAAAAAAAAAATAAAAAAGAATAAAGACAGCTGGAAGATGCTTTTATTCCCTCAAGACAGGCTACCTAGACAAGAAAGAAGTCTCAAAGGCAACTAAGAAGATGGTCTTCAAGAATACTTTCCTCCCTATTCTAACTTATGAAAGCGAGTCTTGGATCCTCACTTCCAAACACAAAAGCCAAATCCAAGCCATGGAAATTTATTTTATTTTACTTATTTATTTAAGAAAAATAGAGGGGAAAACAAGAAGAGATCGTGTGAGGAGCACTACAATAAGAACGAACTTAGACTTGAGGACTGCAGAAGAAATATTCCAAGAAAACCAACGCACGTCTGGTGAATGGCTGAAGATAAAGTTGCCAGAGTTACCCACGAGGCCAGAATAGAGGGAAGACGATCACATGGAATACCTGGGAGGAAGGACTCAAAGAGGCCTTTAACAGAAGAGGAATGGACTGGACTGGAGGAGGAGAAGGCAGCTGGTGCAAGACAGGACTACTTGGGTCAGGCTCTATAAGAAGGAACCTCACACCGCTCAGCGGTAAAAGAGGGTCGGATTAAGTAAGTAAAAAAAAAAAAAAAAAAAAAAATAAAAAATACCCCTTGGAGAAGGGCGAATAATGACAAATTAATAATACAGAATGACATGGATAAAAACTACAGAAAATAAAGGCTATAGAAAATAACAGATACAGAAATTAGTAATAATACAAAGTAGCAAGGTAAGGATTAGGACAAGACAGGAATGATAAGAAAAAAATATTGAAAGCGTAGTGAATAAAAGGATAATAAATGAAAAATAAAAATAAAAGAGGGCAGAAGGGAATAAAAATATGGAAACAAATGAAGGAGTGAGGGAAATATAAAGTAAAATGAGAAATAAGAGAAGATCCTTCTCCATTCATCTTAACAATCAACTATACTTTTATCATTAAAAATACACTTTACTTTGTAAATAAACATGAGAAGTTGGAGTTAATTTCCTTATGGATTTTGCTATAGTTGTTCATTGGAGTGTTCTTTACAGCTCACAAAAATTCCGCTACCTTTATTGAGTGGAAGCAGAGAGAGGGAGAACAACAGGTCTGTCTTTCAACAGTTTCTCTTAAGTATCTTGGGGACTATCAACTTTAAATGAACTATATACAGAATAAAATATCAATGTTTCTAGAAAAAAATATTCGGTTAATTTTTTTTCTGAGTCAATTTTTTGGAAGAGAAGGTAGGAGATGGTTATATGATTTTTTCAAGGTTGGTACATCCTATGAATACTTAGATTTATTATATCTTGAATTTTTGGTATTTTGTCCCCTTCATCTTTCAAACTAACGAATGTCACAACATAAGTTTTATAATGTGACTTAAAACAAGAGCCAGCTGGATACAGGTTACTGCATCTTCGGGCATGCAAGTTCTCTGAGAATAGAATTTTGTATTTTAATCAACAACAACATTACACTAAATAAAATTCTGTTGAATGGATTTCTTTATTTCTAAAAGATTAACTCTTTTTTAAAATCTGTTTTATTATCTGAACTTTTACAGAATATGGAGTTTTCTTTTATTATATGAAAAGGAAAACATAGTCACTTAGGCTAGGTCCTGAGGAAGAAAGGAAACTTGATTTTCCCGTTACAGGTTTTGTTGACTCCTCCCCTCCCCCCTCAAATATCTCTGCCATCTTCCCTCATAGTACGTAGGTTAGGGGCTTACAAAGGCGGTCCTTCAGGTCTAACAAAGTTTGGCCAAATCGATTCACTTTGACAAAATAGTATTTCTCGAATCAAAAGTGTATTGTCGTCTAAAGTGGGTTCAGTTGTTTGTGGCGGAGTCGATTTTTTTTTCATTGTTTTATTTCAAGTTCATAGATTGCTTTGATGAGTTGGTTGTCCTTCATTCTTTCAGTTCATCACGATTTTAATATTTAAAAAAAAAATGGTCGTTAGATTACAAAGTAATAGTTAATATCACTATAGTCTGGTCTAGGTTTGCTTCGATTCAATTCAAATATATTGCTTTCAACATAGTATTTTTATGGAAGGGCAACAATGGTGGAATATCCTTCCGCCATCTTAAAATCGTTAAATATTCTATTATATCAAAATAGTATCCTTAAAGACGAAATGGTGGAATATTCTTCCGCCAAAATAAAATCGTTAAATCTTAAAAATATTTCAAAACAATATAGTTAAGGATAACAATGGCGGAATATCCTTCGGATAACATGAAAACCGATAAATCCTTGAGTATTTCTAAGTATTATCCTTAAAGACGAAAACTAATATATTTGGGGCTCAAAGATGTCCTTCCACCATCTTAAAACAGTATCCTTCTAAGGACGAATACTAATTCTAATTGTGGAAGGAGAGTGGCCATGACCTTCGGCCTCAAAAAATCGTTAGATCCTGTCAGATCTGAAAAACCAGTATACTTTTTTTAATACTGCTTTACATTGTAATGTAGGAGATCAATGCTTTGTATTATGGTATCAACCATACACAATGATCTCATTACATTTTGTATTCCACCAAATTTTCCATCGACCATTTAATTTCTGAAACTCCATTAAAACCTTTCTAACCATCTAAATTCTCAGACTTGGTGTATATGCGGTTCCATTCAAATTCCCTTCGTACTTGTTAGTGGCTTGTTTCCTGATGCGTTTAGTAAATATGTGTAAGAGGATTCTTAGAATGCCCAGGCTCTACACTCAAACCACTTTGTGGCCAACACATTAAATTTAACAGTAGTAATACTGATAGTTAATACCTTATTTATTTTGTTCATATTGTTTTGTTTGTTTATCATTATACTCGTAATTGTTTGTATTTCATTATTTTATTTTATTCTATCGAAAATTTTTTTATTTAAAATTAGTTATAACATTGAAAGAAAAAGGTTTGAAGACGATCGATTGACGATGTTGAGGTTAATGTGTATATTACTCTTTTGTTCTTGTTAATTGTATTTAGCCTCATATTTGTAATAGAATTAAAACCAAGTTATTCGGCCTTCTTTTTTTTTCTTCGCTGTTCTATTCTGAATCCCTACCGCCTCAAACCCCGATCGGCCTACTCAATCAGTTTCGTGATGATTCCAAGGAACATTATGAATTCCCTGATTTTATGATAAGAGAATAATTCCTAATGTGATGTTAATAATAATAATGCCCTCATCATATTCCAGCGAACTATTCCTGTTTTGGCACATAGGGTTCCTATTCCCACGTTGAAATAGAATGCGGAAAAATTGCGTAGTCAATTAATTTTTAAATGCGCTTATCATGTCATCATCAAATTGAGGGCTTATCATTTCATCCACTTTGATGGAACCTGATTTTCATTAATCCTTACCTCACCCGGAAAGGTAATAATAATGCGTAGAGTTGCAGTTATAGTGAAGCAATATCCTCTGGCCAGTATCACATTCAAACTCATCAAATTACTTGCGCAACCAGCTCTTTGGTCTTTCCAGAAGAGTTGCGTAATATTATACAGAGTGCACGGGGAGCCCCTAACCTAGCCTTCTTGGAATGATATTCACCCATGTATAAAAAAAAAAAAAAATAGTTCTTTAGAATTTTAGATTTTTTTTTATTTTTTAACGTATTTGGATTGGATTATGCAAAAAAATATATTAGATCAGGGTAAGAAGAAACTTGAGGCTATGAAAAAAAATATTATTTTTCTTTTGACAAAAAAATAGAACTATCTTTTTAATCTTGTTCCTAGAAGTGACAAATTTTCCACTCGAAACTAGGGTTGGGCTCGATAGTTACTATCAATTAATAGGTCGTGACTATCGATGGTCACTTGCGATAGTGTCGATTATCGATAGATCTTTTTTACCCTCAAGTTTTTAAACTCTCGGTATAATGCTGATCTGTCTCTGTCCAGTGTCGAGTTCTTTTGAAATTAAATTCGGAATTTCTAGAGCTCAAGGGTTCACTCAAAGGTTAAGCCAAAGGAAAGCAGAAATGCTAGTTTTTCTTTCGGTAAATATGTGGCTCAAGGAGCACACTTGACTCTTGAAATTAACTATTTCGTTATTTTTCTTTTCTGAAGATTTGATTTGTACATTATTATTGTAAACATGTAAATTGTAAATACATTTTTAAAATTCAAATAAATTAGTTTTTCTCTCTCATCTTTATGATACAATCTTATAATTTATAATCCTGCAAATTTCAAATTCTTCTTCTTCTTTCGGTGCCTATCCGCTTCGGATGTTGGCGATCATGATGGCTATTCTTCTCTTATCGGTAGCAATGCGGAAAAGCTCTGTTGAAGACATACTGAACCAGCATCTGAGGTTGTCAAACCAAGATATTTGTCTTCTTCCAGGACCTCTTTTGATGTTGATTAAATTAAAAATAGCAAGTAGATAATTGAATTTAATTAAATTTGTTGAAATTCTTTATTGAATAGCTTTGGAAAAAAAGGAAGCAACTATCGAAAAACTATCGATAGCAATCGATAGTTTTCAACCGATAGTATCGGCCTATCGATTATGCTAACTATCGACTATCGCCCAACCCTACTTGAAACCCACCCGCAGCTACTGCTCTAAGTTAAACGATCCTATTGTACAATGAATGTCAAATTTATTAGACAATAAAACACATCCTTGTGGAATTCAAAAACAGAGCAAGCAGAAACAAAGTAACGGCCTGGAAAATCAAAACATTTCAAGAGATATGTTAGAGAATAACATATCTATATCTATACTATTACATAAAAGGACAAGCCATTTTTTGTTTGTGATCACTAGCCACCAAAACTGCTGAACCAATCTGAACCAAATTTTAACCACACCATCTTTTTTGTTCAAGGAAGGTCTAGCAATAATAAAATATAGTATTTTTTATTTAATTTCTTTTTAAAAATACGACAGTATGTTGATAACAGTGAAGTTTAAGAGGTAAACCACAGGTGGCGAGCGCCATTCAAAATGAGGTTACAATGGTAATATTCTGCCACTGTTGACCTTTGGAAATTTTTTTTTTTTTTTTTTCTCATTTATTGATATTTACAACTGTACAAAACAATATACATTAAGTAAATGTGATGATAGTGAATACATTTGCATGTAAATAACTTGTGAAGAACTACTCACTAGTAGCACTTCAATAATATCTACACTAAAAGGTCTCTAGGCCATCTTCTTTTCAGACGCCTCGGAGGATTATCGGGAATGGAGTGGGAAGCAAGTTGGGAGACTAGTGGATTTGAGTGGTTATGGAGCTTACTATGGAAGGGTACGTATCTGATTTGGGCTAAATCAGCAACATATGGAACATTAAATTCTTTATGGATAAGTTTATTGGTCACAAAATAAGGAGCATTGAGGATTTTTCGAAGGATTTTTGATTGTAAGGATTGGATACGAGATGAATTGGATGGTTTAGTGGAGCCCCAAAGCTCAACTCCGTATGTCCAAATAGGTCTTATCACAGTCTTGTAAATGAATCTTTTGTAATTTATTGGAAGCTTAGAACGTTTGTCTAGTAAATGTTGAAGTAGTCTGTAACGACGAGCAGTTTCTTGTCGTTTTAGTCTTGTATGTAGATTCCAAGTAAGACGTTTGTCCAAATGGAATCCTAGGTAGCGGATCTGTTCAACAGGGATTAGTGGAATATCATTAAAGGATACTGTAGGGCAGGATGTCGTAGGTTCACGACGAAGGGTAAAAGTTATTTGATGGGATCTGTTTGGATTTATTTTTATTCTCCAATTTTCCATATTCCATATTCCATATTCCAAACACCATTCTTGAATGTTAGTAATATGAGATTGTAGTGATTGGGATGCAATGAAAGGATTATTATTTACTGATAACACACAAGTGTCATCGGCGTAAGTGGTGAGGACAGTGGTAGGATGAGTTGGGATGTCAGCTGTATACACCGTGAAGAGGATGTGACCTAGGATACTGCCTTGAGGAACTCCGGCAGATTGGGTAAAGAGGGGAGAATAGAAAAATTTATGGTTAACTTTGAAGGTGCGGTCACTGAGGTAGGATCTAATAATAAGGAAATATGTTTTGAAAAAATAAACTGAGATTAAAAACAAAGGTCCTAATTTACTATCAATTCTGGTTTCTATTAAACTTATAATAGATTTTATGCCACTACATTATTTGACAAGAAATGACAAAAAAAAAAGTTAAACAAATTAGGGGCATTAGTCAAACTACTTTGTAATGTGATTGAGAGAAATCTGACAGTTCGATGTCACTACTTTGTGTTCATCTTAAAATTTATATTTTAGTTTTTAGAATGTGTTGTTTGATCCATTATTTCACTTTAAATAATCTTAAAGGGATTAAATTTATTTTGTAGACTTACTGTTATAAGGGCTTTGTTTTTTTTTTGGATTTTGTTTAAATATTTTTTGTTACCTTACTACGTTATGCTAAACTAATCATTCTAAACTTTGTAATAACATTGTAAAACATGAAGTATGCCTATAAGGCATGGAACATGTGAATATATAAATAAACAGTCCTTATATCCTTATATGGGGGACCATATAAGGAAAAGAAATTAAAAAAAAAAAAAGAAGCTTTATCAAGGTTTGCAAAAGAAAAAAATATTTAAAAGAGTTCTCTAAAGTAATGCTAGAGGATTTATTAGAATTGCAATGTATTCAATGCATAGCAATGTATAGATAATTACAAAAATAGTCAATAATTATGCCCAAGAGACAGTATTTTAAATTTCTTAAATTAGTATTAACAAAACATGTAGTTTTTGACTTATGAATGGACCTCTAACCACACATATGGCACACGGAACAGTAAAATATGTTTATAAATAATTTATTAATGCCACATTTTTTGGGGGGAGGGGAAATGAAGCTTGTTCTATTTAGCTAGGTTTAAAATCACAACATCGTCAAATGTTGAAGTTGAATTGAGGCTTTAAGTTCGTAGCGCGGCATTCATTTTGGAACTGAAGCCATTACTTCCTGCTTCAAATAGCTAATTATTTAAATTAAAATAGTTTCTTTAGCAGCTTCTCAGTCGCTTTAATATCGCCAAGTACTTGGGTAACTGATAGTTATTCAAAGGAGAAATTATTTTATGACTAGCATCTCCCGTCGCGGCTTCGCCCGCTCTCATACGTAAATAATTCAGATAATGTTAAATAATAATTGAAGTTTTATTTGTTTATCGATAGAAATTTTGTATTGAAGTATGGAACTAAGCATTATTTCTTCAATGACATTTTCACGCATAGCTGTAATATTTAACCTGTTACCATTGCACGGATGATGTGGTTGAGGTTAATGTGTAACCATAATTGGACATCCAATTTTTAATTTAAATGTATGCATTAGTTATACAGAGGGACAGAAACTATTAAGAAACTCTTGCGGATATTATCAGAGCTTAGAACTAAAGACCCATGGTTCATATTTTCACAAAGAATATCTAAAAGAAAAGGGGGCGACATTTTGAAATGTTAATCATTTTGGTTCAGCAGAAATAATGTTATTGATTCCATCTGGTTGGATTTTAATTTCTAACCATAAAAGTATACAGCCTTGGCCAAAAGTATTAGGCACCTACATAAACGTATTAGGGAATAAATATAATTTCAACTATTAAAAACATATATTTTTTTAATCATAAAAAACACGATTTAATACTTCGTCATCAAACCATTTGCTTTTATTAACCCGATTATTCTTTTTAGCATGGAATTAACAAGTTGTGTACAATCTTCTTCAACTATTTTTTCCCACTCTTCTTTTAAAAGTGTAAACGAATTGTCTTTGTTTATAGGATTAACCAACACTGATTTTTACTTTAGCCCACATGTGTTCATGGGATTGAGGTCTGGGACTGAGGAGGCCAGTCAAGATAATTGATATTGTTTTTTTCGAACCATTCTCTACTTTTGCGTGAAACCTGGCATGGAGCATTATCCTGTTGAGAATAATGTTGGCACTGTCATCAGTTCAAATATTTTTTCAAATTAAGGCTTTAAAATTTGGTTTAATATTGATATGTAGGTATCGTTATTCATCCTTCCTTCGCACAAAAATATTTCTTGATCTCCCGAAGCCCCATACAACCCCAAATCATTATGTTTCTTCCACCATGTTTTACAGGAGGGACAACACAATCTGGGTGATAGGCTTCGCCTTCCCTCCTTCGCCCAAAAACTACCCCAGGAGTTCCAGAAATCTGCACAAAATTAGATATTTTAATGAATTCGTAAAAATAATTATATTCTTGCAGTTGAAACTTATTTTAGGGATTTTTCGACATTTTTAATTTCAATTTACAATAATTTAATTACCTCAAAGTTGTTTACGTCTGATCAAATTACCTTTGCCCAATCTTCAGCAGTCCAGTTTTGGTGAAGTTTTTCCCAGGCAAGCCTCTTCTTGCGATTGGCTTCACTAAGCCACGGTTTCTTCCTGGCTTTACATCGCTTCAGACCTTTCTCTCCTAATATTCTTCTTACTGCCCGAGCAGAAATATCGCCAGAACGCAAGTAATCTCTTCAGTCAGTTTTTTTGATGTTTTCTTGCGATTTTGAAGAGATGTTCTCACGAAAAATCTCTCCTCACGTGCACCTGTTTTTTTTTTCTTTCTATTCTAGGTAGCGAGGAAGATATGTTAAAGGTCCGGTGTCTCATAAGTGCATATTGAACAGCACATCGGGAGCACTTCATAGTTTTAGCAATCTAAGATTGATTATACCCTTCCGATGACATAAAATCTTTGCACGTTCAATCTCACTCAGTTCTTTGAATTCAAAATAGCCCAAAATGTAATTTATTTGTAATATTAACAATTAACTACAACAAAAATTTTCTCAAGTTGAAGTAAAGAGAGCAGCGACTGTACTGAGTTTATTTATTCAGTTTATTTTACAATATTACATTATTGTTTCCCCTGGTGTATCGTACGAAGTAGGGGGCAATGGTTGGAAATAATCTATTTAAAGGAAGTATTTTTGTCAACAAAACGAGTTTTGGGTGTAACAATGATTGAACAATTACTTATTAAAATTAAAAAGAGAATTTTTAATGGTGCCTAATACTTTTGGCCAAGGCTGTATGAAAGTATGGCAAATATCGTTTTTGCCACTCAACAGTGTTCATTTAAATTTGTTTTATTGTAAATTTTATTATTGCTAAACCTTCCTGAAACTATAAAAACGAGTTGGTTGACATTTTGTACACTTATTTTTTAGCTTTTTTAATAACAATTTAATTGAAAATAACTGTATTTTATCATAAATTAATAGTTCTATATAACACCATACGTTTGTAAATTCTCTCAAATGGTGATCACCACCTATCGGTCGATTAACTTCACTGCGACCCACATATTTATCGCTTTTTTCAAATGAATATTTAACTGTAAATCTGTAAATTTTATTATTGCTAAACCTTCCTTGAACTATGAAGATGATGTAGTTTCAGTTTGGTACAGATTGGTTAAGTTGTTATCGCGGTTAGTGATCACAAACGAAAAATGGCTTGTCCTTTTATACAATAACTAGCATCGTCCATATGCGGCTCCTCCCGCTCTCATAAATAAAGAACTTAGATCAGTTTAACTAATAATTGAAGTTTTATTTGTTTATTGGTAAAAATCTTCTATTGAAGCATGCCATTGAGCATTATTTCCTCAATGATATTTTCACGCATAAATTAAAGCATAATATAACGCTTACAACAAATGGTTAGCGCTTACAACTGAAGGCCCATGAATCACATTTTTACAAACAATATCAAAAAGCAAAGGATCGACATACTGTATTAGTTATAATTTTATTTGACAGAAATAATTTTATTGATTTTATCTGGTTAGGTTCTAATTTCTAACCTTAAAATTATACAACAGTGTGACAAATCACGTTTCTGACATTCAATATGGTACATTTAAATTATGAATATAGTACTTCTAAATCTTTCTAGAACTATGAATATAATATAGATAAAATTTGGAACGGATGGGTAAAGCAGTTTTACCATTGTGAGCTATATTGCGGAATATTGGCCAAATACCTATTTTCAAATTTCAGTGGGATCCATATGCCGCACCACAAATTTAAATCTTTTAATAAAATATTAGTAAACTTTATTATAAATTTCTAGCTGTATTGTATAGCTGTATATAACACCTTATCTTTGTAACCTCCCTTGAATGGAGCTCGCCACCTATCGGTAATTTTTCAAACTTCACTGCGCACCACATATTATCGCGTTTTTAACAACAAATTAGTTGAAAAAATGTAAATTTTATAATTTCTAAACCTTCCTTGAACTATGAAGATGATGTAGTTAAAATTTGGTAAAGATCGGTTCAGTATCACAAACGAAAAATGGCTAGTCCTTCTGTATAATAGTGTAGACATAGATAAATATAACCCCTAGTATTTTTTTTTTCATCATTTATCTTTATTTTTATGAATAATGAACTTGAGAAATAAAATATTCTATTACCCTCTAAACATATTAATAAGATTGAGTAAATGGGATGGTAGAAGAAAAGTAACAACGACTCCTACAAAAGCCATTCCTTCCGTACCTAGAAGTTATAGCCGCCCTTTTGTCAGAGCGGCAATTTGGGTTTCTTTTTAGGGGACTTTTATTTCTATGGTGGAACTGGAAAGAAAACTACTTTCCCGATATTTAGATATCCTTTCCTTTAGGATTTGAGGATATCGTTTGCAATTTAAAACACTTTATGCTTTATTAAATCTAGATAATTTATACAGTTAAGTACCGCATAATAGTGTAGCAGTATTAAAATATGGATATTTGCTATCTTTATGTTATTTAGTTTATTAGAAGACTTGCCTAAAATTTAGGAATATTAATTTTTACTTCTTATAACAAAGAAATTTTCAAAACATTAAAAATTCGAACTTCTGATTATATTTATAATTATAATCATCATCCTTAAAATTACCTCTATATTCTTTAATATTTCTCTTATAGGTTTCCTATAGGAAACAAAAAAGAAAAGAATATCGTGTAATCAAATAAATATTTACGTAGTCCTATTTTAAAATTGTTTCCCCAATCCCAAATCCTTAATATTCTTTACTATGTAGTAACGAACTAATCGACAATGACTTTAACGTTCCATATGATTTTGCTCGAACGAGATACCTTAGTTAGATGAACTAATGTAGCCAACAGGTACCGCTCTACAAGAGGCGTCCAGTCTCTTCACGCGTCCAGGATACCTTTTATCGATTCTAATCTTGTTCTGATTTCGATGTTTTAGCCGAAAAGGCTTTATTTTTGATGGAAAAGGCTATATTTACGCACAAACTCTAAATCCATGTTCACACTAATATTAACTTGTGTTTACCTGCTGATATTAAAATTAGAAATAAGAAAATATAAAACACTAGATCAATGTTACATTAATATTATAGTCAATCAGGATTAACATAGTATAATTAAAGATTATAGAAGTGAATTTGAGGGTAATAATTATAATTTTAAATATAATCTAAATTTCGAATTTTTAATGTTTTGAATATTCCTTTGTTATAAGAAGTGAAAAAAAAAACAACTTAAAAACTAGTAATGTTAAATTCTGATATAATTTCTCATGTTAGGGAAGAGGAAATAAGAAATTATAAATACATACATAAAAATCCATGTTGAAAGTTATGTTGATGATTTCTGCTATATTTTATCAAAGTGGAAATAAAATATGAAACTTCTGATATACTTTCTTACATTCATTTTTAGATCGATGTGTTTTATTGAATTAATTATACAATCTGTTTCTCTTTAGGGCAATAAGTAATACGGACGAAATAAAATACATTCAGAAAATATGTAAACTGAAAATTTCTCACTTAAGTTGATATAACAAATATAAATATATAAAACATCAAATCCATGTAGAAAGTAATCTTCTTAACTTTGTAACAGTTTTACACATTAGGGAAGAGGAAATAAGAAAACATCAATGTATAGAACATTAAATCCATGTAGAAACTCATGTTGTTAACTTCTGTTTCACCTTTTTACGTTTAAGAAGACTAAACAAAACAATCCAACGTGACACTGTAGAAGTGAATATTTTCATGTGAGATTATAGAAAAGAACTATCGATAAATGTAAACTCCAAGTGAAGCGTAAGGATAGAACTGGTCGGTGTTGCGATGGTGAGGCCGATCTAATGGAGCGCATCTTGTAGAGCTGTAACGATAATCAATCAAAACTAAATTTGGCCAGGACTCCATTTGGACAAAGATCTTACTTGGAATATATATTCAAGACTTAAACGAATATATATTCAAGAATCTGCTCCTTGTTATAGACTACTTCAACATTTACTACGCAAACGTCCAAAACATACAAATTAAAATAAATTACCAAAGACTCATACGGATTTGAGCTTTGGGGCTCCACTACACCATTTAATCTTAATCCAATACTTACAATCCTTCGAAAAATTAACAATGCTCCTTAATTCGTCGCAAAAAAAAGTATCCATACAGTATACAACGTATACAAATCTTCCATATGCTGCTGATTTGGCCCAAACCAGATACCAATCCTTTCATAGTAATCTACCTACTCACCCAAATCCTATAGGTTCCCATTTCGTTCCTGATAATCCTCCGAGAGGAGTCTGAAAAGAAGGTGGCCTCAGGATCTTTTAATGTGTAACGTGAGTACTACCGATGGTAGTTTAATATATTAGATCATATTGATTAAATGTTAGTATACATTGGAACATATTCAAAGCATAGAAATGACCTCATCTACGGGTAAGAGATCCTTCAAAGGACATCAAACAGATGTCCACATAGATATACCTTTGATGATACATCAAATCATGTAGGAATACCTGCCTGTTTGATGGTGATGTACTGTACTGCCTTTGTTTGATTAGCCTGAACTAGGCTTTGAGGAGGAGTTGAGTATCTGTCTGTACTAATACTATATAGTGTTTGTTCAATTATGATGATGATGATTGTTCAAAACGTTAAATAGTTACTTATTAATACATAATTATTCTGAGATACTTCAGGATTTTTAATAAGATTGTCTCATTATAATATGCTTATAATAAATACGAAATAAACTTAAATTCTTCCATTAGCGAACGGCCTAATGTTCCCTTGAGTCATTTATTTGGATTTTTTTTTTTTTTTTTTTTTTTTTTTACTTTTTCTTTAATTAAAAAAATATATTATTTTGCATTGAAGCTTGTTTCTCCATTGTTATTACAAGTATGGTTATTAAAATTCTGTCAGGGTGAGGTGGCCCTATAAATTTCCACCAGCCCTGCATCGGACCTGTGCTACAATGGGAGGGAGCTATTTTGTACAAGATCTATTGCTTTAGTTTAAAGACACGACAACGAACCCCGTTAAATATCCCATAAATGCCTTCTTTATCATACCAATAAATTTATGTTACGGTCTTGGGTGTAATAACAATTATTTAAATTTTTTTAAATTTCATCACATAATCATTCTAGAAACATGATCAACAATTCAATTATAAAGTTTTTCAGTTTAACCTAGAAAGGGGAATGTAATTGATGCCTATCGCTTTAAATAAGTAAATTGTTTCTGTATCACTTTTATGACTTCAAATAAATTTTCCTACTAAATAATGAGTGATCTCCATGGAAATACACAACTTTATGATCCTCATTTGTCATCGCTGGTGGTAATAAATCAGTGTGTTATTGTTTTTTAATCTTACTGATTTGTCTTTCACAGAAATAAATATTCATTTTTATGATTTTCAATAATATTTCGTCACCAAGTTTTTTCTATAATTTATATCTTTCAAAAAAAAAAAAAAATGTTAGACTTTTGCTGTATTTTTTTAAAGTTATATCGATGCCAAAGCTGACAGATGTGTTAAGAGTAAATGTTTGCAAACATGTTTGAAATGCATCATTAGGACATTTAGATGTTCAAACATTCACCAAAATCTTGTTACAAATGCTATTATAAACTAAAATAGTTCGAATAACTCGTGTTCACTTAATAGAGTAAAATTTTAATAGCAGTTTTGAAGCTTCGAAGTTTTAAATTTGATTACTATAAAAGTTATATTTTTTGCACTTAACACATCATTGAGCTAAGGAATCGATATTTAGTTATTTAGAAGTAATATTATGTGAGCAGTATTTTTTCTAAAAAACAAAAGACCGTTGAAGCATGATAGAAGAGTGCGGCAAAGGCATAAACATTCAAAACGTACTAAATGACATTAAAATGTAAGGTGAAAATGTATGATTCCTTATTTTTCCCATTATCCGGATTTTTCGTTGAAGAAAATATGTATATTTAACGGGTAAACATATTTCTTAAAAATTATTATTTTTATTTTTGTAAATTGGAAATTTGGTTTATAAATATGTTCATTCTTCATTCCATCTTTTTTATTTTGTTCATTCCTTAATGCATTCAGAAGAGGATAAATCCATTTTGGTTTTCACGCTATGATTTTTTTTTTTTTAATTTTATGATGATAGAAAGTAATGAAAGACAAGGAAATTATTTGTTTTATGGTCTTCAAAGTATTTTCTTTAACGTAAATCATAAAATTAATAATAGGGAGGCACAATGGCTCAATGGTTTGAACGCACTCGGTTGTGGGTTCGAATCCCACCTGAAATAACATATACCGAAAATTTAATGAGTTGAATGAGAGATACCATAAGTGGCGAATAATCTGGAATAAAGTTAGGAGGAGTAATGTTAGAGACTGGTATCACTCATATTTGATTTTATGAATCCACCCGATTCGCTATTTGTCTATAGATTTTAAAAAGACATTAAAGCATACAGTTAAATAAATCATACAGGAGTACAAATATAGTAACAGAATATATGCGATATTATTTGGTTGTAATATACAATTTTCTGTAATTCCTATATTAAAAATAGTTTTTACAGAAGGATGACTTGGGACCAATGAAAGAATGTGAAACAGAAACCTCAAAGCCAACTTAAAAGACAGACATTAATAAACCATCGACATTGAAAACTATACAAAAACTAAATGCTAATACTTACTTATTAAAATCACTATGCACGTATGACTCACAAATTCACTGAATAGAAAATAAAACACACATCAAAAAAGTACAGTATTTCCAATCAAAAAGCATTAAGAGTCATTAGACAATCACCTTAGTACGTCAATAACATAACTTCATACAAAAGATTTTATTAAAAAACTCTACGGACATATCAACAACTTAAAAAACTATGGCTTCGAGAAACATAACAGAGAAACCCCCCGAAAAAAAAGCTAAAAAAGGAGTTATTTGAGGAATTTATTCGGTTTAAATTAATTAAATATTATTGTAGGAGTAAGTACCGGTTGGTACTGACCTCCTTCATACCTGACATGCCAATTGTCTTGTATATCATGATCAGATATGCTTGTTGTCACAGGATAAGTGAAAGGGGTAGATTTGAAAAATTAAAGAGAAATAAAAAATATACTTAATAAACTATTTACGTTTAGAACTAACCTATACCCAGGAAAAATAGAAAACTTTAAAAGTTTATCGAAAACTTATTACTAGACTTAGAACATCATTCTGAACTGAATTTCTAATTGAGTTGCTCGATTAGAATGCAACGCTGACTCGAGGAATCAGAACGACCCTTGCATACCGATCCTTTACACTGTACAATCTTGTCAACTTCCAATTACAAAATGAAGATACATTTATGATTGGTTTAGTATAGATTGGCTGAAAATATATTGCGGTTGTTTAACACTAAACCTACCGACATTTCATGTATTCATATTTTGACCACAATTTCTCGGTAGAAACAATAACAAAAGAGGAGTGGATATTAAAAAATCTTTTGATATTTTTTTTTATAAAAGTCAAAAAAGAAAAGTTGTTTTTGTTTATTTCGTTTAACGTCAATTTATGCTGCTATGGCTAATCGGACGATGCTACGGTGGGAGTCCTAAATTTTGCCAATCCAGGTATAATTAAGATAGGGATCTTTAACGAGTACCTGACATCGCACAGGCTCGGGACCCCCATTTTACGTCCCTTCCGAAGGACGGCATAGCTAAGGATTTTTTACTCCCTTTAAAAAATCCTAAGGTCATCTGCCGGGCTGCGAACCCGCGATCTTGGGTTTAGTAGGTCGCTATGCTAACCACTACACCACAGGTGACCCCTTAAAAAAAAAAAAAAAAAAGTAAAGAATGTTGTTTCCAAGAATTTCTGCCAAAAAGTCCGAAAAGCGTCATTTGACCTGTTATGGTAGGTTTAGTATTAAGGAACATTATCATTATTTTATTCTTTATCAAGGATTCTTCGATGTATTTACGAGAATTGTTTTATTAATTGCTCCAAAGATAGATAATTTGCTAAGCATACATATATAACTCACATATACCATAATGTAGTATTTTAACTAATAATTGAATTTCATTTTTTTATCGATAAAAGTATTATATTTTTAAGAATGGAATTTAACATTGTTTCTCCAATGATATTTTCACGAATGGTAGTATTTTTAAAATTTTTAACAATTGCATTGATAAGGTGTTTGAACAGTACATAAAATCATAATTAGACATTCAATTTGGCAGAGATAATTTTATCGATCCATCTGGTTGGATTATAATTTCTAATCATAAAAGTATATGACAGTTTGGCAAACCTCGTTTCAGGTACTCAAGACTATACATTTTGATTATTTCTATAGTAAACTATACTACTTAAAATCTTCCTAGAATTATGAAGATTTTGAAGTTAAGATTTGGTACAGTTGGGTTTAATAGTTTTACCATTGCAAACTCTGTTGCGGAATGGCCATATATTGATCGATTTTTTAAAATGCACTAGGGTCCACATGTCGTTCCATATATTTATAGCTATTTTATTAATAATTTAATTGAAAATAATTATTTTTTATCATAAATTTCTAGCTCTATATAACACCGTACCTTTGGTAACCTCTCTGGAATGGTGCTCGCCACCTAACGGTCGATAATCAAACTTCACTGCGCACCACATATTTATCGCTTTATTATGGCAATATAATTGAAAATCTTTAAATTTTATTATTACTAAACCTTCGTTGATCTATGAAGATTATCTGGTTAAAATTTGGTTCAGTAGTTTTTGCGGTTAGTGATCACAAACGAAAAATAGCTTGGTCCTTTTACATAATAGTATAGATTAGCTGATAGCCAAATAACAAACAAATAAATGATTACTATTTTGTATCGAAAGTTTATTATTTTTAAAATCGATTTTGATCCTTTTATATTTAAATGCGTGGCCGACTAATCCTTGCGGTATTGATACCGATAAGGTGTTATCCTTCTGTCTGGAGGTCGGGGCTTGAAATGCAGTAAACAATAGTTGTGCTTTTTATCTAAAACCTGTACTTTCAAGATCATCAATATAGTTGATGTTTTTTTTTTAAATTTCAATACTGACTGTTCACTTACGGCGGAAGAATAAGGTACGCATGATGGTATAGAATCATTACAATTATTATTAAAGAACCATTGCAATTAGGGTTGATAAATTAATTGCCACTTAAGGAAATAAAGTGAAAAGGACTCTAGAAATATATTAGGACCTGAACCCCCTTTCGCCTTTTTGAATTCAGTCTGTTCTTGGTCCTGATATCTTGTAGAAGTCCTCTTCATTTTGCTTCTTTAGACGACTATCAACTTTCTTGATTTCGTGTCACACATTTAACAAAAAATAATACAAGATATACAATCTACATATTTAGAAAAATGCTATTTTCATATTTTTAGAAGTGGTGGTGAATGTTTAACATTGGAAACTAGTTTTGATCTAGAAAAGTGCCAAATAATTCATCAATTCTAATGGGAAAATAAGAGTTCTTCTCATTGTGTGATGTATTGTGCGTCAAGTGCAACTATTATTTTTTGAATTCATAGTGTTCTTTGAATAACATGTTAATTGAAGGTCAAAAATCTTACTAGAAGAATTCATTTGCAATTACAAACAGAAAGATCTCATGATAAACTTAAGAAACTGAATTTCCATAAACTGCCTTTGTATGGTGCAAAATATATGTATGTTCGAAGCTGTCCAAACCCTAGCTGCCTTAATATAAATATTTTAACTATCCAAGTATTCACTACTGTACCAATCACTGTCGGATATTTTAGATGTATTGTTTTATTATGGATATATTTTGTATCTGTCGTTCGTGTTTTGTTTTTTTAGCTATAGATTTAATTTGTTTTCCATTAACAATAAGATTATTCCCAGCTGTTTGGTTTTTATTTATATTATCATAATACCTTCTTTTTTTTTTGCCTTTGAATAACAGAATTGTTCAGTTCCGAGATTTTACTTATTTGGTTCACAGCTTTTTATACAATAAACATAATAAATGATTTCAATAAAAATAATTGAATATTCAAAAAATAAATTAATAAGAGACCTGAGGTAAGATCTGAAATAAACAATCTAATGATGAAATGAATTCCAAAGCGGTAAAGCACCTGAATTTCTCATTACCCTGCTTCCTGAAACGGAAAATCGACGAATTATTTTATAAATGGGGAACTGCTGACAGGATGAAATAATATTTTCGTTCGTTCTTAATCGCTGGTGTTTATCTCATTGTATCATGGTGTATCACCGGATAATCTCTGGTTTTTAAATTGGCTCGTAAAGATGCTCTAAAAATATTATTCTATGGGAACTTTTCTTTTAAATTTTATTCTTCATACTGGTCTAAAGGTTGGGTCCTAGTGTTCAGGAGGTGGATAGAAGAACGCAGAGTTATTAGGACAAGAATATAGGAAGGTTTTTTAGTGATTGGAATAGGATAGTACCATAGAAGCATTGCCAGTATATAGGCTCGTAACGTACCAGGGTATTCCGAAGATAAATCTAATGAAACAGTTCACAAGTTTCTTCAATCTCATCCAAAGTTTACCTCAGAGTTTCCCATAAACTAAACATCTTGAATTCAAGCAAGGGAAAATAAAAGAGAAAACTAAGAGTTAACGGGTACTTTAGGAAAAAGAATAAAAAAAAACCTATAGTGCTGTTTGAAGATTAAGAATGAAGATTTGGGTGATATGCTTGTTTCACGATAGGTTTGTATATATAAGGGTTTGATAGGAAAAGAGAGTTATTACTTAAAGAAGTCCCTCATCCAACTCCTTTTTTAGCCTTCGGTATGTGTTGTAACAGAAATTTAACGGAAAATATATTTTGATATATATATTATACATGTCGCTAAGACCTACAGTTAAGGAGCTACATTGTTTTGAATTAAAAAAAGTCATCTTTTACCTAATTTTTTTTTAAGTATTGGGGCTTTTTTTTTCTATTGGTGATGCTCGGATAACAAATTGCCGACAGATTTTTTCATCGGAAGTAGTAGGTTATAGATGGACATATTTATCTATTGTTTTTTCTAGACAGGGAGAAATTGAGTTTTCTTTTTATATGGTCTAGTACAGTATGTATGCATGTGCAAGTCTGTACGCAGGAGATTTTAGTTTTCGTGGGGATCAAGGGCAACAAAACAGCTGATTGGGCTGCCAAAGAAGCAGCATCGTCATTGATTGATTTTTTTTTTTCTAATCCTTCATTTATTTATTTTATGTACAAAGAAATAGTAAATTTTAGGAAATGTTGATATCGTCTATTGATATTACAAATATTTACACTTTATCTGACATTTGCTAATTTTTAAAATATCGAATAAAACTGACCTGGAGCCAGCTTTGGGAAAATATTGAAGAACAAAATAAACTGAAAACTATTAACAGGGATTAAAAAATACGGAAAAGTTCCAACCGTAGCAGCAGAAGAGAGGAAGTTGTCATAGCTAGACTCAGAATAGGCCATACTCGGCTTACCCATAGTTACCTTATAACAGGGGACAGTCTGCCGAAGTGCAATACATGCAGTATTATACAATTAATAATTAAGCACATACTAGGGACTTCCCTCGATGGGATAGTTATTTTCAGGAGACAGGTTTACAAAGGAACCTCCTTGCAACAAAGGAACTATAATAATAACAATATAGACAATATACAATTTCTTAAAAAATATAAATTATTCAAAAAAATCTGAAAATATTGCCCAAAACTAGAAAGAAAGGAATTTAGATTGGAAAAGGACACTAAAGACCCTCGATGCTGAGTGTCCAAAAAAAAAAAATTAATCTAATCTAATCTATATTGTAGTTATGTTTATTAAACATTTTTCACGTATTATTTCATAAATAAAACTTGTAGAATACTCCAATATAAAGTAATTAGAATTCAGAAGAGAGAAGATATAAGTTGTGAGACAAGAGGTCTGCCCAGAGGATCGGCTCCAGGTCCAGAGTCTAGCTAGGTCCAGCCAGTCGTTGACTAATGCATGTCCCTTTTAGGGCCAATTTGTCTTCGTCTGTTGGGAACCCTTCGATCCCCTCGGGAATGCTTAAACAAAAGGCCCGGTTAGGTGACTTTGCCTCTGGAGGAAACTGCTTTTCCCTATAATTTTCTCCCCCGAAGTCTATTCCGGAGAATTTTCCTTTCACTTGGATTTTCTTTGAAGGTTCGCTGACCTCAGGGACCCACTTAACTTTAAAACAATATTTTCTTTTTATTTATTTTAGGAACAATAAGATACCGCATAACTCTATTAATAAAGTTATCATTAACAGTATATATATGACTTTTGTTTTGATCTTTTTTAGTTAGTAAGATTTTATTCAGTAAATATTAGAATCTGCCCCAAAAGTCCAGTTAATAAGTGCTGAAATGAGGGGCGCAGAGTGCATGGAATATGCGGAAATTTTTGACTTGGTAAATTCGTTAGGAGTAGTAAGAAGGTAAATATACTAAAAAGTACTCGCCCCTGGGTGGTTAGATAACGGTGTAAGGGATTGGAGAAAGTCCCATTTTCTAGGTTTTCGATTATATATCGAAAACGGGGAACTCTAGATAAATATGCTATTTAAATATGCTAATTAAAACTAAAGTTAATTTAATTTCCTATAAAATTGTTGTTAAACATATTTGTCGAACGTCCGACGGTTTTCGAGATATACGATATTAAAAATCGTTGATTATCGAAAAAAGAAAATTTTTACCTCATTTTCTGTCAAAAATTTGCTTCAAGTGCCTGAAAAGTATATATGATATTTAAATAAATTTAATGTTCTACAACTTTGACTTTGACAATTTTTTTGAGAAACGAGCGTGGAACGTAGCAAACGTTTGATAATAATTTTTTTTCCTCGAAAATTAGCGATTTTCAATAACGTATAAACCGTTGGAAATTCGAAAAATATGTATAGAATGATTTCACCGTTTTCGAGATACAATCGAAAAACTACAAAATGGAACCTTCTTCCCTCTCCCCCCGTTAGCTCACCCCCCCCCCCCCCCCCATGGTCGGGGACTTCTTGTTATCTGATGTGGATTCCATGTGAGTCTTTTGTCTAAGATGAAACTATGATATTGTACTGTATCAGATCTGTGAAATGAAATCTTATTAAATAGGCCTGATGGGGAGGAACCACGACGTAGAGTAAGTGTTATGTGTCCATTTGGATCCATTAAATTTTATCTTCGGTAGGTTACACCAATGTGCAATCTGTGAGAGGTGACTTTGAAGATGGGAAGAGGCTTTCAGGATGACGATGTGATATAAAGATACCTAGTAACATGTCCAGGTATGCTCTACAAAATAATTAAACAAACAGACTTTTATATTCCACAAGTTGCTGATTTCGCTCGAACCAGATACTTTTTTCTACTTATGTAATTAATTTCATACCCAGCCAAAGCCACTTGTTTCTCAATCTGCTTCCTTTTCTTTATCTGATACTCCTCCTCGGAAGTGTCTGAAAAGAAGAAATATTCAGAATCTTCTGATGTAGAACTTGAAGATTAGGATAGTTAAAACAAATTTTGATGAAATTTTGAATGTTTGTCTTGCAAAAGAAATGGGTGTCGAATGTCATATAGATGATACTATTAGGATATCGCAGTATTTAGTCTAAAAGAAAAAATATTTAATAATTTATAAAATATAAAAGTATGACAATACAACAGAACTCATTTTAAACGGTTTAGTCCACTAACTCACTAGGCCTGTTGATCAAAGATTCCTAGAAAAAAAGTATTTTCTCCTTGAAAGTTTTAATCAGATTGGTTGATTTTTGTTGTTTACAGGGGAAAAACCTGTTGCTCATCAACGCCTGTTCCTAAACATTACGAACAATGAATAATAATATTAAATGATTCATCTAACATGAAAAAAAAATATAAAGTTTATTTATTAGTTATGTAAATGAGTCGTTTGAAATTAATTGGAAGCTTAGAACTTTTCTCTGGTTAAAACGTTGAAGCAGACGAAAACGAAGAGCAGTTTCTTGTTTAGTCATTATTTTTGTTACCAAGTAAAATGTTTGTAGAGGTGGTTCTAAGTAGCGGGTGGGTTTAACAGTGTTTTGTTGAATAGTTCGTACTTTTTTTTTTTTTTTTTTTTTTTCAATCACTCGAATCGACTATTTTCCCAACTTGCCTCTCACTCGATTCCCGCTAATTTGTCTGAAAAATAAATGGCCCAGGGACTTTCTAATGTAAACAATTTATTTAAGCACTAGCATACCCCGCCGCGGCTTCGTACGCTCTCATTAATAAAGAGCTAAGATTATTTTAAGTAATAATTGAATTTCATTTGTTTATCTATAAAAATCTTGTATTGAAGAATGGAATTTATCATTATTTCTTCAATGATATTTTCACGCATAGCAGTAATTTTTTAACCTGGTTAAAGTTTCATTAATGAGATGTTTGAAGAGTACGTAAAAGCATAATTAGACATCCTATTTCTCAAAAATAATTTTATTGTTTCAACCAGGTTGGATTTAAATTTCTAACCATAAAAATATATGGCAGTGTGGCAAACCTCGTTTCTGTAACTCAAGACTATACATTTTAATTATTATTATAGTAAAATTTATTATTATAAATCTTCTAGAACTATGAAGATGTTGTAGTTAAAATTTGGTACAGTTGGGTTTTGTTAGTAGTTTTACCATTGTAAACTCAGTTGAAGAATGGCCACCTGTCGGTTGATTTTTAAACTACACTGAGACGTACATGTCGCTCCATATATTTATAGCTTTTTTAATAACAATTGAATTGAAAATAAGTAAATTTTATAATAAATTTCTAACTGAATACAATACCGTACCTTTGTGACCTCTATCGAATGGTGCTCGCCACCTATCGGTCTATTATCAAACCTCACTACTTACTACATATTTATCGCTTTTTTTATAGCAACATAATTGAAAATCTTTAAATTTTATTCTTTCTAAACCTTCCTTGAACTATGAAGATGATGTGGTTAAAATCTGGTACAGATTGGTGCTGTAGTTTTGGTGGTTAGTGATCACAAACGAAATATAGCTTGTCCTTTTATATAATAGTATAGACTACTAATGAGCAGTTATTGAAATGCCATTTTATTCATTTTATAGCTAATTGAATTATTGAATACAGTTGTAAATATAAATTAAAAAAAAAATCATGTTAGTTCAAGTCGAATTAAGTTGTGTTTATAGATATGTCTGTAACTATTATTATTAAGCATATTAGGGATCGCATCCGTAGAAATATTATCAATGTAGAAAAATAATTGGAGTTATAGTTGCCGTTGTAACACTGCGTCACTATGGGTTAGCTGCACTCAACTGTTTCCATGATTCAATAATTCAATTGTTCTTGTTACAATGGGAAAACAGCCTTCATAAAATCATTCTATTCTTCAAATATCTTAAACATTTTTTGGCAATAACGCCTTAAATGGCTCGATCACAATAGGGGAAGACAAAGGTTTGCTGATAGACAAGGCTCTCTACAATGTTGAGATTTCCACTATTCCATTATGTCACTACGTTAATTCTAGCGTTATATCATGTGGATGTAATCATTAGATATAATTACGGAGATAATAACAGCAATTTGCGGAATGGGAAGTGAACTGCATTTCATGCCACAATTATTATTAATTGCAGTCATATTACTAATATCAGAATTAGTTCTGCTTCTGAGCATGCGATATCATTATGAGTACGTACAGGTAAACGTATATCTATAGAATTATTTCGTGTTGAATTCAACAATGTAATTAATCCAAAAAATATCAATTTCTTCACGAATTTCGTAAATATTAAACCTAAATACCCATCTTGAGACAGACAATAATTTATTCTGATTAATTGGCTTAGGATCGACCATATGTCAGGAGAAGCTTCCTGAGGCACACTCAGCCTCTGTTAAGTGGGTAACCTAAAATGAGGGGAAGAATATTTTGCCCAAATTTTACTCCTTGCACAACTGTTGACTTAGAAACAGTAAGACCTTTTCAAGTCCTGAACCAAGATCCTTCATTGGTTTTATTGGTACAGGTTTTAATTTTTAATATTATAGATTATATTATTTTGATTTTCGTCAAAATATTTACTTGACTTTAAAGCCTATGGCTTTTATAAAACTGTCCACAATACTATTAAAAATAAAATAAATAAATAAAAAAAAAATAATAAAAAAAAAATAAAAATTCGTTTTCAAATAGCAACGGCTCAAGTGATCTTTTAATTGAATTTAGCATTTTTTATACGCCTAATGTGATCCAAAAAGTTCATTTTCAGAAGTTCTGCAAGACCTGCATCATTCTATTTTTATATTAGATAGACCGAATTTTCCGACATTTTTTTTTTTAACTTACTGCAACAGCTAAAAAGAGACCAACTGATATAAACATAGATTTTAATTTCCTAAATTTTTTTTTATTCATTTATTGAAATTTACTACTGTATGTACAAAATATGTACATCAAATAAATGTGTTCATACTGAAATAAAATAACATGTTAAAACGTGAAAACAACTGCTCATCCAGTAGCTCTTCAGTAAAAATTCTACACTAGAAGGTCTCTAGGCCATCTTCTCTTCAGACGCCTCGGAGGATTATCGGGAATAGAGTGAGAAATAAGTTGAGAGACTAGTGGATTGGTGTGTTTATGGAGTTTACTATGAAAGGATGGGTATCTGGTATGGGCTAAATCAGCAACATGTGAGACATCAAGATCTTTATGGATAAGTTTATGTGTAACAAAGTATGGAGCATTGAGGATTTTGGATGGTAAGGATTGAATACGGAAAGAAAGCCCCAAAGCTCAACTCCATTTGTCCAACTAGGTCTGATAACTGTCATGTAATTCCTAACGTTGAATTTTTATTTAATGACTACTTTCTAAATAGTTTTCTTATTCTATAATCAACTGGTATCTTTGTCTAAAATTTACACAGCCAGTCAATTTACCCATTCTGTTGTACAATGTTGTTATTTTTTGGTTACCGAAATAAAGGTTATTTTTCACTTCAATTTAGACTACAAATTTTTCAAAGAAAAACATTTAAAAGATCATAGAAGAACTATGGTACGTAAGAAGCCTAATTTCACATGGTGACTTTTGCTTGCCAACTATCTACAGTCAACGATTTCACGAAAATGAATGTTCATCCATAATACCCATAAAGACAAATGAGTACAGATCCTATGCCCAGAGAAGGCTCAAAAGAAACTTGATGACGGGCTTCTCTGAATTAACAAGAAATGTTATAATTAAGTAGGTCTCTCAGAACTGTTTAAAATAAGTAAATTTTATCATAAACTAGTTGCCCCGGCAGACGTTGTTCTGCCCTATTTTCTCTAAAACAACACAACATTGATTTTTGATGTTAATAGTTCCTCTCCGACAGTCGTTGTTCTGTCTAAAGTTATCGGCCCTTCGCAGTAATAAAGCATATTTCAGAGTAATCACTTTATTTATAGATTTATGTCTCCATAATAAACAACGATTACTTACAAATATAAGTTTTCTATTTTGGACATTTCAAGAGTTTAGTATTAGTATTATTAATTTGGTATTTTCATTGCAATGCCTTATGGTACACGATATTTTGGTTTGATTATCTGGTACGTAAATAAATAAAGCTGTCGGTTTACCGACGCGAGAGTAATTATGTTGCATAGTGTGCAACATACAACTGTCCATGAGAGAAGCATTTTTTTCCACAAAATGGAGGACTTCAAATATGCTTTCAGTTCATCCACTGGTATAGACCGTGGAATAACTGGTAATGTTTAACGAAAATTTCCTGCTGACAAAATCATCGCACCACCGAAGCGGTTTTGATTATTTCGTAGATGTTTCAGAGTTCTGTCTAATGCCTCCAAATACTTATATGTGCTATCCTGCATTCATCCCATACTATCAACTTGCATTGTTGTAAAACCTTTGCCATTGCAGAGTTCTTTGAAATGATGCAAGTCGGAGTTTCGTTGCTTTGAATATTCAATGGTAATTTTAGCGCTGAATGGGCTGTTCGACCACCTCCCAACAATGTAGCTACAATACCTGAGGAAACAAGTGCGAATGAAATTCCATTCTGTAAGCAAATTGTTGCTAAAATTAATGAAATTAAAAATGTCTTTCCTGTACTACCAGGAGCATACAAAAAGTAAAAGTCTCCAGTTCCATCATTTATAACTTTCATAATTGTATCAAAGACATACTTTTGTTGATGGCTCAAGTTCAAAAGCGGAACATATATTCGAACCGATTCCCTTAAAGCATCGAGGTCGAACAGTTTTTCACGTTGCTACTCATGATTAAAAGGGTCGTGCATTGGGCGATTAGGCGCTTTCGAATTGGTCGAGATGTTCTCGAGTTTTACGCTTAGCAACACATTTGGCGATTCATTTTTATTTATATAGATTTCTAGCTCTATATATCACCATACCTTTGAAACCTCTTTCGAATGCTATTGGTCGATTATCAAACCTCACTGCGCACCGCGTATTTATCGCTTTTTTATGGGAATATAATTGAGAATCTTTAAATTTTATTATTGCTAAACCTTCCTTGAACTATGAAGATAATGTGATTAAAATTTGGTACAGATTGGTCCTGTAGTTTTCGCGGTTAGTGATCACAAACGAAAAATGGCTTGTCCTTTTATATAATAGTATAGATAATAAAACTAAAGAAAAAAAAAATTCAGAATACAATTTCATATATAATATTAAATTTAGACTTTATGCCTCCTAGTACCTTTTAACATTAGTTCAGTATGGTTATCTAGGAACACATTTTCATAAACTTCGTACAAATAACCCCTCATTGAAACTGAAACTACACGAAATTGCCTGACTATTCAGACTACTTGACAATGGTTTCAATGGGCGAATATTCAGTACGTGCTATAAATACTTTATCAGTCTATGCTAGTTCTAGCAGGCGAAAGCAACGAGAAATATCTTGTCGTATAGGTATTGTCTGAGGAGTCAAAGTAAGATGTTTGTGTAAATTGAAGCCTTGTGGATCTGTTCTACTAGGATTAGTGCATTTTTTAAACATCAATTTCCCGATATCCTAATAACTAACACTTATTACGAACTATATATCCTTGTTATTGAATAAGCAAACTATTGACTTGCCTTAGTATATAATCAACAAAACTTCCCTACTATTCACACCCAAACGTTCAGGGGGAAATTGAGTTTTTTAATTATTCGAATTTCTTTTTCTTTTTTCAGAAAAAAAAATGAAAGTCGAATTAATAAAAACTCAATTATCCCTGACTGGGAAAAACAATGGATCATGGTCATGCCTATCTATAATCTACTGCTTTTATATCGACTGCTTCTGATAAGGAAACTGTCGTCAGATTTTCGATCCCAGCAACAAAAACAGAGCTATGAGCGTATCAAAAGAGCCCCAACACTTAAAAAGTTGTCAGCAAAAGATGACTTTTTTCATTCAAACCAATATTGCTTCCAAAAGGTAGGTCTTAGCGACAAATGATTTATAACAAAAAATATTGTCCATTAAATTTCTGGTATGGAAACTTTCATAAAATTTTCACCAACAGAGCTAGAGCGTGTCAAAATTATACATTTTTGAAGGTGAAAAAAAAAAATTACATATTTTGAGGTTGACAAAAACGTTACACAACAAAACTATAGACCCCCATCCAAAAGACCATGAGAAAAAATAAACAAATAAGCCCTGTAAGTTGTTCTTCATTCAAGAGTCACCTGTATATATTAAAATGTTTTATAATATGTTATGGATTTAACATACCACTTTATTAAAATAAAAATCAGCTTAAAAAAAAGAAGGAAATAATTGAATAGTTTAGAAGCAAAGGGGTACAAGTGGCAAATTTTGAAAAAAAGGAATAAGTGCATATTGTGAAGGTTAAATTTACAAATAATTCTGTGGCAAAGAGATACAAGTGAATATCCCGTTAGGTGATGCCATCTATAGAGAAGAAATCTAACTACTTACCGAAAATCCTGAAAGTGTTTGTGGCACACGGATACTTTGATTGGCTTTTACTCTACAATGAGGTTTTGTTACTTGTACCCCTTTGCATCTAAACCACTCAATTAAAGTCCTCATAAATTACATAAAAAGTCTCCCGAAATAAGAAAATGATATATAATTTATTCTAAAAAAAAACAAAAAAAAAACCCTGTACCACTTATAACCCATGAAGGGCCTGAGGTTCAGTACTTAGGTAGGTTGTACTGTTTCTGAAAGGAGGTGATTTGGCTAGAATTCACGCTCAACCGCCAGGTTTTTTCCCTAATTAAGGGTATCCACTTTTAAACAGTGTGCCTCAGAAGGGTATCCCGTCCTCGAAGTCGATCCACGGCTGAAATGACCGAAAATAAATTTTCTCCCTTCAGTCGGACTCGAACTCGGGCCCGGGAGCATGTAGTCAAGTGCCTTACCCACTGAGCTACTTAATCCCTTAATAAAGCCCCTATAAATTACATAAAAAGTCTCCATTAATAAGAAAATTATGAAGGTTTTTTCTATTAATTTTTAAAACGTATAAATTATATATAATCTATACTAAATATTTTATTATTATTATGGCAAGATTCATGTTTAATGTATGTTTCGAGAATACGTAAAACTGCACTTTTATAACGGTCGGATTTAATTTAATTCATTGTAGAATCGGCTTCTCGCTATGCAGAAGTTGCAATATTATGGTTTCCTCCTTGGCAAGCAAATTCTTCGTGAACTAGATCAGGCATAAATCCATTAACCTAGTTATTAAGTAACCAGTTCTATTTATAATTTCCTGTCATGGATGACTTGATCTATGCGGATGTGGAATTAAAATTTGTTACTACTTTAAAAAAAACAAAAGCATAATTTATTTATCGACACCAGTCAATAGTACAAAGTGATTATCATATTAGGATAGAAAAAAATGAGTAAAAATAACGTCAGATTTATCATGATTTCAACTTAAGCATGATAAGTCTGAATAGTCTAGTGCTAAGTTAAATAATACCGAAAAAAGAGAATTTCCCTATTTTCAACAGAACGTACTTCAAACTTTTCGGAGTTAGAATTACCGATTCGAACTCTATAAAATGTTTAGATGATACACACTTTTGCTTGATTAACCAATTTCATTGGTATCCCAAGTCCAAAATATCAAACTGTTTCTGGCGGTTAATAGTAGACCTTTTGGAAATCAAAGTAAAAATGATACACAACGCCTTTATATTCTAATATTCTCTAAAACTTACCGAAAGGAAAATATATTTGATCAATAGTAAAAAACTCGGTCTAAAACTACATTCATAGTCTTCGATTATTTCCTCCTCGTATTCAGTAATTCCTGTATCTAGAATTACCAGTACCAACCAAATCATCATTGTAACTAATCTTAATTATATATTTTATCATACATTTTTAGACCTTTGCTAATGCGCAGTTTTTATTTATACTTTACTGAATTTCTCTCATGCACCTTTCTACCCAATCTACGTAGGAATGTATTTCGTAGTCACCGTTTATGATTCCTATCTACAGGACTTTATAAAGACTCGATTATTCAAGCCTTTTATTTCATTATATTATGTATATAATTTTTTTCACAAAACATTTGATTACTAAACAAGACGTTAGGCAATTTTTGTACGAGCATCACTACAGGAAGGCTGGAGTATAGGGAGGACAGTATGCTAAGACAGTATGCGAGGAAACATTAACAATTTCTCATGAAGAAGGATGGCTATCTCTTGCCAGGTTTCTGGATTGACGAATATTTCTTCCCTTCTTTCTGCATACACGGTCGAGATATTCCAGGTACAACATCCTTGGACGGCCTCGGGGTCTTCTACCATCAGACACATAGCATCTTCAATGGATCTCGATGCTCTCCCACCCTGACGACATGTCCAAACCACTTCAGCTGGCGAGCCTCGAGAACCAGCTTCATTGGGGAGACCTCTAGTTCATTTCGAATTGCTTCATTGCGGACACAGTCCTTTCTTGCTTTCCCAGCAAAACTTCGAAGGAATTTCATTTCTGCAGATGTGGCTCTATTTGCTTGTCTGTTATTATCCAACTTTCAGCACCGTATATATTGATAGTATTGGTAGGTATATGGACTTAAAGATGGGATGTGAAGCTTTACATTTCTACTTCTCGCTTAGCAATGACATTATTGCAAATCTGGTAGCAAACTAAATTTGCTTAACTTATCCTGTGTAGGATTTCTGAGTCCACTTTCCCCCATCCGTCCAGAACTGTTCCAAGGTAAACAAAATCTGTGACAGCTTCCATGTTTTCTCCATTTCTATACACTTTTATATCCTCCTCCTGTGCCCTTCCTGCTTGTAGAAAGTTGATCTTACTAGTGCTGTTGAGAATAGAATAGAATAGAAAATAAAATAAACTTTATTCTGGGACGATGTCCCCTAAGAACAATATAATGTACAGAAATAAATACAATCAGTCTAGCTTTCAAAAGATGAAATGAAATAAATCAACAATCCGGATAGCTATTTACAATTTTACAAATAGAGAACAAAAACAGACACAGATGAAATAAAAAAAAAAAAAAATTCAATAATTGTAGGAGAATAATAAAAACCTATGTACATCTACTTAATATTTTTTTTTTCTTTTTTTAGCATTACGCATAGGATATTACAGGGTAGTGAATTCCATAAGGAAGTAGCACGGGAAATGAAGGAACAGTCAAATGTTGTATTTATGGTTTGATAGAGGAAGGAGGCTAGGAAGTAATTTATGCGGGATGAAGGATAAACCCATTTTAACTCTGTAAATAGATGTGATGTGTGGGAGGCTTTTGGAACACTAAAGATAAACCTAACGAAACAGTTCACTAGTCTTCTTAGCTTACTCTCGAGTTCCGCCGTCAACCCACCATGTGTCACACAGCTATAGTCAAAATCGGGGAGGATAAGGGAAGAAACCAAGAGTTGGCGAGTAGGTTTCGGAAGGGAGTCCTGGGAAGAATGGAACAGTATAAGGATGGATATAGCCCGTCGAGAAATTTGGGAGATATGAGGTTTCCATGAAAGGGTTTGGTCGTAGGTAATACGCATTGGCATGCCTTTTCTACGCAGTTCTTCTT
Source organism: Euschistus heros (assembly GCA_003667255.2). Taxonomy (NCBI): domain Eukaryota; kingdom Metazoa; phylum Arthropoda; class Insecta; order Hemiptera; family Pentatomidae; genus Euschistus; species Euschistus heros. Next base: position 1,978,732 of record RCWM02000110.1, read on the forward strand.
TCCATTTTCATCATTGATCGCTGCCACTTTTCAACTTAATCCGCAATGAGAACAATGTCATCCACATACAAATATAGCTGGACCACCACCGGAAACATATTGTTTGTTTATTTCGTTTAAAGTCACTTTATGCTGCTATGGCTAATCGGACGATGCTACGGTGGGAGTCCTAATTTTGCCTATCCAGGTATAATTAAGATAGGGATCTTTAATGCGTACCTGACATCGCACAGGCTCGGGACCCCCATTTTACGTCCCTTCCAAAGGACGGCATAGCTAAGGATTTTTTACTCCCTTTAAAAAATCCTAAGGTCATCTGCTGGGCTGCGAACCCGCGATCTTGGGTTTAGTAGGTTGCTATGCTAACCACTACACCACAGGTGACCCCAATCCGGAAACATATTTCTTCTCCCTAAGAACCTCCTTTCGTTTCGCCTTTTACATATTGCTGCGATCTCGTCCATATAGAGAATAAATAGTAGAGAGCTTAAGCTATTAAACTATTCCACCGTCTTTTAAGAGTATATATTCAGGTATATTCGTGCTCATAAAATTCTTGTATATTTATTTATAACATAGCGTCTGTTTCTGAGATTGAAAAAAACATTCTCGGTATGTTATTATGAAAAGGAAGCTCTTTGATAAATGAGCCGTTGGGTATAAAGCAATAGCAATAAGAGGGAGGGAGGGAGGGAGGAAGAAGACAAACAAGTAGAGATATTGACAAAGGAACGAGAAAGCGATCACCAGGAGCTCATATATCAGGAGGAGCTCACAATCGGTGCCACGGCCATGTATTGCTAACTCTTCGGTAAATAACCATCATGATCTACCTCCATCGGGATTCATCTCTACCGATGTATTCATAAAATCTATGTTTGCCTTATTCTTCCTCTGGTGGATAGAAGTGATACTTCATTTGTTAATGTTCGTTTTTTAAGCTTACGGTTTTCTTTTGTTTAACCTGAATGGGTGATATCAGGTTGTATATAATAAATAGCTGAATTTAGTTCGTTAGAAAATAAAAACAATCTTTCGAATCTTTATACCGGTACCTCAATTTTTTATTATTTTTTTTATTCTTATTTATTGATATTTACAACTGTACAAAATAATATACATTAAGTAAATGTGTTGATAGTGAATACAATGGCATGTGAATAACTTGTGAAGAACTACTCAATAGTTGCACTTCAATAAAAATCTACACTAAAAGGTCTCTAGTAGTCCTGAATCAAGATCCTTCATGGGATTTAGTGATACAGGTTTTAATTTTTAATATTATAGATTATGTTAATTTTATTTCAGAAAAAAAAATAAAAAAAAGATGACCTATTCGTTTTCATATAGCAACGGCCCCAGTGATCATTCAATTGAAATTAACATTTTTATATTCATAATTTCATGAGACAGAAGTAGTTAACAAGCTGTGATATCACTTGACCCAAAAAGATTTATTATTATTTTAATAGAAAGATAGAAATTTCCAAATACATTTTTTTTTTTTTAACTTACTGCTACAGCTAACAATATACCAACCCAATATAAAGATAAATAATAAATTTTCCAATATTTTATTAGTCTTAATTTCCTAATTTTTATTTGCTTATTAATTTATTAGCATTTATAACTTTACAAAATATATACTTCATGTAATTTTATTGATACTGATTACAATAAAATGTCAAAACGTGAAAAGAACTACTCATCAGTAGCAATTCTAGACTAGAAGGTCTCTAGGCCGTTTTCTTTTCAGACACCTCAGGGGATTATCGGGAATGAAATGTGAGGCAAGTTGGGAGACAAGTGGATTTGAGTGGTTATGGAGCTTATTATGAAAGTATACGTATCTGGTTTAGCCTAAATTTGCAACATATGGAACATTAAGATTTGTTTGTGATAAAATAAGGAGCATTGAGGATTTTTGTAGGATTTTGGATTGCAAAGATTAAATAGGGGATGAATTAGATGGCTTAGTAGAACCCCAAAGCTCAACTCTGTATTTCCAAATAGGTCTGATAATTGTCATGTAAATGAGTCGTTTGTAGTTTATCGGAAGCTTTGAACGTTTGTCTAGTAAATCTTAAGGTAGTCAAAAACGACGAGCATTTTCCTGTAGTTTTAGTCTTGCATTTGGATTCCAAGTTAAACGTTAGTTCATTTGGAGTCCTAGATAGCGCAACTGTTCAACAGGGATCACGAACTAAATTTATTTTTTAAAAAACTCAATTTCTCCCTGACTGGGAAAAACAACAGATCATGGATCTATAATCTACTTCTTTTACCAATTTACATGTTAGAATTAAAAGGATCAAATTACTTAAATTAATAATTTAATTAAATTAACCATAAATGATTATCCGAAATAAAAAAAGTTCAGAGAAAATAGGGATTTCAAACGTGACTTCTTTCATTCAAAGCAATATAGCTTCTAAACGGTTCTTGCTACAATTATTGTATAACTAGAAAATACTTTCTATTTAATTTCTATGAAAGAAAATTTTCGATCCGATCAACACTAACAGGGCTATAGCGTGTCAAAATGTTACATTTTTTTTTCGACGATTCAAGATAAAAATCATATATTATTGGTCTTTAATGTGTTATATTTCGCGCAACAAGAACGAAATAGGCACAACTCAAGAAGGTATACAACCTAATATTAAAGGCAACATGGGACCTGCATATTTAGTAGCCTAGTGGAATTATTCGTGTCACAACAGTTGCTCCTAGATAACTAGATGAATAAATTATTTTAGCACTATATATGAAGGATTTTCGCATCATTGACAAAAGTCTTAGTTGTAAAAACCTACTGACGATGAAGCTTTTGATAATGGTCGGATATCTAAAGTACCAAAAATAACACATCTCACAACATCTCAAAAATTTCCTTAATATCCTTTCTACTTTAAAGGAATTGGTGAATGATTTTATTTTGTTACAAATATATTTACCCATAAAGATCTAAATGTTTCATATGTTGCTGATTTGGCCAAAACCAGATTCATTAGTTCATTGTAAACTCCTTAATTATTTTATTATTTTCTTCCACAAAAATTTAAATGTGCATAAGTGTGCTAAAATTTTTACTGTTGATTGTTTTTTATTTTGTTTTATTTTATTTTTTTACTCAACTTTAATTTTTTTACTTAACTTTAATTTTTTTTTTGTTTCTTCTCTCTTCTTCTTTTTTTTTTTTTTTTTTTTCATAAAAAATTTTTAATACCGATGCGCTGAGTTTTAACTAATCTCAGCCAGACAATTGTACCTTTTATTGTGCACTTTAATTATTCTTAGGGGACTGTCTGTCCTAGAATAAAGTTTATTTTTCATTATAATCATTATATAGTTTACTTAATTTTTTTTCTATTATTAATATCAAATAATAGATAGTAAAAGTAGTTTTAAGTATAAATAAGTGTTTTTTAATCAAATATTTCTTTTGTTTTAGGTCACATTCTGAGAACTTACTCCCTGTTTAAGGTAAGCCATTTCAACTTTACCTTCACTGTTAACTTATCGTTCAGTTGGTTGAATTTCTGTTGATCTCTTGGATAATCGAATATTTTTAATGGAATTCAGTTTAGCATTATTACCAGTTATTTTACATCGACAGCTAACTTCTAATGAAATAGATGCTTTATCATATACCATATGTTGAAATACAGCTGATATATTTTTTTTTAATTACACTATAGTAACCTAACATTTTAATTTTATTATAAGTGACAACTATTTACGTTTTCATATGAAAATAATCAAAAATCAACTTTTAGGTAACTGTTTTTAAAATGAGCATAATTGCTTTACTAACAACTGAAATTAACCGTTTAATCCATCGCTATTTTCCTTTTCCTTCCAATTATTTCTTTAAAATATTTCATTTCACAACCATTAATGGCAATATACAATAGTTTGTATTTTACAAGAATTTTTCGAATGTAAATTAATTGTTAAATGTAAATTTCAACTTGATACTAGTTTACTTTAAGATTACATGCTTATAGGCCCTACGCGTGAAGAGATGCTTGTTCAGTTGAGGTGGCAAAAATTATTTAAAAAAATTAATTAAAAAAAAAACTATTTATAGAAATTTTATTAAAATTTCACAATATAACAAAAATACCTCCAGTTAATGTGAAGACAATGCTAATAACACTATAATTGCTTGTTAAGCAACTACCTATTTGTAGCAGTTCAATAAAAGTTATATATTTGCAGGTCACGAGACCATCTTCTTTTCAGACTTGTTTGGAATGGGGAGCATGTTTTAGACTATATAATAAGTGTTTTTCACTTTTGTTAACTATTTATTGATATTCACAACTATGTAAATTGGGGAATCAATGGCCGAGTGAGTTGGGGCGAGGGTCTCAGCGCGCTCGTAACCAGAAGGTCGTGGGTTCGAATCCCACCTGGGCGGGTTAAAATTTATTTCGTGGTGGACCCACGAAATGAATCTTGACCTTCCCATCCAGGCTAGTATATGGCTTCAATGGAAGTCTTGGGCCAAAAAAAAAAAAAAAAAAAAAAAAAAAAATAAACTATGTAAATTATGTACAATAAGTTAATTTGAGTAAAATCATTGCAATGACTTGTAAAGAACTACTCACTAGTATTACTTCAATAGTTTTACATTAGAAGGTCTCTTGGCCATCTTTTTTTCAGACTCCTCGGAGGATTATCCGGAGTAGGCTGAGTGTCAAGTTGGAAGACTAGTGGGCTCGAGTGGGTATGGAGTTTACAATGAAGATAGATATCTGGTTTGGGCTAAATCAGCAGCAGATGGAACCTTAAGAACTTAATAGATAAGTTTGTTTGTGGCATAATAAGGAGCAATAACGATTTTACGAAAGAGAGTTAATAGGTTTAAAATCCGATTAAAGTTTAGCTTTCAATTTAAGTTATTTTTCAAATATATAAATAATGCTTCTTATTTTCTATGGTAAACGAATATTTAAATTTTATTATAATTGGCTAATAATAAAATTAGATAGATCTTAGTTGGAGAAGGGTTCTCGAGTTTGTAAAAAACTTTAACAATATCGACTTTGTTGTTCAAATTGAAGAGATGCCGGTCCATTGTTTTTTGAAGAATCATTAATTTTTAAGATATTTAATGATGTTCCTCCCTGTTGATATATTGTAGCTTGGAAAAGATTAATTTTTTCTTGACTAATTTCGTAGGGGCTATAGTAGATTGGCGAGGGGAGGGAATGCAATCAGGTTAATGGCAGCCAGAAGGATTGTACTGACCGTGCCTCCCTCGTTCGGGCTTGCCGAGGCACAGCTATAACAAGGTCCCTCCATGTGGTCAGATCCAGTTAGCCCCTGCTGTCTTTCTTCTCTGATTGTAATAGCATTGTCATCGTTTGACTTTCCTGATTGCTGTACTCTTTAGTTTGAAGTTCCTTCGTTCTTTTTAGAAGACATTTTTTTTTAGTGGTGTAACTATAAAAATAGTTGAAAGATTAAGGAAAAAAATATTGACAATTATAAATAAAATATTGCTGGTAGAATTGACTTTGTTATGAATATTGTTAGGTCAATCCCTTTAGAAAAACTGTATTCCCACAATATCCTCCACTTCTGTCATATATTTATAATTCCGAATGTCATGAAAATTTGATTCTGTTCTTGATCAAGATTTGCATAAGATTACGAGAGCGAATAATGCCGATAATCATCAGAGTACATCATCAGCAGGGAACAGCTTGGGAGCATTAGTAGGGAGATCTGTTACCCTTCATCAACGGCTCGGCCCTTCTCAACTCATCTATTCTTAGCCATATTGATTTCATGTCATTCCGAAGTACAATCGTTTCGATAATTATCGAGTTGCTTTTGTTTCGTTTAAATGAAAAAATATATGAGGTTTAAAATGCAGAAAAAGCTGACAGAACCTTCAAAAATCGAATTACCTAAAGCTGAACAAAAAAAACTTCAAAAACAGTATAATTTTCTAATAAGGCGGTATTAAGATAGTCATTGTTATGTACACTACACTATAAATTACTCACGAACTCGTTTGTTATATGCATTTGTCAGTAATGATGCTCCTAAATATGAATAAAAAATTATCCATTCACCATTATTGAAACTAATTAGGGCTTACGGAACGTTAAACTTCTGTGAAAGTAAAAAAAAAATTCCCCGTAAACAAAACTAAATGTAAAGTCAAAAATATATAGAATTATAAAACACACACCTCACATGATTTAAAATTGCATTATAAAAATATCATTCGTACTAAGTGTACAAATGTAAAAAAGTTCATAGTTGTCATCTTTAACATCATCCCAAACTAGTTCAACAGACTGTTTCTTCTTCGTCAGTAGGTTTGCTTCTACTACACATCAGTTTAAATCTATGAATCCGTCAAGTAACCATTATTTTTTTAATATTCACCAATGGATCCAAAATCAGATATTGCGTTATCTGGAAATTAATGCAGATTTATATTAAACAAAAACAAAACAAAACTATATAACGAATGATAGTAAAATAGTAAACATTTTTGTTTATGCACAATGCTTCATTCCTGTCAGTTCATTTCTGCCAACGCGTGCTCTTCATTGCATCTTGAATCTTAATTAATTTCTGATTTCGATCGCCTTGTGATCAATAATTTTTTTATCGGTTAAAACGTAGTCAAGGTTTAAAAAAATATATATTTGGTAGGTTAGAGGTTTGTAGAAAAGGGCGATGGTGGCAAAGACTCCTAATTAAGCTCCAAAACGTTCTTAATGATTTTTTTTTTTTTTTTATGGCCGTGCAGTGCCACTTTTATCAAAGAAGATCTTTCAATTTATTTCAGTTCTATTTGCTATCTGTTAATTTATCTGCATTTTTATGAACAGTGCTAGGATTTTCATCCACTAAAGCTCATAGAATATCATCACCATCCAGAGAAGAAGTTCTTCCTTGAAATTTCCTGATCTTAAAAAATAACAACTGTTCGGAAATTGTACTGAGCATCTCGAGGCGTTTGAAAGAGCCCAAGCAAAGAATAGCCCTTAAAAAAAAAAAAAAAAAAAAAAAAAAAAAAAAAAAAAAGATTTAAAATTCTTTACAGAGAAGTTAAAATGTTTTGTATTGAGAAGAATGAAGCTTATTTTGATAAATAAAAATGTTTTCTTATAATTTATTGTTAAAAAACAAACTTTTACTAATTTCTAGACAACTCAATGATAGTAAAATATGTATTATAAAATGGTCTAGACTATCTCTGAACGGCTATATCTCAAATTAAGCTAAAATACAACTAGGTTTTAGAGACATGGCCTACATACCACATACACTAGTGTACTGAAATTGTATGTATATGTGCATTAGGGGAGTGGACATCATTAATCCATTACTCAGTAAAATGATAATTCGTTTAGCAAAATGAGCCATTTTGATCTGTAACTGGAACCAACAGCAGCTGTCTATTTACTCAAACCAGGTAGTGCTTCATTGAAGGCCTATTGAATTTGTATTTTTTGATATTGATACAGGTTGTCTTTAAAAATAAATTTTCACCTAGACTGTAAATTTGTTTATCAATATGTAACTATTTGATGGGAAATCGATTGCAAGGCGACAGATTCCACTCACTTTATTTTACGATGGCAGAAATGTCAGCCTTCCTGATCAGGCGTTGCTAAATTCTTCTTGCAAAGTGCCGTTTGGCGATGCAATACTTCGGGATAGAGCTTTTCGACTCGGAACCTTCTCGGAACGGTCGCCCTAAATTAAACCTGGAATTTATTTTTATAAGGGAAAGTCCCTTAAAAGGTCTAACCCCTCACCTTTTAACCAAGAATCTGTTATCGCTCCAGTCAGGGTACTTTGACGACATTAAGTATCTAGTGCTCATTTCGTGAAATCGTTTTACGCAAGAACGGTGAAGAAAGTTCACTGTTAAACTGTTGTGTCATCGATCGCTATTGGCTCGTTCGCAGAGAAACTCGTTTGCTAAAATATCAATTCTGTCACAGATGTTTAGAAATTTAGAAATGTCAGTGTGGAATGATTTTTATTAATGATTAGGCTACTACATACTACTAAAGCATACTAGGGATGGATCGGAGCGCAGCGCATCAGAGCGGATTTTCCAACTTAGTTCCGCTCCTATACGTTAGCATTGTGCGCTAGCCTTTATAGTTAGTTACATGTTTTATTTATTTTATCTTATTTTATGCATTAGTTCAAATTCACATAAAATCATATATCAGATTTAAAAGACTAGAAACTGCCCGTTGTTTCCAACATTTACTAGATAAGCGTTCGAAGCTTCTAGTAAATTATGAAAGATTCATTTACATGACTATAATTAGACATATTTGTACATACGGAGTTGAGCTTTAGGGATCCACTAAAAACTTCTCTTTTTCTCCTATGTAAGTAATCCCCACAATCCAAAATCAGAGGTCAATTCCTGTATGCTCATTATTATTTTTAAAATAATTATTTTTATGTCAACAGCAAAATTTCGAGACAATACGTACCGATGAATAAAAAGGAGTGGAATGTAGGACCTCCTTAAGTGACAAAAAGTATAAAATAATGTGAGGAGGAGCTACGGATTGGTACTGGTCTCTTTCAAATTCCATATTCTATTTGTTTTATTTATAATATTTTTTCCAGCAGATTTACTGATTGTCTTATCTTGAATCAATCATCACCATCATCTTATGGTTCTGCAGAACCATGGCCTCTACAAAGCTTTTTAACTTATTGGTATACACAGGTAGGGTTGCTGGCCCTACGCTGCGTTCACTTACAGTCATCTTTCACGACTGGCAGGAGAAGCCCTTGAATCAATACTAAAGTAAAAAAGAAAAAATATTAATATATATATATATATATATATATATATATATATATCAACACCCAAATCCCTAATTTCAGCCCTGACACAATCCTACCATCAACGTTTCACTTGACCCTTCGAACGTTCACCCGGCGGCTCAAAAGGTAATAAAATAATTCATTGTGTTGAAATAAGGGAAATAAGATTAACGAAAATAAAAATCTTCTTGAAAAGAACTCAAATTATACAGGTGTCGTAATCTGAATATCAACAATGTTCCTTTTTTGTCTTACATTTTTGAAATATATATATAATCTATGTAGCAAGGTGTTGTTATGTTGTATTTTTTAGAACTGATGGTGAATGTTTCACATTGGAATCTAGTTTTAAAATAAAATAATTCTAAGGGAAGTGGCAATTTATTCTTCAATCCTAATTTAATAGCGTTCATTTGTTTCTAAGAAGACCGAAGTCGTTTTAAACTAGGGCTGGGCGATAGTCAATGGTCACTATCGATAGATCTTTTTTAACTAATTTCAAGTTTTGAAACTCTCGGAATTATGTTGATCTGTCTCTGTCCAGTGTCCAGTTCTTTTGAAGTTAAATGCGGAATTCCTAGAGCTCAAAGGTTCTCTCAAAGATTAAGCCAAAGGAAAGCAGAAATGTTAGTTGTTTTTTTTTCGGGAAATATGTGGCTCAAGGAGCACACTTGACTCTTGAAATCTTTCGTTATTTTTCTTTTCTGAAGATTTGATTTGTTCATTATTATTGTAACTATGTAAATTGTAGACACCTTTTTTAAAATTCAAATAAATTAGTTTTTTCTCTCATCTTTATGGTATAATGTTATAATATATAATCCTGCAAATTTCAAATATTAAGTAGATAATTGAATTTAATTAAATTAGTAGAAATTCTTTATTGAATAGCTTTGGATAAAAAAGAAGAAACTATCGAAAAACTATCGATAGCAATCGATAGTTCTCAACCGATAGTATCGGCCTATCGATAGTGCTATCGACTATCGCCCTACCCTATTTTAAACTGCGATATCTAAATTACATTTTAGTTAGTTTTTAAAATCCCACCGGCATTTTTGAATCTATAGATGCTGCTTTGACAAGATTATACTATTTTTTTTTAAAATCTAAGTTAAATTATTTTGTATCCTGTATATGTTAGTGTATGTATTTCCACCGGGTAACCTAAAGTTTCTAGAAGTTTCACAAGCTTACCTCCCCCGAGTAATTATCTTACCGTGTCATCCCTTCTTGAGTCTCTCTTATCCTTTACTTGTTCCTTATCTTATCCTTCCTTACCTGGATTACGGTTACACGGTTTACTTGGGATCCTCTCTCAGAATTCTCCACGGGAATGGAGATTAGACTTGGAACAACTCGACTCGTCTAGTGTTTAATTAGATTTGTCTCAGATTATTCTAGGAAAGCTAAGGTGAATCCTAGGAATGCTATTGAATCAATTTAAAACTGCTCTCTACATTGAGAGTACTCATTTTTCATTGTAAACTGTAAAAAAAAACTTCTCCTGGATTTAGTTGTTTATAATCTTTTCATTAAATCACCTCTCTTGATAATAAACTGTTTACGTTTAAAAGATTCTTTGTATAGAAGTCTTAATTTATTAGAACATTTCTCGAAACAAAATGTTCATCTCTGTAGCATGCAAATGCTTGGATTTACTCTAGTTTCTACTAAGATGTCAAAGCGTAATTTTCGGCTAATTTCGTTTTTTGAGTTAATACTCGGTTCGGAACGGGATCTAAACAGCTAGAGACATCAGAGAAGTCTTGGGTGATAATAGCATGATTAAGGGATATTTCACCCTTGAAGACAAGAAAGGTCGATGAAGATGATCTGAGAGATTTTGTCAGAACAGCTGTTCGAAAACCTGAGAATCTCTCACTAAGCGAATCGACTGTCGCTGACAAAAAACGATCGAAAAGGTAAAAAAAAACTCGAAACATGGGTACCTCACGCAATAACCGCTCGCCAATGTATCATCTATGACCTCACGAAAATTGTTTGAGCTTGGAAACACTTTGCAATAAAATAGACTCATTTATAATTGAGTGGTTTAGATGCAAAGGGGTACAAGTGGCAAATGGAGTAAGTGTATATTGTAAAACTTTAATTCTAAATAAATTACAAATAATTCTGTGGCAAAGAGATACAAGTGAATATCCCGTTAGGTGATGCCATCTATAGAGAAGAAATCTAACTACTTACCGAAAATACTGAAAGTGTTTCTGGCAAACGGATACTTTGATTGGCTTTTACTCTACAATGAGGTTTTGTTACTTGTACCCCTTTGCATCTAAACCACTCAATTAAAAATCCTTTTTGTAAAATCAATGATCATAGCAATTTTTACCAAGATTATTGGGAAATTAGAGGTCTATATAAGAAATGTATTTATTTATTATTAATAAGCCATGTTTTTTAATGTTCTTTCTCTGATTGTTTGTTAAAGAGTAAACTTTACTTCTTAATTAAAGCTTTTAAAACGATTAATTATGGTACACTATCTGAACTTGATTTATCCGCTAAGGAAAAATAATTGTAAAACTAAGCTCTTTTAATGTATTATATGTTTATATTTTCGATAAAAAAACCATTTATTTGACCTCAATATAATCGATGTTACACGATACACTGAAAACTCTGACAATGTTCTGTAATTTTATCTGTTTTCTCATTTAATTATCTGCGGTCAGACTGATTTCAATTATGTACTGTTTCTATGAAATTACTTGTTATGTTTTTATTGTTTAATTTTATAGCTATCAAAATAAACTGATGAGCAGAAAAATAAACTTTTACCTTTTTTCTTTTTCCTATGCCCTAAGGCTAAAAAAACAAGGTTTTAATAAATTCTTGATTGTTGAAAGAGAGTTGTGAGCAGAGCAGTGGTTTGGGAACAAACAAATCAGTATGATTCACTATCAAGGGAGATGGGCTTACTAGGGTTTCAGGGTAAAACTTTTAACTTCGGAATTAATGAGTTATTTGCTAGTCCAGTAAATATGATTTTGTCAGGAGTCAGGTTTCGAATGTGAAACATGCATTATCTGTTCTAAAAACATATATTAATTTAAAACATTACAAATATGCAATATAGGTTATATTTATTACATTGATGTTAAAATAAAAGATGATAAATCAAATACATGTTGGCACTCACCAAGGGAAAGGAGTTACAATTATATCTTCTTGCTGCACTGAATTACAAGTAAAAGATGAGAAGTGATAGAATGAAGGGTAAATGAAACCACGTTCGGTTCTTACCTGAAAAAAAAAAATAATAATAAAATGATATAGGACTATAAGGAATATTTATTTGGCCATTTAATCAAACTTTTAGGTTGGTTTTATAAATTGTTTTAATATTTTTATAAAAGTGGCAGATAATTTCAGTACCATTTGAGAAGAACTAGATAAGTTCATTTTTTTCCACAATAAGATAAATACTTTGAGCAACCCATATTGGTGTCTTGCTCATCATGTAAAAGCAGGCAAGTTGTAATGCCAATGGTATCCTTTTATATGATATCATTGACATTACAACTTGCCTACTTTTACGAGATGTGTAGGACACCAATATGAGTTGCCCAAAGTATTTATCTAATTTTGGACAAAAATGAACTGGATGGTACTGATTTATCAATTACTATTTGTATTTATCCGTTTATATTATCATGCGTACTTAAATTGAACTTTTAAATATATTGGAATGTTTATGTGATTATATCTATGTAATTTTAGTAGATTATTGGGGTATTTGTAATTTTAGTAGATTATTGGGGTATTTGTAATTGTAATAGTTCAAATATGTAATGACTGATAATTTTGTTATTCTTCATTTTTTTCTACAATATAACTAAAAAAAAAATATTAAATAAAGTAGCTTCTCTTCAAGTTTTGTAGAGCTTTGTTGCAAGAGTTTCTCATGTTCTTTTAATGTCTTGAAATGAATACATTTAAAGAAACGGGGTTTTAAAACGTATAAAGGTGGTGTGAACATATTAATAATTTTTAATTCTTTCTGATATCCTTTGAATTCAATGAGAAAAATATAATATTTTAAGATTACAAGACAAACAAGAAACTGTTCACAGGTTCTACTCACTACTACATATTTAAACAACAGATCTACGCCACCAATTAATTACAACTCCTTTATATTTTAATAATTGTATCATTAGTATTGATGAATTAATTGCCACTTCTATTGGGATTATTTTATTAGAAAACTATTTTCAAATGATGAACATTCATCTTCAGTTATAAAACATACAAAATTTTCAACATATCAGTATTATGTTACATGGATTCTATACACTACAAAAATGCCAAAAAAAGACAAATAAAAACCTGAGGTTAGTACTGTTGTTTGATTTCTTGTCTTACATTTTAGAAAACTTTAGTGTATATACTCCATCAAACATAATGCTGATGAGTTGAAAATCTTGTGTTTGCTGATGAATGCTTAACATTTGAAACTAGTTTTCTGATAAAATAATCTCAATAGAAGTGGCAATTAATTCATCAATACTAATTGTATTGATCATTCTATACCATCATGCGCACCTCAAGTAATAATTGTATCACTTTGTACAGATTTCGGACTCCTTTAAATCATTCCATTCTTTTTATATCCAATTCTTTCCAAAAAATTCCATTAGTAGCGGCAGATGCATCATTCATAAGAGAAGTAGTGATGGATAATTTCCTTATTCTTCATATTTTTCTACTGTATAAGTAAGGAAAAAAGGAATTCTTCTTTAAGTTTTCTAGAGTTTCCTTCGAAAAGTTTCCCTGGTTTTTATAATTGTATAATTATACCGTTCATAATTGTGTAACTCATTGTTGGATAATAAAGTTTTAACGAGGAGTGAACTCTGTGAGAAGCCCAAACCACCTCTTCCACTCCCCCAACTGTTGAGCTGGAGTCCGGTTTTCTCCGAGTCCTTGACATTATTCTTCTCGAAAAAAAATGGGCCATTATTTTTTTCGACCGAGCCATTGGAGGTTCGCCATTGGTAGGGAATTCCCCCGCGTCACATTCTAACCTTTCAGAGCATTTATGACCACAGCAGGCAGTCATTCAGTCGGTAGCTTAAAGGAGAGGGCTTTTTCCGTTCTTCTTTTGTCTTCCTTCTCTCTCTTTGTCTGTCGGAGAATATTGGGAATTGGTTCAGTCTGAATTGGAACCTGCGGAATAATTTAGTGATTTAATAAACTAGGCTAAAATAATTTTTTATTGTATTTGTCACGACTAGGGAAGGGTATTGTAAATAAATATAAAATAAACCTCTAAAAATATCCATATTACTTATCGATGATATTTCGAGCTCTGATTATCGATGCACGAAAAATCGATATATTGTGATTTTTATGAAATACTCTTTTACATATTCTAATTACGTAACACTGATGTTTCTGTTTATATTATGGTTTTTGGTTAGTTAAGGTAACGACATTGAACTTTCTTCCCGAATGTATGATGTAATAGAGGTTAACATCAGCTTCAACAAGGATTTAGTATTTTACGCATTAATATTTTACTATTTCCTCTTCCCAAATGCGAGAAAAAAGTATTAAACATGTGGGAAACAAAAATCCTATGAAAAATATATGGTCTAACTAAGTATGGACTGAATCTTTTGCTAATGAAAACAAATGAAGAACTAAAAACTCTAAAAAAAAATCAATCAATTCCATATATGTTAGCCAATATAAGATGAATAAGATGGCTAGGACATTTGTAAAGAATAGAAGCTTGCAGGCTCCCTAAGATGAATATCATCTTGGCTTCATCCATCATCATGGATGAACACCCGTGGAGGAGCACCAGGGAAGAAACAGAAGGAAAGGAAGGCCTCGATCTTTGGACTCTGGATGTGAGAGGATGGAGAAGGGCAGCCGAAGATAGGTCTGAATGGAAGAAAACTGTAGAGGAGGCCTGCGTTCAACATGTACCATAAGCGCCATAATATGATGATGATGAAATGCTTGAAAGCGTAACACATGCTAACAAAATTACTTTCTACAAGGAATTAAGGTTTTATATATTTATATTTTGTTATTCATTGTTCTACATCCTTACCGAAGTACTGAGCCCAAGAACCTTGATGGTAGTGGTGCAGGTTTTTGGGTTTATATTTTGTTACTTCTCCTTCCCTAATTTGAGAAATTTTCATTGTACATATTGTGAAAATGGATTCTTTGTCATCTATATTGCTTATTGTCTTAAGATTACGCAGATTTTAATTTGCATTTAATAAAACTCTTTAATCTAAAAAAAAAAAAAAAAAAAAATTGAAACGTTTATCATGAGTTTGATATTTTCTTAATTCCACTTCCCTAACGTGAGGACGTTTACTAGAAGTTAACAATAGTTTCATGATGAATTTAATGTTTTTTATTTTAATATTTTCTTTTTTTCTCTTGACTAGTGTGTGGAAGTGTAACACTCGTTAATAACATTATGTCCATAGTTACAAATCTTTCCTTATCTATATCAATTTCGTTACCTTTTTTTGATATTTACCGTTGCATTAGAATTCTTATGATATGGAGAAAACGATATATTGTATAAAATACGATAAAGATGAATATATATCGAAAGAAAAATATTGATATTTCGATTTATCGTGAATCGCAAACCCATCCCTAGTCATCACACTATCTCTTTTAAAAGAGTAAAATTTAACAAAAGAAAATTTCATCTCAATTAATTTTAGTCCAAACACAAAATTCCTTTCTTTTTTTTACTCTACATAAAATATTAAAGATACCTGCGCCGTCAGGTTTATTGATGGTTTGTAATAATTACCTTCAAGGATGAAAAGATTAGACGGTAATCTATTCATTCCTTGTCTCTAGATGGAAAATTCTAAATTTATCTTGAAACTCATTCCATTGAGAAGCTCGACATTGAATCTATTTCGATCGAGACACGATTAATTTCGTGTTTTGAAAAAAAAACAAACTATAATTGTATTATGTTTTACAGGTCAGACTGCAAAATTTTATCCGCTTTCTCAAACAAGGAAATTATGGTTATATAACAGCAATAAAGTGTTGCTTTTACGATTTATTTATTAGTTTTTACAAGTTTTTTTAGCGATGTGTGAGTAACTAAGTTTTTCGACCATCGATAACTGTGACGATGTACGTTTTTAAAGTTGGAAATAACGTCAATAATAAAAAAAACTCTGTCAAGGTACGTTACATATAATTTTTAATTAATCATAGATATATTATATAATTTATAATACAGTTTTAAATTTTTAGTTATAACATTAACCACTTATTTATAGTCCTATCCTTTATCTTTTGACTTTTATGTATGACATTAAAATTAATAACTACCTGAAACATTTTCAGTCTTCTATAGACTCCACTTATATAAAACAAAAATAAATAAATTACAGCTCAACTTTGGCAGTAAACTAAAAGTTTTCATTATACAAATATAAAAATATATGCACTCTTCTAAGGAGAAAATAAATTGATTAAAATTAAAAAGCCAATTATAAAGCAATCTCAAATGTTTCTAAAAATAATAAAAATCCATAAATTCTTAGCTACGATTCTTCATTTTATGTTTTTCGGTTTTTAAATGTTTTTCTAAGTCAGCTTTGCCCTTATTAGCTATTGAAATTACTTGGTCACAAATAAAACATGTTGCATACCATGGCTCTTTCCCAGATTTAAACATCTTGTACTGACTTTGTAGGGTATCAGAAAATATACATTTTCTTTTCGACATAGTGAGTTCTGAAAGAAAATGATGTATGTTTTACTTGTATTTGAGGTTTGTAAATAACATAACAGTGCAACGTAAAACAGTGCACTGACTGAATAATGCAGAAAATACAAGAACTGATTGTGCTACTTGATCCTAGTGGTGAAAAAAACTGCGCGCGAGTGCGTAGTTCAAAAGGTAAGAGGAGAAGGAGTTTCCAAGATCTGAACACAGTCGCATTTCCGCCACGCCATAAAATTGTTACTTTCAACGAGAAGACGAAAAAGCCTAACAAATGCCGGACAGGCCGGACACACAAATATTTGGCCGGACACGGCCGTAAAAAGCCGGACAGATGGCAACCCTATATGCAAGACTAAAAGGACTCGCTCGTCGTTTTTGACTACACTAACACTTACTAGACAAACTTCCTAATCTACCAATAAATTACAAAAGACCCATTTACATGACATAAATTAGACCTAGTCAATAATTTTCTTCTTCCATATTCTTCTCGTATCCAATCCCTAAAATCATAAGAATTTTGTAAAATCATCAATGCACCATATTATGTCACAAATAAACTTAACCATGGTAAACTCAATGTTCAGTATGTTGCTAATTTGGCCCAAACAGATACCTATCCTTCCATGATGAGCTCCATACTCACTCGGATCCACTAATCTTTCAACTTGCTTCTCATTCTATTCCTGATAATCCTGCGAGGCGTCTGAAAAGAAGATGGCCTGGAGACCATCTAATTTAGAACTTTTATTGAGGTGCTAATAATGAGTAGTTGCTATACAAATTTGTGTTGTTATTATAGTTTTTCCACACATTTGTCTAAATATTAGATTGAAATATTTATTAAAAAAAGTATAAGTTTACCATAATAATATTTATAATATTTATAATATAATATTTTTTTCACCTTCATTTTATTAGTTTATTTATGTTATATATTATTGATTTACTGTTTTATTAACGGTATTTATTATTATTTATATCTGATTAAAAAATGTCTCAGCTGTTCTGCATTACGTAGCCTTCTAAATTATTTGTTGTGCTCATCCTTTTTTAGGCCAAATATTGAGAACAATACTTTTATTTTTCAAAACTTTAGGGCTTTGACTTCCCTTCTAGTTTTAAATAGTATTATACTATTTATAACTGTTTATATAATTTGTATATAATCATGTTTCATCAATAGTTTATTTTTTTTCGTAGAATTCATTTTATTTAAATAATAAAACATCTAGGTCTGAAAAATAATAATATTTTTTTCAATTATATTAACTGTTTATAAAATAAATTAATAAACTGTTATCTCTTTGATATTTCTACGTTTGTTCTTCTGATGATTCGGAGTCAAAGACCTCTTAATGAGATTAAATAATTGAGAGAGTTTACTAGGACATCGAATCAAGGCAATGATCTCCAACATTAGCTAATTTCTTAATAGTTAATTTTCTTTCATTGAGTCGTTAATTAATGATTCTCTTTAAGTGATTTAACGTCATATGGAACAGTCAGCCATGAAATCGTAAGATGTTTCGTAGAACAATTAAAAATTCGTCTCCTTTTTTCCCTTTTTAAAATGTTAATTATAACAATTTTTATTCCAAGACCCATTTCTTTATTTAAAAAAACAACAAAACAAGATCAAATCAGTTTCTTGCTTTTCCCGATTCACATTTTAGAAATAAAAGGGTCAAATTTTTTAAATCAATAATTAAATTAATTAAAAATTGATGATTATTCGAAATAAGTCAAGAGAAAATGAGGGTTGCAACGTGATTTTTTTCATTAAAAGCAATATAGCTCCTAAACTGTAGATCCTCGCGACAAATGTTATTTAACAAAAAATATTCTCCAATTAATTTGTAATCATCAAACGAAAAATATATGGTCTAACTAAGTATGGACTGAATCTTTTGCTAATGAAAACAAATGAAGAACTAAAAACTCTATATACAGTCCTAGATATTGTAGCCTATATAAAAAGAGGCAGAATAAGATGTCTAGGGCTTTTGCAAAGAATGGAAGCTAGTAGGCTCCTTAAGATGAACATCATCTTGGCTTCATCCCTCATTATGGATGAACATCCATGGACGAGCACTTGGGAGGAAAGAGAAGGAGAGGAAGGTCTCGACTTCGTTGGCCTGATGATGTAGTGGACGATCTTCGGACTCTAGGTGTGAGAGAATAGAGAAGGGCAGCCGCAAATAGATGTGTTTGGTGGATAATTGCACAGGAGGCCAGGGTTCTGCAAGGACCATAAGTGCCATAAGATGATGATGATGAAATGCGAGAAAGCGTAATACATGTTTACAAAATTAATTACTACAAGGATTTAAGGTTCTACATCCTTATCGAAGTTCTGAACCCAAGAACCTTCATGGTAGTGGTACAGGTTTTTAGCTTTATATTTTGTTATTCCACTTCCCTAATGTGAGAAATTTTCGTTATACATATTGTGAAAATGGATTTTTTGTCATCTATATTACTTATTGCCGTAAGGTTACGCAGATTTTAATTTTTATTCAATAAAACTCTTCGATATTAAAAAAAAAAAAAAGTTTGGTATTTTCTTAATTTTACTTCCATAATGTGAGGACGTTTACTAGAAGTTCACAACAGTTTAATGTTTTAGAATCCTAGCGACAAATGTTATATAACAAGAAATATTGTCCAATTAATTTGTAATCATCAAACGCAGCATGTTATTAAACCGAGTAATACCAACAGAGCTAGATTTTGCGGAAATATATCATTTCTCAACGTAAAGAATAAGATACATCACATAGTATAGAACCCCAGTCATGCAATTATCAGTCTGATAATTGTCATGTAAATGAGTCGTTTGTAGTTTATCGGAAGCTTTGAACGTTAGTCTAATAAATGCAGTCTCCTGTCGTTTTAGTCTTGTATTTGGATTCCAAGTTAAACGTTTGTTCATTTGGAGTCCTAGGTAACGGATCTGTTCAACAGGGATCACGAACTAAATTTATTGAAAAAACAAAACAAAAATAAAACTCAATTTCTGCCTGACTGGGAAGAAAAATAGATCATGGATCTATAATCTACTTATTTTCGCATTTTAAATTTCACAATTAAAAGGATAAAATTACTTAAATTAAATTAACCATTAATGATTATTCAAAATTAAAAAAGTTCAGAGAAAATAGGGATATTAAACGTGATTTTTTTCATTTAAACCAATATAGCTCCTAAACGGAAGGTCCTAGCGACAAAATTTATATCCCAAGCATATTCTATGTTTTATTTCTGATCATCAAACTATCGGCAAATTTTTTATCAGAGCAATACGAACAGAGCTAGAGCCTGTCAAAAAAGCACCTAGACTTAAAAAATGTTAGCAAAATGTGACTTTTTTCATTCAAACAAATATAGCCTCTAAACGGTTCGTCCAAACGACAAATGTTATAGAACAAAAAATATTCACCATTAAATTTCTCATCAGCGTGTATAAACGTATAGACCCCCAGCCAAAATATACATCCATGTCAAAAAAAAAAAATTGAAATTTAATGTCAAATTTTATAGAATTTTTTTTTTCTATTTTTCTGTTACAGTAAATAGAAAAATCCATTGTAACAGCTATTCATAATAACTGAAAATATCAATATCTATGATATCTAATATGTAATTTTTTTTTTTTTTTGTTTCTAACGTGAAGACATTTTCCAGCTAAATTTGTTGTATATGTTAATTTACATTACAAAATTAAGGTAATTAAAAAATCTATTTTTGAACGGAAATTAAAAAAAAACTGGTATTTATATTTGTGAAAAAAAACGTACACCAAAGAATTATAGAACCCAGCCAAAATAGACATATCCATGTTAAAATCAAAATATATTAATAATGTTAGGTGGTAATAATATAAATTAAATAGGAAAAGTTAAAAGAAAATTACAAAAATTTATAAACGGTTGGTCCATACGACAAATGTTATAGAAAAAAAAATATTCACCATTAAATTTCTGATCAGCGTGTATAAACGTATAGACCCCCAGCCAAAATATACATCCACGTAAAAAAAAAAAAAAAAAAAAAAAAAAAAAAAAAAAAAAAAAAAAAAAAAAAAAAAAAAAAAAAAAAAAAAAAAAAAAAAAAAAAAAAAAAAAAAAAAAAAAAAAAAAAAAAAAAAAAAAAAAAAAAAAAAAAAGAAATCTGAAATTTAATGTCAAATATTATAGAAATTGTTCCTATTTTTCTGTTACAGCGAATAGAAAAATCCATTGTAACAGCTAATCATAATAACTGAAAATATCAATGTCTATGATATCTAATACGTAATTTTGTTTGTTTTTTTTATGTGAAGAAATTTTCCATCTGAATTTGTTGTTTATGGTAATTTACATTAAAAATTATCAAAATTACAAAATCTATTTTTACTTACTTTACTTTTGCAGGTTCTATCCCTCAATGGGTTGCCTGGTTAAGTCAGAGCGTTCCTCCACTTCTCTCTATCCCACCAGTCATCCTCGTCAAGTCCCCTGCCAGCCATTTCCTCCTCCTCCACACAGTCCCTCCACCGGGTTCGGAGTCTTCCTCTCCTCCGTCTTCCTGGTTGTTCCCACTGTAGAATCCTCTTCGGCCACCTACGTTCTGGCATCCGCTGACAGTGTCCATACCATCGTTGCCTGCTTCTTACAATCCTCTCCGGGACTCCTTCGGTCACTCCCAGCCTGCCTCTGATCTCATCATTTCTGATTTGGTCTAGGCGGGTAATCCTTAGGCATCTCCTCCAGAAATCCATCTCTGCCGCTTGTAGTTTAGAGTTGAGCCCTCGGTTAAGTGTCCAGGTTTCTGAGGGATGGCTCAACAATACTTCTAAAAATGCGCCTTTTGTTGTCCGTTGAGATGATCGTGTTCCACAGAACTGGATGTAACATTCTAGTCACGCTTCTTGCCAGGCCAACCCTCCTCCTAACCTCGGGTTCTGACGTCCCGTTCCTGTTTATTGTTGACCCTAGGTATTTAAAGGAAGCTACCTTCTTGCACACCTTCCCATCAATCTGTAGGTCCGCGGCCTCCTTGCAATTCACTGGCAGGTATTCGGTCTTATCAAAATTTATTCTTAGACTCCACAGGCTGTATTCTTTTTCCAGTGCCTTTAACGCTTCTTCCAGGCCTTCTCGGTTATATGTGACCACCGCTTGGTCGTCGGCAAAGAAAAGGGAGAACAGCAAATGTCCGTTAACGTCTATACCTTTTCTCTCCCATCGTGCGCTCCACTCCTTTACTGCATGTTGTACATAAATTTTAAACAGCGTCGGTGACATACAGCAACACTGCTTAAGTCCAAATCTATTTTTGAATACAAATTTAAAAAAAAAATTGGTATTTATATTTTTTTAAAAACGTACACCAAAGAAGTATAGAACTAAGCCAAAATAGACATACCCATGTTAAAAACGAAATATATAAAGAATATTAAATAGGAAATGTTAAAAGAATATTAGAAATTTATTACACAAAATCTATGATGAAAGCCGGGCTGATATGTGTAATAATAATTCATAGCAAGCTTAAAATTTTAGGATTAGGTTATTTTTACAAGTAAAATATGTTCAAAATATTATAAGATTAGTAGTTTTATTCAAAATGGAGGATCAAAGATGTGCTCCAAGCATTTTTTTTAGAATTTAATCAATTGAAAAGAAAGTCTACTTAATCAATGTTGAAAATTGAATATTAAAACAAAGGAAGGTTAATAACAATCATGGCGACTTACAATACCGATTATTACATGAGAAATTAAGCTTTGATATCGCGACGATATTTATAAAACAATTTTAGTGAGGATGAGTGAACATGTTGGACTAGGGATTTGCTACACTATAAACCAAGACCACTTTTCTCAATAATAAGTGGCTACATAAAAAATAATCACCCGATCTGAATTCAGATTTTCCAAACGAGTTAGTTTGTCAGGCACCATCAACTCAAAAATGGGGTAGAAATTATTTGGGTAATTTATTTTTAGTGAGAGAGGTCGTAAGTTCATACATCATGTAAGTTTTGTTCAAGCATGAGAGACACAAACTCAGTGCGAACTATATATGTAAATGTACTGTTCCATCTTTGTGGTTGTGTATAAAGGTGAAATAATATATTTTTGTCGCTTCTAGAAAATATTGTTTTGATAAATTTAAGCCTTTTATACGAGGTATGAATCATTTGCCTGAACATTGTGAGATAAGGCGGGTGAGCAATGTAATGCTTTGTTCATTTAACAAAGGGAACATTTCATGTGTTTTTATCTAACAGCGTTTGAGAATATTTTTTACTGAGTTGGCTTCAAATATAGACACACTTTTCCTCTCCTCTTAAAGTCATCATAATGAGGGTGATATAATAATAATTGTTTTATTCAGTGTATAATTTGAATAGCATGAGATCAACTATGAGATTTCAAAATTATACGACCTCTCATGAAGATACAAGGAAATCGATTCTTAAATAGTATAAGAATAGGTTATTTAGATATTTAGAATTTAAAATTCAATTAAGTATACATGTTTCGGCATACATCCTCTCCATGAAATAGTTTTATTCAATAATGAATACGTTTTAAAATTTAGAATTTATTAACAAATTTAATATGTAATATACTAACAAATATTATATTATTTTAGGAGTACATGTTTTGTTCTTTTGTGGATGTATCTTTTGGGGGAAATATTTTGTAATTACTGATTTCTTAGATAATTTTCTGATTTTTTAGTATATTTAGGTTTGATCATAGACGTTATGTTTGATAATAGTAACATTAAGATGATGCAGCCAGCATAGTTGATATTTTTGTATATCGAGGATAATCATTGATGATCTTCATACACAAATTTTGGATCCTTTCGAGTTTACTGAAATTAGTTACACAAGTTGTGTTCCACAAAGGATTTAATTCTTGATTTTGTAGGAGTTATAAAATCAATAATTTTTGTTTTACATTGTCTGAAAGGTAACTAATTCACATAATTATTTTATGTTGTTGGTATTAAATGCTATTAAATTTTTACTTATAACCTGGCAGATGACCTTAGGATTTTTTAAAGGGAGTAAAAAATCCTTAGCTATGCCGTCCTTCGGAAGGGACGTAAAATGGGGGTCCCGAGCCTGTGCGATGTCAGGTACTCGTTAAAGATCCCTATACTAATTATACCTGGATAGGCAAAATTTAGGACTCCCCACCGTAGCATCGTCCGATTAGCCATAGCAGCATAAAGTGACGTTAAACGAAATAAACAAACAATTTTTACTTATTTTTGTCTTAAATAATTATTCTATTTTTCATTGATTTTATAAACTTTGTTTAGAATTTCAATATGAATTATTTTTTTATGATTGTAATTTATTTTAATGTCCAGGTATTGGTAATAAGAATCGATTTGTTGATATCTATACCGGTGTTGACAATCGTAGAATTATGATACCCACACACCGCTTCATACTATATATCTATATAATCTTTTATCTAGTTTAATAATCGTATACAATGTATTAAATATTTTCTTAAAGGTGATGAACGATGATGAAAAATATCTTGCTGAATTTCAGTTGAATTTTGTTTTCGGAATAATCAGTCAGCACTTTCTGATCTATTGTATTTAAAACCTCACTTGTTTTTGTTTTTTTCTGACGAAGCCGATATTTTTGCTAACAAAGATATTAGAAAACAATTTTCAAAGAGAGGTTATAAATAACATTGAAATTAATTTAATAAGTACATATTATAAACTGATATTCATGATAAATACATGTATTTTAAACGAACGTAATAGCCTTTGATGTCTTGCACATTGCATTTTACAATCCGCTGTTAAAATCCTTTTGGGCTACCAAATGCCTTTTTAAGAAATATTTCGTTCCAAAAATAATTTGTCTAAACTTTTATTTTGATCATATATCGCAAATTGCCAGAGTTAGGTAGCAAGAAGTAATAATGCTCTACGTTTACGATCATCCTTTACTTTGCAATAAATTCAAAGTAATTCCAGTAAAATCATTAGTTCCACAGTGTTCTGTTACAATTTTAGTTCTATTAAATAAAAATAAACATATTTTTTTTCTTCTTTTTTTTCGGACAAACCTGCGGTTGAAATTAGGGTAACGACATCGAAATTTTGCCTCACCAAATTCATGAAACAACAGCATTGATTGCTCTTGCAGATCGATTCAAATGGTTCACTTTGATATTTATATTTATCGATAGCTCTATTCTATAAACTCTCCCGTCAATTTCCATTCCTATAGCATTAAGACTTTTAACCCCCTAATGTCAAAAAGTGTACCACAATTAACATTACTTTGTACATGGTACATGAAATATTTCCATTGTACATTTGTAAATGGATTCTTTGTCATCCATATTACTTTGCTCTGTGGATTGCTTTTAGGTGAGGCAGAATGTAGTTATAATTCAATAAAACACATCTATCTAAAAAAAAGTGAGAATGTTGTTCAGAATTTGACATTTTCAGAAGGGATGGTGCAGTGGTTAGTACAGTATTGTAGTGTATGAGTGGAACGAAAAACATTTGGTACCCTTATATAAGCGTGGTTCCACCAGACCGGCCTGACCAGCGCTACACAGACTAGATCGATCCTTTCGCTTCACTTCGAGTTTACATTTATCGATAGTTCTTTCCTATAACCTTTCGTGTAAACATTCACTTCTGCAGTTTCAACTAGGGTTGTGTTGTTTAGTGTGTTATATTGATATTTAATCTTCTTGAATGTAAAAAGGTGTAACAGAAGTTAATGACATGAGTTTCATAATGGATTTAGTGTTTTATATATTTATATTGTCTGATGAATTTAAGTGAGAAAATTTCAGTATACATATTTTGTGAATGGATTCTTTGTCGTCTATATTACTTATTGCCCTAAAGTGAGACAGATTTTATTACTAATTCAATAAAACGCATCGATCTAAAAATAAGTGTGAGAAAGTATATCGAAATTTTAATATTTCGAATATTTCATATTCCACTTCCCTTGAGAAAATATATCAGAAAATAACGTCATAACTTTCAAGAAGGATTCTGTGTTTTATATATTTATAATTTGTTATTTACTCTTCCCTAGCATCAGAAAGTTTATCATAAGTTAACATTACTAGTGATATAGCATTATATTAATTCTGATTAAATATTATATTAATTCTGATTTAATATAATATTTTAACATTGATTTAGTGTCTTATATTTTGATATATTCTTATTTCTTATTTTAATATCAGAAGGGCCTTCTAATTAATTACAAAAGACTCATTTACATGACAATAATTAGACCAATTTGGACATACGGAGTTGAGCTTTGGGGATCCACTAAACCATCCAATTCATCTCGTATCCAATCCTTACAATCCAAAATCCTTAGAAAAATCCTAAATGCTCCTTACTTCGTCACAAACAAACTTATCCACAAAGATCTTAATATACCTTATGTTTCTGACTTAGCTGAAACCAGATAATCCTTTCATAGGAAACTCCACAACCATTCAAATCCATTAGTATCACAACCTGCTTCTCATTCCATTCCAGATAACCCTCCGAGGCGCCTGAAAAGAAGATGGCCTCGGGACCTTCTAATATAGTGCTTCATCATATAGAACCTTTATAAGTGCTACCAATGGGTAGTTGCTTTAAAAACAAGTGACGTGTCATTTTTATCTATTTCATCACATTTACTTGATGTATCATATTTTTGTATATACAGTTGTAAATTTCAATAAATAATTTAAATAGATATCAGAAGGTAAACAGAAGTTAATATTACTTTGAACAGTGATTTAGAGTTTCTCCGTAAATGATGGAGTATAACCTTTCCCCTCTAAAAGTAGCGACTAAAACATTGAATTAAATCGGAAGAAGGTTAAAATCGATAAAAGGTATTCTGGGAGCGTGAAGTGGAGCTAGGCTTCTGTAAGGGTACCGAAATAAATAAAAAAGTTTTTCATCATTTGATATTTTCATGAGGGATGAAGCAGTGGTAAGATGTCGTTACCGAAATTAGTACACTAGCGTAGTGTATGAGTAGAAAAAAAAGTAATTAGAGACTTATAAAATTAACTCAGTTCGTCTGGCAATTGGTGGTATTACAAATTGTAGACATTTATATCTCCTTTGTATTATTAGCCTTATCAAACAATGTGAGAATTTATGACCCTAACTTCTGCAAGAACACCTCAGGAGTCTTTTATAATGCTCAGCGAACCGAATACAGAAGGCTGAATGAACCGTCAAGAAACAATCGTTCCCTCAAAACTAACTCATTCCTCGAAGCACAAAGGCACAAATGCCGCCTGTGGAAGCACAATGCGCAGCGCTGCATTGAGCCAGCACATGGCGGCCACAGCACAAAGCCAGTGGCTCTTTAATTCCACTGAGGGGAATGAGCCTGTGTTCTTTAGCGGTCGACGTCTGCGGTCTACCTCCGGGTTTATTCTAACTGGCAGGGGAAAAAATAAAAAAATAAAAAATGCCTTCTTTATTATTATTTGCGATGTTTTTTAAATAAATGTTATCATAACGACAGAGTCCAGTAAAATAAGGATTTGGCGAAAAAAAAAACTGCTGAACTTTTATTCTCAATGAATCTTTATGTTTTTTGGGACGCTGAATGCGAATCTGAAGTTTGCTTCGACGTTAAATTGCCGTCGATACCCCATATCGCAAAAAGGCTCCCAAAATACCGGTTATTTACATTTTTTTTTAAACCTATAACACGACAACGAAGAGTTTTTCAAAGAAAAAATCTTAAATATCAACTGTAGCTGGAACCAGTACCTACGAAAAGGAAAAAAAAAAAATCTTGGGCCATTTTTTGTGACGTTATGGTCTTGGAAAAATTTGTAGAAATTAACCAACTTGCGTTCAGTCCCACTTCTCCGCGGAAACACGTTTGTCGTACTTTTTTGGCTATTACTCCCAAACTATTAGTCTGATCCAAAATTAATTTTTTTCATCTTAAAGTTGGTTAAATTTTAATTAGAATCCATATAACCAAGTCCCTTAAAATAAGCACGCTAAAAATCCCGTACTGTTGTCCAAGTTTTTTAGTACATTTTTCGCTATAACTAACTAAACTAAACAAAATTTCCGATTCAAAATTTTCATCATTTCAAAGCAGTTTAAATTAACAATAACAAGCCATATACACAATTTCGATTAAAATTCGTATAATACTCTTGCAAAAAAGCTCAAAACCGCGAGCTGTTGTGAACAGTTTTATTTATTTATTTCTTTTTTTTTTAAATATGGAAGGAGTAACAGAAATTAAGATTAGTTTTTATATAGATTCAGTACTACCTAAAGCTGATACAGTTCGGTATCTTGGTTTCTACCTAGACAACAGACTCAGATGGAACCCACATACTCGACTCAAAAGACAAGAACTTAAAAAACGCTTTAGCCAATTGTATAGCCTACCAAATAGGACATCTCATCTTTCCATTAAAAATAAACTTTTCCTGTACAAAACCATCACTAAACCCATTTCGACTTATGGACTTGAACTGTGGGGGACAGCAAAAAAGTCGAATATCAATCGTATAGTAAATGCTTCTTACTATGTTTCCAACAAATCCCTACATCAAGTGGTTATGGCCCAGGATAAAGAAGACCTGATGTTGATGATGAGGAAGCTCATGCCATGTTACAAAGCCTGGGGAATGAGGATAAATTTTGATAAAACCGAATACAGATGTATAGAGGGGAATGAGGAGGAGGATCTCTGGATTGAAGGAGAAAAATGTAAGCAAGTAAAAGGGAAATGCAGAGCAGGTGTGGAATGGCTAGAAAGGCAATACGCATGTGCATCCGGTTTTGTGGAGCAAGACCTTATGAAAAAAGAATAAGAAAAGCATTTTCAATCATTTATATAAGGCATCCTTTCATTATATAACTAAAATGAAAAAATATACATATCTTAGACTCAAACCTGTACTATGAACAGCTAGACTTAGTTTATGCAGTTTTCAGTGCCTAAGTACCACTTTGGCCAACAAGAACCAAACCATTTATTAATGCCTCTGGACATCGTTTTACCGAAGAAAAATAACGGAACTGCATGAAATAAACGTTTAAGGGGACAATTAATTTGTCGGGAATGAGCAGTTAAAGATTTTGCCGTCAAAAATTGTTAGTGACATATCTGAAACTATTATCCTTCAGAGATTTCAAGGGAAAAATAAATGTAAAGATATTTTGTTATTATTTTATATTACATTTTATTATTATTTCATTAAAATGGAAATAACGGTTCGGGACGAAATATAACCTGACTGAGAAGCTTGATGTTTGCGTGAAGACCGGAACCAAAGCCCGAGGTGGCTTTGCTTATTTTATCTTTTTTTATTCCAGCTAGGAATAAAGCGGTTAGGAGGAGAGGTAAAAGAAATTGTTTTCCCTTCTACCATCCACACCCCCTCCCCCTCCCCCCTTCCTTCTCTCTCCCGACCCACAGCGAATTGCTATCCGGATCAGTCATTCACCTTTTCTTCGCTCCAACTGACAGATGAACCTTAAACCTATAAAATTAAGTATTCCTTTAGGAATATTTTTATTGTGTAATTATTTAAATTTTAATATAATAATGTATATCATTATCATGTGTTCTAAGTTTTAATTATTAACTTAGCAATATATATATACAGTCGTACCTGGATAAGTGGAATACCTCTAGGCACAAAATTCTGGATCCCATCTTTTTTCCCTTAAATAAACTCCTAACCGGGATGTTTTCACCACTATAAGTGGAATCAATTTTTGTCGAAATTGCCTCTGTAAATAGTACAATTTTTGTATTAACCTCTATAAGTACGATAAGACAAAAAAACATACGTTACAGTTAAGACTGCGACTTCTATACTCAGTACTTCACAGACGCTCAAAACTACCTTTAAAACAGAAACTTAACATTTACAGTTACTTGCTAAAACCCATCTGGACGTATGCATCGCAAATTTATGGACCGGCCAAAAGAACACATATTCAGAAAATACAAACTTTTCAAACGAAATTCCTAAGACTGATAACAGACTCCCCTCCTTATGTGTCAAACGATACGCTACATACAGACTTACGTATTCCGACAGTTAAGACCCATATCCATAAACTTTATCGACAATTTCATGAAAAACTGCGTGGACACACTAACAAACAGATACATAATATGGCAACAGTACAAATTCCTGACATAACTCAACGGAGGCTGATAAGGAAGTGGATGAGGGATCTCCTTTTCTAATCCCTAATAATTTAGTTTCACGCCTGAAGATAGTACCACTGGGTGCTGACTCTTTTATGCCTGATCATGTCTGTTGTTTCAATGTAACTTCACATTCACTGGCTGTTTATTGTGTATAGTTGTGAATAAAGTTATTATGTTAAAAAAACAACAACAAAAAAACCTCTATAAGTGAATTTCATATTACTACTAAGAAAATGTAAAGGGGTAGATGGGCTTGTTTTGTTTTGATTGGTCCCTAAAGTGTAAACATTAAGCACATTGATATTCCACTCTAACTTATGGTTGCTACACACTAATGTTTGCTAAACTCTCTACCATTAGATAAGCAAAGCTGATCCTGTCAACATGTCACGAAATCTAAAATATTTTTAAATTAGTGAAAAATTAAATTTTTTTCGTGAATTTGAAAGTAGCAAGTCAAGAAATTAAATCGCAAAACAGTTTGGTGTGCCGGATTTGGAATAGTAAAACCAAAATTGAACATGATTGTTCATAATGACATGGATAAATAAAGAGATTTCGGGCTTGAGAATAAATACCCTGAGTTAGAAAAATTTCTGCGGTAGTGGTTAAGTAAAAATATTTGTGGGACGTTGATAAAACAAAATGCCCAGTATTTTGCACAAGTTATAATTTTTTACAACTTATTTTGGTGACGTTTCGAGACTATACTGTTCTCATAATCATGGCAATGTTACTGGTGGATATGATATTGGTATCAACTACTAAATTACGAGTATAACAATTATAGTGTACGACTGGTAGTTTAAAGCCCCCCCCCAAAAAAAAAAAAAAAAAAAAATAATAAAATTAATCACACAAAAAACGCTAGGCATATATTGTAGGATTCACACTGTTTTACAGATCTGCCAGGATCTGACGATTTTTTGTGGCCGAAGGATATCCTTGGCCACTCTCTCCTTCCACAATCAGAATAAGTTTCGTTCTTAAGGATAATATGTTTTAACGGTTTTTAAGTTATCCGAAGGATAACTTCCGCCATTGTTGTCCTCCTGGATACTGTTTTAAAATATTTAACGGTTTTAAGATGGCGGACTTCCGCCATTGTCCTTTTAAGGACACTGTTTTGAAATATTTAACGATTTAACTGTTTTAAGATGGCGGAAGGATATTCCGACTTTGGATATTTCATTGTAGGGAGTCATTATAAATTTTATTTTTTAATATTGAAATTTCGCTAGCATACTTAAAAGTAATCGTCCATGTTAGTCAGCATCCTTTCCAACACATGATCTTTCCAGAAGTTAATTATGTTATGTAAGGACCAGGAATGTTTAATTTTTATTGCTTCCTCAATAAATAGAGATAATATACTTCGTGTTGCATGTTGTTATCCAATCTCCTACAATTATAAATATTTTAATCATATTAATCATTTAGTTGACTGAACTATAAGTCAGTCCTAACACATTTCTCCCATCGATGTCTAAGTCTACTCTTCGGCTTACTCATTGGTTCAACGCTAGATAGATGTATTCAACTAACCAACTTTACCCAGAATAATATTTTATTTCCTTAACTATGTCTTCCGCGTAAATATACTCAATAGACCTGTTTTCAATTATTCAGAGCACTGATATTTGTTTAAGAAAAATATTCAACACAAAAAGTTTTGAAGAACTCTCAAGGCATACTTTTTCCGTCAACGTGAGAGGCCACACGTACGGAAAGGATACAATGAGTAGACACGAATTAAGTAAGACATTTTATGACTGAGAAATAATAAGCGTTTACCGCCGTTAACCTTGTTGTTATTTCAATTATTTCAAGTTAAATTCTGTTTTGCTAATGAGGCTATGACTAATCAGATATTTAATCTAATGTGATGCGCAAGGATAATCAAAGATGCGGGTACTTTTTTCTGAGCCAAAAACTACTTAGCCCTTAAGTCTAAATTATATAATTTACAATTAGCTTATTTTAAATAATAATTTTTTTCTTATCCCCCATGAGCCCTGGAAACTGAAAAAAAATGTATATGAACTTTAAGATGTAATATGGATTTCGAATTATGGAATAAAAGGAAGACTTTATTTATTGAAGGTGATTAGTAAAATAATTCCAGTATCTCAAAAAAAAACATCAAACTGTTTTTACACTCCAGATACCACCGAAAAGACGTCTAGAGTTAATGCCAAAAAGGCTTCATAGGGTAGTCGAAATGAGAATAGCCAACAAAATTTTATTTTTATTTTTTCAAGTTAAAATGATGAATTACCCAACTGTATGAGAATGAAAGTTGAATAAATTAAAAAATATTATTATTTATGCCTTATTTATGATATAATATATGAATATAACTTTATTGTTATTTGATATAAAATGAGTTCTTTCCTCTTAAATGTGTGAGTTTTTTCCCCCTATAATTGCAAAATAATTTTTTTTATTTGAGAATAAATACATTATCGTATAAAGCATGGTGTATGGATATGAGAGTCACTAACTGCATACATAGTCCATTCAATGAGTGCTGAAATAAATAGTTAGAAGATAAAAATACTAAAAGTTGTATTTTTGGGTTTTTCGATTATATCTTGAAAATATGCTGCAGATCAAAATAAAAGCTAATAAATTACTTCTATACGTATTTGTCGAACTTTGCAAAGGTTTTTGAGATAAACGTTATTGAAAGTCGATAATTTTCTCAAAAAAATAACCTTTACCTCACTTTTTGTCAAACATTTGTTTCAAGTACCAAAAACGTATGTATGATATTAAAGTTCATTTAATGCTCTACATTTTGACTCTGACATTTGCTCTAAGAAACGATCATGGATGGTACTTGATGAAAATGTATGACAAAAAGTAAGGTAAAAATACTATACAATATATATTAACAAAGGAGAATTTAGTTATAAGGTGTATTTTACAAAAAGCAATTTATTCTTCCATCATTATTTATTAAAAATCATATAATAAAAACATGATTATCTAAAAATGTTTTGCGACGTTTCATGGCCTCTGCCACATTTTCAAGCCTGTATGTGAATGTATGTAGAAAAGAGACATGATACTTACCAAGTGACAAGACTTTTTAGTCGTTAAAAGATTTTATTAGTTCAATTAGATGGATCTATATATTATTGGACACTGTAAGGGCTTGAAAATGTGGCAGAGGCCATGAAACGTCGCAAAAATTTTTCAGATAATCATGTTTTTATTATATGATTTTTAATAAATAATGATGGGAGAATAAATTGCTATTTGTAAAATACACCTTAAGGTAAAAATTATTTTTTTGAGACAATTATCGATTTTCAATCATGTATATCTAAAAAATGTTTGGGATTTTGACAAATACGTATAGAATTAATTGTATAGGAAATTTAATTAGCTTTAATTTTTATCTAAACATGTTTTTCTAGAGCCCACCGATTTTGAGATGTAATCGCAAATCCCAAAAATGGGACCTTCTACTCCCCCAACCATAAGCTCACTCCCCAGGGGCGGGGACTTCAGTATATTTATCTACTCCTAACGAAGCCCCGAGGTAAAAAATAATCGCATATTTCACGCACAATACAATATGTTTATTGACTGGACTATAGGTGCTAACTACAAATAAATAGGTAACTAATTTAATATGCATTCACAATATATTTTGACTGAACTGTGTTATTGACTGAACTTAAAATATATAAATATAGTCAGTTAAACGGAAGTTAAAAAGAAAGGAAAAAGTAGAAAAAAAAAAAAAAAAGTAAAATTAATGTGGGGACAAGTTCGGTAGAAACATTCCCAATAGATATATTTTTGTATACAATTACAATTATGAGAATCTTTTATTAATAACACATTTTTGAATCTTATTTATTTAAATAAAGCAATGAATGATAAATTAGCGATATAAAAAAAGTGAGAATCGAGAACAAAAGAAGGTAGCTAGAGATGGGAGGGGGAGATGGTAATATTAAGGGGATCAGTTTTTTGTTTCTCGCCTCGACTTGGGATCTCAACTTGTGAACTGCTATTACTTCTTTTTGTGGAGCTCTCTCATGATTTATGATTTGCGCAACTTTTCTCGTTCTGTTAGCCGACTTTTCGACCTCTATTGGTTCAAAAGTGAATAAAAAGTTTTTATAAATAATTTTTTTTTTCTCCTTTTATCTAATAAGAAATTGTTAATTAATAATTATTTCGAATATATCTCAAAATAACCATCATCCGTATTTACTTAAGCTCGGCTTCAACCAATTATAACATCGGTATAACGGTTGTGTCCCCGTTTTTTTAACTGAAAATCATAATCCTACAGTTTAGGAGCTATAATATTAGTTTAAATGAAAAAAGTTACGTTTGGCCTACATGTATTAAGTGTAATGTATTTTTTTTTTAAGATCAAAAATTTGCCGACTGTTTCCTAATCAGAAATTCAATGAAGAATATTGTTTGTCATATAACATTTGTCGCTAGAACCTACCGTTTGGAAGCTATATTGGTTGAATGAAAAAAGACGATTGAAACCCCTATTTTGTCTCAACTTTGTTTATTTCGAATAATCATTAATTGCTAATTAGATTTAAATAATTTGAAATCCTGTGGATAAGCGGAAATAAGTAAACAACGTAAGGGCATAGACGGTCAGCAAAATTAAACTATCTAATTTTAAAATTTATCTCCCCGAGATAAATGAATCAAAGGTGATATATATATATATTATATATATATTCGGAAAAAAAAAATATATATATAAAACATACGAGGATCGACGGTTACTAAGGCAATCCCTGAAAGATGTTCCATGTTGTTTTTTTCTTTAGCCGGCAGGCTCTAGGGTGCCTTTTTTTTATTTTATTTTATTTTTTCTATCTGGTTAAAATAGGATCATTGATGCACAGTAATGCCAGCATAATCTAACTTCATTTGTTTGTAAACCATAATTTATGTAAAACATTATTTTTTGTAGTTTTAACAATTAAAGCTATAGGTGAAGAAGGTGTTAAATCACTTTCATTAAAATGTCCCGGAGAAGAACTTTTACTTCACAGGTGTGCATCTTTATGTACGTTAGTATTTTCTTAAAAATAAAATTGTTTCTATTTATTAACCTTTATTTTGATCATGTGCCTAACCTTACCCTATTGCATTTAAATAAATTTGTTGATGACTAATTGCTAAAGAAAAAATTCATTCTCTGTAGTTGTCCAATCTTTTAATGTACAATTTAAACTGATTCGTTCCATCTATTGCCATTTCTGCAGGTTACTAACTAGACGAATAAACATGAACACTTAATGAAAATGGTTTTTTGAAAAAAAGAAGAAAGAAAAAAAAGTAGTTTTTGGTACTGTTTTAAATTCTGACCTCTATAGCAAACAGTTGGATAAAATATATTCGAAACTTTCACAGCTTTATCCAGCTTTGGCAAACAAGGAAATAAAAAAAACATGATAATTGTGCGCAAGTTAAAGTTCGGTTTTAAGTGTTCTTTGACAGACATCGCAAGGGACAGTATCAGCGTGGGATCGAGTAAAATGCTAGAAGACAGCTAGTGACTATAAATCGAAAGATGGCCTAGAGACCTTTTAGTGTAGATTTCATTGAAGTGCTACTAATGAGTAGTTCTTTACAAGTTATTTTCATGCCATTGTATTCACTATCAACACATTTACTTAATGTATATGTTTTTGTACAGATGTAAATATCAATAAATGAAGGAAAAAAAAAATTAAAGGAATAATGATACAAATTTCCTGTCTATAATCGATACACGAGCATACTATTTTATTTCTACAATACAAATTATCTTTTTTATTTTGATTTATTTTATTGATTAATATTTTTAATAACTGTTAGTATCTTATTCCTTATGTAACAAGATCAGTATTTAACAAACAAAAAATAATAAAAAAAAAAATCAAATCTCATCTTACTGTTACAGCGGCTCAGAGGATATTGGAAACCATCTTTTCACAGAAACAAGATGAACAGTATTGAGGGACTTAATATTACGTGGGTGAAGCTGAGACTTAATAAAAGTAAAAACTGAATGAAAAAAGAAAGAAAAAAAGTCCTTTCAATTTTCTTTTTTAATAATACTTCTAAAAAAAAAAAGTAAAGAAAAGTTTTCTGAACTGCGACTTTTTACGCTCTCCATTCATAAAATATTTTTATACTCCTATTATGTTTAATATAATATATGCTACTATATATTTTATAGAGCCCTTGTTAATGAGAACTTACTTCAAAGTCTGTAGCGAAACTGATCCAACTTCATCTCCATTTTTCTGGGTCTCATATTACATTCTCGTACTTCTATGCCTCCTTCTATAGAGGCCCTCATGCTCCAAGCTAATTTTTTTTTTAAGCTTCCCCTACAATGGCTACGGCTTTTTAATTCCGAACTTTTCGTAGAGTAATAACCGTTTCCGTCTGGCCTACCTCTTTTTATGAAGATAACAAAAGTTTTTAAAGGCTCTATATCAGAATTGATGCCTAACTGACCAAAATATAGAAGTAAGTAATGAAATTTTTATGAAATTCTAAAATTTATTTATTATAAAATAAGGAAGGATATAAATAAATAAATGTTTATAAATGCGATGAAATAATGACTGAAACATCTACATAAAAAAAAATCGTATTTCTCCCTGGCTGGCCGTGGATATGTCTATCTATAACAATGCTTTAGAGAATTTACATTTTAAACTTTCAAAGATCAAATTACGTAAATTAATATAATTAATTATGATTATTGGAAATATTCAAAGTTGGAAGAAAATATGAGTTTCAAACGTGACATTTTTCATTTAAAGCAATATTGGTAGTTCCTAACGACAAAAATTATGTAACAAAAAATATTCTCGGTTAAATTTCTAATCAGAACACTTCATATGGATTAGTGAGCCATAAAATCGTAAGATGTATTACAAAAAAAAAAACAACTCAGTTTCTGGCTTTTCTCAATTTACATTTTAGAAATAAAAGGATCAAATTACTTTAATTAATAATTAAATAAAATAAACAATTGATGATTATTTGAAATAAACAAAGTTAAGAGAAAACAGCGGTTTCAAACGTTATTCTTTTCATTGAAACCAATGTAGCTCCTAAACAGTAGGTCCTATCGACAAATATTATATATTAAAAAAAAAATATTCTACATTAAATTTCTGATCATAACCACCGGCACATTTTTAATCCGAGCAATAGTAAGACAGCTAGATCGTGTCAAAATGTAACATTTCAGAGTGTAAAAAAAAAGGTTACACCAACAACTATAGAACCCCAGTCAAAAGTTGTTTTTTAATTTGTTATATAAGATATATGTTATATATTAACAAAAAACATTTTCCATTAAATTTCTGATAAGAGACATGTTGGAACATTTTCGATCCGAGAAACACAAACAGAGCTAGAGCCGTTAAAAAAAGTCCCAACACTTAAAAATGTTGGCAATAAGGGATTTTGTTTTCATTCAAACCAATATAGCTCCTAAAAGATCCTAGTCACAAATGTTATAGAACAAGCATATTTTCCATTTAATTTCTGATCATCAAACTATTGGCATATTTTCAATCAGAACAATACTAACAGAGCTAGAACTGTAAAAAAAAGTCCCGAAACTTAAAAATTGTAGGAAAAACGTTACTATTTATATTAAAACTAACATTGCTCCTAAACGGTAGGTCTTTGCTGCAAATGGTACATAACAAAAAATATTCACCATTAAATTTCTGATCAGCGTGTGTAAAAGTATAGACCCCCAGCCAAATATACATTCTTTTAAAACAAATAATGATAAAAAAATCAAATAAAAAAAAAAACAAACAAAAAAAAAACTGAAATTTAATGTCAAATTCTGTAGCAGCGAATAGAAAAATCCATTGTAACAGCTATTTATAATAACTCAGAATATCAATGTCTATGATATTTAATATGTAATTTTTATTATCATCAAAAACATTTTTCATTAAATTTCTGATAAGCAAACTATTTGCAAATTTCCAATTCGAGAAACACTAACAGAGCTTTCAAAAGAGCCCTAACACTTAAAATTAGGCAAAAAGTGATTTTATTCATTCAAACCAATATAGCTCCTAAACAGTAGATCCTAAAAATAAACGATACACAACAAATAATATTTTCCATTAAATTTCTGAACAAGAAACTATTTCGATTCGACCAACACCAACAGAGGTACTATAACTCCATGGGTAAACTTATTATATTCCAAGTAGTGGCAATGAGGTTATTATTAATTGATCATGATTGGTAACTATTTTTTATTTATTAGCAATATACGTTTGGGACTCGATTGTACACAATATTATACATATGTAAATAGAAAATTCTATGGCTTCAAAAATACATCGAATTTTAAGTATCAACATCCGGCGCCGCTCTAAAAAAACATCAAATTAAACTTTGATGCATCAGTTCTGCTTTGCGGTATTTAAGTGCCTTCTACAACCCTGCTAACTGTTTTTCATGAATTGTTAATGACGAATCAATTCCTAGTAAACAGTCCTCCCTATCCTACAGTCTCCCCGTAGTAATGCTTGTACACTGCCCTGCTGGCAACCCCAAACAACCAATATGCGGGCACTCTTCCAAAGATTGTCTAATGGAACAATGGAACCGGGAACAAAAACTACTTTATTCGTTTGACAATAACCGGTTCCTGTATGTAGGAGAAGCATTTTTGTCCGGCAATCGAATGTTTTGTGAAAATAAAAATAATAATACATAATACAATTAAATAAAAAATAGAAGCCTCGGTTCATCGAGAATCGGTCAATTGGTAGTATAGCATCGGCATAGAATGAATGATAGTTGAATTCAAAAGAATAAACCAATGGAAACTATTGGACATATTGAATCTATTTCGATGTTTGCACACAATTTACATAATAAGACTTATCAAAAACTAGATACACTTTTGGAAGTTTAAACTGTATAAGAAATTATTAATTCTTAAATAATTAATGAAAAATGACACGAAACCATCTCATGTGTTGGAAACAAAACACTCGATGTGTACATCCTGTTGTGCGAAAACTGTTTTTATACAATGACTTCATGGATCAGTTAAACGTAAAATAGGCAACGTCCGTGACTAGTCCATGATTACTCCATTCACAAAATGGGACTAGAAATTGGGCTTGTACGCAAAAACAGTCGAACTGTACCTTTTAGTTTTATTACAGTGGCAATAATATCTCTAAATGTCTTTACTTGGCTACTAAATTACAATTACAATCACTGCATCCGACATTAATAAGCATTGAGACTATGAATTCCTGGGAAACAGGAATTTATTAATTATATAGGAATTTTCGTCACCGGGGGATAAAAAAAAATTGTATTATGTTTGAATTTTACAATTCAACCGGAATTTTTCGATTTAGTGAGATCATTGAAATGGAATTCATTTAATCGGATTCAATTTAAATTAAATGTTTGATGTTTGTTGGTCCTATAACTCGTGAAGAGTCAAGGCCTCCTTTAGCCTTAGTCGCTAAACTTCTCTTTCTTGTGCTGCTGCTCCCCGATTACTTGTTCTTAGCATTATTCCGTTTCCGCAGCCACACGATCAACCCACTGCAGGCGAGGTCTTCCTATTTTTCTGCGTCCTAATATCTTTTCATCTGGGAACCTTTTGGGGATTTCATTATCGCTCATTCTAGCAACACGCCTTGCCCATCCCAGACGTCCGGATTTAATAAACTGCAAAATATCCAGGCCTTTATATAAATCCATGAGCGTTTTTTCTCAATCTCCTTACCCCGTTGTCACACACAAGGCCAAAAACCTTCTCAGAATGTTCCTTTCAAATCTCACAAGTGACCATTCTAGTGCTTTCGTCATCGTCCAGCATTCTGATGAGTATGCGAGAACGGTCCTGATCAAAGTTTAGTATATATGTATCTTTGTTATTCTGTAGAGAGATTTGTTATTTAGAAGCTTCTGAAGTCCATATTAGCACCTATTAGAAGCCATAATCTGACATTGAATCTCTAGTTGCCCATCATTGGCGCAGTTAAGGTAAAAAAATTCCTCCACAAGATCGAACATGAAGTCCTCAATTTCATAACTCCTCCTAGATACTCCCCTCTGTCAGAATTACAGAGCATGTATTTTGTTTTTTTCTGATTCACTTGTATTTCAATATACAGGATGTTCGGAAGATCGTTGGCCAAAGAGGTATCTCGGGTAGGGAGATTCATTTTGAAACTATTGAAGGTCACTTACCTATATACAAAGTCTTACGGGTTTTTTTAATGAATGTTTTTGAAAATATGGCCAAAACCAAACATTAATGCCTTAGAACTTCGTTGTGTACTGATATGTAAACGCCATTTCTTTTTTGCTGTAATTACTAATATATTGTCCATGTAAAAAAAAAAAAAAAAAAAAAAAAAAAAAAAA
Organism: Euschistus heros; assembly: GCA_003667255.2. Taxonomy (NCBI): domain Eukaryota; kingdom Metazoa; phylum Arthropoda; class Insecta; order Hemiptera; family Pentatomidae; genus Euschistus; species Euschistus heros. The sequence goes on from RCWM02000110.1 coordinate 2,018,981, forward strand.
AAAAAAAAAAAAAAAAAAAAAAAAAAAAAAAAAAAAAAAAAAAAAAAAAAAAAAAAAAAAAAAAAAAAAAAAAAAAACGGTAGATCGTTAAAGCTTGTTAAAGGCAAACAACAAAAAATTATGAACTTCAAGATTAGGTTAATAAAAAAAAAAATAAGAAACGTAAGCGCAACAGCCAAATCCAAATTACTTTTAAGACTAGACCTAAACTTGAAGTTCTTTTTTTGCCTTTAACAAGATTTAACCATCTCTCTCTCTCTCTCTCTCTCTCTCTCTCTCTCTCTCTCTCTCTCTCTCTCTCTCTCTCTCTCTCTCTCTCTCTCTCTCTCTCTCTTTCTCTCTCTCTCTCTCTCTCTCTCTCTCTCTCTCTCTCTGTATTTTTTCCCCTTAAATATTTTTTATATTACTGTAATGTATTAGTAATTACAGAAACAAATGTCGTTGATATATCAGTGAAAAAACGAAGTTATAAAGCATAAATGTTTGGTTAGGATTGATAAATTAATTGCCACTTCTATTGAGATTATTTTATTAGAAAACTAGGTTCTATTGTATATACTAAAGTTTTAAAAACCTACCTGCTCCCTTTTACTTATCACGAATTCAGTGAGTCCCCATGTTTAATTTCTTGTCTTAACTTTTTAAAAACTTTAGTATATATAATTTATGTAACATAGTACTGATGTGTTGAAAAAAATTTGTATGTTTTATAACTGAAGATGAATGTTTAGCATTATAATAAAATAATCCTCTATACCTTCTATACCATCATGTGTACCTCAAGTGATAAATGTATGGTTTTGGCCATTTTTTCAAAAAACCGTAAGACACATTAAATAGGTTCAAAATGAACCTCCCTAAGCGAGATATTTCTTTGTACAACGATCTTCCGAACACCGTACACATATGTACATATGCACACATATGTATACATGTTTATATCCAGATTATCCGCCTAAGCTTTGTTTGGTTATTGAAATTTTAAAATTTGTTTTACAAAAAATCAACAAGAGGAAAACAGGCCACTATGCTTGATTTAATTTGTATTATTCTTGATTCTTATTTTATAATTTACAGATTTTTTTTTAAGACCTAGAAATCGTGTTTTAGAATAATATATATATATATATATATATATATATATATATATATATATATATATTTTTTTTTTTTTTTTTTTTATCACTTGCATGAAGTATTATTTTTTCTGTTTTAATTTAAATTCAGTATCACCGGTGGGTTCGTTACACCCCCGCAGACACATATCATCACTCTAATTAGTAGGAGGAGCGATATAAAACGAGAGGCTCTCGTAGTCCTAATGAAAGGGCATATACACTCAGCGAGGCTCATGTGTGTGCTTCACTCAAATCATTCCAATTTGAGTGGCAACTCGGCTCGTTATTGGTTGCTGGGAGTCCCTCGTTACAGGTTCTGTCCGCCGCCTTCTTCCTCGGGGTTTCCATTATCGCTGCCTTTTCCAAAAATATTCGGTCCTCACAACATTTCTGCAGCAGATATCACCATATATTATAGACTAGTGCTAAACTTTTCCTGGTTTTTGTAAAGAGTTCTCTGATCAAATTTTATATCAATTTATTGAAATTTACTACCGTAAAAATATATACATAAAGTAAATTTAATAACGATTAGAATAACATCTCAAAAATTGAAAAGAACTACTCATCAGTAGAACTTTAATAAAAATTCTACACTAGAAGATCCCTAGGCCATCTTTTCAGACGACTCGGAGGATTATCGGGAATGGAGTGAGAAGCAAGTTGAGAAACTGATGGATTTAAGTGATTATGGAGGTTACGATGAAAGGATGGGTATCTGGTGTGGGCTAACTCAGCAACATATGGAACATTAAGATCTACATGATTAACATAGTTTTATACTTTAGTAAATGGAGTATAGATATTATAATTACAATATCCACTATATATCAATTGTTTTTCCAGTCTGGGAGAAATACGACATGCATTTGTTTTTTTTTTTTTTTTTTTTTTATACAGAGAACCTCAACATTTACTAGACAAACGTTCAAAGCTCCTAATTAATTACAAAAGACTCATATACATAGCTGTGATTAGACCTCTTTGGATGTACGGCGTTGAGCTTTGGGGCTCCACTAAACCATCCAATTCATCTCTTATCCAATCCTTACAATCCAAAATCCTTCGAAAAAATCCTCAATGCTGCTTACTTTGTGACCAATAAACTTATCCATAAAGATCTTAATGTTCCATATGTTGCTGATTTAGCCCACACCAGATACCTATCCTTTCATAGTAAGCTCCATAACCACTCATATCCGTTAGTTTCTCAACTTGCTTCCCACTCCATTTCTGATAATCCTCCGAGGCGTCTGAAACGTAGATGGCCTAGAGACCTTTTAATGTAGATTTTTATTGAAGTGCTACTAATGAGAAGTTCCTTTCAAGTTTTAACATGTTATTGTAATCGTTGTCAATACATTTACTTGATGTATATATTCTGTACAGTTGTAAATTTCAATGAATGTATATAAAAAAAAAATTTTTTTTGCTTTTCAATCTTTATTTATTAAAATCAGTTAATGGGGTACAACACTATATATTTTAGTCTTTTATTATAATAGGGTACGGGGGAGGCAAATACACTGTCAATATTTTGGATAACTGAGGAGGGAAAGAGCATAAGGCATTACGATAATTAGAAGTCTTGCATGAGACAGATTCCATCTGACTAGATGGGCCAGAAACTGAAACTCCAAGCTTAACGGCAAATGGAAGTTTGAGATAGAGGAAAAAACTTTATAGCTAAACAGAGTTAATTAGTAAAACCTAAAATTTGTTTTAGTTTATTAATAAAAAGTTCATTATTTTAAAACATAGTAATAATATACCTATTACAATATATTTTTTGCTAGTTTTGTTGAATAATATAATTCCAATTAGGAACTTGAATTTCCCTGAGATAATGCATGATGATTTACGAGATGACAGTCAAAATTTAATTGACAATACTGTCCCTTGTTTGTAATCAAGTCAAGTCAACATTGGTGATTGAAGATATTTGATCACCCCTATCATTACTATTGCACGATCCAAAATAAATAAACCAAAATTGGCTATTACAGTCCACAGTATTGCTAATTACTTAAAACCAATTGAAGCAAGCTATGAACTTTATATTTAGGAAAACTCAAGTGAGTGTGATTGATCATTATGTTCCATTCATTATGTATATTTTAAATACATATTTACCTTATTGGAAAAATTCCGGAGTGCCTGAAGCCTATTTTAGTCCATTTTTTTTTCCATTATACGGTGAAGAAAAATCTATACGTACTTATTTCTTTTCGTCCAATATGGCCAATGAGTCGTCGAAAAAAAATAAATGTATTAAAAATCTTATTTTACTTTAAAAGTCTTATCTTATCTTATTTGATTTAGAAAAAATTATATCTACATTGTTGTTTTTTGTTTTTGAACCCTCGCTCCGAACCGAGCGGCCATCCAGTTCCCATCCACATCGTTTTTTCACCAAAACATTTCGAAGTAGATCAGGTGAAAAATGTAAATATTAAAAAAAAACTTTATTTTAGGCTAAAAAAATTAATTACAAATATTACCAGCATCGAACAAATTAGCCTAATTGGCTTTTTTCATGAAAATTAATTTATTAGGCTAAAATAAACTAATTAATCCAATTTTCTGGTATCGGGTAGAAGAAGGAAGATTTAAAAATGGAATATTCGACCGTCATCTGTTTCAGACAAGTTTGGAGAAAAGTACAGTGCCACAAAAGTAAGAACTGAGGAAAAAATAAAATAAAACGTTCTGATAATATTATTTCTACATAGTAATTTAACTAGAACAATTTTTTTATTTTATTTTTTATTTTTAGAAGAGATCCAAATCATTATTTTGGTCAGAAAATTAATAAAAAAGTTTTAATCTTGTTTCGACACACTTAAAAACCCTTATCATTAAATTATTATAGAGGACCAAAACTTTTTTTTAGCTGTTTCGGGAGAAAAAATTTAAGGGCATGACGTTTATTTTGAGGCTCTGTATGTTTTCTTATTTCGACTTTTTTTTTGGCTTATTGAAAAGATAAGATCATTGTCTTTTAATTCTTGTAAATGATCATTGGGATTAAGATTTGTTTTTTTAAAGTCAAACATAATGGTTTTTAAGGTATTGACAACAAAATATAACATGCTTTTTGTATTCAAAAATCTAAATGGCTGAATTGCCCGTCTATTTAAAAAAAATATATATATCTATTTTTTTTATCCAAAAACAGTGATTTTAGAATATTTACATTATTCATTTAGCCTACTCCATGAAGTATTTTTATGAAATAACTGTGTGAATATTATTTTAAATAAAAATCAGAATACTAGAGATACGTTGCACAATTTTCAACATTTTTTTTTTTCAATTTGTTCGATCCATAATCATCGAAAAAATATATCGACGTCGCGATTTCGAGTCCTGCTAAATGTAAAAAATTTAATTTCTGTTATTGCAGCCGTGGCTCGACTTCGGTCGGGAGACCCTTCCGGGGCACACCTAACCTCTATAAAGTGAGCATACTTAATTGGAGAAAAAAAACTTTTGAGCGTGATTTCGCCCTCCAACCTCTTCCTTTCACAACTGTTGACCCCGTAACTGTACATCCTTACAAAAGTAGGGAACCCAAAACTTATTCATCGTTGGGTTGTAGTGGTGCAGGGTTTTTTTTTTTTTTTGTTTTTTTTTCGTAATATTAATATGATATTTTTGGTTGTACGTTTCGTATTACAGTTGTGATAAATAGATTCATATACATTCAGCCGAGTTTAGTACGGGTTATGTTATGTATTAAGATATAAATACTACTAAAACGCTGAATACTATTTGACTTTAATAACATGTGCGGTCAGCGACTCATAAGAAGTATGTACACAAATTGTTTATATTTTGAAATATTTGTACAAGAACACGTTCTTTAGCAAATAAAGTTATTATTATACTATACTACTAGAACGCATCATAAACTATATTTGTTTCAAGTTAATTAATTAATAAACATTAATAAAAAATTAATAAACTTGGAATATTTATCCCATAAATATTCTTATCTAAAACATACATACTATTAATATAAGTTTATTTGCCCGAAACCTTAATTAGTTAAATAAAAAAAAATATTTGAGTAAAACATTTCCTAAAATGTATACGTTAAAAACTTGTAAATAAATATTAAATAGATAATAAAGGGTTTTAAAGAAATGATAGGGGTTATAAAATAAAAAAGATAAAAACTTTTCAAAATGCTTGAAGGTGACATAACAAAATATTCATGACAAATCGTTTTTTCTTTTTTTTTTTTTTTTTTTTTTTCCGACATCTGACCCCGCTTAAAAGTTTTAGAACTGGGGTCGGTCGATGGTGACTTGTGACATTTTGTTTAGAACCACCATATCGGGGTCCACTTAGCCAGAATTTTTTCCGAAACTTTTTATATATATTGATTTAAATTCTGTCTGAATTTTTCTGATCGTCTAAATGTTTTAATTCATTGGCATTAACCAGCCTCTTACGAATAATATTTATTTATGTCAGTAGAAAATAGAATCATGATGGTTCAGTTAGAAAACGTCAATTTATACAAATATATCTTTTAGTCTGTTCTTACAGGGGAAGGCATTTCTACGTATCCATGTATATTGTTTCCATTCCATGAGGGGTATTGTTGGTTTATTCATCTTTGTATTACTGTCAAATAGTGTTGAAAAATCAGAGTTTGCCCATCAGATTGAATGATGAGATTACTAAGATTTGTTACAAATTCGACAAGAAAATTTAAATCCGAAAATGAGGTCAAAGTTTGAAAAATATTTTTAAAAAATGTAGATATTGCAGCTTTTAGGGTAAAAAAAAACGTGGTTTCCTCAACAAAATCTTTGATTTATCGTATATCAATCTAACGGATTGGAATTGAAAGGTGAGGTCTGCGATATTTTTCTACATTTTTGATCTATTTTCACCCAATGTTTTTTTTACACTAAGAGGTATTCACCTTGTATTGGGAACTAATCCCTACCAAGTGATTTAAATGACTATGGCACTAGTAATATATTTACGAATTATCAGGGATGATAAAATCGTTCATAACAGATCCAAATTTTTGTTTAAATGACCAATTAGAATTGTCTTGCATATATATTATCTTATACAATTTATTTTATCTAAACTCGTTATATATCAATTTATCTTCGCTACAATGTGACATGTTTCAGGTTATTTTATCCCATCATTAGACTAGAGTGCATTGCTTAACTTGCCATTTTTTGCTTTCATCCTTTTCCCATTTACCTCTTCACCATAATGTAACCTGTTGTAATTCATTTTGCGTTCCACTTATTTATTTTGTTTCTTCAATAAAGGAGTATAAGAGGTTAATGGGAGAAGAAGAAGGCAGAAAAATGGCGTTAAACAATGCATTCTAGTCTAATGATGGGGCAACGTATCCCGAAACATGTCACATTGCAGTGATCATAAATTGATATATGAGCAGTTTAGCAAAAATAAAGTGTATAAGATGATATATTTAACATTATATATTCCTTTATTGAAGAAATAAAATTCCTACATATATTTATATATTTCTTTTCAAGTAGGAATAGAAAGAAATATAAAAACCGAACAACCATTGTTATAACCTTCAGGTTTCCATTCATATCTAATTAATAAACAGGCACCATCAAGATGCAGCCAGCCATTGCGATGACACGCGCACGATGAAACTTGTTTTCAAAAAATGTCCATATTACATTTCTCAATCAGCTAAAGTAGGGCTCACATCAAATATTTTTTTATAGTTCTAAAAAATGATGAGACAAAAATGAAATCAATAATATTTTTTTTTAAATTCGTAAATATAATGAAAAAATATAAAAACTGTTTTTTGTTGTTTTTTTTTTTTGTTAATTTAAATAAAAACTAATTAGAGGTGTTATGTTCTAGAGGTTTTTACGCCTTAAACCTCAAACTAACAACAATAACCTTCAGGTTTCTCCATTTATGTGAGTACCTATTCCTCATCCCTTCTCCTTTCTTCTATCACATCAACTGAAGTGAAAATAGTGCCTTATTTTGAGCTATAACAACAAGTTATGATTGTCTCTCCTTTCCCTTGGAGAATTCCAACATATATTTGATTTCTTGAATTACAAGTCAAATTAGTATAATAAATATAATTAATCTGTATACAAAATTTCTGATGTTTTGAATGTTTGTATGAAGAATGTTTAACATTTGGAAACTAATCTTCTAACATGCTAAATATTTTAGGAGTGACGTAAAATTGACCGATCCCTGAATATGGTAATAGCGAACATATATAATAATATTCTACATACAATTATATATTGCGATTTAATTTCAATTTAGTAGCACAACTCCTTATTTATTTTGCTTATTCCTCGAAATTTATTCCCATCCCCAGGATTCTAAAACTCTTAACTGTGATTTTTACATATTGTGATTAATTTATAGTCTCTATAAACTGCTGAAAAAGATCATGCCACTAAATTATTTTCGATTGAGTTTTACGACCCTATAAAGAAATAAAACCTTATTTGGAAAGTTTTTAATATTACACCAAGTCTCTGCCAGCATTCCAATTGTAATTACTGTACAATTAGTTTGGATGTGGTGGGATTTATATGGCATAGCTTCAATTCATGGAACTCCAAGCGTACCAATGCAGAACTGAAGTTGAGTTCATTTAAATTCTAGGTCAGAGTAATGTATGCAGTCGGATATCAGTAACTTTGTTTTGTCTTTATAATAGGAAATAATAGCATGTATGTCTCGTATTTCTTCAAAGTATTTCCTAATTCCGCATACAGGAGACATCCTTCAAACTTTTTCATTGGGTCATTTAGCAATGTCATTCAGGAAAGGTCGTCAAAAAACTTCGGTAACTTTATTGCAAGTAGATAGAAGGAAGATTAAGTTCGACATCAGAAGGTTTAAGATGAAAAAGTAAGAATAAATTGTTCAATCAAATTGGATTTCATTATCATTTGGCTGAAAGCTATTATATACCAAAGAGGAAGAGAAAATGAAAATACTGAAGGATGTTCAAATCAAATAGACTATTTTTTTTTTAAAATAAACAGGTTGTTTAGCATAAGACTACTAAAAAACATAAAATCTATGGCTCGATTCTCATGCGTTTTATCCGTTCCGCCCTACCCCTTCGTCCCTTAGGAGTCGGATTTGTGAGGTTCTACTGTATTTAAGTAGGTCTCTTCTGAAGATAAATTCTTTATACATGATGGTTGAGCACCAGTCAAGAAGATACGGTGAGTGGAGGGAGCAACGGTTTTCTTGAGAGATTTACAAGACTAGTGATATATCTGACAGCAGAAGATTTAGTAAAGACATTCTCCGATGTTTCATTTGACTTGTAAAAGATCTTCACTTCCGTCTCTTAACAGTTTACCGTAGTCTTAGAACAGGATAGGAAAAACTAGAAAATTGTGAAAATGCAAGTCATTTAAATATAATGTCAAAGTAGGTAATATTGTTAGGTAAAATATGCTTTAAGATCTGTACAAATCAAGTGTTGAAAATAGGTCAAGTGAACCGTAAGCAGTAAGTGGAGAAACTTGAAATGATATCACTTCAAGTGAACTTTAAAATCTGAAATAAAGAAAAAAAAAATCAGCGAAAGTCCAGATCATAAATCGGGTGAAGAAACTAGGCGGTTGGCTCGCTTTAAGGGCAATGGCATTTCGCAAAGTGATGATAACAATATTATCCTTCAGAACAGAGGTTCATTATGAAATTGGAACAGATGATTGCTTCATAGAAATTATAACCCCATTGAAGGGGCCGAGTCGACCTCTTTTAGTAGTCAGTTAGTTATCTACAATACGTCCATTAGTAAATCACTTTACTACTGTTTATCTAGCCTATATAATCAAACACACACACATATACAAAAATATACATGGATATCATTTCTTAACTGTAAATATTAGATGTTTAATTCGGTTCTTGATGTTCAGTCAATAATACATCATATTATTTTGGTGACGTTTCGAGACTATATTGTTCTAATAATCATGCCCTACAGTGAACAAAACAGTTTACAATAAAATTATATAACTTACACTGGTAATTTTTTTTTAATCAATTTATTGAAATTTACAACTTTAGAAATATATACATTAAGTAAATGTGTTAATAACGATTACAATAACATTTCAAAACTTAAAAAGAACTATATCAGTGGCACTTCAATAAATATTCTACACTAGAAGATCTCTAGGCCATCTTCTTCTCAGACGTTTCGGGGGATAATCGGGAATGGAGTGGGAAGCAAGTTTAGAATCTAGTGGATTTAAGTGGTTATAAAGTTTACTATGAAAGCATATGTATCTGGTTTGGGTCAAATCAGCAACATATGGAACATTAAGATCTTTATGGATAATTTTATTGGTGACGAAGTTGTAGTATTTAGAATTTTTCGAAGGATTGAATGTGACATAAATTGGATGATTTAGTGGTACATTTTAGTAAATGTTGAAGTAGTCTGTAACGACGAGCAGTTTCCTGTCGTTTTAGTCTTGTATGCGCATTCCAAGTTAGACGTTTGTCCAGATGGAGTCCTAGTTAGCGGATCTGTTCAACAGGGGTCAATGGGATATCATTAAAGGATGCTATAAGACAGGAAGACGTAGGTTTACGAAGAAGGGTCAAGGTTATTTGGTAAGATTTGTTTGGATCTATTTTGAGTCTCTATTTTACACAGGTAATTTATAAAGCTAGAAACAATATAAATATATTGCAATGTATGACTGTATACACTTAAAAAATGGAAGTGTAGGAAACTACTAGCAATGTTATTGGTGAATATTGATATTGGTTATATACTACCAAACTGTAACAACTCTAATCCAGAGTTCTGAAAAAGTTATTAATTTTATAAATATAACTTTGATTGTTCGATTAAAATTTGACTTTTTTCAGGAATGTTTTCGTTGTCTGAGAGGTGTAATTGTTTGAAATAGTGATCGGTCGGTCAGTCCTTTTATTTATAGACATTTATAGATTCAATTTATTTATTTTTTTTAAAACAATTGCGTATTTTTTTTTTACTTTATGAAGTGATAAAAAATCTATTGGAATAGGTTGGAAACATTTAAAAATATAAATTTTCAAATAGGAAACAGTAGAATTTGGCAAGGGTTGTTTTGTCCACAACTGGACTCGAACTTAGGCCATTCAAGTAGGAGCAGTGGTCAAACCACTAGAACACTGATCGTGGGTGTGATACCCTGAAGACCAAATTTTCCGTAGAGTTGAAACAATTAATTATTTATTATGCTAAAGTAATCGATTATTTTAATCGACCCTTGATTGTTTCTCCTCGGGTACTCTGTAAAGCGGAACCCTCAATTAAGGGAAACCTATGATGTTTGAGAGTGGTTCTTTTCAAATCACATCCTTTCTCAAACACTGGCTTAAAAACAATACATTATTACCAAAACACAGATTGCAAGACTTTTACAAATCGTAGGGGTATAAGTTTGATATTAGGAACCAAGCTTTAAACTTCAGTTAAAACAAGTGTTTATTAAAACCTCAAAATATAAAATAACATTTGCTAATAATTTAATCACTTGTTTTAATAAGGTGTAAAATAGAAATAAATAACAAATAATTAATTTAAACGTAGAAACAAATGTTTAATGGAAAAAATTATTACACTGTTAATTATTTTATCTTACAATTAGTTGTAAAATTGATTTATTTGTAGAAGTGATTACTACCATAAAATTCGATCTTTATCACTTATTTAAACCCGCGCCATAACATTCTATAGTTTAGCGCCTCGTTCTCTTAGTGAATAAAGCTTTAATGTTTCTTATAATGAGTTGATATTAGTTTGATCTCTCAATGGAATAGCGAAGTCAGCGTTTCACTTAAATAATCTGAAGACTGGCCATTGTTTATTGAAAACTGTTGCAAAGGAAATTCCAACAGGTATCGTAGTGGCTGTTCAAGAAAGTCAATTAAAAATGGTACGAAATATACTATTGGAAAATGATAATACAAAAAATCTAAACAACATAGGTAACCATCAATCAAGTAAAACTAATTAATTTATCCACCGCTGAAAAATATGTGTTTTCCCGCCCAGGTTGGATTCGAACCCACGACCTTCTGGACTTATAGTTCAATCAATGAGTGCTGACATGAGGGGAGTAGAGTGCATGAAATATGCGTTATCACAAGACAACGTTTTTATTATAATAGCTAAGTCAATAAACGTATTGTAGAGTGCACGAGATATGCGATTAGTTTTGACTTCACAGCTTCGTTAGAAGTAGTTAGAAGGTAAACATACTTAAAGTCCCCGCCCCTGGGGGGTGAGCTTACGATGGGAGAGAGGGGAGAAGTTTCCATCTTTAGGTTTTTCGATTATATCTCGAAAACGGTAGACTCTATAAAAAATATATTATGAATAAAAATTAAAGCTATCATATTTGTCGAACTTCTAACGGTTTTGGAGATATACGTTATTGAAAATTTATAATTTTCGAGAAAAAAAAATTTACCTCACTTTTTGTCAAACATTTGCTTCAAGTACCAAAAACTTATGTAATATAGCAAATTAAAGGATTATATATAACATTAAACATTAATAATTAATAATTTAAAGTTCTAAAACTTTGTTACAAAAAACAATTCTGACATTTTTTTCTGTGAAACGAATGTGAAAGGCAGTAAAAGCAAATTTTTCACAAAAAGTGAGGTAAAAATGTCTTTCAGAGTTTCTCTTTTCCCCCCGTCCCTTTGCCTTCAGCAGTTATTAGGTTCATTATATTTGCAAAACCATTCAAAAACTGATCTTTCTTCACAAATTTCATTTAAATACTTTGTTCGTATAATCTATTTAAAATCTATATATGTATAATGTTGAGATCTGGTTGTGAACTAAATGACTGTAAACCAAGTGATCCTTAAAAAGAAAAATCTTTATTTACACAAAGTGCAAATATAATAAGCATTATAAACAGAGAAAATAGGTATTGTTACCTTGAAAAGAAAAATCGGTTTTTAAAGCCTATAGCTTATATAAAACAAAACACAACTGAACAACAGTAAACTGTAAACAAAACACATGGAAAACCTATTCACATCCTATAACCTTCCAATAACAACAGCTACCAACCAAAAGGGCTATAAAACATAAAAAGTTAATCAATCACTTTTACATATGTTTTTATAATCAAATCTACAAGCCTGTGATGAAACAGTACTAGAGACCCAGATTCGTATCACATTTCAAAAAATAAAAATAAAAATAATCTAAAAAAAATCTCAAATCAATTAATCATAGTTGAAATTTAATATCTATTTGACATTTATAATCGGTGATATTTCCAACGATTCGTGACTCGAAATAGAAATTCGCCTAATTGACGCCAATCTTTATCGAGCCTCGGTCCAATTGCTGTACATTAGTAAAGCCGGTCAGCTGATCTCTCTCCATTGTCCAATCAGGTTCCAAACATCCCGCTGCCGCAAAAACACGAAAAAAATTATCGCTGGGAAAATTCCGCTTTTTAATGGACTGAGGCTTTGAAAAATCTGTTCTATATATGCCGGACGCTTTATAAACCTTTGCTGTTAGCTGATGCTCGGTCAGGTGAGTTTTTATATGTGTTTACATTTGCTATTTATTTATTATATATGTTTTGTTTTTTTCTATATTATTCATGACTCATTGTTTGTATGTTTTTATTTATATTGCAATTAATTTTTTTTTAATTTTTTTCTTTATTGCTTTAAATTATAAACTTTATGGCAATTGAGTTAGCCACTAACAATAATAATTAGATCTGAGCTGCATACAGCTTACTTCTACAATTACTTCCTAATAAGAACATAAAATAAAAACCTACTGCATAGGAAACGATACTCTACTCTCAAACTTTTTTTTTTATTTTCATAATTTGTTATAAAATTAATGTTATTTATTTACTACAAAATTCGTTAAGGTTCGGTTCTACATCGAAATTCTAATGCGATTTGGTACGTTTAGTTCAGTTCGGGAATGCGATGATTTGTGTTTGATGGAACTTCGAAGGCGTTTAGCATTTTTAGCTGTGACAGAATTTATGCAGTTTTCAGAGTAATGAACCCAAGCCATCTCGCAACACGATAATCTCCCTGCACATCTTTCTCGTTTGACCCAGGATTAGGATTTAAGAAAGCATGATTTAATATTTTGGATTATTTATTATAAAATAAAATTTAAAATTAATAAAATTAAAGCTTAGTTAATAATATATAAAGTAAACATTATACATATTACAGTGTTTGTAGACATGGCTTTTAACTAGAGAAAATGTGAATTGACTCATGTTTTGGAAAAGAAAAATACTGAGAAAAATTGTCGGCTTCGTTCAAAATGGAGACCGCTGGAGATTAACAAGATGGTGTCCTTTATTAACAAGAGAAGGCTGGGATAGCTAGGACATGTAAAATCGATGGACGATGGAAGGCTTCCGAAGCGAATGCTTTACGGAAAACCAGAGAAAGAAGACCTCGCACCAGATGGCTGAGTTATATTGAAGAGGATCTCAAAAGTGCGGTGTTGGCGAATGAAGACAGATGATAAAGAAAAATAGGGCAAACAGTTGGAGATGACCAATGTCCTTCCTGCATGATGGCCAACAGAACACAACTATTAAAATAAATATTTATGATAATATAAATATAGCAAGTTATATTTTTTCTATTGATAGTATTTTTAACAGACTTTAAAAATAAGGAGGTTGTCAATTCGATAGTATTTTGTTTTTTTATTTTGGTATGGTTTGTTACGCGATTATTCCGTCAATTATGAATCTATTTTGATGATTATTTTTTTGATCGGTAGGTTACGCTTCAAAAGTGGTCCTATAAAACTTTTATTGAATTCAACCCAGCCATTTACAGAGGGGGGGGGGGGGGCGGCTTCAAGTTTAATCTTACACGTACAAACTTTTTTTTTTAAAATTTATTTACTGAAATTTACAACTGTATGTGCAATATGAAATATAATACATCAAGTAAATGTGATGAAATAGATAAAAACGACACGTAACTTGTTTTTAAAGCAACTACCCATTGGTAGCACTTATAGAGGTTCCATATAATGAAGTACTATATTAGAAGGCCACGAGGCCATCTTCTTTTCAGGCATCTCGGAGGGTTTTCTAGAATGGAATGCAAAGCAAGTTATGGTACTAATAGATCTGAATGGTTGTGGAGTTTGCTATGAAAGGAGTGATATCTGGTTTGAGCTAAGTCAGGAACGTAAGGTAAATTAAGGTCTTTGTGGATAAGTTTATTTGTGACGAAGTAAGGACGTGCAAACTTGAAATAAAAACAATTAAAAAAAAAAAAAAAAAAAAAACATTCACATATCACTAAAATTGGTAAATAAAGTTAATTACTAGAAAAAAACAAATATCGAATTCAAAATTAAACCTATTTGTACAAACTTGAACTAAGAAGTAAATAACAGAATAAAATACTGTTACTACGAAAAGTTAGGAATAAAATTAATTTTTAGAAAAAATAAAACAAAAAAAAAACGACTTCAAGATTAAAATAAATGTACAAGCTTGAACATAAAACATAAAAAAAAATCATTTTAATTACTTTAAAACAAAGAGAATTAAAGGACGATCAACGTAATTATCGATAGGTATATACCTGTTCACAATTTATAATCACTTTTTTTTGGAGTTTGTACCAACCAAAACAAACAGAAGTAGAAAGAAAGCTGATAAGGAAGTGAAGGAAGTTTTTAATAAATGCCGGATTAAACTGCACTTCTTGGTTGGCACCGTCTACAAAAAATAACTGATCCTAAATTGTGAATAGGTATAGTATAGATAATTTCGTTGATTGTCATTATTATTATTAAAATGATTTTTTAAGAATTAAACGAAGATCGGTATACATTAGTCATTTGTTTATCTATGCAATATATAAATATGTAACTATATCGACCTTCTTGCTCTGAATGAAAAAAAATTGTAACTTATATGAAAACATAAGTAACCTTTCCTGTCTGCCCTAGTTTAGTATCTAAGATTATTAAACAGCAATAGAATCCAACAATAATTATACGTTTATTATTTATTTGTATTGTATTATTGATTATATATCTAGTTAATAGAGAAAAGGTGAGCAGAAGCAAAGCTTGAATTTTCCTGCTTTGAATCAATTAGTCGTAGTTCCGAAAATAGATCCATCAGAAACACCACATGTTATTTTCCTTTTTGCTTGTTTTCATAACCTTACAACAGGTTTTCTTGTATTATATATCTTTAAAATGTCTTTATATGTTAGTCATTTCAGTAAAATTTATAATTTTATTATTTCCTACAGATAATATAACGTTTGTTAACTAAAAACAAAAAGTATTTTAAATTAGCAAGAACCAAATCATTAACGAAGTATAGATTGCTGTTCCGCTAATTTCAATTTTAAATAACTACTCATTTACTTTCACCAGAATGACGTAATAGCTCCAAGCGATTGCTAAAATTATATTTTCTCATATTTATAGACTCGGAGAACAAATTAGTGAGCCCAAAAGTGAGTTAAATGGCCACTTTGAAGTTGAAAGTTTTCTTCAAACTGTGTCAAAGATTTCCCCAGTAATAAATCATAAAGTGTCTTTAATTTTTTTTCGATTATTATTTTATTTTCTGCATCTTTCTCTAAATTTTTAAAAAAAAATATATTAGATAGAATGTCTGCAGTGACATTTTACGCTCTATTACATTAGAAGAAAATGCAGAAGAGACAAGTGAGCGTTGAGAGATTAGTTTGAATTGAAAACAAAAAAGATGGCATCACTCATGTATGAATATTAAACAGCTGTTTTATTAGCATTATTTTTTAATCTTTGGCCCATGTTAACGTGTTCATGTTTCCTCAAACGAGACTCTGTCTCTGAATTCTGATATTTAAGCGGAAACGACTAGAAAATGTTCACTACCATTTGCTAAAAACTATTTTTTTGTTAATTGATATTTAAAACTGCATGGAATACTCAAATTTAATAAATTTAAAGAAAAGTTATTAGATTAAATTGTAAAGGAACTACCTTCTGGTAACACTTCCATACAGGTTCTATATTAGATCACTAGGCCATCTCTTATCAGGCACCAGGAATTTGGATAGCAAGTGATTACGATTAAAAATGATGACAATAACGTGTAAAAAAACTACTCACTGGTAACTTTAATAAAAGACCTATATCAGCAGGTCTCTTGGCCATCTTTTCAGACACCTCGAAGGAGTATCGGGAAATGAGTGTGAAGCAAGTTAGGAGACTAGTGGATTAGAGTGGGTACGGAGTTTACTATGAAAGGTCCGGTTTGGGCTAATTCAGCAACGTATGGAACATTATGGAAGTTTATTAGTGACAAATTGAGAGCATTAAGGATTTTTCGAAGGATTTTTGATTGTAAGGATTGGATACGAGATGATTTGGATGGTTTAGTGGAGTTCTAAAGCTCATCTCTATGATCAAATGGGTCTAATTATTTTCATGTAAATAAGTCTTCTGTAATGTATTGGGGGAAATATCTTGTTTTTAAAGTCTGGTATGTTAAAAATGAATTTAAGTTTGTTTACTTTATAATTTTCTTTTTTTTTTTGCTTTAACAAAGTAACAGTTACTAATTATTTAATTTTTTTTGTTTCAGATTACAGGACCTAAGAACTATCAGTTTGAGGTATGTGATATCCAAGTAATGTTGACATTAATTGATGGCAGAGTTGATTACAAATAATTAAAACAAACACGGCTGAGTTACTGCTCAGAGTAATTAACCTCCATTAGTTGAGAAGTTTTTCTCCTTTTAACGCCCAGGATAAATTGACTCAATAAGTTGTCCTAAAGTGTGAAAAACTTCTCCGGGATACTTAAAAACCTTTAGTAAAGTTTTGTTTTCTCCTGTAAAACGCCTGGAATTCTGGGCTTAACTTTGGAAGACAGATGGGCTTCCGAACTTGATTACAGTTTCCTCGTCACTAATTTACCTTTGGCTCCATTGTCAAATGTATTTGTAAATGTAAAGGTTTTTTTTATGTTGTGAACAACTTTAAACAACATTATATTTTTTAGTGCTTTTTATTCCCCATATTTTCTACTTATAGATTTGTTTAATCATTGATACCGGTAAAGGTAATAAGAACTCAAATATCTTTTCTCGGTACCTAAACTAAATTAAAATAAAAAGAAATTTTTATTAGAAAAAAAAAATCATATGAGAGATAAAAAAGTTTACCGAATCGATTTAAAACAAAAATTATGCAAGAAATAAATTAGTAAACATCAAATAGTATTTATTACATCCTAACAATATTGTAAAAAGGAACTACAATGCAGATAATCTACAAAAAAAGAATTTTGTAGTTGAAAAATTGGTCTAGTGTGCAGTATAAGGGTGAAAAAACATTCTTAGATTATAGTAAAAAATACTTTATTGGTTTGTTGACGTTTCGATCTGTCTTGGAGAAGTGGGTACAAGTTTTGGTTTAAAGTTTAATTTTTTTTTTTCTTGTTTCTGAGCCCCAGGTCCTATCACACAACCTAACGTAATTTAAATTTAATTTTATTATTTTTATTTAGGTAATTGTTCATTCCATATAAAGATAGCTTCAAGAAACCATTCAACTTTTTGTTGAAGTTGCAACTAATTCATTGATGCTAATTTTATAGGTCCTTCTGTGATTTCATTCATACCTAAACTAGATATTTAACTATTATATTAGTCCAGTAAAATAAAGGTTTGCCAAAGAAATAACTGTCAAACTTTTATTCTCAACGGATCTTTATGTTTTTGGGTTGCTGAATCCGAATCTGAAGTTTGCTACCACCGCAGACGTCGGCTTCAAAATAGCCCAAAGCCCCGCTACCCAAAATAGCAAAAGCCCGCCCAAAATACCGGTCTTTTACCTATAACACGAAAACAAAGTATTTTTCGAAGAAAGTCTCTAAATATTAATTGTAGCTGAAATTATTACCAACAAAATGAAAAAAAAAATACTCCCACAACGGACCATTTACCGCGAAGATATGGTCGGAGTACTTTTTTTCATTTCGTTGGTAATAATTCCAGCTATAATTAATATTCAAAGACTTTATTTGAAAAAAGCTTCGTTTTTGTGTTACAGGTAAAAAAAAAACCGAAAATAACTAGTATTTTGGGAGTTTTTTTTTTTTTTTTTGCGTTTTGGGGTATGAAGTCGACGTCTGTAGTGGCAGCAGACTTCAGATTCGGATTCAACACTTCAAAAAACATAAAGATCCGTTGAGAATAAAAGTTCGGCAGTTTTTTCTTGAAATCAGACTTTTAGAACTTTATTTTACTGGACTATATTTCTGTTTGAGGGATTGGCTCTAATATTTATCACTATTCTTTAAAACTGATATTTGATCACTCGAAACATCTCAAAAACATCACTTGCTACTCACTAGTTTACAAGAGACCCTTTACAAGGCACAATAATAAAGGTTTCTTTTTAAATTATTATCTGAGTGGTTTTTTCTTATTATTTATTTATTTATTTATTATTATGTATATCGTTTTTACAACACCTCTTTCTAACTTTTCCACAATGCAATATTACACTCAAAAATATCCAATTTCAAAAATTACTCTACAAAACTATACACAACTGCTAAAAGTAACTTATTTCATATTGAAACTAAAAAAGAAATTCCCTTCAAACTGGAAGCGAGGTATTATTTTAGGAGGAATACAGTAAGTAGATTTTATTGACGTTGGGTCGGAATTCATTCTACCTGTGTTTGCTCCATTTGTTTATTCACTGTTTATAAGTCGTATTTGCTTTTCCCAAAAAGCCGATACCTCCGCAGTAAATAAACGAATCCCATATAGAAATGGAACATCAAAGCTCAAAGAAACTTTCAACCAAGCAGTTTTATAAAACAATAAAGTAGCAGGTAGATTTTATTTCGAATTATATATATAGAGTAATAATTCAAATGATATTTACTCTAGATAAATATTGAATATCATTCCCATGAAGATATATCAAAAATATATTTTTATTAAAATACATATTCATGGAGCTTCACTCAATATTAAGAAGAAAAAATATTTTCTTTGAATAAATAAATATTAATCAATTTTTTTCAAATTCACCAATTTTTAAAAAAATGAGCAATATCGCGAATTGAGTATCCAAAGTCGATTTCTAGGAATCGATCGATACAGCTTATATTAGTGATAGTTTTAGTCACTATACATTGATTTTTCTCCATTATGATATATATATATATATATATATATATATATATATATATATATATATATATATATATATATATATATATATATATGGATAAATTTCTTGACTGTTACTATTAGATGTTTAGTAAGTTTCTTGAGGTTCAGTCATTAAATAATAAAAACAACTATTTTAGCGACGTGTCGAGACAATATTGTTCTAATAATCATGCCCTACAGTGAAAAAACAGGTTACAATAAAATTATATAAGTTATTTCAAAACATAAAGTTAGCTACAATATAAATATATAACAACATGCGTTAGAATAATTAAATATATATAATCATAAAATATGGAGGAAAATAAAACTACTAACAATGTTATTGGTGACTATGGTGTTGACTACTAAATATAACAATGCTAGTACACGATTAACCTGGGGAATTTTTGAAAAAAGGTTGTAGGTTGGGCGGAATTTACCAAAACTGAGAGTATTACCCGTCATATAGTCTCGAAACGTCACCAAAATAGTTGTTTTTATTTATTGACTGAACCTCAAGAACCTTACTAAACATGCAATAAGGTAAGGTGGGGTAAGTGCGTTTATCGGGTAAGTGCATTAGTCCACCATAATGCATTTTGTCATTTTGTTACATCGACTGCCATTTATTGTATGTAGACAGAACTTCATACCCTCCAAACCTAACATACTAGAGTGCTCTACTGTAGAAGATAACCTCTTTAGGAATTTTCATAGTTCAACCTGTTGATCTAGGTCTTGTGTAAAGTTGAATGAGATAAAATTATAAAATTGTATTGAATGTATTTTTCTCTATTTGTTTAATTTCAAGGAGTAAAATAATTTCTGGGAGTTGCTTATTATTTGCACTTACCCCATCAAAGAATCAATTCACTTCTAAGGAGTTCACAAGAGATTTATGCACTTACCCCGTTTAGGTGGGGCAAGTGCGTGAATAGAACTTAAAATTGATTTTCCTTCGCACAGCTAATAATTTTTAGAATATCAGGGAAATCAACTATATTGCTGAAAAGAGTATAGTTCAACGTTTTCAAAATAACAAGAAATATTATCCTAGCATTAATAGCTGATTTTTTATGTTAAGTTGATCTTTGCACTCCAAATGACGCACTTGCCCCACTTCACCTTAGTAACAGTCAAGAAATTTATCAATATATATGTATATTTCTCTCTGATTTGTATACCCCATCCCATAGAACTTCAACATTCCAACGCTCCTTCCTTTTCCGCTCACCAATCCTCTGGAACTCCATCCCTCCTCACATCAGACAAGCTAAATCCCTGAAAACATTCAAATATTTCTATTTCCAATACCTCCTCCTCATTCAAGTTGACGCTTGCTAACTATCTACCTACTTAATCAAAAATTACCGTTGCATTGCTGGATTCAGTTCAGGAATAATTGAGATTCCTTAAATTCAAATTTCACTTTCCATGAATATAACATTAGGTTCTATTGTATATACAAAACTAATCATTGTACCAAAGATTTTTCTATATAATTTTATTTTATTTTTTTCTTATTTGATTTTATCTTCTCTAATTTGTAGAATGTTATCTTATTTTCTTTTCCGTTTATTTAAATATCATCTATGTACATACTGTTCATTAATGTATTATTGTCTTTGTTTTTTTATCTCATTACGTCTCTAACCAGACTTAATTTAGTTAATACTTGTACATATCTGTTATTCTTAGGGGACATTGTCCCAGAATAAAATTATGTTTCTATTCTATTCTATTCTATTCTATTTCTATATATATATATATATATATATATATATATATATATATATATATATATATATCAACACTATTCGTACAGAGAAATCTTATTTTAAACGGTTTTTTACATTTTAAACAGTATACTAATCATTCTTAAAGGTAGAAATATGGTCACAGTCGATTTAAAAACTATATCATTATAAGGTATTTTATTTTTTAACATCTCTCCTTTTATCTGAGAAAACATTTTTTGAATATCAAAAATAATTAAATGAATTGTTTATTACGAAACATCCTCTCTCATTCTTTTGTTTTTTTCTGGTACCGTTGAAATGATAATGAACGCTCTAACCACGGATGTTGTGTGTGTCTCGTACGAACGCCCTAGATCGACACACTTTTCCAGAGATTCTACTAATATATTATGTTTCACCAAATGCTGCAACTATTTTTCTATCATTTGTTATATTTAACATTATATTATATTACAGAGGCCCTGACGGATATTTCTTTTTATTATTTTAGTTAATCATATGTATTTACAACGTTAATATATATTTTCCTTGTCCTTGATTTTTTCTAAAGATATAAATAAAAACATTCTTGTATAATATCATTGTATTGTTGTATATAAATAGAGAGGCTAGGGGGTTATAAGACCGTTGGTCCTTTCCGGAACGGGACAGCCAGCGAGGCGAGCGGCATCTTTTGGCCGGTGGCCAACACATATAATTTACCCGTGCCCGACATGATTATTTACAGGGAATTAAAGGCACTTTACTCCAGTCATTCCAGTTCCCTCTCCAGCAGCTGGAGGGGGGAGGGGGTTATAACTTCCATCGGTCGTTTGCTCGATCCTGTACTTTAAAACAGTTTCTTTTGTTATCCTTAGAAATTTATTACTCCGAAGATTTTCAAGCATAATTAGAGCGATTAAAAATATTTGTTTATACATTTTATTTATTTATCATGAAAGCTGGCAAAGAAATCAATACAGATAAAAGAAAATCAATGGTGGAAAGTTTGGCGATTTCTAAGATACAGATCTAATAAGGAATTACGTTTCGATTCCAGCTAATGAAGTCCAAAATATATAATAGGAACGAAATTTAAGAATAACAGGGTATGATTGTACTGGCCCCTCCCTATGTCAGAAAGTGGAAAGTATATACTGTGGAAATATATATATATATATATATATATATATAAGTTATCAGTGTTATCATAGTACACAAATAGTAGAAAGGTTAAGCTCAGTTATTAAAAACATATGGTATTATTAATATTATTGAAATACATGTGATTATTAGACAAATAAAGTTAGTTGTTCTGTAGCTGTGTACTGTTGATGTGCTCCAACATTCTTTTGTTTTTCTTATTTAACGTTCAGTCTAATTATAACTGGTGCCGAAACCCTTTTATTATTAATTAATTAATTAATCGTTTCAGTTTTTTTCTAAATTTTTCCCGTTAAAATGCCTAAATCGCAAGAACTCGCCATGCTCGAGTATCAATTAGCTCAAGCAACAGTTGAGAAGGCGAAACTTGAGTCACAGCTGGAGAAGGCCAAAGAGTGTACGCAGTTGGAACTTTTGAAGATAAGAACGCAAAATTCAGCCTTCATTCACGAAGTTATAAGCCAACTTGAGCCGTTCACAGGTGTTACAGGTGAGCTTGAACATTTTTTTAAAAGGAGGAGATCAGATTAAAGGTCTCATTCAATCCCGGCAGGACACTGGAACGCTATTGCAGTCTGACGTAGTGCTCTTGGAGGCATCTTTAGTGGGCCGCATCTCAAGGAAAATTCTAAATAGTATTCAAGGTGACACCACGATTTCATGGGATACGCTCAAGGCCCGACTAAAGAACTTATACGGCGGAGGTAGATCGATTCCAGATGAGGACACCTTTTATCTTCTATAAGAACGAAGGAACTCTGGGCAATCTGAAGGCGAATTCGCAGAAAAACTTGTAGTTCTCTATAACAGGTTAGTTGAAAAATCAGTAGAGACATTTGGTCAGGCCGAAGCTGGCCAACGTATGGATTTCATAAGAGGAATCTTAAAAGTGCAGTTTAAACCATTATGTTGACCGGCCTGGGTCCCTTCCACGGGACAAAGACTTTTTAACTTGTGCGCATGAGTTAATAGATGCACAAGAACGAACGGAAACCCGATTCAGAAGTCCGGAAAAAGAGTGGACAGAAGTCAAAAGTCCTAGAAGAAAATACGGCAGTCCACCCAAGCGCAGTGGGGGAGAGAGAGCTTTCGAAAAGCGGCCTAACAGGGCACCCGAGGATCGCCGATGGAAACAAAAGGGGAGGTGTTACGAGTGTAACCAAACGGGGCACCTTGCAGCGCAATGTAATTTCACGAGGTGCTATGAATGTGGCAGGCGGGGGCACTTAGCAAGAGAGTGTCCAAGGCGTAACCCACGTCTGAATAGAAGAGGGCCGCAACCAGAACCTATGAAGATAAATAATCAGGAATGGAGAAAAGGCAGACGCTGAGGAGAAATAGAGGGCAGTTTTCCAGTGGAGAGTCATCAGGAGAGGAGAGTGTACGGTCTGAGCGCAGTACTCCGGCCTCGAGAGGACATGAGGTAAGCAGTGGGAATTCCTGGAGGGGCGGTCCTTCTGGATCCGAGGTCGCGGTGCGACAAACCAACTTAGATTGAGGATACGATTACTGGCGGGGCAACTTCTCACATGAACTATTAATAAATAATTATGGGGTGAAGGGAGGAGGTATGAGGTTGCCGTGGCGAAGTTGAGGGGGTTAGATCTTAAATTCTTAATTGATACAGGCAGTACGAATTCCCTAATTAGTAAACTAGGGGCGGAAAAGCTAGGTATGTGGGGGACGCATCGACAATGTGATTCCGAAATCTCCACAGTTAGTGGACGCTGTAAGACATTAGGTGAAAGTTATTTCAATTTCAAGAGGTTAGTAGGAAAGGACGTACGAATTAAAGTGCATATCACGAAAGCTTTAATGCCGGGATACGACCTAATCGTTGGATGTGATCTTTTGCAGCGAGCAGGATTAGGAATGCAGATTGAGCGGGGATACTGTCAATTCCGGTTAGGTGAACGAGAATACTGGACCACAATGGTGGGATCGGGCCAGGGTGTCGAGATCGGAGCGGTTGAATGCAAACAGGGGGCTGTTGAGGACGTCGTAAATCAGTACGCAGGCCTATTTTACCGAGAGGACGAAATCCTGCCGACCACTGGAAAAAAACGGTACATCGGATCACGCTTAAATCGGATAGACCGGTGTATGTCAAGGACAGGAGATATCCTCAAGCGATGAGGGATATTATTAGAAAACAATTAGCCGAACTCTTGCAACAGGGGGTCATTAGAAATAGTAATTCTCCTTTTAACAGCCCTCTGTGGGTCGTAGAGAAAAAGCAAAGCGCGCCTGGGGGAGGTAAACAATATCGCGTTGTCGTCGACTACCGCAAGTTAAATGAAGCAACACAAGACGAAAGGTACCCCCTGCCTCGCGTCGAAGATATACTCGATAGGTTAGCAGGAGCGACTATTTTTAGCACGATTGACCTTAAAAGCGGATATCACCAAGTACGAATGGCCGAGGAAGATATCGGAAAAACCGCTTTTTCCTGGGAACGAGGACATTATGAATTCGTTAGAATGCCATTTGGGTTAAAGGGGGCTCCGTTGACATTTCAACGTCTTATGGACGAGTTCCAGAGAGGGTTGGGGGAGGATTTTGCCCAGGTTTATATGGATGACCTCATAGTGTTCAGTCGGTCGGAAACGGAGCATATTATGCACTTGAAAGCGGTATTCCATAGAGTCCGGCAATTCGGTCTTAAATTATCGCGAGAAAAATCCAGGTTTGGACTGAAGGAGATCGGATTCCTGGGGCATGTGGTCTCGCAATCGGGAGTGCGGCCTGATCAGGAGCGAGTTAGGGCAATTCAGGAAGCCCCGCTGCCGGTTAATGTTCGTGGGGTTAGGCGCTTCTTGGGTATGGTTAATTATTACCGACGGTTCATTCCGGGTATCGCGGAGTTGACCCAACCGCTGACAGAAGTATTGAAGAAAGGGAGGCGGTTTGCGCTTGGGCCAGCTCAGCTGGAAAGTATTAAGCGATGCCGGGAGGCTTTAACCTCGCAACCCTTACTAGCCTTCCCCGACTTTCGATTCATGTTCCGAATTACAACTGACGCTAGTGAGGTAGCGATCGGGGCAGTTCTATCTCAAAATTTTCCCGAAGGCGAAAAAACCTATCGCGTACGCCAGCCGGAAGTTAAACGGAGCGGAAAGTCGGTATAGTGCCATAGAACGGGAACTACTGGCGGTAGTCTGGGCTATTGAACACTTTCGACCCTACGTCTACGGTAGGACGTTCGAGCTGTTCACAGACCACAAGCCACTGGTTTATCTAAACACATTGAAAGAATCGTCAGCGCGAATATCAAGATGGAAAGAACGGCTAGCGGCGTACACATTTCAGGTCGTCCACAGGAAGGGAGTGGAAAATGCGGTGGCAGACTGGCTATCACGTGACCTCGTGGTAAACGCTATCGATGGGGAAAGTTCCGAAAACAATTCGGTTGCGTCGGATCGACCTAGCGATTTGCCTGAAATCGATGAAATCATTAACAACAAGTGGCTACAGATTATTATCCGGTCAAAACAAGGATTGGGAGTTGAGACCAAGGCATATACTTCGGAAGGATCGTCCGTAGTGGTTGTGCGCACTCCTGCTACGGTGGATGACGACGCGCTGGAACGGGTGTTTACGGAATTTACTGTCCCCGGCCGCAGTTGTCACATTTTTTTGTCGGGAATAAGCTCCTCATCGATAAATTACGAAGATTATGGCGACAAAATCGGATAGGGATGGGATACCCGATCATTAGGTGCTTACGGGAGGTCGAGACGGTATCGGATCAGTCGAGGCAACGTCAAATAGTTTTGGACCACCACTTAGGCAAGTCAAATCATCGCGGGATCGAGGAAACATTACGGGCTTTAAAACGGTTGTATTTCTGGAAGTCCATGGGGTGTACGGTACGGGAGTGTATTGAACGATGTGAAGTGTGCCAACGGGCAAAGTATGATAGATAACCCCCGGTAGCGGAACAGGTAATCTCTCCCACGGCATCGGAACCTCTGCGATTAATCCAGATCGATATATACTCCAATGAGGGCCAATCCTGGCTCACCGCCATTGATTCTTTTAGTAAACTCGCAATGGCGTATCCCATCGAGGAAAAGACCCCGGGGGCAGTATGGGAAGGAGTTCTTCAATGGTGCGCGATGTAACGCTCTAACCACGGATGTTGTGTGTGTCTCGTACGAACGCCCTAGATCGACACACTTTTCCAGAGATTCTACTAATATATTATGTTTCACCAAATGCTGCAACTATTTTTCTAACTATTTATGCAACTATTTATCGTTTGTTATATTTAACATTATATTATATTACAGAGGCCCTGACGGATATTTCTTTTTATTATTTTAGTTAATCATATGTATTTACAACGTTAATATATATTTTCCTTGTCCTTGATTTTTTCTAAAGATATAAATAAAAACATTTTTGTATAATATCATTGTATTGTTTGTATATAAATAGAGAGGCTAGGGGGTTATAAGACCGTTGGTCCTTTCCGGAACGGGACAGCCAGCGAGGCGAGCGGCATCTTTTTGGCCGGTGGCCAACACATATAATCTACCGGTGCCCGACATGATTATTTACAGGGAATTAAAGGCACTTTACTCCAGTCATTCCAGTTCCCTCTCCAGCAGCTGGAGGGGGGAGGGGGTTATAACTTCCATCGGTCGTTTGCTCGATCCTGTACTTTAAAACAGTTTCTTTTGTTATCCTTAGAAATTTATTACTCCGAAGATTTTCAAGCATAATTAGAGCGATTAAAAATATTTGTTTATACATTTTATTTATTTATCATGAAAGCTGGCAAAGAAATCAATACAGATAAAAGAAAATCAATGGTGGAAAGTTTGGCGATTTCTAAGATACAGATCTAATAAGGAATTACGTTTCGATTCCAGCTAATGAAGTCCAAAATATATAATAGGAACGAAATTTAAGAATAACAGGGTATGATTGTACAGGCCCCTCCCTATGTCAGAAAGTGGAAAGTATATACTGTGGAATATATATAAGTAAAAACAATATACTACACCAAGACCTCGACATTTCGACAATTCATTTGTTCGTTAATAAATCCTGCAGAATCTTCCTCAGCAAAATAGTAGACACACCAATCCCTGTGCTTAGTTTACTACTGACATCCACCACAACACTTAACGAAGATTCCAAATGACCTAGATAAGGGGCTTGTTATAAATTTATTTTTATTATTATTTTTATTTATTATTATATTTCCGTTTATGTCTATTCATAATTACTACATTATTTCAGACCGATAGAAATCTCCATAGGAAATAACCTGCCATGAATATCATATTTGTATACATTATTTACGCCAGTATATTTGCAGGTTGTATATTGGTACAGGTGCAGATTAAAAAAAACAAAAAGGAGAAAAAATCCGGAAGGTTATGGATGGAGAGATGTTACCTCTAGATCATAAAGTTAATCATTTTTTGTCTATTGTCCAGAAACATAAAAAATACATACAACAAACATAGTAACTTATATAGACATACAATACAAAATCATAAATAAAAATACGCAGCTTGAAAAATTCCAATATTTCAATCAAATTTAAACTACACACTTTACTCTGATTTGCAAGTAAACGAACATAAATTAAATACCCTTAAAAGGTGATCTTATGACAGTGTTCATGGACATAATAACGTACTCCCTCACGTTATTGTCACGATTTACACCCAGAAATACCCTCAAAAAGCTGTAATGAAGCTGGATGAGAGATTCTTTATTTTTTATTACCCGAATTATTTTAACCTCTGCCAGGAGGGCGTTCTGTTAAATGCTACTCATTCTCAGGTATGTCAGCTAATTCACTGATCGTTACACTTGAAATAGGAGTTAATTAAAAAATGAAAGGGAAATATGTTTTGTTTTTTAAAATTATAATTAGGGAAACGAATGATGGCATAATAATTACATAATTAGCTGTCAAAAAACGGTATCGATTGGTTCTTAGGAATCGACTTTGGATCATTGATTCTCAATTCCAATTCTTTTCTCTACCATCTGTGGATTCGTCCCATCTCCAAATAGAATAGATAATTATCTACCTCTGCCGAATTTTAACCTTGGCTCAGCGGTTAGGTGTGCCATACCCCCTCAGTTGTCGCACCTTTGTATAGGTCTAAGTGAACATAAAAAAAAAAGAATAAAAAAAAAAGTATATATTATAATAATAATATATTCCAAGGAGATACCTATCCTTTAAAGTAAACTCCATAACCACTGAAATCCTCTAGTTTCTCAACATGATTCTCATTCTGTTACCGATTACCCTTTGAGGAAAAGGAAATGACCTCAGTACCTTATAATAAAGAACTTTCCTTTCCTCACATTTATTTGATGCATGTATTGTATGAAGTAGTAAATATGAAGAAATAAATGTATAGTTTAATCTGAATGCAACAGTCGTTTGAATAAAGTTAAATCATGTGACATCGTTTTTATTCAATAGCCTAGTGCCTAATGCCTATCGCGATCGTTTCTCAGAAAAAATGCCAGAATCAATGTTTTAGAGCATTAAATTTTCTTTAATTTCATATATACGTACGGTTTCTAGCACTTGAAGCAAATATTTGACAAAAAGTGAGGAAAAAATTATTTTTGTTTCGAAAATTTCCAAATTTCAATAACGCATACCTCGGAAACCTTTGTGAGTTAGACAAATATGCATAGAATCAATTTAATAGGACATTTATTTGGCTTTAATTTTGATTCAAAACGTATTTGTCTAGAGTACACACCGTTTTCGATATATAATCGAAAACCTAATAATGAGACCTTCTTCCCTCTCCCCACCGTTAGCCTACCTCTCAGGGATGTGGACTTTTAGTTTCTTTACATTCTAACTATTCCTAACGAAGCTATTAAGTAAAAGATTATCGCATATTTCATGCACTCTACACCCCTCAGTTTTAGCACTCATTGACTGGACTATAAATACAAACAAACAATAAAATTTGGCTTGTCTCCTTCAGGTATGCAGATACACAATAAAACATCTGTGCTAACTGAACCGAAAACAGTTCACATTATTGAGATCCATCTAGGTGGGTGGTCTGTCTGTTACATCCCTACCGACATTAAAGTCATTAGTTTTTTCTTCCTTACCTCAATCCTCACAAAATTATCACTACCCGTACCTCTTCTCGGTTGAGTAATTCTGTTTTTTTTTTTTTTTTTTTTTTGTTGCACTTTAAATTAGTCATGATGTTCTTCATTCCTCATACGACAAATGCTTTTATATTAGGAGTGAATTTATTTGATAATTGACATTGAATTACGCAACATTTTTTAGAAAAACTTTTAACTATCGGCTGATATATAATTTGTAGAAATTTTTTTAAAACTATTTATTGAATTTTGTAACTGTGTGCGTGGAACTAAATGGCCGGGCGAGTTGTGGCGAGGGTCTCTATGGGCTCGGTACAGAACGTCGTGGGTTCGAATCCCACCAGAGCCGACCCACGAAATGAATCTTAGCCTTTCCACCTTCGCTAGATTAGGTTGGTAACCTGTAAGATAACCCGTCCTTCCTGCCTCAGTTGGAGTACATAAGCACGTTAAACCTCAATAAAACAAACAAACAATTATATACAAGCAAAAAATACATCTAGTAAATGTAACGAAAATGCTCATAATGGCATATAAACTACCCATTGGTAGCACGTCAATAAAAGTTCTATATTAGAAAGTCCGGGACCATCTTTCCGGAAGCCTCGATCTATAATAATGTAGAGAGCGAATTGAGATGCAAGTAGTTTAGGCTAATCAAGCAACGTACGGTACATCAAGATGTTTATGGATAAGTATGTTTTTAACAAAGTCATTGAGGATATTTAAGGATTTTAGATTGTAAGGATTGGATACGAGACATATTGTCCTAAAAGGTTTAATTACTGTCATGTAAATGATACTTCTGTAATTAATCGAAAGGTTTGAACGCTTGTCTAGTAAATGTTAAAGAAGTTGATAACGACGTAAAATTTCTTGTCGTTTTAGTCTGGTATGTTTAAATTACAATGTAAAAGGAAAAACTGTATTTAACTAACCAGTAATAAAAAAAAAATTGCTAAAACATATTTTACTTGTCACACACACATCCTTGTCAAAAAACTTATATTTTACTTAAGTTTTATGACAAGGATGTGTCTTTTGGCTTGTGGTTTATATTTTTTTATCTTACGTTTTGGTCTGCTTTAAAACCTTCTGATATACCTTCCAGGAAAAGGGTATACTGGAGTAGAGATATTATGAATCAATTTTTAAGTCAATTGGTATTGTAAATAAGGTTAGTATTACATTATCCATTACAGTATAGGATCAAATGATTGGCCTAAATGAAGAATGATTTATTTTATTTTATTTTTCTTTATTTATTGATATTTACAACTGTAAAAAATAATATACAACAGGTAAATGTGTTGACAGTGAATTCAATGGCATGCAAATAACTTGTGAAGAACTACTCACTAGTAGCACTTCAATGAAATCTACACTAAAAGGTCTCTAGGCCATCTTCTTTTCAGACGCCTCGGAGGATTATCAGGGATGGAGGAGGAAGCAAGTTGGGAGACTAGTGGATTGAAGTGGTTATGGAGCTTACTATGGACGGATAGGTATCTGGTTTGGGCTAAATCAGAAACATATGGAACATTAAGGTCTTTATGGATAAGTTTATTGGTCACAAAGTAAGGAGCATTGAGGATTTTCGAAGGATTTTGGATTGTAAGGATTAGGTACGAGATGAATTGGATGGTTTAGTAGAGCCCCAAAGCTCAACTTCATACGTCCAAATAGGTCTAATCACAATCATGTAAATGAGTCTTTTGTAATTAATTGGGAGCTTTGAACGTTTGTCTAGTAAATGTTGAAGTAGTCTGTAACGACGGGCAGTTTCTTGTCGTTTTAGTCTTAATGATTTATCTAAACTTAATAAAAAAAAAATAAAAAAATCAGGTACGCCCTAGAGATTTTTTTCTTAGATGATTCCATATTTCAAGAGAGGAAAAATAATAATAAAGTTTTTATTTATTTACTAGTTTTCAGATTACATAATGTTGTTTCTACGTGTTTTGGATTACTGGGGCTTTATCATTATTTTGGACCTCTTTTCATACGTTTAAGTATTTTAAGGGGGGAAAGTAAAAAAAAATTGAATTCAGCACACATAAAAAAACAACATAACAACCAATTGAAGTAACTTATATTTTTTGAAAAGGATATACATATATATGTTTAGTAAGGTTCTTGAAGTTCAGTCAATAAATAAAAATATCTATTTTGGCCACGTTTCGGGACTATATTGTTCTCATAATCATGGCCTACATGAGAACAATATAGTCTCGAAACGTCGCCGAAATAGTTGTTTTTATTTTTTTATTTATTCACTAAACCTCAATAACCTTACTAAACATCTATTAGTAACAGTCACGAAATTTATCCATATATATATATATATAGGTTGTGGGTCTGTACTTTAATGGTGTAACGTGTAACATTTCTTTCACACTCAAAAATGTAGCATCTTGACACGTTCTAGATCAGTTAGTGTTGGATCAAAAATTTGTCGACAGTTTCCTATCAAGAAATTTAATGGAGATTATTTTTTGTTACATAGCATACGACAACCATGGCAATAAGTTTTACTATCCACGACAGATAATTAAAGATAGTGGAAAGCGAGCTGATTAGTAAATGTCTGTGTCAGCTTTCGATGAGTTCCATGACTGAATTAAGTTCCAGTGAATGATAAGAGCTTGTAATTTGCAATAGCAGACGTGA
Organism: Euschistus heros; assembly: GCA_003667255.2. Classification (NCBI taxonomy): domain Eukaryota; kingdom Metazoa; phylum Arthropoda; class Insecta; order Hemiptera; family Pentatomidae; genus Euschistus; species Euschistus heros. The sequence continues at coordinate 2,051,042 of RCWM02000110.1, forward strand.
TGACACGTGTTCATGAAGATACCGAGGGAAGGGGTCTAGACTGTGCAGCCTGACCCGAGGATACCTCCAACGTCAGCAGAGAGACTCCTGGCTTATCTCATTGAATAATAACTGTTTATCTCTAAGAACAACTTTATCAAATTGCCAAAGATGCATTAAGTCTTCGTATAACATTTTTAGAGGGTTAAAAAATATAAAATAAATATATGAAATATTAATCAGCTTGACCATCAAGCCAGAAAAAAAAAAAAAAAAAAAAAATCAGATTTTAGAGGTTACTTTTAATAATATTCAAGGCAAATGTTAATATAAAATATGTGGTCCGTTTTTCCTCTTGCATAGTTCTCAGTGATTTTATTTAATATATTTTTATTACGATTAGTCAGGGATTAGGGCATTTTCTCATAATGCAAATTTTTAAACCTTCGTTGTTTCAATTATTTCAATATTTTTCTAATGAAAATATTTTCTTTATCAATGATTTCGTTTGAATAAATTAAAGTTTCACAAATTAAGAAAACATTTAAAATAAAATAACAGTACGAAATTGTGTGCCTCCACATGTGCTGCTTGTTCCTGTTTTATATTATTGGCCAATATATCTTTTGTTAGTCTTATTTTTCGTATAAATTATGTCTAGCCAATCATTTTGTTCTTTTCGATTTGTATTGTTTTTTGTCCTAGACTTCTAATATTTGTTTTGTAACTGCTCAATTATAAAAAACAAATTATCGAACTCTTGAATCGCATTAGGATGACAGCTTTTGTAAATCTAATTTTTTATATATGAAAACCTTTAATAAAAATTGAATTTATTAAACGTTTCGTGCGTTTCATGTATATGGATGACCAACGATAGTCGATAGTATATAGTATCGAAACACCTACGTTTAGCGTTCGATAGTCGATGAAAATTCCCTTGATACTATCGAACATCGATTTGATTATCCGATCATCAATTTTAATCTACTATTTTCATTTTAATTAGAATTGACAATGAGTAAAAAAATTCCAGTTTTTGATTTACTCACGAAGTCATTAAATTCACCGTAAATTCTAGCAATAAATAATCAATTATTTCTAAGAAATTAAACCACCTTACCCCCACCACCTCTTGGCAAAGAACACTACGAAAAAATACTTAAGAAGTCAAAAGAAATATGTTTTGATTAATTTTTTTTAGGATTTTGCCTACACTTGGACTTTTAGAATTAATAATATATTAAAGTAAAACACACACACACACACACACACACACACACACACACACACACACACACACACACACACACACACACACACACACACACACACACACACACACACACACACACACACACACACACACACACACAGACACACACACACCACACATACACATATATATATATATATATATATATATATATATATATATATATATATATATATATATATATATATATTGTAAATATTGGATTCATCCAGCAATACAAGCACAAATGTTGGCAAACAAACAAACAGATAGTCAATCTCGGACAGTTATATTTACAGATGGCAGCAAGAATGACGATCACGTGGGGTGTGCTTGGTTACTTGAAGATATAAATGATAGGCTCATAGAGTCTCAATACAGGTTAGGAAAGGAGTGTTCTAATAACCAAGCGGAGAAGTTAGCAGTACTTAAGGCCACCGAATACTTACTTGAGAACTTAACACATACCAACACACACATAACTATTTATACGGACAATATGAACGTAATACACTCAATTCAAAACTCAAATATTCATGACAGACTTACTGAGGAAACTAGAAAAAACTTGACTAAACTCTATAGCCAACACAAGAAAATAATCAATGTTGTTTGGATTAAGGGTCATTCAGGAGTAGAAGGCAATGAGAGAGCTGACGCATTGGCAAAGTTAGCAGCTTACAGTGACCTTCCAGTATCATTTGATAAGGTTCCTATCTCTTTTATAAAAGGAGATATAAGAAAGGACTCTATAATTAAATGGAACAATAAGTGGACCGCTTCTGAAAAATCTCCTAGCCTTCATCGATTCGTTCCCAATATCACACCGCAAAATTATAGACGTATACTAAGCACCGACTACAAACTGACCCAAATACTTTCAGAACACGGACAAACCAAACAATACTTGAAACGCTTCAACATACTAAACAATGACAGGTGTCATCATGATGGACAGGTTCATAATTTCCGACATTTAATATATGACTGTAAAGGACTTGACAACATTAGGGCAGGACTGATACAGAACATTATACTAAAACACGGAAATTGGCCAGAAACAGAACAGAGACTTATGACCAAATTTAAATCTGATTTTGTACAATTTATTAAACAAATAGACTTTAACAAACTGACTGATGAATGTAGGAAGGCAGTATAATGATGCTTTAGTAGGCAGCATCTTGTTGTGCTTTAGTTTATTTTTTATTTATTTTTATTATTTATGGAATTATTATTTTGTAGAAAATTGTATTAACGTTACTTTCTTTAGGTTTCTTATTATTTAATTGTTTCATTTTGTTTGATTTGTTTGTTTTTTGTTTTTTTTTGTTTATCTGATTGTACACAAGAGACAATAAGATCAAATTGAATTAATAAAAATGTAAACCAATGAACTTGGTAATACGTGTAGTATGCCTAAAAACAGGCATGGCGCATGTAAATACGCTAAATAAATTCTCCTCTCATGGGGTTACCATAAGAGGAAAAGAGAGAAAGAAAAAAAAAAGAAAAAGAAAAAAAAGATATATATATATATATATATATATATATATATATATATATATATATATATATGTATATATAATATTATTATTATTAGTGCGTTGCTATTCATAGCTGTATACTGAGAAAGCACATGGGTAAAGTCCCAAGAGAACCAGGCAGCCGACATCCCAGCTGAGGGAAATATATAAACAAGCATTGCCTTACCCCGTTGGGAAAACCCCCTGCGGCCAGATCTCCTCTCTCTATCTCTCTCTCTCTCTCTGTACCGATGGGAAACAAAACGGAAAACTGCCGATAAAAAAAAAAAAAAAAAAAAAAGGAAAACCCGTGTCCAATGAGAGAGTTTAATAATTAGCTTTGGACCTGCTACGAACCGATTAAAACGTGAATTATCCCGTCTCTCGCTAAATTATCCAGAAAAAAATTCTACGTAATCCGAAAATGGAACATTTATAATAATTATTGTGACTTATGAAAAAAAAATAAAAATATATTTAGGACAATATATTACTTACAAAAAAAGTGATATCGCCTAGAGAAGTGTAAATAAATGGAAATTTATTTTTCAATAAATCTTTTCCAATTTCAATTAGCATTGAGAGATAATTATAGTATGTGTATTCGTCACTCAATACACGGCAATCATATATATATATATATATATATATATATATATATATATATATATATATATATATATATATATATATATATATATTATTTTTTTATTACTTACTTTTTTAATTAAAAAAAAAATATAATGAAGATTGATAATTTTCACTTAAAAAATGTTACCTATTAATATACTCGACACATTATATACAGCTTATAACATTGATTAACAAATGTTTAGGTATAATTCAAATTAATAGTTATTTATTTGACAAGAGTGTAAAGAAGTATATGAAACTAAATAATATATACAACCAAAGGAGAGTTTAGTATATAAGGGGTATTACAAAGCAATATAAAAATAAATGGAATAAAATGGAACGTTAATCACCTTTTTTTAGTTGAATAATGTTCCTATTATTTAACGGTTGCAGAAAAAATTGTTTATTCGTTCGATGAGTATTTTAATTTAAATTTCGATCTGAATACCTTTCTCGATCGCTAATAATCAATACAAGAGACTCATTTATAAGGCGCACATCGATATCATTGGTATGCAGGTACATGATTTGTTTCAATTTTAAACAAAGATTTTACTTTAAATTCAATTTCAATTTTTCAAAGAGTTATTCAATTCATTTTCTCATAAAAATGTATTCTGTGGTTAGCCAAGAGTGGTCACCCAGAAATAGCAGACTTGTCGTGATAGGTTTTTTTTTTTTTTAAACCACCTAATCCAGAGTTTTACTTTCAAAAAAAAAAAAATATATATATATATATATATATATATATATATATATATATATATATATATATATATATATACACATACATATAAAATCGATTCCTATGTGTTAATTAATATATTATTTTTAATTTACTCTGTATAATCTACATTATTTATATACTATTTGTTCTCTTCTTTCTCTTTTATAATCACTACATAAGAGATATGTATTTCTACAAACGCTATGCAAAGAAATATATTGTGGAGTTAAAAGTGAAACAGTCCCGCCAGAGGATCTTCAACAGTTTCTTTGCCAGATTTTGTTTTGTTTTTTATAAAGTTATATTTATTTTTAGTTTTATTTCTAAGATTTTTATGAAATTAGTTTTCAGTTTATTTATCTTAGTTAAAACAGGTAATAAAAACAAAAAGGACAATAATTAATACTTAATTGTTTTTTGTTAATGTTGAGGTCTCGAGTTTGTATGGTAGCCTTTGTTGCTAGTTTATTGGGAAAAAAACATTCCTTTTGTCATTTAGTTTAATTGTATGGAAAAATCTTAATTGGCAATTAGGATTGATAGATGAATTATTCGTCACTTCTATTGGAATTATTAATTCAAAAACTAGTTCCGAATATTGAACATAAAATAAAATTCCATTAGTTCTAAAAACTTAGCAAAATATCAGCACTTCACTACTTAGATTCAATACATTGCATTTTAAAAATGTGAGATCGGAAATCAAATATGTTGACTCTCAGCTAAGAAGACAAAACGAAAGGGCTTCTAAAAGTTGTTAGGATCTAGAGTAGATTAAGAGTCAAAGAACTAAAGGGGGAATATGTAGTTAGATAAGTACATTTTAATTCGTGCCTAAATTTCTGAATTATTAGAAATAATAAAATAGGTTAAAACCGATCCATACTTATATTTCCATTTTTTTTTTTTTTTTTTTATAAGACCAGATAAATATTTTCAGTAGTTCTATTTAAAATTTGCTTTAAGTAGGAAAATAAAAGCTCTTTTATAAGCTTGCATTTCGAACAAATTATCAATAAACCTTTGAGTTTTAATAAAATATTTCTAAAAAGAGTAAGGTGAAGATAAAATAAGGTCAATTACAAAATTCCATTGTAATAGAACAGCTGTTTTGTGAAGATAAGAATCATATGTGGCAATTAAAGGCCAAAATTCAACAATTGCAATTCTAAAATTTCAATTAAAATTTTATATTAAAGAAGGGGGAATAAGGGATGAATATGTACTTAGAATTACTAATACTTATAGTTCTTAATCGTAGTAAAATTCTTTGACAAATAAAATATTTTAAAAAAAAGTTGCCAATTCCGTTATGTGCATTTTAGTACCTTCTATGGCATTAAATACAAATGTGCTTTACTGTTCATGAATAATTATTTTCTGGGCTAAAATCACTAAAGTTTTTTTCTCAAAATCTAATTCAATCTGAATTTGCGTATTCGTTTTTTTTTTTTTTTTTTTTTTTTTTTTTTTTTTTTTTTTTTTTTTTTTTTTTTTTTTTTTTTTTTTTTTTTTTTTTTTTTTTTTTTTTTCTCTCTAAATTAGACGCGGAATTTAATTTTAAAGTGAAATCTGCAAAAAAATCCTAAACCGATAATGCACAATACGGAATTGGCAATCTCACAGACATTCACATATATATACTCGTATACTATTCCATATAAATAAATATCGATTATAGACGCTTAACCAACCCATATATAATTTAGACCAAAGGATGGACATTTACGTTAAATTTCGCGCTGATTCTATTTCTGATATCAGATTTTGAAACAAAACAAAGTCAACTCTGGTATAACCAGTTTCGTCTACACGCCACAAATGGAATCTTTTTCCACATGCTGCAACTAAGGTGTTTCCTATATGACACACTGGTGAAATGGTGGCACTCGCATGTTTTTCATTTTGTCATAATTTAAAGAAATAAACCCACTTTTTTTGTTGCTATGTTTAGATAATAATTGTTTTATAGATAAATCAGATTTACGTGTTTCAGTAAATTTGGGAAAAATAACTTTTGGCATGTGGTTGCTTAAGCGACGATATATTTCTTGTATTACCAAGCAAAATATATGGTATATGTATCTAATATTTTTTTTAAAATGTGATAATTTTCTTTTATTTTTAGTTTCATTAAATTTTCCTCTTAATCTATAAGAAGTTCTTTTTCTAAATCAAAAATTTGTTTACTTTCAACGAGGCGATCTGCTAAGGTATCCATAACATGACTTGGCGATGAATTTTCATCACTTTCAATTTACAAAATGGAGTATTTACAACCCAATTGGTTAGACCGGCTGGCGCTTAAACCCTCATTTTGGGTTCTATTTCCGCCGGGCTGGGCCAAGATATAACGGCTCAATTCAGGCAGAATACTTCGTTAGCGTTGGGATAAACTGCTTAGCCTAAATAACCGAGTTGCCAAGATATTAGGGTTTCAAACAACTGCAAACTGCTCAACTTTAGAACAGTTGCCTGTTATTGGAAACAATCCCACAGAACAAAACATCGTTCTGAAACTATTATTGATACAGTTGAGTTGTTAGATAGTTCTACAACAAGAGAATGAGAAAAGCTTCCAGATAATACTTGTTTATGTATTCCCAAATATATCTCAGCTGTTTATTATAGTAGACAGGATGGCGACTGGTGTAAACTATTTTAATTTACTACGTTTTAGAATCTTATTTATAAGCTAAAGTTTTAAGTATTCACTATTTATTTGGCTGTATCAGACAACTTCTCATTTGTACAAAATTTAAAACAACTCCTTTACTACTGAAAGTTTTTATAAGATATTTATTCCCTATTGCAAAAATAGGATTTCAATCTCAAATCAAAGATAATAGTATACCATTTTATTTCATATTTTCTTAATTCCTGAGAGTTCCCCATCCCTGTTCATGCAAGTAAAAACCAAGTATTTAATTTTTTTTTTCCTAAATTAATTTAATGTTGGCAACTATAATCATGTCATTTATGACGTTAATTATTAAACATTTTTTATACTCAGTACTTCTATTATGTTAAGCGAATTTCTGAAATTGAAGTTTATTTCTATTTATAAAAATCTTTTTGAATATTGAGCTTCCTAAAAATGGAAACCGAGAATGAGGAGAACTCCGGGACTTAGTTCATTTGCATTTATATTGTCCCAGTTGGTCTGCATTTTCTTCCGATTTTATCCAGGCCTAGTTGAGAATATTATACTAATTTATATTCACTACTAAGTTGAATAATTTTCAGAAATATATTCAGGACTACAACTCCTGTGTTAATGGTTAGAAATAAATTGTAACTATATAATTTTTATAGTTACGAAACAACCTGTATATAATTTTTTTTTTTTTACAAATTACACAGGCCGATGATGAACACACTTTTTTACTTAAAATACCTTATTATATTGTTTTTTAGGTTGCTAAATCCAAATATGACACTTATTAAGCCGTATCACCTACCATTTTTTCACATTTGGACATCAATATATTAATTTTTTTGATGTATTACAGAATCTATAGGTATCTTGGGTTAACAAAAGAAAAAGCTGAATTGCTTGGTTCTAGACTAAAAGAAAAGAACTTGTTGGCAGTTGGAACTGGCATATATGTGTATAGGAGCAGCAGTTTTCGAAATTTTTTGAACAAGAAGGTGATTTAGTATACTGTTCAGACATTCCAAGTCTGAATTGGTGTAAAATACAAAAAAGAAGACTGGAGGCTGTTTATTGATTATTCCAAAATTGATTTAAAAGCTGTTTTATTACACAATAGTAACATTTATGCATCTATACCTGTTGGTCATTCCGTACATATGAAAGAGAGCTTTGAAAACCTAAAAATAGTGTTGAATAAAATTGGCTATTCGGCTCATGGTTGGATGATAAGTAGTGACTTGAAAGTAACTTGCTTCTTGGTCAGCAAGGCGGTTTTACCAAATTTCCATGTTTTTTGTGTGAATAGGACAGTAGAGCAAGGGATCAACATTGGTGCAGAAAGAACTGGCCTGTGAGGGAGTCTTTAATACCCGGCGAGAGGAACATTCTCCGCAAAAACCTTGTAGATCCTAGAAACATTCTCTTACTACTTCTACATATAAAGTTAGGCCTCATGAAACAGGCTAATATAATATAAATATAATGCTTTATTTATATGAAACAGTTATATACATTTTTTAAATTATATAAAAAAACAAATTTCTCAAAAACTATGGGTGATACAAAAAAAAAACTAAGAGCAGATTTGGACAAAGCTTAAAAAAAAAAATTGTTTGTTGGCCTGTGATATTTTGAGAATATAAAAAAAATTATTAATTAAAAAAAACAATAGTTTATCGTTAAACAATAACTTTAGATAAAACAATTCAGATAATTTCTTTTAAACTTCGATTAACTTTTGGTCTTTTGGTTTGGATGCCTTAACCTTTTTTTTCCACGCTCTTCTACTGTTGGTGTTTCTTAGATCGAATATTTTTGACAGTTTCCTTATTAGAAGTTCAAAGGAGAATATTTTTTGTTATATAACATTTGTCCCTAGGAACTACCGTGTAGGAGCTATATTGCTTTCTCAAGTGTTGAGGTTTTTTCACAGGCTCTAGCTCTGTTGGTATTACACAGATTGAAAATTTGACGACAGTTTCCTTATTGAAAATTTAATGAGTGCCCAGTTTGGAAGGAGTCTGCTAGATTCGACTATGGGCTTATTTTCAAAATCTAAGCTATATTTAAAGAAGTAGAACTAAAAAAAGAGAAAAGTAATAATTTTAATTATATCTTCTTACATATATATTAATTATATATTGGTGTAGATATTTAGTAAAAATAAATAAAGCAATTATAATAATGACCCTATTAGTCCCACTTAGGTAAAAATGACGGCTAAAAACCCTGCAATATATATATATATATGTTTAGTAAGCTTCTTTATGTTCAGTCAGTAAATAGAAAACAACTATATTGGCGACGTTTCGAGACTATATTGTTCTCATAATCATGCCCTACAGTCAAAAAACATGTTATAATAAAATTATATAAGTTATACAAGTTATTTCAAAACATAAAGTTAGCTACAGTAAAAGTATATAACAACATGTGTTAGAATAATAAATATATATATATATATATATAATTACAGAATATATAGGAGTATGGAAAAGCTACTTACAATGATACTAGTGGATATGACTAGACTAACAATTCTCCTACACAACTAACCTAGGGGAATTTTGAACAGACAGTTACAAAGGTACTGGGGGAAACCCTATTTCTTAAAAATTAAGTCTTTGGGAATACCACTCAGCCCTTTTACCTTAATTTTTAAGAAATAGGGTTTTCTTTAATACCTTTGCAACTGTCTGTTCAAAATTCCCCTAGGTTAGTTGTGTACTAGAATTGTTAGTCTATTCATATCCACTAGTATCATTGTAAGTAGCTTCATACTCCTCTATATTCTGTAATTATATATATATATATATATATATATATATATATATATATATATATATATATATATATATTTATTATTCTAACACATTTTTATATACTTGTACTGTAGCTAACTTTATGTTTTGAAATAACTTGTATAACTTATATAATTTTATTATAACCTGTTTTTTTCACTGTAGGGCATGATTATGAGAACAATATAGTCTCGAAACGTCGCCAAAATAGTTGTTTCTATTTACTGACTGAACCTCAAGAACCTTACTAAACATATCTATCTATCTATCTATATATATATATATATATATATATATATATATATATATATATATAATATATATATATATATATATATATATATATATATATTTTTTTTTTTTTTTTTTTTTTTTTTTTTTTTGTGAAAATTGGGTTAATTAATCCTATATTCATACGAAATTACTAAATTTGGCCTAGGTTTGTAGTGTTCTTTTTTTTTTTTTTTTTTTTTTTTTTTTTTTTTTAGTTAATTGATTGTGGTTAACAAAACCTTAAAAATAATATAAATAAATCGTAAAACTATTTTTAGTACAATTTTATATTATACTTTATATTATTTTAATTATTTTTATTTACAAGCTACTTTAAAATTTACTAGACACACGTTCAAAGCTCCCAATTAATTACAAAATACATATTTAAATGACTGTGATTAGACCTATTTGGAGGTACGGAGTTGAGCTTACTTTCGAAAATTCTCCTTACTTTGTCACCAATAAACATATCCTTAATGATCTACATGTTCCATATGTTGCCGAGTTAACACAAAATAGATACCTATCCTTTCATAGTACGATCCGTAACCACTCAAATCCGCTATTTTCTCAGTTTCACACTCCATTCCCGATAATCCTCCGAGGTGTCTGATAAGAAGATGTCTTAGAGATCTTCTAGTGTAGAATTATTATTAAAGTGCAGCTGATAAGTAGATCATTTCAAGTTTTGACATGTTATTGTAATCGTTGTCAACATATTTACTTTATTTATATATTTGTACAGTTGTAAATTGATGTAAAATAAAAAATAAAAAGATAATTTTTATATCAATGTACATCAAGGCTATGGTTCAATTCAACGCATCAATACTCTTCTTAGCTCATCCCGGAGTTTCTTTATCTCCCGTTTTTTCGCCTGTCAAAGCTTCTAATTTTCCGCTGTCTGTTCCTTACGTTATTCGCTTAGTTGATGTGGATAGCTTTCAGATATCCCTTCTTTTTGTATTACATTTTTTTTTTTTAATTCTTTTATTAATAGAAATTTACAACTGTATTAGAAAACACATCTAATAAATATGCGGTATATTTGAGATATAATGACATGAATAAAACTTGTAGAGGAACTACCCATTGGTAGTACTCCGCATTACATTTAAGAGTCAATGTTTGGGCAGAGTCATTACATTTAAGAACTTATATTAGTTTTTCTAGGTAATTTATTTTATTTTATTTTCATCTATTCTCATTGTATGTATTGTGTGAATAGAACCATAAAGCCAGAACCATCCATATTACTTATTGTCTCTTTGTGGCAGATCGTAATTCTTTAATTATCGACAAGTGGATTCTTTTTTAAATGATCTTTAAAAACATTTTTACGAACTCTAGATGTTAGCTTAGTTGTTGTTTCGGTTTTAACTATTTTTAATCATATATACATATATATATATATATTTTTTTTTTTTTTTTTTTTTTTTTTTTTTTTTTTTTTTTTTTTTTTTTTTTTTTTTTTTTTTTTTTTTTTTTTTTTTTTTTTTTTTTTTTTTTTTTTTTTTTACATATAGTCCGAACACAAAGGTGAAAATGAGTATAATTTTTTCAGTTGATTTTTATGGGTTTTATTTTTTGTGCTTGTGCTGAATTCGTTTAACTTGGAAGAGTCCATGCTGGAGTACGATGGGCAGAAATAGGAGAACTGGCTGCCGACAGAGACAGATGGCGAACATTCAGAACGGTCTAACGCCCTACCAGGGATATCAAGAATTAATAAATTTCTCATAAGAAAGCTATTTACAAATTTTTATACTGAGCAACACCAACAGAGTTAGAGCTTGCCAAATTGTTACATTTTTGACTTTGACAAAAAAAAAAAAAAAAAAAGGTTACACGAAAAAAGTATAGACCACCAGCCAAAAGATATATCCTCGTAAAAAAACAAAAAGAAAACAGAAAACATATGAGCATCGACGGTCAAAGGGGCAATACCTAACACATGTTTCATGTTATCATTTCTGTAACCGACAGCCTTAAGAGAAACCTTTTATTTATTTTTTTAAATAAAGTATTTTCCATTTAGAATAATCATTTGATTGTCTACTGCAATGCAGTGGTGGTTCAGAAATATTGGACCTGTTACCGATATTCAGAAGTAACAGGTACGAGATACTTGCATACTTACTTCAGTACTAGTAACAACATTCATACCTATTAACTTCGTACTGCGTACTACCCTAGACTAGATACTCGTTTACCTAAACCATTATTTTTAATTCCACTCTCGTACGATTATTTTCTGGTAAAATGCCAGCTTGTCTTCATTTATTAGACAATCTTACATTATTTTTTATTTTACTATTGTTAATTTTAATAATCATTGAAATACACTCAAATATAAAATCTATACATAAGCAAATCCGCCATCTTAAAATCGTTAACTATTTTAAAACAGTATCCACAAGGGCAACAATGGCGGAAGCTATCCTTCGGATAACTTAAAAACCATTACATGTTTCAACATATTATCCTTGAGGACGAAAAACTGATAAAATCGTTAAATTCCGCCATCTTAGAACAGCATCCTTAAGGACGAAAACTAATTCTAATCGTGCAAGGATAGTGGCCAAGGATGCCCGGTCTCAAAAAATCGTCAGATCCTGGCAGATCTGTAAAAAAGTGTCCTTATAAGGACAACAATGGCGGAATATCCTTCCGCCATCATAAAATTGTTAAATATTTCAATATTGATAAAATATTATCCTCAAGAACAACAATGGTGGAAGTTATCCTTCTGATAACTTAAAAAACGTTAAATATTTCAACATATTTTCCTTAAGGACGAATAACTAATAAAATCGTTAAATTCCGCCATCTTAGATCAGCATCAGCATTCTTAAGGTCAAAAACTAATTCTAATTGTAGAAGCAGAGTGGCAAAGGTTGTCCTTCGGCCTCAAAAAATCGTCAGATCCTGGCACATCTGTAAAACAGTGTCCTTATAACAGGATTGTCATACAGATCAGCCAGAATCTGAAGATTTTTTGGGGCCGAAGGACATCTTTGGCAACTATCCTTCCACAATTAGAATTACTTCTGCTATTGTTGTTCTTGAGGATACTGTTTTAAGTTAACGATTCTAAGATGGCGGAAGGATATAATCCTTCCTTACTTATAAGGAAACTGTTTTGAAATATTCGATGATTATGGAGTATGGAGAGCCAAGTAACAAGTATTTGTAACATATATATATTTTTTTTTTGGCCTGTATCGGTCGTACCTGTTACTGAAAAATATTTGTTTAGACCATCCCTATTACAATGTATAATGTTTATACTAACCTCATTCACAGTATTTATTTAAGCATTGTTTCGTACTATTTCTACTGCAGAACATCCCCCTCAGGAAGGTATATAATTAATATTATTCTAGTACATAGGAAGAAGGACAGAGGGTATAGGTGAGGGGTGGCCTGCCAAGTCCAACCCCCGACAACTAATCACAGCTGGAGCTACCCCTGCTTGATGAACCTTCGCGTTGGGATTCCGAGCAGTAATTAACTAATTGCCTTCCAACGCCGAGGGAATATATATCTCCAGCCTCGCTACAAATATATTTCCTATTCCGCACAGGCCGCAGTGTTGACAGGCCTTGTCATCGTTGAGGAAATAACAAGTATAAACAAAGATTTATTTTACTACTTGAAATAAATATAAAAATAAACTTTAATCAAGGACATATTGTGACATAAGAATAACATTAGTGAAAACTGATACAAATGCCGAACCGAATCAACTATAAATCAATAATTTTTTTATATGGATGTCTTTAACGTCCATTTTTGGGGCTCTTTACGTTTTTGATGTAACATTTTTTTGTATCCTCAAACATGTAACATTTTGACATGCTCTATCTCTGATGGTGTTCTCGAATCGAAACTTTGCCGACAGTTTCCACAACAGAAATTTTATAAAGAATATTTTTTGTTATATAGCATTTGTCGCTAGGACCTACCGTTAAGGAGCTTTGTTGGTTTGAATAAAAAAAAAGGATCGCTTTTTTCCACAATCTAGCTGTGTATTGCTCCGGTCCAAACGTTTTCCCATCAGCTATTTAATGGATAATATTTTTTGTTTGATAAGAATATTTAATAAGAGCTTCTTGTTGAGGAGCTTTGTTGGTTTCAACGACAAAAATTCACGTTTGAAACCCGTGTTACCACTCAACTTTGTTTCAAATAGACATTAATTGTTAATTGTATTTAATTATTTATTTAAGTCATTCGACCCTTTTATTGTAAAATGTAAATTGGGAAAAGCAGTAGATTATATATACACATATCAGCATCTATTTTTTTTCCCAGTCAGGGAGAAATTGAGTTTTTTTATATTCTTTTAATTTTTTTTTTTTAAATTTTACTTTATCCAATCATTCCAATTCAAAATCCTTTGAAAAATTCTTAATGTTCCTTACTTTGTCACAAATGAATTGATCCACAATGACCTTAATATCCCTTATGTCGCTGATTTGACTCGAACCAGATACCTCTTCTTTCATAATAAACTTACTCCGCATCCAAATCCACTTGTGGCACAACTCGCTTCCCATTCCATTCCTGGCAATCCTCCGAGGCGCCTGACAAGAAGATGGCCTCGGAATCTTCTTCTTTTGTAGATATTTCATTAGAGCACTACCAATGGGTAGTTCCTCTACAAGCTTTATTCATGTCATTATATCTCATATATACCGCATATTTACTAGATGTGTTTTCCAATATGTACAGTTGTAAATTTCAATTAATAAAAGATTAAATATATATATATATATATATATATATATATATATATATATATATATATTATTTATTTATTTTTTAAAGCTTTTTATTAAAATTTACTACAGTATAAAATTTACTAAATATGCATCTAGTAAATGAGATAATAATGCTTGTTATAGGATGTAAATTGCTTTTAAAGAAACCACCCATTCTGAGCACTTCAATAAAAGTCCTATTTAAGAAGTTTCCGAGGCCAACTTCTTTTCAAACGCCACGGAGAATTATCTGGAATCAAATGTAAATCAAGATGAGATACTAGTGGATTTGGATGGCTATGCAGTTCACTATGAAAGGATAGACCTCTGGTGTGAGCTAAATAAGAATACAAAAACATAAAACTTGATCTCATACGTTTGAAGACAGGATGTGTCTCACTGCACTACGATAACATCTAACAAAATTATAGCTTTATCAAAAATATGATTATGATCTATTTAAGATAAGAAAACATTAGTCATGTTCAATGATTAGTTTGATAATTTGGTAAGATATCGTTGGTAATGTGATCGATAAAAGCTACTATCTTGTACAGGATGTTCGGGGATAATCGTCCTCAATTATTTACACTGACGGGAACCAACTCTATCTCCATCCCTCCCTCTCTCACTCTTTTCCTCCCTGTCTCTCTCGTCCTCTCTCAAATTGTTTACTAGTTCCTTAAAATTTGATAATTGTGAGGAATTCAAGGTTCAATATGAAATATCCTAGGAGAGGTTCTTAATCTGAGAATAAATATTGAACTATTTATTTTATTGTGTTATTAATACTTTTCTGCAGGTGCGGTAACTCAGTAAGCCGCTTGAATACCATTCTCGCGGGCCCGAGTTCGAATCCGATTGAAGGCCGAAAATTTATTTCCTGTTATTTCGGCCGTGACTCGACTTCAGAGGCGGGAAACTCTCCTGAGGCACACCCAGTCTCGTTTAAGTGGGAGCCCTTAATTGGGGAAAAACCTGGCGGTTGAGGGAGTATTCCGACGAAAACTTTTTTCACAACCGTAAGTGTAGAAACAGTACAGCCTTACCTAAGTAATGAACCCAATACCCTTGCCTGGTTATAGGTTTTTTTTTTTTTTTTTAAATTTATTTTTTATTAATAATTTATTTTCATTAAATTCTTTCATATTTATTTTTTTTGTATTACTAGTTAATTATTGTATTATTATATATATATTTAAAAAAATGTTCGATTGTATTATTACTTTGATTTTATTTTAAATAATTGAATATGAACTACTACTTATTGCCCTTAACTGTGGCAGATTGTAATATATCGACAAAATAAATTTTTTTTTATAACAGAAAAGAGTGCTAACCTTAACGAATAATACCCCAAAAAATCGTTATATTCAATAGAAGGTTATACAAAAAAACATATAAACGAACTCCTGCTCCAACATTTAATCATAATCACATAGGATATTCCATAAATTATTTGATGACCTGGTTGAAAGAATCATATGAAACGTATAATACGGCTTTTATAACTATATTACAACAGTTATCAGTAAATAAAAGTCTTAAAATATCTTTATGGCCACGAATATCTTCCTAAAAAAGTAATAAAATTCCATAACAGTCACTTAAATAATATTACTCCGTAAAAACAGTAGGAGCAGCGGATAATAAAAATGCAACTTAATGTAGACCAAAAATAGGGAGCTGTAACTTTTTATATAACCTTCCTTTTCTACCTCAGTGCTATGGATGCCTTTGTAGTATAAACATCAGAACTTATGTTCTCTCCGATTGGCTTAAGATTTCAAATTATTACGTGATAACGAAATTCCTAAATGTAATTTTTGGCCGTGGAAGTGAAAAAAAAACCTTTACTTCGTACTAAGTTATATTATTTCAATGTTATTTTAACGAATAATGTTATCAATTTATTCCAATCAATGCTAAAAGGTAAATATCCATTCTGTTTAGTCCATTTCAAAATAAAGGCGACAAAAATATAATATAAATAAAACAGATTGTTTATACTTCTGAACGTGCATAAGGGAACACCTATCACATCTAAATAAATGTATTTAATAGTCTTTTGGTAATATTTGTAAAACAATATTATCAAATATATTATAAAAAAAAAATAATAATAATAAAAAGCAACTAGAAAGCCTTTGAACTCACCACACTTAGTTTGAAAATGCTGAGCCCTAACACGCAGGTTGCTATGTTGAATTCAGCTACGTGAAAATACATTGTCGTTAAGAGTTTTATTTTTGTTCTTAAGGCTAAATATCCCGAATTTTAGTAAGATTTTTTTTTTCAAGAGATGGCAGCACTTTTGGGGCAAATTTATTTAAGTTTGTGAACGGAATCATCAATATTAGATCTGTAAACGTGTTTGGTAATAAAACCCCCATTAAATTCACGCTACGTATTCCGAATTTTATTATTTCAATTATTTTAGAATTTAATAAATTATCTAGCGAATTATTGGATTTAAAAAAAAAGAACGCTTATAGGCACTTACTCATTTGAACATAGTTTTGCCAAAATATTGATTTTCGGTTGTATAGGTTGATCGTAATTTGAAAAATACGATTTAACAATAGTCTAGTCTCTCTAATCCAAAATCCTTAATGCTCCTTACTTTGTCTCACATGGACTGATCCACAATGTACTTATTATCTCACATGTCGCCGATTTGGCACGACCAAATAAAGGCCAACAAAATTTTACATACATTTAAGAATATAAATAATATTTAAAAAACGAAACTGTGCTCGAAATATTATTCAAAGTTCTTTAAACTACTTTAAATATTCTAATTTATCGTCGGCTTAGATGTGGTTCCCCGTAAGCCCCAATTTCCAGATAAAAAAGTTTTGGAACTATTATTTTCATAAAAGATAGCCGCATCGATTAAGTGACACCGCTTATTCACCTGATTAACAAAAAGAGGCTGAAAAATGTACTCGTTAGAGAAATAATAATTCGTAATGTTAATCATTTTATTTTATAAACAGTTCTTTGCTCCTCCTGCATCCTGCATTTTGCAAATACGAGGTATCTTATATATGCCGAAGTTATGTTACTGATTATATTCATACGCCTTAACACGTAAACTTTTTTTTTTTTTTTTGGGCTTAACGTCCTTATGTACTCCAACTAGGCAGGAAGGACGGGTCAATCTATAGGTTACCAACGTATTCTAGCCAGGGTGGGAAGGTCATGATTTATTCTTGGTTTCGCCACGAAATAAATTTTAAACTGCCCAGGTGGGATTCGAACCCACGACCTTCTGGTTTTGAGCGCGCTGAGAATGATTTAAAATAATTCTTTCATTATTTCTTTTTAAAATACGAATATGAACTTAATGCACTATCACTTATTGCCCTTAACTAAAACAAATTGTAATTTATTATCAAAATTTTAAAGTTTTAAGAAAAAAAATCTTTAAAATTATTAGGAATTGTTTAATAATAAATTAGCAAGGTTATATCCAAGTACTTGTTAATTATTTTAAGCAATTGCTAAGTCTAAGCTGGTGTAATTATTGACACTGCTAGAAACTGTTAAACTAATTAACCAGCTCAAATCATCACTGTTATCTTATTTACTATTTATTGCGTACTAAATAATTCATTATTTTCTATCCCGTACTATTCAGAACCTTAATGCTTATGAATTATTGAATAGAGGAGCATTCTAGTTGACAGCCATCTTGTTTATTTTAACACACTCTCTTAATGACAGAATTCATTTGTTACAAAAGTCCTTTATAATAGAATATTGCTTTAGTTCAGCTTACATATTTTAAACATTATTAAATATTACTCTTCGAAGTTAAGTCCATTGTTTTCAACTAATTATATCCTTCTCACTGCTAGTAACTGGATTTGAAACCGGTACCATTCTTTGGTTTTGATACAAAAAAGACAAGACAACTAACAATTTTTTCGCCCTTATAGCTATCAGAACTCTCTTAAAGATACTATATTTTAAAATATGAGCTACTTATCTAAATAAATCATGATCTGAAGGTACAATATCTGGGCTATCAGGATAAGGTGAAAAGTTTGTTCCTTGCAGTATCGTGTGCATAGGGACGTTGTCGAGTTGCGAACTAGTTTCTTTGCACTCGAGACTACATAAACCCTATCTAGGCGCTTATAATAAAGATTTTAGTCCACGATTAATCACCTTCTTTTCTATCTTCTTAGTATGATTTCTATTAGGTTATTTCAAAAATCATTATGCAGGAGTATAGTTTTATATTTTTAAACATTATTGAATAATACTCTTCAAACCTAAGTAAAGACCAATGGTTAACATGCCGGCACCTCTCCTTTGTTTTTGAGTGAAAGAACTCTATGCATGTTTTAAATCCTCGTAATTTTAAGTTCAAACCTTTTCAAAAATAAACCTACACAAAACATAATCTGGTGGTATGATATCGGGACTAAAGGCAGGATGATGTAAAAGCGTTGGCAAATAAAAAATGATGTGCATGAGTGTAGCTAAATGACTTGATTTCTGTTGACCAAAGTTGTGTTCTTAGCATTCTAAACTGCATAAAACCTACTAGGTTGTTTATAAGAATGGTTTGATTTCACAGCCCGACCATTAGGAACAGGCTTAAAACGCCTTCGAAGTTCAAGACATCACTTTTTCTCCCAACAAATCTGTTCTTACACCTTTTATCTCATTTTAAATTTTCTTCTAACGTTGTGCGGGTGTTTTAAAAATGTAAATGACTACATAAAGCCTAGTTTCAAGAAATGAAAAGATCATCCATATTAAAAATTAAAAATTAAAAATTATCATAAATAGTTGGAACAAAATATAGGCTCAGGGGATTGAATTCATGCCCAAGGATTTTAATAAAGATCTAGGATAGTTTTCCTTGTTGCCGTACTTTGTTTGTTTGTTTGTTTATTTCGTTTAACGCCACTTTAGGCTGCTATGGCTAATCGGACGATGCTACGGTGGGAGTCCTAAATTTTGCCTATCCAGGTATAATTAGGATAGGGATCTTTAACGAGTACCTGACATCGCACAGGCTCGGGACCCCCATTTTACGTCCCTTCCGAAGGACGGCATAGCTAAGGATTTTTTACTCCCTTTAAAAAATCCTAAGGTCATCTGTCGGGCTGCGAACCCGCGATCTTGGGTTTAGTAGGTTGCTATGCTAACCACTACACCACAGGTGACCCCACCGTACTTTGTATAAGCTTTTTGTTATTTCCGTTCACATCATTAGATTATATAACTTTAGTTGTGATCTTCTATCAGTATCGAGTTAGATAAATTGCAATTGTGTAAAATCTGTTTTTTTTATTTTTGTTTTTATTTTCACTTCGTTTCATATCACTTCTCTCCTTTCTTCTCTCTTGCCACCTTTTCATCATTCTTTCCGATTGCTCCTTCCTTATTTGCTCAGTCCACGCTCTTCCTTTTCTCGCATCTCTCTTTTCCACAAGGACCTTATTTTCTTTTAGTCTTTTCCTTTAGTACTCCCTATACAAACAGTCTTAGTCTTTTACTTTCAGTCTTTCAGTTTCTTCCTCCATCTGTTTGATATTTCCCCCAGCACACTTGTATCCTCTCATTTTATAGAAGATTTCTCTATTTAATCTCTTTGGGTGCATCCTCATCACATGCCCATAGAACCTTAATCTTCTTATTCTTATATCCGTTTCCAAATCATTTATTTCTTTGTATATTTCCTTATTAGGTCTCAACCTATAGCCTTCTTGTTTCTTCTTTTTCCCGTAAATTCTTCTTTCTATCCCAAACATTTTCCTTAGGCTTGGGAAGGAAGCGGTTTCCGTTCCGTACAGTATCACCAGTTTTATACTCTATCAAATTTTATAGAATTATTTCATAGTTTTTTTTAAGTACTCAATGATTATTAAATTAATTTTGTTA
The DNA here is from genome assembly GCA_003667255.2 of Euschistus heros. Taxonomy (NCBI): domain Eukaryota; kingdom Metazoa; phylum Arthropoda; class Insecta; order Hemiptera; family Pentatomidae; genus Euschistus; species Euschistus heros. Next base: position 2,071,568 of record RCWM02000110.1, read on the forward strand.
AAATTGTGTAAATTAAAATTTATTTTATGATTAAAAAAATGAATAATTTTAATTTCCACTATATTTTTCATTAACAGAAATTATTATTTTTAGAAAATAATTATTAAAAATCGATAGTTCAATATTGGCAGGGGACCGATATCTCTTGAGACACGGTTGACTAGGCCTCTCCCCTAAGCCTCGGCTGAAGTATCTCTTCTGGAACAAAGGATCATGAGGCCTTGTCGCTCCTTCAAAGGATGCCTCCAGAACACCTTGTGTGCTGCCAAGACTGGAGTGGCATGAGAGTTGATTCCCAATGGGCAATAGTATAATCTAAATGAGGGACAACAATAATCAGCAGTAAGGGGAGACAGTCTCTTAACTTGAACATATATGTTCAAATAACCAAAAAACCGAAGAATTATAGGAATTAGCAGACATTCTTGTTCTATATAGGGTATTAGTTTAGTTATATACAAACAAAATCAACGATATCTAAGTAAATTAACATATATCTCTTCTGAAAATGAAAACTCCTACTAGAAAACCATTTCTCATCGGTAGGAATTAACAATTGAGGAATTAGACTTCACATGTTAGAATATGTGTCTCTTTGACTGGGAAAAACAAAAGATTATGGATATGGCTATCTGTAATATACTGCTTCTGATAAGGAAACTGTCTGCAAATTTCAAGCAAAAAAAGTTCTTCATTCAAACTAATATAGCTCCTAAACAGTAGATCTAAAGACAAATATATTTCCTAACAACACATATTTCCCTTAAATTTCTGATGAGAAAACTGCAGTATAATTTTCGATCCGGGCAACTACAGAACGTGTCATAATGTTCATTTTTGAGTGTAAAAAAAAAATTATGCATTTTGAGGAATAAAAAAAAAACTTTACAAAAGCAAACTATAGACTTCCCACGGAAAACACATGCTCTTGTCCAAACTAAAATAGTTAATATTAATAATAAAAACATAAGAGAGAAATATATTGAAATACATTGAAACCATTCACTACAATCTGCATCTCAAAGGTGGAAGACTACCCTACCTTCGCAAGGTACAGAAAAATTTAATCAGATCTCCCACTTTCATTATCCTCAGTTTTCTAAGAGAATTTCTCGGCATATGACTCGCAGCCGTCTTTTATTCTGTTTTTATACGAAACTTCAAAGACATAAGAACATAACAAAACATGAAACCATCTGTAAAGTGTATGTAGGTATATTTTTAAGTGCATTTTATGATGCACATACAAATTAATGATTAGTATGCATGTTTTTAACTGGACAATGAGTAATTACAAATTAGGTACTTTTTCTAATTTATTATATTCTTATCAGATATGTTTGGATGTTCAAAGCTTAGGGACTCCATCGAAACTTTGGAAAAATTTTTAATCCCTCTTACGTTCATTCATTCATTCATTTTCGGCGCAACAGACGCATGAAGCGGTCCTTGGCCAGCTCAACGGCTCTTCCCCAGTCTTCCCTGTCAGTGGCACGCCTGATGGATATTCCTGCTTTCTTCAGATCCTCGGAGACGCTGTCCTTCCATCTTCCCTTCGGTCTTCCACGAGGCCTCACTCCATCGGGGCTTCCGTAATACAGTCTTCTGACTGTCCTCTCCTCGTCCATTCTGATTACGTGTCCCAGCCATTTAATTCGCTGTATTCTCACATATTGGGAAACATTCAGTTCATTATAAAGTACGTACAGCTCTTTGTTTTTTCTGAGTCGAAACAAACCATCCTCCTTTACAGGTCCATAGATGCGTCTCAATATCTTCCTTTCGAACCTGTCAATACGTTCAGCTGATACTTTACGCAATGTCCAGGTTTCAGATGCATATGTCAGGACGGGTCGGACGAGTGTTTTATAAAGTCTGAGTTTGGTTGTGCGACTGAGCAGTCTATGGTACTTCTAAATAGTTTAGATAGACTGAAATAGGATCGATTAGCTGCCACTACTCGACATTTTATTTCCTCTTCCTCATCTAAGGAGTCGTTGATCATCGATCCAAGGTATTTAAAACTTTTAACGCACTCAAATCTATAGTTTCCCATTATGTAGTGTTTCTGCGGGTGCACTGGATTTTTCATTCTTAACGTGAGAATCTTTGTTTTATCCTCGTTTATTTGGAGACCCATTCTTTTTCCTTCCATCTCAAGTACCGCAAATACCTCCTTGATGTTTTGTCGGTTCCTTCCTGCAATGACAACATCGTCAGCATATGCCATTACCTGTGTCATTTTATTAAATATGGTTCCCTGAGATATCAGTCCTGCTCTTGTTATAATTGCATTAAGGACTATGTTGAACAGTAGCGGGGCAAGAGAATCCCCTTGTCTTAATCCTGAGCTTATAGAGAATGAGTCTCCTAACTTTCCGCCAATCTTCACCCTGCCTGTCGTGTCATTCATTGTACACATTGTGAGTCGAATCAGTTTAGCTGGGATTTCCATCTCTCTCATGGCCCGATATAATTCTTTTCTGATGACTGAGTCATATGCAGCTTTATAGTCTATAAAGAGTAGCCACATGCAGCTTCCGAACTCATTCATTTTTTCCGTCTTCTGCCTAAGCGAGAAAATTTGGTCAATGGTTGAACGATTAGCCTTAAATCCACTCTGGTATTCTCCAAGCTGCGATTCCACGTATGGGATTAGACGGTTATACAGGGCAATTGAGAACACTTTATATCCCGTATTTAGTAGACTGATTCCCCTATAGTTCTTGCATTGAGTCGAATCGCCTTTTTTTTTAAAAATTGGTACAATGATAGACTCACTCCATTCTTGTGGCATAATAATCTGAGATGTTTCTGATAAAGAACTCTTAATTAAGTTCTAATACCTAAGGTATTATCGTTATATGACGGTAATGAAAGTCATTGGCATTTTATTAATGTCATTATCTTCACATTTAGTAGATCTATCTTTTGTGTGCACTTTGTAAAATAATATATTTAATAAGCAAGAGTATTTGTTAATTCCTTGTCGGAGTTTTAATATCAATCTATATTTGAAGATTGATAATCGGCGTATTAGTCTATTGTTAGAACTGCTTTTGTTTTTTATGTGGACTTCAGGTAATTCTTTCATTGAAAGTTAGTTCTAAATAATGAATGTGTTGAAGAAAACAGGTGATATGTAATAGGTATATGTTTTTTTGTTGGAACTGCAGTGTGGATAACATATACAATGATTTTTTTTACTATAATTTCAAACAACCAAACCAGACTTCTCAAAGAAACAAAAACTACGATACTTTTACCTCATCAATTTCCAGCTATAGAACAGATTTCAACAAGTTATAGCACTGGAACATGTAATTATTGGGTATTTGGGCCTAGAACTTAACTAAGCCAACAAAACATGCTCAACTGCAGAGACTTAACAAAGTTTGACCATAAACCACATAATGTGTTCGAAGCCGGGCCGTTACAAGGTTTTGCACTAACTACCTCGCCTCTAAATACCTTGCCCATTACATATCTCTAATCAAAATCTATGCCATAATATTTTAGCAGAAGAAAAAAAAATGATGGGTCATTTATGTTCATTTCGGGCGAGAGAAAGAAAGCACGGAAGTATGCTAGGCAATTTACTTTACGACATACTTAGACTGGTATGAAAGATACTGCGATGAATATCCTTGTATAATTATACTAGAATCTAACGTAGGTAATAAAAAATAAGTGATGGAGATCTAATTATTCTTAGGGTTTATGATTAGAAAAAACAAAAGAATGGGATTCTCTCATCTCCATCTTTTCTTGTTTTCTAATGTATCCTCGTTCTTCTTTGCCACAAACATGTTAAGAATATTTAGTGTAGTTTACGAGAAAAACTGTTGAATGAGAGCAATAAAAATAAATGAAAATCTTACTTAGCTCACTGTTCCAAAAAAATAAAATAAAAATAAAAATAAATAAAACTATACTAAGAATGTTAAATTTTCAATCAAGAACAAAACTGCACTTTTATATTGACTTAAATATGGACTCACTAAAAAGGATTCAATCAAAATTTACTAGAACACAGAAGCAAACTGAAAAATGCCCTCTATATGCTTAGTGGCATGCCCGCCAATCGTCTTCTGAACTTTTGAGCTCTTCAGTCTTTGAATTTTATCTAAATCAACTGTCTATTACGTTTATATTTAATTTTTTTTGGCCAATTTTCATTTTAGAATTAAAATGATTAAATTACTTAAATCAACTCAATTAATGATTATTCAAAATAAACAAAGTTATAAGAAAATTGGGGTTTCATACTTGAATTTTGTATTTAATTTAAACCAATATAGCTCCTTAACGGTGGGTCCTAGTGACAAATATTATATAACAGAAAATATTCTTCAATTATGTTTTGATGAGGAAACTGCCGTTATCATTATTCTGTTATAACTAAAATCTTCTAAAGATAATATTATTGGTCAAGCATATAGATGAATACTGGGTTATTAAGATGAAATATATCTTTCATAGATCAAATAATATCTTTTATAACCTCAATAACTGTAGGAATAGATGTTTAATAATTACACAAATAAGTATTATGAAACTATAATCAACGTCAACGGCATAGATTGGTTCCTAGGACAAGGAAAACTTTGGATCATCGATCATCGGTGGAATAAAAAATCGACACATCCCTAACATATTGAATATGATAACATTAATATTGCTGTTATTTTTTTTAAGGATTGAAGAATTTACTGCTATTTATTAACATTAAATTCTGTATATACTTAAAATAAACTTCGATATTAATAGTCCAGGCAAAGAAGACCAAAATAATTATTTTAGAAGCCAATTTTGGCACAGTTGGTAGGGGAAGATGCCCTTGACAACATTCTAAAAGTATTGAGGGGTAGGGGTGGAGTTAAGTATGGGGTGTCTTTAAAGGTCTTTTTTTCAGGTTTTCGTTAATAATTCGAAAACTACTGCCTCTAGCGCTAAAATGTCTGTAAGCTTAATTAATCTACTTAAAATTTTCTACAAAAAATATTTTACCCACCTTTTTTCTGGGATCAATGCTTAGAATATGGGGGGGGGGGGGGGATTGAATGCTTGAGGTAAGTCGCACTTCTCCGTGAAAACACGTCTGTCGGTACTCTTTTGACTGTAACTCTAAAAGCATTTGTCCTATCTTTTTTTCATCTCCAAACTGGTTAAATTTTCTTTTAGACCCTGTATACGAAATTTTAATTAGGCCCTGTAAAACACCCATGCTGATGAACCTGTTTTGATTTCGTTTTTCTGCACATTTCTCTCTATAACTCCATATTTGTCTGATCCCAAATTTCTTTTTACCGTCTCAAAGCTGGTTAAATTTACTAACAGATCCTATACCCCAAATTGTAATTATATTCCGTGGAATACCCATGCAACCACGGTAAAAAACCTCATGATGTTGTGAAATCCAAGTTTTTTTTGGCGCATTTTTCGCTATAACTCTAAAACAATTCCTCCGATCACAAATTTCTTTATTTCACATCATAGCCAGTTAAATGTTCTATCCGGTCCGGTATCGATCGGATAGCGGATTAAATGTACTATATATTATGTTTTGATTGAATACCGTAAAATACCCATGCCAGCACGCTAAATATGTATGTTTTCGCAAAACATGACAGTTTTGATATGTTCACTGGACTGGCATGGGTATTTTACGGAATTTAATAAAAATTTAACATATACTACATGAATTATTTCCGCTGTACTTCCTTTGTTGCCTGGACTATAATTTTCAATCTATTTAATAAAACTTTTAGTTAAAATCCACAAAATATATTTTTTGTTTGTTTTATAGATACAATATTAACTTCTGGTAAGACAAGTGAGGTTAAGGATTTCGGTAGACGAGACGGCAATGCTTAATGAACCTTTGAAAATGCATTCGTTATGGCTTTTCTGCCAGTTTCATGGCAGCCATTGAAGCCTCTAAATGCACGAGTTTATGTTTTCCTACATTTAAAAAATAAACAAAATACTTATAAATGATACATTCTACAGAAAATTGTAATCGATTAATAGGGAACAGAATATATTTGACTTTTTATTGGTAACAGTTGAATATGATTACTAAAAAAAAATAGAAAACAAACACTCAAAAAGATTGTTAAAAAAATTTAAAGATTAAAAGACTTATTTAAAGATCCAATTAATTGTAGTAATTAATTTTTAGTAATTATTGAATTAGTACGTTTTTTATTTTTATTATTATTATTTATTTTTGTAATCTAAGCCATCCTGTACGTATTGTCCTCTAACGTTCCTCAGTTATCTTCTGAAAAGATCCACTACCCACGATTACATCCTGACAGGCGGCTTTGGTTGAATCCAGGTTTGACAAGATATTAATCGTCGATTCAGTCTTCCTCAATACTCTAAATAATCTAATCTATGGTATTACTAGGACATGAATTCTGTTATATTCTTTATTGTTATCACAATTGTTTTCTGATTGACAAGCCCTATGAAGAAAAAACATATGTAAGGATAAAAAAAGTATGGCCTTTATTGGGCAATGGAGGCTTAATAAAATTGAAAAATAAATATTTTTTCATGCATCCTTAGTATTTTATACATTTTGATAAACTTAAAATAGTTTAGTTCTTACATATGAAATATAATATATATATATATATATATATATATATATATATATATATATATATATATATATATATATATATATATATATATATATATAAACTTTTTCATCTCTCAGGCAGAAAAGCATGTCACTGCGACATACTGACAAAACAAATTTTTAATCATATATTATAATAAATGTCCACTTTTTGACATAGACAGATGTCAGTTATTCGAACAAATAATGTAACTTGGAGAAGAATGTGCACTTTGAAAGAGAGAATAAAAAAATGTCCAAATACTATATTCTGAACTAAAGAAATTTGTTCTAAGAGTTGAACCTTAACAAGGTTGTACGTGCATGTATTGACATAGACATATTTGTATTTAATTTTTTTTTTTTTTTTTTTTATATACATTTATTGAAATTTACAACTGTACAAATATATACATCAAGTAAATGTATTTACAACGATTATAATATTATGTTAAAACTTGAAAAGAACTACCCATCAGTAGCACTTTATTAGAACTTCTACACTGGAAGGTCTCTAGGCCATCTTCGTTCCAGACGCCTCGGATGATTATCAGGAATGGAGTGGGAAGCAAGTTGAGAATCTAGTGGATTTGAGTGATTATGGAGCTATGAAAGGATAGGTATCTGGTGTGGGCTATATCAGCAACATATGGAACATTAAGATCTTTATGGATAAGTTTATTGGTGACAAAGTAAAAAGCATTGGGGATTTTGGATTTAAGGATTGAAGGATTGGATACGAGATGAATTGGATGGTTTAGTGGAGCCCCAACGCTCAATTCCGTACGTCCCAATAGGTCTAATCTCAGTCTTGTAAATGAGGCTTTTGTAATTAATTGGGAGCTTTGAACGTTTGTCTAGTAAGTGTTGAAGTAGTCTGTAACGACGGGCAGTTTCTTGTCGTTTTAGTCTTTTAATATATATATATTTAAGTATGTTAGGATTGAGAGAGGACAAAAAAAAAAAAAAAAAAAAAACCGTATTTCTCCTATCCCTTTTAAAACTAACAGAGAAATTCTCCTTAAACGAAGCTCATCATCCTTCAGGAAGTCATATCAATAATTGGCAAAAACCTATCTAAGAAAACCAATTTCCTCTGTCCGTTTAAGGCGGATGAAAGTTTTTATTTGGGTTAAATGCTCCTAAGTACTTAAAAGAATATGTAATTTTTTTATTAAAAAAAATAAACAAAAACATCAAACATAACATTAAAATAGCCGTAATCTTGATCCATGATATAAAAACTTCAGATGGTATAAATATTTAAAAGAAATACCTATATTTAAAAAAAAAAAAAAAAATCTTCATATATTATTTTTATGTTATAACATCTACACAAAAAACCTCCAGAAGAAAGATCCTCTCCGTAAAAGTAAATTTTGATTCTATATTACGGCATTGTATCTAATAATGTTGTAAAGGAATAATCCTATTTTCCTTCATCTATGACAAATGTTTCCAAAACAGCTGATCACAAAACAGGACTACTTCTTCATCCTAGACTAATGGGAACATATAATAATAATATGGAGAATTCCAACTTCGAGGGATGTTCGAGTTCGGCTGAGACAGACAATTATTTATTCTGTTGTATCAGACAAGGATTGATCTTAGAGACATAAAGCCCTCTTCTCTATCTAACCGATTCTAGGAAATTGGGTACCCTTAAATATGGAAAATCTGGTATTTGGCTGGGTCAAATCACAACCCTTGGGGTCAAATCACAACCTCTTGGCCAAGTACAGTCTAGTAAGAATGAACTCAAGACCCCATTAGTTGTAGTGGTTCATTTTTTTAAAAACATTTTTTTTATTCTTTTTTTTATTATTTACAACTATCAAATTTACAACAAGAACTTATTACAATGACTTGTCAATAACATATAAAGACTACTCAGTAGTAACAATTTCATTGAAAAATTGTAGATTAGAAGGTCTCTCGACTATCTTCCTTTTCAAACGGGTCGGAGGATTATCGAGAATAGAATGGGAAGCAAGTGAGAGACTAGTGGATTTGAATGGTTATGGAGTTTACTACGAAAGGATAGGTATCTGGTTTGGGCTAAATCAGCAACATATGGAACAATGAGGTATTTATGGATAAGTTTATTTCTGACAAAGTAAGGAGCGTTAAGAATTTTTCGAAGGATTTTGGATTCCAATCTTTGCTATACGAGATGAATTAGATGTTTTAGTGGAGTCCCAAAGCTCAACTCCATATGTTCAAAAATGTCTCATTACTGTCATCTAAATGAGCCTTTTGTAATTAATCGGAAGGTTTAAAAGTCAAGTAAATGTAGAAGAAGTCAAAAAAGACGAACAGTTTCCTGTTGTTTTAAGCTTGTATTCCTAGGTTTTCATTTTTTAAAATCTCAATAAAAATTTTGTGTTTCATCTATATGAAAATAATCATAAGCGCAACAGAGACTTGGCATTGAAACTAAAACATCATGCAACAAATAGTTAAAAATTGACAATTTACAAATTAAAAAACTTATAATAAGTTAACTGAGAGATATGACCTAAAAACGAACAGATGAACATTACACACAATGGACCTGAGTGAAAATGACAAAAAAAAGCTAAACACTTGCCGCATCCCATCAGGTGTGAAATATCTGATTCACATTGCTGCTCGAAACCATTAAATGCACACTATCCACGTTTAACTAGCTGCTTACCTCTTGCTTATCTTTTCTCAGTTTATAACCTAGAGCAGAAGTTGCTGAGCCAGATGCTAATGTTTTTGTAAGTGCTCTCCAACTCCAACCCTCTCCAACTGATTCCGGGAATTCGTCAACTGCACTCATGGTTCCTTTCATCTCTTACTACAATCAATGGAGGGATCGACTCCGGGCTTCTGTTTGTTTTTTTCTATGAAATTATTCACAAAATGCATAAATATAGGCGTATTTTTTAGTGACAAACAAAATAAATAAATGACAAAAGATTAAACAAATAGCAAGGGGAAAAATGAATTACATACGTAAAAAGAATAAAAATAAATAAAATAAAAAATAAATAAATAAAAAAAAAAAACCTGACGAGTTACAGAATATGACGAATTATCGAGTGACGAAATAACGAGTTTCCACTGTAAATATGCATTAGTAGCTCTACATTAGAATGTCCCAAGCCCATCTCCTTTTCAGACGCCTGGGAGAGCTAACGGGAATCAAGTGAGAAGTAAGTTGAGAGGCTAATGGATTCGAGTGGGTATGGAGCTTGTATTGGAAGGCCAGGCCAAACATTGAGGATTTTAAGAAGGATTTCCTATTGTAAGGATTGTGTACGAGATGAATTGGAAGTTTTAGTGGAGCCCCCTCAAGTTCATACGTCCAAATAGGTTTAATTACTGTCAGGTAAATGAGTATTTTGTAATTAATAGGGAGCATTAAGCGTTTGTATAGAAAATGTTGGAGTAGTCCATAATAACAAGAAGTTCCTTGTTTAAGTCTCGACTGGAAATGATAAAATAATAAAATGCACTAGCAAATTTTTGTTAATATGACCCAATAAATATATATAACAGTCCTATTTTAAAATTTTGTTCAGTAGGAACGAAAAAAGAGCCTTTTCTAAGGTTTCTCCATTTGCCTAACAACTCCCTCTTTGCATTTATCTATCTTGCTTGCTAAGTTCCCTTTTGGGACCATTTTTGAACTACTTTATGAATTAAGTGGGCAATCTAATTTATTTAAGTTAGAAAACTGTTTTTTATCCATGGTTTGCCATTTTGCCAGATGATGAAAACAAATTGATTCTGGAAGAGACATGACCTGCTGTTAAAGCAGACTGTTAGCCACAAACGCTAAACTAACTGTAACCGATGGGTAATTGGTAAACGATGAGGCCGGCGTTTTAACTTGCGACCGCTCCCACAACGATCTGAATATAAAAGAACAAAATGGTTTTATTATCGTTGACCTTTCTCGTTTTGGGCATTAAGGACATCTGGAACCGACTCCCACCGCCGGCATACTAAATATTTCCGCAGTAGAAAGTGTCTGTCGCCAGTGACTTTACGATATCCTCTGGATGGAATGTTCTACAAGTGTCATTCTCAGAAATAATACCTCAAATGTTTGTTTCATTTTAAATGTAAGCTTGGGTTATAAAAACACATTTGATATATTGAAAATAAATAATATTTTTTTTATGATGGTGTTCAGGCGTTCAGAGTAAAATTGAACCGAACAATGCTGGCTGGTATTTTATTTGATTTTGTTTATTTAAAAGTGTACTATAAAACAAAAACTAAATAAGCGGAACTGTGGAATTATTGGTTAGTGCATGACTTACTACTGGTAGAACTGATCATTGTTAGCAGTTCAATGTAAGTTTTATATTGTAAAATTCCAAGACGATATTTTTTTCACGCGTCTCGGAGGATTATACGAAATAAATGGAAAACTTGGGCTAAATCAGCAAGATATGGGATTTGAAGATCATAACATGTTCTTTTGTTGCATTAAAAGATTTGAAGGGTGTTAGGCTAGAAGGGAGAATGTATAAAAAAATCGAAACTGAGTTTTCCACATGTTTTGGAATTGAAGAACAGTTCCCAATGAGAAAGAATATAGACTATGTAAGTTACTTTGGCGATTTACTCAGAACCATATTAACCGGACATAACCGCTTCTGGTCTAACACCCTTCAATTAAGGATTTGTTGAATGAAAAAAAAAAAAAATTAAAAACCGACTTCAAGATTAAACTTACATGTACCAACTTGAACTAAAAAACAAATAATAATATTTTAATTACTTCGATTCAAAGAGAATTATAATTATAGAGTTATTTTTGGACTCGGTGCCAGCCAAGAAGGGCAGTTTAATCCTGCCTTTGCAACTAACTTTTGAATGGCACGAGACAGGGATGTGGCGGTGATGAAATAGTGGGGGATCTTTACCATTACCATTTTTATTTTCGAATTCTGTTTGTTTTGGTTGGCACCAACTCCAAAAATAACTGATCATAAATTCTAAATAGGTATATAAATATAGATAATTTCGTTGATTGCCATGTGATTCTCTTTGTATCGAAGTAATTAAAATATTATTTTGGGCTTTTTATTTTATCAAGTTGGTAAATGAAGGTTTAATCTTGAAGTCGGTTTTTGTTTTTTTTTCGTTCCCAATGAGAGAGAATACTCTATATTCTTTCTCATTAGGAACGCAAGTTACTTTTGCGATTATCTCAGAACTAAGGTAACCGGACATTCTCCCTTTAAGCCTAAAACCCTTCAATTAAAAATTTGTTGAATGGAAAATGCATGAAGAAGAGAAATGAACAACGGGTTTATATTTACTGAGATGAGTCAAGTTTTTAATAAAACAAATGTAGTGCTTATTTATATCCTTTTTTATTTATACCAACGTTTCGGCCTCCACAAGGAATTTACTATCAGGGCAGGTAATGACCGCTATTATTATTATTTTATTTTCCTACTGGAACTGAATGTAAAAATAAAATGGAATTAAGAGGGAATAGTAATTAATTCTCATTTCGGATAAATTATTTTTTTTATTTTCATATAGATGATTTCATTTTGTGTGATTTATAGTTTTAAAAAAGTGTTATTCACTCAATCTCACAGAATTTAAAAGATACACCTTCAAGTTTAAGTTAAACAAGATCATCGCCATTATCATTGAGTTTAAAGTTGACGAAATTGCTAAGAAAAAAAATTTACTGAAGGCAAATCTTATGTTGTTAGGCGATGGAATGCTTAGGGACATGTAGCGACGCCTCATTATTTTTTTCGGTCAATCTTGAAACTTGAGATCTTATATTCTCGTGAAATATTCGTTCGTTTTAAATGAAATATCCGATTTCACTGGAAAGGTTATTTCAACAACATTAATAAAATTAAAACATTTATCCTAATTTTTTCGTTTGTTTTCCCCGACGTCATCGACTTCTCAATTACGTAACTGGGAAAATTGATTTTATGACTTTAAATTTTACCTTTGTAAAATTAAATTTAATTAGAGAATTAAAATAAATTCAAGAAAATCCCATCAAATAACCTTTACCCTTCGTAAACCTACGACTTCCTGTCCTACAGTATCCTTTAATAATATCCCACTGATATCTATTCAACAGATAAATTATAAGAGGCTCATTTACATGGCAGTTATCAGAACTATTTGGACATATGGAGTTGACCTTTGGGGATCAACTAAACCTTTTAATTCTTCTCGTATCCAATCCTTACAATCCAAAATTCTTCGAAAAATCCTCAATGCTCCTTACTTTGTTACGAATAAACTTTCCATAATGATCTTAATGTTCCATACGTTGCTGAGTTAGCACAAACCAGATACCTATCCTTTGATAATAAGCTCCATAACCACTCAAATCCACTAGTCTCTCCACTTGTTTCCTATTTTATTCCCTATAACCCTCCGAGGCGTCTGAAAAGAAGATGGCCTAGAGACCTTCTAGTGTAGAATACTTATTGAAGTGCTACTGATACTAGTAGTTCTTTTCAAGTGGTGACATGTTATTGAAATCATTTTCTACACATTTACCTAATACATATATATATATATATATATATATATATATATATATATATATATATATATATATATATTATACAGTTGTTAATTTCAATAAATGGATTAAAAAAAAAAAAACAAAAAAAAAAAACTTTTAAGGACGTTGTTCCAAAGATATGTCTGGCAAATAAGTTGGTTATGGAAGGAAATCCTAACACGGCTCTTTTTTCTTTGCTGTTTGTCGTGAAACATAAACTGTGGATTTGTTTTGTAAGAGTATATGTCCCTTCCGATTAAACGATTCAGGTTTTTTTCTATAAGTTTTGATGCATTATGTCCAATATCGCTGCAGTAAGATGAGGTTGTAATGGTTTCAACTCTGAGTATAAAACAGAAATAAATTATTTCCGCCATTGTCCATTACTTAAAGACCAATAATTGTTTTTAATTCCAATACTGTTTTGGTATATGTAATGTCTTACCAACTCCCCGAACACCGTGGAACTCCTGTCTTATCCAAGTTTAAACTCGAAACAATGTAAAAAAGAAAAAAACTCTAAAATCGCGTGTTTCCGAGGTCATATTTGATGGATAATAAACATGTGCGATCAATGGGAGTGATAATAAACACTATTAAAAAATATAGGACTAATAACAGCTGATTATTATATGTAAATATAAACGTTGTAAACAACAGAAGTCCACTAATTTTACTTTGAATATCTGAAAACAAAAAAAAAAATATATGTTTTTGTAGATAGTGAACGTTTTGTTTGTAATCCACAGGAAAGTTGATGTTTCAAACCAAATAAAAACGGTCATTTCATCTGAAACAAGTCAATAGATACACAAGAGAAGACCCAAAGATAAACAAAAAAATCCTAGAAAAAGAAGATAAAACCACTCCTAAATTTGAAAGTGGTACGCGGTATAAACCAACAGTTTGACATTGAGTACACCTCACCTCAGGACTTCAGATATTGCATCATATGTAAAAGGAAAATTTATGTAACTTCCTCAGGAGTTATAATTATAGAAAAATAAATGTATCATTTATATTAAAAACATACTTCTAAGAAGCCTTGAATTTTTTACTGCTTGGCGATATATCTATATTCAATTTTATTTAATGTAATACGTGTATTATTAACCGTTTGCACCTTACTTTTTGTGTAACAAGATCAATCTATAACAAAAACAAAAATAAAAAAAATTGAAATCTCATCTTACTGTTACAGCTGACTAAAGGATATTTAAAACCATCTTTTCACTGAAACAATATGAACAGTATTGAGGGATTTAATATAACGCGGACTTAATAAAACTTAATAAGACAATAAAAATAAAAACTGAATGAAAAAAAAAAATCCTTTCAATTTTACTTTTTAATAATACTTCAAAAAAAAAAAAAAAAAAAAAAACCTTTTTGTTCTAAAAGTAAGTGTCATAATCTGCGCCTTTTTTCACTCTCCATTTATGAAATATTTGCATACTTCTATCATATTATATAATGTTACCTAAATAGTTTCTTAAAATTATTTTCTGTAAACTTATTTTTTTTTTTTTTAATTTTGAACATGTGTTGAGCTTTGGGATTTCACTTAACCATCCAATTCATGTCGTATCCAATCGTTACAAACCAAAATCCTTTGAAAATTCTTCAATACTCCTTACTTTGTCACGAACAACCTTATACATATAGATCTCAATGTACGTTGTTGTTAATTTAGCCCAAACCAGATACCTCTCCTATCATAGTAAACTCCATGACCACTTAAATCCACTAGTTTCTCAACTTCCCGATAATCCTCCGAGACGTCTGAAAAAAAGATGGCCTAGAGACCTTCTTGTGTTGAATTTTTATTGAAGTGCTCCTGATGAGTAGTTCTTTTCAAGTTTTTTAACGCGTTATTGTAATCGTTATCAATACATTTACTTAATGGATATATTTGTACAGTTGTAAATTTGAATAAATTGATATAAAAAAGAAATATTAAAAGCTTCTTCTACTTCACTTATTGAAGAAATCATAAATCAAGGTCAAATTTAGTTATTTCGTATAAGTACAGGATGATTTAAGGCGATAAACTTTTTTTGTCGAAAATATGCCAATATTTTCCTTATCAGATAAAATAGATATAAAAGCCGTAGATTACAGATAGACCTATCTGTAATTCATTGTTTTCCCAGTCAGGGAGAAATTGTTTCTTTTAATTGGTTTACCGGCGTCAGTATGACTGTTTTTAGTTTCAGTCCTGATCGATTTCCTAGAAGATTCCGTTTGAGAACTAACAAGAGGATGATAAATTTATTTCCAAACTAATGGGGCTAAAGTTATTGTGAAATAGTGGTCATTGCTTGTGCCGAGCTAGTTCTAACAACTTGCCCCTCACAAGGTTGCTCCTACAACGCCATAAATTACGGCAAATTGGCCTTTTCCCTCGCCGCCAGTAAAATCTTATCAGCGGACCTAATTTTATATCTCCTAGCCCGTCACTCAAGGTTATTTTCGTATTAAAAAAAAAATGCAACCTCTTTACAGGTTTTAGTTCTAGCTCATAATCTGAAATAGATTCTGAAGCTGGCTGGGAAAGGTTGCCCACCAAGAACGGATAGTAAAAATTAGGTCTTATGAAAGTAAAAAGGGTTTTACATATAATTATTTTACTTTTATTTACACGAAGTAGAAAAAAATATGACGATTTTTGTTAAACGCATGAGTCTCAGGGACTAGCAACACTTTTATCCTGTTTATTGTTTACGAAAAATGTATTATTTCTTTAGAATACTACGTAATCTAAGCTTATTTATCAACAATGGACTGCTTCGACAAAGCGTTTGTTAAGAAATTATTAATAAAGCAACATGGCATTGTCTTAAGGTGCGTCTAGACGATGATTTTTTTTTTTCGTGCAATGTTCCAAGCAACTTTCTGTGCTCTGATTACACAAAATTATAAGCCGCAATATCAATAATGTCGTTAGCGCGAAAAATATTATACGCTACTAGCGTAGATGCTGCTTATATTGCAATTAAAAATTCTCGTAAAAGGAAATTAAAGTTCTAGGTTCGTCGTTATTTTGAAGACACAAAAGTGTTTTTAATGAAGTTCAGACTGAATTTTCCTCAGTTAAATATTTTTGAGTTAGCTCACGAAGAGCATTTCTTTCACGATTCTGTCTTTTTACCTCGCGTTTGATGACTGCCACAGTACGGGACGACTATTGTCTTCAATGAAGTCCAACAGTTTTCTTCTCCCCAAACCATATTTAAAAGAAAGACTTTTGATTTAATACGCCCTAAAATAAAATTAAAAATACAAAAAACTGGTAAACACGAATGTTCCACGAGAAGGCGTAAGAGTTTACTAACAAAACTGGAAACTTTGTGTGGCATGCTTGCCCCTTCCTCTTACGCCTAGTTTCATGCCTCTTGTTGCACGAAAAAAGAAATCGTCTTAACGCACCTATAGGAAATTCTTGTTATTTTAATAATATTATTAATTTATTGGAATCAACGGCTCGTGAAATTAACTGCAACGGCGATGGAGCGCTTGGAATTTTTATTTCCTTTTTTGCTGATTGACGGGCGTTTTTCTACAAAACAGTTGACTTAACGTTAACTATTAAGTGTTAAAGTTGACTTAAAACAGCGTTTTAGTTACCTCGAAGGACTGAAGATGAATGTTTAGCATTCGAAACTAGTTTTCTAATAAAATAATCTCAATAGAAGTGGCAATTAATTCATCAATCCAAATTGTATTGATCCTTCTATACCATCATGCGTACCTCAAGTGAAATAAATTAATACTAAACACATCGCACATTATTTATTATTAATTCATTCATCTGAACTGACTAGCTCTGTTCTGTTATTCAACTAACTAAATAACTTTGATTGATACATAACAAAAAAGTTGTAGAGTAATTTTCAGCGTTAATAAATTCATTGCAATATATCGAAAAATTCGACATATTTGATAGTGCACCTGATACACCTGTTCTATCGTTGCTTGACAGACCAGAGTATGTTAGCGTACACAACGAGTGTAATCAATAGTCAAGAAATCATTCTTAATAATGAATGCATAGATTCGTTCTAAGGATATCATGCCACGACCATGTATCTCACCACTACACAAGATTAAAATGGTTATTTCCCTCCTTCCGATGACAATACTTCCTTGGTTCGTTCCTTTACAAATCACTCTCCTCTCAGTCACCTCCCTATATCCTAATAGCATTAACATTAAAATCATCAGTGAGTTCCGTCAAAACTATATCCCGTCCCTCGGACCTTTACCTAACATCCTTCAAACGCTCCTTTAGGGCTGAGACACACACAGCGATTTCTCCGACGCGATCTTCGAGTCGGATTTTGTCATAGTGGCCAGACATCGCGATGTTGTAAGCGGATTTAGAGGCGGATTCATCCTCTTTATCAAGATAAACATAACTTTAACAAATGTTTATCTACAGCCCGACGATACATTGAAAGCACATTTTGAAACCTGGCATATAAGTCTTTATCTTTCACAGACCCTTCGATGTGGATATAGATCTGGCGGAAAGTATTGCCAAGTCCACGTGTTCACAAGTACACAATTTTTTCAGAACAAGCGATGGATTCGAATTACAGAATGAGGATGTAGATGGTTTCCAATAGCAACCAATATCGACTGAGAGCACCCATCTGGGAAATCCTAGGGCACTAACAGCCAGAGATAAATTTGCAAAAAAAAATTTCCAATGAAGATTAATTTACTTATATAATATGCATATATTTTTTTTACAACGTTTGTAGTTGCATTAGTTAATTTACCATAATTGTGTTAGTTTATTAAATTTTTGTTCTCAATATTTGCTTTTGAACCTCAATAATTAATTTGTCGATGTCAATTCTACTTATGTTTAATAATTATAAAAGAAAAAGAAAAGTTGAAACAAATAAAAGTTGGAACAATAAAAGAATAAGTAACAAAATCCGACGCGGAAAAAGTGCTGTGTCTGCTTAGTCTCACTTCATTCAATGCAACGACTATACGCCACGTGATTCTCAACACCGCGCGGATCTTGGCTCCAACCACCATCCGCTTCGGTTTCAAAACCGCCTGCGATCCGACACCGACGTGTCTGTCCTCTCCCACTATAAACACATTGATGACTCTCCGCGCCGTAAAACCACGTGGATATCGTGTCGGAGAAATCGCTGTGTGTGCCCCAGACCTTATTTCCAGATCTTCTAACTTCTGGAACTCCCTCCCTTCCTTCATTCTCCATTCCCCCACTCATAATAGCATTAAATTCCTACCTTCTGTTTTCTGGTTAGATATTCAATCTAACAGTCATATCAATGAAGAAAATATTTTTTTGATGAAAAATGAATATTCAGAATATAATATTGATTTTTGTACTATGACACTAATTTTTTATAATTGTTTTTGGCATAATTTATATTATTTTATCAGACAAGAAACATTATTTCTCCGGATAATATATATTTTTTAGCATTATTAACAGTATCTTTTATTTGTTTACTTATTTGAGGGATTTTTGAGCATAAAACGTATGGGTCATCAACGCTCGTCTGTTCTTGATAGAACGTTACGATATGGCTGATAAGGCAGCAAAAGAAGCTTTAGCCCTCCCAGGACCTGGCAAAACCTTTTTAACGGCGCCAGAACTTGCACGCCCACTTAGCGAGAAGGTATCCCAAGAGTGGCAAGCATTGTGGGATCACAGCCCACCAAATAAACTCAAGGTTATTAAGAAGGACATAAAATCATGGATCAGTTCCTGCCGTACTAATCGCAGAGAAGAAGTGATCCCAATGCGATTAAGAATTGGCCATTCGAGAACACACCTTCACCTTATCCTCCGATTATGAAAAGAAGATGGCCTAGAGATCTTCTTGTGTAGATTTTTGATTGAAGTGCTACTGATGAGTAGTTCTTTTCAAGTTTTGCCATGTTATTGTAAGCGTTTTTAACACATTTACTAAATGTATATATAGATGTAAATTTCAATAAATCAATAAAAAAAAAAAATTAATTGTATTTTGCTTGCTTAATTATACGTACGGCAGCCAGGTCGCCATTATATTGTTCATTATAATTACTCTTAAGGGGCAATGGGCCCAGAATAAAATTTATTTTTATTTTTTTAAAATAAATTAATTAATTCAGAGCATTTTTCGGTCTCTGGCTATTGGACTATCATACTTATTCGGTATTTAAGAAACGAAGGTACGTCGTATTTTGATGGTTGAGATGACGTAGCCTCTCAAGTTGGAAAAGTAATCCTGTTAATTCCCTCCTTCAGTGTGACAACACCAAGTCTAATTTTGAGGAGAGCCGAAGGAAACGAGGGGGGCTTCTTGCCCAATCGGGAGGGGGGTTGTAGAGGGGGGGGGGCGACTGCTTTAATTGTGATTCCCGCTCCATGGCCCTCAAGTGCCTCTGAATTAAACTCTCCCTTTTGGAAGGCCTTTTATCGCAATGAGAAAACCTTTAAAAATAACTTCTGTCTCGGAAATTTCATTTTCATTTCGTATTTTCCTCGACCCCATTGAGCGTTGAAAATCTACAAAAATATTTTGATGTCTTAATGTCTTAGAAATCCTAATAACCTTTTCATTTTTCTTTTATTTTTTTTTTAATTGCCCCTTTGTCTTAATAATTTAGTCTCCACAAGTCTCTGAACTGGGTCCTAAGAATCTATCAGGACAAATCTCTTGTTTTGAATCTATAAGGGTGTTTGTCAAGCTAAGAGCTACTTTTAAGTGGAGCATTTCCAAAAAGTCACCTGCTATGTCCCGGCTCTTTGTCGTGTTTGGATCAGCATTAATCTAAAGGGATGCCAAGCAGGACTTAATTGCCTGACAAATTAAATAATATAAAATTAAGTATATAATTTCTTTTCCAGAGGTTAGCTTGGGGTCTAATAATTAAGGTATGTTATTTTTAAAGAAAAATAATCAAAATGAATAAAATATATGAGTGACATGCAATTTAGTTATAAATTTTACTGTTGTTAAATTAAAAACAAGATATATATATTTAAAGAAATTGCTGATATATAAAATTACAAAAAAGAAATAGAGATCATAATTAAATGTGAATATTTAAATGGTAAGAAAAACAAACTTAGATTACACTTAGCTTAATGAGAGAGATGCTATGATGTGGGTAAGGCGTTGTCGATGAAAGTCATAGGCACGGATCAGTGAGGTGTCATCTGAAGATGTTTACACCAAATATTATAAAGTAAAGGAGCAGGTAAAAAAACTGTCCTTTGTTGTACTGCCCAGCTGGGTCTACGTCCTAGAAGGGTTCCGTGAAAGGATGTGAGGCGATCGCTTATTGCGTATTTTGCAAATATTCTAGTATAATTTAACTAATGCCCCCTACTATGTCTCCAACAAAACCTTACATAACGATCTTAATATACCTTTTGTCCTACAATCCATACCTGTCAAAATTTCAAAATTCCATCAAAAACTTTCCCATCATCCTAATCCACTAGCACGATCCCTATTTAGCTCCACTCACCCCTATAATCCTCCTCGCAGGTCAAAAAGGCAGTGGCCTCGAGATCTATTATAAAATTCGCCATAGAGTCCTGGCAATGGCCAGCTTCTCCACTCATACTTTGAGTGACTGTGCTATAGCGCTCTCACTCAGCCTACATTGGTATTATCTATGGTACACCAGTGTTGCAGCTGAGAGAGAAGCGCTGGGGTCTCTCAGGACCTGGCTTGTCTCTCCATAAGTGGAGGGACAAGTCTCGTTGGGGGATCCCTCGGATTTGTATATATTGTAAATAAAGTACTAATGTATTTTTAAGATTTAGTTTAATTTTTTTTTCTATTGTATTATATATTATACGGAGATTATTTACTTATTTTATTTTATTTGGTATCTTTTCCTTGTATTTATTTCTTGTAAATATTGTGTGAATGGATCATAAGCCATCCATATTACTTATTGCCCACATCGAGGCAGATTGTAATACTTTCTTTAAATAAATGTTTTCAAATAAAAAAAAATTCTAGTATAATTTAAAATCTATTACCCTGATACATATCACACCTGATCCAAAAATTTATGTAAATATTTCTGATTATCACGTTAATGACTGAAGTGCCAAAAACGTGTTTTAAAGAAATAAAAACTGATTTCTAGGCTCAAAACCAGTAATTACCTAGGTAAAACAAAATCGCCGTGGAATTTTAAAAACCCATCGTAATATTATGCTTCCAGCCATGGTAATGGCATCTCCTAATAAAATAACCAATATATTATCGATAAAGAATTCCAATTTTATGTTATGAGATAAAATAGATATGATTGACTAATAAATACCTAAGATAAAAGCGTTCATGGTAAATACATTTTAAAAGGTACGTAATTCCTGTTAACCGCTCTTTCATGTTGAAAAGACAATTGTTTCTGATGGCTGCCATCTTGAAGAAGTTAAGAGCTTCCTCTCTTACTTTAGTTTCACAACTTTTTTTTACTGGTTTTAATTTTATGAAGAAGCAGGTAGTTAGGGTGTGAAGTCGCAGAATTGATCTCAATTAAAATACAAATTTTAATGTATTTTGCCGACGCTTCGACTTACAATGCATGCCATCTTCAGGACTAGAAAAAAAACAAAAAACATTTTACAGGACGTCTACCCAAGACTCGATTTAGACGTTTCACTTGGAATCCACAAACAAGCCTAAAACGACAAAATAATGCACGTCGTTCACTACTTCAGCATTTACTAGACGAACGTTCAAATCTTCCAATGAATCACTAAAAACATTCATTTGCACTAATCAGACCTAATTGAACATGCGGAGATGAACGTTTTTACAGTATACCATCCAGTATACCATCCGATTCTTCTCTACCCTAATCCGACAATTAAAAAACCTTCGTAAAATCCTCAACGATCCTAATACTAGTCAATTTTATTCTAACCCTTGTTGAACAGAACCAGTACCAAGGACTCCATCTGAACAAACGTCATTCTTAGAGTAAACAGACAACAAAACCCAGAAGCTTTCTATCATTCTCGACTTTCTCAAAATTTACTAGGCAAAGGTTATAAGCTTTTAATTAATTAATTCTGTTCTTGTAACCAATCCTTACAATCCAAAATCCTTAGTAAAATTCTCAATGCTCCAAAATTAAGCTACAAATAAATTTATCAATAAATTTCCTAATGTTCTATATGTTGATAATTTCTCAGTAAACTTCATAACATTTATTTTTTAAATAGTGTTTTATTTAATAAATATTATAATATACTTCTCCCATAAATGTTTAAAGTTGGAGGGCTAATAGTCACGCGAAAGTTGACAAGTGGCAATTTTGCACGCGCACTCCAATTCCAATTTAGGATATTAACTTTTAGTTAAAAAGAAATTCAATTTTTTAGAATGTATTAATTCATAATTTATTAGTTTGTTAAAAACCCGGATAAACAAAAATTAACAATTACATGCCTTTTGTATTTAACTTTTAAAATAATTATATCTATATTAAAAATTTAAAGCGTTAATCCAGGTGAAATAACTTTTTTCAGAATATACGAAAGAAACGTTCTGATTTCATATTTCTAGTTAACTCTGTTCCACCGTTGCTGTTATAGGATTAATCAACATTGTCGATTTTAAATTGAATGGATTCGATATTAGATTGGATTTCCAAGTATATCTGTGCTACACGTTTTCAGTCCAATTATTATTTTCAATATTTAAATATAAAAGGGATACAGTTGCTGAAATTTCATTCCGACGGGCATTACCATGCCTTCCATGTACGTGAAAAATGATTAAACAATAGTAAATATTAAGTCGATAGCTTTATAAATATATTCAAATCAATAAATTAAAGGAATTTCGTTGGATTTTTTGAAATATTTTTTATTTTATTTAATTTTCTTTACTAACCCTAGAGGTAAGAATTATTTAAATTTCGTGTTCAATCCGTGCTCCTATATCCGTCCATTGAATCCAATTGGTTTTTGGTAATTCAAGGACCTTATTGCCTTCTCTTAATCTTGTAGAATTTTTGCCTCTATTGAAGACATTTTAAGCATTTTTCCTAACCAATTAAATCAGCTAATGCCAATAAAATTGAATTTTGTCGTGCCGTTCTTAGTTCAGTTGACACATGTAGGGGGTTCCAATCGATGGGGATGGTAGGACTTGATACAAGAAGAATTGGAAGGATTAGTAGAGCCCTTAAGCTCAAATCCGTATGTCCAAATGGGTCTTGATATTAAATAAATACGTAAGATGGGGTAACTTTGGGACTAGGCGTGTAACTTTGTGACACCGTGTAAATTATAGTTTGCTGGGATTTTTTGTTGGAAACACTGTGTTGGTTTAGTCACAAATTAGTTTTGTGTGGAGCTGTAGTAGTTCAGTTTTCAGTTAAAAAATTATGATTTGCAATCATTTTGTCCCATTACCACACATTTATTGTTCTTACGTGTGCTTAAAACATGTATTGTTGGATAAATTTAGTACAAACTCTTGTGTAAATAATGAACCTATACGTTATTATGTCATAACATTGGTGCAAAGTCATGTTTCTAATGGAATAAATTACTGTCCTAATTTCACCCCAACCAATGGGGTATGATTGGAACAAATTAAAAATTTATATAGTAAATTACTGTTGTTTCTAGACTAATTGTTCTGCCATATTTTGTAAGGGGAAGACTGCCCTTACAAATATTTTTTTTTAGCATTTTAACTTTTAAAAAAGACTAGAAACTGACCGTCGTTTCAGACTACTTCAACATTCACTAGACAAACGTTCAAAGCTCCCAATTAATTACAAAAAACTCATATACATGACTGTGATTAGACCTATTTGGACGTACGAAGTTGAGCTTTGTGGCTACACTAAACCATCCAATTCATCTCGTATTCAATCCTTGCAATCCAAAATCCTTCGAAAAATCCTCAATGCTCCTTACTTTGTTACCAATAAACTTATCCATAAAGATCTTGATGTTCCATATGTTGCTGATTTAGCCCACGCCAGATACCTATCCTTTCATAGTAAGCTCCATAACCACTCAAATCCGTTAGTTTCCTAACGAAACGAAACGAAGTTGGCCTAGAGACTAGTGTAAAAGTTTTAATAAAGTGCTACTGATGAGTAGTTCTTTCCAAGTTTTAACATGTTATTATAATCGTTGTAAATACATTTACTTGATGTATATACTTTGTACAATTGTAAATTTGAATAAATGTTTATATTAAAAAAAAAATAAAAATAAAAATAAAGATAGAATCAGCTAAAAACTTTGAAAAGTGTCCCAAAGTTACCCCGTTCTATCGGTAAGTCTTTTGTAATTTATTAGCAGCTTTGAAAGCTTCTTTATTAAATGTAAGGGTAGTCTGAAACGATGAGGAGTGTCTTGTCTTTTAAGTCTGGTATGCGTATATATTTTTACAATTTATTAAACAAATTAATACATATTATTCTGGCGTAATAGATTTCAGTTTATTTGTACGTTGAAATGAGTATCACATGTGTACGCGGTGGGTGGCTGCCCCGACAGCACTAAATTATGCCTCCTAAGCTCACTGTCACACTAATGCTCCTCTTAAAGCTGTGTGCGCTTCGGCTTTCTGGGACTCAGCCACCGTGTTTTCATTAGTATGTTATCCTCCCACTGATGCTTTGGCTTTAATCTTCTTATGATTATTATTCAACAACTACTAACGAGCCCTGATTTTCAACATCCGTGACGTCTAAGCCTAGTCTCTCTACTTTAGTTATTCGTCATGCTCAGGAAGGAATTATTTTAATCTGTTCACATTTTTATTTATTTACTTTTTAAATTTTATACTGGTCAACAAAATTAAACTTTTTATTTTTTTAATAGTTTTTTTTTAATACGCTTTTATTAACTCCACCTGTATGTAAACGAAATCTTTCATCGTAATTTTCACTAATTTCCAGCTATTAGATTAACCTAAAAATTTGTACACGTTTCAAGAACCAATGACAATACAATAATTGCACAACTTTGTTCAAATATTCTCACTTAGTCTAGTTAAATTACCCCCCCCCCCCCCCCCTAAAATGGTTGTCTGCCTTGCAAAAGGTGTAGTGGTAAGTTTTATGTTTTTATATGGTCCAGATGGGCTCTGAGAATAAAATATCAAAAATAAAACCTAATTTAATAACGAGAAAATGTTTGGGGAGAAAAAAAATCCCAAACTTTTTGAACTTTTTTCAAATTTTTGAAAAAAAAAAAACATATAGAAAAATGCTTTCAATCGAAAAAATGTTATATTTACAAAACTAAAGGTCGTTGAATTTTGCGTCTAAAGACATCACTTAAGCTGAATTTGATTTAGGCGTATAGCTACAATCGATTTTCAAACATTCTTCACACTTTCAAAAAAAGTTATTTTTACTCATGTTTAAAAGTCCATAACACAGAAATAGTTAATCCAATCAAAAAATGTTATATAATAAAAGTTGTAGATCATTAAATTTTGTGGAAGATAGGATTTTTAATGTAAAAATTTGCCGATTCTTATTCTGAGATATGTCAGAAAAACAAAAATTGTTGGTTGGTTTTGGATGAACTGTGTTAAAATGGCAAACCAACCACGAACAGGGAAATTAGCTCTGAACCTTGAAAAAATTAAAAGGTCTGACTGCTTCAAATTATTCACCACACATAGCATTTTAGTTAGGTTTGCTATAAAGCGTGCTTTTATGTATAATAAACATTACATAATCGATGAACCGAACTGATCGGAATTTGTTGTTTAGACTTGGTTTGAGTGGTCAAAAGAATATATATCTTCGTTGCGCTTACATTATTATGAATGGGAAGTGAAATATATATATATATATATATATATATATATATATATATATATATATATATATATTTTTTTTTTTTATAAAGCTAAAAAATACAAAAAAAAAATCTGAGCGTCGTAGACAAAATTATGGTTATATTTGTTATTACCGTAGCAAAATACTCATGCGCCAGCCACTTTTATTTAAAACAGTTGTCAGTATTTAAAAGGGGAAATAGATTTCTTTGTTGTCTGATCTTTCATTCACTAACTTCACTTCTATGTGTGTGGTAAGACTTACTGAGAAAGAGGTGCGTCATACCCCGAGTACATATTCCAAAGGCGAGCATCTGCATGTCCAGACCGCTGTATAGTTATTGTTCAATTATACGCTGCTTACATTTGAATTCAAGTTGTTTCCAAAGGAAATGCTAATTTTATAAATATTTGTTTTTGTGAATAAATTGCCTGAGTAGAAGCAACGCATAAGATTTTGAATACAATTTCAGATTCATTGATTTACACATTAGCGTGTATTTTGGAGAAACTGTATATCATTCATTCGGGGCACTGCTGTTGTGTTTTCGCATTTCCGAGAATTATTTTTATTTTGAGGATTGCCTTTTGTGATGTTTAACGGTTTCATGATAAGCGTGTATAAGTTATTGGGTAAAGTTGAAATTCGGATTCAGTGGCCTAATGATATTAACATTAATTGTAAAAAAAAAAGTATACATTCTTTATATATTTATGTATTGGGTATGACAAAGAGTTATTAGCAGCCTTAAAGCAATAATTACAAAAAAAAAAAAAAATTACAGTCTAGATAACCCGACACATATGGGACCATATGAGTGCCGGATTTCCAAAAATGGCGAATTACTTGTGGTATTTTCATCAAATATTTAAAATATATTCTAAAGAAAAATCTATTCATGCATACCTAATTTAAGGCAAACGACATGAAAGTTAGACGATCGTGATGATAATTTTCAGGAACCGAATCTTCATTCCTTTGAAATAAAGTTTTGTTTGGTAGGTTGAGGTAGTAGTTTTTCTCTTCAGAGTTGTAGACTTGTTTTGGACTCAACTCGAATTTTCGACAGAATAACGTAATTAAAAATCTTTTATGAGTAATACAGCTGACTTCTTTGAATTAATGAAAATTTCCTTCCATTTCTTTTAGATATTTTTTCTTTTATAATATATTTATATTGTAATGTTTTTTTTTTTTTAATTATTAAAAGTAAAAGTTTTAATTAATATAAAGTTAATTTGTTTTCTAATTAGTAGTTAATTAATTGTTCCTATTTGGGAGTCATAATGTAATGTTCTTTTTATTTTAGTTAAAGTTCTAATTTTAGTTAATATAAAGTTATCTTTTTTTTTGTTTAAATAAACTTTGAGGGAATATCAAGGGTTGAGCTTTTCAAAGATAAAGATTCTGACTCAAGAATATATTTTATAAACAAACAAGTAAACATATTTTACACCAGATTCTATATAACATTTGACATATTAGTAATTAAGATACCTTCCATCTTCGAATTGATTGTAGATCTTCATAATCCACATTGTTCCTCAATTTATCCTTCTTTTTTCAAATTTCCTTCTAACCTTCCTTCATCAGTCTATTTAAACACTCATCACATTAAGACTGTTAAAATAGTTTATTAATGCTTCACACATGTGACTAACGACTTACTTAATAAGGAGAGATGTCGACACCTCGATATCCCAGCGAGAAGAAGAGAGAGAGAGGAGAGCGCGTCTCTCCTCGAGAAGAAGTACGCGTCCCCAAGCGAAAAAACCGTTACGGACAAATCTTCACGGCCTTCATATTTACTACGTCTTAAGGACTTATCACTTAAAATAAAATATAGAATTTAATTTATACATTACAAAAACATTTAGAAATCCTAATCATTATTTAACATACCTTAATTCAAATTGACAAACAAAACTACGTAACAATTAGATCGGCGGCGAACTCTCGCTAGCGCCGAATTCAAACTAAAATCCTTTTACATACAATTTATCACTACAATACGAAATATCACTACAATATATATATATATATATATATATATATATATATATATATATATATATTTTATTTGTGTTTAAGCTCAGATTAAACAGAATTGTTTAGTATCAATTACAGAATCGTTTAAACCAAAGTATACAATTACGGATTGAAATAATGTGAAATAGTATTTCACTTTGGTTCACTTTAGTTATGAAAAACAAAAGAATAGGGAATTTGTTTCAATTGTAAATAATTATTTGTAAATTAATAAGAGATTATTTTAAAGTAGATTTAATTGTTTTCATATTTTATACATTTGGAATATGATTTATAATTTTAAGTTTTTTAAAATAGTATTTTGTTTAATTTTTTTTTAATGTTTAAGTTAGTTATAACCAACTATATAAATATAAAATCGTCGTCAATTGTTAAAAACAATAGCCCCAAACACTTGTTTTTGTGACGTCATACCCAGTCCGGTTCCAGATCTCATTTAGAATATACCTTGGTAATGGAACGCTGACATTTATAGTGGATTTCAATTGATGAAGACATCATACCGCTTATTTAGTATATTGATGTCGAGTTGAAGAGACATTCTAAATTTAACCTGTATTTAAAGCCACAGAGCTTAACTGAAAAATTGGATACCCTGTCGATCAAGAATTCATCTTATAAAGAATTCTGTGCTGATACCCGTAGGATATTTTTTTTAGCAGAATAGTGTAATTAAAAATCGTTTAACACAGCTGACTTGTATGATTTAATTAAAGTTGCCTTCCATATATTTTTATTTTTTGTAGGGTAACTGTTTTTTAATGGGTGTCTGTTCAAGCTCGGATTAAACAGAATCGTTTAGTTCGATGATTAAAAAAAATCCTTTGATTTTATTATTTTATTTATTTTTTTTAAATATTGGTGTCAATAGATCTATGGTTTACTTTTTTGAGTGTAAGCAGTACTTATGCATGAGGCTTCGACTTTCAAAATGGTATAAGTGCAAATAGTAAAACGTTTCAACAGATGTAAAAAATGGTCTAACTAGTTAATGATTCAACATAAAAAAAATACTTTACAGACAACAATACAAATAATTTCCTTCTCATTCATTAGTATAAATGAATTATAAAAAAAAAAAAAAAAATTACTATGTGAAAACCTATAAACCACAATGTATTCATCCTCTTTAAAGGGATTAGGAAAATCACAAACAAGAACAAAGCTAGAATGAAAATATTTGTGAACGGATTTTAATATTTAAAAATTAAAAATGATAATTTAAGGTAATAATAATAATTTGGGTGGGTGAAGGGTTGTCAAATTTGAAAAAAAATATATATATAAAATCTAGTTCTTTGGATGCAGAATTTATGTCCAAAAGTGTTAGGTAGCAATATTTGTATATTTTAAAACAACTACAAAAAGAGATTTGATGAAGATGAAGGATCTACGTAACATTTTCCTGCTAAACGAAAATAAAAAAAAAAATAAAAAAACTTTACACATAAACGATTTTCAACATAATAGGACAGTACGATTTCAAGACCAGAAGGCACTACAACAACATCGTCAAAATAGGATGTCTCTACGTCAGTGAATGCCTATCGATGAACTATAGCCTCGAGGAGCTGGAAGTCCTGGAAAGAAGAATTTTATGGAAGATCATGGCTGCTGTACAGGCTGAAGATGGATGGAAACTGAGAAGCAACTAAGAAGTCTGTCAGAATGTGGAATGAATCTCAGAGAATATGCGGAAGAGGAGATTGACGTTTGTCGGACATTTGTACAGAATGAACGAAAACTAATTAACAAAACAGATATTCAACTACCTCTGCAAGAAGAAGACCACTACAGAGTCCCAAATGTTGGAAAGAGGTACATTTAGGAGTAGAGTGGAACGGTTTTAAGCTGAAGGAAGACTTAAGAGAAACGGACGAACGTGGACAGAAGATCAAAAGAAGCAGCCAGTTAACGCATGGAGGAGCACTAGAGAGGAAACTAAAGGAAATGGAAAAGAATAAGAGGAAATAAAGTTGTAGCGTGATCCTAACTGGTCAATACGCGTGTAAAAAAACAAAAAACTAAACAATTTCGTTTTATTACATAACCGCTTCATCTACCAAGCCCTTCAACTGTTAAAACTATTTGAATTATTTAATCATAGTTTCATAGTTAGCCGTTAAATAAATATATTTTCTTCAACTTCACTTCTGGTTAATAAGGAAAAAAATGAAACCTACATTTTCACCTTATATCACATTATAATGGCATTTAGTACACCTTGAATAAAAAAAATTTTCTAAGCGATAGAGAAGAAAAAATATAGAAAACGATGAGACTGTTTTTGGTTTGTTGACAAATAGTGAATTTAACCTATTCTGAAAGTTGATGGCTCATTACTTTTTAAAAGTCTTATTCTAAGTTATTTATTTATAATTTATAATTTTTTAAAATAAAATTGTAACTAGGCCTTATATGGGAAAGTTTTTGTCACGATTCAAGACCAATATATATTAAATAATTATCATTGTTATTATTACTCTTGCGTACTGTAATATATGGGCTGGAATATCGGTATTAATGAAAGGAGACTTCTAGCGATAGTAGAGACAAGGAAGAACAAATTGATAAGATACTGGCTGGCAACACTAGGCCATTTGTCTTAGTAGGTCCCAGTGAACAATATTTTAGCAGCTTGTACTATCCTTCTTATCTACTCAGTGTAACGGCCGTCTTCAATCTTCAAGCCTCAAGCTTGGCCTCCTGTCGCTGACACCCTAGATCAATTTACAAGCCCTTTTCAATATGTCTTAGCAAATATAAGAAATATGATTTAGCTGATATTAATGGGATGTAAAATAAAAAATGAATAAGGTGTATTTTACAAAAAGCAATTTAATCTCCCATCATTATTTATTTAAAAATCATATAATATAAACATGATTATCTAAAGTTTGCGACGTTTCAGTGTCCAATAATATTTAGATCCATCTGATCAACAAATAAAATCTTTTAACGACTAAAACAGTCTTGTCACTGGTAAGCTAAATATAGTATATATATAGTAAGCTATAAATATAGTAAGCTATAAATAGAGATTTTTCTTTATTTAAGAAAAATGACATGATGCTTGGCATTGTCATGCTTGACATGATGGTGGGAGATTAAACTGCTTTTTGTAAAATACACCTTATAACTAAACTCTCCTTTGTTAGTATATATTGTATAGTATAAAAGATGAATGTTTTTCGGCAAAAAATAATATAGTTACTCTTTGATTTAACAAAATTAATATCCAAAATATCATACGTACAGTAGTAGTGTACTGCTATTTCTCACTTTTAAATCAGTTACCTGATCCCATGCAGATACCAGTATTTGGAATGGCAGTCAAAAGATTCCTGAATCATCTAAAACAAGAGTTGTTGCTATTTCTTTAAATTTATTAAAAGACTAAATCGACAAGACAATGCCCGTCGTTACAGACTACTTCAACATTTACTAGACAAACATTCAAAGCACCCAAATAATTACAAAAAGCTCATATACATGACAATGATTAGACCTATTTGGACGTTCAGAGTTGAGCTTTGGGGCTCCACTAAACCATCCAATTCATCTCGTATCCAATCCTTTCAATCCAAAATCCTTCGAAAAATCCTCAATGCTCCTTACTTTGTCGCCAATAAACTTATCCATAAAGATATTAATGTTCCATATTTTGCTGATTTAGCCCACACCAGATACCTATCCTTTCATAGTAAGCTCAATAACCAATCAAACCCGTTAGTGAGTAAAGTTGCTTCCCACTCCATTCCTGATAATCCTTCGAGGCGTCTGAAACGAAGATTTATTTTTAATAAAGTGCTACCGATGAGTAGTTCTTTTCAAGTTTTGACATGTTATTGTAATCGTTGTCAATACATTTACTTGATGTATATATATATTGTACAGTTGTAAATTTCAATAAATGTATATAAAAAAATAAAAAAATTTATTAATTTTTTTTTCTGTTTTAAGACGTGGGATATGGATCAAAACAATTAAAAATCAGATAAAATAAAGCCCGAACTTCATGGTGGGTGAGAAAGTAGTTCGATACCATTACGATTTTTAAGATTTTATTGGTCTGATAGGAAGTATATGGCCGTGAATTAATTGCCTTTTTGAAACAGAACTCCATTGCGGTTTACTAAAGCTGGATTAAGTTTAATTAATAATTCTAATTCTAATTTAATTTAAATTATAATTTTTTAAATAATAATAATTTAATTAATAAAGTTATGGATTAATTTATACCAGTATTACCAATATTCTGGAAGGTGGTAGAGTAATCTACTTTCCTAATATCTTTATGAAAATGGATGCCTAGGAATATCGCTGGGCGTCGTTCTTCTTCATGCTTGACCTGTTACTTTTTATCTTTTCTATGTTATGCTGCTTATTGCCGATCTGTGTTTTTGAAAAGTTAGTATGAATAAATAAAGTTATAAAAAATATATATTCTGGAAAAAACATCATTAAAATTTCTTCTTCTATGTACTTAGAAATTTATTTATTTATATGCGGTCTACTTAAAAACTTCTGATATATTATTGCCCTAAAAGATATTTCTCTCGCTAACTGAGTGGTGGTGAGACTTGAATAACGACGGCCGCATTTGTTGAAACTTTTGAAGCCATTAAGGTGCGGGTTGGTGCCTCGACTGGGGAGATCGTTAGCTCCTTTTTGGCTCCTGCGGTCCTGAGTCCTGAATAAGTTAGCCTCTCCCACATTACATATCCACCCGGCTCAGAGGTAGGTAGGAGCCTCATGCATAGACATAGACATATCACATATACATGGCGGTTCTCGAACAGTCTCCTCTGTCCCTAGCTAGTTATATTGGCTTCAATTAGTGCACAGTTTGGTAATTGTTTACCCTCGAGGTAACAGGGGTTTGACCTGTATTCAAGCTAGTATTTTGTCTAAAAATAACCAAATCTATTAATACGATTTACTGTTATCAATTATGGTGTTACTAGTCATTAACGGCATATTTTAATATTGAGAATAAATAATATATTGCTTAAATATATTATTCCACAACTAATGTCCTGGAATCAATCATCTGATTTAATCATGAATACTTCCTTAAGGTGTCAATAACTGTCTGGGTTACCCTATTCTATTCCGGAACAATGCAAGAAAATTCCAAAAGTCAAACTTGTACCGAGTAATGAACCCAAACCTTTTTAAACCATTTATTTCCATTCCACTGAAGCGTTGTGATTCGATTTTTGTGAATCGAACTTTATCAAGTTGTAAGATAAATTCGTCCACAGCAAATGGAGTAAAGAGGATTAGGAAAATCTAATAAACCTTGTCCGATGTATCCACGTGTTCAGGCCCCCTTTTGATTCTATTTCCTCCAGACTCCGTTCTGAAAAAAATGATTTTTTAGCGTAGCAGTAAATTTACTTTGTACATTTTCCAGAAAGATATATGATTTATTGAGACAATAAACAATAAACATCTATCCAATTAAAGACAACAATATAATTTATAATTAAGTTATAGTTCTATAATAATACCTATTATAGAAAATACTACCTAATACTAGACAAACAAATAACATCGATGCAATATACCTCGTCAAAGCAGGTAAAGCCTTTATTCTTGAGGTGCCTTATCAATTCATTCCTGACCCTTTGGTGGCGGCGTGTGATCAGGAGAGAGTTGTTGGGACATTTTCCCAGCACATGGGCTGGTGTTTCGGACTCTTTGCCGCACTTGCGACAAAGGGACCCAACCTCTCCTATCTGTCCGCTGGCACCTGGGACTCCACGCAGGGGTACATAATTGATGTTGAGTTTTAGGGCGTTGGTCCATTCAGACCCCGAAAGTATTCGTTTTTCACAAATATATCTGTTAGCTCTCGGCGTCTCCTTAAAATGAGGTACACCAACGCCCTGCCACCTGCGATTGGCCCATTCCTCAAAAGCGCCCTCTCTCAGCGACCGTCGTAGAGCTCTGGCTGTTAAATAAATATGGGATGCATAAGTCTAGATGGTAACAAGTAACCATGAGGGTCACCTGTGGTGTAGAGGTTAGCATAGCAACCTACTAAACCCAAGATCGCGGGTTCGCAGCCCGGCAGATGACCTTAGGATTTTTAAAATAAAAAATCCTTAGCTATGCCGTCCTTCGGAGGGACGTAAAATGGGGGTCCCGAGCCTGTGCCGATTCTCTTAAAGATCCCTATCCTAATTATCATAGGCAAATTTAGGACTCCCACCGTAGCATCGTCCGATTAGCCATAGCAGCATAAAGTGACGTTAAACGAAATAAACAAACAAACAAGTAACCATGAATGTTTAATCATGATTGATGGATTATTGGCCGATTCTCTTAATCAAGCAAATTTAGGTTTGGCGATGAGAAAACTGCCAAACGTTTATCCTCAACGGATCGTATTGTTTTTTTGGATGCTGAATTCTAATCTGAAGTTTACGATTACAGTACGACAAACGTGTTTTCGCGGAGAAGTATAATAATAATAATAATAATAATGCTTTATTGACATATATACAATTACAAATCATTTAGTATACATGTGCCGGTCTAAAGTCCTCTACATGATTAACATAGTTTTATAGTTTAGTTTATAAGTTTTACACTTTAAAATTTATCGGTGAACAGTGGGAAAAATAAGAAAAAACCCACTTAAAAAAAAAAAAAAAAAGAAAAAGAAAAGGAAGAAACAATAATTACATAGTATAAAATAAAATAAGAATTAAGTATAATCAATAATTAAATACAAACAATAATAATAAATATAAACAATCAATATATAATAACCAGCATACATTAGTGGTGACCATATGTATACATATCAGTTGAGTAATATATAGGGAGGTTTATGTTAAGAGTACATGTTTGGTTCTTTTGTACGTGTATCTTTTGAGGGAATTTTGATCATTACCAATGTCTTTTACTAGTGAATTTTCTGAATTATTTTTTTTTTTGCAAAGTATGCTTTGGTTTGTTCGAAGACGTGCTGTTTTAAAGGGAGTAAGTTTAGGTCGTGGAGCATGGTTGATATTTTAGTATAGCGAGGATAATCATTGATGATCCTCATGCAAATATTTTGAACCCTTTCCAATTTATTATAGTTAGTAAAGCAAGTTGAGCTCCACACCGGAGAAGCATATGTGATTTGTGCTCGGATTACTGTTTTGTATAGAATGAGATTATTTTTAGGGCTCAATTTCGATTTTTTATTGTAATCGTAGGGGAACATTTTGAATAGAAGTTTTTTAGCTTTATCTGTTTTGTTGTTAATATGTTCAGTGT
The DNA here is from genome assembly GCA_003667255.2 of Euschistus heros. Taxonomy (NCBI): domain Eukaryota; kingdom Metazoa; phylum Arthropoda; class Insecta; order Hemiptera; family Pentatomidae; genus Euschistus; species Euschistus heros. Next base: position 2,106,898 of record RCWM02000110.1, read on the forward strand.
ATGTTAATGATTTGCCCAGTGTTAAACCTAAGTATTTTATTGATTTAGACCAAGGGATTTCTTCTGCGTTTAAATTGAAATGCTGGTCTATGAGCTGTCTACGTTTTTTGAAGATGATTGCCTCTCGCGCATATGTGATAATTGTATTTGTTTTTCGTTGGGGTTGTGTTGATGTTTTAGGCTGGTTTTGAAGCGATCGTCTTTTATCACGAGTGCTCATTTATTCATTGTTAATCCTAATTTGATTGCTTTTGTTTGTTGGGGATTAATGTTCTGGTGCACTGAGAACTTCGCTCAAACGTCCTCGGCTTTCCTGGTCCTTAATTAGTAATTATTAAATTAATTTAATTAATTACCTTAGTGATGAATAGGTTTGTTATTCCTAAACATATGGGAAGACATATGTTGTATCGCAAAGTGCTTGCGGAGATGAAGTGATAGACGTAAATAATTACGACCCAATTCTATTTTTATATTCATAATTATTATTACAGGCTGAACCTGTTGCTGTAAATCTGATTTTGACGAACATTAATCTTATGATAATTTATTACCGTAGCTAAGCGGAAGAGGTTGTTTTTTATGCTAAACAGTTTTGTTCAGATGAGCTGTAATCTTTAGGGCATTACAAGGGCTTCTTATCTTTACAAGGCACCGCGCCAGGCTCGGCTATGTAAGGCGATAGCGGGCTTCTGTAATGTTTGTAAAATTATCATGGACCTTCATCAACACTAACTTTACATTCATATGCAACTATATGCAACACACATGTATTCGGTGCATGTACTGAACTTTAATTTAGAAAAATATCTGGATGTTATGTTTGTTATGTATAAATATGTGATTAATTATCAGGACAAAAATAACATCATACAACGGAATGATCTAAAGATAGGAAAACAAGGCTGTTAAAGGTGATGTAAGAGCAAAAATTAATTTTGTTCAAAAACAATGCATTTGGTCGAGTTATTTAAAGATACAGCCGAGGAAAATAATATGGAAAGTTACTGCTTATACGTTTGAAACGGCATGGTATCCCATTGAGACTCTTGAAAGTTAATATATTCTCCATGCTGGATTATTTTAGAAATAATATGGTTTTTGGCTGAGGTCTATACTTTTTTGCTGTAACATTTTTTCACATTCAAAAATGTAACATTTGACACGCTCTAACTCTGTTGGTGTTGCTCTGATCGGAAATTTTATAGAAAATATTTTTGTCATAAAACATTTGTTCCTAGGACCTACCGTTAAGGATCTGTATTGGTTTGATTGAAAAAAGTCAAGTTTTGCCTGATTTTTTTTTTAGTTTTTGGTTTGTTGAGGCTCCACTAAACCATCCAATTCATCTCGTATCCAATCCTTACAATCCAAAATCCTTCGAAAAATCCTCAATGCACCTTACTTTTTCACCAATAAACTTATCGATAAAGATCTTAATGTTCCATATGTTGCTGATATAGCCCAAAACCAGATATCTATCCTTTCATAGTCAGCTCCATAACCACTCCAATCCATTAGTTTCTCAACTTGCTTCCCACTCCATTCCTGATAAACCTCCGAGGCGTCTGAAAAGAAGATGACCCAGAGACCTTCAAGTTTAGAATTTTTATTAAAGTGCTACTGATGAGTAGTTCTTTTCAAGTTTTGTCACGTCATTGCAATAGTTAACAGCACATTTACTTGATGTATATATTTTGTACAGTTGTAAATGTCAATAAATTGTTATTTAAAAAAAAAAAAAAAAAAAATGTTGGGTTTTTTTAATTCTAAACGATCTAGCTCTGTTTGTGTAGCTCGGATCGAAAATTTGATGACAGTTTCCTCATCAGAAGAGGTAGATTATATAAAGACATATCCATGATTCACTGTTGTTTTTTTTTCGAATCAGGAAAAAACTAGTTTTTTTTTCCACAATTTATTTTCCCCAGTGCTCACTTAATAGGAATATACTATTTAGAGTGAGAATCGTTGAAAAAAAAATTTAAAAAAATATCCCATAATAGGTAAAGAATAATTATTCATATTTTAAATTTATTTATAACTTCTTGTCCAACAGTATCCTTCAATGATATTCCACTAATCCCTGTCGAACAGATCCGCTGCCTAGGACACCACTTGGACAAACGTCTTACTTGGAATCCACATACAAGACTAAAGCGACAAGAAACAACTTATCAACAATTTACAACGACAATTTATCTCGTATCCAATCCTTACAATCCAAAATACTTCGAAAAATATCTTACTTTGTCACCAATAAGCTTATCTATACCTTAATGTTCCATAAGTTGTTGAGTTAGCCCAAATCAGATACCTATCCTTTCATAGTAAGCTACATAACCGCTCAAATCCATTAGTTTCTCAACTTGCTTCCCACTCCATTCCCGATAATCTTCCGTGGCGTCTGAAAAGAAGATGATCTAGAGATCTTCTAGTGTAGAATTTTATTGAAGTGCTACTGATCAGTAGTTCTTTTCAGCTTTTTACATGTCATTGTAATCGATATCAGCTCATTTACTTGATTTACATATTTGTATAGTTGTTAATTTCAATAAATGGATATATATATATATATATATATATATATATATATATATATATATATATATATATATATATATATATATATATATATAATATAAATGGATATATAAATTATATATTTATATTTTTTTACTTATTTTTATTGTACATATTATATAAATTAATTCATTGCCATCCAAATTAATCATGGGTTGACATGCGTAGAGGCATGTTCAATTCAATAAAAAAAATTAGATAAATCGTAGGTCAACATGTTGTTTAACACATTATTTCTTTATAATTATAGTAACCAAAGAGAAGCTTTGGTAACAACGAAGTTCGAGCGGCTGTCGTGAAGAAGGGGATAAGTCCAATCACCTTGAAAACGAGTGAACTCTGAACCTTCAAATCAGGATTTATAATATCTGAGTTGTGAAAAATCGGATAAATAGTGCTTCTTAATAAGTTCTAAATGTATCTAATTTGTGACAAACTATATTTTAGAAGGTTTTATTTTTTTAATGTGGAAGTAAAGACGGTATACGTAGTTGAGGTGTGCAGTCATATTAACACAATTAAAATATTTAATTTTATGGGAAATAAATACATTAACATTTTCATTGTGTTAGCATGACTGCACTCCCCAACTAACAAAATCAATTGGTTTATAAAAACTAAACAATTTTACCAATTATCTACAATAATGTCTCTTAATCAATAGTCAAACTACTAGAAATAAACTACTTTTTTTTATCAATTAGCTCAAATCCTATTTATATTAATGTAAAAACAGTACACTCATATTTATTGAAAAAAAAAAACAACCTATTTTGTAGTTGGAAATAGCCTTACTGTCGTTGGCAGACTCGCTTTCATGTCTTGACCACTCTCCCTAGCTAAGGGAATAATCCGGGGAAAAATTCATCTCGGAATTTCCACTTCTCTTTTCCTACTTTATATTTAGATAGGATGCGACCCCTCCCTCGTTACGACTGGGGTGGAAAGTGGCTGATGACAGGTGGTTATAAAGAATACTGGATAAAAAATTACCCCCTCCCCAAGTCGAGCACTGATAAGCGGTTTAGTGTTTATTTCTCTTGGGGTATAATGTCCTTTTATAGCATTGTTTTCTTTTTAGTACTTATTCAATCGAGGAAATAGGGTTTAAACATGGCCATTTTTTAGTTTTAGCTCACTTTTTTTTTTTTTTTTTTTTTTTTTTTTTTTTTTTTTTTCTCATTATTCTTTATTTGATAAAAATACCCATTCGTGAAATTCGGAAAAAAAAGTACTTATTCAAAAGTGGATAATAAATATTTATATTTATGGGGACCAGCAATATTTATATATATATATATATATATATATATTTTTTTTTTTTTAAGTTGCGAAATATTATGTTGAAGAATAGTAGATTTATCTTAAATAGAAAGCCTACTTTCTATTCGGAAAAACGTAACAGATGTGTTCAGAAATTATTTATTTAATTTTTTTATCGATTTGTTCAAAATTTATAGCTTCAATATATTCCAAATTGTATCAATCGAATCAGTTACTCTATTACATGTTGCCCTTGAGTAAGGCTGATTGTAAAATTCATCTAATAAAAGCTGTTTTTTTTCTTTAAAAAAAATAAAAATAAAAAAATAATTATATATATATATATATATATATATATATATATATATATATATATATATATATATATATATATATATATATATATATATATATTATATATATATATATTATATTAATTTATCATTCCTTATTAATATTATTTTGAATTCGTAAAATTACATTGTCCTTCAGCTACACGCTTTTATTGCTTATTAAAAAAATATCGGAGACCATTTTACATATAAAATTTAATTTTTTTTTTTTATTTTTTTTTTTTTTTTTTTTTTTTTTTTTTTTTTTTTTTTTTTTTTTTTTTTTTTTTTTTTATTTTTTTTTTTAGACATTATTATTTTGATTTTAATGAAAAATTTGTGTTCCGTTTTCTATTTTATTTACATATTTCAATATTATTAAATAATATAAGTTTTTTTTCTTCTCCATAAGGTGTTGAACATTGTATACCGAAATATTGTTAGTAACTTTATTAACTAGATAGTTTGAGGTACTTTGTTTATTTTTTTATTTTCTTATTATTATTTTATTTTATTTTTTTTATCCATTTCCTGTATTTATTTGTTATTGTATATTAGATTATAATACTTTCTCAATAAAATAAAAAAAATAAAAAAAATTAACTAAATATTACAGTTTTAGTATCGTTCTTTAGCACTTTTTCGATTTAATATTTATATGAGTATCTTACCTAGAAATTTAATGAAAAAATCATTTAAACAGAATCGAACCTGGATCTATCATTATAAAGGAGTGGTGCTTCTCTATTTCACTAAAATTTTAATAATTATTTTAAATTCTCTGTTACTTTTTATTAATATTTTTATATTTTACTTTATTATTATTATATGTTATTTAAAAAAAAATAAAAATATTACTTCATTTTACTGCTCTGAAGGCCCTTGGCTGTACATATTTTTTTATTCTTAAGAGGCTTAAGGTCTCAGAATAAATTAAGAAATTTTATTGTTATTATTATTTAAGTCTCATAAGTTGGTGAGTTTAAAAAGTAATAATAATCTATATGTACACATATTTTTCCTATGTTTGCTTTTAAAATTTTTTTATTTTTATGCTTTAGATTTTCCGCCACTCGAGACTACTTTAAGATCGGGTCTACGTCTTCTAAAAGCTGATATAGAACATCAAGGTATGTTTATCTTATATTTATTTATAATTATTTTATTTATTTCGTTTTTTTTACTAGTTGTGCTTTTCTATCGCTTTTACCTGATCTGCTCAGTTTGTATTTTACATTAGCAAGACTTCAATAGAAAGTTTTTTATATTATTCAAGACATGTGAAGTCTTTAACGGTGTAGATAATTTATATTTATATTGTTAGTGAAATAGATCAGTTTATCACAAAGGGAAATCGTAATATTTATTTTAAATGATTCTAAGAAGGTAGGATTAATGTTGGGAAATTCAGTCATCTGTTAAGAGTTCCTTGTTTTATACGCATTTAGTTTGGCGTCTTTTATACATACATACATAATATTATTTTTGTTGAATGTCTGTTACTAAATTTTTTTTTTTTTATATACATTTATTGAAATTTACAACTGTACAGCACAAAATATATACATCAAGTAAATGTATTGACAACGATTACAATAACATGTTAAAACTTGGAAAGAACTACTCATCGGTAGCACTTTAATAAAACTTCTACACTGGAAGGTCTCTAGGCCTCTTCGTTTCAGACGCCTCGGAAAATTATCAGGAATGGAGTGGGAAGCAACTTAAGTCACTAACGGATTTGAGTGGTTATTGAGCTTACTATGAAAGGATAGGTATCTGCTTTGGGCTAAATTAGCAACATATGGAACATTAAGATCTTTATGGATAAGTTTATTGGTGACAAAGTAAGGAGCATTGAGGATTTTACGAAGGATTTTGGATTGTAAGGATGGAATACGAGATGGTTTGGAGGAGCCCCAAAGCTCAACTCTGTACGGCCAAATAGGTCACAGTCATGTATATGAGTGTTTTGTAATGAATTGGGAGCTTTGAAAGTTTGTTTTGAAGTAGTCTGAAACGACGGGAAGTTTCTTGTCGTTTTAGTCTTTTACTAAAACTAAAACTTGTATTTAAGTATTATGTAGTTGACTATATTTTATTATATATAATAATAATTTATAGTTCATTTTCTTTACCCTCTGGAAATATATTATATTTCATAATTATAAAAATGTGATATTGAATATGGGGAAGATATAAATTATAATCTATAATTCCATGTCTTTGGTATAGCGCTTGTTAGCGCAGGGAACTGGCTAGTACGATACTAGAGCGATGGGATAAATGAAATATGACTGGCTCGAATTCGGCTGTTCCTAGGGTGGTATTATTTCCTCATGTAATTTATTCTACGTCCCCTTTCCTGGAGGAAGTAATTTCCAATAACAGCTCTAAACTAGAAATCCAGAAGACCATCTTCTTCTTGAAGCCTCTAAATATATTCAGGAATGGATTGTATAGATAGCTGATCGATAAATAATCATTTAAGTGCAAGATATTGAGTTATTTATGAATAGATAGATATCTTATTCGAGCCAAATGAACAACTGTTAGCTATTTATGAATAAGTTTATATCGCTGTTGAGCTGCAAGAGTGGCACAACTGAAAAAAAAAATCATTTTTTAGCTATTTAAAGTTGAATAAGTTTTAGGAAATCGCTGTTGAACTACCTTCAAGAGTGGCACAACTCGTTTTTGCAAAAAAAAAATCATTTTTTGACTTATCTCAAAAAATGATTTTTTTGGATTTATAGTTCGTCACTGCCAAAGTGACTATCGAAAGGCATAACCTATCGATATATCGATAATGACTATCGACTATCACCCAACCCTACTCTTTCCCCGAATCAGATGGCTGGATGATGTGGAGGAGGGCCGGGTTCTTGAAGAACCGTAGTACCAAATTGATGATAATAATAATAATAATCAATTGATGATAATATTAATAAAGTCAACTAAACTTGAAATTATTTTAAATAAAGTTGGAGGACAAAATTCGAGACTAATGCTAAACATTCCCATTCGAAACTAGTTTTCTAATAAAATAATCCCAATAGAAGTAGCAATTAATTCATCTATCCTAATTGTATTGATCCTTCTATACTATCATGCGCACCTCAAGTATAACTTACGTCTTTTGGATCATCGGCTCTCGATATCGATATTTGGAATCGACATATCTATGAAATCGGCATGTTAAATTAAAACAAATAGCTAAGGAACTGGTCGCTCTGCTGAACAGCCTTGAAAATAGTCGACACAACCTCTCAGCGAAGTGGCTTTATCTCTCAGTATTTTCTTTCTTTCAGTTGCTGATTCATTTGCGCATTCGAACGCCACTGACTAATAAAGACATGGCGCTGATTGACGAGCGTTTAGATTTAATGAGATAGTTACTCAATCGACTACAAATCTACGTAATTATCTTTATAACAACTCAATCATCTACATAACTACATAACTAACTCTGCCGTTCGATCCCTCGATGACTAATGGGACTAGGGATTACTCCCTCCGAAATACAAGGCTTGGAAAACTGACAGGAAACCGCAATTGAAGTGATGCCATCACAAGCCATTTTGAGATCCCGCCGGCCTGGTTGTCCATTTTTTTTTTTTTTTTTTTTTTTTTTTTTTTTTTTTATTGTCGGTTCCCATCCCCCGCTGCATTTGCGGTTTCCCGAAGCCAATATCGCAATTGTTTGGGAGGTCGGTTATTTCCATCGCTGATCCAGCGTCCGTTTTGAATGTTTGGGCAAGGTCACAACAGTCATAGCTACTGTTTTAACATCAAAGAATTATATTTGGATATCGTATTTTTTTTTTTTTTTTATTCTGTTCATACATTTACAACTTTAAACAATATATACAATAAGAAAACGTGCTTTAAAATGACTAAAATTGCGAATCAATAACTTTTAAAGAACTACCCATTAATAGTATTTGAATATAACCTACATCAGTAGAAAGTTTTTGGGCCATCTTCTTTTCAGTTATCGGGAATCGAGTGTGAAGTAAGTTGAGAGACTTTAGTCCAGTCAATGAGTGATGGAATGAGGTGTGTAGAGTGAATTAAATATGCGATTATTTTTTACCTCGGGGCTTCGTTAGGAGTAGTTAGACGATAAACATACTGAAAGCCCCCGCCCCTGGAAATAAGACAACGGGGGTGGAAGAGGGGAGAACGTCCCATTTTTGTTTTTTCGTATCTTTAAAACGGTGGAATCTAGAAAAATATGTTTCAAATAAAAATTAAAGTTAATTAAATTTCCAATTAAATTATTTGTATACCAATGGTTTTCGAGATATATTTTATTGAAAATCAAATCAACTTTTACATCACTTTTGTCAAACATTTGCTTCTAGATCCTTCCATAATCTTTTCTCAGAATAACATTTTTGAGCAATAAATTTACTTAAATTTCACATATAAGTTTCTGGCACTTGAAGCAAATGTTTGACAATAAGTGGGGTAAACATTATTTTTTTTTCCTAAAATTATCTATTTTTAATAAAGTATGTCTCGAAAACCGTTGGAAGTTTGACAAATATGCATATAAACAATTTTATAGGAAATTTAATTAGCTTTAACTTTTATCTAAAACATATTTTTCTAGAGTCCACTATTTTCGAGATATATTTGAAAACTCCCAAAATGGGACCTTCTCCCCTCCCCCACCGTTAGCTCACCCCCAGGGGCAGGGACTTTTAGTATGTTTACCTTCTAGCTATTCCTAACGAAGCTATGAAGTCAAAAATAATCACATATTTCAAGCACTCTACTCCCCTCATTTCAGCACTCATTGGCTGGACTAATGAGAGACAAGTAGATTCGAGTGGGTATGTAGCTTATTACAAAAAGATAGTTTACCTTGTTTGGTTCAAATCTGCATCATCAATACCTAAAGTTCAAAAATTTACCGATATTGAATATCGTTATTTTTTTTATACGACACCCAGCTCTACTTAAAAGGTTTATCATCAGGCAGAGTTTCGTAGTCTTATTTATTTAACTTATCAACTGCTAACCTTAAAAAAGGAGGGATGTCTTCCTGTAATAGATTAGGACCCCACCAAATTTACCTAAACAGGATGGTTATTGCAAAGTATTATATTCATTAAATGGTGAAGTTCTGCCATGGAAATGGTTTTTAAATTCTGAGTCTCTAGCCAAAAACTTCTATTTGTGGCAGGTTGTACAAATTTAGACACATAAAATAATACAATGCGTAAATCTCATGTTTCCATGTAAAGTAAGTAAGAAAATATATATGAAAAATAAATTGTGTATTTATAACTGTTATTTATAGGTAGTAAACACTTTGTTTGTAAACAACCTGATATCTCAAGCTTCTAACAAATTACTGACATCGTTTCATTTGAAACAATGCATTAGATACATCTTATTTATACATATCAATTTGAATGATGAGAAACATTTGTTTGTTAGTTTGTTGGGGCTTGACGTCTTTATGTCAGGACTTCACTCCAACTAGGGCTGGAGGAACGGATTATCTAAGAATAGCACGCGTTAGTGATAAATGTGACTTTTTTAATTGAAACTAATATTGCTCCTAAATGGTAGATCCTAGCGACAAATATTATAGAACTAAAATATTCTACATTAAATTTCTGCTATGGAAACTGCTATTATTGATAAGGGAACTTTCGTCAAATTTTGTTACATTTCTAAGAGTAAAAAAAAAAAAGTTACAAAAAAACTACGAACCCCAAGCCAAGAGATAATTTCATGTTAAAAACAAAACAAAAAAAATGTAATAAAATAAATTTTAAAAATACGAATTAAAAAAAAAAAACAATTCAACAGTACACTTCAAAAATCAAGCAATCTTACTGCAAGACAAATCTCAAATTATTGAATATATGAATTCGCTCTTTAAAAATGAAGAAAAATAATTAAAATTTAAAACTGCTGACGCTCAACCACTAACAAAATTTATACAGGCAGACATTATCACCATTCTATAATAAATTGTTATTTCAAAGGGATTTTTCTTAAGCCAGAATAAAGATTCATTACATGTTCAAATCCGTTTTTAAGCCTGGTTATAATATTAAAAAGATATTCAAGAAAACATTAGTGCATACTTTTCTCTATATTGTTTAGTGAAGTTTTTTTCTTATATAATAAATGGGTTCCACTAAACCATCCAATTCATCTCGTATCCAATCCTTACAATCCAAAATCCTCAATGCTCCTTACTTTGTCACCAATAAACTTATCCATAAAGATCTTAATGTTCCATATGTTGCTGATTTAGCCCAAACCATAACTTCTTGTCCAACAGTATCCTTCAATGATATTCCACTGATCCCTGTCGAACAAATCCGCTGCCTAGGACATCACTTGGACAAACGTCTTACTTAGAATCCACATACAAGACTAAAGAAACAACTTATCAACAATTTACAACGACAATTTATCTCGTATCCAATCCTTACAATCCAAAATCCTTCGAAAAATATCTTACTTTGTCACCAATAAGCTTATCCATAAAGATCTTAATGTTCCATATGTTGCTGATTTAGCCCACACCAGATACCTATCCTTTCATAGTAAGCTCCATAACCACTCAAATCCGTTAGTTTCTCAACTTGCTTCCTACTCCATTCCTAATAATCGTCAGAGGCGTCAGAAACGAAGATGGCCTAGAGACCTTCTAGTGTAGAATTTTTAATAACGCGCTACTGATGAGTAGTTCTTTTCAAGTTTTAACATGCTATTATAATCGTTGTCAATACATTTACTTGATGTATATATTTTGTACAGTTGTAAATTTCAATAAATGTATATATATATATATATATATATATATATATATATAAAAATTTTCTTTGTTTCATATCTGTATTTCAATTCACTTATATATCATACGTTTTGGACAATTAATGCTGTTTGCTAGTTTGTTTCGTGAATAATTATTGTTCGCGCCGATCGGCGCTTTTGTGTTAAGGGGAAATGAGAAAATTGTAAGTTAGTTCAAGTGACGCCCTCTACCGACTTCCCTCATTAACCGGCCCTTTACTTAGTTTTCCTACTGCCAACCAGAGGGCAGTTGACTTTATTAACTCTCGCAAAGTTTAATATGCGGGAGTTCTAATCGCAATCTTAATCCCCTCAGGACCATTCTCGGCCACTCTGTTCCTGCACTCTGCCCTGGATTCACCTACTTTTGTCCAAGACTTCATAGTCTTCCTAGTTTACATGCTCAAGGCTCACATAGCCTTCCGAGAACCTTTTTTATGTTAAAAGTGTTTTCCTTTCGTGCTACAACCAGTAAAATTTTCCTTTTGACTTTAATGAGTGGTGATAGCAGAGGAGGAGAGTTCAATCAAGTTTTACAGGCCACAAGGAGCGTTCGCCTGTCTGTGAGGACTTCAGGGGCCCCGCGAGAACTAGAAGGCGATCGCAACCAGGTGAGTGCGCTTATCTGTAATTTTTGGTTGAATTATTTTCCCGCTAACATCTCCCCAAAGTTGCAGAACCTCGCTTTGATTAAATTCTATACAGTCCATTTTTACTGCGCCGAGGCGAGTTATTCGCACCGGCAATTTTCATTAACATTTTTGGTCCGATCCGGGCCGTATATATTGTACCGCATTGAAGCGAGAATTTTTGCAGTTTTGGGGCGATTTATCGGCCACTCATTTTTCAATTTTATTTATTTTACTGGTTGTTATTTTCAAATTTCCAGAAATCACGAACTTTTGACCACTTTCTGTTCAAAGTACGTGATTGCCAGTTTCTGCCGGTTTTTGACTAACCCTATACTCAGCCATTTTGTCTCCATCAATTTGATCCGCTGGTGGCTGACGTCACCACCTCCCACTTCTCTAGTAAAGTACTCGTTACTGCGTCTCGTAACAGTTCCCGCCATATTGTCTTATTATAACGTCAGTTACAATAACGTAATAATTAGTAAAATCAATTTTGCAACTTTTTCTCCTTTCCTTTTCTCTGCCTCATATATTATAATTTCCTTTTATTGCTGTATTTATTTATTCTCTATTTTTCACAATGCCTTCTGAAGACAAAAACATCATTTTGCAAGCACAACTATTGGCAAAGAGGGAAACGATATTTGCTGATATAACTAGTAGATACGATGAAATTAAGGGTTCCACTTTTTCGGATATTTTTACTGTCCAAGTGCATTACGAGGATTTACCCTCCCTTCAAGTCAAATTTGAGGGGGTGAATGAAAAATTAAGTGACCTTAATGCTCTATTATCCAAACAAAATCATGTGGATACTCAAGCCCCTGCAATTGCTTTCAATAGTCTGTTAACGAAAATTAAATCCAAATATTTACAATTGAAAAAAGAAGAACCTATTGCAACTTCTACAACGGTTGCCACCCCTATTCATTTGACTCAAAGTGCTTTCTCCTTACCACCTATCAATCTACCAACCTTTTCAGGCGACATACAGCAGTGGCCTGAATTTTTTTCGTTGTTCACTGCCCTTGTTCACGACAACCCTTCTCTAACCCCCATACAACGCTTTCATTATTTAAGATCTAGTTTAAGAGAATAATTATTATTTTTTTTAAAGATTTGCTTTGTTTTTTTAGCTCTTGAGTAGATTTTTTTTTTGTAATAGGAATTAATTTCTGAAACTAAATATCGGAATCTAGAATCAATGTATTGCTATCGGTACAGATATCAGGAACCTAAGAATTATAGTACCTACAATATGTGTTGACGTGGATAGGGCAGTAGTTAAATCAATTATTTTCTAAAAGTTCTTTTTTTTCGGTCGTTTTATGTTTTCAGTTAAAATAAAACTGGCTAAGATGTCACATGTAATAGTTTGCTTTAGTCAACAGGAATATATAACTAAATCTATTATGTACTAGTGAAACGAAGACCTAGAAGACTAGATGCTTAAATTAAATTAGAACCAAGGTCACCCCATGCTAACTAGGCGCTTTTAAATGTAGTTTATCTATTTTGTTGAGTTTGAGGCAATATTTTTCCACCTCAGTAAACAGCAGAGGTAAAGAAAACGGCATTAATTGGCTTATAGTTTGTGGAATTATACATAACAAAGATATAAAAATAGAAAAAAACTTTAGATTTGTATAGTATGAACAGTATTTTAAAAAAAAATTGTTCGGAAATGTATGCAGTGTTTTATGATTACTCTAACCACGTTTTATTAAACCAGATATTAAAGTGTTTAAAAAATAAAAAAAAATAGTGTTTACCTCTTCAGATGTAAAGATGTAAAGATGTGTGCGGTTTCGTTTTATGAGTCTAAAAACGGTCCACTCGTACTCAATCCTTACAATCCAAAATTCTGCCAGAAAATTCTTTATGCTCCTTACTTTGTCACCAATAAACTTATCCATAAAGACTTAAATATTCACAATTTATCCTAAACCAGATACCAATCCTTTCATAGTAAACTACACTCCCACACGAATCCATTAGTCTCCCAACTTGCTTCACATTCGATACCTGGTAACCCTCCGAGGCGTCTGAAAAGAAGATGGCCAGAGACCTTCTAATGTAGAACTTTTTTTGAAGAGCTTCAAGTGAGTAGTTCTTCACAAGTGATTTATATGTTATTATAATAATTTCCTCAAAATTACTTGATGTACATTTTATACAGTTGTGAATATCAATAAATAGTTATTACTATTTATAAATTATACTATTTATAACTACTAAAAAAAAACACACACAAAAAAAAAAACGGTTTTGAAGACAAGGTAATTAGGGGATAGACTCCGTCCCTTGATAAAGCTGTTCTGAGAGCTTTTGTCATATGAAACCTCAGAACAGCTGTTCGAGATTTTGCTGAGAATCTCTCAGTTAGCAAAACAACCGTCGCTTAAGGCATCGGAGAGACAGAAAAGCTCAAAACTTGTTTAACTCATGCACACAACTGATTGTCAATATCTCACGAATGACCTCAAATTTTATTAACTCGTTAGCACAAATATATTGCGACCTATAGAAAATATTTTGTATAGACATAAACTTTCATTAATGTCCGGATAACGTTGGAAATAATTTCAAAACTATTTGATATTTGAAAATTGACTAATTCTGCAATGTTTAATAAAATTATTTTTTCATAATGACTCATGCTTTGCCATTGCAGCATTAATGATAAAATGAAAATTATCTTATTGCATACAAGTACATACTAAGTACATACAAAAATTACCTAATACTATTAATTAGAACAGAATATGTAGAAAATTGGGTATTCTTACAATTTATAGTATTCTAAATCTGAAATTGTTTGAGGCCAAAATCGGCTATAGGCCGAAACATTATTTATGTTATGTGAACGCATTTTAAGGAGGTGAAAGACTCCCAGGGAACATATATACCCTAAGAAGTGACTACCTTTAAGTGAGGAAAAAATTTGTTGTTTGAGCTTAGATGCTGACCACATCACATCCTTCTATAATTGGTGGTCTCAAAAATTATACGTCTTAACCAAATACTGAAACCAAGATTCGTCAGTTGGAGTGGTACGTGATTTTTTTTTTGGAATATAACTTTTTTAAATTTAAACTTTTTCATTTTGATAACTTCACATTGCATAAGCGGGCTAAGGGAACTTTCTGTTATTATAGAGATGATATTTTTGTAATAATCAATTATTTTATAATCATAATCTATACCCAACTAAACATGTTATTTTTTTACAATCACTAAGTTTCCTTAAATTTTTATCAAATTTCTGAAAAAAAAAAATGAAACATATACTACTAATTTATGACTGTGGTTAGACCTATTTGGACATACGGAGTTGAGGCTACACTAACCCTTTCGATTCTAAAATCCAAAATTCTTAGTAAAATCCTTAATCCTCGTTATTTTGTCACAAATAAACTTATCCATACACGATCTGAATGTCATGACATTTAGTTAATGTATATATCATTTACAGTTGTAAATGATTGTTTATATTTATTCCTCATTTTATAGTTAACTGTTCTTATTGTTTTCTATTTTAAAAACACTAAAACTGTTTATTATTATTAAATATTTTATATTAGTATCTTATTTCATACTTGTATATTTCATATTAGCCTCTTAGACAGAGACTTAGATTTAACGAGCGCAGACAACTACCCACATAAAGTCAGGTACTTAGCATATCGCAAGACTGTTCATGGCCAGTAAAAGTGTTACTTGGTCGTGGCATACTTTCTTGGCGTTGAGATAAATCTTTTTATTAAAGTCACAGCTGTTAAGTTTGTGAAAATAGCTGAGAGTTTATCTAGTTTTTATTTTAAAGAACTACAATCTCAGCAATTAAATACCAAGGTTATGAATTTTTTTAAAGGATTAATTCCTGTACCTAAAAAGTTAGTGATTCTGTAATAAAATTAAAAATATTGTTTAAAATTTCCTGGGTTGCCCCTTATTAAAAGGTCAGTTTTTGGAAGCAGGTATTAAATAAAAACAGTAACAATCAAAACAAATATATTTAACTTAAAATATTTACTACACTTTTCAACACACTTCTCCCAATGACTGAACAACTTTACAATGCCAGATTTGAAAATGTGTGAGTAATCTGATAAAACAATATCAATTTTTAATGTCTGAATTATTTTTTGACAATCCAAGCTCCAAAAAACTGGTAGTATGTAAGGGATAGATCGATAGAATATGGAGGATTATGTAGGACTTCAAGGAGAACTAACTACGTAAAAATATGAAGGCGTTATCATGCTACATGATTTTCTCTTCATGAGTGTAGGCTGCAGTTTCATCAAATTATGAATCATTTGGTCAATATTTTAGCTGTGCGATGTCAAATTGATAGTTTTCCTCTTTGGTAATATGGAAATGGATGATCCCGGTCATAGGCTACCGTTGAGTAATCATTTTTTAATCTACAGCAGACTATTTTTAATATTTTTAAACAAAGACGAATGTTCTTTTGATTATAAATCCTTTCCCTAAAAGCTTGATTGATATTCCTTACTGCTCAGGCAGCTGGGTAGTCAAATTTAATATCATAAAATAACATTACCCACATGTTCCTATTCCCTCGTTAGAATTTCTTTTTTGCTATATTTAAATCTTTATTCACACCAGTCAATTAAAGTGTTCAACTATCAGTGAATTTTATAAGGTAGTGAATTACTAAAAAAAAAAACAAAAAAACAAGGGACCTACACATGAAAATTTACGGACACACCAAACAGACACATTCGGAAAATTTAAACATTTCAATTCAGTTTTAACAGGTAATAATAGGCTCTCCTTCATGCGTTTCTAACAAATCATTACAGGCAGTTTTTTTTCCGACTGTCAAGAACCACATTCAGAAGAACAATAAACGATTTCATGACGAATTATATGTAAATGTCTGCAGATTGGCAAACAATATAGCAACAACAGAAATTCCTTAAAGTAGCGCGGCGGAAGCTAAAGAGTTGGATGAGAGATCTCCTAGATTAATACTTGAACTAATTGATGGTCAGGACTATGTACCACCGGTTGCTGTCTCCCTTCATTATTATTTTATATTATATTGCATTTATATTACAGGTGTAAATAAAAGTTTTAAGTTAAAAAAAACAAAACAAAAAAAAAAAAAACGCTTCTCAAACTTTAATTCGCACTCGTAAATTTTCAGGCAAGGCGTTTGTTTCTCTGGAACAATTTATAAGTGATTAGGTGTCGTAAACGGCGATATAGGGAACTAATATGTAGAGCTAATCTCAGCTCCATGGATTAGGCTGGCTAATCCTGGAATGACAGCGTCGATGCTGTAAATTGCAGAGGCTTGGAACTCCACGGGATCGGAAATTCATTGACGGTGAGGGGGCGACCTGGACGGGTGCCAACCTGACCCGGTTTTGTATCAACCTCATCTGGCCGGCTTCGACCACAGCCCGGATAGCACCTTGCCGGTCTGTCTCTTAACGCTTATACTTAGGATGATGTAGTGGTATGTCAGCACCAAAGTTCTTCGATTCTCGGGACCTGCATCGATAATAAAAATCGATTATCTATTCTAGAGAGCCATAAATTGCTTTAAAAATAAATTACTATACAGTACAATCTCGATAATCCGGCTCTTCAATAGTAACCTGGCCTTCTCGCAAGAGTTCTTCCCTGAGGCGAGGATTCGGACAATACTCAAGAAGCACTCATCATTTCGTTAGATAAAGTTACCGTGTAATAAGAAGTTAATTATGATGCCCGTGAAATAATGATGTTATGAAAATTAAAAGATAAACCAATAACTATAGCTTTTTAATTTTTTTTTCTAATAGCGTTCATATGTCTTCATCCTCAGCCTACGCTGCTCCCTTCGGTCCTCTGTCAACACTGCTCCTCCAGTTCTTCTCTTCTTCATTTCAAATCCCTCAAAGTGTTGAATTTTGTTCCTTATCAGGTCTCTGTTTGTAACATAATTTAATTTTTTTTTTTTTTTTTTTTTTTTTTGCAATTGGGAATAATTAGAAACCGGCGTCATAAAAAAAGTGTAATTCCCGCAAAAACCAATGATCTGGTTATCTTTTTTATGAATATTGGTAATGTTTGCTTAACAGTTTAAAATATTTTAATCTCTCATGTTTAATCTTTTATTTCTTTTTTTTTTTTATAATGTATTTATTTTTATTTACAACTGTATACACTATATACAATAAGTAAACTTGACGATCTTAATTTCAATGGCATGTCAATGACATATAAAGAACTATTCACTAATAGCACTTTAATAGTTCTACATTAGAAGATCACTTAGCAATATTCTTTTTCGACGCCTCGGATGGTTGTCGGGAATATAATGAAAAGCAAGTTGAGACACTAGTGAATTTGAATGGTTATGAAGTTTGCTATGAATCGATAGGTATTTGGTTTGGTCTAAATCAGCAACATAGGGGACATTGATGTCTTTGTGGACAAGTTTATTCGTGACAATGCTAGGAGCATTATCGGTTTTAAGAAGGATGTTGGATTGGAAGGGTACGTGATGAATTAGATGGTTAAGTGGAGCCTTAGATTTCTATCCCGATGTCCAAATAGATCTAATACTGTCATGTAAATGAGTCTCTTGTAATTAATCGGAAGGTTTAAACGTTTGTCTAGACAATGTTGAATAAGTCGATAACGATGGGCTCTTGTCGTTTTAATCTTGTTAGAATTTTAGATTATAATTCTTGAAATCTATGTAGTAGATGATAAAACACGTGAAGGTGTATATTTCAGCGTCTATACTCGAAAAATAGTAACAATGAATTTTAAAAATTTAATAACAAAGTTAATAACGGTTATTAAAAAATCGTAATAACCTGTTTAGTAACCGTAACTGAAGCGATAAATTCCCTTCCTCTCTGTTATCACCTTCCCGCAATAAAAGTTATAAATACCACGAGAAAATATTTTGCATCGCCCTTTACAAACATTACTAATATCTGGATAATATCCGAGCTACAAAAGAAGTGTAGTTATTAGACGATTACTCGGGGGGAATTAAGGCGGTATATATTAGATAATGCGGATATTAATTAGTTCTTATTGAAGGCATTCATAGAAAAATGCATCCCAAAAGGTCAAAACTAACAAATTTATGGGAAGCGGCTTATTTAACCTATATCG
This sequence comes from Euschistus heros, assembly GCA_003667255.2. NCBI lineage: Eukaryota > Metazoa > Arthropoda > Insecta > Hemiptera > Pentatomidae > Euschistus > Euschistus heros. The sequence goes on from RCWM02000110.1 coordinate 2,125,688, forward strand.
GATTTTACCTAGGTAATAGAATCGTTTTATTCAATAATTATAATGATAATAATTATAATTATAATACACTTGGAACTCGATTAACTCCATCGTGGTTGGAACTAAGATAAGGTAAATTAACCAAATTTAATCGAGACCAAAAAAAAGTAAGAACAAAATTAGAAAATAACACAGAACAAATGACCTAAATATCTAAATGTGTATGTGTATATATGTGCATTCCTACTAAGGTGCAGGGCATGATTATGAGAACAATATAGTCTCGAAACGTCGCCAAAATAGTTGTTTTATTTATTGACTGAACCACAAGAACCTTACTAAACATTTAATAGTAACAGTCAAGAAATTTATCCATATTAACATATCGAGTCAATACTGGAAAATATCTATAGTGGAAGAATGGAATTTTATGAAGATATAAAAACAACCCACGGTCCTGAAGCAATTGCAGTGATGAAGGAACTCCGGGAATCCAACAGAAAACTAGCGTGAAGAACACTAGGACATCCCTACTAAGATGCAGGGCATGACTATGAGAACAATATAGTCTAGATTTTTTTTTTTTTGAAATCTGCAACTTTATTTACAATATAGACATACAATACAACAAGTAAATGCGATGATAATGATAAAAATGACACGTCACTTGTTTTTAAAGCAACTACCCGTTGGTAGCACTTATAAAGGTTCTATATAATGAAGCGCTATATTAGAAGGTCCCGAGGCTATCTTCTTTTCAGGCGCCTCGGATGGTTATCTGGAATGGAATAAATAGCAAGTTGTGATACTAATGGATTTGAATCGTTTTGGAGTTTGCTATGAAAGGATAGATATCATGTTTGAGCTGAGTCAGAGACGTAACGTATATTAAGATCTTTGGGGATAAGTTTGTTTGTGACGAAGTAGGGAACATATATTTAATAACAAAATAATACTTATAATGTATGCAATAATAATTTACGTAAGTAACATTATTATATATGCAAATAGTTTATTGCTTGAAAAAATCAGTAATATTTTTAAAAATCTTTTTTATTGATATTTACAACCATACATTACATATACATCCAGTAAATGTGTGGAAAAATGAATATAACATGACAATAACTTGTAAAGCAACCAACCATTGGTGGCGCTTTAATAAAAGTTCTATAGCATAAGGTCTCGAGGCAGAGGATTTAAGTGATTATGGAGTTTACTATGAAAGGATATGAATCTGGATTAGGTCAAATCAGCAACACATGGAACTTTAAGATCTTTAAGCTAAGTTTATTTGTGACAAAATAAGGTAAATTGAGGTTTTTCCGAAGAATTTTGGATTGTAAGGATCGGGTACAAAAAGAATTAGAAGGTTTAGTTGAGCCCAATTTTCTTCTTTTTTTTCCGTATGATCTCTCCATTATCTAAAATCTCTCAAATGTAATGATGTTGTATCAGTTATGCCTTCGAGATATTGAAGTGCCTTCTCTAACCCAACAAACCTTTCATGAGAAATTGTTAATGTTAATTCGTTTACTAGCATAATGTCCTCCCCATCCTCCAGCCTTCCAGTTGTAATGCTCGTACAAAAATTTCCTGAGGTCTTCTTCGGCAATCGAATGTTTTGAGATAAAAATAAGAACATAATTAAATAAAAACAAATAAAAATAAAAATAGAAGGCTCGGTTGATCGAGTCCTGAGTGTAACTTAAAAAAATGTAAAAATCACCAAAATAGAATTAAAAATCATTTAGTTCTAGATTTTCGTATTTATGTTTACTAAAGTGTTCTATATTACATACTAAAAGTCCTTACCAATGGAGAGCGATTTGGATGGAATATTTTACGATTTTTTAAAAATATTTCGAGAATCTTCAGTCTAACCAAAACATACTTCATAAAAAAGGTTAAAGTACAATTTTTTTTTTTTTTTTTTAAATAATAGAAGTAATGAAAGACTTCAGTGACGTGTTAATGATATTTTTTTTCGCCCTCTCTATAATGCGTGTTCTCATATAACTCCTGTTATATAATTTTTGCAAGTTTCGAGCAAGATTTGAAGCTGTTGAAAATATAACTCAATGAAATTCAGTATTATTGGATTTTGGATTGTAGGGATTGGATATCAAATGATTAAGTGGTTTTGTGGAGCCACGAATCTCAACTCTTTATGTCCAAATATGCCTAATAACTGTCATATAAATGAGTCTTTAGTAAAATTCCGTCATATTAAATTTATTTTAAATTAAATTGAATTTAGTTAAACTTGTAAAACCACTCACTGTTTTAATACTTAGCTGGAAAAAAAATCTAATATATGTATGTTATGTACCTTTTTTTTTTTTTTTTTTTTTTTAATTTAATCAAAAGTTTTTTGTTACAAATGTTGCCAAAAGGTCATTATATACATGTGGAAGGTGACTATCCTTTGTACATGTTATATGAACTTTACATATTTCCTTGTTTTGTTTTTTTTTTGGTGTTTTACCCATTTGAAAAATATTTACAGTAGGAAAAATTGAATATGTTAATATTGGTCTTATAACAGTTTTATACAACATTAATTTGATTTTTGCAGATCTCCCGTTAAGCTTTTTTTCCGCCATCAGATTTCCATAATCCGATAAAAATACAGAGAACTGTTTCATTTTGAATGAAGGCAAAAGCACAGCTGATACCGATTCCTATCAAGTGTGTTGAGGGATCAAATGGGAATAATAATGGCTTGATTTACGTATAAATAGTGAAGTACACTGAGGGCAGTTTTGTACCTGTATAGATACGGTTTTTTTCTTTTTAGGGTTTAATTAATAGCACTTTAATTATTTATAATGCCACTTATTAATTATTAATTTTGTAGACGCTTCAACATTGTTCTGCAGTTTATATATTTTATTATATATATATATATATATATATATATATATATATATATATATATATATAGGATATATATATATATATATATATATATATATATATATATATATATATATATATATATATATATATATATATATATATATATATATATATATATTATATATATATATATATATATATATATATATATATATATATATATAGATGGATTAATCCTAAAGATATTTAAGCAGCAGTCAATAGATAACAGTAATAAGTTACTATATTTATATTTACATGCCGACGTTTCAGCTAACACTTTATTTAAACCTTCTTCTGGGCTATAAAGCAAGACATAATTTTATTTTTTTTTAAATGTACCACTACAAAATTTTTTGAGGATGTATTGTTATCAGGCTAACGTTTGTAAAAGGAGTTTCGGCTGAAATATCGCTAAACCCTAGGTTTTCCCCCAATTATAGTTAACGCACTTTATCGAAGATGGGTATACTTCAGTTGTTCTTCCGATCCCAAAGCTGAACTAAATGAACTAGGAAAAATTCCAGGAGTCAGGAAAAAATATGTGGTAAGGAGCACAGCATTATATATGTTCGTTAGAAATAGAATAGCTTTTTGAGGAAATGTTTTTATTAAATTCTAAAAACCAAAACATTATAATTAGACGATGGTGCAATTTCACATCCAGAGTTAATAAAAAAGATTTCATAACTAACTCAACGGCCATAAAAAACATCGTGTTCAGAAACATGCCATAAGATACTCAAAAACGATTGAAAAGTATTGTGTTGAGAAATCTATTCGTATAAAACTTTTTAAAAATAAGTCTAAATTTTAAAGATAAGTGATCGGTGTGAATTAAAAAAAAAAAAAGATAAAAAATAATGAATTAAAGCTTATGGTATATTTTTAATACATCGTTCTTCTCAACATTTTCCCTGTAATGCTTTAAGCGATATACTGAGACAGTGTCAACTAAAAATAAACATACTCTTCCCTCTCTTATAGACAGTAATCAAGACGAAAGAGTTAGGGAGAAGGCAAGAGAAACAATATTTACTTTGGATCCCCTTTTTGTCTCTGGTTTAGAAAATACAGTCTATACATTTTTTTTTTTTTTTTTTTCAATTTATTTATATACTAGCCATAGAATCCTTCAATTCAGTATTTCCTTTTATTTCATCTATTTATCTAAGTAATACTTTATTTCCTTTTTTTTTTCCAATCAATTGCTTTCCCGATTTTTATAAAAGCTTATCTTTACAGATCACTCATTCCTTCATAAACAATTAGTCATGTTTATTTATTTATCTAGGAAAAATTTTGCAAAAAAAAGAGCTATTAACCTCCCAGTCAAAAGACGTATCCATTGAAAAAAAAAATGATATTATTGGACATTTATTTATTTTTAAATGTATTTGTTCAACTTTGAATATTTTTTTATGTCCAAAATTTGACATATTAGTTGTTGTTTTGTAGTGTACTAGAGATTTTTTATGTCCAAAATTTGACATATTAGTTTTTGCTTTGCAGTGGGCTAGAGATGTTTTATAAAATTCGATATGGAGTCATGGTAATGACCAATTTTACCACTCGTGACTGTAATATAGCCTCTTACTCAGCCTACAATGGGTTTTTACACCAGTGATACAGCTAAAAGAGCAGCGTAGGGATCTCATTGGCCCTGACGTGTTCTTCTATAAGTAGAGGGGACAGCTTGGTTCGGGGATCCTTAGGCCCAATTCACTCAGTAAGGACGTGGTGCGGACGTGGCGCTTTTGTCTCTTCCGACATAAAAACAACATTAATAAAATTTTATATTGGAGTTACATACATATGTATCAACAATTTAATAGGAGTGAAACATTACTGATTTACTTTGGGGGGAGTGAATCGGACATAAAAAAACTCGACTGATTTTCCCGAAAAACCCGCCACTCCCCCAAAAAAAAATTAAATTGGTAATGTTTCGCCCCTATTAAATTGTTGGTGTATATGTATGTAACTCCAATATCAAATTTCATCAAAGTTGTTTTTATGTCCGACTCACTCTCACTCCCCCCCCCCAAAAAAAAAAAAAAAAATTAAATCAGTGATGTTTCACCCCTATTAATTGTTGGTATATATGTATGTAACTCCAATATCAAATTTTCTTAATGTTGTTTTTATGTCCGATTCACCCCTTACCCAAAAAAAGAAAGCTAACTAAAAAAGAAAAAGAAACTCGAGGCGAGGAAGTGGCGTGCCCCTTCTTGTACGCCACGAGAGACTGCAAAGAGACGTGGCGCGGACTTTTGTCTCTTCCGCACCACTCCAATTTAACAAACAATCCAATTCAAACAGAACGGATGTGGCGCGGACTTTTTTTAATAGGACAAACGTGGATGAGATAAAAGCGCCACGTCTCCGCCACGTCCGTTCTGTGTACTATACACAGTGTAATATAAGTGTATCTGTGTATAAGTGTAATATACACTTGGTCTAAGGCCCAATTCACGGCCTTAGACCAAGTGTATATTTTATATAAAGAGTATGATTGTATTTTTAACTTTGAATATGATTTATTTTTACTTTTGTTACTACTATTGTTTATTTATTTCACTTTATATATTATATAGTTTAAGGTTTTATATATATATATATATATATATATATATATATATATATATATATATATATATATATACTGTATATATTTTCTTCTTTTTCATATATTTCTTATGGTACATATTGTGAGAATGGATCCATAAAACAATAAATGTAGTTTATTGCCCTCAATTGAGGATGATTCTAATATTTACTTATAAAAAAAAAAAAAAAAAACCCCGTAAGACTTTGTATATAGGTAAGTGACCTCAAATAGGTTCCAAATGAACCTCCCTACCCGAGATACCTATTTCGCCAACGATCTTCCGAACAAACTGTATAAGTATTGATAATTTCGTTCTTTAATGCTCTTAGTTTTGAAGTTATTAAGATATTATTTTTTACTTTTTAGATCATGTTTGTAAATGTAAGTTTAATCTTGAAGTCGTTTTTCTTTCCCCTTGGGTTGTTGTTTACAAGATCTTAATGCTCTATATATTGTTGATCTAGCCCAAACAAGATACCTATCCTTTCATAGCAAACTTTTTATCCACTCGATTCAAGTTTTGGGTTAGTATGTCTTTAAGAAGCATTATTTCAAGTTAGCAAATGCTAATAAGTCTAATGGGTAAGGTAAACTACAGAAACGATATACGATGATTTGTCAGTTTTGGGTTTTATATATTATTTTTTAGTTTGGGTTTTTTTATGATACGCCAAATAAATGAATTCATATTTTCAAATTTTGAGCTGTTTACATTTATGCTTATAGAAAATATATAAGATTCAATACAGACTTCCTAAAACTATATTTATCTATTTCAAATATTGTGACAATAAAATAATTGTAATGAATTTTCATAAACACATTTAGAATATAAAAAATAAAATACTATTAATTATTAAAAAAAAAATAATGTATAGAAAAAAAAAGAAATACAACTACATAGTATGAATGGCTCGATATAAATGCAAAGTATCGAATGTAAATACCCGCATTTTTTGTTTTAATTTAGGATTTTAGTTTTGTATATTCATTCAGAGTAGCCCTCTCCAAGGGTCGAATATGCAAAATTTTATGATTACATTGGAATTAATGTAATGAATCGCTAAAGATATGAAACAAAAAGTTTATTCACAATAGGTATTTTGAATTTATGTTGTTGATATGTATAAGTATTATAGTATAAAAAACATTCATTGAATATTCATAATGCAACCTTTTCATTTTATTGATTGAACACAGAACTTTTGTTGTCAAAATAACTTAATAACAGAACAATGTTCCAATAAAACATCTGCTGAGTTGTGCGTCAAAGTGAGTTAGGGTTTGTAAACAGCGATGTTGCTGTTGTAGCAAAGTGATTTACCGCTTTCAACATAAAATAAGACAATAGGAAGACTTTTCTCATCCAATAACACAGATTTACCTGACATCTATCGTTAGCTGAAAACAACTCCTGGAAAAGTTTTACTAGCCGGAGTAAACTTTTCTTTTAGCCCCGGGGAGGAAATCTGAAGATGTGACGGGAAATTGCTATATATTGCTAAAAGGTTTTCTCCTTCGGCATGCTATAAGATTGAGAGGAATGTGCTGGAGGTAAGTTCACCTTTCCTAAATCAGAATTTCTTTGATATTTTGGGTGGAAGGACGTTCTTTCAATTTATTTCCTGTTGACATATGATATGTACACGGGGTATTCAAACAAATATGTCCACGCTTTTTCTGTAGACTATTTCAACTTGTAGCATGTTTTACCGGTGACCTAATCTGTCAAAAGCGGTACGTTTTTGTAAAAACACGAGGGCGTTACGCTTAGTTTGATAGTTTGTTATTAGGAGAGTAGAAACAGTTAAGAACTGAATTCTCGTTATATTCAATAACACTAGCTCACTAAAGAGCGAGCATCTTACGACTCTCTTTCTTCTAATACAAAATACAAAATTTTAAACAGGATTTGACCGATCTTGCCCCATCCTTCTCTACTGTTATATATACAAAATTACTCTCCTTCGGAACTAAAAAATAAAATAATATAGGTAAGTGGAAAAAAATAAAGGACTCAAGGGCACACTCAGGATTAGAGTGTGGTTATGGAGCTACCATGAAAGGGTAGGTATCTGGTATGGGCTTTATGGATCTTTATGGTTAAGTTCATGTAAATCAAATAGAAAATAAAGTTACTTTTTAGGAAATGATATTCCTCTAATCCCTGTTGAACAGATCCGCTACCTGGGACTCCATTTGGACAAACGTCTCACTTGGAATCCACATACAGGACTAAAAAGACAAGAAACGGCCCGTCGTCATAGACTACTCCAACACTTACTAGACAAACGATTAAAGCTTCCAAAAAATTACAAGAGACTCATTTACATGACAGTTATTAGACCTATATGGACATACGGAGTTGAGCTTTGGGGCTCCATTAAACAAACCAATTCTTCTCGAATCCAATCCATACATTCCAAAATCCTTCGAAGAATCCTTAATGCTCCTTACTTTGTCACGAATAAACTAATCCATAAAAATACAGGCATTGATGACCCTAGGGTTTTATGCCTATAAACCCCAACAAACAAACAAACTAATCAATAAAGACCTCAATGTTCCATATGTTGCTGATTTAGCCCAAACCAGATAACAATCCTTTCATAGTAAACTGCACTCCCACACGAATCCATTAGTCTCCCAACTTGCTTCTCATTCGATACCTGATAGCCCACCGAGGCGTCTGAAAAGAAGACGGCCAAGAGACCTTCTAGTTTAGAATTTTTTATATTCTAGTTTAGAATAAAGTGCTACTGATGAGTAGTTCTTTTTAAGTTCTGACATGTTATTGTAATCGTTGTCAATACATTCAATTGATGTATATATTTTGTACAGTTATAAATTTCAATAAATGTATATAAAAAATAAAAGCTTTTTCACTTTTTTTCCCCGTTTCAAGAGGTGGGATATGGAAGTGCTTCTAGTGAGTAGTGTAACGTGATTTACATGTCATTATCATTATAATCATTTCCTCAAATTTACTTGATGTATATTGATGTACAGTTGTAAATATCAATAAATAGTTTTAAAAAAAAAACTTTTTAGGAAACAAAAAAAGACTTCAAGATTAAACTTACATGTACAAACTTGAACTAAACAGTAAAAAATAATATTTTAATTACTTCAAAACAAATAGCATTAAAGTACAATAACGAAATTATCTATACTTATACACCTATTCACAATTAAAGATCAGATGTGTCTGAAGTCGGCGCCAGGCAAGAAAAACAAATTAATCCTGCATTTTGAACAAACTTTCTACAATTCTTTTACAATTATTAGTATTATTTCGATTTTAGTTTTTTTTTTCGTTTGGCACCAAAGTCGGTTTTGATTAGTCGGTTATTTTTTTTGTTTTGATACTTAAAAAGCATCAGTTTGATTTCGATAAAAACTTTATGGGCTTACCTCTGAAGTATGACCTACTGATAAAACAAAAAAAGAGTTATCAAAATCGAGTCTTAATTGACGGAACAATTGCGTATCATACAAAAAAATATATATATATATATATTTTTTAAATAATGATTTACCTAGTATTCTGTTATTCGTTTCAATTTTAAATAGAAACCATGTTTGTTCTAACATTATTGGGGATGATTATGTTGAATGAATCTATGAATAAAAAATCTTCATTCGAGGACTTTTTATCCCAAGTAGGTTGGTGTGTGTGTGTGTGTGTGTTGTGTTTGTTTTTTTTTTTTATTGTGTGTGTGTGTGTGTGTGTGTGTGTGTGTGTGTGTGTGTGTGTGTGTGTGTGTGTGTGTGTGTGTGTGTGTGTGTGTGTGTACATCCTAAAGTACTTCCATTGCTATCAACTTATTATTAGTTATTATTATTAGCGTTCACGTTAATCAGTCCAAAGTGCTTTGATCTGTTTTATGCGCTAACTAAATAACTCGCGGGGTCTCCTACGGACTGATTCTATCAGTAGCGCTTCAAGTTGGCAAACTACTCAGGAACTAACTCGAAGAGGCTCCATCCCTTGGGCCCTTACATTGCTCCATACTAAGGGCTCATCATGAATAATGCATTTATTAAGCTATTAAGTACTTTAAAGTAAATTTCGTATCCTTGATGCTTTAAAAAGGTTCGCCTAAGTAGATTTCAACAAAATTTCAAATTAAATTAGAAGAAGGAATGTGCCTTTTAAGATTTTTTTTTTTCCGAAAACGATTAAATCAGAATCAGATTCTGATGATTTGAGACCAAAACGAAAATCAACTATTTAATTACCTAAAATTAAAAAAAATATATTAGTTTTGTATGCCGACGGTTCAGCCTATTATGCAAGTTTTCATCAGCGTTTCTGCGCAATGACGTTTGGAAACAAAGTACAAGAAGCTTACACGTCATCGCATAGAAACCCTGTTGAAGATTTTCCACAATTACTCCGTCGACCAAAACGTCGGCACAATAAATTAATATTTTTACTTGTGTTTTCTTGAATGCTTATCCCAACTATCTCTATCATCATTAGTTCCAAAGTCGAATGAACCACATCAATATTAAAAAATATAAAATATTTATTTTAAGTGGCTGAAAATGTACCAATTTACTACGGTATCATTATTTTATTATTTTTATTGCGTTATTTTAAAATAAATTTCTGAATTTAACTTGATGAAAAAAAATAATTTTTTTTTTATAGCTTGATAAATTCGAATACATCATGAATATGCGCGTATGGATTATGCGCGGTTCTTCTAGGAAAATAAACCTAAAACGGTAGATTTTTTTTTTTTTTCAACTTTTGATTTTTTCCGAACTATACGATGAATTAAGTAGTAATGTGGCGGTACCGAAATTTTACGATTCTCGATACCTTTACCAATACCAACAAATCGGATTTTGATTATATGTAGTATATTCAATATGCAAAAAAAATAAATAATTAAAAAAATAATATATTTGCAAAATTCTTAATTGAATGACAGTGATTAAACCAATTTGGTGTTTTGGGGCTCCACTAAACCATCTAATTCAGCATGTTTACTTTGTCAAAAATAAACTCATCCATAAAGACCTTAATGTTCCATATGTTGCTGATTTAGCTCACACCAGATAGCAATTCTTTCAAAGTAAGTTTCATAACCACTCAAATCCACTAGTTTCTCAACTTGCTTTGCACTCTATCCCCGATAATCCTCCAAGGCCTCGAAACCTTCTAGTGTAGAATTTTTATTCCAAAGGTTCGTTTGTGCTTCAGCAGCGTGGAATTGCAGTCAGATTTTTCATTTTCATATAGAAAATAAATATTTTCAACGAATTAACTTTTTTTTTTTTTTTGTTTTTTTGAAGTAGCATGTTTTTTTTTAGATTGAAGTAGATTGAACCAATCAGTGTCATTACATAAAAATCATCTTTTACTAATAAATTAAAAATATATTTTATAGCAGAAAAATATATTTTCTCCTTTTTCATTATGGAAGGACCTGCGTATAATTAATAGATAATTAGGGTATCACAAAACTATCGTCAAATTTAACGGTATCGATCGGTTTCTACGAATCGACTTTTTATCATCGATTTTTGATACCCATTCTTTTGTGAAGTTGATTTATTGAACGGATTATGTTCACTGCACAATTATCTTATTTTTTTCTATTTCTTTCTAGATAGTGATTTTTTTTTAAAGTATCACGTAAAAACTACTGACTTCTAAATTGAAATAATTGTTTGTAACGCTTTCTTCATGTTTTTGAAATCATTCGTTTTTGGAAACTTATTATTACCTAAAATACTTTTAATGAAAAAATACGGACCCTCTAAAAACGATTTCACTAAAAATTGCATGGACATCCCAACACACTCATCAACGACAAGGCCTTAATTCATACTCCTGGTAGACCCAGAGAAGACTGGAGAGAAGCTGGTAAAGGATCTCCTCAGCTAAGTTTAAAAAAAAAAAAAAAAATCGAAATAGGAGGAGGTAACATAAGTTCTTCTCCCCCTCATGCCTTTCACGCCAGGTAATTCAGCGTTGATTAATAATTTATAATTGTGTCAGATTAACTGATTGTAAGTTGTTTTAATTGGCAGGTGTGAACAGAGAATTGTTGATTAAAAAAAAAAAAAATTAACATTTTCAAAGGTTTAACTTTAAGAACTGTAATACCGGAAATGAATTAAGTACCAATACTATAAAAACCACTTTAAAAAAAAAAAAACATGAAGATTATCCGGGAGAACTTTATTCGCTTTTATGCCCTTTTCACGGCCTTTAATTTTGCGTTACAATGTATTTGATTAAACATATTTCGAGGAATAATATTTGTAATTAAAGGAATATTCTGATAACTTTTCAGCTCTGAACTCAATATATGACACATTAATATATTACAGAGGAAATGAATTTCCCGAATTAATATCAAACTTCAGAGCCAGTCCAGATTTAGTTGGTCCGAGTGAGGGATTTCAGTATGAGAACAATGTCGTTGTAAAGTTGTGAAGCGAACTGTATACACTACAGTGGGCCTCTGTGATGTGTGGTTACTGTACCGTATTGGCGAGTTATGTTCTGTGTTTTTTGTCTTTGTGGGTTCGTATCAATTGATACAAAAAGGTAGCAGAGCGATAAGTCGTATTGAAATAAACTGCTCTAACTTTTTTTCCCTGTTGTTATAAAAAGTTTACATGCATAGTTCCTCAGTTTATATATTTTTTAAACGGATTTACAACTGTGTTGATCGCCACTTGTAGTCTGGTTTTGGGATCATACTAGACATACAAAATCAATAGGTTCGATAGAATTCAAAATCCGAATTGGTGATTTTCTAGTAAATATTTTCTAGATTAAGTTGTATTACATTTGAGGACCTTGTAGGTGTATGGTATTTATGTATTTGTCCTGCTTTGTCCGGAAATTAAATTTTATGTTTAAGAAAAACAACAAAAATAAAATAAATGATTAGAAAACGTTTCAAATAGTTACTTCATTTCTATCAATATATGTCTGCCAATATCTTGGCTCCGCTTAATAGAATTTTCAATCCTTATTATTAACAATTTCTGACTTATATCGATTTTTAATCAATAGATTGTAATTATTTAATCATCTTTTTAAAAAAAAAAAAAGAAAAAAAAATGCAATTGGCAGGTTCGGTCTAGAGAGGAGGGCAGTTGAGACAGAGACTTATAACAAAGCTCCAACGTTTGCATCATGACAAAATCTTTCATAACGATTTTATTCTATTTTTTTTTAGTATTTTTTTATTACTTTTTTTGGGGGGGGGGGGGGGGGGGGGGGGGCGGGGAGGTCATTCTATGCTTGAGCTCTATCATTTGTCCTGAAGTGATATCTTCGTCTGATGTTGTTTTTTCTGCAAGGTTTTGAACATTTTTAGGTTTTTTTCATCCTTCAAAGCTCACAGAAAATCGACATCCAGGTAATAAATCGTATCATCTGTCACGTACTTTTCTTGTTTTAATGGCGTCTCCCTCTCAAATTTACAAGCAATGAAATGTTAAATAGGTTTGAAAAAGTTATTTGTTTAGGAGAGATAAAATATCGACAAACATACACAAAAAAAAAAAAAAAAACTCAATTTCTCCCTGATTGGCAAAAACGACAGATCATGGATATGACTGTCTATAATCTACTGCTTTTCCCATTTACATTTAGAACTGAAATTCTAAAATTTAGAATCAAATTTCTTGAATTAATAAATCAAATTACTTTAACAATCAATGATTATTAGAAATAAAAAATGTCGACAAAAAACAGCGTTTTCAATTGCGACTTGTATCATTCAAACTCATATAGTTCATAAACGGTAGGTCTTAGTGAAAAGTATTATACAACCAAAAATATTTTCCATTAAATTTCTGACCAGAGAGCTATCGATAAATTTTCGATCCAAGGAACACCAACAGACATAGAGCGGGTCAAAATGTTACATTTTTTAGGGTGAAAAAAAACGTTACAACGTAAATTTTTTTTCAATGGAAACTATACAGCACCTAAATAGTAGGTCCTGGCGAATAATGTTATATAACAAAAAATGTTCTTGATTATATTTCTAATAAGGTAAACGTCAATAGTTTCGATCAGGGTAATAGCAACATACTTGAGTGAGTCAAAAAAGCCCCAATATTTAAAAAAAATGGCAAGCGTGACTTTTTTCATTCAGACCAATATAGCTCCTTAACGGTAGGTACTAGCAACAAATTTTGTATAACAAGAAGTGTTTTCCATTAAATTCTGACTAGGAAACTGTTATAAAATGTTCGATCAGAGCAACACCAACACGGTGAACGACTAGAGCGTGTCAAAATGTCACATTTTAAAATGTAAAAAAAAAACGTTACATCAAAAAATTATAGAACCTCAGCCAACTGACATATCCATGTCAAAAAATAAAAATAAAATAAACAGTTTATTACCCAGAGAGGTAATTAAAAAAAAAAAAAGAAGAAAGCCTCCATAATATTCCGGATAATCCAATACTTCCGGTACTTTGATTCTTGCTCAGTCGGCTAAAAGGTTAAATTGTCTGCAAAAGCGTAAAACCTATATGCGAAGCATGCAGGTTTGATGATTTTTTTTTTTGTTCCAATTTTGGTAACAAAGTCATTCATTATTTTGCGAGAGGGTGTTGTTTTATCCAACCACATGTTTTATCTTTTTATTTAATTTAACTTGTGTTTTATTTTTGTAATTTATAAATGTTATTCATAATCAATTATCTTAGTAGACAAGTCGCTACAGACTAGAATTTATTTTCTTCTTCTGGAACACAATTCTTTGCATTGATTCTTTCGACCGCCTCTGAAATATTCAATGTATACTTATTCAGATTTAGCTAAGTGTAGAAAGCTACTTCAAATAAATAACCAGTCACGAACAATTAGACTGAGTTAAAATAGCAAATGGACTAAATAACGAGCTTAAATTTGGAAAGATGTTGTTGATTCCAATGCCAGCTGAGACTATCCCGCCCTCAATGCCAAAGGATCAGTGATAAATATTAGGAAATTGGGGACGATTGTAGTTCTAGGTTGGCACGGGGCGTGAAGGTCTTGCCAAAAATTATCGCACTTATTATTTATAATTAGGTGTTGCACAAATAGCTACACAACTGTTCCTTTTCTTTTTTTAAAATTAGATGCATTACAGTGGTGGTTTTGATATGCAAATGATGTGGGATATTCAACACTAATTTCTATCGTTTCTATTCCATTTGCTTAGATTAATTTGTATATTCGACTACTCTACACTTAATACACAAGCGTTCAAGGCTTCCAATTACAAAAAAATCGTCGAAACTATTTGAAACTAACGAATGTTAAAAATCGCATTTTTATTTTTATTTTGTTCATTTACCTTAGTATTCTACAAGGCCTTATGGCAATTTTTTTTTATCTGATCGGCAATTAAGAATACCGAAATCTGTAGTTTCATTTTACAAATTTTTATCATTTCACCACAAGGTAGGAAATGTAGAAAGCAACGGTAAACGAACGAAATAAAAAAAGAGGTTTTTTCACATTCGTTATTTTTACATAGTGGTGACGATATAAAGACTTATTTATATGACTGTAATTAGACTCAAATGGACTTCTAAGAGTTGAGGTTTGGGGATCCACTAAACCTTCCAATTCTTTTCGTATCCAATCCTCACAATCCTTCGCAAAATCCTCAATGATTCTTATTGCGTAACAACTAAATCCATAATGATCTGAATTTCCCATATGTTGCAGATATGGCCAAAACTATATACCTATCCTTCCATGAAAGTCTACATATCCACTCGAATCCATGAGTCACCCAACTTGCTTCTCCCTCGATTCCCGATAACCATGAAAGGAAGAGGAGGAGCCTAGGGACTTTCTATTGTAGAACATTTATTAAAGTCCTGCTAATGGGTAGTTCTTTACATGTTATTAACATGTAATTTTAATCATTTTATCACACATTTATATGTTATATATATATATTGTATACAATAAATATCAATATAGTAACGAAAATATTAATAAAACCATTTTGTGTGTAATTTTTAATTCAAAATTGTTTGAATCAGAACAAAAGAAAAGTTTAAAAATAAAATAAAAAGTATTTAAAATAATTTTTTTTTAAGAACTTTCCAGTAAAAAAAAAAAAAAAAAAAAAAAAAAAAAAAAAAAAAAAAAAAAAAAAAAAAAAAAAAAAAAAAAAAAAAAAAAAAAAGTTAACTTATGCTGCTATTTATTATAATTATCTATTTATTCTAGACTTATTCGTCTTGCGATTTTTCTAGTTCAACACTGTTTGGTACACAATTTAAAGAAATAATGTAAAGAACATTAACATTGCTGCTGGAAGCAAGCATATGTCTTATAATAGTAATATTTTTATTTTTCTAAGTTCATACTGGTTTCTGAATTCTCAGTAAAAAATTAATAAAGAGAAATATCAGCGGATCTGAGTTCTAATTAAAAGTTTTCAGTATCATTTTATTTAAATTGATAAGGTATTAGTTGACTGAGGAGTATTTAGAGATTTAGATTCTTGGGGTATGCAGTCATAGATACACAGCAAATAAAAATAATATTTTAATTTATAATGCCGAAATTTTATCATTTTATTTAATAAATAAATAAATTTTGTAATTATGAAACAGAGAAGGACTTTAACGAACTTCGTATCACAGAAAATATGATCATAGATAAAAGTGCAAAAAAAAAAAAAAAAAAAAAAAAAAAAAAAAAAAAAAAAAAAAAAAAAAAAAAAAGCAGAGTTTCTAATTCAAAATCAAAACAAAACGAACAATTAAAATCTCTGAATAGGAGAATAAAACAAGATCAGAAAGAATGAAGCAATACTGGGCTGGAAGAAAGGATAAGAGCGTTCAGAAGTGATTGGTCCAACGTACCCCAAAGTCGGGTAAAACGAAAAAGAGAGAAAATAAAGAAAACAGAGAACCTTCGGAATGCTTATCTCCTTACATAAAAATTTTTATGAATTTTATTTAGCTAAATATGCTATATATTTTTGGAATAATTATTTTTTTTAATAGATTTTGGTTGATTTTTTTTTTTTTTAGCTGTAAATATGTCAATATTGATTATTTTTAGTAACATCAATTAATTTTTTATTCGATTTTTGATTTCAGTATCGGTGTAAAAAAAAAAAAAAAATTGTTACTGACGCATCACTTATTTATAATCTTAAATAAATCACAAAAGATAAGTTTTAAAACAAATTAAGTACAAAGGTTCATAATACCCAGCCCTAGTAGACTTCATTAAACGTAGTAGGATCCTCTGCTTGGCAGGAAATGAACGTAAGGAGGAATATGAACTTGAGACAAGAAAAGCTGTCTCTAATCTCCAAGGGGATTAAATACGACATTAAGACGAATCCCTTGTTATTCATAACAATTCATTCCGAAACGGATAATTTCATATTACGGAGGAGACATTGCCAGATTAGACTTATATGGAACCCTTCAACAAATGAAGAAGAAACTTATAAATAAATCTTAAAAGGAAATAGTTTATTGTTCTCAGAAATTTTACTTGGTGGATATCGGTTTTATTTGTAAGTTATTAACATTCAACTTATAAATTATAAATATTTGTAAAACTAAGAGTTTGGCTGAGAAGTTTTGATGCGTCCATAGCTATAGATAAATGGTGTAACAATGGCCTCTGTTGAGCTCTGGTACTCAACTAAACCTTCCAATTTTTCTCGTATCCAATCCTTCAATACAATAAAAAATCCTTCATAAAATCGTCAATTTTCCATATTTTGTCACAAACAAACTTATCCATAAAGATAATTATGTTCTATATGTTGCAAATTCGGCCCAAACCAGAAACCTATCCTTTCATAGTAAACTTCATACCCACTCGAATCCAACTTGGTTTACAATCAATTACCGATAATCCTTCAAGGCATCTGAAAAGAATACAAAGAAATTAAAAAAAAAAAAAAAAAAAAAAAAAAAACGATATTCCCCGTAACACATAGAATGGTGAATAAAATATTTTACAGTAGTTTAATAACATGTACTTTGATTATAGTTTCAGTGAAAGAAGGAAAATTAAACTTTCTTATGATCTATAAAAAATTGTTTTTTTAAAAATGTGCTTATATAAAATATGTCATTCGAAAGCCAATAACATGAAGCACGTAAACCGTTAGATTCAAGGCATCAGGAGATCGTACGAAACCAGTCACGTTTCGCTTCGTTCGACGAATGGTAAAATATAAAAGATGTAGAAGTTGGACCTCCCAAGTGATAGCATACCGTGTGGGGAGTCATAGGAATTACCTTATTGATTAGCAAAATGACCGCAGAAGTAACGGTCGTATTGGCAGGAGTCATATGCTTTGGTCATAGTATGTAAACCAAGAAGAAATTAGTATCAGCTGGCGGGAGCCAAAACTAAGCTACGCGGTATGGATTATTATACTAACACGTTTATTTCCTTTAAGTAGTTATTAACGAATTAATTTGAATCTATATTTAAGGTACACACAGGATCAATACAATTAGGAATTGATGAATTTTTTTTCAAGTATAGAATGTAAAACAATCATCTTTAGTTGTAAATACACACAAACATTCAAAAAATCAGCAATAAGGATCATACCCCGCGCTTTGAGTAAAAACCAATATCATCTTATTTACCTCTATCTAAATAGAAAATAGGTACATTCGAAAAAGCAGATTATACAAACTTATTGCAGTTAACTGTAAAGCTAAAAACTTGACTATTGCTTAATCGGAAATTATCATTATGATTAGAAAACTGGTCACATGATCACCTTGTACAGGATGAGTTTTGTAGATCGTGACAGTGAATGGTTTCTCATATGCTTCAACAAAGCAAAATGACATCCATTAGTCACCACTGATTCCAAATACTTAAATATTTGTGCTTTTGATAATTGCATTTACCAATACAGTAGAACCTCGCTCATTCGCCTCCCACTAATTTGATTCTCCAGAAAATTCCGGGAAGTTCCGTGAGCTGCACAATATTTTTGCGGAACCTCGAAGGGTCCAGTAAAATTGTACATTTTTTAGTGTTAAAAGATTGAGTAGTTTTGATTTATTTACATCTTGTTAGTTTTATGTGGTGAGTTGAAATCCACATGTTTGACCTTCAAGGTCAACTTATGTCAACTTATGGTAGCGTCACAACTTTCAACATTTTCTACGTTTCGCCAAAATATCTACAGCACAGGTAACATTTTACTCAAAATTAAACTAAACTACACTAAATTTGGTGCAATTTGGGTTCATTTTAACTCCATAGCTTAAATGGATATTAAGCTTTAAAATTTTCGGAATTCTCTTGAAAATAGCCCTTAAGAACGACGTTTAGAGCATAATTTATTATGAACTATTTTAAAGGTAAGTTAGTATGCTATAATTTTATTAAAATATAGTATTACTACCGCCAATGCCTACATAAATAAGTAGCTGGCTAAAACACATCTATGCAAACATATAATTATATTCGTGTATATAACGTATATTCAAAAAAAATGTTGTAGAGTGCATGGAATATGCAATAATTTTTACTTCAGGGTTTCATTAGAAGCAGTTAAAAGATAATCATACTAGAAGTCCCCGCCCCTGGAGGGTGAGCTAACTTGTTGAACTAACGGGGCTAAAGGGGGAAGGAGAGAAGGTCCCATTTTTAGATTTTTCGATTATATCTCGATAACTGTGGACTCAAGGAAAATATCCTACAGATCAAAATTAAAGTTAATTAAATTTTATATAAAATTGTTTTATACGCATTTGTCGGATTTTCAACGGTTTTTGAGATATAAGTTATTGAAAATCGATAATTTTCGAAATAAAAATAATATTTACCTCACTCTTTTGTTTAAAAAATTGCTTCAAGCGCCAGAAACGCATCTATGAAATTAAAGTAAATTTAATCCTCTACAACTTTGATTTTTTCATTTTTTCTGAGAAACCGTGAAAGGCACTAGAAGCAAATGTTTGACGAAAAGTTATTGTTTTTCGAAAAATATTGATTTTTAATAACGTATATCTCGAAAATGGTTGGAAGTTCGACAAATATCTATAGATTTAATTTTATAGGCAATTTAATAAGGTTTAATTTTTATTTGACGTTTATTTATTATCATTCCACCGTTTTCAAAGTAAAATCGAAAAACACAAAAATGGGACCTTCTCTCCTCCTAACTCCTAACAAAGCTGTGAAGTAAAATTTTTCGCATACACCCCTTATTTCAGCATTCATTGACTGGACTACTTCGTTTCTATTTTCATTATGTTTTTACAATGTTAATATTAAAACAATACACTTTTAATTATGAAAAATATGTTTCATTGAAATCTCCGGTGGATCCAAACTTTTAGCCGTTCCGCCCTACCCTTTGGGTTGAATCAGTGAAGTTCTACTGTATGAGATTTTTAACTTCATAAAAATTCACCTACACAAGCCACCTTAACACTTCAACACAACCTCAACAAGATTCAAACTTGGTGTAAGAAATGGAAAATAAAACTTAATTATGACAAATCCCTTCATGTTATATTTACACTACGACGCAAGACCTGCCCGCCTGTTATCATTGGTAACCAACCTTTACATCAAACTGAAAAAGTGACTTCCTTAGGACTTACGCTTGATAGAAGACTGACATGGGGCCCAAACGTCAAGAAAAAAAGACAGACGTTACAGTTAAGACTGCCACTTCCATACTCAGTACTTCACAGACGCTCAAAACTACCTTTAAAACAGTAACCTAACATTTACAGTTACTTGCTAAAACCCATCTGGACATATGCATCTAATATTTATAAGTCGGCTAAAAGAACACATATTTAGAAAATTCAAACATTTCAATCGAAATTCCTAAGACTGATAACAGACTCCCCTCCTTATGTGTCAAACGATACGCTACATACAGACTTAAGTATTCCGACAGTTAAGACCATATCAATAAACTTCATCGACAATTTCATGAAAAACTACGTGTACACACTAACAAACAGATACATAATATGGCAACAGTACGAATTCCTGACATAACTCAACGGAGGCTAAAAAGGAGGTGGATGAGGGATCTCCTAGTCTAATCCCTAATAATTTAGTTTCACGCATGGAGATCGTACCACTGGGTGCTCATTCCCTCATGCCTGATCATGTCTGTTGTTTCAATGTAACTTCACATTCACTGGTTGTCCTTTGTGCACAGTTGTGAATAAAGTTATTATGTTAAAAAACAAAAAATAAAATAAAAATTCATAAACAAAAAAATAAAATATTTATTTAAAAAAAAACAAAAAACAAACGAAACAATAGCCTAGTCGAATGAAACGCTGCTTTATGAACAGTTATGCGAATAAGCGAGATATGAATACAAAGTTCTCGTCAAAGACAAAAGTTTAGTGAGAACTTGAAGAAGTTGCGAACCGGAGTACAAAGCGTGGAGTTTCTGTTGACATCTAACCCTCCGGTTTCGTGCTTACTCTTATATATGAAAAGTTTCCGTTTGAGTTTACTTAAGCGTAAATTAATTTGATTTATATAAACTAAACTTTGTAAACGGAGTTCTAAATATTTACCTAGCAATGAGTCGAAATCTTGAGGGAAATGGAATTTCTTAAAACTTTGTTCTTTGATTATGAAGCTACTTGAATATAAGCAATAAAGATATGGTTACCAACAGGAAAGTTTATCATCACAATATGAAGAATTTATACGAGTATCCGTTTATTTACTGCAAGATAATACAAATCTCAGTGAAGTGTAAACCACAAAGTTATTTAGTTGTGATGTTTCGTGATTTATTTTATCAAGATTCTTAATTCTCTCCTGTTTAATGTAATACTGACGTGAATTTATATTGCGTAAAAGACATTAGGAGCAGAACCCAGTGCATTTTTTTATTTTATTTTAGGAAGTCACTCTTCTAGTATATTTTCAGCCATCTTTGGATATTATGTGTTATTGTTGTACATGTAGTGGACATGTTGTTTATAAGTATGATGGGATGCCCAAGTGATTTTTCGTGGAATCCATTGTAATGTGTTCCTACTTGTTCATTAATTGTTGTCATGCGAATGGTTCAGAAATTGGTGTCAGTTATTCTATGGCATCAGGGTTGTTTAGTAATAGACTTGAATATTTTTGGCCTGGAAACTTTTAAGTTTGTTAATATAGTTTCAGTTTAGTTGTTCCGTATATATGTGGAACGTTTGCCCTAATACGTTGCCTATTGAAAATGTGAGTAAATATAAGCGTTCATTTTGATTTAAATTGTAAAGTTACATAGACTAAAAAGACAAGAAAATGGACTCAAAGGCGCACTCAGTACTGAAGGTCCAAGGTCTAATTTTTGGAATTTTGGATTATATCTCAAAAATATTCGAATATATAAAATTATGTTACAATTAACGCTAATTCAATTTTCTTTAAAATTGATTAGGTACATATTTGTGGAACTTTCAACAGTTTTTGAGATATATGTTATTGAAAATCGATACTTTTCGAAAAAAACAAAAAACTTTTACCGCACTTTTTGTCAAACATTTCCTTCTAGTGCCTTCTACGACCGTTTCTAAGAAAAAATGTCAGAATCAAAGTTTTAGAACATATAATTTACTTTAATTTCATATATTCGTTTCAGGCACATGAAGCAGACATCGCAAAAATGAGGGTAGCAGACTGCATGCAATATGCGATAATTTTTGACCTCACAGCTTCGTTAGGAGTAGTTAGAAGTTAAACATACTAAAAGTCCTGTGGGGGTCAGCGTACGGTGGGAGGGGGGGGAGAGGAGAATGTCCCATTTTCGTGTTTTTCGATTATATCCCTAAATCGGTGGACTCTAAGAACGTTTCTGTAAAATTGTGTATATTCATTCATATTTGTCGAAATTTCAACGGTTTTTTAGATATGCGATATCAAAAATAGATAATTTTCGAGAAAAAAAAAATTGTTACTTCACTTTTGTCAAACATTTGCTTAAATGCCAGTTACGTATTCATGAAATTAAAGTAAATTTAATGTTCTAAAACATTTATTCTGACGTTTTTCCTGAGAAACGAATCTGGAAAACTAAAACTGAGGTAATAATTACATTTTTTTGTTCTAAAATTAGCGATTTTCTATAACGTACATCTCGGAAACCGCTGGAAGTTCTACATATATAATATATGTATATAAAAACAATTTTATAGGAAATATAATGAGCTTTCATTTTAATAAGTAGCATATTATTCTAGAGTCCACCGTTTTCGAGGTATGATCCAAAAACCCAAAAATAGGACCTTCTCCCCCACCGTAAGCTCACCCCCCAGGGGCGGGAACTTTTAGTAAGTTTACCTTCTAACTACTTCTAACGAAGCTGTGAAGTAAAATATTATCGCATATTTCATGCACTCTACTGAATGTCTATTTCATGCACTATTTATCGACTGAACTATAGGTTACATACTTACATTAGATAATTCAATATTATTGGGTCTGTGCTCTAAAACATTGAATCCACTAGTAACGAAATAAACAAATCCTTATCTGAAGTTTATCTTTGCCATCTTAAGGTAGTTTGGATTAGATCTCTAAGTTCATTACTGATGAATGGAGGCGCCGAAGAGGGAAGGCGGAGACCCGACACCTTCCTGATGAGGCCCGATGGAATTAACTCCACATCCTGGAAATCGTACGAGCAGTCGTTGAATACCAAAGCAAGAGTCGCTCCCCTCCCTTCAAACCCAATTATCACTTTAGCGTTGTACTATGCTAATTCAACGCTGTCTTCCTGGCTGCATTTGCTATCCAATCATGTTTTCCAGTCCAATCAAAATTGATTGTCAAATGTTTGTTTTGTTTTTTTCTAGAATACATAACTAGGACTGGTGCACTATTGCCATTTCTATAGATTTTTTTTTATTTGGAGACAAGTTTCGAATGTTAAATATTTATCGTCAGTTTTAAAATTGAAAAGGGCTTCTAAAATATATCAGGGCGTAGAGCAGACAGAAGAAAAGAAAGGTTTAGGTAGATTGATGGTCTTTTAGGTTTTATTTAACCTCCTAGTGTAAACATTTTTTATTTCGTCTCACATTTTTTTTCACTATATTTCTTATAACCACACCTGTCGCCCAAATCGAGATAATAAGCAGATGTGATGTGAGAAATTATGTAAAATTGGCATGTGAGGCATGAGGGAGTTCAGCACCCAGCGGTACCTATTGTAGTCTTGCATTTGTTTAGATTTATCTTAGATATTTTAGTCAGGGCTTCTTCGGGTTGTCGCTGGCATATCCAAAGTTGAATGTTTTGAATTAGTTTGTTGTAGTGTCCTTGAAGTTTGTCATAAAATCTATTGTATGAAGTGTGAATATGGTCCCGTACAGTGGATATGTTCAAGTCTGTATGCAATGTTCTATTACTGACGGACCAGGTTGAGCGAGTTATGATTCTTAAAACCTTAGACTGAAAAGTTTGTAGTTTTTGAATGTGAGTCTTTTTTGCTGTCCCAAAAAATTGTGATGCATAGGTCCATAGAGGTTTGAGTAAGTAAATATAAGTATTTAATCGTTGTCTGATTTTTAGAGTCGATTGTTCGTGAAGAATTGAGTATAGTAGTCTTAGTCTGTTGTTTAGGCAGAGGTGTTTCATTTTCACGTGAGGGCCCCAGGTCATCCTTAAGTCTAAAATACGTCTTTGGTACTGAACTGTATTTGTTTGTTGAATAGGTTCATTACATTTTGGGAAATTTAATATATATTAGCTAAGTAGAAAAGTGTTGATGTTTCAATTTTTTTTTTTGTATGCTTTTAGAACTAGAATGTTTAAGATTCGAAAGTAGTTTTCGAATAAAAAAGTTCTCATCAATCCATCCTGTGCCCAGCTTAAGCATCTTGACCTCATAGGAAACGTTAGTTTAAATTAAGAAGAGGAAATACAATGCAGAATACTTGGGACTAATAAAGTATTTTTGCCCTAAGAAGTTTCCTCTGCAGCAAACTATTAAGACGTGGTACAAAAAATAATGCAGTAGAATCTTATTATTCGCCCTGAGATTTTGCCTAAGATCCAGGCGCAGGAAACCAGGATTTTAGGCAAAATCTCAGCGAAAAAGATTAACCGTTTTGAAAGGAAAGTCTTACGACGAATTATAAGTCCAATCAGGGAAGATGGAGACTGAAGAAGAAACTATTGGAGAGAAGAAACAAATTATTGGAGGGAAGAGAAGGAACAAGGTGATATACCACATACACAACGATGTCCGAGCTTTTTGTTTCGTACGGATTTTACGAATGAAGTGGCTGAGTCACTTAATCATAATGAATGATTGGAGAGAAGCCAAGAAGCTGTATTTAAGAACTTCAGGTGGCTGAAGACGAAGAAAATTAGGGCATGCAGCAGACATGCCAATGATCGGGGGTGCCTAGCAAAAGACGGTTGGGAGGGCAAATGGTACACTACATTTGTATACTACAAGTACCTGTCGAGCTGTTAATAGAATAATTCTAATTGTATAGATCCTTCTATATCATTATACCTATATCAAGTGAAGACATAACTTTAATGACATAATGAAACTTCTTGCATAGCTGTGATAGTTTAATAAATAAAAAGATCAAGCATTTCGTAGAAGAGGTGGTGCGACTAACCTCGATGGATGTTGGCTAAAATAATCTATGTGCTATATATCTCGATATATTATATGATGAAGAGTATCTCTTAGTGTAAAAAAAAAAAAAAAATGGGTGAAACTAGATCAAAAATGCAGCAAAATGCCGCAGACCTCACCTTTCTATTCCAATCCGTGGCAGATAAACGATAAATCAAAGCCTTTTTTGAGGAAACCACGTTTTTTTCCATAAATGCCGTAATATCTCCATTTTGTTTAAATATTTTTCAAATTTTGACCACTTCAATTTTGATTTAGCATTAAATTTTCTTATAACAGAAGATTTTCCAACACCATGGTGCTCCTCCACATTAATCGAAAGTTATACAAATATAAACCAACGATACTCCTCATGGAAAGATAGAAATGCCTTCCCCTGTAAAAACAAACTCATCTACTCATAAATGCACCTCAAAAATTGGTATTCTTCAACACAATCTGCATTCAGAAGCTAACGGCAAAATCGAGGTCTATTATCCTTTTCTTTGGATTTTAAACCTTACATTGAAAATCTAATAAAATAAATCCTGAATAATAATAATCAATAAATAAATGTAATAACATAAGATCCTCTAATCTGGTGTCACTTTATTGAAAGTTTTCATTTATTTTCTATTAAGCAATAATTTTTTTCTTTGCTTTTTATTCCAATGAAGAGTTTATCATGCTTAAAATGCACATTTCTATTAAGGGATTGTCATAATGTTTTATTTACACAAGTAACTGATTTGTATGCCAAATGAGAACACCATGTTTTTTCGGCTTCAGAAGTAAATTTCTCCATGAAATCGAAACAAAATCATTACGTTTAGCATACCATTCGAAAGCTTATTAAATTTTTGTTTTTGTAAGATTGGACGTTTTGTGGATAGTTTTTCGAAAAACGGGGAACTTTAAAGTATTATAAGACATTGTGACATCCCCAAATAAGGTGAAGATCTAGCTGTTCTTTAGATACCAAGTTTTTAAAATTCGAGGTTCGAGGATTTAGCTATTACAGAACATTTAATGCTAAATCCGAAAATGTGGTCAACATTTGAAAAAATATTTAAACAAAATGGAGATATTACAGCTTTTATGGAAAAAAACGTGGTTTCCTCAAAAAAGTCTTTGATTAAGCGTATATCTGCCACGGTTTAGAATAGAAAGGTGAGGTCTGCGGCATTTCGCTACATTTTTGATCTAGTTTCACCCAATTTTTTCTTTACACTACGAGATACTCACCCTGTATATGAATATCGGCTAAACTCTCTCTATGTATCGATAGTAATAAAGACTAGCCCATCCCACCACTTGCATTTCTATTGTTGAACTAGGACATAATTTCGAATGCGGTGAAGTGAATTACAATTTTAAAAAGGCCTGTCGCTTTATGAAGCTAACCAGCCAGAACGGACGCTAGTGTGATAGAGCAGTAGGAAGCCACACCCCGTGGCTAGCTGGTGACAGACAATAGCTGATAGCTGTGAGCTATAGTCTGCTCCAACCGCCTTGTTAGTACGCATTGTGACAGCGGTCTGATGGATCCGTGTATTATATATCTTGTCGGTAATAGTATATGATATTTGACAGCAGAAAGTGATAATCTGTATGAGAACAGCTAGGTGTCATTTAGAATGTCATATTTACATAGATATAGATAGGACGAATGTAAATAATATTAAATCATTTCGAGAAATTATTTTATCCTATACAAATATATATGTTGAAATACAAATATTTATTGGAAAAGGTGTAAATATCGGCTCCCTGGTTTTTTTTTATTCATTTAAAGTTACGTTTAACTTGAAAAATTCTAGATTTTCGTCTTTCTTTAACAACTATAACCAATTTCTTAGATGCGAGAAGGCAAAGCAATGATTAACATCAATTATTGCATTTAAAAAACGACGATTTACAAAAACATTTCAAAATAGCACAAGAAAAATTGGGGTGTGAATATGGGCTCTCTTCGAAAAAGTCACCAAAAATAGTTTAACACAGGATAAAACAATTCGAAACGGTAGAGTATTTATTTATTAGAGAGAGGAAAAAAACTTTACAGACATTGCAATCATTACTGGTACTTTTAGTCACGACATGATTTAAGTTGGCACACTTGGGACATTTTACCCATAGCTCTCTGCGAGTTATTTTAGAGAACTTTCCATCACAAAATATGTAAGTTGTGACCCTTAAAAAGAAATATGTCGAAGTTCTCGGGTAAATGGGTGTCCATATTTACACTAAGAAAGGGTATTTACTCTATTTACACCAACTGCACATATGAAAGATGGTCACTATGTAACCTACATGACTAAACGTGTGCTTCAAAAAGTAGCATTGAGATCTCCGCACAAGACAAGAAACTGCCCGTCGTTACAGACTACTTCAACATTTACTAGACAAACGTTCAAAGCTCCCAATTAATTACAAAAGTCTCATTTTCATGACTGCGATTAGACCTATTTGGACGTACGGAGTTGAGCTTTAGGGCTCCACTAAACCATCCAATTCATCTCGTATCAAATCCTTACAATCCAAAATCCTTCGAAAAATCCTCAATGCTCCTTACTTTGTGACCAATAAACTTATCCATAAAGATCTTAATGTCCCATATGTTTCTGATTTAGCTTAAACCAGATACCTATCCTTCCATAGTAAGCTCCATAACCACTCCAATCCACTAGTCTCCCAACTTGCTTCCTCCTCCATTCCTGATAATCCTCCGAGGCGTCTGAAAAGAAGATGGCCTAGAGACCTTTTAGTGATTTCATTGAAGTGCTACTAGTGAGTAGTTCTTCACAAGTTATTTACATGCCATTGTATTCACTGTCAACATATAAACTTGATGTATATTATTTTGTACAGTTGTAAATATCAATAAATGAAAAAAAAAAATTCTGGAAAGTGAGAGCGAACTGAGTAGTTTCGTGATCGAGGAATAACAAGCATTTTTTTCTTGCCTTTATTTCCTCTTGTATCTTCTGAATGAATGAATATAATAAAATATACCGGCAGTTGCTCTATCTTCTATACCGAGGTCTGCTACCCTTCTCCTTGCTATCATATTTTAAAACAAGTAGGAGGGGCTGAACACATTGCAAGGCTGAAAAAGAAAATGAATTTATACGCACGGAATCTCTAGATCATTTCCTATCAAACAGTTGGATCTCATAAATTTACTAGAATGATGTTTGTGCTACTTTTCCTATCCGATATATTTAAAGGTTTCATGTTATCATGTCTTAAAAATATGACCTCCTGCCTCAGTGAATGCAAGGATCATTGCATTGATTGTGATTTATGCGATCTATGTGCATGAGTAGCTGCTATTTCTCAATTTAAAACTGCATTATTTTTCATGCTAGACATATTCTTATTCGATATTTAGCAATGCATATTTTTTTTATTTATGTTTTCATATTTATTCCTTGCCCACCTTATATATCATATGAAAAAAATATGATAAATTACAGTATTGAAATTAATAAAAATTTAAAAAACATTGCAGGACTGTTTTTTTTTTTTTTTTAATGTTATCTTCTACAACAGAAAAACAATATTAATTCAAAAATGATGTCAAATAGGCCATATTTAGAAATAGTCTCTGAGCTTATCTCTTCGTATTCGATCCTTGCAATCCAAAATCCTTCTAAAAATCCTCAATGCTCCTTACTTTGTCACCAATAAACTTATCCATAGCGTTCCATATGTTGCGAATTTAGCCCAAACGAGATAACTATCCTTTCATTGTAAGCTCCTTAATCACTCAAATCCACTAGTTTCTCAACTTGCTTCAGTCCGTTCCCGATAATCTTCCGAGGCGTCTGAAAAGAAGGTGATCTCGAGACCTTCTAATGAAGGTACTTATTTAAGAGCCAATAATTAGTGGTTGGTTTACTGGTTATTGTCATGTTACTGTAATTATTTTCCCAAACATTTATTAGATGTATATGTTCTAGACGGTTGTAAACATCATCATCATATTCATTTTATTCCCGTTTACCGAAGTGCAGTGTGTGGTAACAATTTGTAGAGTCTGGACCAGATGTCCCGTTCCTTGGCTAACTCTCTTCTCTTGCTCCAGTCTATATCCCGCATCCTGAACGCCTCCCAAGAAATGCGTGGTTTTCCAATTGGCTTTCTTCCCTTTATACCAGTTTCGTACGTCTTCCTGGCAGCTCTTTCCTGGTCCATGCTAAGGAGGTGACTGAACCACTTTAGGTTGTGCTCCTCTAGGATGCTCTCAGGTTGTAAACATCAATAAAAATAAAAGGAAGAAAAAGAACATTTTTTCTTAAAATTGGAATTACACAAATGTTTAATTAATGAAAGTTAAACCATTGTTATTTACAACATTAACAAAATTACGTGGATGCATCAAAACATCCGTTCTTAATTTTCGTCGAGTAAATATGTGCGCGGTCTACTAGCATAATTAATTATTTCGGATTTATAGAGTCTACTTATTTTTGTTTGATTAAAGGAAAGACTTATCTTACACGTGCCAGCATAACCTCCACACATTTATTTTTCAAAATACACATATTTATTTAATATGTTACAGCAGAATTATTTATCATTATAATTATTTTAAAATATATATAATTAAGACTCTCCGAGTTGCTTTGAAGATTAGCCATTTCATGGAGAACACGAGGGAATTGTCCGAAGGAGATTATCCGTGGCTGGAACGCAGATGGGCCTAAGCTTTGGTAATTGTGCAATTTTGGTTGCGGCAAAACGAGACAATGGCTCCCTATCCGCGATATTACTGCCCTCTATAGGCTGTGGCCAGGACCGAGGCCAATTCCAGAGGATCTGTTTCCAGTGGGAAAACAAAATAATTATGCCATCATTGCTAACATTGGATGCAATAAAATTTTATAACTGGGATTATAATAACATAAGACTTCCTTACTATATATGAGCTTCAGCAAATACCAATGCGCTTATATTGGTCATTGCTTATTTTTTATCTCTTATGATATACAGCAATAAATTTACACTAGGCTTAGAAAAAAAAAATGTTTCCTTATAATATTTTATGGTCGTCTTTATCTTGATTATCATATTTTGTTTAAAATAAAACCGCTAATTTTATCTTATTTTGTTTATTTATTTTTTGCTATTTATTGAAATTTACAACTGTATACAAATAAAATAAAAATACTTCTAGTAAATGAGATGATTTCGATAGATTTGAATGAAATGAAATGAAAAATAAACTTTATTCTGGAACTTACTGTACCTATGAATAACAATAATGCACAATTATAGGTACAATTGTCTGCCCGTATTATTTACAAGTTAAATGTTTCAGTAATTATGACATATATTCTTAACAGAAAAAAAACAACAAAAAAATAATAATAATAAAAATAATAACAGAGAATTATACAGAGAAATGGATGACCTGGAAACGGACATTAGGTTAAGGAGGCTACGATTCTACGGTCTTATTGTCAGGATGAACCAGAACAGAATAAATAGGAAGATCTTTAGGAAGATATGGGGATATAAAGGGGTTGGGGGATACATCAGGCAGATGAAGAAAGAAACGGGGAAATTGGGCATTTCAAGTCAGGGTACCAAGGAGGTGAGAGGGAGGAGAGTATGGAGCGAGGAAGAAAGAAGAATGCAGTCTGAGAGAATGAAGAAGAGGTGGGAGGAGAAGAAGAGGGAAAGATGTGTGGGAAGAGTTGGGAGGAAATGATATTCACGTGGTCTATAAGGCCGTTTCGTGTAAAAATAATAATAATAATAATAACATAGAATACAATCTTATATGAAAATATAAAATATTTCTGAATATTTACTTAATTATTTACTTAACGATAAAAGTACAGTTGACTGTTATGATGAATGTAGAAGAAAATGGTAGTTATTTCTTTGTTTCTCTGTATATTTGTGTTGCACCCAATGGCATTGGCATTATTGTATTTATCTCTTTTTCTTCTGTTTGTGTTTATTTGTTATTTTTTTATCTTATAGTCTCTCTGTTGTTCATTTTTCTTTAATATTTTTGTTACACTTTCATTGTTTAATTTTTCTATTCTGCATACATGTGTCCCGCGCGTTTTCTCCATTTTACCTATCCAGCTGTCCATACAGCTTCACATCAGTCATCGTTCGTCTCCTCACAAGTGTGGTTCGGTGGGTGTGTACTTTGACATTTTTTTTTTTCCTTTTCCTTTTGTCTTTCCACTTTTATTTTCCTTCACCTTTATTTTTTTTATCCGTTTCATTTCTTTTATCACCTTCTACAGTATTTCCCTCGTTCTTTCCCATATTTCCATATTTTTATTTATTTATTTTTTTTATTTACATTTCTTTTCCTTCTGTATTTTTTTATTGTTCATTTATTACCCTATTATCCATTACCATTAATTTTTATTTTATTTATTTATTTTTATTTTTTTCCCCTTACCATTCCTGCCTTGTCCTTATTCTTACCTTGCTGCTTTGTATTATTAGTGATTATGTATCTGATCATTTCTATACGGTTTTTGTATATTGTTTTTATCCATGCCATTTTGTATTCCAATTGTCATCTGTTTATCGGTCTGTTATTTTTGTCACATCTGGTATTTTGTGCATTATAGCCCTGAAGAAGACCTACCTACGAGGCAGGTCGAAGCGTTGGCACGTATTAAAGATTTCTTCTTAGACGTGGTGTTCCTCTTTGACTGCATCCCTGATCATCTTCTTCTTCACTAATTATTTACATATTTGCGGAAGATTGATAGTCTAAAAGGTATAAAAATAAATAATTTTCAAAGGATGTAAGGGAAGCAGCTTTATGAGTAGGAGCGGGCAGGGGATTCCAGAAGGAGGTAGCTCGAATGATAAAGGATTTTTAAAAGGAAGCAGTTTTATGTGAGGGGGTATACAGGTTAAAAGGTTGGGATCTAGTGTTTAAGAGGTGGTAGTATTGCCGTCGGAGTTCAGGAAAAATTTCGCCCAAGCTCAGAATGACGGCAAGTAACATGAGACCGCCTGGGGTTCCCGAAGATGAATCTAATACAGTTTATCAGTCTCCTCAGCTTCATCTCGAGACCACCAGGCAGTCCCCCATTAACGAAGCAAGGGAAAATAAGAAAGGGCACTAAAAGTTGACGGGTATTTTGGAAATAATTGGGAAAGGAATCTAGAAATCTATTGAGTTGTTTCAAGGTTATGATGGATTTTTTTTTTGGAAATTTGGGCGATATGGTTGTTCCATGATGTATGTATGGTGTTGATCAAAGGTAACTCCTAAATTTTTATTATAGAGTTTTAATCTATACTATTATATAAAAGGATAAATCAATTTTCGTTTGTGATCACTAACCGCGAAAATTACTGAACCAATCTATACCGAATTGTAACCACATCTTTATAGTCAGGGAAGCAATAATAAAATTTGAAGATTTTTAATTTTATTGTCACAAAAAAAAGCAATAAAAATGTGGTGCCCAGTGAAGTTTAAAAATCGACCGATAGGTAGCGAGCACCATTCGTGAGAAATTATAAAGATCACAAAGGTACGATTTTATGTAGAGCTAGAAATTTATAATAAAATTTACCTATTTTCAATTCAATTGTTATTAAAAAAGTTATTGAACCAACATTACTTTTTATCATACCCGAGAAAAGAATCTGTTACCTATTTTTCTCAAGGGAAGGATTTAGTCTTTTGTAACATTGTTGGTGGTATTTTGCAACAGATGGGTTTAATAAACTACAAGCATAGGGATTGGTGTATTTTTATGGACAGCAGCGAAAGAAGTTTAAAGTGTGTTTTGCTCCATAGCAGTAACAAGTACGGATCCATAACTATTGCACATTCGACGACTTTGAAAGAAGAATACACAAATATTTTATGCAAAGAGGTCTACCTAAAGTCGTTTATTCAAGATCTCCTATAAAAGATCATTTGATAATAATGTTCAATAAAATTTTGTTAACATTATGTATTAATCCGCCATCTTAAAACCGTTAAATATTTTAAAACAGTATCCTGGAGGACAACAATGGCAGAAGTTATCCTTCGGATAACTTAATAAAAACCTTTAAAACAGCAATCCTTAAGGACGAAAAAGCTAATTCTAATTGTGGATGGAGAGAGTGGCCAAGGATGTCCTTCCTCGGCCTCAAAAAATCTCAGTTCCTGGCAGATCTGTAAAACACTGTTTTTAAGGACACTGTTTTACAGATCTGCCAGGATCTGACGTTTTTTTGAGGCCGAAGGACATCGTTGGCCACTCTCTCCATCCACAATTAGAATTAGCTTTTTCGTCCTTAAGGATTGTTGTTTTAACAGTTTTTAAGGACACTGTTTTACAAATCTGCCAGGATCTGACGATTTTTCGAGGCCGAAGGACATCCTTGGCCACTCTCTCCATCCACAATTAGAATTAGCTTTTTTCGTCCTTAAGGATTGCTGTTTTAACGGTTTTTTAAGGACACTGTTTTACAAATCTGCCAGGATCTGACAATTTTTTGAGGCCGAAGGACATCCTTGGCCACTCTCTCTATCCACAATTAGAATCAGCTTTTTCGTCCTTAAGGATTGCTGTTTTAACAGTTTTTTTAAGTTATCCGAAGGATAACTTCCTCCATTGTTGTCCTCCAGGATACTATTTTAAAATATTTAACGGTTTTAAGATGGCGGATCTTAAAAGGACACTTTTAAAAAAAATATTCGACTATTTAACTGTTTTAAGATGGCGGAAGGATATTAATTCGTTGTTAACGCATTCTACGGGAATCCCATTCTACATTCTATAGCGTCTATATCTATATCTATATCTACATTCTACATGTAGATCCCAGTGCAGTTCAAATATCGACCGATTTGTGGTCATTCTGCAACAGAGGTGGCAATGGTAAAACTATTAAACCCAATTGTACCAAATTTTAACTACAACATCTTCATAGTTCTAGGAAAGTTTATAACAATAAATTTTACAATAATAATAATTAAAATGTATAGTATTGAGTTTCAGAAACGAGATTTGCCAAACTGCTTTATACTTTTATGGTTAGAATTTAAAATCCAATTAGATAGATCGATAAAATTATTTTTGCCAAATTGGATGTCTATGACTTAACGTACTCATCAAATACCTCATCAATGCAATTTTAACCAGGTTAAAAATGACTGCTATGCATGAAAATATCATTGAAGAAATAATGCTAAATCCCATATTTCATTACAAGATTTTTATCGATAAACAAATGAAATTCAATTATTAGTTAAAATAATCGAAGTCTTTGCGTATGAGAGCAAGCGAAGCCGCGATAGGGTATGCTGGTTAATAATAAAAATATTTTAAAATTAGGGTTTTGTATAGAGATTATATGATTTTATTAATATTATATATAGACTTGCCGAATCGTTCCTTGTGTTATTACAGGGTTACCCATGATTCGATATTATTTTTTTATCTCGATGCATTGGGTTCAGTCAAATTATAGCTATTACTTCTAATCAAGCTTATGGATAAATTTTGGTGATTGCATATCCTCGTTTGTATCATCTTACCGTTGAAAATCTCCCAGCTTTGTAATGATACGCCTAGCTCGGACGAGACGCGAAGCATGCGCTTAAGGCAAGCCGTTACTTTAATGGTCGGCGGTTGTGGACATCTGAGTACCTCAGGCCATCCTGACAGCCTTATAAGGCGCCTTGAAGATGGTTTGTTTTAAGTCTCGGAACGTAGGTATTATCAGGAGGAGGAATGCCTTAGGAATGAAACGCCCGTTCCGAAAAAGGCGGTCGGTAAATATTTGTGAATGGGGATTTCATTTGATCAAAGAGTGACTCTGCCGAGCGAGTCAGACGAGAAGGTGTAATTTTAGGAAATGACTAGATCTTTCGCTTCTTGTGTTATTCGTCTCAAATCGTTTTACAAGTAGGGCGATGCATTCTTTCTAAACAACTGAGAAGAAAACAAACCGAAAGGAACATAAACATTATATTTATGACAAATAAAGATGTTAACATTAAACATTGTTTATATAGTAAACTTTAAATAATTAAAATATATAACTTTCTAAAAACTTTTTCTTTCTTTACACAATTCTTAACTTTATGCTTTAAAATTAAATGTTTTTTTACCTTTTAAAATTCTTATTAGGATTGATTAATTTTGCCAGTTCTTTTAAATTTATTTTTTACTGTAAACATTATATACAACAAGTAAATTTAAAGAAAATGATTGCAATGACATGTCAATAACATGTAAAGAACTACTCGCTGGGGGTCATTTTCTTTTCAGACCCCTTGGATGATCATTCGAGAATTGAATGTGATACAATTTGAGAGACTAGTGGATTCGAGTGGGTTTGGAGTTTCCTTTGAAAGCTCTTGGAAATACGTTTTTTTGTAATTAATCGGCATCTTATTAACTTATTAAACTTATTTAATTTATTTCAATTATTATTAAATAATAATTTTTTATTGCAATTATATTATATTATTATTAGTTTAACATCTGCTGGCCTTAATCAGCTGAGTCTGAATAGTAAAGTAGCGATTCAATTTCAATGCAGTTGTCATTTATTATTCTCTGATTGTGTACAGAACGTATTTATCTCCGCAAATAATTAAAGTTTAGTGACATCGATAGGATTAAGCAATGCTGGAACCGGTAGCATACAGCATATTCCTGGTATTCGTTCATTTGGGAATAATTTGTTCCAGTCGGCCAATAATACGGTTATTCAACAAATCAGTTCTCTCCATGTTTTCAATACAACAGTAGAACTCAGAATATATTTTCCAGCGCAACCGGACTCGAATCATTTCCTTACATACTGCATTAGTTTGACAAAGAAAAATCAGATGTTTATACACAATTTTCTTTTCTTTTTTTTTTTGTATATAACAATATTCTTCAAACGTCTTAGTTGGAATCCACATATAAGAATAAAATGACAAGATACTGCCCGTCGTTACAGACTACTTCGACATTTACTTGACGAACCTTCAAACCTTCCAATTAATTACAAAAGACACTTTTACATAACAGTAATTAAACCAACATGGGCATATGGAGTTGAGCTTGTGGCTTTACTAAACCATCCAATTCATCTCGTATCCAATTCTTACCATCTGTATTTACAATGCTCCTCACTTCGTTACAAACAAACTCATCCACAAAGATCATAATATACCTATTGTCCTGACTTAGCTCAAACCAGATATCAATCCTTACATAGCAAACTCCACAACCAAATCCATTAGTATCACAACTTGCTTCTCATTCCGTTCCAGATAACCCTCCGAGGCGCCTGAAATGAAGATGGCCTCAGGACTTTCTAATAAAGTACTTTATTATATTGAACCTTTATAAGTGCTTCCAGTGGGTAATATCTTTAAAAACAAGTGACGTTTCATTTTTAGCATTATGATCATATTTATTTGATGCATTGTATACAGTTCTAAATTTCAATAAATAGATAAAAATAAAATAAAATAATAATATTCAACTAATCTTTGCTAAACAGATCCGCTATAATTCACAAACAAGACTATAATTACAAGAATCTGCTTGTAGTTTACGACTGCTTTAACATTTACTAGACAAATGTTCAATCATTTTGATCACGAATTAGAACTATTAGGAATTACGGAGTTGAGCTAAATAAGGTATAGTAATTAAGTAAATAAAGTATAGTAATTAAGGAAACATGACTGCAAATTTAAACTTTATTGAACTATTCTTTCTATATATTTTTTATTTTAAAGAGAAAAGATTTACTCGGTTGGGATTCGAACCCATATATTTTTTATTTTGGGTTCGAATCCCAAACGAGTAAATCTTTTCTCTTCAAAATAAAAAATATATTAATAATATATTTATCAACTAATAATTATTTCATTATTCTTTCTATAATTTTAGTATGAATATTTCGAAATATTTCCTTAAGGGTATCAATAACTTTATGGTTTACCCTACCAATAGGTAGTTTCTCAACAAGTTTTTGTCATGTCATTATGTTGTATTTTGTCATACAGTTGACGTTTTAGTAAATAGATAAAACAGTTTGTAACTACCTGGAACTTCTTACAAAAATTAAGATCATCATTTAAACAAATAAGCTGATAGTGAATGGCACATAGCTTTTGAAAAGCAAGCGCATAAAATATAAATCTAATAAAATATTGGCTCTTAAACTGAGGCAACAAGTAAGTACAAGAAGAGGCTGCACAATCAGAAACAGCATTAAATTCGGGAGGATTTGAGGGGCTCGGGGAACATAACTTGGCTCGGGGCAAATGTTGGTTCTGTTAGTGCAAACAACTTAATGCTCCCCGTTTCCCGCTAGAGCTACCTACCGCCTTCTTCTTCTGCCGATAATGGAGTTAGCTTCCAACGGGAATCACTCATGAATATATCCTAGGGAGAAGATTTAGGTGGAAAATAATACAGGGAGATTACAGGTGATAATTAAGTGTTTATTGAAAATCGTAATTAAAAAAATCAATTTCTCACTGACTGGGAAAAATAATGGAATGTGGATATATCTACCTGTAATCTATTGTTTTTATATCTACTGCTTCTGATAAGGAAATTGTCGGCAAATATTCTGCTAAAAGGAAAACGTAGGCAAAACGTGAATTTGTTCTTTCAAACCAATATACAGTGAAAACTCGTTATTTCGTCACTCGATAATTCGTCTTATTTTTTTTTTTTTCTAAATTGGCAACTATAAATAACACAATTTAATACGTTTGTAATTCATTTTTTCCACTTGCTACTTATTTAATCTTTAAACCGCCTCATTTGGTTGGTCACTAAAAAATACGCCTATATTTATACATGTAAATCATTTAAAAAAACAAACAGAACAAGCCCGGAGACGATCCCTTCATTGATTGTAGTAAGAGATGAAAGGAAGTATCAGCGTAGTTGACGAATTCTCGGAATCAGTTAATACTGGAATGAAGCAAATGATGAAAATATGAAAAATTTTAAAGATATAAAAGTAAGCTAATATTTAAATTAAATATAAAAAATGAAGCTAGTGATGAAATTGATGATGACGATGACGTTTCTAATTCCTCCACTATTTCATGCAAAGAAGTAGAGGAAGTGTTAACAAAGTGCATTGGGTGGTTTTGAGCAGCAACGTGAATCAGATATTTCACACCTCATAGGATGCGGAAAGTGTTAAGCTTTTTTTGTGTTTTGTTCTTTTCACTCAAGTCCAATGTTTACAATGTTTATCTGTTCGTTTTTACATTCAATAAATTGCAAACAAATTACAATTTAATATAGTTTTTAAAATTTAATATAGTTTAAAATGCTTTTTTGTTACTTTACCAGCAAAATTCTATAATTCGTAATTTCTGTTATTTCGTCTCACTCATGACGAATTATCGAGTTTCTACTGTAGCTCCTAAACGCTTAGTCCTAGCGACACATGCTACCTAACAAAAAAATATTCTACATGAAATTTATGAAACTATTTTTAAGCGTTTTCGATTCGAGAAACACTAATTGGGCTAGAAAGTCATTACTTAAATTTGAGGCAGACATGTATAAAAAATCAATCAAAGAAAAAGAGAAAGCATTTATTTAGTATATATTTTGTTAAAGTAAACTAACTACATATCTTATAAAGCAGCATAGTATAAATAAAATAGAAGATAGCCTTTAATATGGATGTATGTCAGTTTGAAATATAAATGTTGATTAAAGTTCCGTTATCTACGGCAATATTTCAGATCCTCTCCAGCGTGTATTATCATACATCAACCTCAGCAGTTTGTTCTGCTCAGGTCTTCGGGAGCTTATACCTCTTAACAGATCGATAGGCAAGTAATAAAAATTGTCAAGTTACTGCAGTTGTTTGTATCTGTTGTTAGAATAAAATAACTAGAGATCTATATAAAATATAAAATAATTATTATAGGTAGATATTATTTTTTTGGCTCTGATTTTTGTAAAATTTTACAATAATTATATATTTTTAATTTTTAAATGTATTTTTGGTATCTAGATCTCCCGTAAGTTTATACAAGTAATCTTATCTATACTATTATATAAAAGGACATAACATTTTTCGTTTGTGATAAATAACAACGAAAACTACTGAACCTATCTTTAACAAATTTTATCCAGATCTTCTTTATAGTTCCAGTATGGTTTAGCAATAATAAAATATACCGATTTTCAGTTAATTTGTTATTAAAAAAACGATAGTAGTGGAAACAGTGAAGCTTGAAAATTGACCGATAGGTGGCAAGAGCCATTCTACATGAGAGCTTACAAAGGTTCATAGAACTTGAAATTGATAATAACATTTATGTATATTCAGTTAAATTATTTAATAAGATTTAAATATGTGTGTAATCATATAGTGTGTAAACATATGATTCATAAACCTTTAATTGTAAGCACTGATAATGCAGTCCATTACCTACAAGAGTTTCTTAATAGCCTCTGCCCATCTCATACATTATAATTAAACATTCGATGTATAATTATTTATTAATTATTTAAAGATTTTAAGTAATCTACATACTACTGATCAAATTACTGCTATTTACCTAAAAGTTCTTTACTGTTTTTTTCCAATTCATTGAAGTCGTATACTTGCCAGGGTGAAAAGCTCAAGATAAGTTCTTTACTTATGAGAACGGGCGTAGCCGCAACGGGGAATGCTAGGGATGCTATATATATATATATATATATATATATATATATATATATATATATATGTATATATAAATAAATTGTCAAAATAAATCGACCAACGATACCTTTAAATTGGTTGGCAGATCGTGTTTTTTTCGGTATGTAAATATGCTCGCAAATATATAAATAGGTAAACGACTTAAAGAAAATGGTTGGCATTGCTCTAATTTCTCAATTAGCTACTGTCCTTCACTGAAGCAGATTGTAATATATTGTAATATATATTCCAATAAAGCTGAAGCTATATATACATATATTATAGTGGTACTATACAAGCTGACGATGAGTAATGTATCCCCGAAACACTGGCGCAACCAAGGGGGGAGCTTGGGGGCTGAAGTCCCCCCCAGACGACCGAAACGACTATTTTTTTTTTTAGACGACAACTATTATTTTCATTTATATATCCTCGAACACCACCCATTCCTTGTTTTAGTTTAACTAAAACATAAAAAAGTAATCAGTTTTGGGGCTTCAGGTAAAAGAAAGACCGATACGCAATATATATAGGGGTAGATATATATATACATATATATATATATATATATATATAAATATATATATACCCCCCCCCCCCCAGATAGTAATCCTGGTTGCGCCACTGTCCCGAAACTTGTTTTGTGTAAAACTAATAAAATTTGGGAGAGAATATTTCTAAAAAGGATTCTTGCTAATTCTATTATTACTATTGTTTTTTGTTTTTTTTTTACACGGATAAGGTGAATAAGGTGTCTGTAGTTTTCTTGTGTGACTTTTTTTCATACTTAAAAATGTAACTTTTTGACACGCTTTATCAGAAATTTAATGGAATCATTTTTTGTTAAATAACGTTTGTTGCTAGGACTTACCGTAAGGAGCTTTATTGGTTTGTATGAAAAAGTCACGTATATAAATTTATATTATACTAACTTTCCCAATAATACCCTAATGTTACTTCACTTAAGTACATTCATTGTTATTTTAAGTATTTTGGAACAAGTTGAAATTAAAACATAAAAATATGTAATTTAAAAGAATTTTATTTATAAATATTATTGAATTACAAGATGTATCTTTTCTTTTTTTCAGGTAAGCTGAAACGTTTAGAACGACCGGTGTTTAGTAAGTACAGTATAAATAACTGATTATCATGTTTAGTTAACCTATTCTGAGTTTATTAATTTATGAAAATAAAATAAAATTACATTAAGTATAAATCATAAATTATACATCCAGGTGGCTATGGATTCAAAAGAATCTTCTAATTTTCCCGAATTCTTTCTAAATTTCTATAAAAGAAATTCCATCTTGATTTTCAATTGAGGTACGAATGATGGTATTGACGGATCTGTAAAATTAGAAATTGGTCAATTATTTGCTACATCTATTATATTAATTTATTAGAAGACTATTTTCACATCTCAAACATATAGACATTTAAAACATCAGCAATTTTATAAACAGTATTGGGCTATTTGTTCTGTATTAAAAAGTAAAAAAATGGAAGATAACTGAATCAGAGTTTGAATGTATCTAAAGGTGTGAATTATAAGACGCATAATCCCGTCTTCGAAATACATCTTAATTAATCAAAAATAAGTTGAAAAAACTCGAAAACTGACAAGTAAGATTTTCAGATATCTATGGGGTAAGAAATCAACAACAAGCTGGGCCAATGAAGTAAAAAGGGATTTAGAAAAAACAATATAAACATAAAAGAAATAAATAATAGAAAAGACTTTCGGCGAAAAGTATTGAAAATGGAGGGATTCCATGACAGGAATGTGAAAAGGACTGGTACAAAGTGGTCTGAGGAAAGAAAGAGGAAACATGGTGAACAGATGAAAGCATACTGGAAGAAAAGAAAAGAACGAGGGAGAAAGAATTGAAATTGGCACGTGGTCCTATGCTGGACCATTCGAAAATAAAAAAAAAAAAAAAAAAAAAAAATCGAAAGTGAAACGACCATATTTACGAATCGTTCGAAAAATAAAAAAAATCGTAATCCATTTTTTTTTTTTTTTTTAAATGACCAACGAATTGATTTAGTCCAATTTTCAATGTTTTTCCAATCGGAAAAAAAGCGATTTTTTTTTTTTTTTTTTAACTTTTACATGTTTTATTTTTATTAATTACAAGCTGCTTCACTCAAGAGCAATTGATAAAGACTCTTTCATAGAATATGTACAATTATATCAAATAAAGTAAAATAAACAGCCTCTAGATATTTTTAAGGGAAAATTCTTTAGGTTTCTTCATTTATCGCATCATTTTTTCAATCATTATCCAAAACTTCAATAAGTTGTACTTGCCACCTTCTTGCCCC
This sequence comes from Euschistus heros, assembly GCA_003667255.2. Classification (NCBI taxonomy): domain Eukaryota; kingdom Metazoa; phylum Arthropoda; class Insecta; order Hemiptera; family Pentatomidae; genus Euschistus; species Euschistus heros. Next base: position 2,167,789 of record RCWM02000110.1, read on the forward strand.
ATAGTGAGTGCCAATATATATTTGGTTTGTAGCCTTATATTTTTAAATTAATTTAATAAATATAATTTGTGTATTGAATTTCTAATTTTTGTTTTAGAAGTAAAGATACATGTCTAACACTGGAAATTAGCCTTCTAATTAACTAAATATCATAGAAGTGGCAATTAATTCATCAATTCTTAATTCTTTGATCTTAGTAAGATTCTTAGCAGTTACTTAAAATAGAATCTTCTTTGAAATGTTCTGAAGAACAACATGTTTGTCAAGATCTAGCAATGAAAAATAACCTGTTAAGGTTACATGTTATATAATCTAGTCTCATATGTTATTCAGCACCAGCAAACGATTGAAAACTTTTAAATAATTTTTTGCTATTTAAATTTCTTCACGGACGGGTTAAATTTTATTTTTTAACCTTCCTTTTGAAGGTAATGCTTTGTCTTATTTGCAATTTTTTTTTATCCTTCAGCTGTCACCATTTCTTAGTCAGACCTAATTAAATCGCTATCACTCTTTTATGCACTCCTCTAAGGCATAACGGCGGTGTAAGAAATTGAAAAGGTGGACATTATTCGTAGTTATTCCTTAAATTTGAAAGGAAAGCTCTCCGGAGAATATCTTCGGCAGAATAGGATCTAAAAGAAGATGGAGGAGAAGATATGTATTTGTATTTTGTAACTACAATAACATGGAAAGAACTACTTACAATAACACTTCAATAAAAGTTCTACATTAGAAGATCTCTCGGGCTTCTTTTCATATGCATCAGAAGGTTATCGGAAATTGAGTGTGATAAAAGTCGGTAAACTAGTGGATTCAAGTGGGTATAGAGTTCACTATGAAAGGAAAGATTATCTGGAATGGGTTAATTCAGAAACATATGGATCCTTAAGTACTTTACGGGTAAGTTTGTAACATAATAAGGAGCATTGGGGATAAAATAAATTCTTAAAATCAAGACAAAATCACTGGAACTGAAAGAATAATAGTCCAATCAATGAGTGCTGTAATGAGGGATGTAGAGTACGGGAGACATGGGATGGTTGGGTTTTTTATTTTTAATTTTTTTTTTGGGCTACAATTATTTTTTGTAGCTTTTGAAATATTTTTCTTTTTTAATTACTTTTTAGAAGTACGTATGATTTATTCTAAATGATAATAATGAACACAAGTCAGTAAAAAAACAAAGATATAAAACATTTAAAAGTGTCCCAACTATCCTGGGCACCAGTTTGCCCAAGAGGAGTCCTAGGTCTGTTCAACAGGGAATATTTCAAACTAAAATCCTTTAATTTAGGGAAATTCAGTTAGTTATTCAATGACGAATCAATTTTGAAACATTATCGTTTCAAAATACCTTAAATACCTACATGGATATGCAAACTGGAATGGAAATCTTTTCTTATGGAATAAACATGAATTCATTCTACTAATGGTGGGACTTTAATTTAGTTGGTATTTAGGAAATCCAATCGCTTCTACAGCTGTTGACTAGAAATTTTTAGAAGCCTATTTCAAAGAAATAATAAAAGTGGGTCCTACCTCGAGTGGCTGGGGCCAGTAATGAGCTTCTTTTCAACCTTCGCCTAGTTTATTTTTGAATGAAATATTCAATTCTTTCCCACTTCAGTGCATCATTATACAGCTCGAGTATAATTATATATATATGATAAGGTCCTTGGGATTCAGTCAATAAAATAACAATTTATTTTGGCGACGTTTCGAGACTATATTGTTTTCATAACCATCCCTACAGTGAAAAAAACATATTACAATTAAATTCCATAAGTTGCAAAGGCTATTGAAAGAATAAACATAGCAACAATATAAAAAAACGAATATATAACTACACATAATTGCAACATATGAAGAAGTATAAAGATACTTAAAATGTTACAGGCAGAGGTGGGCAAAATATAGTCATAGCTAAAATAATAGGGTGTTTAAAAAAAAAAATTACCGTTTCTTAAACAAATATTTGTATTTTGATTTCTTTGATATAAAATACAATTAATACTCAAAATATAGACCATTTTTATCTACCGTCATCACCCATCTGCTAGCCAATTGCTCGATGCCATGCTGAAACCATTCCTTGGGATGGCTGTCAAAGAACTCTCGGACAGCATTTTCAACTTCCGCAAAATTATCAAATTTTTTTCCTTGAAGAAAATGGGCCATGGATCGAAACAAGTAGTAATCCGAAGGTGCGAGGTCTGGACTATATGGCGAATGAGGCAGGATTTCAAACCCATAAAGTTCTGTAAACGTTTCTGCTGATTGTTAAGGAGTAAGTTCGTGAGGACCAGTCTACGGGTCTTTTTCACCTTCCCCATGGAGAGAAGATGGCGACTAACAGTGACTCAACAGCTTCCTTCAGATCCTCATCAATATCCATTAATGACCGCCCGGAGCCCTTCTTCCTTTTGCAACGTCGTATCTCCACTTCTAAATTTTTCAAACCAACGCCGCGCAGTGCACTATTCAAGGACACCTTCCCCTTCATATTTAATAATTTCACGAGTTGCTTTAGTGGCTGTGAATTTTTTTTCCTGTAATGTCTTAAAATTTCGAGAATTTCGTAGAACACTGTCATGTTTCTTCTTTGAAATAAATAACTGAATTGAGACTTTAAAGTAAACAAGCTTAGAGAATGCTCTAAAGGGATTATTAAGTATTGCTAAATAATAAATAGCATTAAGATATTTAAAGACTTTTGAACTTTGGAATTTGACAAATCGGACATTTTTTTTTATACGCCCTATTATAATCAAAATTTAATCTTAGCAATGTGAATCAATCATCTAATTTAATAATGAATAAATCTTTCAGTCAAATAATCATTTATTTTCTTTATAAGTTACTGAAAGATTTAATCATTATTACATTATGTGGTTGATTCCAGGAAATTAGTTGTCAAATAGTAATGATTAAATTTTGATTAATTTTTAGCTATGATTAAACTTTGCCCAACTCTAGTTACAGGTGCTATTATTGCTATTGGTCATCTACTACTAAACTATAACAACTTTAGTATACAACTGAATTAAATTTGAGAAAAAGGTAAGGTAACGGTTAAAGTGGGTTTTTCAAACTTAATGGTATTCCTAGTTACAGATAGATGGATTTTTCGTTTGCTGTGTAATATTTAAATGGATAAATTGCTTAGTTATGATTAATTTTATATTTAAATATATATTATTAAACTGAATGTATTAAATTGGAATATCATGTTGTGATTTAGGGCATCTGATTTTTTTTGCGCGATTTTCAAATGTTTTTATGGTTATCGTTTCTTTATACCATATATTTCGTTTAAAATTATTCTGCTCACGGTTACATGATTATGAGAACAATATAGTCTCGAAACGTTGGAAAAATAAGTTGTTATTTCATTGACTGATCCTCAAAAACTTTATTAAACATAGAGCTAAAATGGTGTAAGTCCTAGTTCAATAATAAACTGCTAGTCAGCGCTCAAAGATTAGATATGACTTTTTGTTTTTTTCAACAATCTAAACTTCGAAATTGCTCTTCTGAAAAGTTGAAAACTGGACTTACACCACTTTGGAACTCACCCTCTCATATGTTTTGAATCCTATCGAGTTTATTGTAGTTGGTTGCGCAAGTAGAGCTCCACTCCGGAGATGATTTGAGCTCGAATTACTGTTTTATAACTAATAATTATTTTTTTTTGAGTTGGTTTAGATTTATTATTTAAATAAACGAAACATTTTAATATATTTTACATCGCCAGATTATATTATCTGTATATCCAGTGAAAATATGTGTACAACGTTAAAACCAGACATTTTGTAGCTTTAGACCAAGGGATATCAACTGATTTTAAAATAATACTCTGGTTTATGAATGCCCTACGTTATGTGAAAATTAATTTCCACATTAATCTAATAAATGTATTTAATACAGAACAACGATGATGTTTTGAACATTTCCATATTTTTAGTTCTGAAAAGTAATATTTAACAATGAAAACTAGTTTTCCAAATTAAGACTAAAACGACAAGAAACTGCCCGTCGTTTGAGACTACTTCAACATTTCCTAGACAAAAGTTCAAAGCTCCCAATTAATTACAAAAGACTCATATACATGACTGTGATTAGACCTATTTAGACGTACGGAGTTAAGCTTTGGAGCTCCACTAAACCATCCAATTCATCTTGTATTCAATCCTTACAATCCAAAATCCTTCGTAAAATCCTCAATGCTCCTTACTTTGTCACGAATAAACTTATCCATAAAGATTTTAATGTTCCATATGTTGCTGATTTAGCCCACACCAGATACCTATCCTTTCATAGTAAGCTCCATAATCACTCAAGTCCATTAGTTCCTCAACTTGCTTCCTACACCATTCCTAATAATCCTCCGAGGCGTCTGAAAAGAAGATGGCCTCGTGATCTTCTTTTGTGAATATGAATTAGAGTACTGCCAATGGGTAGTTCCTCTATAAGTTTTATTCATGTCATTGTATCTCATTATACCGCATATTTACTAGATTTGTTTTTTTAAATACAGTTGTAAATTTCAATTAATAAAAGAATAAAAAAAATAATAATAAATATATTTAAATCAGTATCTCCGTATCTCCGTTTCTTTTAATTTTCCTTAGATTAAATTATTTAAAACAATAAGTTGTTTATAATTAATTACCCTTAAACATATAAACATTAATTACACATACATATATATTTACATATATTATTGCGAAAACTCGATAGCTCGAAAAAATATTTATTGTGATCCCGGTAATTTGAAAATTAGTTATCTCGAAAAATTGAAATTTGAAGTAAATTTCTTCACCCTTCAACTTCGACTTATCGAGTTTTGTCAGGGTATACATTCGGAACTCGACCAACCGCTGCTTCTATTTTTAAAATTTTATTTTATTATGAACCAGAAATCTATCCTTTCATAGTAAACTCCATAACCACACAAATTTACTTGTCCTTCAACTTGCTTCCCATTCTATTCCCGATAACCCTTCGAGACGTCTGAAGATGGCCTAGGATCTTCTAGTGTAATTTTTTTTTCTTCCAGATTCCCATGTTACTTTAATCATAATCAACCTATTTACTAGATGTATATATTTTGTAGAGTTGTAAATTTCAATAAATGGATATAAAAGAAAATGATTATGTATCATTACTTTTTTTACAAAACATTTGGCTGTCGAACAAAACATTGTGCAATTTACTATGAGTATATTTATATTAGAACGGAAAGCTAAATTTTAGCCTCTTCGACTTCCGACATTACTCTAAAGACATCTGTGGCACTTAGTAGTAAAGACAACCCGGTACAATGTTCAAATGTTTACTTGACGTTAGACTAACATTCTGTGTTGGTTTATACTGCAATCGAATTGAACAGTTTGGGATTGGGAATACATTTGATAGAGTAAACTACTACTAAATGGATGTGAACTAGCGATAGTATTTATAGTAAGTACTAACGAGAGTACTGTTCATTGGACTGATACAAATAAATAATAATATAATTCAATACAGATTATTCTATTGAGGATTATAGTTAGCTAACTATTCAAGAAAATTAAGTAACTAGAAATTTTTAAATGAAACAACAAAACTTAATGAGAGTGGAAATTATAATTTCCACATATAAATATTGTAAATTTATTACAAAGAAAAACTTATACAAAGAGTGATAATATAAATATATATAAAAAAAAAAAAAAAAAAAAAAAAAAAAAAAAAAAAAAAAAAAAAAAAAAAAAAAAAAAAAAAAAAAAAAAAAAAAAAAAAAAAAAAACCCTGCCCAACGATTGTCGTTTATTTTAGTTACATCAATAACCTGTTTCAATTCGTCCCTCAAGCAACCACTAGACAAGTGATTTTTCTCAACTTTGCAGAAGACACACAAAACATATTTATTCCTATTATTATTGTTTTCCAAACAAAGCAAATAAACGCGTTTAGTGTTTTAATTTAGACGAGAAAAAATGAGAAACTTAAACAGTGGAAACTCGTTATTTCGTCACTCGATAATTCGTCTTATTCTGTAATTCGTCAGGTTTTTTTTTTGTTTTTAAATAGGCAACTATAAATAACAAAATTAAATACGCATGTAATTCATCTTTTTCCCCTGCTACTTATTTAATTTATAAACCGCCTCATTTGATTTGTCACTAAAAAATACGCCTATAATATACATTTTGTAAATCATTTCATAGGAAAAAAACAAACAGAACAAGCCCGGAGTCGATCCCTCTATTGATTGTAGTAAGAGATGAAAGGAAGTATGAGTGCAGTTGGCGAATTTCCGGAATCAGTTAATACTGGAAACCTCTTCCTACAAAAACATTAGCACCTGGCTCAGCAACTTCTGCTCCAGGTTATAAAATGTGAAAAGATGATCAAGAGGTAAGCAGCTGGTTAAACATGGATAGTACGGATGTAGGATATGAAATTTTAAATGACAATGGAATTATAGAACAGGTGCTGAGTGCTCAAAATGAAGCTATTGATGAAAAAGATGATGACGATGATGTTTCTAATTCTTCCACTATTCCATGCAAAAAAGTCGAGGAAATGTTAACAAATGTTAACATCTGATGGGATGCGGCAAGTTTTTAGCTTTTTGTATGTTTTTTGTCAATGTCACTCAAGCCCAATGTGTATAATGTTCATCTGTTCGTTTTTACATTCAATAAATTCAAAAAAAAAAAAAATTAAAATTATATAGTTTAAAATGTTTTTTGTTACTTTACCAGCCAAATTCTGTATTTCGTCATTTCCGTTATTTCGTCACCCCCTCTCACCCATTCATGATGAATTATCGAGTTTCTACTGTATTAGATTGTCTCCATTTCGCCTGTGTGTTATAGATGTGAATAAAGTATTCCATTTGTGTTATGATTGGCGGACAAATTGGCGGTTGCAAAGTTGCATTTTTTTTTTTTTTTTTTTTTCAAAAACTGGCCTCGGTAATGGATCAAGTCTAACATTTTACCTGATGGATAAGATTTAACTAATTTTAGCCAAAAAGTGGCATAGGATGTGGTCGCTTAAGCGTCGATATTAAATTAAAATCATTATGAAATTACCTTATGATCTGGTTTACTTTCAGCTTCACTAGTCCTGAAAAATAAGGGAAAAATTATAAAATGCAAAAAAAAAAAAAAAAGTTATTTATAAAAAGATAAATAAACAAGTATGTTTTATAAATGTATTTTAGTAATATGTGAATCCCAGATACTCCAGTCACATACCACTTCCCTTCAAGAATGGTGTCATAACTGGAGAGTTAAGATAAATCCTAGCAAATCCAAGCAAATAACCTTTACCCTACGTCGAAAACCTACCTCATCCTGTCCTCCTGTATCCTTTAATGGTGTACCGCTAAATAGTGTGGAACAAATACGATACCTGGGATTTTATCTGGACAAGAGACTTACCTGGAACCCTCATACAAGTTTAAAAAGACAAGGAGCTGCACGTCGATTTCGGCTGCTACAACACTTGACAAACATTCAAATCTCCCGATTCACCACAAAAACTCATCTAAATGACGATTATCAGACCTATTTGGACTTACGGTATAGAGTTATGGGGATCCACCAAACCATCGAATTCCTCCCGCATCCAATCACTCCAATCCAAAATCCTTCGAAAAATCCTAAATGCTTCTTACTTTGTCACAAATTAACTGATCCACAATGACCTTAATATCGCATATGTCGTCGATTTGGCACGAACCAGATACCTTTCCTTTCATAATAAAATTATTCCTTATCCATATCCACTTGTTGCACAACTTGCTTTCCATTCCATTCGTGGCAATCCTCCGAGGCGTCGGCCATCAAAGAAGATGGCCTCGTAATCTTCTTTTGTTGACATTTCATTAGAGTACTACCAATGCGTAGTTCCTCTACTAGTTTAAATCATGTCATTATATCTCAGGTTTATCGCATATTTACTTAGTGTGTTTTCTAATACAGTTGTAAATTTCTATATAATAAAAGAATACAAATTTAAACCTGAAAGGCTGATACAGTTATTGATTTTCAAAAGTTTAGTATTGAGAAAATTTGTATGCTAATCCTTAATCCTTTAGTATATATTGTATATATTTAGTATATACAGTTGTAAATTTCTATTAATAAAAGAAAGAAGTTATATGTGATAGTTAATGTGTAAAAAGGTAGGATAGTAAATTAAACCATGGTTATTTTAAAAAACATATAATTATAATTAATTATATAATAAAATATATGCCTATAAATATGTTTTTAAAATATATTTATAGGCATGATTTTGACTGTATGAAATCGCTAACGGGATTAATAAAATTAAACTTAGAAGGTCCATAAAATACATCTGAGTTTTATCTTTTTTTTAGACAACTTCAAATCAAGTCAAGGGTTTTGGAAATCAAGTTGAGGAACTAATAGGTTTTCCCTTAGTATAGGTTATGTTATAAATGATTAGATTACTTAATACTTTAACATAAAATATTTAGGATTTTAGATTGTAAGGGTTGTATATGAGAAGATTTGTATGATTTATTAGAGTATCAAATTTATTGACACTCTTTAGTATATAAAGATTTAATTGAGTACGAATCATATACATACGGTAAATTTTATTACGAAAAGTTAGAAATTCTTTTCAGGTTAAAACAGGGAGATACTCTTTTTCCGGTCTTATTTAACTTAGCATTAGAATACTTCATTTGGGAAGTAATGAGTAGAGTGTCTAAAGATGGGTGACAAAGTACCGTTGTAGACTATTTGGTAACGTTGGGTGAATAAGAGGGAATTATAAAATTTAACATAACGATCATGAAACCGTTAAAAAATATAGTAGTTATCTATTTATAAAAAATAGTCTAGTTATCAATACCAATAAAAAAATATTTTGTGAGCAGAAGGAACAATTATAATTTCTGCAATATAGACATATTAGAAGTCAAATTTGAATATATATAGGATTTTTAAAATTTAGTATCGACAATATAAAGGTAAAATGAAATTCAAGATGGGATAGATACACGTTTACACCAGAGTTGACAACTAAGTTGTTTTTTTTGTTTGTTGGGGTTTATAGGAATAAAACCCTAGGGTCAGACAACTAATTTTTCCACAAGTTGCGGCAATTTGTTGCTTTTTCTACTAAATACAGCAACTTTTTTCTGTCTTCCACTTGTGGAGAGACAAGTCTGCCACTAAATTCTGGTTTCCCGCGGAGTGTCGGTAAATATCAAATAAAGTTGACAACTAAAAGTGGAAGATTTGTTGCTGCACACTTTGCGCAAGCAACTTGTAGAAAACTAGTAGAGAACTGTTCCCCCTCCAGGCGCCCCGGACCTGACGTTCGGCTGACGGAGAAGTCATCCCCTGGTCCAAATCAGTAAAATACCTTGGTTTGACTCTATACAGGTCTCTAACATACACAGAACACATAAATGATAAATTTGTGATTAGTTACACAAAAATCTAAAGTAAGTCCTATAAATAAACATATATCATATAAAACAGGTATTCGATCCCAGATTATATATGCCTCAGCAGTGTGGAGCTCAACTTGTACCACCAACTACCGTAATCACTAAATGATACGAAACTTGTGTATGAGGATAATCAATTATTACCCTCGATATATAAAAAAATCAACAATGTTTCACGTCTACGATCAAACAAAAACATACTTTGGAAAAAAAAACAATTTCAGAAAATTCCCTTATCAGAGAAATCGGTAATTACAATAAAACATAACTTAAAAGATATACGCATAAAAGAACGAAACATGTACTCACTTAATCTAAACATTTCGCGCCAATTCTTTGTCAACAAGTTTTACAATTATTGCTCAAAATTTGAGAAGAGCAACTTTTTGTTGTCAACTTTTAGTTGGCAACTTCCAAGTTGTCAACTTTGGTGTAAACGCGGCTTTAAAGGCCAGAAAAATGTATCACTTTTCGGTCGAAAAACTACGTAGTTCGTGCCTAGTGTAAAGAAACTTAAAAATTGTGATTTATAAGACTTACCCTACTTATAATAATATATTGAATTCCGGGAAATTTACCCAGTGGGTATAGTTCAGGTAATATTAACGTGGCGGTTGGAATTAGTGGAAGTTGGATTTATTATTAATCAATTCCTGAATGCAAGAAAGATGTTAAACGGTTGGGTAAGTGTCCGAGGAATAGGCTGAGACGAACATGAAAAGATGGGGTTGAATGGAGAAAGATTTGTGGTCAGATTGTTGGTGTCAGCATCGAGCCTTTGGGTTTACTAAGTTTTTATTATAGTCATATATAAAATTCAATAGTATATCATATAAATGGAGTATTTGTAATAATTATAATACTGGATTAAATGGAAACAACCAACTATTAAATTATTTTTAAGAGAATTTTACTAATTTTTTTATTTCATATAGGAATATTTAAAAAAATACTGCAGAAACACTCACTACACTAACGACTAATATTATTTTATTTTTATAGTGATCTTATATTTTTTAAAATATTTAAAACCTTATTATCTTTATTTTTAAAAAACAACCTTATTATCAAACCAATTGATTTATAAAATTGGCTTAGCACCTGATGCAATGGTCTGTAGAATGATAATCATAATGAGTCTACGTCATATGGGTTATTACGGTATTAATATAATTTTTATTAAACATCTAGTTTATTTATATAAAAATTTGTTCCACTAATTTTGTTGAAATTTATGCTATAAAAAACAAAAAAAATATATATATATAACATTTTTCATTTATGAATAGTACCTATTCTGTTGATCTCTGAGACTATTATAGGACTGCAGAGAAAGGAAAAGTTCCTTAATGAGGTGCTAAGTGGCTAGTTAATTTGGACAGGTGTCGACGATTAGGGGAAATTACCTCTGCTCCCTACCTGTCGTCTAAACGACAGGGTTACTGCAAGGGGCTATACTTAGCGCCCTACTTCTCTCTTCACACGCGAATCTATTATCCCAAAACTGCTTTCTTTGTTGCAGGCTCTCGTTCTTCAAGAATGTGAACCACTTTCTTCCTGACGACTTTATCCAATATCAAAGTTGTGTTGTATTTTAGTTGTTTATTTTGTTACATTAGTTCTCAGTATGTTTTTTTTATTGTTTTTTTTTGCGATTTTATTTGACGATATTTCTATTGACTAATTGTAGTTTCTGATCACTTCATTTGAACTTATATTTAAAACGAGATTCGTTCAACAAATATGTTTATAAACAATTTTATAGGAAATTTAATTAGGTTTAATTTTTATTTGTAACATATTTTACTAGAGGCCACCGTTTTCGAGATATCATTGAAAACCCAAATATTGCACCTTCTCCCACCCTCCACCATTAGCGCACCTCCCGAGGGTGCTTACGTTTAGTATGTTATGTTAACCTTCTAACTGCTCTTTACGAAGCTGTGAGGTAAAAAATAATCGCATATTTCATGCACTCTGCAATATATAGTACAACAGATTTTACTTCAGATGAAATATAAATGAAAAAAAAAAAAATTATATTAGATTATGTTATCTTTCTCCATATCATTTTATTAAATGTTTTATATCTAAACCACCAACAAGCTTAGAGGTTAAGTGCGTGTGAGGGTTTACACTTTTAAAAAAATGCAACAAATTTTGAATATGTTTCACAGTGAAAGTGAACTTATTGTGTGAATTATTCTTCGGAATATTTTCCTGGATATAGTGTATACTTTATAATGTATAATTATTCAATATAAATTTAGCATCAGTCATCGATAGTCTTCAATGAAATAATAAGTAAATATGGATTGGATTGGTTATGGAGCTAACTATGGAAGGATAGGTATCTGGTTTGGGCTAAATCAGAAACATATAGAACATTAAGATCTTTATGGATAAGTTTATTGGTCACAAAGTAAGGAGCATAGAGGATTTTTCGAAGGATTTTGCATTGCAAGGATTGGTACGAGATAATTGGATGATTTAGTAGAGCCCCAAAGCTCAACTCCGTACGTCCAAATAGGTCTAATCACAGTCATGTAAATGAGTCTTTTTTAATTAATTGGGTGCTTTGAAAGTTTGTCTATAAATGTTGAAGTAGTCTGTAACGAAGAGCAGTTTCTGTCGTTTTAGTCTTGTATGTGGATTCCAAGTGAGACGTTTATCCAAGTGGAGTCCGAGATAGCGGATCTGTTTAACAGGGATTAGTGGGAAAATAAAATGTATATTTAAAAATGGAAATCAAATTAAAAGCTATTAAAAAAAATAATAATAAACAATGGAGCTTTGATTTTTTTTTTCAAATGGTATAGAGATAAAAGATAGCTAGTAGATATAAGACCTGTTAACACCAAAGCCATGACCGCGACTTATGCTGACGACACAAAATTTTTGCAAGACATCACAATCCCACACAGCCCTTGCGGACATTGTATTACTGAGGTTAGGCAACTAATGCAAAGATAAAAAATTAAAATTTCGAATTCAAAATGCTCGTGTTTTATCCTCCATTATGGTTCCTTGTCACAAGAGTAATATATTGAGTTTGCATTACCTATATCTGGTACCCAACAATATTATTATATTTCCTAGGTACAGTAGCCACTTGGAAGGCGCACATTAGAACTAGAAGTCGAGAACAAAATATTCCTCCGTGTACCATCAAAAACCTAAAATATGTAAATATGAAAAACATTTTAAAAATTTGTTTATTTTTGATTGATATTAGTTTTTAACACAGATTGAAGTATAATTTTAGATATCTGAAAAATAGACACAATAATCAGAACTTGTTGAATATTACAGAATATATACGTGAAGTAAATGTATTGACAACGATTATAATAACATGTTAAAACTTGAAAAGAACTACTCATCAGTAGCACTTTATTAAAACTTCTACACTAGAAGGTCTCTATGCCATCTTCATTTCAGACGCCTTGGAGGATTATCAGGAATAGAGAGGGAAGCAAGTTGAGAAACTAACGGATTTGAGATATTATGGAGCTTACTATGAAAGGATAGGTATCTGGTGTGGGCTAAATCAGCAACATATGGAACATTAAAATCTTTATGGATAAGTTTATTGGTGACAAAATAAGGAGCATTGAGGATTTTACGAAGGATTTTGGATTGTAAGGATTGAATACGAGATGAATTGGATGGTTTAGTGGAACCCCAAAGCTCAACTCCGTACGTCCAAATAGGTCTAATCACAGTCATGTATATGAGTCTTTTGTAATTAATTGGGAGCTTTGAATGTTTGTCTAGTAAATGTTGAAGTAGTCTGTAACGACGGGCAGCTTCTTGTCGTTTTAGTCTATATTTAATTGTAAATAAATTAACGAGTGAATATGGTAAAGGTATGAAAAATTTCTGAACGCAGTTTCCTTTTCGTGTTCCTACCTTTATATTATACTCCAATTAACAATTAAATCTTTTTTTAATTATGAGACAAATGACGTGACGGGACTCCATTTAAAGTTGTTTTACTTGTGTGTGTCTTTTCTAAAAAAAATCAAAACAACAGTTGTTTGATAGATAGATTATGTAAATCAATTTTAAAAATGATTGATACACTCGTAAGGATGTCAAAAACGGAAAGGCTTATACAAGGATCTGCTACAAAAAACCCTTCATCTTTTTGACTCTTTAAAAGATTGATATGTTTAGATTTCTTGTCTTATATTTTTAAAATTGATAGCCGTATTAAACTGTTGAAGTAGTCTGAAACGACGGGCAGTTTCTTGTCGTTTTAGTCTTGTATGTGGATTCCAAGTTAGTCGTTTGTCCAAGTGGAGTCCTAGGTACCGGATCTGTTAGTGAAATATCATTAAAGGATACTGTAGGATAGGAAGTCGTTGGTTTACGACGTATGTTGAATATTTAAATCCAATTTTAGTGAATATTTATATTTTATGTGCGTCAAAATGAATAGACACACTGTCGTTTTTTACGACTTTTTTCAATCTTTAAGAAATTCAGACCAATAAATCCTATTTTTACTTTAAATCTGTGTTGGATTTGTTCGAAATTAGGTACAAGTAATCACGTCAATTATGGGGAGAAATTAATGTTTTGTCAGTTGAGTGGTGGGCTTTCTATGTTTCTCCTTATTAATTTCGCAACTGATTATAAATTCCGTTTGATGCGGTGTGTGGTCTCCATAGAACTATTCACATTATAGTTAGTTAATAAATCAAACTGCTTCATCTGAAAAATATTAAATTAATTAAATATGATAGGAAAAGCTATCCATTGCCAGGACTCCGCTGCAACTAGTTTCAAACATTTATTTGAACAGTATAGGAGAAGATGAGAATAATCACATATTCGCATTAGATTGTCACAAAAACAAATCAAGAACACTTAAAAAACAAAAAAACAATTGGGCCTTCAACTGTTGTCCTACTAGTACAGGGGAAAGAACGTTTAAAATTTTATTAACAAGATACGCCTTACGGTCACACGTGGTGGACCAGCAAGTACACAGTTATATAACATTTCCTGAAAAACATTTTATACCACAAGCAATAAAATATGACGATTAGTATCTTTTATAAATCTGGGTTCCTAATTTTAATAATTAAATCAGTATTATATTCATGATGTATAGTTTTGATCCTATAATGTAATCCATAATTCACTTCCGAGTTGGAAACTGTTCAGGATAGGAACTTTCAGTGTACACGGTGTTCAAACATGATTGATGGCAATTCTCTGAAACCTACATCGCCGCTAGCCAAACTTTGTCAATTAATGTTTTGGATAATTTCAGTTTATAACCTGTACATTCAAAAAAAAATTTTGCAGTTTATTGCAGATTTTTTTATATTTTTGGTAGATGCAAATAGAACATCTCAATGAAAAACTTTTTCAAAATGCAATTCCGAAAAAAAAGTTAATAAGAGAATGTGGTATGAAATTTAAACAGTCTCAAAAATATAATTAAAAAGTTCATAGAATTGGTAAATTTAAATGCAAATAATTTTTGGATCCCTACATACATGAAATAATGAATCCCTGCTACACAAAGTAAAAATGACTTCCTTCCTTAGCTGCCTTGTAATGACTTAAGGGTCGAGGCACCTTCCGGAGGCACATCCTTAATTAAAACCTTGCGGTTGAGCTTGATGCTGACCACACAACCTCCAGATTGAAAAGTTGTTCAATATTCTGATCATTCTTTTTGAACAAAATTTTCATAATTAATAATTATAATTATTATCGAGTAATTCCTTTCTAAATCAGAAAGCTAATTTTTTTTAATTATCTCCAAGATGTATTTTGAGTATTTTGTATACAAACATCTTGATCAATTTGTGTGTAAAATGTGATTTTTATTTTCTGATCAATATTTTTTATGGTACAGATTGGTTCAGTAGTTTTCGCGATTAGTGATCACAAACGAAAATTCGCTTGTCCTTTTATATAATAGTATAGATATAATTAATAAGACTAACATTATATATTTTGACTTTATTGATTTTATTTCGAAAAAAAAAAAAAATTATAATTTTGAAAGAAAACAATTCCCATTGTTCGAATACAAAGGTTTCTTTAATTAATATTTATCAATAAATGAGATGAGAGATAAGGGAACAATTACTATATTGCTAAGCAGCCTGCCCTACATACAATATATACCTATTGCCTTTAATTTTATGTAAATTTGAGAGAAGGAGGGGCGGGTGGCGTGGTAATATTGAAGTCTCCCCTACATTTGTTATTTAGAGCGCTCAGCTGTTTCATTATAACTATTTTTTTTAATATATATATATATATATAACAAAACATTATAACAGTGTTGACACAATAGTACAACAAACTAAATGGCGAGTATATATCACAATATATTTTTTTTTCATAACCAGCTGTTATTGACATCTCTAATGTACTCTCCTCTATCCAGGGCTGAAGATGACAGTGATAAGAAGTGTCGAAAGCATGCAAGCAAACTGATGAATAAAATAAAGAAAAGAATAAGACTGAATTTCATTGTTATTCTGAATAATGTGTATTTAAAACTCTAATGAAACTTTTTAAAAAATACTTTGTATTTCTTTAATGATTTTTTATTTCTTTAATATTATTTTACGAAACGAAATTGTGATAAGATTCTCAGAAAAAAAGTAAAAGACAACCTGGTTATTCATAAATAAATTTTATTGATTTACGGTACGTACGAAGTTATAGATGGATCAATACAATAAGGATTGATTAATTATTTGCCACTTATATTAATTATTTATATAAAGTTTAGTTTCGAATATTAAAAATTTATCTATTCAAAAAACATACATAAAAAAAACATCAGCAGTTTGATACACAGTTTATGTCTATGAATTAAAAAGATTTAAGACAAGAAATCTAAACATATCGATACTCCAATATGAAGGCAAAATAAATGGGCTTTTAAGAGTTGGGTAGTAGTAGAAATATTTCCAATAGACCCATTTTAAATTTGTTTCCAGCTGGAACAGAACAACCGACCAGTCATAGGAAAAAATTTATGACTAGAAATGAAATATGTTAATGCTTTCCTGAGAGGTAAACAAGGGGTGGTATCCTGCTTTTTACATACATAACAAGGAGTGTATAAATGATTTTTTAAAATTAATGTACATAATTTGTGTATCAAAGTTTTGATAGTTTTATTTTTTATTTAAAAAACACAAACAAGTAAAACTTTTTTAAATGGAGTCCCATCATTAGTGTCATAATTTAAAAATATTAAATTGTTAATTGTAATCTATCTACACTAATGTATAAAAGAGCTAGTAGCTATTCTTCGTTTGTGACTACTAACCACTAAAACTAATGATCCAATATTTATTAAATTAAAATTTTAACCACATCATCTTTATAGTTCTAGGAAGGTTTAGAAATAATAAAACCTTCTGATTTTACATTAATTCATTATTAAAAAAGCGATAATAAGTGGATAACAGTGAAGTTTGGAAACTGACCGATAGGTAGCGAGCACCATCCTATATGAGAGGTACCAAAAGTACGGTGTTATATAGAGCTTGAAATTGATATGAAAATTTGCTTGTATAATATAAGTTAGGAACACGAAAAGGAAGCTGCTATTTCAGCATTTTCACATGTTAATTTACTTACAATTAAGTAAATGTAACATATTTTTGTGTTAAATAAGTAAAGTCAATACCTGACTTTTGCTTTATTTTTATAAAAACTACACACCAGTAACACCACTTTTGCAAAAAATATACGACAAACAAAAACCTAAGATAGCTGAACTTACGGCTATAAAGCAATAAACGAAGTGCCTCGACTGCCCGATCACCCGGCTAACTGGCTTTTTGCTAGATTAGTTAGCCGAAGTCATAGTCGGCCCATCTCTAATACATATAATTGTATGTCCTATGTTAATGGTTTAGGGAAAACGATATATTTTTACGTGCATATCGATACGAAAATGATATAGAACAAAAGGTTTATTTAAAAATTAGACTTTAAAGAAAATTATCGATATTTTTAATATATGTTTTTTCGATACCTATTCATAGTTATGAATATTTTTTCTTAATGAAAGTCTGAATGCAGTAAGTTATGAACTCAACTTATTAATTATTTATTTTATGGAATAAAATATTCTTGTTCGTAATAAGCGTTTCGCCTAATGGCTCTAAAGTAGACTTTAAAATTCATCCCTTTTCTCCGAAATTCAGCGTTTATTATTCGGAATAAATTCATGATGTTAAAAATTATATTACAAAGTGGTGATTTTAACACGGATCTCATAATATAATAAAGGGATATTACCATTAAACAGGTAGACCCTTTCTTTTTCACCTGACCCCTGATGGCAAACTTTAACCCGGCTCCGAAACTTATTAGAGAAAAAGGTTAAATCCCTTAGCGACTCAGTTAATTCCAGCATATCATTTGCATTCGTCGGCAAGTTTTTTTAACGAGCTCATTTTCAAGCTGGGAAAATCTAGGGTTCCTTTTTTAGTTCTTCAACTTGTTTTAAATGTAGTTTACAATGTAATATTATTTTATTTTTTTTTAATCTTTCGAGTGGCACTTCTCATTCACGGAAGAGTTTCATTAATGCATAATATTATCTTGTATAATTAATTAATTAAAAATACCGTGTTATTTCGCCATTTTCATTTTCTTTTTCCTTTGTTTTTTTAACATTGTTTAATTATGATAATGTAGCATTCATTTTATTGTTAGCGATGTTTTTTTGTTTCTTTTCCTGTCAATTTTTTTTTATTTTTTTTATGTTGCTCAACGTTTGTAAACTCTAATTAGATTAGTCCAATAATATATTTATTGGATACACAATATATCCAAATATCAATATATTTCCTTGACAGTCCCGATATATAGAAAATTCTCTATACAAAGAAAATTCTCTGTATAAAGAAAATACAACACACAACTATACATATATCTAAATCTCTAACAAATCAATAGATCATCAATATGTCTATGTATAATCTACTGATTTTATATCTATTGCTGTATATTATATTTATATCTATTTAACTGTCGGAGGAAAAAAAAAAAAAAAAAAAAAAAAAAAAAAAAAAAAAAAAAAAAAAAAAAAAAAAAAAAAAAAAAAAAAAAAAAAAAAAAAAATGTTATAAAACAAAAAATATTCTCCAGAAAATGTTTCATTAGGAAACTGTTGTTAAATTTTCGATCCGAGCAATTATAGTGTGTCAAAATGTTACATTTTAAAGTATTAAAAAAAACCTTACACGCCTTGTGAGAAAAAAAAAAATTAAGAAAACTGTATCTAAACTCCCCGTCAAAAGTATTGCAACACCCAAAATTCTTGAGATTTTCATGTTTTTTTACCTTAATCCATACTTTGTTTATATTCATATTAATATAATTTATTAAACGTCAGACATTAAGGATTAGAAACATCAATGTTTTTCCCTGTTAACAACAAACGATGGAGTTTTAGATTATTTTTTTTTCAAATTTCCTTCAGTCCATGTTTATCATTCTTTTCGCATATTTGCAAGTATGCCAAGACTAGTGGGAGCAGTCATTCAAGCCAGAAGGGGAGATATGTCATATTAAATATAAATTAAAAACTTAAAAGTGGGGTCACCTGTGGTGAAGTGGTTAGCATAGCAACCTACTAAACCCAAGATCGCGGGTTCGCAGCCCTGCAGATGACCTTAGGATTTTTTAAAGGGAGTAAAAAATCCTTAGCAATGCCGTCCTTCAGAAGGGACGTAAAATGGGGGTCCCGAGGCTGTGCTATGTCAGGTACTCGTTAAAGATCCCTATCCGAATTATACCTGGATAGGCAAAATTTAGGACTCCCACCGTAGCATCGTCCGATTAGCCATAGCAGCATAAAGTGACGTTAAATGAAATAAACTAACAAAAACTTAAAAGTTAAAATTGTAAAAATTTTAAAAAGTAAGTTTTCTAACTTTTTGTTTATTGAGAGAAATATTGTAATTTATTTTAATAAAAACTGCTTATCTCTAGTTTAAGAATGTTTATTAATATAGACTTCAGAGCCTTTCTTTATCATGAAAAAAAAATACGTCTTTATAAAATTAAAATGTTTCAAAGTGTTGCTATACTTTTGACGGGGAGTTTATGTCAAAAAAGTAGTCAAAACTTATAAAATTGGTTTAAATAAACAAATGTTTTTAATGATAGAGGCAGGGGACAGTTAGTAAGACTAGTACTGGTTGCGTCGTTATTGTATTGTCTGTGGTTTTGTTGTTTATAAGCTGACTGCCTTGAATTATTTATGTTACATATTCAAAAAATATGTACATTGAAAATTTATAACATTTTCACACACGGTTCTAAGTGGAAATAAAAAAAAATACAAATACATGAAAAACTAAATAATGTAGAAAATAATGATGTAAACACGTTCTTACATTAGGGAAGCTGAAATAAAAAAATATCAATTAGCAAAACGCTGAATCCATGCTGAAACTGATGTTAACTGTTGTTAAATCTTTGTAAATTTGATAGGAGGGAATTAGAAAATATCAATATAACACACTAAACAATTGAATGGATACTCCGAAAAACGTTCTAAGCGACAAAAATAGAATGTTGAGTAATTAGTCATCAAAAAATCATAATCTAAAGGTTTTTGTTAGCTTTGTAGGTTAGATTTTATATTTACATATTAATTTGTTATATTTACATGTATAATGACATAATGGAGTTCTATATCATGCTATTGCGTACTATTATACATTTTAAAACCTTTAAAATCGCTATTTTGGAAATTTTGTCGCTTAGAACGTCTTTCGGCGGAACCATTCAATTGAATCTAAATTAAAACTATAAAAATGGAAGTTTACAGGTGATGTTATTTTAAAGAGTTAATCGATTTATGTGAAACTCGAAGTGAATTATCGGAATCGATCTGTAAGTGTGAAGTGGGTTTGAAGAATTTGGTAGACAGTTGTTCCTTGTTGTTACCTAAATTAACTAAAACTTTGAAAATAATCAGGAATATTATTTTAACGTGATAGAAATATTTAATATGGCATTTCAAAATCACGATATATCGGAATTTCAATATGTTTGTCCCTTTTAATAATAATTACATAATAGTAAATAAACAATAAATACAAATAGAGGAAGAGTTTTACATGTTATATAATTAACACTAACAGAAAAATCATTTCTTCATATTATAATAATTTATACGAACAAAAGATTTTTTTTTTCTTACAAGCTATAATGATATATACAAACAAAGAAAAATAAAAACTTACATTTTTACAATTTATAATAATTGATATTGATTATAGTCTAGGGGCAAAGAAGTTGTAGCAGCAATTGTAATAGAATCCAATTTTATTTTATTTAGTTAATTCAAAAGAAATAAATCGATTACTTCTAGCATTTAAAACATTTAAAATAAATAGAAAGATGTTATTTATCTTTTCAATGCTATTGCAGGATAAAATATCTTCCAAAGATAGAGTATCATCTGTTTGAACTATATAGTCTTTTAGGTATTTCTTTCGACAATTATCGTGTCTAGGCACTCCAACAACAGATATAAATAGCGTAAATTTACGATGAATAAGCTACAATCTTCGCATTTTTCATTAGCTTTAATTTTTAAACTATTATTTTTAAAAAATATTTTCAAGTAGTCACATTTGGCTATTCTCAGTTGGCTAACGGTTCTTATTTTGGTGATATTAATGATATATTTTAGATAATCTTCCGGCTGAGGGTTATTAAAATTTGATATTTTCATAAATAATAAGTTATATCTTGTATTTAAACTACGATCAATATCTGTTGATAATAAATGATTAGTGACTTTTTCTATTATGTTATTTTTATTAGATAATAACTTTTGTGGATTGAAAAAATCTTGAAAGTGTTCTGAGATATTGCCGTTAATGGTTAATTGATTAATTTGAGATACCCAGTTATATTGAAAATATGGTTTATTGGTATCGTGTATCAATATTCAGAGCTCAAAAAAATTATCGATATGCATTTTCGATATTTTCCTTACGATATCCAGTAGAGTCACTTTAATCCTGACTAAATAGGACCTGAATCAGGATCACCGAATTTTTTAAGACAATTAAGAATAATTATAAAGCTAGATAGCCGAACTTGGGATATCGATTGGAATCTTGAAAACGAATTTCGATCATCGATTCTCGTACTGAATCATTTCTCAAAAGTCAGTGGACTCGAAAATCTATACATCTCTTTAAAGAAATAATTTTTTTTTTTTTCATTACTGCAATGTAACCATGGCTACCAATTAGTGCACTAACTATCTGTAAGAGTGATCTAGTTGTACTCGCCTTTTTTAGACTCTACTAAATAACGAAAAGCATATTTACATATTGTTAAGATTAAATGTTACTTTAAATGTATTGCCTCAACGAAATGAGGTTTTAGTTTAAAAAAAAAAAAATTATTTGCCTAAACAAAATAAATCAGCGGTATCTTAAATCACATATTAAGATGACTGACTCCCGGACAGGTGAGCTGTTGTTAATACTTGAGTTGTTAGGAATTTTGGTAGTTTAATTAACCTTGCGCAGAGGCAATATCGTAACCGATGAAGTCTTACTGAGGTGCGATTTTTGCTAGTTGAAAACTTTTACCAATACCCCGCCATGGGCTTGTGAAATACCAAGCCTATCGGCAATTTTTGGAAATCCCTCCGGGGATTCATAAATCATCATCATTAACAATCTAATATTGATTCTAAAGGATATACGCTTAACTATAGAATTTACCACGGTATAACGATGTAGTCCAGTCAATGAGGGACGTAGAGTGCATGGAATATGCGATTATTTTTGACTTGACAGCTTCGTTAGGAGTAGTTAGAAGGTAAACATACTTAAAGTCCCCGCCACTTGGGGGTGTGCTAAAGGTGGGGGGGAGGTGAGAAGTTCAATTATTTTGGTATTTCGAATATATCTCGAAAACGGTTGACTCTAGAAAAATATATTTCAAGTAACCAAAGCTAATTGAATTTCCTACAAAATTGATTCTATATAAATATGTTGTAGTTCTAACCGTTTACGAGATATTCGTTATTGAGCTATATATGGCTCATGGGCACAACTCAAAAAATAATTTTTTGAGTTGTATAACTATTGCAGCTCATGAGCGATATGTCCTGGGCAATTTTGCAGGAATACGGAAAAACGAAAATCTAATATAGTATTGAAGCGGTAACTGAATGGGCCCTAGTGCAACATACAACGCTTTACTGCCACATTGCTCTGAATTTAAATTTAATTAAACGTCTCATTAAAACGGAATATGTTAAAAACCTCAGACTATATACAACATTATTTTTTAAGTAAAGAAATGAGATTCGGGATGTATATCGTTGGATAGCGCATTCTCTAGAGAAGGAATATAATTAAAGAACCGTTCATATGATATTCCCGGACTACGTAGAAGGGTTTCGAAAAAGGAAAAAAAAAAAAAATAATGCAATCAAATTTACGTTATTCCCGTCGCCTATTTAACTATTGAAAAATCCGCTCCGATGCGTTCCGCCTCGAATCTGTCAATAGTGTGCACTAACCTTTAATTGGAACCTAATCCTAGTTGGTAACGGTAACAACTGTTGAGCGTTTACAATTTAAGTTACTAAAGGTTCAGAATTAAATTTTAAACTGAGAGGTTTCATTACAGTTATTGATTTTCAAAACTTTAGTATTGACACAATTTGTATGCTAATCCTTAACCCTTTAGTAGATATGGTTCCAATCAGAGATATTTGGTGTATACATAAAAAATAATAAATCCCATTATCACTTAGGGGAAAACTTTCTTCAATCTGCCCACTAACAGTATTTTTCCGTTTTACCTATGTTTTTTTTTACGTGGGAGGGCATGTTTGTGTCCTACGATAAATCAGCGGGAATACATACAGTTTATAACTTAAACAAATTGCACTAAACAATTAAAGACATATATTCAGTAACAAAAACTATTTGCGAAGAAAAGTGTCTAAATGTTTTTAAAATCAGTCTTACGTAATGAAGAAGGAAAATGAATAATTTTAAAATTATACATTACCAGGTATGCAAGTTTAAAATGTCGTTTATTTCTTAAAATATATACACAGTAATTTAAAAAAAAAGTATAATATATTTTATTCAAAGTACTGACCCTCGCTTTCTACACATTTTGTCCATCTCTCGGGCAATATATGGATACCATTCCAAAAGAATGCTTCATCTTTATTTGAAATCCATTCATCGAGCCATTTTCGTAAGTTTACGAAATTGTTGAAGTGTTGCTCCGCCAATGAGTGTCCCATCGATGAGAAGAGGTGATAATCAGAAGGCGCCAGGTCAGGTGAATATGGCGGGTGGGGTAGGAGTTCCCAACCAAGCGAAGAAATCGTGTCCTTAGTCAATCTGGCTGAATGTGCAGGAGCGTTATCATGCTGAAGAATGACTTTGGCGTGCCTGTGAGCCTATTCTGGGCGTTTTTCGATCAATGCGTGACTCAAATTGATCATTTGTTGTCGGTAGCGCTCGGTATTGACTGTTTCGCCGGGTTTGAGAAGCTCGTAGTAGACTACTCCCTTCTGATCCCACCACACACACAGCAGCATTGTCTTCTTCCCAAAACGATCCGGTCTTGCACTCGATGTGGATGGTTGTCCTGGCGTTACCCATGATTTTTTTCGTTTGGGATTCTGAAAATAAATCCATTTTTCATCGCCAGTTACAACTCGATGCAAAAAACCCTTTCTTTCGTGGCGTAAAAGCAGCATTTCGCACACAGTTTTTCGTTTTTCCATCTGTCGTTCGTCCAATTCATGTGGAACCCATTTTCCAACCTTTTGAATCTTTTCCATAGCTCTCAGGCGATCGGAAATGGCTTGCCTAGTGACATTCAACTGTTCTGCCATCATTTGTTGGGTTTGGGTATTGTCTTCGTCTAATAAAGATTGCAATTCGAAGTCCTCAAACTTTTTTGGTCGATTTTCTCGTTTTTGATCAGTAACATCAAAATCACCACGTTTGAAACTTTGAAACCAACGTTCACATGTCCTGACGGTTGGAGCAACATCGCCATAAGTCTCAACAAGAATTCGATGACATTCAGATGCCTTTTTCTTTTGATTAAATAAGAAAATCATGACATGCCGCAAATGCTCTTTATTTGGCTTAAAATTAGACATTTTTAACACCAAAGAAAGGTATGATACGTCCACGTAAACGACTTAAAAACAACTGACTTTTGTAAACAAATGACTAACAAACAAAATAGCGTTTAGAGATAAGCAAATCCTTCAATAGGCTAAGAGCGCATTCTATTGGAATTAAAACGACATTTTAAACTTGCATACCTGGTACAAATGTAAATTATTCGACGGATTACAATTTAATAAACAAAAATATGATTATAAAAAACGGAACATGGTCAGTGATAGAAAGATTTCCGTTTTTCAAAGTTGACAAAAATGTAAAATTTTTATAAACATCGCCGCACAGACAAGTGATAGAGAGAGTTGGTAAGTTTAGAGGTAACTTATGACAAATAGATGATTGAAGAAATATATTGTACTATACAAAATAATGCTTTAACTTTTATTTTTCTATTTTTTTTTTTAATAGGTGTATAAAATATTATTTTTAAAAATTGTTTATTCGTAAAATCTAACAACGTTCAAAGCTACTAGTTAATCATCTATATGACAATAATTAGACCTGTATGGACATCCGGATTTAAGCTTTGGGGTTACACTAAACATTCCAACGTATCAAATCTTTACAATCCAAAATGCTTCATAAAATCCTCCGTGTTAGAAATAAACTTATTCATAATTAATCTAAACGTCCCATATATCGCTGGATTGGCCTAAACCAGATACCTATCCTTCCATGGTAATCTTCATACCAACGTTCAAAGCTACTAGTTAATCATCTATATGACAATAATTAGACCTGTATGGACATCCGGATTTAAGCTATGGGGTTCTACTAAACCTTTCAATTTTTCTTGTATCCAATCTTTACAATGCAAAATGCTTCATAATAGCCTCCATGTTAGAAATAAACTTATTCATAATTAATCTAAACGTCCCATATATCGCTGGATTGGCCTAAACCAGATACCTATCCTTCCATGGTAATCTTCATACCCACTCGAATCCACTAATCTCCGAATTTTCTTCCCATACGATTTCCGTTAACCCTCCACGGCATGCTTAGAAGATTTCCTAAGGAACTTCTGATATAAATTTTCTAGAAGTGTCACAAATGAGCAGTTTCTTTAAGAGTTACTGTAATAATTTTTCCACGCGTTTATTTGATGTATATACTGTATACAGTAATTAATTAAAAAAAAAAAATATAGTAAACTTTTTGTAACAAATTTTCAAAATACTTTTTCTGATCGGAATAGTATATCCAAGTCTATGCAAGAAATATGAGTCGATACAAGAGGGTGTGCTCTCATCTTATTGTAGGATTTATTTATTTTTTTTACTTTAATTTTATTTCTGTTTATTAAAATAATTAATTTAGGTTTATGTTATCCTCTTAGAATAATTCATGTAACATTACATTAAGACATGAGACTCGTATATGTACTGATAAACGATCCTTATATGGGGGTATCATATAAAGAAAATAATCTATATAAGCTAAACCTATAATATATAAGCTTCAGGTGCTCTTGTGTAAGCGAGGCGACCCTATAGAAGAAACGTATTGTGAAGAAAATCATTGAGACGGGATTTTTCACGGTCCATTTCCAAGGATATTGGTCGAGCAGATAGAAAACTCTTCCGCCCGGATCAAGGTGGAATAGAAAAGCCCCTCAGAAATATCTATGACGGGGGATTATTGCCGCGTGTGCCTCCCGGATCGCTTGGACCATCTTGATATTTGGTCATGGCTGCTTGGACAAAAGCAATCGAAACTCATGGTCGTTCATGGCTGAGTGGTCTCAATAGAGATGTTTTTATCGATTTTCGATATAAAAAACAACTGTTTTTCTTCATTGTTTATACGATCGAATCATTTGAAAATAATTTGTATTAAAAAGGAAAAAATTGTGGTAAATACATAGATTTGATTAAAATATGTGCTGTTATAAAAAATTGGAGTTAAGAATTAAAATTGTTGATGAAGAATGATCTTTTTTTTCTTTTTATTTTCTGTTTGTCGGTCTAGAGTTGCGCTAAATTTCTAATGTAAGGTGGTGATTTGGTCGTTATTTTATTCAACCGCCAGGTTTTTCCCTCATTTAAGGTTACCCACTTTATAGATGGATATAAACCTTATCAATTTTATTTTGTTTTTTACACTGCTCGATATTATTTAATTATTTTTAATCACCACAATACGTTTCATAGGCTCTGTTTAAGATATTTGGGGACATAATCCTCTAAAAATCAATGAAACTTCTAGCACAGAAAAATAAGAAACCTATTGGGTGGAATTTTTTGGCCTGTCAGTGTGTATTCTTGGACTGCTTGGTGGGCTGGAGATGAGATTAAAGAGTCTGATAAATTGTTTTATTAGATTCGTCTTCGGAATCCCCAGGTGGTCACACGTTACTTGCCGGTATTCTGAGCTAGAGTGGCTTTTACTTATTTTCGATAGCAACTGTTCCTGCGTACATTCATATTCCAATCACTAAAAACATACCTACATTCTTGACCTAATAACTCTAAGTTCTTCTATCCACCTTCTAAATACAAGACCCAAACCTTTTAAAATGTATACCCCATATATAGTACTACTTCCTTTAATAAATCCTTTATAATCCCTGCTACCTACTTTGGAATGCCGTACCCATTTCTTTCCGTAAAGCTCCTTCCCATACATTATTTATTTTTACTCCTCCCAGATCATCAATCTTCTGCAAATATGTCAATAGCGAGGTTTATATTTTCATTTGTTTTATTGTGTCTTATATGATTGTATTTTATTTTATTTATTTATCGTTTCCTCTCGATGATTTATAGCATAATTAGTGATACACTGAATAGTAAGTAATACAGCCATTGTACCAGTAAGTGTACATTATTATTATTCCTAGGGGACAGTAAGTCCCAGAAACAAGTTCATTTTTTATTTTTTACGTATTCGATGAAATGGGTTGTACATTTCTTAAAATGTTACGCTTGAATTGAGAAATATTAAACTTTTCTTATCTAAAGAAAAAAGCATTAAAATTAATTAACTCTCATAAATATAAAATAAAAATAAAAATATTTTATTTGATCTAAACGAAAAAAATCCAATATTCGGTGAATTTTTGCAAACAAATTTAGCGTTTGACAATGTAGGAACTCCATAACGTGACTGGACTCCAGTAAAGTTGTAAACTACGACTGTGGTCCGCTCCGCAGAGTTCCTGGAATGAGTCCAGTACTCGCCTATATAACAAAACATATAAATCATAAATAATTTTGTAAATGGTGATTTATATGTTTTGATTTTATAAATTTAGCCACTTACAAGAGTTTCCTCTACTAGTCTAAAGTTTGTGGTTTAACTTTGTTCTAATAATTTATTATTTATTTGTATTACTGTTTAACGTCTTTATTTCACATTTAAAAGTGTCTTGATATTTGTCTATGTGTAAATTATACACTGTGGACTCGATGCACGAACAAGTTGAGCCGAGATTCTTCAAACCACACATGGGTGAGTTAAAATTTATTTCTTTGTGGATCCACGGAATGAATCTTGACCTTCCCACCCTGGTTAGAATAGGTTGGTAACTTGTAGGATAACCCTGCATCCCTGGCCTAGTTGTAGTGCATTAGGACGTTAAGCCCCCCCCCCCTAAAAAAAAAAAAAATATATATATATATATATATATATATATATATATATATATATATATATATATATATATATATATATATAAACACTGGATTATAAATTGTAACGAATTTTCAGATCTTTAAAATTATGATCTTATTACGTAATTTTTTTTTGTTCATTTATTTGATTCATTTTTTTTAAGCGTTTTTAAATCCGTTCAAATCAAAACTTTTTGATGAGGTATGTGTAGGGTGTAAGCAAGATTTCAGAAACTGCAATGAAGTGGTAAAAATTTGGGTTAAAAAACTTTTGGAATTCAGCGTAGTGGAAAGGTATGGGATTGAGAGTTTATGTGACAGGCAGTTAGGATAGTAGTCATATTGGTAAGGAGTTAGAGAAATATAGGACAGTAAGTAAAAGGATGATGCTATAAATGAGATGGAGTTGTAGATGCCATGAAGAGCAAAAACATAGCGATAAGTGAAGAAATAATGATATGTAAAAAATACAAATAACAGGAGAAATAGATTTTTTTTTTTTTTAATAACAATTTATTGAAATTTACAACTGTACAATATTTACACATCAAGTAAATGTGCTGTTAACTATTACAATAACGTGACAAAACTTGAAAAGTACTACTCATCAGTAGCACTTTAATAAACATTCTACAATAGAAGGTCTCTAGGCCATCTTCGTTTCAGACGCACCGGAGGATTATCAGGAATGCAGTGGGAAGCAAGTTGAGAAATTAGGGGATTTGAGTGGTTATGGAGCTTACTATGATAGGATTGATGTTTGGTTTGGGCTAAATATGCAACATATGGAACATTAAGATCTTTATGGATAAGTTTATTGGTGACAAAGTAAGGTGCATTTTGGATTTTTCGAAGGATTTTGGATTGTAAGGATTGGATACGAGATTAATTGGATGGTTTAGTGGAGCCCCAAAGCTCAACTCCGTACGTCCAGATAGGTCTAATCACAGTCATGTATATTAGTCTTTTGTAATTAATGGGGAGCTTTGAACGTTTGTCTAGTAAATGTTGAAGTAGTCTGTAACGACGGGCAGCTTCTTGTCGTTTTAGTCTTGTATGTGGATTCCAAGTTAGACTTTTGTCCAAGTGGAGTCCTAGGTAGCGGATCTGTTCAACAGGGATTAGTGGAAAACATTAAAGGATACTGTAGGACAGGAAGTCGTGGGTTTACGACGAAGGGTAAAGGTTATTTGGTGAGATTTGTTTGGATTTATTTTGATTCTCCATTTTTGACACCATTCTTGAAAGGTTCGGATATGGGATTGGAGTGTTTGGGAGACAATGAAGGGATCATTATTTACTGATAACACATGTGTCATCAGCGTAAGTGGTGAGGACAGTGGTAGGATGAGTTGGAATGCCAGCTGCATACACCGTGTAGAGGATGGGACCTAGGATACGGAATACATATAATAATGTAAAGTAAAAGAATAAGTAGTAGGAAGTAAATGTGAAGTATAGAAGAGAACATATCAGATACTTGTGGTATGAAGTCAAGGAAACACGATTAAATAGTTTTTTAATTCATTGTCCATACGTTTTGGTTTACAGTTCTTCAGGGCTGGAAGAAAACACAAAAAGATATGACAAAGAAAGAGATAATATTTAAAAGATACAAACTGTATGAAAATTTAAAAAATCAACGAGAGAAAGAGAGAGTAAATGAGGAATGCTCAGAAGCCCCGCTCCCCCCCCCCCCCCCCCACATAGCCCTTCACACACTATTCAAACAAATGTTCATGATTTCCCAGTTTGTAAGGCTTTTAAATATCCTGAAGCACTAGTCTCCGAGACAAGTGAAATTGAGGGGAGAATAGCCTCAGAAAATTGTTGCCCTTTCGGAGCGAACAACTTTTTCAAAATTCAAAGATTTTTCTTTGAGCGCTAGGTCAATCATTTATAACGCTATTGTACGCCCAGTGATCGTGGGTCTTAGTGTTATGGAAAGGCGGACATTGCACATTGGGAAGGCACGTGCTTAGAAAAATATAAGGAACGAACTATATCAAAAGCCTCTTCGAAGACGCGGCCGTACAAAATATTTAAATAAAAAGAAGATGTAACAACTTAGTAGGATGTATCTCTTAGATAATGAAGTAATTATAAAGACGGCGACAATAGGATGTGTTTCTAAAAAATTTGACTTCTTGCCAGCTCATTGATCTTAATTGAAGCGTTTAGAATGAAAACCAGCTCAATCCATTTTTATAATTTTGACGAGAGAGACAAAAAACATTTCAATGTCTGTCCAATAATTTTTTCCATACATTTTTTTTTTTTTTGTTCTGACAACCTTTGCTGTGTGATTCCAAATAGTTATAGTTATTAAAATTATCTGTAGGTACTGCTTAATTATTTTAAAATAATAATATTTTAGATTGAGCTAGTTTTAAAACATTTTTTTTTCTCTTTCAATTGAACTTATGTTTCTTTTCTGTTTTTGCCATATATTAGACAGTAAAATGAAAAAGGTGCGTTGATTAATCAATTTATCATAATTTAACGTTAATCCGAATGTACAAATAAATTAAAAATACGGAAATAGATTGACAAAAATTACCAGAAAAATCTTTTGAAAAAGTAGTAGGTTACCACTGGTAGTAGGTTATTAAACATTAAGCTTATTCTGAACAGATCATAATGTCACTCTCATAAACCTGGAGGAACAAAATGGAAGACAGTAAAATAATTTATTTAGATAAATGCATTTTCATCAAAGTTCACATTGGCAACACTTTCTAATTCTGCAATATTTTCTATTTGAATGTGGTTCTTCATAACGTTTTTATAATGTTTAAGGTATTCAATTTCCATCCAGTTATCCCCTAAATGTTTGGTAAGCAAATTTTTCACATAATGTATTGTTGTTAGAGCAACACGAGTGCCCGCAGCCACAGAAGTTCCTGAATAGTTTTCTGTTTCTGAATTATAAGTTATTATTACTTCGGCTCTTACTTTGATCTCGCTGGTGCATGGTGGCATTCAGCCGAAGCTTGAATTGAGCTGGATTTGAAAAAATACAGATTTTGACAGCGGTCATCGAACGGATTTATATTGATTTGTTCCAAGTCGCTGTGCAGCGTGATTAGGGTTGCCATTTGTCCGGCTTTAGCCGAACATGTCCGGCTTTAGCCGAACATGTCCGGCTTTTTACGACCGTATCCAGACAAATATTTGTGTGTCCGGCCTGTCCGTCATTTGTTAGGCTTTTTCGTCTTCTCGTTGAAAGTAGCAATCGTATGGCGTGGCGGAAATGCGACTGTGTTCAGATCTTGGAAACTCCCACCCAATTTTCGACTAATTTAGTAAACTTTTTGTCCAATTGTAGAATTTCATAAAAAATTTAAAAAAACTTTCGGCACATAAAAAGTGGACTGCTTATTTTAGAACATTTCATAATGAAGAATTTAATTCTGAACTACTGTTTTGCGATTCTACGCCATAACGTCAACGTTGAAAGAGTTTTCTCTTTGATTAATGCCCAGTGGACAAAGAAACAATTGAACAGATGATGTTCATATTAAACAATTTAAAATTAACATGTGGAAAATTTTATGATATGATTTCTAAAGGATAAAGTAGGTGAAAAAAAGCAAAATACAACTAAGAATTTACGGATTCTTATTATTTTTAGAAACATTTGAGATTTCTTTATAATTGGCTTTTTAATCTTAATATTTTTGTTTTCTCCTTAGAATAGTGCATATATGTATGTATTTGTATAATCAAAACTTAGTTTATTGCCAAATTAAAGCTGTAATTTATTTATTTTAGTTTTTGTTTTATATAAGTGAAGTCTATAGAAGACTGAAAATGTTTCAGGTAGTTATTAATTTTAATGTCATACATAAAGATCAAAAGATTAAGGATAGAACTATAAATAAGTGGTTAATGTTATAACTAAAAACTTAAACCTGTAATATAAATTATGTAACAGCTTTGATTTATTAAAAATTATATGTAACTTATCTTGACAGACTTTTTTATTATTGAAGTTAATTCCAACTTTAAAAACGTAAATTCGGCTTTATATATGGTATGTTTGGCTTTTAAAGATAATGTCCGGCTTTTGTGGCAAATGTCCGGCTTAATACAGCGCCAAGTCCGGATTTTGTATTTTAGGAGATGGCAACCCTAAGCGTGATAGTATCAATAAAGAACTGTCAAATAATAAGAAAAAAACTGCTTTTAAAAATTCATGGATTGAGCTGGTTTTAAAACTCAACGCCTTAATCGTTGTAGATTGTAATATTTTTCAAAATAAAAAATTAATATTATGCAAAAAAAATAATAATAAATACTATATTGTAAAAATCTGATCGCACATATTTATTAAAGGCCTATTTAGCAACTTATGATCATAGTATTTCCTATCATGTAAAAGTTTCCAACAAAGGTCTTGTAATGGGAGGAAGTTGAGTTTTTTAGTTGAAGAAGGAGGAAGTATGAAAGCTATTTGGAAGTTGTTAAGCCGCCATCTGTAATTGCTTTCCGAGCTTCAGACCGCAGAGTGACTTGGGCAGACCGCAATCAAACAAATGCTAAATCATTTCTTGTTCAGTAGAACTGGATTTCAGTAGATTGGCGGTTAGGGGAGAAACGAAAAAAAATAAATATTTGTTCAACAGAACGAATATGAAATGACGTTTAAGGTTTTAAAAAGTTTTATTGGTACGCTTAAGTTGACTATAGAAATTTATGATAAAGTAGATAATTGGTGCCTGCAGTCAAGGAAACACAATTAAATAGTTTATTGTGCTGACGTCTTTGCTTTGAAATAGCAATTTCAAACATGATTTTTTTCATTTAATAAATACAGCTCCTAAAACGTAGATCCTAGCGACTAATGTTATGAAACCAAAATATTCTCCATTAAATTTCTGACCAGGAAACTGTCAAGTTTTCGATTCGAACCACACCAACAGACGTTGAAAAAAAAAGAAGCCTAAATAAGTAAAAAATGTAGGCAAAACGTGACATTTTTCTTTGAAACCAATATAACTTCTCAACGGTGGGTCCTAATGACAAATGTTATGAAATAAAAACAGTTGTTTACATGCTTCAGTTCTGTTCATGTCGTGGTAATTAAAGTTCTTTTGTTTTTGTTTTCCAATTTTCCATCGGGTATGTTTTGGTTATTAATTAATTCTGTTTTTATTTAAACGTTTGATCATCTTATGTCTTATTTATTTTAAATTTTTTATAGCTTTTTTCAACTTTTTTTGCAAAAAAGTTTAGTTCAATTCTTGTTTTATTTGCATTGAGGTATATGTTTCCCAAATAGTTCAGAGATCCATTTGTTTTGTAATGCACGTGGTATTGGTAATCTTAAATGAAACTCTAGTCTATTCCTCTCATTTTTATGTCCCAATACAAAAAACGGTAAATAAAATAAGATAAAAAACGGATCTTTTATATATATATATATATATATATATATATATATATATATATATATATATATATATATATATGTACTATTTATATTAATCTACTATAATATTCATTATGTTAATCTAATGTTCGATTTCAAAGTTTAAAATTAAAACGTTTTAATTTTTTTAATTTATTCTTTCTAGTTATATATTTAAATATAACGATTTTTAGAGGCCAAAGAACATCTTAAGCCACTCTCCTTCCCAACTTAAAATTAGTTTTCGTCCTTAGGGATACTATTTTTTTTTTTCAAGATATGATTTTATTATTTTCCTCCTTAAGAATACTGTTACAAATTATCACTCTGTTCACCTGTGAAGATGAACTATCGCTCATGTTTGATTTAAATTTATAGATGAATAAAAAAAATAAGCAAACAAAACAAAACATTATATATCTCTTAATAATTCCATCAATCTAATCTCCATTAAATTCTATGCGAGTTCGAGAGATAAAAACACCTTATGAGATTATATGTATGAAATTATTAGAAAGAATTATGAAATCGGTTGAAAAAAATATGAATTTGATTGGTAAAATTATGAAATTGGTTGAAAAAATTATGAAATCGGTTGATAAAAGTATGAAATTGATTGAAAAAATTATGAAATTGGTTGAAAAAATTATGAAATTCACTCAAAAAAAGCTATAAAACTCTTTACATACATAATTGCATATTGTTTAAACAATTTTTTTCAGATCATTTCCAATTGTTTATTGACTTTATTATTTTTCATTTTATCTAATTATTTATTTTTTTCCTTTTTTTTTTTTTTGTATAAATATTTTTTCTTTTTTCGATTTTTTATTCCTTTTTTTCGACATTTCTTTGTTTTAGCCCTGATAATGGCCATTAAAGATTTGACCGAAATGTTAGCAAATGAAATAAATTATTTTTAGTTAACTTTGCGTAAATAATTTTTGAATAATCCCACCCAATTTCAGTATATAGTTAATGACAAAATTAAATAAATAAAGTATTACGGATAGCTATAATCAGCATTGAAGCATAAATAGTATTATAAAGTAAAAAGTACGTAGATGATAAAATCGAAATGATACTAAATACCCGGTGACCAGTTTTTTTTTTTTTTTTTTTTTTTTTTTTTATTTTTTTAATTTATACTACCTCAACGTTTTGCCAAAAAGAAAGAGAAACAAAAAAAAAATAATAGAAAAAAAAAATAGCAAGGTGTGCGTTAGGACCTTTAGGACTAGTCTGTTTCATCTTGTGACACTAACAAACCATCAATCATCATGTTACAGTATCCATTACCAAATCACTTTCTATTAGTGACTATTTTAAAACTTAAATTAATTGATCATCGGTGTAAATAATATAATTAATCATTCATGTATATAAATATTTTTATTCCTTCTTGTATTATATTATATAACATGTTTTTTACTAGTAAACAAGATGAATACTTAAGAAATCTCGTTTATAGATATTGAAAACTAAGAGAAAAAAAAAAAAATAAAACAAATAGTAGTGACAATTAAGCTTGATTAAGTATTTTTTTTTATTTAAGAAAAATAACAAATATTTTACTCTCTGATTGATTTAAATACACATGTCCTTTCTACATTTACATATAAATTTGTTAATTAGCTAAGTCTTATTTATGAAGTTATTTACTATTGCGGTTTTAGTTTTTAGTATACCTGGAATCGTCAATACGTATTGGTGTTTCTACGTAAATAGGTCAGTTTGGCTCAAATCCAATTCTAATATCAGCCATATGACAATATATATGAAAGTTATTATGCTAGAAGGGGAATGACAAAAAAAATCGAAACTGTGATTCTATCGACATTTTTTAGCTTGTCCCATGTACTCTCACTTGAGGTAATCTCATGGAGTCTAGAAAGAGATTGTCATATCACTTGCTGGTATAGAAGAATCAATACAATTAGGATTTATGAATTATTTGTATCTTCTATTAGAATTATTTTATTAGAAAACTAGTTTCGAATGCTTAATAACATTCATCTTTAGTTCTAAAACAAATAAAATTTTAAAACATCATCACTTTTTTACATGGATTATATATACCAATGTTTTCAAAAATGTAAAACCAGAAATCAAACAATAGTACTCGCCTCAGGAGGTAAACATTTTCAATAGCCCCATTTTAAATTTGTCTCCATTCTAAATACTCATCTAACTTTCCCCAGACCGCTGGTATTCCTCAAGGTAGTATCCTGGGTCCTATCCTTTATACAGTGTATACAGCTGATATCCCAACCCATCCTAATACTATCCTCACAACCTATGCAGATGACACCAGCGTGTTATCAGTCAATGAAGATCCATTTGCTGCATCCCAGACACTCCAGTCACATATCACTTCCCTTGAAAAATGGTGTCATAACTGGAGAGTTAAGATAAATCCTAGCAAATCCCAACAAATATCATTTACCCTCCGTCGACAACCTACCTCATCCTGTCCTCCTGTATCCTTTAATAGTGTACCGCTAAATAATGTGGAACAAATGCGATACTTTGAATTTTATCTGGACAAGAGACTTACCTGGAACCCTCATACAAGATTAAAAAGACAAGAAGCTACACGTCGATTTCGACTGCTACAACACACTTGACAAACGTTCATATCTCCCGATTCACTATAAGACACTAATCTATATGTCGATTATCAGACCTATTTGGACTTACGGTATAGAATTGTGGGGAACCACCAAACCATCGAATTCTTCCCGCATCCAATCACTCTAATCCAAAATCCTTCGAAAAATCCTTAATGTTCCTTACTTTGTCACAAATGAATTGATCCACAATGACCTTAATATCCCTTATGTCGCTGATTTGACTCGAACCAGATACCTCTTCTTTCATAATAAACTTACTCCGAATCCAAATCCACTTGTGGCACAACTTGCTTCCCATTCCATTCCTGGCAATCCTCCGAGGCGTCTGAAAAGAAGATGGCCTCGGTATCTTCCTCTTTTGTAGATATTTCATTAGAGTACTACCAATGGGTAGTTCCTCTACAAGTCCTAATTACTCGTATGTTATCATATGCATATATAGATATATTTCAGTTATATGTTAGATCTCCTAAGGTAAGTACTATTGTTTGATTTCTTGTCTTACATATTTGAAAACATTAGTGTATATAATACATGTAACAAAGTGCTGATTTTTTGAAAATTTTGTAAGTTTTAGAACTGAAGATGAATGTTAAACATTCGAAACTTGTTTTCTAATAAAATAATTCCAATAGAAGTGGCAATTCATTCATCAATTCTAATAGGATTTTTTGGATTTTAAGAACCCGTTCCCAATGAGTAAGAGTATAGACTTTTCAATGTTCTTTTGCCATTTTTTTCAGAACTATCATTACCGGACGTTACCTTTTCTAGCCTAACACCCTACTTATATGATTATCATCGTTTTGGACATAGATATATCTTTTGGCTGGTAGTCTGTAGATTTTTTGTTGTTCTTTTCTGTGTTGTCCTGGGGACCTAGAGTTTTTTAACTTTTTTTATTCATTCTAAAACCTAACATTTTGATATGCACTAGTTCTGTCGGTGTTACACGGATTGAAATTTATATTAAAATTATTCCACTAATCCCTGTTGAACAGATCCGCTACCTAGGACTTCACTTGGACAAACGGCTAACTTGGAATCCACATACAAGACTAAAACGACAAGAAACTGCTCGTCGTTACAGACTACTTCAACATTTACTAGACAAACGTTCAAAGCTCCCAATTAATTACAAAAGATTCATATACATGACTGTGATTAGACCTATTGGGACGTACGGAGTTGATCTTTGAGGCTCCACTAAACCATCCAATTCATCTCGTATTCAATCTTTGCAATCCAAAACCCTTCGTAAAATCCTGAATGCTCCTTACTTTGTCACCAATAAACTTATCCAAAAAGATTTTAATGTTCCATATGTTGCTGATTTAGCCCACACCAGATACCTATCCTTTCATAGTAAGCTCTATAATCACTGAAATCCGTTAGTATCTCAACTTGCTTCCCACTGCATTCCTGATAATCCTCCGGTGCGTCTGAAACGAAGATGGCCTAGAGACCTTCTGTTGTAGAATTTTTAATGAAGTGCTACTGGTGAGTAGTTCTTTTCAAGTTTTAACATGTTATTATTTTCGTTGTCAATACATTTACTTGATGTATATATTTTGTACAGTTGTAAATTTCAATAATTATATATATATATATATATATATATATATATTTTGAAATTACATGACAACTCCTTATTAAAAATTAAATGTAGATAATTGTTCGTTATATAGCATTTGCTAGGGCCTACCATTTAGGAGCTAGCTATATTGGTTTGAATAAAAAAATTCACATTTTGCTTACATATTTTAAGTGTTGGGGATTTTTCGACACGCTCTAGATCTCTTGGTGTTCCTCGGATTAGTAAACTAAAATTAGTAAACAAAAGTAGTAGATAGACATATCGATGACCTATGGTTTTTTCCC
The DNA here is from genome assembly GCA_003667255.2 of Euschistus heros. Lineage (NCBI taxonomy): Eukaryota > Metazoa > Arthropoda > Insecta > Hemiptera > Pentatomidae > Euschistus > Euschistus heros. The sequence goes on from RCWM02000110.1 coordinate 2,206,029, forward strand.
AGTCAGGGAGAAATTGAGTTTTTTTTTTCTGTTCATTGTATCTCTTAAACAGTATGAAATAGCTTTTAAAGGTAGAACAAGGGATGAGAATAACTATTTAAATTGGATTGCTTTGTATTACTCTTATTGGATTATATTTCAACTTATGGAAGGGAGAGCATTAGAAATATTGACTTCCACTTGAACGGCCCTAGTTATTGCCTTATTTTTATTGCCATCTGGTCTCTATCGTATATCAAAATATTAATATATCTCAACGATTGACCTATTAGTGGTATTCTACAGTTCCAAATTATAGTTCAATTTTTGTTTTCTATTTAATTATCTTATAGTTGTTTGCATCATAAGATTACGGCACCACTAAACAGACACACATTAAAATATTACAAACTTTTCAATCGTAGAAATTAATGCATGTTAAACAATTTTGAATAACTAAACTACTCTCCATTACCCTCTGTCCTTAACTTACCTTTGCCTTTTGAATAGTCAGTGATGACACAAGGACGCCCTTCAAACTGTTTCAAGATAAATTAAATGGACAACCAAACTAAGTCATACATGGAGTGACCTCATAAGAATATTTAGAAGAGATTGAAGAGGACCTGGTACTGGGACTTACTAACTGGGTACTACCCTCACGCCTAAAACACCAGCTGTTCTATATTTATATTTTATCATATGTGCTAATTGTAATTTGTTTATTTATCAGGGGCGGATTTAAAATTTAAAAAACCGATATTTAAGAAACCGATCCAAACGAACCATATAGCGGCTATATTTCCATGCACAACTGACCATAGAAGGAGTATCGCACATATTTCTTAGTTTTTAGACCTTTTTGTTCTTCTGACATTTCTCGTACGTTTTATAATTGTATATGTCATCATTAAGACATTTAAGTCACAAGAATAAATATTAGGGGAAAAAAACATTAATTTTTGTAGAACTGTAATCTCCAGAAACTGCATATTTATAGATATGTATTTTTTAACAAAAAGCTAAAAAAGTGGTAGTGAATTTATTTTTTTTCTTTACTTAAGGTACGCATAATGGTATAGGAGGATCAATACAAATAGGATTGATGAATTAATTGCCACATCTATTGGGATTATTTTATTAGATAACTAGTTTCGAATGCTAAACATTCATCAAAATTTTCAACACATCAGTACATGTTTTACATAGATTATATACACTAAAGTTTTCAAAAATGTAAGACAAGAAATCAAACAGTACTCACTTCAGGACGTCTAAGAGATAACTGAAATTTATTGTATTTACTTCTGACCTCGTATTATTCAACAACATAAAGTTTGGATTCAGCAACCCAACAAATATGACAGTGTTCAGAGTCAACCTCTGCAGCAATGTTTCCAAAAAACAAACATTTCAAAAGGGGAAAAATAGTGGAAAGGGCTTTTGTGTCACATAAAACCACCTCCAGTCTATAGTCTAGTCCAGGGGTGCTCAAACTTGAACTGCTGGCGATCTACCTCAATATTTTTAGACTACTTACGATCGACTCTGAGACTGCAAGTGTGTGTGATGCAGGGTTGTCGTACATACACGATACACCCTACCTACCTAGGTAGGGTGTACCGTAGCATATATAGATATTAGCTTTCTGCACAATATAGGTACATTATTTTAGTCAAGGTTTGGGTTAGGTTTAGTAGGTTCTTCTCTACAATATCAATGAAAAAACTCATAGTTATTCAAAATTGCGAGTTTATTTGTTGTTACAAAACAAAAGAGTTACATATGGTGTTAAACTTAACTAAGGAGTGGCTTTGGATGTTGAAGCGTGGCACTGCATGTCCTCAGCATACTTTTCATAAGATGGTACGTAACCACTGAGTGCTAATCTCAAGCATGATGACATATGATCGTCAGTTAGTCGATTGCGATATTTTGACTTAATTATCTTCATTTCAGAAAATGCAGACTCGCACAAGTAAGTTGACCCGAAAAATGCCGTCAGTTGAAGGGCGATTTGCCTTACATTCGGATATTTATCTTCAGATATAAAACACCAGAAATTTGTATCAGATGCTGTAGCTTTGAGATGTATATCTGATATAATCTGCACCAACTCATTTTCAACAGAACATGAGTTCATATTAAACTGACTTGCTATTTCAGTAGCTAATTCCTCAATGTTTTTACATGAAAAAGGATAACTCATAAATGATGCTATATTTTCCAATTTACTGCAATCATAAAAACGCATTTCGAATTGTCCCAAAATATTTGATAATTCAGCCTCATACGTATCATAATTCAACTGAGGAATCCTTGCTTTCAAAGACGGAAAATGTTTCAGATCCTTTCTTTTCAGTTGATCTATCATAAGTTGCAATTTACTTTTGAATGCGTTTACTGCGCTAATCATCTCAATAATAGTTTTTCCTTTACCTTGAAGCTCCAAGTTAACGGTGTTTAAGTGCATTGTGATGTCAGTCAAAAATGCCAAATCATTTAGCCATTTTTCGTTTTTCAAAATCTGAGTGTCATCACCTCTTTCGTCTAGAAAAGCTGTTATTTCGGGCAATAATTCTTGAAACCTTTCTAGGAATTTTCCGCGACTCAACCACCTGACGTCCGTGTGAAGAACTAAATCAGTGTGTTCAGCTGACTCCCTATCTTCCAACTGCAACTGAAAGAGCCGCCGTTGCAAGCTACGTGCACGGATGGAATTCACAATTTTTGTTGCAATGCCCATAATTTCCTCCGTGTTTAAAACTTTTGAACACAAAACTTGTTGATGTATAATGCAATGGAATGAAAAAAAATGAAGGGAATTCTTCATTAGCTCGACACAATGCCACAAAACCGTTTTTGTTTCCAGTCATTGCTGGTGCTCCATCGGTTGTAATGCACACTAATTTATATATTGGTAGCTCGTAGTTTTTTACAAAATTGAAGAAAACGTCATATATATCTTCGCCACGGGCCTTCCCCTTCAGAGGAATGATTGTCAAAAATTCTTCCTTAGCCAACATGTCATTGAATACCATCCGAATAAAAATACACAGCTGGGCAGTGTCTGTCATATCGATGGATTCGTCGAACTGTAAAGAAAAGTATGTACATTCCATGATATCATGTTTTAGTTTATCTGCGATGTCCTGACTCATGACTTCAATACGCCTTGTGACAGTCGGACGAGATAACTGAAGTTCTCTAATAGCAGACATGATTTCTGTTTTATTTTTAAAATCTCCAAATAAAGTCTCACCCGCTTCAATAAATGCTTCCTTCACCACCGATCCATCTTCAAATGGTTTCTTGTGTTTCGCCAAAATATGAGATATTTTAAATGACGCGATCGTAGCAGCTTTTGATTGTTTGGCTGGTCTTGTGAACATGGATTGTTCTTTTTTCAAACAAGATATCAAATCACTTACTTTTCGTTTTCTTAATTCACTCGGTAGCGGAAAATCCTTTTCATAGTTTTTATGAACCGTTTTATGATGCCTCTCTAAGTTACCACGCTTAGGTATTGCAACTGACGCACGACAAATAACACAAATGCACTTACCCTTCACCATACAAAAGAAAAATTCTTCCTCCCAATCCTTATTAAAATGATACGTTTTAGATTTCTTCACTGCACTCATTTTCCACTATTTAATAATAAACTTTGTATCGACGTAGGATCGCCATCAAGTTACAATTCAGAATGACTCCAATTCCTGCAGGCGCAACATTTATATCGGCGTGAACGAAAGTCTCGAATGTTCCCGTCAAACGCGCCGCCCGAAACTAGACTGTACTGTCTCTCGTCTAGAAAACAACACGGCTTTTCTTTGACAAGTGCCGCGCGTTCCTTTGATAAAGCCACCTTTTGCCGCAAGCAGTGTTATTTTATTACGTAATACATTTTTGTAGTTTAGTTACCTACCTACTTATTAAATTTTTTTTCTTCTCGAGATCTACCCAAAAAGCACTCGCGATCGACTAGTCGATCGCGATCGACCGTTTGAGCACCCCTGGTCTAGTCTATGAAAACCTAAAACGCACTACACCCCATGTAGTGTCCGTTTTCTGTAATTTAAGGTTTTTCTTCGAAAAAGTGTCCAGGGTAGTTAGAAAGTAAACATACTAAAAGTCCTGGAGTTTTCGGGCCTGGAAAACGAAAGGAAGGGGGAGCGGAAGGTCTCTTTTTTTGGTTTTGCGCTCATATCTCGAAAACGGTGCTTCAAATGCAAAACATGACTATTTACTGAATTAATTTAAATTAAATTCTCTACAACTTTTATTTCATTAAAATTTTTCATATTCGGTACGGTTTCAAAGATATACACTTGGCAAATGTGAACGACTTTTAGTATGTTTTACCAAGAAAAGTGAAAATTTTGACAAGTTAAAGATAAATTGGCATATATATGTTTATTTTGAAGGAAATTTAATGTTTTATAATATTATTTATGAAGTGTTTGGTCGATGAAGCGTTTCAGAAGATATAGAGAGAAGTTTAACAGAAAACGTGAGGTGTTTTTTTTTTTTTTTTTTCGAAATTGTTCAATGGAGCTATAATAATAAATCTGTTTTGTAGTGAACTTTTTGGTTTAAATTTATGTATGTAGATTTAATACAAATATTACCCATAGCAATTACAAAATTACAACATAGCTGTGTGAATAGATTTTTTTTATCTTCTATCGTGAACTTGTAACCGGAGTAGTATTGTTCCGCGGCTATAAGGTATTAGGTATTAGCTGGCATTGCAGATAGCTATCAAGTGTCCGTAACCTTGAGCAATCGCCCTCGACCAAGACCGATTGAGATGAGGAAAAAATTGCTTCTAGAGCTGGAACGAATGCTTTTCGGCGAGACTCTGCTGCACTGCAAGTTTTCTTAACAATGCCATTTTTTTATTTTAATGATTAAAGCTAATAAATTATCTACTGACTTAAGAAACTTTATTAAGTATTTATATAAGCAGTTATTTGAAAACCATTTGGTTACAAATTCAGATATGGGGAACTATAATTTTTGATTATCGTCACTTTCACTTGTTGCAGTTATAATATGCTCCTTCCGTGCTCCTGTATGAAATTTAGGGATGGATAATTGGAAACTAATTAAATTAGTATTATGTATTTTTGTTTAGTTTTAATATACAAATATGCATAACGGCAAATTTCTCTCTGTTTCCAAAGCTATCGTGATCAAATTAAACATGGATAATGTGATTTGTAAGGAAACAGAAATTTTAAATAGGTGGATACAATTTTATTATTTGGTCACTCTCTATAAATATACATATATTGGCAGATACGGTATCTCAGTGGGCATTTGAATGCCATGCTTTAAGGCTAGAAATCGAGTTCGGCCCAAGTCAGAAAATTTATATTCTGCTATATCCGCTGTGGATAGACTTCTACAGCACATCCTGCCTCAAAAATGAGAGGAACCCGTCTTCACCCCACTGTAAACAGCAAAAGTCAGGTAAGAGCTATGAAAATAAGATACCTCAGAAAGATTGAATGAATAATTAGGTGAGACAGAGTAACGGACACAACGAGGAGAATATAATAGAAGAAAATCCGACGTTTTTCAAATTGCGGAACATTTGGTAGAAAGAATTGAGAGACGCGAGGAACTGAGTGAAGGAGGAAGGTACCTCACACTAGGGTGATTCGGTAGAAGCGGTTAAAAGCAAGAAGTAAAAGATTGTGCTTAGGAAGTATTGACATTGGAAATTAAGATGAACCAAATTTGACAATATCAGCGAGAGATTTGAGAACGTCTAAGGATCTAAGGCTGGGTCCACAACAGCGCGAACGTTGTTAGCAAACAAAATTTGAAGGATCAAATGTTCGCCAACAATTGGTAGAAATGTTCGTAAACATACTACGTTCACACCAAGCGAACAGTATTTAGTAACAATCATGTATACCAGCGAGGAAGATCTCATTCTGTGCAGTGCTCTGGCGACTACTACGAATTTGGAAGCGGCTTCAGCAAGATGGAAAAGAAGATGATGGGTCAAAACTGACCGCAACAGCTGCAGTGTTCATTTGCACGTTTTTTGAAAAAAAAAATTATGAATACCGGGCAATGTACACTCCACCGGGAACTTTTGATAGTTATGTAAAATAAATAACAACAAAATAAATTAAATTTTACCTTGCAGTGTCCTCCTACGATGGCTAAAGTAGAACTAAGGGGTTGTAGTTGGAAAGGAGTGGTGGGTTCGGCTACGAATAATACTTTCTTTTGAATTTGACCACCTTTTAGAACATTCCTTTTTGTTCGCGAACGTTGTAATTTCATCATACATAGTCTAAGAACTTTCGTGTTGTTTAATTTCTAACAAACAATTCCTGCGAACAATGTTCGCGTTGGTGTAGACCCGGCTTGACAATGGAATTCGTTAGTATCTTACAACTTGTTTTAAATCCTGACAGTATCTAATCCATCTTCTAATCCATATGTATCAATAGCCGAGGTGAAAGAGAACAAAAGAAAGACGAGTACTTGTTGGTTACTTTCAGATAAAGAATTGTCCACTCTTAGGACAATGTGTCTTGTAGTGTTACATTTATATTACAATACATATTACATAATATAAAATATGTATATTTTATTGCAGTTATTAGTCGTCTTTTGCTTTGTCTAGAATATGTTCTGTATAGCAAGAAGAACACCTTACAGCAAGAAAATATCTCAAAAATGTAATTTTTTCCCCATAAGTCAATGTAAGTTAGCTATTACAAGGAAATTTCACCTCAACGACTTCGCCCCTTGAAATATGCTATCACTGTAACCCTCGAGGAAGAAGGAGGTATTACGCTCCGGAACTGCCTAAAAGGTTGGGGTTATAATAAAAATTTACGACCGAGGAAGAACTTCCAGCGCTGACTACTTGGTCGTTTCCAAGAGAAAAAAAAAGATTTTTTTTTTTTTCTTGAAACCATTTCATTGGAGAGAAAGAGAGAGAGAAAGAGAGAGAGAGAGAGAGAGGGTGGAAGTAGGTGAAATATGCCAGCTATAAAGGTCTGTTCTGAGCCACTATGGACTTCCTCTATATCTCTCTCTCCCTGTCACTTCTTTTTTTCTTTCTATAGCCATCGACTATTGTTCATTAGAATCGATACTGCTCTTTGTCGATGGCTTGGCTATAAATCGGAATCATGAATCTTGTTTTATATTTTCCGTTTAAGTCTTTTATTGATTTTTTTTTTCTGTAAGTCTATTTTTATTTTCGAATCTATTTATTTTATTTTCCTCATGATGAAATATATTTTTAAATTATAACAGTCCATAATTATACATCGTTTTCACTTGAGGTACGCTTGATAGCATGGAAGGATTAATACAATTAGGACTAATTATTTGTCATTTCAAATGGATTTTCATTAGTCCAAGACTAGTTTTAAATGTTAAAAAGTAATTAAAAAAAAAAAAAAAAAAATCACCACTTTGCAACACATATTAACAATTAAATAAAAAAAAAAAAAAAAATGTAAAATAAAAAATCAAACAATCAACTTAGAAGGCAAAATGAAAGGACTTTGCCTAGTTAGGTATATATATATATATATATATATATATATATATATATATATATATATATATATATATATATATATATATATATATATATATATATATATCAGAGATATTTAGAATTGAATTGAATTGAAAAAAAAAAAAAAAAAAAAAACAGTTTATTCTGGTACAAAGCCCCTTAAGAATAACATTACACAACACAAAGTAAAATCATAACTGGTAGAGAACTTTTAAAAATAAAACAAAATAGTTAAGAGTAATTAAAAATATCTATGCGAACAAATACATAGAAAAAACGATAGAGAAAAAGGAGAAAGAAAAAATAAATTGACAATATAGGAGTTAATATTATAAACGAAATTGTAGAAAAAAAAAAAAAAAAAACAGAAAAATGATAATGAAAAATTAACATTACAAAAAATCAAATAAATTAATTATAATGTTAATAATAATGTCAATAAAAGTTCTGTACTTTTATTGAGTTTCTCGTTTCAGACAATCCGAAGAATTATTAGATATAAAGTCGTAAGCAAGTTCAGAGAGTAGTGGATTTTACTGGTTATGTAGTTTACTGTGCATGGGCAGGTATCTGCTGGAATGGGTTAAATCAGCAACATATGGAAGTTTTAGATAATTAAGATTTTTAATTTATTAAAAATTATATCGTTACATTAAACCATAATGAAAATAAATAATTTTTTTTTTTCATTTTTTTTTTTCAGGTAAGCTAGCACATCCTGGATATTCTGTGTTTAGTAAGTAGAGGATAAATCTGTAATTTAATTAGTAAAATTTGAATGATAATATAATGAATTAACAATATAAAATATATGAGTATATAATATATACTCTATATATTATATAGTGTAATAGATATGTTAATAAACATATGTTTAATTGCTAGGTAACCACGATTTTAAAAGAGTTATCCATTAGTGGTTTTTGACACATTGTATGCACTTATTGTAAAAAAAAACACTAGTAATATATTATTATTATTATACTAACAATCAAAATTTAACTTGTAAACTTGATTTATTGTATCACTATTTCTAGAGCAATATGTGATACGTAATTATAATTATATGTATATGTTATGTTCGATCAAAGATCTTTCTGATGTTATTGAGTGTTCAGGCTTTTACTAAGTGTTCATTAAGAAATCGAAAAGGTGTTAGGCACGATCGAGAACGAGTCGTTTGATAGTTAATTGACTTGTCAATTGGCAGGAACATAATGGCCAAGGTATTTATAATTGCAGTGCCTGTTGATGGCAACATTCAAAGGCTATTAGAACGAAAATATCTAAGCAAGGTAAATATCGAAAATAACTAAGTAAGGTAATAGGTTTTTTTAAAGAATGAATTGAAAACCTAATCTATCGTAATGACCCCATTTCAGAAGCGGTTATTGATTCTTTCAATAAGGAAGAGGTGTAAAATAAAATTTAATAGCGAAATCGCCAATAGGAGTTCTTGACAGTGAAAACGTGAAAAACGTTTTAAAAATATATATTTAATTTTCATGGTTATAACAAATTTTAATTCCGCATTCAACAGAAGAACGTAAAGCTCATAATCTTAGTTTATAGTCAATGTTGGGTCCATTTAGGATCGCCAAGTCTTAAGTTCAAAGGTGGTGGTTCTGGTGAAATTAAGATTTAAAATGGTCAAATTTTGATGTTCCATTTAACAGAAATATAAACATATAACATTTTCATTAAATCCCGTAAAATACCCAACCCAGCACGCTAAATGTGCATGTTTTGGCAAAATATATTACATGTTCAATGGGCAGGCTTGGGTAATTTACGGGACTTGTTCCATATTTCATATACGGGGTCTGATAGTAAATTTAACCACCTTTCAAATGAAAAAAAAAAGTTTTTGGATCGAACAAATAGTTTCGGAGCTATACGGGTTTTCGCGGATAAGTGCTTGAAGAAGTGTTTGTGCGCGTCAGCTTTGAAAACGGATCCGATTACGACCGTATTCACGTAGGCTTATTATCTACTGAGTGTGATTTAACAGCTGTATAAATTTTAGCTGTTTGAGTATCCGTTGAATAAACCATATAAATTTGGCCAATTTGAATCTTTCAATCCTTTTAATTTCACAAGAAATGTACCCGCTTGGAGCTTGGCGATCTTAATTGTACCCGACAATGACTTCAGTCCAGTCAATAAACATATTGTAGAGAGCAAGGAACATGCGAAAATTTTGACTTCATAGCTTCGTTAGAATTAGTTAGAAGATAAACATACTAATTTTCTCCGCCTCTAGGGGGTGAGCTAACGGTGGGAGGAAGGGAGAAAGTCCTGTTTTTAGGTTTTTCGATTATATCTCGAAAACGGTAGACTCTAGGAAAACGTGCTGCAGATCAGAAGTAAAGCAAATTAAATATCCTATAAAATTGTTTATATACATATTTGCTGAAAGTTCAACGAATTTCGAGATATACATTATTAAAACTTGATAATTTTTGAAAAATAAAAGTAATGTTTATCTCACTTTTTGTCAAACATTTGCTTCAAGTGCTAGAAACGTATATATGAAATCAAATTAAATTTAATGCTCTACAACTTTGATTCTGACATTTTTTCTGAGAAACGATTATAGAAGGCACGATAAGCAAAATCTCGAAAACGGTTTCGGAAGCCCAAACCAGATATCTATCCTTTCATAGTAAGCTCCATAACCACTCAAATCCCCTAATTTCTCAACTTTTTTTCCCACACTATTCCCGATAATTCTCCGAGGCGTCTGAAAAGAAGATGGCCCAGAGACGTTCTAGTGTAGGATTTTTATTGAAATGGTATTGATGAGTATTTCTTTCTAAGTTTTGTCACGTTATTTAAATAGTCAACAACATATTTCCTTGATGTATATATTTTGTACAGTTGTAAATTTCAATAAATTAATAAAAATAAATAAATAAAAAACATCTTAAAAAGAATTCCAATAGAAGTGACATCTAATTCATTTGTTCTAATTGTAATGATCACCCGTCCTTCCTGCCCTAATTAGGGTACATAAGGACTGAATAAGAGTCTACATATGTGTTATATATATTAGTGTGTGTGTTATATTTTACTGTTGTAAAATATTTAAAGATTTCAGAAAATAAAAACTAATATATTCTTCTTAATAATCAACATTTTGTAGGTAAAATAGTTATTTTGGTTGTAGGCCATTTGAACTATACCCTAAGGGCTGGGGAGAGAACTAGAACCGAGAGATCCAACTCCAGTGGCCACATTAAAGGGCCAAAGTTAGCTAGCTCTACTATTCTACTATTTACTGACCACTTTATATTGAGAACTGTCCGCTCATCTCGTACAAAGGAGTATGATCAATATTAAAACTACTCAATGAAGAAAAATAATATATTTATTATGTATAATGTGTTTGTTTGAGATTTTTTTAGCGTAAAATATTATAAACTCCTAGACAAAATTAGTGCATCATCTTGTTGTTTTTTTTTTTTTCTAATTATCGCATTTTACTTTATTATTTCTTTCTTCATTTTTCTTATATGCGATACTTTGTCTTATGGTTAGCATTCGAAGCATAATTTTTTTTTTTTTTTATATGCATTTACTGAAATTTACAACTGTACAGAATATATATATCAAGTAAATATATTGACAACGATTATAATAACATGTTAAAACTTGAAAAGAACTACTCATCAGTAGCACTTTATTAAAAACTTCTACACTAAAAGGTCTCTAGGCCATCTTCGTTTCAGACGCACCGGAGGATTATCTGGAATGCAGTGGGAAGCAAGTTGAGAAACTAACGGATTTGAGTGGTTATAGAGCTTACTATGAAAGGATAGGTATCTGGTGTGGGCTAAATCAACAACATATGGAACATTAAAATCTTTTTGGATAAGTTTATTGGTGACAAAGTAAGGTGCATTTAGGATTTTTCGAAGGATTTTGGATTGCAAGGATTGAATACGAGATAAATTGGATGGTTTAGTGGAGCCCCAAAGCTCAACTCCTTACGTTCCAATAGGTCTAATCAGAGTCATGTATATGGATCTTTTGTAATTTATTGGGAGATTTGAACGTTTGTCTAGTAAATGTTAAAATAGTCTGAAACGACGGGCAGTTTCTTGTCGTTTTAGTCTTGTATGTGGATTCCATGTTAGTCGTTTGTCCAAGTGGAGTCCAAGGTAGCGGATCTGTTCAACAGGGATTAGTGGAATACATTAAAGGATACTGTAGGACAGGAGTTCGTAGGTTTACGACGAAGGGTAAAGGTTATTTGGTTGGGTTTGTTTTGATTCTCCATTTTTGACACCATTCTTGAAGGTTTAGGTTATGGGATTGGAGTGTTTAAGAGGCAATGAAGGGATCATTGTTTATCATTGTAACACACATGTGTCATCAGCGTAAGTAGCGAGGACAGTGGTAGGATGAGTTGGGATGTTAGCTGTATACACTGTGTAGAGGATAGGATCTAGGATACTACCTTGAGGAACACCGGCAGATTGGGAAAAGAGAGAAGAATAGGAAAAGTTATGATTAACTTTGAAGGTTCTATCGCTAAGATAGGAATAAGCATAAATAACAAATAAAGCAAGAAGAATGATACAAATCAGTTTTCATGTAAGAATAAATCATGAACTAATGGCATTGCTATGCTTGCAGAAACATATTTGAAACAAAAAGTCTACACACTTAGTATATAGTAACAAATTTTCTAGCTATTCTAACAGCTTTCAAACCTCTCGGGATTTACTGGATGACACGAGCAATCGCTGTTTAAGAAAGAACGTTTCTCAGCAACTTTATCATTGGTGCATGATTTCGAGCTCATATACGCCTCTTCAGCATATCCTTACATGCTCTATTGGACTAAGATCCGTACCTATAGCTATATAGGCAAACAACTGATTCATACTACCTATATGTAGCCATAAACTATACCAGCGATATGTGGTTTTGTTCTAGAGATAAAGGATATTTTCACCAATTATATAGAGCAAATGGTATTGCATATTTCTCCAGGATGTCTGTCACTCTGCTGTTAGTGAGATCTTGTTTATTACGTGTAACATTGTGTGGGCTTCTTGAGTTATGCCAGCCCACCCAAATACAGACTAACTTCCGAACGATTCGTCACCGAACAAGACCATTTTCCAATCAGCACTTGTCTGATGTGCATACTGCTGTGAAAATTGAAGCCTGTCTATTCGATGCTGTCCGGTTAGAAGTGACCTATAGTCTGAGCGCTGGCTGATAGCACTTGGGGAAAAGTGGAGGGAGGGTAGTGTGGCCGGTCAGGGCCAATGAGAGTCGTGCAAGGTTGCTGGTTCTCTCCCCATCAACTTGAGAGATTCGTTACAGTTCTGTCTCTTGTACAGGTCACATCGAGTTTATGCTTTTTATGTTAAATTTTAAGTTAGTGTTATAGATTGTCAGGGGAAAGCAGCACATCAAATCGTCAGATGCTCACATCGCAATGAACAAAAGATAAAATAATGCTAACTATGGTCCTTAAAATGGCGAAGCTGTAGTTAAAATTATAAAAACATATTAAAAAAAAACAAAAAAAACAAGCAAACATAAAATAATTAAGAGAAAGATCTTAGCAAAGATAGGTCGCACCCATGTGAGGATTAAAGAGCTTTGGCAACGTTACTCCCCCTTCTCTTGCCAGTCAGGTGCCATCAGCCAGCGCTCAGACTATAGCGATAGGGTGCCTGGAGGTTAAATTCGCTTCACATAGGCTTCTCCTTATTGGCCTGATATCAACACATTTATGGCCAAATAAAGTTAAATTTTAAGTTGAAAACTTGTTTAGAACCTCTGTCTTTAGGATATAAATTACAGCTATGTGTAAAATAAATTATATTTATTCCTAGAATTCTAATATTTCCTACTGGTATGCCCTTTCAATTCAAATTCTCAATTAACGTTTCTTTTGCTATTTTAATTAACAAATTAAAAAAAATTGTAGTAGATCTTCGGACTGAATGTTTCTCTCTTGGTCAAAAATATGCAGGACTTTCCAGAACTAGAAACTTTAACAATCAAATCATTCTTATAACGTCGAGAGAAAAACCTCTTAATGTAATTTCTTTTGATTTCTTATGAATTAATTTTATCCATTTTACATGTTCTCTACAACACAGGATTTTTTTATCGATAAATAAATAAAAATTTAAGTTTTTAATTACAATTATCTATGTTCTTTGAGATTCAGCAAATCTATGACGGTGGATGCTACTGCGAAATAAGATTTGTAAATTGTTCTGTATTTTTGTAAAACTATAAAAAATAATAAATAAGTGAAGATTTTAAAGAAAAAATAAACTAGAATACATAACAGAATATTTGATTACTTTACGAGCCTTTTTTTCTATCCCTTCCCATCCACCAAGGAGATACCCAATCCCTCCCTATTGGCCCTGATAGAATGAATTATCGATCTTCTCCCTTCTTCCTTGGGTCTTGTGATCAGCCAATCTCTTAGGAATAAGCAAAGTCCGGCGACTTTGTGAAGTTGGCAAACCTGCTTTAGGGAAAAATTCAATCTAAGGAAAAGTTTTCGCTGTTTCCGGTTACTGGGCTGCCACAAGAATCTCTAAGTCCGCATCTTTATCAAAGTTTTACCGAGATTTAGTAACCGCCGTTGGAAATTTCGTAATTTGTGAAGTTATTATGGAAATTGGAGGCTGGAAATTTTAAGGCTGGCTAAATTTGGTTTATGTTCACCAGTAGTCGTAATTATTCATTAAATTATTACTTAGATTTGTTTTTTGTTTAATACTGGTTTTTTTTGTGTAATGAGATCCTCAATATTTAATTCGGTTACCATAGATATTTTGGTTAAATTATAATTTTGTTGATTTTTATTAATATTAAGGTACGCCTTACTAAACAATTAAGTTTCTTAAACTAAATGACTTACAAACAGGTTTAAACTCACTACACGTGTTCATCTCTTAACTAAACTTTTATTTTACAACTAGAGAATGAGATGAGAAAAGATCTCAAGGAGATCTCATCACACCAAAACATCCACATCGATTTGGAATTTAAGCCAGTGTAAGAGCAAGGGCGCATAAAAGGTAGATACTGATGGCTGAATACTTTGAACATTGTCATAAAGTAAAAAAAAAACATTAAAAAAACTTTTACCACCTTTATATCATCAGAGAGAATTATATGAATTAATAGAGCATCCATTGCATATATAGTGTTAATGATCATGGTATAAGTAGATAGCGCTGCTGCCGGCTGGTAGTTCAACTTGAGTTGGTAGTGGGTTTATTTTTAGATCATTTTGTGTTATTGTGAAACATTAAGTATGTTTATATATTTATTTCATGAGTAGGGGCAGTGATGTCCGAGCCGAAGAGCTCAATAATGTACAATAGTTAATAACTGAAAATATTTTTTGATTGGTTTTCAGTTAAATTAACCGTTATTTATTTTTTTTTTTTTTAATCTATTTTATCCCTTTATTTAGGAATAATCTAAGTTACAGTACTGTGAGAGATCTGTTGTCTGAAGAAAATTGTAATAAATTATGAAAAATCATACCACTGCGTGTTCTTTAACCCTCAAGTGGTCGTGTATGGTTGTTAATATTGACTATAGTCATCCACTAAGTTTTCTGGTGTTTTAGCAATAGGCATCTTTTTCAATCCCTTTTTATTCAAAGATACTTAACTAAACATAAGGGAAATTAATTATTTACTCAAAATAATAAAATATAAAGGAAGTACGTGGATCGCTATCACACATAGCGTGAAAATTCATTTTTCATCATTTTCAATATTCATTATTAATATAAAATATTAATTTCATTCTCTGTTATTTTTTATTTATTTTGCATTTATATTTGTAATCCATGTAAAACTGGATCTTTTCAACTTAAAGTAAACCAGTGATTTATAAATCGATCAGAAATTGTATGATCATATTCAACACATCACAGTTGAAAATAATAATTACGGGGAAGGTCGCGTGGATGACAAACGAAATAATTCACTCACATAGCACAGTACTTCAAAAATATCAGTAGAGGACATTCAATGTAATTATAACAAACCCTAATTATATTAAGTTAGCTAATGTAGACAAAAAATTGAAAGGTCAGGTGAAGGAGTCTAGGCTAGTCATATTCATCCTTGCCAAAACAAATACACAGTAGCGACGTTAACAGCAGTGCAGGACTATTGTCATCCGCGCGACCACTCGAGGGTAATTGTCTGTATTAGACTAGCAATAAATCGATAAATATAGAAGGCGCTGGTAATCACACGTGTTATTGACTCTTTTATTGAATCTATATCGTCTTCCAATTGGCTTTAAATAGCAATGCCGATTGGTTTTAATTCTGATTCTGCGTTGTACTTTTCGTGATTTCAAATTATGGAATAAACATGTATTTATGTATGGCAAAAAGAACAAAAAAACAACAGGTTTCTGAGAAATAATAAAACCGTACTAGTTTAAATCAATTATGAACCTGGTTTTGTTTCAGAATTAAGAGATAAAAAAAATTCCTGTATTAGTTTATTTTTACATAATTTTAAGGCTTGGATGGATGAAGGTCGCATTTTTTTAATCCAATCTAATTCATTGAATGAAGAATATATGTACAGAAGTGTTAGGTAGCAAAATCTGATTATTTCAAAACAACTAGAAAAAGAGATTTGGAGAAGATGAAGTGGACATAAAAAAATAAATAAAATTAAATACAATTACTCAAACTTGTATTTTGTTACATAACCCCTTCATACACCAAACCCCTCGATTATGATGTGATGTTTTCTTAATAAGTGGATCATAAAGGATCATAACTCACACTTTTTTTGAGTTTGGTTTCTTTCGTTGTATAATTGAGTCAGTATTAATTTTGCCTATAACAAGCTGGGTTTCTTATTCAACTCATTTTCAACCTTCAGCTAATTTCATATGTTGGGCTTTGAACGATAATCAAAGAATCTAGCTACGGTTAGTTAGATGAAAAACAAGGTAGCTGACTTGGAATCCACTTAAGACACTGAAAGGATAAGGAACTGCTTCTCGACATCGATTACATCTGAATCTACTATACAAAATCTGTAAGCTCGCAACTAATTATAGAAGGCTTGGTTAAATGACTGTAATTAGGCGTATTTTGTAATACGAGATTAAGCTTTAGCGCTCTATTGAACCATTAAATTCATCTCTTCATCCTTATTAAGTAACGATATGTATTAACATATCCATAACGATCTTGATTTTCAAATATCGCTGACAATCTCAATCAAGATACCTATAAAATTTCGTGATGAACTCAAAATCTACTATAAACAGAACTGCCTTCGATTCCAGATTTGCCTCCTCAGGTGTTAGATAATAAAACGTACTAGGGATCTTCTAATATGGAACTTTAATTTAAGTGCTAAGTAGTTTTTTTTTGTGCGTGTGTGTGTTTGTGTGTGTGTGTGTGTGTGTGTGTGAGAGAGAGAGAGAGAGAGAGAGAGAGAGAGAGAGAGAGAGAGAGAGAGAGAGAGAGAGAGAGAGAGAGAGAGAGAGAGAGAGAGAGTTTTATTCTTTATTAGCATACTCCGTCGCGGCATCACCCGCTCTCATAAATAAAGAACTTAAAATAATTTAATTTAATAAAATAATTTAACTAATAATTGAATTTTATTTGTTTATCAATAAAAATGTTGTATTGAAGTATGGAATTTAGCTATCATTGATATTTTCTCGCATGACAGTAATTTTACCTTGGTTAAAATAGCGTTAATTAGGTGCTTGAAGAGTCCTTAAAAGCATAATTAGACATCCACATTGGCAGAAATAGTTTTATCAGTCCATCTCGTTGAATTTTAAAAGTATAGAAAGTAACCTCGTTTATGAAACTGAAGACTATACATTTTTATTATTCAATTATAGTAAAATTTCTTAGAACTATGAAGGTGTTGTAGTTATAATTTGGTAGAGTTGAGTTTAATATCTTTACCATTGCAAACTCAGTTGCAGAATGGCCACATATCGATCAATTTTTAAAGTTCACTGAGATCCACATGTCGCTCCATATATTTATAGATTTTTTAATAACAATTGAATTGAAAATAAGTAATTTTTATCATAAATTTCTAGCTCTATATAACACCATACCTTTGTAACCTCTCTCGAATGGTACTCTCCACCAATCGGTCGATTACCAAACTTTACTGCGCTCACATATTACCGCTTTTTTTTATGACAATATAATTGAAATTCTTTTAATTTTATTATTGCTAAACCTTCCTGGATCTATGGAGATGATGTGGTTAAAATTTGGTTCAGATTGGTTTAGTAGTTTTCGCGGTTAGTGATTACAAAAGAAAAATGGCTTTTTCTTTTATATAATAGCATAAATAAGAACGGAAAATGTAAAATAAAGACTAAGTACTGTTTTGTGTCTTTAGCACAGATATAAGAAAACCGATATTTCAAATTTGTTGATCCTATTTAAGTAAGTACCATACAAAGTAAGTCGGTCACCGTACTCTCTTCAGAAGGAACGGAACTTTGCCAAGGAAGGGAGGGAACAAGGAATTCCTGTTATCGACCCCTGTAAGGAAGTCTTTCCTAATGGCACCGCTTAACTATTAACGGCTTGAGGCCGGCTGAGTTGGATCTACAACAGTTACATGCTGAGGTAAGGAACAGTGATTGGAACTGCCTTCAACAGTTCGCTCCCTCCACGACCAAGTTCCGAGAAGGAAATGGAACAGAAGATCCTTTACTCTTTTATATTCTTATTAAGTAGGCTGAAGGCGTAGAGTTAATTTATTTAGGAATAAAGATATAATTCCATTGTTTATATTTATACTTCAAATCTATCAGTGCGTATATTTTAGTTTGTCATTTATTAATACTGTTAACATGTAAAATAAGATTGGTAAATTAAATAATCTTATCAAATTTACTTATCAGACAGCATAACTTTTGGATAAAAAAAGAAGAACGGAGGACTTGATATCAGGGACGAGGCTCTCACAGCCCCCGGTAAAGAATTTCGTGTCGAAAGACTCGGCGTCTTGAAATCCATTTGTTGGCAGGTACACGAAATATGACCTTTTATTTATAATCTAGTCAATAAAGTGCATGAAATATGCGATTATTTTTGACTTCATACCTTCGTTAGGAGTAGTTAGAAGGTAAACATACTAAAAATCCCCTCCCTTGGTGGGAGAACTAACGGTAGGGGGAGGAAAGAAGGCTACATTTTTTAGGTTTTCGATCATATCTCAAAAACGGTAGACTCTAGAAAATTATGTTTCAAATAAAAATTAAAACTAATTAAATTTCTCATAAAATTAATTCGATACATATTTGTCGAACTTTAAACGGTTTTCGAGATATACGTGATTAAAAATCGATAATTTTGAAGGAAAAAAAAATTACCTCACGTTTGTCAATCAGTTGCTTCTAGTGGCTAACAGGTTCGTTCCTCAGAATGTTGTATACCATTAATTTACTTTAATTTTATAAGTACGTTTTTGATACATAAAGCAAATGTTAAATTATTAAAATTATTTTTTCGAACATTATCAATTTTTAATAATGTACAACTCAAAAACAGTTAAGAGTTCGACAAATATGTATAGAAACAATTGTATAGAACATTCAATACGCTTATTATTATTTTTTATTTTATTATTATTATTTTATTATTAGGATCTGTAAAATATTCTTCTAGAGTCCACCGTTTTGTTTCCGAGATATAATCGAAAAACCCAAAAATGGGACCAGCACTCAGAATTTTTAACACTTTTCTGTAGCATGATGATAATCAATATTTTTTTAAAAGGTATAAAGAAAATATATTTAAAATGTTTAAAATTTGTTTTATTACTAATAAAATCGTATTAAATGGAATAAATCGTATTAAGAGTAGCATGCCAATAAAACACTGCTGGCTGATACCCGGCTTATGAGAGGATCTTGAAAAAAATAATGCCGGCCTGTACCCGGCTTATGTGATCTGTGCCAGACAAGTGGAACTTATAATCTGAGTGGAACTGCATTTTTATTTTGCCGGATTATAACCGGCTAATGAGTGCAAAGGGTTAATAAACATTTAATATAAAATTAATAAACTTTTCTTTATCGAAGATAAACAATTAATCAGAAAGAACAGAATAACCAACTCATCATTGTAAATTATTCTAAAAACTTTGGGATTGTCTGTTTACCTGGCCATTTAGTTGGGTATTTTATTATTAATTTTTTTAAAATTATTATCTGTTGTCACCAATAAACTTATCAAATAGACCTTGATGTTCCATATGTTGGTGATTTAGCCCACACCAGATACCTATCCTTTCATAGTAAGCTCCATAACCACTCAAATCCATTAGTTTTTCGACTTGCTTCCCACTCTATTCCCGATAATCCTCCGAGGCTTCTGAAAAGAAGATGGCCTAGAGATCTTCTAGTGTAGAATTTTATTGAAGTGCTATGAGTAGTTCTTTTCAAGTTTTGACGTGTTATTGTAACCTTTATCAGCTCATTTACTTAATGTATATATTTGTACAGTTGTAAATTTCAAAAAAATTAATAAAAGAAAAAAAATATTATCTGCTAATAATTTATATTAAATGAATTTTATTATGTAATCAATTTCTTTTAGTATTATATATCAAAATCTAAACGTTGTTTTCCCATAAATATCCGAATACATATTCTACATAAATTATGAGAAAACCAATAATTGGTTCTATATATAATCATTATATTAAGACCTCTTTAGCGGTCTTGTTATTATTTACAGCTGAGAAGACTAGTATACCATAAACAGTAGCATTAAAAAGAAGCTATAAAATCCTAGCCTGAAACATAAATATCCATGGTTTACTTAAAGAGGGAGAACTGTTCCAAAACATCTTCTACCTTATTCAGGTAAAAATAGATTGGCCTTTTGCCAATGTTACTCTGGAGATGGCGTTGTCAGGAGAAACTTTTAAAATTGATTGTTCAAACGGATTTGTGCTGTTATGTAATTTTAGAGGCAGTTTCTATAATTAGCAGTTATGCGCATCATTGTTCTTAAAACAAACAATTACTAATCCTTAAAGTAATTTCTCTTATCGCTAGACTGAGTAAAAATAGTCATTCCCTTCTTCCGTCAGCAATGATTCCTTCTTCATTTATTTTTCAATCCTCTATCAAAACCTCAACATCAAAGACAAGTTCCCGTTTTATTAATCCAGTTAATGAGTGCTGAAAGTAGGGGTGTAGAGTGCAGGAAATATCCTGAGAGAGGATAAACAGACTAAAATTCCCTCTTCTGGGGGATGCGCTAACGGTGAGGGGGGAAATGGTCCCATGTTTGGATTATTCGATCATATCTCGAAAACGGTGGACTTTATAAAAATATGCTTTAAATAAAAATTAAAGGTAGTTAAATTTCTTATGAAATCGAATCTATACATAATTGTCAAACTTCCAAAAGTTTTCGAAACATACGTTGTTGAAAATCGATAATTTTTACCTCACTTTTTGTCAAAAGTGTCAGAAACGTACATATGACATTAAAGTAAATTCAATTGAATGCTCTATACCTTTGATCCTGACATTTTTTTTCTGAGAAACGATTGTGGAAGGCACTGCATGCAAATGCTTGACAAAAAGTTATGTAAAAATTATTTATTATCTATTACCAATGCTAGAATATATATGATTTCTCGGACTCCAGCTCCAACCGATGAACTCCATTCTGCCATTATATCAGTTTCAAATCCTGCATCTACCATTTAATGTAGACTAGTAGAGATAATGTATGTGTGGTAATTGTAAATAGTGTGTTAGGTACGAATTTGTGAATTTTGTTTTATTGGTATTACCAATCTATCGCGTCTATCTAATAGGACAACTTAAACGGTTATTAAATAGATAAGTAGTTGTGAATCATTGTGAAAAAAGTGTATACTCCATGGAAAAGTTTATGTTGTTTAAAATACAAATTTTCATCTAGTGATTATCAATGTTTTATTTATTTGTATGCTAATACACCTAACACCATGTTTTCTAGTTTCAAAGTGAATTTCTTCATAAAATCAAGTAGCAATCATTAATTTGATACCATTTAAAAGCTAGTTAAATATGCAAATTTTTATGATATTTGCAGTTTTGTGGATTGTTTTTTTGAAAAACGTTGAGTTTTGAAATAATATAAGAAATCGTAACTTTCCTCAATAAGTTGAAGATCAAGTTCTGTTCTTTAGATCACAAGTTTGTAAAATTTAAGGTTACATGTGCTCTTATCTTATAGAATATTTGATGCTAAATCCGAAAATGTTATCAAAATTTGAAAAATCTTTGAGACAAGTAGAGATATTACAGCTTTTATGGCAAAAAAACGCAGGTTACCCCAAAAAAATTTAGAATTTTTGAAATGAATAAAAATCTTTATTCTGGGACAAATTGTCCCCTAAGAATAACAGACATGTATAATAAGTTGTACAATAGTCTGGCTATCTTAATTTCAAATGGACAATAATAAGTATAAAAGGTAATATATGAATATACAATTGAAAATAGACTTTGTGATAAATATATACATGAGAAAAGAAGAGAGAGAGAGAAAAAAAAAAAAAAGTAGGACAACAAAAAAAAAATAATAATAATAACAATATGCTAATAGAATAATTACAATGCGTTCAGAAATAAAAAGAAATATATAAAGAAAAAAAAAAGTAAATAAATAAAATAAATATAGTGAAAAGAAAGGAAAAGATATATAGAAAAGAAAAATAATAAGACTTATTTGAATGATAATATAACAAAATATTTACAAATATCTAAAAGGTAATATATATACAATTGATAATAGCACTTTATCAGTTAGAAGAAAAAGGAAAGAAATAATAACAATAATTTATAAGAGAAAAAAACAAAACAGAAACTATTGTTGGAGAAACGAATTTAAATTTATATAATGATATACTCATTGAAGCAAACTCATCGGCATCGGATATGCTTAATTTGATTAACTTACTTTCAATTATCACTCATATTGGCGGGCTGTAACTGGGATTTAAGGAGATGTCGGAATAGAAGAGTTTTGAATGAATTTAAGGAAGAAGCATGTCTAATTTCAGGAGGGATCGAGTTCCAGAGGGTAGATGATCGAGCTTGGAAGGAGTGTTGGTATAATGCTGTTCGATGGAAAGGAGTATATAGGTCAGAGGAACGTGATCTTGTTGTGAGTTGGGAGTGGACGGAAGACTTGAATATCAATAGGTTACAGATGTAGGGTGGGCAATGGTTATTAATGGCATGGTACAGGAAGGTGCCCAGGAAATATTGTCTACGGGAGGAAGGATTGAGCCACTCCAGGGCAGTGTAGAGGTGAGATACATGGGAACGTCTCGGGGCTCCGAATACAAATCTGATAAAACTGTTCATGATACGTTGTAATCTGTCCCGGAGCCCCATCGTGAGGCCCCCATACACCACACACCCGTAGTCAAACTGAGGAAAAATGAATGAGGAAACTAGGAGTTTTCGTGTGGATTGAGGAAGAGAATGGCGGGAACGATGAAATAATTTGAGGATTCCTATTGATTTACGGGCTATTTGGGCGATTTGAGGCTTCCAGGAAAGGTTTTGGTCAATAATGATTCCTAGGTTTTTAGCGGAGGAACAGAAGGTGATAGGTTGATTATTCAGGATTAGGGTAGGAAAATCGGAGATGGATCTGAGAAGGGGATTTGAGCCGATTATAATAGCTTGAGTTTTTCCAGCATTTAACTTTAAATGATGCAGGTTGGCCCAAGCACTGATTCTATTGAGGTCTTCCTGAATCTTAGAAAAAGCTTCATATAATTCAGTAGGAGGAAAGGATAAATATATCTGGGAGTCGTCTGCATAAAGGTGGTGGGAACAATGAAAAATTGACTGGGGGAGATCATTAATGTAGGAGTTGAAGAGGAGAGGCGAAATGCTGGAACCTTGGGCTACTCCGGAAGAGAGGGCTAGGAAATCGGATAAGGGTTGATTAGGGATGGATACTGCTTGAGTGCGGTCGGAGAGGAAAGACTGGAACCAATGGATTGTGCTATTGGAAAATTTTAAAGCTTTTAATTTGGAAAAAAGGATACAATGATCAATGGAATCAAAAGCTTCGGAGAAATCTAGGAGTATCAGGACGGTCAGTTTTTTTTCATCTATGGCGGCATGGATATCGCTTATGATTTTGGTTAGTGCAGACTGTGTGGAATAACCAGGACGGAAACCAGATTGGAAAGGGTCAAGCAAATGGGAACCTTCAAGGAAATAGGAAATTTGGGATTGAACCAGTCGTTCTAAGGGTTTTGAAAGGTTTGAAAGGATGGAGATTGGGCGATAATCTGAAGGTTCGGTGGGATTAGGAATTTTGTTGATGGGATGGACAATAGCTTTTTTCCAGGGAGTAGGAAATATGGCGTTTTGAAGGGAATAGTTATAGATGTGGACATAGACCGGTAAAATTTCTGGGAGGCATAATTTTATTAGTTTAACGGGGATACCATCTGGGCCTATGGAATTGGTATGAGATTTTAAGATAGAGGAGATAATTTCTGTAGGAGTAATGTTGGAAAAATAAAATTCATTGTCATTGAAAGGTACTTCAGAGGAGAAACTGGTATAAGGGGAAGGAGAGGGGAGAGCAGATGAAACGAAATAGGTGTTTAGGTCATTAGGTAAAATTGGGAAGTTGGATGAGGTTGAGGATCCGGAGGGGTTATAGAGGGAGAGTTTTCGAAGCAGTTGCCATTTTGACTTGGAGTCGGAAGAGGACAATAGGGCTTCATGGAAATAGGAAGATTTCGCCCGTCGGATTCTTACTTGCACCAGGTTACGGAGTACTTTAAATTTTTATATATCTGCAAGGGATTGGAATATAAAAGTGCGATCAGCGGCATTTTTCTTCGTTTTTCGTTTAGTTCCACTCAATTTTGTTTTACACAAAGAGGGGATCACCCTGTTATACTAGATATGGAACGGAGCATTAGTATACATTTGAAGACTTAATGAAACCCTCATAGTCAACTCAAAATGAAAAACTTAATAGAGACTTCAGCCAACTGTATAGACTACTAAACAGGACATCTCATCCGTTTAAAACAAACTTTTCATATACAAAACCGTCATTATACCTATTTGGACACAAGGACTCTAACGATTATCAAACGCATTCAATCCTTCCAAACCAAAATCCTCTGAACTATGTGAATACTCCGTATAATATATACAACAAAACCCTACATAATTATTTCAATATACCTTACCCCTTATGGATATGAAATTCCATCACAAACTTTTTTAACATTAATCAAAATCATTACACAGTTCCACATAACCCAATTTGCAGATTAAAATACCTAAACCTTTTGTATTTATATATTTATTTAATTTTGTTAGAGTTCTGGTAATGACCAGCTTCTCTTCTCATAACCTGAGCGACTTTGCTGTCACTCAGCTTACAGCGGGCTCTTTAACTATTGACGCAGCAAAGAGAGCTGTGCTGAGATCTCTCTGTGGATTTCCCAGGGATGCTGTATGTATAAATTGTATAATATAGCATGATAGTATTTTTAATTTTATATTTTTGCGTTGACCATCCCAAATATTTTCTATTAGCTATTTAAATAACGATTCAATCCATAGCGAATAGTATGTCATGGCAGGCCATGGCAATGAGAATATTAATACAATATGGTAGTATTAATAACCAAAACATAATCAAAAAAGTGTTAAATACTCTTTTCTGAAATGTTTTAATGGGGTACAACACTTAAATTAGTTTGTGAATCACTCTGTGATGAGGTGCTAGATAAGGAAGTATATAGAACCCCTAAAACTATGAATTTAAGCGTTCGTTGGAATATATTCATAAAACTCATATTTATATTCAGCTATAAAACTTTATGTGCTGCTTGAATACGGCTGACAGTATGTCTTGAAACAAATAGGCGGAAGCAATATCTGAGGAGAGGAGCAATCACATGAAAACTTTTATTGTTACAATAGGTAAATGTTGTCTTGGTCTTTATCGTATTTTATGAAATATTTTATTTTCGATTGTATTATTGCAATGTACAATTTAATTTGGATGATTATGAATTTATTCAAATAATATGCAAAATTATAAATAAATGAAAAAAAGGAAGAAAAAGAACTATAGTTAGGGGTTTTAATAACAAAATAATATTAAATCCATTGAAAACAATAATTCTAAAATTATAAGAAAAGAAAATTAAATGATAAAAATACAATCATTACCCATAGGCGAGACCTGGGATGGTTGGGACAGTAAAATTTTTGATTAATAGTTTGGCGCTACTGAATTGGCTTTAAAGCTGTTGATCACACTCCTGAGGCAGGTTAAAATAATGAGCTTTGGCGGCCATATTTAAATTTTCTGAGAAGAGAGGTAAGTTTTTGTTAATTTTCACTAGAAAAGTAAATATTTAAATGAACTTTAGGATAGTATTTTCTTACATACAAAAACCATGCCAGCGTCTTAAATTAACATATAAAGCTCCTATTAATTATCATTCGATTCCAGTAATCAATCTTGAAATACTAACCTACGTGTTTGTCTGGACCACGTATTGAATAAAAAAGTAACCTAAGGTATGGTTGGGACACTTAATCTCTGGGACGGGTGGGACAGTGTCCAACCATCCTGTTATATTTCTGCACTTATTTATATTTCGTTACTTGCATTTTCGTATTGTTTGTTTCTTTACAGAACCTTATTTTTCAACATCATGCCTTATTTATTTCTTGGTAAAAGTGTTCCTTTTTTAATTTAATTTATATTATTATTTGTGGAAGAAACACGTAGTACTATTTTATTATGTTTACGTTTATCATTTAGTAAAAAAAAATATTGAATTGTAACTATGTGTTACCTAATTTATGTATAAAACCCATCCTGGTACCCTTTTTTTACATTTAAATGTTTTATATATTTGTTTTTTTACTGACTTGTGTTCGTTATTATCATTTAGAATAAATCATACGTACTTCTAAAAAGGTATTAAAAAAAAAAAGAAAAATATTTCAAAAAAACAAAAAATAATTTTAGCCTAAAAAAAATTAATAATAAAAAACTTGTCTCAACAATCCCAGGTCTCCCCTACTCAATCAACAATCAGCCTTGGGATGCCTAAACCATGCCTATCCTTTTTATAGAGGTACAAGCCAGGTTCAAAAATATATCGGCGCTGTTCCCTCAATTGCAGCTATGAAAACCCAGTAGAAGCTAAAAGCAGTAGAAGAGAGCATTATAGCACGACCACTCTAGTTATGAGTAAAGAAGCTGGTCATTACCTGAAATCCATGTCAAATATAACAATAGATCTCATAGACACTGCCTTTCTAACATGTATGGAGGATTATTGGGATGTATGTTTTT
The DNA here is from genome assembly GCA_003667255.2 of Euschistus heros. Lineage (NCBI taxonomy): Eukaryota > Metazoa > Arthropoda > Insecta > Hemiptera > Pentatomidae > Euschistus > Euschistus heros. The sequence continues at coordinate 2,232,971 of RCWM02000110.1, forward strand.
TTGTTTATTTGGGTTTAACGTCTTTATGTACTCCAAATAGGGCAAGAAGAACGGGTTGTTTTAAAGGCTACCAATCTATTCTAGCCATGATGGGAAGGTCAAGATTCATTTCGTGGGTCACGCCACGAAATATATTTTAACCCACCGAAAAACATGTCTTAGCTAGTTTATTACCTTTACTAGTTTATTTTATATTTACTTTTCTTTTATCCAGCTTATTTAATTTTACTGATGATGTTCTGTCGTAAATTATTATTATTTTTTATTATTATTATTACAATTATGTTCAGTCCTAATTTCTCTTTTTTTCTCTTTAATTTAATCAAAAAGGAAGAAGATGGGAATAATTTTATTTAGTAATTTACCCCCTGTATTATTTTATAAGTTCATTTGATCATTATACTTTTGCCTTCACTTCAGTAAATTGGTCCTTCAAGGGCCGGATATTTTGAATTTTATTTCAACTTCCCTCTCCCCTCTAACACTTAATACAACGAAATCTCCAATTATTTTCAGCACTTTTATGGTTTACAATCTGCTTTATAATACACAATTTATAAGACACAATGCTTAATTAGACTCGTTCCTTTCCTTTTATGTCATTTAACTCTCAAGTCCCAAGAAATATTCGTCAGTACCATATTCTGAGTAATTGAAAGGAAGCTTTTATTGCTCTTTAGCCTTTTTTACATTAGGTTGCTCATTTATAATTTATATGCTAGCCGTCACGTTTCCTCTGTCTTTATAACCACTTTATTGCCAAACCATAATAATATTAATGACTAACTTAAAATTTTATAAATGATTCGTATTGAATGAATAATTCTTTTAATGGTTACCGATACTTAAGTTATTTTGAACTGACAGTTGAATAAGTAAGGTGAAGTGGGGTAAGTGCGTTTATGGGGCAAGTCCATTAATCGGCCATAATTGCTATTGCCATTTTGTTACATCAACTGTGATCAGTTGTATGTAGAGAGAACTTCATATCCTCCAAACCTAACATACTATTATAATAGAGTGCTCTACTGTAAAAGATAAACTCACTAGGAAATTTCATAGTTGAACCTGTTGATCTAGATATTGTGTTAGAAGGAGTTAGAATTATAAAATTGTATCACCTTTGAAAATTCATTGCTGATATTCTACCAAGGTAAGTTATTTTGTTATGTAGTTTTTCTTTGTGTACATAATTAAGAAATCATTTTATCTTTTTTTATGAGGGAGTTAACCCTATGATGCATTTACCCCAAACATTTTTCGACAAGGGGTAAGTGCGTTATAAAACCTGGGGAAGTGCATCATATCCTGCACTTGTCCCTCCCGGGGAAGGGCATCTCAGCACTAGATGAGATCAGTTCAATTGAGAAAAAACGATATTGTACGCATTCTCCCACTCCCTAAGATCGGTTGTCGAGGAGAAGCAATTTTTAATTTACAATTTTCAGCCTACAGCCTTTGTTGAACTACGCAGTTTCTCTATTTATGCCTTGTCAATTAATTATGTACCCACTTAATAAATGTTGTGATATATATAAATGCTTACTGTCTTTATCGAAAATTTTTCTTAATTTATTGTAAATTAATCGTATATATATATATATATATATATATATATATATATATATATAAATATATATATAATATATATATATATATATATATATATATATATATATATATTTTTTTTTTTTTCCTCTTATGGTAACCCCATAAAAGGACCGTTTATTAATGTTTTTTTACATGTTCCATGCCGTTACAGGAGGTACGAAGTACCCCTGAGTTAAGGTTATGTCATCATATAATTTAAAACATATATATATATATATATATATATATATATATATATATATATATATATATATATATATATATATATATATGGATACATTTCTTGACTGTTACTATTAAATGTTTAGTAAGGTTCTTGAGCTTCAGTCATAAAATAAAAAAAAACAACTATTTTGGCGACGTTTCGAGACTATACTGTTCTCATAATCATGCCAATGTTACTGGTGGGTATGAATTGACTAACTATTCATATCCACCAGTAACATTGGCATAATTAAGAGAACAATATAGTCTCGAAACGTCGCCAAAATAGTTGTTTTTTTATTTTATGACTGAACCTCAAGAACCTTACTAAACATATATATGTATATATATATATATATATATATATATATATATATATATATATATATATATATATATATATATATATATATATATATATATATATATATATATATATATATATATATATATATATATATATATATATATATATATATATATATAAATAATGATATGACTATAATTATATAGTAATTTACTGTGTTTTTAAATTATTTTCTCCATTTCTTGTAAATTAATTACATATTTAATAATGGTTTTGGTAATGCAAAACTCCATAATTCAGTGACTTTTTCTTTAATTTTTTAATTTCAAGAAGGAAAATGATTGCTGGGAGTTGCTTATTTATGCACTTACCCCGTCAAAGAATTAATTCACTGCTAAGGAGTCTACAAGCGATTTATGCACTTACCCCGTTAAGGTGGAGCAAGTGCATAAATGGGACTTAATATCAATTTTCTTTCGCACTGATAATAATTTTTAAGATATCAGGAAAATCAACTATATTATTGAAAAGAGTAAAGTTCAACGTTTGCAATGGAATATGAAATATTATCCTAGCATCAATAGCTGATTATTTATGTTAAGTTGAAGTTAAACTTGGCACTCCATATGACGCACTTACCCCACTTCACCTTATATCAAGGAAATTAATTTTATTTTAATTAGTAGTTAATAAATATTTTTAAAAAAATGAATTAAAACTTTCCTATCTTAAATATATATTCTAAGAATTGAGTTGTGCAAATGAAAATGAAAAAATAAACTTTATTCTGGAACTTACTGTCCCCTACGAATAATAATAATGCACAGTTATAAGTACAATTGTCCGTATTATTTACAAATTAGATATTCCAGTAATTATGGCATCCATTTTTAACTGGCAAAACAAAATTAAAAAATAAATTAAATTAAAAAAAATGAAACAACAAATAATAAGATAAAATACAATCGTATGTATATGTATATGTAAAATAAAAAAATATAGACAAAAAGAAATTCTAAGTATGTATTTTATTATTTACATATTCGTGGAAGATTGATTGTCTAAAAGGTACTGAAATAAATTATTTTTAAAGGAAGTAAGGGGAACTGCTTTACGAATAGAAGTGGGTAGGGAATTCCAGAATGAGGTAGCACGAATGATAAAGGATTTGTCAAAGGAAGCGGTTTTATGTGAGGGGATATACAGGTTAAAAGGTTGGGATCTAGTGTTTAGGAGGTGGATAGAAGAGCGCAGAGTTAATAGGTCAAGAATATAGGAAGGTTCTTTGTTTTTTAGACATTGGAATAGGAAAGTACCCAGAAAGTATTGCCGTCGGAATTTAGTAAAGAGCCACCCAAGCTCAGAATATCGGGAAGTAACGTGTAACCGCATTATTATACACTATTTAAAAACAAAAAAGTATTTACTTTACAAATGCTATCTTTCGCCATATATTCAAACCACTTTAAGTCAGATTTAGGTACGTTTTTTCGTTCTAAATCTTTTAATTTCTTATTCCACTAAATACTATGTATCAAGAATTTTAGTTTGAAAATGGATATAATCAATAGGTACCTATACTAATGCCTTTTCTTAATACCATGACGTCTTATAAGGTTGGCTGATGTAGTTTAAAAATGAGGAAATAAAATTTATTTTTAAAATTTTAAGTGTAAATAATATTAATTATTCAAACTGAATTTTTCAGGATAATACATTTCAACATTTTTATATCCATGGAGGTTGTTGTCTAGTTTTTATTTATTTTACATGCATCTAATCTAATGGGTCATTAGCAATTTGTATTCTTTATTTATGTATATTTAAGCTATTTGTCACATACTAAATAAAAACATTTATACTAAAAAAAAATATATATATATAATAAAATAAATTATTATTTCTTTTTTCTAACTAAAATAATCCTCGCTTTGTTCATTAAGCTGAGAAAAATGTGCCCCTTCTGAATCATTTCTAATAAATTACTCCAGGGCTGGAAACGTGCCCAGCTCTTTTTCATTTAAAGCCTAACGCAGTATACTTAATGCATGCTGTAGATTATAAATCTGGAAACTGAACTAGAATAATGTTGCGTGGATTTAAAAAATTTCAGGATTAAGCTATTAATTTCAAACTCATGAAATATGCAGTGATTAGTGAATTGAAAAAAATAAAATACAATTTGAAAAATTATAAAAAAAAAACTACATTAGAGTTATTAGTAGGTTGTTACGGTAGTTGTATTATGTACTGGTGCTTAAGCCCTTGATTTCTTTTCTCTTAATTAGGCCTATTAGATTGTTTTTGTTCCTACTATTTATATCGATGTTTACTTAAATTAATCCTAAAACAAAAAAAATTAGGAATGCCTCCATTACGCTGGAAAACATCCGAGTTGAAGTATATGGACAAAATATTTGTGGGATGTAGTTTGTTTGTTTTTTTGGGGCTTAACATCTTTATGTACTCCAGCTAGGGCAGGAAGGACGGGTTAACAACCTATCAACCTGTTAACATCCAGGTTAGCAACCTATTCTAGCCAGAGAGGGAAATATATTAGCGTGGGTTCGCCACGGAATTTTTTTAAGGTGGGATTATCCACGACCTTTGGTTTTTAACCTTCTGGTTATCTTAAAAGAATATGGGCTAACTAATTATTGACAAATATTTCTTATAGCATGTGGTTGTTTAAGCGTCGATAGAGATACAATACAAGCAAGATGTTAATATATTTGTATTCTACAAAGCTGATCTTGTTTCCGATAACTTCCAAAGCTTATTTAATAATTAGAAAAATAACTGAAACTATATTTTTAACGGTAGATACTTTCCAATTCTTCTCGCATCCAATTCTTATAATCCCATTTCTATCGTAAAATACTAAATACTCTTTATTATGTCACAAACAAAATTATCCGTAAATATCTGAATGTTTCATATGTTGCTGATTTGATCCAAACCAGATATCGTTTCATAGTAAACTTTAAACCCACTCGAATCTAAACCCACTTGTCTGCCAACTTGCCTCACGCTCACTTCTTCATAATCCTCTGAGTCGTCTGAAAAGAAGATGGCCTAGAGACCTTCTAATGTAGAACTATTGAAAGGCTACTAGTGAGTGGTTTTTACATGTTATTGACATGCCATTCTCATTCAAATTCATTTTCCTTTCATTTTGACATGCCATTCATTTTCCTCAAATTTACTTGTTTTATATAATGTTGGTATACATTTGTAAATTTCAATACAGTTTTAAAAAGATAATAGATATGAAATGAACTGATCAGGACAACTTAATTTTACTATTTTTTAAAAGTTCCCTTGGACCCTTTTCTTCAGATATTTCACTTACTACTGGGATAATTGTATTGAAGTTGGTTCTTGTATTCTAGAACATTCGAGACCTTTGTGTTTCTCTCTCCTCCTTCCGAAAGGAACGCTTGGAATTTAATATTGTACCTTCTGGGACAGCTAATAGCACTCTCATATAGTTCACCCAATGAACATTTAATACGTGGTTAGCCTACTTTATTATGTGGGTACTGTACTCAGTTCGATTCTCTTTGGTGTGAACTTTATTAGATACATAACAGATTATTTTCACCTTTAAAATATTTTATTTCTAATTCCAGAGGAACTATGACAAATGTTTCTTAATTTATAATATTACCACTTATCGAAGGAATTAGAAGATGTTTGTCATTTCAGAAGAAAAATTAGTTTTGAATTTCAATCGTACGTTGTAAATCATAGAAATATTTAAACTTATAATATACCCAGTGTGTTTTTTTTTTTTTTTAATTTTATACTAGCATTCTGTTTGCATAGAATGCATATTAATCTCGCGTAATAGCCCCAATTCACATACGGCTATTCTGTGGTAAAATGTTTGTACAGATTTGGTTCAGTAGTTTTTGTGTTTAGTGATCACAAACGAAAATTGGCTTGTCCTTTTTAACCTGGTTTTGGAGAGGTATGGAGATGCATTGGCTTGCCTGTTATTTAACATACTCTAGAAAGAAAAGTAAAAAAAAAAAGATATGAAGCACTGCAATAAAATCACATTTCTGGTGCAATGTTCAGCCTTTAGGAACCCACTGAAAGAGATTAGATTGATGAATTTCTTTTAATAATAACAAAATAAAGTCAAGAAACAGAAGAATATTGATTTCACTTTTTTTTAAATAATTGTTCGTTTGTATCTTTTTTTTGAGTTTTTATTTTTTTCGTACTTCTAATACATTGGTGGTAGTTTTATGCTTTTATACATGTTATTTTCACTTTTAAATACATTTATTTCTACCATTCGTCAAGTTAGATATCATGTTATGCAAAAAAGGCTGTCTATGCAAAAAGGGTCTATAAGTTTTTTTTTTGTAAAGCGATGTGAAAATTGAAGATTAAAAATGACCTGTCATTTGTTTATTTGATCCTCTTTCCAAATAGTCGCCCAAAAAGTAGAAAATGAAAAGACCTATGCAAGACTAATACAAAATTATGCACAAATCATTGAAGAATTTTAATATTCGTAGCTAGGATGTTACTTTTGGTGTATGGGACCTTTTTGCAGCCACATACTTAATTGGTTCGTTTTTAGCCAAACCTCAATGCTCAAAGCCATATGTATAAATAGGTTTGAATTTTAACTAATTAATATTGCTAAACTTTTCAGTAGATGAAAAAATATAATTTAGAATTGTTTCATAACATTAAAACCTAGTAAATCTTTGCAAAGAAAATATTGGACTAGTCGAAAACTATTGCTGTTTAATGTCGTTTCAGTCCTGTAGGTAGACTCTAGGTAAAACGATTGTTCAAATGGAGTCCTTGTTAGTGGATCTGTCCAGCAAAGAGTAGTGGTATATCATTAAAGGGTGCATTTGCTATAATTTTGAGATCCAAAAAATAATAAGCGTTTTAGGTCTTCAATTATGTCTTTGTTTCTTTATGAATTTTAATTAATTAATATTAGTGAAAAATAATTTGCTAAACTTTTCAGAATAGTTGTACTTTGTTTTATAATCTAAAATAGAAAAAATATAATTTAGAATTGATTTATAACATTAAAACCTAGTAATATTTTTTTATAATGTTACTTCACCTGAAAGTTCTTCCCTACTATCCACTGTAATACCTCAAAACCGACCAATTCATTTCCAAAATGCCATTAAAAATCTGGGAGTAACTTTTGATCGACATCTTTCGTTGAATAATCATATTTCCGTATCGAACTGCATCCTTGGAAAAATCTATTATTATTCGTGGTTCTTCTTTATGGAATTCATCTCAATTCGAAATAGCTCCACTCTTTAGACACCATCAGACATTTCTTTACCTCCTTCATTTTCAATCCTCCGAGCAAATGTAAAACATGAATATTTATGTTATATACACTATGTTATATAGAATACATAAGACGTATTATTTTACAAGATGTCTTATTTATTTTGTAACTCATAATTTCATTATTAATCAATTTTTATAATTAGTTATTATAATTAACTATCATGGTCAAACGATTGTCTTGTATATTGTACTAATTTGTAATTCTTGTAATGAATAAAGTTCATTTTCTTCTTTTTAATATATTTAATTATTATTTCCTTTATTTATTATTTTATCTGTTTTACATTTTCATATCGATTTTCAGCAATTTCCCTTCGCGCTGGGGAGGAAAAGTAGTTTAGATTCGAGACCCCCTCCAGGCTCCATTGTTTCCTGTCCCCATTTATATTTAAAATCCCTTTCAATTATGAGGGGGATGGGTTACCGCTAAACTCCTCAGAATTTACATCTATTATTCCATCTCATCCGCCCCGCTTTTTTATTTTCCTTTCGTGGCTTTAATGGTTTCCATGGCAAACAGTGGCAACTGAATATTTATGGCTCTGTGATATGGAGCAAGCCAACCGCAATAATAGCTTCATTACGCAAGCATTTATTCTTTACAAAACGCTTTAGAACTACACAACAAAGCGCAAGAGTATTACATTTTTAATTTGATACAGAAAAGTAGGTTAAGTTGGAAAATGGACCAACTTAGTATTCTTAAGAAAACCGAGATAGTAAAAAAAAAAAAAAAAAAAAAAAAAAAAAAAAAAAAAAAAGAGAAGCGAATGTTTTATTCTATACAAATTGATAAGTGAGTTTGTTGGAACGAAAAGTCGTGGGTTCCATTTCCACCAGGGTAGGTTGATTTTTGTTCTGCATGATCGACAAAATTAAATTAAACCTTCCTAATATGGTTATAATAAGTTGGTAACCTGTAAGATAACCCTTACGTCAAGTCCTAACTAAAGAAAAAACTTGGAGTTATACTACTATGGAGAGGTCCTTCCCGTATATTGTTCCGTGAGGAGCGAGACCTAAACACTAACCGGCCACTCCCACTATGCCCAACTGGCGACTTGCATTACATTGGACTGGGGCAATTGAAAGGGTTTGTAATAAATAAAATAAGTAAATCACTAAAGTAAATAAATCACTAAAATAAAATGACAGCAGTATAAAGCCTAGGAAACCAAAATTTGAACTGACAAGCGGCTAATATACTGATATGGTTCACACCAAAATGGCTGCCTGCCCTGGCTATTGAGAGGTAAGCCCCCTCCACTTGTCTATAACTCCATGTGAAAAAACGACTGAAAATGCTGAGCCATCTACTGGTAGCTAGGAGTTATAGTCTGCTAGGCTAATCACTGCAATGTTAGTCAACTCACACAGAAGTATTTGAACTTAAAATTTTGACAAATGTAAAAAAAAAAATTGATGTACCCTGTAGGTTATTAAGAGGGATCATTCAAAGAAATGAAAAATAAGTATTGTTCAAATAATAACACATTTATTTATTATGCCAACGTTAGAGCCGAGAGAAGCTGTTAGTTGTGTTATAATGCTAGATTTGGGTGAATTTTATGATACGATTATGTAATATATAAAAACTCTAAAATTCAAAATAGTCGAAGGGGAGGGAGAGAGTAACCTTTAAAAAAAATAATAAAAAAGAAATGTTTTGATTAATTTTCAAAAGGACGAAAATTAATTTTTTATGAAGAAGTGACCAAGGATATCCATCGGTCGTTTAAATCGCACTAATCTAATGAAGGATGCTATTTTCAAATCTGTCAGGATATAACGATTTTTGACGGCTGAAGGATATCCTCGGGCTTTTCTTACTGAAAGAAGTTTATTCCTAATAGCATCATAGGACAATTTTTTTCAGGTCTTCCAGGATTTAGCGATTTTTCCATCAGTAAAAAACATTCAGTTACTGTTGTACTTTTAAAAATTAATCAAATTGTTTCGTTTTTTAAAAAAACTTCCATTCTTCCATTTTTTTTTTTTTTTTTTTTTTCCAAGAAACTCCCTTCTAACTAAATATTTTGGATTTTTGCTCTTTTGGTCAACGTCTAACATATTTGTCAGAAAAAAGTATATAGAATCAGAAAATAGCGAAATAGTTTTTAGTTCTGATAATGCCAATCAAAGCTATCACCGAAACGGCATAATGAAATAATTTTAGCAATTCTTATTTTTATATGTTTGACTTAGTACAATCTTCTGGATATATCCATTCAGTCACCTAATACACCTCTTGAAAATTAAATTTATTGTTATATGTACAATTTGCATTATTTTAATAATTTTTCACTCCAATTATTTAACTATTGAGGAGGTTCTAACACGTTTGCAAAGCTAGTAAAATTAACAGAATAAAGTATTTAATTACAAATTTCTTTGTTGAAAATATAACCTTCGAATTTCTTCTTTTTTTTTTTACCTTTATATTTCACTTAATTCTTAATATCAGGTATTTAAGATAGTACACCTTGAATAGTAAAGAAAAAATTGATGAGGGATCTTGTGGACTTAGCTGGGCGATGACCTAAAGGGCGGTTGATGTATTGCTCGGCTCGGTCTTCGTCACGCCCGACCATTGTAATACCACCGGTCAGCTTAGAGTCTTATTGTGTCTCAGGAAGAAAATGTATAATTGAGATAGAATGTAATAAAATATTATTAAATCATATTTCTTAATTTATAACAATAATTAACATCGGATTATTAATGATGAAATTAATTTTAATGAGAAACAATGATCTCAATAAACCTTTTGTCCTTGGCCTCATACCCATTAAATTCTCCAAATTCCATCAAAACCTTTCCAACCATCAAAACTTTTCCAACCCTTAGGCACCTTCACTATCTAGCTCTACACATTCTCTTAACCCTCCTCGCAGATTAAAACTGAAATGGCCCCGAGACCTATTGTAATATAGATAGAAAATAAATTTTAATCTGGGACAAAGTCCCTTAAGAATAACAACAAATAAATTATAAAAATTAAATCACATCTGCCCAAAATATTTTAAATAAGATAATATAAAGTAAATACATGTTATAATAAAATAATTTAATAACGGTCGGGTTAAAGGAGGAGGCAGCAAAAAAAAAATCCTTAGCTCTTTAAACTCTTATACAACTTAAACTGAAACACAAAACCATATATACATTCCGTAAAGGAAAAAATATTATATACAAAGTTGATTGAAAGATGAAATTTATGAATTCACCTATAGTAAAGTATGAAGAAAATAATATTTGTTGAGTAGCATTGGAACAGACAGACATTTTCTTATTTCCAAATGATAAATGTTAAAAAAGAATAACCTTTCCCCTCGAAAAAAATGTAAGAATCGATAAAAGGTATTCTCGGCGGGCGTAGGAAAAATATTTGAGTAACAGTGAAAACATTATGATATATATTACTGGAGATCTGGTAATCGCCATCTTCTCTGCTTAAGTTCTGAGCGACTGTGGCGCTCCCTCTCAGCTTACCCTAGATTTCCACACTGGTGATGCGTGTGAGAGAACAGCGTTGGTATTACTATGGGCCTAGCTTGCCCTCTTATAAGTTGAGGGACAAGCTTGGTCTGGGGTTTCCGTGAGAAGTTTGTGCACATTGTATATATAGTGTGATTGTGCTTTTTAATTTATTTAAATTTTTTTTTTTTTTTTTACTTTAGGTTACTGTTTAGCCGGTTTTATTTTTTACTTTATGATTTATTTAATTTATATAAATTATCTTGTATAGTTGGAGGACTGGTGAGGCGGGTGAGAGAACAGCGTTTTTATTCAATTTAATTGTCCATAGTGTTTGAATGGATTCTTAGTTATACCTATCATTCATTAATCCCATTAAGAGTCAGCTTGAATATTTATTCAATAAAACCATTTTAAAAAAATAAAACATTAATAAGGCTTATTTTAGTTAGTTTAATGTTAATATAGATAAAATTAGAACTATAGTTTTTAGTTGTTTTTTTTTTAAATTATTTATTATTATTTAAAACTCATGCGATATGTTTGTGTAAATATCAAGTTGATTTATTTATATATACATAATATATGTGAAGAAAGACTAGTAAACACATGGGAAAGAAAATTCCTCCGAAAAATATGTGGCCTAACTAAAGAAGGAATCTTCGGCGGATGAAAACTAATGACTATCTTAAGAACCCCCATACAGTCCAGTCTAAATAGGAAAATCTGAGATACTAAATATACCAAATAGTTCCATTTTTTCAGGAATGTGTAGGGGATGGTCCCAGGAATCCATATCTTTTTGAACTTAGTCTTGGTGATTCTTACTACACCAATTGTTTAACGATGCACTTTTCTCTCTCTCAGTGTTTTAAAGTTATTTCGTAATATGATTATGATATATAACCTCTTGCTTATTTATTTCGTTTAGCGTCACTTTATGGTTAATCGGACGATGCTACGGTGGGAGTCCTAAATTTTGCTAGGATAGGGATCTTTAACGAGTACCTGACATCGCACAGTCTTGGGACTCTCATTTTACGTCGCTTCCGAAGGACGGCATAGCTAAGGATTTTTTACGCCCTTTAAAAATTCCTAAGGTCATCTACCGGGCTGGGAACCCGCGATCTTGGGTTTAGTAGGTTGCAATGCTAACCACTACACCACAGGTGACCCTCAATATATAACCTCTTGAAACTTCATAGCCCTGATTTTGTTAAAAAGATATTTATCCACTATGACTATAATTCCAATACAGATACTTATTCTTTTATAATAAACTCCTTAACCATTCGAAAAGAAGACGGCCTCGGGACTCTCTAATATAGAACTTTAATTGTAGGGCTACCAAAGGGCAGCCGTTCTAAAGACTGTTATTTTATATACTTCCTCTCTCATTTAGTGGATGTCTGTATTTGAAAAATTTAATATATAAATATAAAAAAGTTTATAAATATAAGGTGTATTACATAGCAATATAATCTCCTATCATTATTTATTTTAAAAAACATATAATGCTAACATGGTTTCTTAAATAGGCGACGTTTCATGGCTATTGCCACATCACAAGCCCTAAAACATGCAAAAACATATACAGACGATAAATACGATTTGCAAAATTATAGCAGTGTAATAGAACATTATACATTTTTTCATATTTTTTTATTTATTTATTTTTTATATTTATATTATTTTAATTGTTTATTCATTTAATTTTTAATATACGTAGAAAAATGACAAGATGCAATACTAATGACAAGACGTTTTTAGTCGTTAAAATTTTTGTTCATCAGAAGATCCAAATGTAAATGGACACAGAAGGTTAATTGATTATTATATATAATATGTATTTAGAAACATTGTCAATACTTTATTTGTATTTATCGTCTATATGTTTTTGCAGTTTTAGGGCTTGAAAATGTGGCGATAGCCATGAAACGTCGTCTATTTAAGAAATCATGTTAGCATTATATGTTTTTAAAATAAATAATGATGGGAGATTATATTGCTTTGTAATACACCTTATAAACTAAACTCTCCTTTGGTTATATATATTGTTTATAAATATTTATTTTGTAAATTAATTTGAAGGGTAAAAACGAACGAAATGTGAGTAACTACTAAAGATAAATAAATATTTAAAACAATGTTTACAGCCCTTAGCGAAGACCATAACGAAGCTAACAACCCTCATGAATAAATGGAAGAGGGAGGAATATTTCTTGGATGGGACATTATTGATGATACAGCCAATAAGGAAATTGGCAACCGTCCGCTAATATATAAACTGGTCAACCCAACCGGTAGGGGAAGGGGAAGGCATAATTTAGAATACATTATGTATCCTCCGCTAGCTACATAAATTATTTAGCCTAGTATAGCTCCCCTGATTTACTTTTCCGTTCAAACAAGTACATCGATAATAAATTGGAAAATTAATCACTAGAAAATTAAAGAAAAAAAAATAAAAATAAATATATTCTGACATATAAAAGAAAAACAAAACAAAAGTTTATGATTGGCTTACAAATAATATTACAGCTCAGTGACTCGTTAAATTGCTATTCAAAAATCAAATACGCTTTATCCATTCGTTTCATTAAAAAAAAAAAAAATGAATATAAAAATAAAGATCGAAATAACTTTATCTAGTTATTAATGATTTCACAATCCACTACTGAATCGCCAGGTACTTTTTTTTTTTTTTTAATTTTATTTATAATCTATTGAGATTTAGAACTGTATACATTATGTATAAAAGGTGAATGTGCGGTAAAATGAATTAAAATGGCATGTCAATAATTTGTGAATAAGTCATTAGTAGTACATCAAGTACTTCAATGACTGTTATTATACATTAGAAAGCCCCTAAGCCATCTTCTTTTCAGACGCCTAGGAGGCTATTATGATCAAGTGAGATGCAATTTGAGAGACTAGAGGATTCTAATAGGTACGTTATGTAGCGAGTCTTGTTTGGGCAAAATCTTTAATTTATGGGACATCTAGATTAGATTAGATTTATTTATTTTTGGACACTTAACATCAAGGTCTTCAGTGTCCTTTTCTTTTTTTTTTTTTTTTTTTGTGGAATAAAACCAAATTTTTGAGGAAGACACTAATCAATATTCGATTCGATTTCTCCAAGCATTTTTGGAAGTTTCCTTTCTAACGGTTCCTGCTGGAATTAGACTTCATACAATGGGCACTTCTCAAGAATGTGTCTAATTTTTAGAGGTCACTTGCAAGACATACACAGAGTATATAGAGTATATCCTCAATCTTGCTATTACCAATTCTTCTCTTCTATTTTTCCAATGGGATGTAATTTTTTTTTTTTTTTTTACGTGTTTTTTTAAGTTTTTAATTTATTATCTTCATGCGTTTTTTCCCATAACTTAATCCAAGTATTCTTGGTACGATATTTTAAGAAGTTACATATGTCTAAAAGAGTATAAACACTTTTGACATCTGGTGAGGAAATCGCTAGTTCTTTGTCTGCCTCACCAAAGGCTTCCTTCCCTTTTATACCCACGTGAGACGGTATCCAGATAAGCACCAGGCTATTTTGTAAGTCATTTAACATTGAGGCATATGCTTGTGCTTTTCTTATGATTGGATCCCTTAGTATATATGTTGAGAAGGGATATTATTGCAGATAAGGAATCCGTAAATATGTAAATATAAAGTAGATAAGTTTGAGTTAAGGATCGGATACGGGAAGAATTAGAAGGTTTAGTGAAATCTAAAGCTCAAATCCATATCTTCAAACAGTCCTAGTTATTGTCATGTAAAGGAGTCTTTTGAATTTTATATTTATTTTATTTATTGTGTTTTGAACGTTGATCAAGTAAATGTTGGATTAGTCGAAAACGACGAGCAGTTTCTAGTCTTTTAAATTTCGTACGTGAATTCCAAGTTAGTAGTTCTTCCAGATGGAGTCCTGAATTGTAAAGTATATATTGCTACACATACAAGTGTTACCTTTTTAGTAAGCGAAATTCAACTGTTGTGGTCAACTTAGATGTAAATGTACTCGTATATGAAAATAAAAATCAATTGATGTCTTTTAGGTAAGCCCAGACCAAATACCTATCCTTCCATTGTAAGCTCCATAACCGCTCCAATCCACGAGTCTCCCAACTTGCTTCCCACTCCATTCCCGATAATCCTCCGAGGCGTCTGAAAAGAAGATGGCCTAGAGACCTTTTAGTGTAGATTTTTATTGAAGTGCTACTGAGTAGTTCTTCACAAGTTATTTACTTGCCATTGTATTCACTATGAAGACATTTACTTGATGTATATTATTTTGTACAGTTGTAAATATCAATAAATGAAAAAAAAAAAGGTCTCTTTGGCTGTGTGAATATTCTGATATATATGAATAATTGAAATATAGTTGATAACATTGTGGAAGGTACTTATCGAAATAATTTAGAATGACAACCTCTCTGATAAATTAATAACTTGTGTGCTGTGCGGGTTCGAGTTTTTTCCTGTAGCTTGGGATGGGTATCAATTCAGGATATTTCGAAATATCGATATATTTCTTTCAATAGCCCAATATTCTATTTTCGATATATGAATATGTACTTCACGTTACTTTTCCTGCAATCCATTGTTGACAACATGGCCCAAAATACCTTTATATACGTAAATATAATACACTAAATTTATATTGATAGTTATTTTGTTAATTTCTGGAATACTTTCTTAAGCTTTTTTTTTTAGAAAGAAGTGTTTTATCGAATTGATATTAAAATCTGCCTTACCTGAAGGCAATAAGTAATATAGTTGACAAAGAATGCATTCACAAGTTTTCAACGTGTTACTTCTCGCATTAGAGAAGAGGAAATAAGAAAATATGATTATGTGAAAAACTAAATCCATGCCGAAGCTGATGTTAATTCATGTCACATCTTCATACATTTAAGTTGGTGAAATAAGAAAATATCAATACAACTCAATAAAAAATACAATCTAATTTAAAAATATAGAAATGAAAGTTTACAGTTAAAGTTATAAGAAAGAACTATCGATAAATGTGAAACTCGAAGTGTAGTATCGGAATCGATCTTCAAGAGTGATGTGGATTTAACAAGCAGTGGTTCGTTGACGTTACCTCAATTAAATAAAACGATCAAATATACAGGAATATTATTGTGACATGATTGGAATATTTAAAATAGCATTTCATAAAAAAAACAAAAAAACCACGATATATGAAACATCGATATAATCGTCACTGTTATATCGCGTATCGATATTCAGAGTTCAAAACATTATCGTTATAGAATATCGATATTTTCCTTACGATACCCATCCGTAAATGAAACCCAGATAATTGTATTATTTGTCTTAAGTAGCATATTGTTATATTTCTAAGCATACTTTGTTTATTTTTATTTTTATTTATTTTTGAATTGCAACTTTATTAAAATTCTAAATATTATATCTTAAAGAATAACACAATTATTTTAAACGATTTAAATAGATTGAAACTTCTAGTGAACCACGTAATATAGTTTTCGTTACAACTCTGTACCATTACATTTAATTTAACCTACCTAATGGGGATTTAAAAAAGGAAAATTCGTTTGGACAGAAATTGTTTCCCTTCATCCAATTAGAACAAAGCCCTTAAGCCGACAGAATAGAGCCATTACTTTTTAGTGGGCTTGTTTCGTAAAGGGCTAGTTTAAAAAATATTTACCTGAAACTAATACCAGATTAGATTAAGCATCAGGACAAATGCAAAAATAATCTCTGTATATAATCTTATAATATAATGGATATAACGTTTTTTTGTTCTTTTCTAAAAAAAGAATATAAACTATATATAATAGGCATATAATTTAGAAAAAAACAAAATAAAATAATAACAAACATAATATCAGTTAAAAACGTCACTATTTAAAGTATTCAATTGACTTGACTAAAGCAAAATTTAAAAGTTAAACATGGTCCAAATATGTTTTATTTTGTGTTGTCCGGAACTTTATAAAAGATTTCATGTTTTCCTTAAATGACTTCACGTTTGAAGGATTATTTCTTTGTATGTCTTTATTTCTTAATCCTCTTCCATAAAAAAAAAAAAAAAATGTTTGTTTACCTTTCTAGCATATTACAACTTGATCACCTGATTACGTTTTATGACTTTGAACTAGTTCGAGGCGGTGCTTTTCAACGGAATTAGAAACAAATTTAAAATGGAACTATTGGAAGAATTTATCCGGTAATTTAAGCAAGAATGTGGATTAGTTTTAACCCATGTAATATTTCTAAAAATTTATGGATGTTTTATTTTATTTTTTATTTTTATTTTTTTATTTGTTTTAGTTTACACTATTTTCTACTTGATGTATTAGTTTTACTCCCGAGTTTTCTTTGAATATATGGTTATTTTCATTTATGTGGATAGGGAAATTGGAATTCTGCGTCTTATTATTGTATGCTCTAATATCTTCTAGCATAATATATATATATATTTGGGTTAAAAGATTAACAATTAGTCAACTCCAACAGAATTGGGAAATAATTCATCAATGCTAATTAAAATGTTTTAAATCATTTATTTATTTTTTATATTGCAAAACCATAATCATGCATTAATTTCTAGACAAGCCAATTTTATTTTATTTTTATTTATTTTTTTTATTTTATTTATTTATTTTTTTTTTTTTGTATTCTTTATTGAAAATAAATTACATGAAACTGCATTTGGCTAATAACAACATAAACACATGTCTGGACATACATCCCTCTTATATGACATAAGTAATAATAAAAAATATATAAAAAAATGATAGAACGCTAAAAGCTTAAACAAAGAGATACACCTGTAGGAAAAACTAAAAAAAAAAACAAAAAAAAAACTAAGAAAACCTACACAATAAATGAACAATACTAGTGCGAATAATAATAAATAATTGTTAAATTATGATCCAAGTCAAATTAATACAAATAATAATATACAATTTATATAATAATACAAACAAAATGAAAATAAAAATCTTTTACGGTGTAATACAAATTTAACGTTTATTAATTAACTGTATAGTGTAAATAAAATATTTACACTATTCTAAAGTGTGCACTGTTGTGTAATTTAAGAAATTTGTTTTTCAGTCTTCAAGTATAATGTGTTTTGTCCGTTTGTGTGTGTATCTTTTTAGAGTTTGCTTGTTGTAGTGTCCTATTACTTGAATTTTTGGGTTTTCAAATATAGCATTAGATAAAAAAAATGACTTTGTGCTTGAATGAGTTGTTTGACTGTGGGTGGATTGAGATCAGTAAGCATAGTCGATATTTTTGTCTGGGGTAGTTGTTTATGATTCTCATACAAATGTTTTGAATAATTTCCAGTTTCCTGTAATTTTTTTCACAAGTATCACTCCAAACAGGTGATGAGTATGTTATCATTGGTCTGATTACAGTTTTGTACAAGATTAATTTGTTGCGATTCGATAATTTGGAGTTTCTAAGGGAGTAAGGGGACATTTTGCTGATTAGATTTTTTTTTTTTTTTTTTTTTTTTTTTCATCCTCTACACGGTGTAATACAGCTGACATCCCGACGCATCCTAGCACCATCCTCACCACGTATGCTGATGACACGTGTGTGTTATCAGTAAACAATAACCCCTTCATTGCCTCCCAGACACTCTAATCCCATATCGTAAAACTTCAAGAATGGTGTCAAAAACGGAGAATCAAAATAAATCCAAATAAATCCCATCAAATAACCTTCACCCTCCGTCGTAAACCCACGACTTCCTGTCCTACAATATCCTTTAACCATGTTCCGCTAATCCCCGTTGAACAGATCCGCTACTTAAGACTCCATCTGGACAAACGTCTTACTTGGAATCCACATACAATACTAAAACGACAAGAAACTGCCCGTCGCTATCGACTACTTCAACATTTACTTGACAAACGCTCCAACCTTCCAATTAATTACAAAAGACTCATTTACATGACAATAATTAGACCGATTTGGACATACGGAGTTGAGCTTTGGGGCTCCACTAAACCATTCAATTCATCTCGTATCCAATCCTTACAATCCAAAATCCTTAGAAAAATCCTAAATGCTACTTACTTCGTCACAAATAAACTTATCCACAAAGATCTTAATATACCTTACGTTTCTGACTTAACTCAAACCAGATATCAATCCTTTCACAGCAAACTCCACAACTATTCAAATCCATTAGTATCACAACTTGCATCTCATTCCATTCCAGATAACCCTCCGAGGCGCCTGAAAAGAAGATGGCCTCGGGACCTTCTAATATAGTGCTTTATCATGTAGAACCTTAATAAGTGCTACCAATGGGTAGTTGCTTTAAAAATAAGTGACGTGTCATTTTTATCTATTTCGTCACATTTACTTGATGTATTTTATTTTTTGTATATACAGTTGTAAATTTCAATAAATAATTTTTAAAAAAAGAAAAAATAAAGATTTTTTTTTTTTATTGCATTTTTTATTTATATCTGCTGTAAATGTGAGGGAGCGGTCTAGTTCTACACCAAGATAAGTTTTAGTTGTTTTTATAGTTTCCTGTTAAAAGCTGTATCGGTGAAGTGTCCCAGGAACTTTTAATATTTACGCTCCAACTAATTTACGTCCTGAGGACTTTATGAAGGAGCACTTTAATTTAGAGCAGAGTTTTCACAACTTTTTTTGGCGAGCTCCCACTTTTTCTCAATAGCCCTCTCTCCTCTCCACTGAGAGTGAGTTAAAAACTGCAGTCTTATCTTGAAAATATTACGTAAAAAATATTAAATCATTTAAAATATAATGTATTATTTGATATAAGTTTTACGTATCGATGTTTTAGTCTCGCAATTATTTATTTATTATGATAAAAAAAAAAAAAAATTCTAAAAATATATCCCCCCCCCTCTACAAACGTACTTTTACGTTTATTACATTCGACACCATTATTTGGTACCTAATCAATTATTATATGTAACTAAATCGAACGATTGCTCCACCTAATTCCTGAAGCCCTTGCAGATCGATTCCGGTGTTTCGTTTCCATGTTCTGATTATCGATAACTCTTTAATATTACATCATCTGTAATCTTCCATTTCCATGGTTTTAACTCGGATTGTATTCTTTTTGTGTTATATTTTTTTTTTGGTAATGGTTCGGATCGGCGACACCAACCCCTAAACGCGCTCAGAATACCTTTTATCTTCACGACACTTTTATCTTAAAGACACTAAATCAATTTTGAATTAATATTAATTTAATCAACAATTAATATACTACTGAACCACCAGTAAAGTTAATTCCTGATGAACTTTCTGTCAGAGAAGTGAAAATTATAAATATAAAAAAGACAGAATCCTTAAGTATTTATTTGGCATAACTCCTATTTATTTAACATTTGTAGCTACATGTTTCGGAGATAATGTTCCATCATCAGGCTTCTAATTTTTTTTTAAAAACACATTAATCTATAACATTATACCAATAGTTCTACAATTATATAGTAATGTGTCATTTACCTCTTAATCTGTGATTATTTTCACATTGTCAATTCTCCATGTTATAAGCTATTATATAATATAAGACAGAATCCTAGTTGAAAGTTATGATGTTAATTTCGCTATATTTTCTCATGGGAAGTGGAAATAAGAAAACATAAAAAACCTGTGATATACTTTCTCACATTTATTTATAAACTGATATGTTTTATTGAATTAATTATACAATCTGTCTCACTTTAGCACAAAAAGTAATATGGATGACAAAGAATCCATTCACAAAATATGTATACTGAAATTTTATCACTGAAATAGAAACAACAAATACAAATATATAAAACACCAAATCCATGTACAAATAAATCTTGTTAAGTTTCATAACACTTTTACAAGTTGTAAATTTTATCACTTAAATTGATAGAACAAATATAAATATGTAAAACACCAAATCCATGTACAAATTAATCTTCTTAAGTTTTATAACACTTTTACACATAAGATTAGATGAAATAAGAAAACATGAATTCATAAAAAATTTAATCCTTTATGAAACTCATTTTGTTAACTTCTGTTTCACTTATTTACATTTAAGAAGTCTAAATATCAATATAACAAACTAAACAACACAATCCAAGTTGAAACTGTAGAAGTGATTGTTTACATGTGAGGTTATAGGAATGAACTATCGAAAAATGTAAACATGAAGTGAAGTGTAAGGATCGAACTGGTCGGTGTGGCGCGGGTCAACCTAGATTGGTGGTGTCGCCGATCCGAACCGTTACCTTTTTTTTCTTCTTCCAATGTTAGGAGGTGTAACAGATGTTAACCTCAGTTTCGACATGTATTTATTGTTCCTTATATTAATATTTTGGCATTTTCATTGTACATATTGTGTGAATGGATTTGTTGCCTTCTATATTACCTATCGCCCTAAGATAAGGAATAATGTAATACTAGTTCACTAAAACATTCCAAACTAAAAAAAAAAAAAAATGTAAGAAAATTTAGCAAAAGTTTTACATTTTGTTTATTTCCACTTCACTAATGAGAGGATGTTTATCAGAAGTTAACAGTATAACTTGAATTTTGTGTTTTATATGTAATAAATTTTTCTTATTTCCTCTTCTCAAACGTGAGAATTTTAGTTTAAACTCGGAAATTATAAAACAGCAAAAAGGTTTAGCTCCACATTTATGCTAACTTTATGGTTTGTTGCTTTTTCTTATGTTTATATAGCTCTATGTGACGCAAAGATATAACTTCAACGTCACTAAGGCTGGAGATGGAAATATAATCACAATAAAAAGACAGGAGATAAAACACCCCTGGGCTGAGAGACGAATTGTCATGTTCAACTTGGCACACAGCCCCGCACGATAAGAGAAGGCGGATGATAGAGAGAAGACTATGAAAGGGGGAAGATAAGAAGCGGATAAGAGAGAGTTTCCGGACTTATTCCCCCCCTCAGCGTTCTCTTTCAACCCTCCCTCCTAAGGACTCTACCTTCACATAGTGCCAGGACATCTTTGTCAAGGATCTCTGTTGTTGAGATCAAACATCAGGCTAAGTTCTCTCAATATTTATTTTCTGAGCTCCTCTCTAAAGAGCGCGAATATCTGTCACTTTTCTAAATTTCTACGTTTACTTATACAATTCATCTGTCGTATTTATGAACGAAGAAATAAGAGATAGTAAATAAAACTATATTTAAGAAATAGTAAAATAATTTCAGAATTAGATTTTTTTGATGGGTATGGATAAACGATAAATCCATAATTTTCTTTCGATATTTCCATATTTTTATAATGTCATTTTATAATATGTTATGTTGCTGATTTAGCCCAAACCAGATACCTATCCTTCCATAGTAAACCCTATAACCACACTAATGCACTAGTCTCTCAATTTGCTTCTCACTCCATTCCCAATAATCCTCGAGGCGTCTTGAAAAAAGATGGCCTAGAGACCTACTAGTGTAGAATTTTTAATGAAGTGCTACTTATGAGTAGTCCTATTCTTTTGACATGTGATTGTAATCAATATCGCCACATTTACTTGATGTATATATTTTGTACAGCTGTAAATTTCAAAAGATGGAAAATAAAAAAGAAATTATAAACTTTTTAAATCTATAAATCTCTTTTAAAATAAACATATTTTATTTATTGAAATACTTATACACTGCCTATACCAAATAATAAAAAAAAATGAGCTAATTTTGATATATCTTTCTGCCAGCGCTTCCACGGTCGACCTAATTACTCCTAGTTTCAATCAAGTTTGTTTTGAATAAACGCCGATAAAAGATCATTTTGCTTTGTCTGCTTTGGTACTGTGAGTCTTAATGAAAACCACATACAGATAGATGCTTCAAAGCAACAGGGTTCTTTTTAAAAAGAAATTTATTAAAAGAAGTAACAATGTACAAGAATTAAACTGTTACAAGCTTGATAACTGACTGACATGGCTTCTGGATGGGTCTCTGGGCAATAGGAATGTGACGGCTTATCTATTTAACCTAGGAGGTGGAAAAAATAAATGATATATAATAGAAGAAAGAGAAGAAGCTTAAGGTAAGGAATTCCAAAAGAAGGTAGTACGAATAATAAAATATTTTTCAAAAGAAGCCGTACTAAGGCTGAGATTTGAGGAGGTGGATAGAATAATTTGAAATGTTTTGAATTGTGTTGTATTAAAAATATACTTAATCCAGTGAATAAACATATCTTAGAGTGCATGTAATATGCGATAATTTTTGGCTTCACAGCTTCGTTAGGAGTAGTTATAAGATAAACATACTAAAAGTCCCCGACCCTGGGGGGGGTGAACTTACGATGGGGGAGGGGAGAAGTTCACATTTTTGTGTTGTTGGATCGTATTTCGAAAACGGTAGACTCTAGAAAATTGTTTTAATTAAAAATTAAAGCTTATTAAATTTCCTGTAAAATTTTCAGTATACATAGTTGCCGATCTTTCAACCGTTTTCGAGATATACGTTATTAAAAATCGATAATTTTCGCAAAAAAAAATTGTTACCTCACTTTTTGTCAAACGTTTGTCTTAAGTACCGTAAACGTAAATATGAAATTAAAGTAAATTTAATGCTCTACAACTTTGATTCTGACATTTTTTATGAGAAACGATTGTGGAAGGCTCTAAAAGCAAATGTTTGACAAAAAGTGAGGTAAAAATTTTTTTTTTTTTTCCCTGTGAAAATAACGTATATCTCGAAAACGGTTGAAATTTTGACAAATATGTATATTAACAATTTTAAAGGAAAATTAATAAACTTTAATTTTTAATTAAAACATATTTTTTTAGGCTTTACCGTTTTCGTGATATCGAAAAAAATGAAATATGAGGCTTCAGTCCCCCCCACCGTTAGCTCACCCCCCTGCGGCGGGGACTTTTAGTATGTTTACCTTCTAACTATTCCTAACAAAGCTGTGAAGTCAAAAATTATCGCATATTCCATGCACTCTACGTCCCTCATTTCAGCACTCATTGACTGGACTAACTAGGATGCAGCGGGTTCTTGTATTTAGCTTTTTAAAATGTTTCCCTTTCGAAACTAGTAAATGAATATAAAAATAATTCTTAAATCCTAAAACCTTATATGGGCGATTTCAATATTTCGGGACAATTCCAATAAAAAAAATGTTCACTACATAAAACATGTAAATTGATTTTTTTTTCTCACAAATTGTTTCTCTAAGGTGTGTGAAGTAAGTCTGTGAAGTGGACATACATAATCTGCAATATTTCTAGATATATTAAATATATATAATAACTATTAAAATCTAGGGAGTGAGTTTGGATCTAGGGAGTGAAAAACCACTACTAGGAAGTGAGTTTATTATCTAGGGAGTGGGGAAAATATCATATTTATTACATTTAAGAAAAGAAAAGCGAAATTAGCGAGCTATGTATATTATAAACTTGGGGTCTAATACATGAATTACATTTTCAGCCTTTTAGGTACGTACTGTCACATCTACTTTAAAAACACTAAAATAATATAAAATTGCACTTAATAACGACAGTTCTATTAAGTTTTAAACAATAAGACCTAAATAGTAAATGAGTCATTGCACCTCCACTTGCCTACCAATGAACTCAGCGTCTTGAAACAGATGGCAGTAGACAGGTCTACAAGAAATAGTTTTGCCCTATATAAAACACCCCTCAAATTTTCCTTTTAGAAAGCGATGGAGGGATTTTCAAACATAATTTAGGGAGTGAACTAGAGGGTTGTGACACTTCTTTATGGTGGTGTATATCGTGCTTAGAAGGCTAAATATCAATCGAAAAATTATTTTTGAATAAAAAATAGAAAACAATACCCCTTCATATTTTCAAACTAGAAAATAAGCGTAAGAGAAGGCCTTAAATACTTTCGAAATGCAAGCATTCTCGAGTTGTGACAACCTAGGGAGTGAGTAAATGCTATACATAAACGTCAATTACTCCGGTTATATATGTAGATATATCATTATTATTGGGAGTCCATAATGGTACAATGGGTACTTAGCCATGTAAACTAAAATCTAAATTTTATGTTCAGTACAATTTTCAAAATACCTTTGTGACTTAAACTGTACCGAAATTTTTAAATCACCCATATATTGTTTGTATACGTCTTAATTTCATTATATAACTGTTGTATGTGTGACACAGCTGAAGAGGACCGAAGTATAACCAGAGGGCGATCTGCTAGTCGCTAAAAAAAAGCCGAAGCGTGATGATTTATGATGAGGGAACTGTCATCATCCTCGCTGAGGACTATTCATCTCCCAGCATTGTCTCGGATTGTGTAAGTTCTGTACAGTCTGTAAAGGCCCCACGGCGATTCTGCCTGTCCTTAATAGGTTTAAAGCTTCCCTATAACTTTATCTCCGGGTTCCAAAATTAATATGTGCCACATAATAGGCACATGTGTATTTTGTAGATTACTTGAACATTCTCACTGATATATTTTATGTATATTATAATTATAATTATAATTATATGTAATGCATATTGCACAATTCTGCTGCTTCCGACAGTGATCGTCGAAACATCCGGTTAATCTGCACGGGATTTTTTTTTTTTATTTGTAGTAATTCTAACCGTTTACGAGATATTCGTTATTGAAAATCTATAATTTTCAAAAAAAAAATTTGTTTACCTCACTTTTTGTAAAACTTTTGCTTTTAATACCTTCCACAATCGTTTCTCAGGAAAAAAAAAACGTTTGGATCAAGATTGTAGAACATTAAATTTACTTTAATTTCATTTATACGTTTTGCAGCAAATGTTGGTATTTGAAGGAAATGTTTAATAAAAAGTGAGGTAAACATTTTTTTTAATTCTAAAATTATCGATTTTTTATAACGTATATCCGTTGGAATTTGGAAGAATATATATATATATTATTAATTTTATAGGAAATGTAATTAGCTTTAATTTTGATTTGTAGCATGTTTTTCTAGAGTTAACCGTTTTCGAGATATAATCGAAAAACAAAAAAAAAATTAACTTCTCCCCTCCCGTATCGTTAGCTCACACCCCAGGGGCGGGGACTTTTAGTATGTTTACCTTCTAACTATTCCTAAAGAAGCTATGAAGTCAAAAATAATCGCATATTCCATGCACTCTACACCCCTCATTTCAGCACTCATTGAATGAACTATAAGATAATTTTAAAAAAATAACGCAATAAAACATGGATAATTTTAACAAACTAATTTTTAAGAAAATATTAAATATTATTACACATTTGTTTATTATTTTTTTTTTTTTAAGTTATAACAACTTATTATTTTATGTTATAAGTTACGTGACATATAGAAATAAATCACATCCAGCTTACTGGATTTATTTTTTCCGAAGAACCTTTTAGAAGATTCCCCATCCCACCCGGGGATTATCCGCCTGTCAGCCCCCAGAAGTGACATCTGCCGCTTAGACCCCCAACGATAAGTCGCTCACACCTGAACCGGTGGAATGCCGGCCTCCCGGTTTTTGCCCTCGTTCGGCGTCGCCTCAGTACTTCCCTATTTGGGACCGCCACTACCGAAATTCGCCGAACGGGACCTCCTTGATGTACCTTCGGTACCTGCTGTAGGGCAAGCAGCATCTTGGACCAGTTTGCTAAAAGGGTATATACCGTCGTTAAAAGAATAAAGAGGTGCCTTCTTAAAAACATGTAATTAATTATAAAACAGTCCTCACGCTATTTCCTCCATCTTCTAGTTTAAAATATATTTTATTTAAATATTATAATGTTATACAGTAAAACCTGCATAAATGGAACACCTCTTAAGTGGAACAAAACTCTTGATCCCATCATTTTCCCTTTAAATAAACTCTTTTACCGGAATGTTTTCACCTCTATAAGTTGGAATCGATTTTTCTGGAAATTCTCTCTGTAAATGGAACAATTTTTGTATTTACTTCTATAAGTGGAATTCACATTACTTCTAAGAAAACGTGAAGGGATAGATGGGTTTGTTTTGTTTTGCCTTGGTCCCTAACGTATACACCTTAAGCACATTGATATTCCACTCTAACCTATTGTAGTTACAATCTGATCTTTGCTACATGTTGCGAAATAAAAAATCTTTTTCAATCAGTGGAAAATTAAGTTTTGTTCGTGAATTTGAAAGTAGAGTGATATCGAAAAACAGTTTGGTGTGCCGAAATCAACATTATGTCGGATTTTTAATAGTAAAAACAGTATTTCACATGAGTGCTCATAAGGACATGGAAAAATAAAAAAGATTTCGGGCTTGAGAATACCCTGAGTTAGAAAAATTTCTGCGGTAGTGGTTAAATAAAAATATGCCAATTGATGGGACGTTGACAAAACAAAAGAACCATTATTTTGCACAAGAATTGCTAGTTGTTTGAAAACTCCTTTTAGTGGAACATGTAACCTTAATGACTTGGATAAGCAAAACTTTGTTTAAGAGGGATATCTCTATAAATGGGAGTGAAATCCTGCCACTAAGAGATTCCATTTATCCAGGTTCGATTGTATATATTTAATATATATTTATATATTTTAATATGTTTCGGGATTGACGCCATGATGTAAACTACTTAATGTCAGTTAAACCCATGTCAGTTTCATTTCTTGGAACATTTTTATTGGAAGTTTGAAACATATAATGATGAATTTTACTTACAGTTATAGGTTCACGTTTTGGTGTATGCCTGACGAAGAGAATAATTTTTTCAGATTATAATTTTTTTTTTATCAGAAAAAAATCTTTTTTAAACAAAACTGAGAAAAAATGGTTAAAACATTGTTTTATAGGTTAATATCAGGGTGTTTCGAAACATAATAAAAAATTCAAAAAAAAAAAAAAAAATTCAAAGCATATTAATAAAGAGGCTAAAACAATATGATTTTTTTAAGTTGTAATAAAAAACAAAAATCTATAAGCTGTATGGTTTTTACTAATATAATCCTTATTTACTTTTTATTAACATTTAAAAAAAATGCTAAAGTTAAGGTGTTATGTTTGACCCTTTGCCAGATTAAGGGTTGAGATCTGCAAATAAAACTTTTTTCTTATATACTCCTCAAAGCCTCAAATTTTAACTTTTTTGGAAAGATCCTTGTAGTTATTAAATATGATTCATATGTCAAAACAAAGTAATTGATTACGATTCACTGCTAAAACATGACCTTAATCCAATTGAGATATTTTGTACTTAATAAATCTGTATAATCGATAAAATAATAATAAAAAATTCATATATATATATATATATATATAAAGAAAAAGAAAAAATTTTAATTTCAATGAAGTTTCATTTTTTACATTTGTTACAACTAAAGTAGTTAAATCAAAGGCAAAACTTTATAAAAAAACACTCATTGAAAATTAGGAAATTTTATAAAATGTCTAGATATTGAATAATAAATTTCATTAAAAAATCTATTAATTACAACTATTGAATTTAAAGTTATGTTTTTAATAATTATGGTTGAGAAGCTACCCTCATTTCTAAATATTATCAAGCTCAAATGGTAGTATATCATACCATTAAAATTTTCAAATAAAATACATAAACGAAAAAACAGTTGGCATCCATTTCTACAATACTTGCTAAATAGTAATAATACTGTGGACTGCTAATTGGCAGTGTTTTAAGTTCGCTATAAGTTCGGTATAACGAATATATTTAATTTTTTTTTTTCCAATAGTATTGTAAATAAAATTTCAAGTTTCTAATTAAAATATTAAATAAAAAAAAAAAAAAAAAAAAAATTCTGAACCTGTATAATTGTATATGTTTTGTTTCATAATTAATAAGTCTGTAACTACATTTGATCTGGTATTTCATATGAACTAATAGCTTCTAAAATAAAAAAAAAATAAATTGACAAAAAAAAAAAAGATGAACCGATTTTGACTTCGGCGAACTAGTAAACGCCAATCAGTCGGCTGACAAGTCGGACAAGCCGATCATTGCTTCCGTTGTTATTCGGGTGACTTCGGTAATGTTCGAGGTATCTCGTTAATTGTGTTTTTTTTTTTTTTTAAATAAATAAAAAATCAGCAATTTACTTTACCTAATTTAGATAGTTAATTGTAATATTATGAATTCGGGCCGAAAAAAATATTATGTATTTGTATTTGTACTTATAAATATAGTTTGAAATGTGTCTACAAGTAATTGTTAATAAAAAGTATGTAAATTGCTAAAATACCAGAATCCTTTTCATGATATAACCTTTATATTACATTTCAATTAATAATTAATATTTTCAATCGTGACACAAAACTAAAAAAAATAATACTAGTTTTAAAATAAATAGTATCGTGATTAAAAAAAAAAAAAAAAAAAAAAAATAGTAGGTTACTAATTTCTTTATTCAGTATCGTGAAAGTTTTCGAATCTTGTTAATATCATGATCTTTCTTAAAGTTCGATAAATAATTACAAAAAAAAATAAAATAATAATAATAAAAAAGTTCATATTCCTAAAATAAATACCAAAAAAATGTATCTCAAATAAAAATTATAATGAGCAAAGTCCATTTATTATTATACTTAACATTTCTTACTAATTGTAAGAATAAGTGTGTGTTACTTGAAAACTTACCACTGAATTTTCAATATGGCGATATCTCAGTTCAGAAAATTTTCTTTTTTCTTATAATTTTCATATAAGTGAATGTAACCTATTTTCGGAGATCCCTTATGGATTTATGCTTATACATAAACAAAATTTAAGTCATATAAAAGGCTATAAATTATTACCAAAGATAATATTCTATGAAATAATAATGAGACAGAAGTACTTTGTTTAACAAATTTCTAATATTTGTTAGAATAAACTTCTATATTCGTGTTCTAATAAACTGAAATATTTTTTTTGTAATATAAGGAATAATGTAATGTTTTAACTTCTAGAATATTAAAGTTTAAAAAAGTTAATACTGAAAAATCTGAAACAAAAATATTAAAGATTATTGATGTAACTTACAGAAGTAGTTTCCCATCTTTTATGAAGTTTTCTTCCAACTTGACTACTGAAACTATTTTTTTTTTATCGAATCGAAATTTATTATTAAAACAAATGCTGCGCTTAAAAAAGTTTTAATCAATTAACACCATACACATTTAACACTATTCACAAACTTCAAATAAAACCGGACACTAACCCGCACAGCGCCATATTGGAGAGATTAAAAAAGTGAAAAAGATCTGAACTGTTGCTGTGTTAGGGAAGCTAATTTGATTATTGAGAATATTGGCACCTTATTGGCTGAGAGGCCCTCCCACCACCAGATTTAGTACCTTCTGTTTCAACAAGTTTCAATATGTCTAGTGTAATGTGATGTTTATCTGATTCAAGTGTTATCTAATTTATATTAGTGTTCACAGGTATTGTTGTTAATAATATTTATTAATATTATTGTTAATTTATGTTTATAATTTGTTTTTATGCAAATAAACATTTATGATATATTATAAAAAAATTAAATTATTAATGGATGGGACACATCAGATGAAATCTATTCATAAATTATGAAGCTGTTTTCTTGTTGTTCATTTTAATAAATATTTATATTATTTTATTTTTAAAATAAATTTAATTTTCTGAGATCTGGATGTTTGTTAAACGATACAGGTTTAAGTTTCTATATAGGAAGTATTTTCTGAAACTTATAATTTGAGCAAAAATATCAATGAAAAATAGCAAGATTTATACAATATTATGAAAGTAAATGAGTTTTTTTTTCAATAAAATACAAACTATTGTTTCAGATTCATCAAATGAGAAACTGTAAGTACAGTAAAAATTGATATAATTATAGTTTACTTTCAGTCGAATACTGCACCTTTATCTATATAATGTTCAGTATGCTCTCTATTGTAATCTTTTATTTTTATGAATAATGATACTCATTTATTAGTTTTGAAGTTTTATTAATTTAAGTTCTTTTCAATATTAAAGTTATTACATAGAACTTCATTTTAAACTTTCAACCTGGGATCACCAAGAAGTTAGTAAGTAATAAAAAAAAAAATGTAACACAATTTCATTTCTTATTATTGATGAACGCAAACCTACTTCAGTGTATGTATTGGTCTAATATTGAAAGCTACACCATAGAAATGAATATCAAAAAAAACAAAAAAAAAAAAAAAAACCAAGCGAACAGGTATTGAAAAATATGAAAGTTATAGATTAAATGAATGTATTGAGAGTGAATTGGCAAATTATACATTAAAAAATATGTTGCATATATATGCTCGTAATATATGATACATAATATTTCACATATTAACAATACTACAAATCACTTTTTTTTATTTACAATTAGCTCAATTTTTTTCTCACTAATTTAATCCATATTTTTCAATATATTTATTTTCAAATAAGTACTTGTAATATTTTGTATTTTTTTTTTATTATTACATGTAAGCTTGGAAATTTACTTATATAGTTTCTATTTTTAATATTTAAGTTGCATACACCATAATGTTCTACAGTTTGAACCATTTGAAAAATTATGTTTGATAATGAAAAGAATAAATGAAAAACACATTTCATTAGCTACAGTTCCAGATAGATTTCTGAATATTTATGACAATAAAATCACATATTAACTATAAAATCAAGTATGAAAAAAATTGTCAGTTTAATAAATATAAACTTGAATATTAAAAAAAAAAAAAAATTAAAATTATACTGAGTTTGTATGGTATATGTAAAGTTGTATAAACATGTTTGTATTTGAATGATTTCAATGGTTGCAATATTACAACTTATATAAACTATAATCTTTATTTGATAACTCCTGAAGGAAATCATTAAATATTGTTAAATAATGAAAAAAATTAGGAATTCACATCAAAATCAAGTATTGAATGTTATTTATATCTGATCTTAATAATTATGATTTAAATTATGAATAAAATATTTTGTTACATTCAAAGTTTTGTCTTATAGGTTTATAATGAAACAAAACAATATAAAATGAGTAATGACAATTATAAAATGAATTACAATAATGAGATCTAGTGCTTATTTAGAAAATTCTTAAAGAAAATATCTTATTTTACATGTGAAACGATTACATTGAATATAAAAGGTTAAGTGTTGAAATTTCCTGATTTTTTTTTTCAGTCATTAAATTATGATATTACACTAGTATATACTTACTAATTAATATATTTCAATCATGCAGGATTCTGTAGTATGTCAAATTTTTTGTCTATATTTTCAATGTGACTGATCTTCATTCCCTAAGGTACATAGCTTCATAGAAAGCACTATAACTATAACTGTAGCTAGGCTATATCTACTAAACAACATATTTGAACAAACATCATATTCTAAACAAGATATTTAGAATTTCTTAATACTAAAAATTGAACTTTTAATCATTTAAATAACACTTTTTAAATATATTCTAACAGTAGCACATATACAGAGAACCAAACCGCACAGTTCCCAGTATTAGACTAAATGATGTCTACAGGAAGAGAGTTTTCATTATTCTACTAAATTAAGTTTAAAAACGGAGAAATCTGTAGCCATGTTTCCTCCAAGTACAAACACTCCCATAATTCGATTTGCAGTCTTTTAGCAATGAGGATGTTTGTTAATTTTGAAAGTACTTATTTAAGTTAA
Organism: Euschistus heros; assembly: GCA_003667255.2. Classification (NCBI taxonomy): domain Eukaryota; kingdom Metazoa; phylum Arthropoda; class Insecta; order Hemiptera; family Pentatomidae; genus Euschistus; species Euschistus heros. Next base: position 2,265,558 of record RCWM02000110.1, read on the forward strand.
TTTCTGTTCTAAAATTGTTTGCTCAGTACTTTTTAACTTGTATATATATTTTCATTTTATCAATATTATTACCTATTTATATGTTTTAATCATTTAAAAAAGGCTAAATGAAAAGTTAAATAATGAAAGTAATTGAAGTAAATGGCTGCACCAAACAGTGTTCATATAGTATATTAAAAATCAAGAATCGGTGGAATCGAGAAACGACATTTAGTATCGATAATCCTCAATCTTCGGTGAACAAATGATCAAGTCCAACACTTCACGTTTACATAGAATAAAAATAATAAAATAATCTTAAGAATTGATTTCATTGGAGTTTTATATCATGTAAGTTTATAAAATTTAGTTTATAACTCCGTCATGCAATGCTCATGTGTCATTTCATCATTTTACTCTTTATTTCTTGAAACTATTTGTACAATTTTTTTTTTTTGCAACCACCCATTGGTTGCACTTTAATAAAAGTTCTTTAGTAGAAATTCTCGAGGCCATCTTTTTTTCAGACGCCTCGGAGGGTTTACAAAATGTAAGAGATAATTTCACTAATAGCTGGTAAACTTAAACTATCTTTTCTGAAATTCACGATGCCATTTATTCACCAAGACCATAAATATATTACGCTACATACTTGAGATGGAGTGTGGTCAGCGCCCAACCACTCTCCAACCACTTCAGTCATCCCTCGTTTAATTTATGTACTACTATTTTTTTTAGAGATAAATAAATCAGGAAGCTTCAGTAAGCCCACATGTTTCAATAAGATCCCTTAAAATTTCTATTACGATTAAAATATATATAATATTGTCTAATTGTTAAATGTGATTCTAAAGTAACTAAGGTATAATTGGTAGTTGAACGGGTTTTGTATCACTATATAAAAAGTCAAAAAGCGAAAAAAATATTTATTTTTGTATTATGAAACCTGACGATATCTTTATAACCTTACTTTCCTTATTTGTTATTACTTTTTTAAGTAACGATATCGAAACCTGACTCAGCAAAAAAATACCTTTTTGTTGACCTTTGTTGACTTTTATTTTGGGACATAAATATACAGGGTGTCCCGAATTTAAATGGCAAAACTTCAGGAACTTATAGGGGACCGAAAAACTAAGACAAAAAGTTCTTTATAGATTTGCTCGTTTTTGCTTAGTTTTAGAGAAAATCGCAAAAAAAGAAACAAAACAAGTTTTAATTTTTATACTTATTTATTTACATTTATGTTTATGTTATGTTCTTTTTACTGTAAATATTGCTCAAAATGTTGTCCTCTTGCACCAATACAAGCATTATATCTAGCACTTACTTGATAAATTGCAGCTAAACATTGTTCTGATGATATTTAATGCACTGCATCTATGATTCGGTCTCTTAATTGCTCCCTTGAGTTGATTGACACGAAGAAATCCATGGGTGTCATATCAGGTGATCTGGGTGGCCAAGGTACTACTCCTCCATGTCTAATCTATCGTTTTGGATAATTTATATCCAGCCAAGCTGGATTAGCTTAGAGCAACTCTGCTATAATGAGCAGGACATCCATCGAGTTGGAACCACATTTTAATCCGCTGCTGTAAGGGAATGTCATCTAAATAATTAGAAAAGTTGTTCTCCAAAAAATGTGTAAATGTGATACCATTCAATCTTCCAGGTAAAAAATAGGGTCCCATTAGTAATCCGTTCCAAATTCCAAGCCAAACGTTAATAGCAAATTCATGCTGAAACCTATTCTCTCTAATAGCTCCAGGATTTTCAAGAGCCCATACATTATAATTTCTTTGATTAACAATTCCTCCTCTTGTAAAGGTAGCTTCATCGGTCCATATAATTTTTAATGGAAATAAATTATCATCGCGAATTTCGTCACAAAAACCAGTTACTAAAAATCAATCTCTTGACATAATCTTGAGGTAATAAATTCTGAACTTTTTGAAGATGGTATGGGTAGCGATTATCACCTTTCAAAGTTCGTCATATTGCTTGCCGCGATATTGCTAATGCAGCAGATGCTCTTCGAATGCTAGTCTCAGGATTGTTATCGAAGTGGCGTTGGACACAATTTCTTCTGCTCTTATTGGTGCCTGGAATTGGTCGCCTTCATTACGTATTAAGACTGACTCAGTCTCTCGTAGTCTATTAAAAGTTAACGAAAAGACTCGTAGATTAGGCACTCTTCTATTTGGAAATCGGCGCGCATACTCCCGCACCGCTTCTAAAGCATTACCGTTACAGAAACCATACAAAAAAATCATATCAGCGTATTCAACTTTAGAATATGTATGCGGCATTGTGGCTGATGCTAGTCACACAAATATATCTGAGTAACTGACTGAAGACTGATTTAGGAATTATAATCCTAGAAGGAAGTCAAAATGTAAACAAATTAAAGAATGTAAAGGATAACATTAAGTGTTTACATATCTCACTGCCGAGCCTGACGAACTTTGAAAGGTGATAATTGCTACCTGTAACATTTTTGTTTTGTTTCTTTTTTCGCGATTTTCTCTAAAACTAGCAAATACGAGCAAATCTCTAAAGTACTTTTTATCTTAGTTTTTCGGTCTCCTATAAGTTCCTGAAGTTTTGCCATTTAAATTCGGGACACCCTGTAAAATGTATAATATTTTATGTATCATTTAAAATGAAAATATAATTGTAAATTTACACAGATTTTTCTTTATTTCAGGTAAGAAATCACTAAAGATTACTATCAAAATTTTGATCTGCACGGTATGTAGACTTTTTTTTTTTTAAATGTGAGTTTTATTTCTAAATGTAATTTTTATTTATCATTTTTAAAAATGCAACAACTATTTTACTTTTTAAAAATAAACCATGGTGTTGACTAGGGTCAAATACGGTTAAGTGTAACATCACGATTAGCTCTGTCCTTCTTTGATTTAACTTTGATGTCTCTTTACCCGTTTATCAATCTCATGTGCTCTTAAACATTTGTCATTGAACGTCAAATTTCAGGATAAATGGAACAGTAATCGAATTTATCTTTTTTTGAAAAACATTTGTAAACAGTTTGGCTAGTGCAGCTTTGTTATTGTTGGTAAACAAATGATTTCTGGAGAGTTTAATCCTAGTTAGTGTTTGAAAAGTAGAGAAAGTATATTGCAATTTCTAACCAATGTTGTTTTTACGATTGCTTGTTATAAACAGTTGAGTGTGAGCTGGGTACAGTGAAACGCGTCTCTAGGTGTGTTACATCGAAAATGGAAAAAGGAAGACGGAAATTGGTCTAAATAACTTAAAAAAAGAAACGATAGTATTCACACATTATAAATTTTTTTATGCTTAATTAAAATAAAGCTTGATCGACGCTTATATTTTTCATATTTTATTTCTTTTAGTCAGCTGTTAGTGTGCTCCATGTTGTTATACAGTACCCCTATGACTGTTACACTGTACCCCACTCCTGTGGCACACTGTAAAAAATTTGTGATCTCAGATAACTAAAAAAATGAGTAGTTTTAAGTATAATTTTGATATTATCTATATTTCTATAGAGTGCTAATTGTTTAATTAGCATAATAATTTATTTATTTAAGGAGAATAGTGAAATTATTTCAGTACACAAGAACTGTTTTTTATGTTTTTCAGTGCTCTAACCCCGAATTTTTCATTGTATCGTACGAAGAAGTAGGCTTTACGACGAAAATTTTCAGTTTTGCTTTTAAACAGAGTGCTTCGGAATCTTTTATAAACATATGTCCCAAAATTGCCAATAGAGCATTGAGTGATGATTCACCAAGAACTAGAAAAATATTTATTAAAGTTTTATTTATTTTATGATGGGCGATATATACGACTTTGAGAAACAAACTCATTTGTCGGATATCGATGATCATAATTCTTTTAGAATTTGGAAAAAAAATTCAGAATACCTCCTAACTGCTGCTACAGAATTCGTACATACTTGACCATAAAACTACGTCATGTCTATTAATTTTGTAAAACTAAACAAACGTGTGGTATCTAAACAACTAATTTACACTAAGCAAGCCATTACAAAATACACATACCTAACCTTTTCTGAATATTTCAAAAGGTACACATTGCCAATTAATAATTAACAGCATTTAAACTTCAATTGCTCAGAACTGTAGAACGAAAAGACGATTAATTTTAACAAAAGCCATGGATTTAAAACATGAGTTATTTACTAAATTTGTTTTTTTTTATTTGCTGCGAATGACATTTAATGTTCTATAGGCGTTATCCGTGTTAGATAAATAATATAAGGAAAAAGGCTTATATGCAATTTTTTTTCTCTTAATTTTCCATGAATAATATATTTTTTTCCGTGCAATTCCAAAACAACTTAAATATCGAAAAAAAAAAAAAAAAAATCAAATATGTAAATTTAAATACAAAATTTAAGAAGAAGAAATTTCTTTCTAAATAACTAGACGATATTAATTTCTAACATTTTGTACTGAAGATATAGTGCATTAATAAATAGGATTATATATGAGGTGTAGAATTTCAAAACCTAATAAGTCCAATTTCCAGATTTGATTTTTTTTATATACTTTTTATACTATACTATCTTTAAAAGACTTTATAACAAAAGTTGTTATAAACACACACACACACACACACACACACACACACACACACACACACACACATAATATATATATATATATATATATATATATATATATATACACCACAGTCAAAACGGTAAGACAAAAAAAATAAATAATGCTCTTTCCCATTTCTGTCTGATATTTACCTTTATCGATCAGCTGTAAAAATTTTCAAAAGTGGGCTTCGCTCAAAAATCCTCTCTTATTGTTGTTTACCATAAATTTGTGGTAGAAATAGGTCGGTAGTTTTGATGTTAAATGTGTCTTAAGACTATAACGATAAGGAACTGCCCGTCGTTACAGACTATTTCAACATTTACTAGACCAACATTCATAGTTCCCAATTAATTACAAAACATTCATATATATGACTGTGATTAGACCTATTTGGACATATGGAGTTGATCTTAGGGGCTCCACTAAACCACCTAATTCATCTCGTATTCAATCCTTACAATCCAAAATCCTTCGAAAAATCCTCAATGCTCCTTACTTTTTCACCAATAAATTTATCCATAAAGATCTTATTGTTCCATATGTTGCGAATTTAGCCCAAACCAGATACCTATCCTTTTATAGTAAGTTCTGTAACCACTCAAATCTACTTGTCTTACAACTTGCTTCCCACTCCATTCCCGGTAATCCCCCAGAAGATGGCCTAGAGATATCTTCTCGTGTAGAATTTTTATTGAAGTGCTACTGATGAGTTGTTCTTTTCAAGTTTTGACAGGTTATTTTAATCGTTTTTATCACATTTACCTGATGTATATATTTTGTACAGTTGTAAATTTCAATATATAATATATATTCAATTTATATATATTGTATAATTTTTTTTTTTTGAGTAAAAATATTTAAAATCTTAACTTAAGTTGTTATGCAAGAACTTAAGCGCCTATATTGTTGATGATGAAGGGTTTCAATTTAACAGGGAAAGTTAAGGTTTATATAATAACTTTAGCAGATAAGTTATTGCAAACTGAGTAGCCCCCGCCCAGCTGACAGGCTGGTGAAGGGACAGGATACAGCGGTCAAGAATTAGGGAAGCACTCAGTGGCTGCAAACTGCAGATAACAGGAGAGTCCATTAGGTCTCCTCTGGTTCTGTTTGTTCGCCTCAGGAAGGAACTTACAGCTGGGGCCTTGGCGGTTGGATTAGGACCGACAACCACCTCAGATGGAAGTAGTCTCGAAGGATGTTTATCCATCAAAGTGTATGTCATCTAATTTTAAACCACAAATTTGTTGTAAATTTTTTATTGTACTGTTACTGTGCCAACGTTTTGCCCAAATTCTCAATCAACCTCTAGAGTTTTTCTTCAATTAAGAATACAGTAGAAACTCGTTATTTCGTCACTCGATAATCCGTCAGGTTTTTAAGTCATTTTTTCCCTTGCTACTTAATTAATCTTTAAACCGCCTGGTTTGGTTTGTCACTAAAAAATACGCCTACATTTATACATTTTGTAACTCATTTCATAGAAAAAAAAAAACCAAACAGAACAAGCCCGGAGTCGATCCCTCCATTGATTGTAGTAAGAGATGAAAGGAAGTATGAGTGCAGTTGACGAATTCCCGGAATCAGTTAATACTGGAAAGCTCTTCCTACAAAAACATTAGCATCTGGCTCAACAACTTCTGCTCCAGGTTATAAAACGAGAAAAGATGATGAAGAGGTAAGCAGCTGGTTAAACATGGATAGTGCGTAAGCAGGATATGAAATTTTAAATGACAATGTAATTAGAGAACAAGTGCTGAGTGCTCAAAATGAAGCTAGTGATGAAAAAGATAATGACGATGGCGTTTCTAATTCTTCCAATATTCCATGCAAAGAAGTAGAGGAAATGTTAACTAAGTGCATTGTGTGGTTTCGAGGAGCAATGTGAATGAGATATTTCACACCTGATGGGATGCGGCAAGTGTTTAGCTTTTTTTGTGTTTATTGTAATTTTCACTTAAGTTCAACGTGTATATTGTTTATCTGTTCGTTTTTACTTTAAATAAATAATTACAATTAGGTATCTAGTTTTAAATGATTTTTGTTACTTTACCAGCGAAATTCTGTAATTCGTCGACTTATCCAGTTTCTAGTGTACCCACTTTAAAAAGATGGGTGTGTCATAGGATGGTCTCCTGACTTCAAAGTAGATCTATGGCTAAAATGACAAATACATATTTAATTTTCTATATTCAGCAAGACTCGAACTCGTACCCAATTATAAACCCTCTAAAGGTTGTTTTTCTATATTTAATGGGCTTTAGTATCAGAATAACGTTTACTTTCATTTAGATTCATTTATAAATAATACCGAATATTTATATTTATAAATATCACATACCATTGTTTTTATCTATATTGATTCATTTGTTATTATTATATATATTTTCCATTCATTGTATTATATAACATACATTGCACATTGAGAGAAAAAAAATAAAAGGGTTTACCCTGTTGTTCTGAGTGGTTACGTTTTCTGGGACACGCAATTATTTCTTTCATATCAGTTATTTTTTCTCTCCCTCTGGAATAAAGGAATAAATCTGGAATGACAGAACCATTTAGAAAGTGGTAGAGCCTGAAGGGATATGACAAATGTGACAAAGGCAGAATTAATGCTTTCTATAGAGCACAATCGCCACTCCACAATTGTACAAGCCCGGGCCGCAGTGGGAGGGGTACAACAGGTATTGCTATTGGCACTATCATCAATCATATTACAAACAGATCTTTGCCCTTTTCTCTCCATTGACGTTTCCAATCCATGGATTGCTCCATCGGATATATAGGAAACTAAATATACTTAAGAGATATTTGATAGATGAAGAAAATATGAGATAGAAAGATGTATACCCCATTATTCTTATTTTATAGAAATAAAAAGGAATATAGCTATACCAAAATATTACCAATACTGTTCCCAACACCAGCGATTTTAACAAAGAAACTAAACGATTTATGTATTCTGAAACAAAACAGAAATATAGTATGACAAAAATGATTATTGTTTTAATTTAATTATTTTTCTTTATTTATTTTTTAAAATTCTTGTAAAAGTGTGTTGGACAGTTTGAGTATAAGTGCTATTTTATAAGAAGGTAGTCTAAGAAAGAAAAAAAAAACTCCACTTTAAAAAAATATAGCAATAAAACTAAATCCAGAATATTAGATGAATTCTATTTAATAGTGTCAACAAATGTACAATGAAAGAAAATTTGTGAAATTATACAATTTAAAATAATTATTAGAAAAAATTGAAATGCGTCTTACATGTGGAGGTTTCAAAATAAAAAAAAAGATGTATAAAATAATTAATAATGTATTTGAATGATCAACTACAATACATCACTCACATACATTATAGGTTTTAATAACTGATTTTATTAAATTTATTAATTTTATAATATTTATTAAAAAACAAACAAAAATATTTTAAACAAATATAATGATAATAAAAGATAAGGTGAAGTTATTAAGTTGCTATTATTACCTGTTATTATGTTGCTAACTCCACAAATATGTCATCGCATCAAAATGTATCTTCGTAATATATTTTTTTTTTCATTGATACTTACAACTATAAAATTATAAAAAAAGTAAAACAGCGGTACTGTGAATTTATTACCATAATGACATTAAAAGCAACACTTTTTTCAAATGTCTATATTAGAAGGTCCCGAGTTCATCTTCTTTTCAGACGACTCTATGGTATGTCGGTTAGAAAGAAAAAAATCATCACACTCTGAAATATTCCTTCGTTTAATACTTATATAAGTTCATGATTTTGGTTATTACCTTATTTATTTGCTATTCATACTTCTTATCAATACCATTATCTGCTCTGTTGTCATAATATTTCTTCCTTTTTTTTTCTTTTTTTAAACAGTTTATTTACACTTTTAATTCTTATTCTCATTTTTATTTATCATCTTATCTATTTTCATAAACTTTTTTTTTCCTTGTATTCTGTATCTTTCAATCTATTTCTAGAAATCTTTTTTTGTTATTTTAGATCTGATAAAGCCTTACAAAGTAATCACGTTGGTACAATAAGCTATAATACCTATTTTTCTTCTTCTTTTTTTTTTTTTTTAACGCACATGATCCATGTATTAGTTATAATTGATGATTTCCTTAATAAGGCGTTTTTTCTTAACCAATGATTTGTTGGCCCTGCTAAAAATTCTACTGCACGCTACCTTCAATCAGGATACATAATTTATTTTTAGGCCGTGTATATATTGTACTTATTTTCATTTAACTATTGCTTGAAATTTACTTACAACTGTGGTACATCTAGTAACTGTAAAGATAATGCCCATAGTAACATAATAATTTCATGTAAAGCAGCTACCCGTTGGTGGTTTCTTTATCATTTATCAAAGAGCAGTTGTGTATTAGAAGGTCCCGAGGCCATCTTCTTTTCAGAGACCTAGGAGGATTATGCTTTATGTGCTACTTATAAAACAATGTCTGAAGTTAGAAAACCATACAAAATAAACCAACAAAAAAAAAACATCGCTATTGAAGTTCAACGCCATAAAAGGGTTAATTATCTTTTTCCTTGGATAATGGACTAATGAGGGGAATTATAAAATTCAAATAAAAGGCGCTGACCCCTCACCAACAGCACATTTCGTCTCCACGAATTAACGGTCATTCATCCAAATTATCCACTTAAGCAATTTCTTCCAGCCCGCTTAATGCCTTCTTAACTGTTTAATGTTTACTTTCTAAATTTGTGGGGATCGTTTTAGTAATAGCACGGCCATGTCGGTAAATCATTCGATAATAATCTAGAAAGGCACCGGGCAACGTTCATGATTCAGTAGCTACTATATTACAAGTAATAGTAGTTGAAACATGGAATTTTCTCTAGTCATTATTTTAATCATTTTCCTTACTATTTATTTTTACCTCAGAAACATTAAAATTCAGTTCCGAAACGCCATTAAAAATCTCAGAGATACATTTGATTACTTCCTATCTATGAACTTATTACCCAAATCACCTGATTCTATGATATCATTTAGATTTCGCGATTAATTTCCCCCAAATACCTTCGGTAAGTATGATTTATTTCATTATAACCTTTCTTATTTCATACTGTTTCGACAGAGTGCTTGGCCTATGGAGAGCTGTTTGCTCAGCTCGAGATTAGATGGTTGAAGCAAATGAATTGTTTTATAAGGTTCATCTCTGGCGTTTCCCGGTAGTTACACGCACCTTATCGGTATCCTTAGCTATTATTATTATTATCTATTTCAGTCATTAAAAACTAAAAAATCATTCTACATTCTTAACCTATATCCTTTGCATGCTGCCATCCAACTTCGGAATACAAGAATCTTCCAACCTACAGCTCTCAAGATTCTATTATTCACCCGCCTTCAGTATCTATCAACTTTAAGTTGATACCTTTTTTTTTTTTTTTAATTACAATTTATTGATATTTACAACTGTACAAAATTTATACATCCAGTAAAATAGCTGTTAACTATTACAATAACGTGACAAAACTTGAAAAGAACTACTCATCAGTAGCACTTTAATAACAATTTTACACTAGAAGGTCTCTGGGCCATCTTCTTTTCAGACGCCTCGGGGGGTTTTCGGGAAGTGTGGTAAGCAAGATGAGAAACTAATGGATTTACGTGGTTATGGAGTTTACTATGACAGGATTGGTTTCTGGTTTGGGCTAACTCAGCAACATATGGAAGATTAAGGTCTTTATGGATAAGCTTATTGGTGACAAAGTAAGGGACATTTAGGATTTTTCGAAGGATTTTGGATTGTAAGGATTGGATACGAGATGAATTGGATGGTTTAGTTGAGCCCCAAAGCTCAACTCCGTACGTCCAGTCTGATCACAGTCATGTATATGAGTCTTTTGTAATTAATTGGGAGCTTTGAACGTTTGTCTAGTAAATGTTGAAGTAGTCTGTAACGACGGGCAGTTTCTTGTTATTTTTGTCTTGTATGTGGAGTCCCAGTAAGTCGTTTGTCCAAGTGGAGTCCTAGGTAGCGGATCTGTTCAACAGGAATCAGTGGAATATCATTAAAGAATCCTATACTACTGAATAGGAAGTCGTGGGTCTACGACGAAGGGTAAAGGTTATTTGGTGAGATTTTTTTGGATTTATTTTGATTCTCCATTTTTGAAACCATTCTTGAAGGGTTAGGATATGGGATTGGAGTGTTGGGGAGGCAATGAAGGGATCATTGTTTACTGATAACAAACATGTGTCATCAGCGTAAGTGGTGAGGACAGTGGTAGGATGAGTTGGATAGTTGATACCTAAATTTTTATTCAGATCATGTATTTCTTTCAAATATTAGATGCCAGACCATTTAGTTATTCTTTTATATTATTCTTAAGGTACAATGTTTTCCAAAACGAAGATTATTTTTCATTTATTTATTCAAGAATAGTTTTACTTAAGGTATATTTAAAGGAGTTCAGGAAATTTTCAACTTTACATTAAAAAAAAAACATACATCCAGTAAATGTGATAACAATAAAAAATAATAAATAATATGACAATTCTGTACCATTTGGGAGAAACAAGATAAATTCATTATTGTTCACAATAAGATAAATATTTTGAGCGCCCATGTTGGAGTTTTACTCATCATGTAAAAGCAGGCAAGTTGTAATGGCAATGGTATCCTTTTTTACCATTAACATTACAACTGGTAGCACTTCAATAAAAGTTCTATTTGATAAGGTCCCGAGGCCATCTTCTTTTCTGAAATAATAAATTTGGTCGTCAGAAATAGAATTGGAAGCAAGTTGAGAGACTGGTGAATTTGTATGGTTATGGAGTTAACTATGAAATGATAGGTATCTGGTAGGTATTCAAATAATAAAAAGGAATATAAGAGGGATAAGAAAGAACTCTAAAGATGAACTTTAATTTTCCTAATTGGATGATTATACTAATGTATACGAATTTTTCATAGTAAATTAAAAGTTCAAAAAGTTTCTCTAATAAAATTTTGAATACGAAATATTAGCGATTTTGACACCATTCTTCAATGTGGAGAGTTCCAGAGATTTTTTACTTTTTCGATAATAATCTATAATAATATGAATTATATATAATATAATATAATTAATCTCTAATACAATGACTAAATATTAAACAATTTATGCAGTTTTAAGCCGTCAGGTAAACGTTGGAAGGCCAGACCGAGACGTGGATGGGAGCATTGCGTCAGGGCTGATCTTTGGGTTCGGAATTTGGTGGTGTGTGTTGAAGGAATGAGAATGCTCATCGGCATCGAACCTTTAATCTTACTAAGTCTTTTATTTATTTATTATTATCAATTTTCTTTGAAGAGAATATACCACTTCGGATACAATAAATAACATTAAAAAAAAAAACTAGAAAATCCTGCTCAAATTTATCGTAAAGAGATTTTTTTTTTTTTTTTTTAACATCCCAGCAAGATTAAATATATTTATTTTACTATTTTATTCTTGAAAAAAACCTCTGGAAAACATCAGCCAGTTGAATGTAATTCATAATAGCGTATTTAAAGTAAGCTCTGGAGGATACCGGCCATTTCCAGTGGAAACCATTTAACTGAAGCCTGGAGAATCTTCATAAAGCCTAGCGTGGGTTTACCTTTCTATTAAATACTCTGCTAAATTAAACGTGCATTCAAAACAGCTGCTTACTTAAAAAAGGTTTAACAGTGGAACTGCAAGGGTTAAAGAATGTTGAATAGAAATATTTTTGAAAAGCGAAGAATCGGAGGGACAAAACCTGTCAGTGAAAAATCTGCAAAAAAGATATTTTTAACTGAAGTATACTTTCCTTGAATATTTAAATTGTAGAGCCTTAGAAAAATATGTTTAAATGCCTAGGAATATTGTCCGGTGACCAAGAAACAGCTGAAATCATTTCACCCATTGGTTTAAATTTAATGTTTTGATTTTAATTTTCTCTTAGATTTCATGACAGTTATTGTTTTTATTTGTTTCACAAGAGATACACCAAGATGGTATAGAAGGATCAAAACAATCAGTTTTGATGAATTTTTTGGTATTTCTTGTATAATTTATGGATTAGAAGGCTGGTTTCGAATGTTAAACATTCAATATCAGTTCTAAGCCAGACTTAGTCCAGTCAATAAATATATTATAGTGTGCATAAAATATGCCATTATTTTTTTAGTTTAGGGCTTCGTTGGGAGTAGTTAGAAGATACTGTTTTTCGATTATATCTGGAAAACGGTGGACTCTAGAAAAATATGCTAAATATCAAAATTAAAGCTAATAAACATTTCTATGAAATTTCTCATACACATATTTGTCGAACATTCAACAGTTTTCGAGATATACGATATTAAAAATCGAATATTTTCGAGAAAAAAAAAACAAAAAAAACTCACTTTTTGTCAAACATTTGCTTTAATAGCCAGAAATGTACATATGGAATTAAATCAAATTTAATGCTTTATAACTTTGGTGAAATTTTTTCGGAGAAATGATCGTGAAAGGCGCTAGAAGCTGATGTTTGACAAAATGTGAGGTGAAAACTCTTTTTCGTTCGGCGATAAATGTCGATTTTCAATAAGGTATGTCTCGAAAACGGTTGAAAGTTTGACAAATATGAATTTAAAAAATTTTATAGGAAATTTAATTAGGTTTTATTTTTATTTGTAATTTATTTTTCTAGAGTCCGCCATTTTTGAGATATAATCTAAAAACACAAAAATGGGACCTTCTCCCCCCCCTCCCACCGTTAGCTTGGAGAATATAGTTACTGATACCATGATATTAATTTATATTCACTGTATATATCCATGAATACGCACATGCACTAATATATATAGATATGGTGTGTTATGATCGGAGTTTGTGTGATGTGGTTTAATGTTCCACTTTGTAATATATTCTCGTATTTTTTAAAATAATGTTGGAGATGGAGAATCAGTGAAGTATATATGATGTTTGAAAATTTATTGAGAATTGTCGTATCTTCTACGTTTGTTGCTACTATTAGTGTAGGGTAAGTTTGCCATGTGTGTAAATAGTGTATAGAAAATCTGTAATTTTATATTAGACTTTAGAATTTGTGTTAGTAAAAGTTCTCTTCACAATATTTCATTATTTTTATAATGTGTAAACATCAGGACACTCTAATATTATTTTTTTTGGTAAAAGTCGTGTTGAAGCATTGAGAAACTTAAACATCAAGAAGAGAATTACATCAATATACAAAACTTGCAGAAGAATATAAGAACATGCGGAGTGCTAGACTGCCCCTGGATCCACAAAAACACTATCAGTTTTTTTTTGGTAGGACTTGCATTTCTTCTACTTCCTCCATACTGGTGCTTTATCATGACAGCTGCCTGAGAATAAACGGCTTTATCGCTTATCATTTTTTTTTTTTTTTTTTTTGTATTTTATTTTTAATTATTTTTTGTAGTTTCCCGTCCATTAATCCTACTTCTGTTATGAAATCTTTTAAATAAAATAATATATTGTAAATCCGTATTATAAGCGGTACAACTCAAACCTTCACCGCTAGTTGTTTTTGTTTTCTTATGTTGGTTTTTATTTAAACGTTGGGCTGAAATAATTAATGCATCTAGCTAAAGCTGTTGTTTTAGGAAACCTTCAGTAAAATTTTAAATATGTTGATCATGTTGTATCTTCTTATAATCCATCCATCTAATTGCCTGGAATTCAGGGATTCCTTAGTGATTCCGAAAACCATGGAAGGTAAGAGAAAATTTCGGAGAACCTGTTCCCAATGAAGCTGGCATATTTCAAAAATAGCAAATCATTTTAAAATATGCTACAAAATTAAAACATTTATAAAATTTGTGAAATTCTTTTCCATTTAGGAATGATTAGAAATGTATATAATTAATAAATTTTGAAACTGTTTTCTGAACATTTACACCGCTTAAAAAGCGTCCGTTTTCTGCCTCATACAAATGTCTTTTCTGTGACAGTACTCATGAGCTAATGGTGAGGGGGAGGGGACAAGGTCGTGTTTTTGGGTTTTTCGATTATATTTTGAAAACGGTGAACTCCAGAAAAATATGTTTCAAGTAAAAATTAAAGCTAATTAAATTTTATATATACATATTCGTCGAGCTTCCAACCGTTTTCGAGACAACAGTTATTGAAAATTAACAATTTTCGAAAAAAAATAATTTTTACCTCAATTATTGTCAAAATTTGATTCTAGTGCAGTCCACAGAAAAAAAAAAATGTCAGTATCAAAGTTGTAGAGCATTTAATTAACTTTAATTTTATATATATATGTTTTAGACATTTTATTCAAACATTTGCTTCAAGTGCCAGAAACTTATATATTAAATTAAAGTAAATTTAATGTTCTTAATTTAACTTTGATTCGGACATTATGTCTGAGAAACGATTGCAGAAAGCACTAGAAGCAAATTTTTGACAAAAAGTGATGTAAAAAATTCTTTTTCTGAGAATTGTTGATTTTCAATTACTTAAATTTCGAAAACAGCAGGAAGTTCGACGAATATGTATATAAACAATTTTATAGGAAATTTGATTAGCTTTAAGTTTTATTCGTAACATATTTTTCTGGAGTCTCCTGTTTTCGAGATATTAACGAAAACCCCAGAAATATGACCTTAGCTCTCCACCGTTAGCTCATACTCCAGGAGCGGAAGCTTTTAGTATGTTTATCTTCTAACTACTCCTATCGAAGCTGTGGAGCATAAGCGTATTATTTCACAATTATCCCATATTTCATGCATCCACCATTTCAGTACTGACTACCAAAAGTAAAAAAAAAATAAATAAAAGGGCATGGGAAATTTAATGCACTACTAATTATGAACGTTCATGGAGTAAGGTGGTAAACTGCTACACGTTGATTTCAAAGGTTTTAGAGTAAAAATAGCGTGCACAATTTTTGTTTTTTTTTATTGCAGATAAGGGGGCTTAAAAATATAATTAATATTAACCTGGTTATATTTACAACTAAGGCATAGTATAATCAATAAATTTATAATTAATATTTTTAAAATATTGATAATAATCCAAAATAAAAATATCGCTGGAATATTGTTATAATTGGACGGAGCTGTTGAGAATACTTTCCCCCACTTGGCTTAGCAGCCGCCCTAAAAGCCACCCTTGGAGATCACAAAGGGTCCAGCGCACTCCACTCCTTCAAGGTAAAAAACCCTTTATCCAGGTAGGACCGAGTCTGCTTCTGATTTATAGTGAAATGTTTATTTATAACCGAAGGATAAAAAAAAAAAAGGTCTGTTTTTTTTTTGTCAACATTAAATCCAACTTTTTCTTAGCCATCTTGAGCGATCTGTCTTGTACTGTTTATGTCAATCCTTATCTCTTAGGGTATGTTTCAAGAGTTTGATAAAGTTCTTCCTAAGAAAATAAGAAAACCTGTCTTATTGAATAAATAAATCTTTTATTTATTCATAGTCATAAAAAATAAAAACAAAACTGAATTAATTATTAACAATGTTATTAAGGAGGTTAATGAATAACTCAAGCTTACTGACTATTCCATTTTTCATAACATGTCCTATGTACAGATATTCATATCTTAGTTAGTGCATTACGGATAATATTATTTGTTATACATCTATAATACTGAGTATTAGTATGTAGGGATGAGTATCTGGTTTAAATAAGATAAATTTCAGTTCAAAAATAAATGTTATGCACGAACTGTTTGATGAATATATGCTATAATAGAAGTAAATCTCGCTAAGCCCTAGGCTTTAATCTTCTTGTTGTAGAGGTTCCTAAGATATACTCCAGAGCTCCAGATGCGGCGTGGAGAAGCTCGTGGTCAAAGACCTCTTTGAGTCGATCAACTCCTAGTTCCCGGTGAAGCTGGGAATTCCTAATAACCATTAAACGCCATACGCAGTATTCTGTTTTGTAATGCCTGTAGTCTCTTTTTAGTTAATTTTGACATATTGTACCACATAGGACAGGAGTAGGTTAGTATGGGTCGCAACATGGTTTTGTATACTAAAATAGCAGTTCTGTGTCGAAGTAATGATTTTCTATTTAAAAGAGGGTACAAAAGTTTAAGTCTTGCGTTAGCTTGTTGTAAGATGTAGTTAGTGTGTAAGTTAGTCTGGTGTCAAGGTGTACTCCTAGGTAACGCATTGCCTGATCTTTAGGATTACAGGGAACTGGGAGGTGATCGAGTCGAAGTGCAATCAGGTTGGTGAGGTTGAAACGAAAAGATATTCCACACTGTGGCCTTAAGACACAATGAGGAACTCCATGTCCAGAAGATAACTGACGTGATGCGCCAAAGTAGAAACTCTTTCTATAGTCATTTTACAAGAATGAAACCTGGAAGATTATCCAATCTGTGCTTGTTTTGAAGGAATCAAAACCTAAGAGAGCTGGTTTACATCACTGGAAGAAGACTTACAGGAACCGTGTATCACACGAGGACACTTAGAACGTGATCCTTTGACGAAAAAAATGGAAAAAGCACAGAGTTTTCAACTGAAATGAAATGAGGCAGGATATGGACTGAAGAACGAAGGGAAGTTCGCCGAAAAATAATGCGTGAATATTGGGTGAATGTAAAACTCTGAAAACAGTTGAAATAGCGTTGTCCACAAAAGTGGAAAAAGACTTACAGGAACTGGGTATCTCACACAGCGACATCATAGAACAGTCCACAGACGAGTGAAAAGAAATTAAAAAATAAAATAAAATATATTCAGAATAAAACTTATCCGATTTTGCATTCATTCTATGAAATCTTAATAGCTTTGACAGATGAAAAGACTCGCTGTTTGATTTGTTAAATAATTCATCGCTACCAAAAAGATGAATCTGAAAGTGATGCAGAGCTATGAAGCTCCTCTCTCGGGTCAATGGTTCCCTATTTGCCATTTAAATACCCCCTCATCAATATATTTGAAATTGAAATTACATCGACTAGTCGTTTGTAGTGTTGTGGAGCATCATTTGCGAATAAATTCCAGTCTACTGTTCGTGCTTACCCGTCTTGTCTTTAGGGTCCTCGCTTTAATTTCTACGAATTGTATAACACCCCCCCCTTTAAACAGTGAAGCCATTAAGTTTAATTTAGAATTATTTTGAAGTTTAAACGCGATATTGTTGTAAGTAACTCATTTAATAATAAGTTTCGAAGTATTAATTTCCTGGAATATCCTTAAATCAGACCTGTATAATATTTAAGAATTCCTTGAATTCTCCGAAAGGAATCTTGAATAATTCGAATCTAACTTGATATTTGCATAAATTTTAATATAATTAATATATTTTAGATGTTCAAATTTTCTGGAGAATTTTCTCGCTTTTTGTTCTCATAAATCACAAATGCTGAACTAATTTTTTTATAAAATGCTTTTAATTTGAAATAAATTAATTTCTTAAATGGCTATTAAGTTTCCCTCCGGAATCTTTGCTGAATTCATGGTTATTTCATTTTTATTTAAATGGGTAGCGATGTTGGATTTAAGGGTCTTGTTATTATTGTTTTGTAGAGTATTTAACTTCACAGTCATTACATTTTAGTTCATATAAACCGCTTTTTTTGTGAAGGGTCTCTTTTTAACTTAAGGTGGAGTAGTATAAGATGTCAATGGTTTATCTATTTTTTTATGCGCGATTCAAATCTAATTTTCATTTTCGACTTTGTTGGATATTGGGCCGTAATATGGGATCAAAATGTATTTTTTCGGGGTAACTTTGTCCTCCAAGAGTTTTAGGGATATAAATATTGATTTTTTTTTTTTTTTTTTTTTTTTTTTTTTTTTTTAGATGAATTAGTTTTTGTTTAAATATTGTCGATCATGATTTTATTGTATCCTTAATTATGTAAGGTCTATGTTTAAAAGGCGATAAATCATGCTTATAATGGCTGTGAGCTTTTCTGTTAGTAGTCTCCTGGGATATTTTTATTATTATTTTTTTTTTTGTAATGGGAGGAGGAAAATCTTGCATAAGACAAAGGGGGCTGAAGTCCTCAACAGTGTAAGATTCTTACTCTCTAAAAACCACCTCCCTATTCTTCTTCACCACCCTCTAGAACTGCTGTCAGGCATTACTTCACGGGGGGGGGGGTTACCTACTTCGCATTTTCCCCTGCTAATTATTAAGCCGCTAATAGGCTTCGTCTTTCTCGCTCCTGTATAACTACATTTAAATGTGTGGGTTTCATATAAATTCCAAATCCATGCTGTTTATTTTTAAAGGGATTTTTAGGTAGAAAAACAATTGATTTGACTATTTGTACCAGACCATAGACATGAATGATTAACATTTAAAACTAATTTTTAAACAAACTATACCCCTTTGTCATGCCTATCAAGCCACATGTCTACATTATTTACGCCAACCTATCGCACAGCCAGAATAGAAAAGGCACAATTAAAAAAGTAATGCTTTTCAGAAATCACCTTATTTAGTCTGCTTTGAATGTTTTTTTTACGAATATGTTTGTTTATTTCATTTAACGTCACTTTATGCTGCTATGGCTAATCGGACGATGCTACGGTGGAAGTCCTAAATTTTGCCTATCCAGGTATAATTAGGATAGGGATCTTTAACGAGTACCTGACATCGCACAGGCTCGGGACCCCCATTTTACGTCCCTTCCGAAGGACGGCATAGCTAAGGATTTTTTACTCCCTTTAAAAAATCCTAAAGTCATCTGCCGGGCTGTGAACCCGCGATCTTGGGTTTAGTATTTATGAATTTGTTTTTGTGTCTTAATAACTCTAGTTTAATATTATCCAACTCTCCCCATTTTTTTTAAACGACAAGAAACAGAATTTTATTTTTTTTTAATTGTGCCTTTCTACTTTTTTTTTTTTTTTTTTTTTTTTTTTTTTTTTTTTTTTTTTTTTGCATTACAAACGCTCACTATAAAAATGCTTGTGAGCTACAAATATAAAAACCGTTCCAGTGAATCGTACCATGCTACTAACTCAAAAAGTAATGAAAGGGGCTCAACTCAAAAAGTTCCAATTTTGAGTTGAGCCCCTTTCATTCTTGATGTGCGATATCTGCGTTTAAAACTAGTCTTCAAACAGAAAGAATTCCAATAGAAGTGACAATTAATTTACTATCCCTAATTGTAAAACAATAATATTAATAAAAAAAAAGACAAAATTAAAAGTTAAAAATACAATCATATTCTTTATGTGAACTGTACGCTTAATCTAAGGATCCACGAACCGATCCAGTTCCCCCACTTAAAGAGGTCCTGAGACACCAGCATTGCTATAACCGATATCTTTAGAGTTAAAAACCAGTGGAGGCTAAGTGAGAGCGCTACATTACAGTCGGTGAGGGCATGAGTAAAGAAGCTGGTCATTTCCAGGAATCCATGCTGAATTTATAATAGATCTCGAGGCCATTGCCTATTTAACCTGTGAGGAGAATTATAGTGATGTATGGAAGAGGATATTGATTGATTCTATAACTTTATTATTTAAATTTACAGAACAATAATTATCATTACTCTATTTACAAGCTGTGTTTTTCATATTGATCTCGTTCCTATTGATCGTGCAGCGGACTCAAATATTTACTTTGAACAGCTTGAAAGAGTTTATTCAGTTTTAAGTGCAAAGTTCCCCGCTTTGTTCGACAAGAACCAAGCCATTCTGTAACTCGACAATGTAAAATTTTTAGTACAGTCACTCAGTGCATGAGTAGATAAGCTGACCATTGCCAGGAATAGTCCATGTCGAATTTTATTATAGATCTCGAAGTCACTGCATTTTTAAGCTGTGAGGAGGATCTTAGGGATGTGTGGAACTGAATACTGATTGACTCAGTGGATTTGAATGATAAAAACGTTTTTTTAATAAAATTTAGAAAACTTGTATAACTAAAAACAAAAATTTTTCTT
Organism: Euschistus heros; assembly: GCA_003667255.2. Taxonomy (NCBI): domain Eukaryota; kingdom Metazoa; phylum Arthropoda; class Insecta; order Hemiptera; family Pentatomidae; genus Euschistus; species Euschistus heros. The sequence goes on from RCWM02000110.1 coordinate 2,286,052, forward strand.
ACAAACATCATGTAAGGTTTTGTTGGAGGCATAGTAAGGGGCGTTGGTTATGGCTGTCAAGGATTTAGATTCAAAATCTTGTAAACGTTTAATCGAATATTTTGTTGTTTCAAATAGTAATATAATTCTTAATACGTTTGTGATAATTGCAATGTTATATTTAACTAAAATATTTCTGCTTCTTTTACTCTATATGTATGATTGTCTAAAAAAGAAAGTGGACATGTTGTTTTCCTCAAGGATATATTACTTAATTACTTTAGGTCTTGCTAAAATTTTATAATGATGCAATGCCTATAAAGAATACTGCATTGCGGTAGGTTTTATTGAATAGAAGAACCTTTTCCTTGTTTCTTTTTTTTTTCAACAATGTTTGAAAAACTTCATCCTGTTTTCCTTGCCCGATGGATGGTAGCAACAAAGCTCGCATTTTTTTTTTCTTCTTCGAATAAGCTTCTTCTGTTTGACCCCCGGAGCGTGTCCCGGTGAAGTTTCTTGTTTGAGTAGGTTCGGATCAAAGTGGACTGTTAGCTCACTGCCTGTTTGTTTTGTCTATGTGTACCCTGCGTCCAGTAATCCACTTATCTGATTCCATTTAAACAAACATATGTTTATTTCTATTCGAAACAGTATATTGAAATTGAATTATATAGGGTTTACTCTGTTGATATAGATTGCATTTAGAGGATTTTAGTGGAATCAAATATTTAGGTTATTCAAATATTTACGCATTTGCACAAATGTATGCCTGGATTCAGTGTTTATCGGCGCGAAACCATTTAAGTTTCTAGGTTTATTGATTAACACTTATACTATGTATATATTTACCATCTCCATCGCGGCTTCGCCCGCTCTCCTAAGTAAGGCACTTAAATTATTTTAACTAATAATTGAAGTTTTATTTGTTTATCGATATAAAGTTCGTTTTGAAGTATGCAATTGAGAATTATTTCTTCAATAATTTTCACGCTTAGCAGAAATTTTTAATCTGGTTAAAATTGCACTCATTAGGTGATTAAAGATTACGTAATAGCTTAATTGGACATCAATTTTTAATTGTAAAATATGAGTTGATAACCCAGATGGACCAGAAAATCATGCAGATAATAAATCGCATTATCAGTGCTTACAACTAAAGACCCATGAGTCCATTTTTACACAGAATATTAAAAAGCGAAAGATCGGTATTTTAATTTGACAATAATTTTTGTCAGAAATGATTTAATTGATTTCATCTGGTTGGATTTTAATTTCTAACCATAAAAGTATATGATTGTGTGTCAACATTGTGCATTTAAATTTTTATTATCGTATATTGTATATTGCTAAACCTTCCTAGAACTACGAAAATGATGTAGTTAAAATTTGGCACAGGTGGGTTCAGGTAGTTTTTGTTAACATATCGGTCAATTTTTGAACTTCACAGGGATCACTGAATTTTTTTTTTTTTTTTAATTTAATTAAATATTAATATTACTATCAATTTAAAGTTCTTTATAACACAGCACCTTTGTAACCTCTCATGTAGATTGGCGCTCGCCACCTATCGGCCAGGTTTCAAGCTTTACTGTTAGCCACATCTTATCGTTTTTTTTATTAACAATTTATTTAAAAACCTGTCGATATTATTTTAGCTATAAACATGAAGCTATATACCTTCCTGGGACTATAAACATGTTGTCTTTAAAATTTGGTACAGTTTGGTTGAGTAGCTTTCGTGATTAGTGATCACAAACGAAAAATGTGATAAAGTATAGATTTAAAATGTATGTCTTTCGGAGTCTATATTTGACTGTTTCAAGTGATGAGGAAACTCCACTGGGTGACAACCCTTTTAGTCCAGTAAAATAAAGGTTTGCCGAAGAAAAAACTGCGGAACTTTTATTCTCAACGGATATTTATGTTTTTTGGGGTGCTCAATCCGAATCTGAAGTTTGCTACCACGGCAACCATCGGCTTCATATTCAAAATCGCAAAAAAAACAACCGTTATTTTTGTTTTTTAATCTATAACACAATAACAAAGCTTTTTTCGAAGAAAGTCTTCAAATAGTAATTGTAGCTAGAACTAGTACCTACATAATACAAAAAAGAAATAACTCCGAAAGTATTTGTCCGATTTAAAATGTTTTTTTTTTTTTTTCAATCTGAAAGGTGGTTAAATTTACAATTAGATTCTATATATGAAATTTTTATCAAAATTCTTGAAATACACAAGCTATCACGCTGAAAATCACTTACTTTTGTAAAATACATGTTTTTATGGCACATTATTAACTCTCCGAAGCCATTTGTCCGATCCAAAATTTAATATTTTTATCTAAAAGCTGGTTAAATTTACTATTAGATCCTATATATGTAACTTATAATTAACACCGTGAAATACCCACACCAGTCTACTGTGTCATAATTAAATATTTTGCCAAAACGTACACATTTAGCGTGCTAGCTTGGGTGGTTTACAGGATTTATATAAACAAATATTGAGGAGTGTTAGCATTGAGTAGAAAAAACTTTGTCTGACAAATGTGCTAAAAAAACACTTAGATTTTACAACAGCACGTTTTTATTAACGGGCTGGCATGTACATTTTACGGGGTTTGATCAAAACTTCATTTATAGATTCTTATAGCAAATTTAATCAGCTTTAAGATGAAAAAAAGTAATATTGTATCGAAAAATAGTTGCAGAGTTATAGCCAAAAGAGTACGACAAACGTGTTTTCGCGGAGGTGTGGGACTGACGGCAAGTTGGCCAATTTCTCCATTTTTTCCCAATAACGTAACTTCGCGAAAAATGGTCCGATTTCGGATTTCTTTTTTGTATTATGTAGGTACTAGTTCCAGCTACAATTAATATTTGAAGACTTTCTTCGAAAAAAGCTTCGTTATCATTATAGATCTATCATCGTGTTATAGATTAAAAAACAAAAATAACGGTTTTTTTTGGCGTTTTTTTGCGATTTTGAATATGAAGCCGATGGTTGCCGTGGTAGCAAACTTCAGATTCGGATTCAGCACCCCAAAAAACATAAAGATCCGTTGAGAATAAAAGTTCCGCAGTTTTTTCTTGAAAACGGCCTTTTGGAGCCTTATTTTACTGGACTATTTGTCAGGTCTATCAAGCCACATGTTTACATTATTTACGCCAACATATCCGCTGAATGAGCTCATTGGCACAATTGTAGATTAAAATATGAAGGTAAATCATATTTGACTGTACTACATCTATTAGTGTTAACCCAAGAAAATAAATACTTAAGATATGGACAAAAAAATTAGATAAAGTATAAATAAAGAAAAAACCGAAAATTTAATAGTTCTAAATCCGATCCTATTTTACACCATCTAAAGGAATTAAGATCATTTTTATTTTTATTTTTAACTTTTGTTTATAGAAGTAGATTTGTAAAGAACATATCGAAGCACATGCTAATATAGTAAGGATGGAGGTTATTGGTAATTTGATAAATCAATGTTCCAAGGAAATATTGTCAACGAAAACCAAATCAATTCGGAATAGAGGTGGAAAACATGAGAGCGCCTAAAGAAATCAAAGACAAACCTGGAAAAGCAGTTTATGATTCGATGCAATCTAATCGAGAGACTATCAAAAATCAGACATTCATAGTCAAGGTGAGGGAATAAGAGGTAAGAAACTAAGAGTTTACGTGTAGGGGGCACTGTTTTAGATTTTTTTCAGCGCTTATAATTGTCTAGTCAATGTTATTGTATTTTTAATGACGACATCCTGTAGTAACAAAAAAACAACCAGTTTCTTTTTTGTTTCAGACTTGCGATTAGGTTCTGAGTAAGTCTTTTGTCTAAATGAAGTATTTTAAATGAAGAGTATTCTTAAAAGAAAGTAATGGAATGTTGTTTAATGATACTGTTGGATAGGAAACAAATTTACGACTAGTTGGATAATGGAGATTAGGTTGAACACCCGCCAATCTTTTGAAGGGGTACCTATACATTCCTTTATTTTATTGAGACTGAGTGTGCTCGATAAAGATCTCCAGGCAACCGAGCCTTTTTAAGATAAAATAGAAATAAATTTTCAATTATACTTACCATATAGACTTCTTTCTCTAATGGACATCTTACTTGCCGGACTACTAATATTATGCGGTTTTGATCGCGTCTGTTTCGTTTGCTTATGAATATTTTTTTAAACTATTAATTGGCATTAAAAATTGTATAGATTATATACAAGTATGTTGAGGAACATGATTACAATGACTTTTCAATAACATGTAAAGAACCACCCAATAGTAGCACTTCAGTAAAAGTTCTAAATTAGAAGCTCTCTGTCATATTCTTTTCAGAAACTTCGGAGGATTATCGGATATGGAGTGTGAGGCAAGTTGGGAGACTAGTGAATTCAAGTGGGTATGGAGATTACAATGAAAGGACAGGTAACTGGTTTGGGCCAAATCAGGAACAATAGTAATTTCAAGATCTTTATGAATAAGTTTATTTGTGACATAATAAGGAGCATTGATAATTTTACGAAGTATTTTAGGATTTTTAACGCTAGGAAACGAGAAGAGTTGAAAGTTTAATAAGGCCCCAAAGCTTACCTCTTTATGTCCAAATAGATCTATTTACTGTCAAGTAACTAAGTCTTTTGTGATTAATTGAGTGCTTTGAATTGTCTTTAAATCTCGTATGCAAATGGAGTCCTAGGTAGCGGATCTGCTGTTTGGAGATCAGTATTAGTAATAATAATAATACAGTCATTGGAATATTACTTTTTAATATATTAGAATATATACCGTTTTTTTTCCCATTTTTGAATTTAGTTATGTATATATTTTGTAGGCTGATGGCAGTAGAAAGTGTAAATTCTGTGTTACTGGATCCTCATTGTTCTGTCAGGCTATTCTTCATCCCATTACGGCGTGTGAAGTAATTAACGGCCCGTGGAGTTGCATTATCAAAGCCCCAAGTGATTTATTGCCCAAAGTGAGGTCATTAAGAGGCGATTAAAAAATCGGGACAAGGCCATCTATAAACGAAACCATTTGTACCTCAATGTGGCGCCCTAATAGTATTTTGTATATTAAATCTATTAAAATTTCAGTAATACGAACTATTTCGTTTTATACTTCCTCTAAGAATACTGTAAATATGATTTCGGGAGGAAATTTATTCGGTAATTCCCGAAATCCTTGTCGATGGAACTCAGCTAAGATGGATGAACTTGGTGAATTTTATTTTTTTGAAGAACCTTTAATAAAGTTATTGTTCATAACAGCACAGTAATTAAACCAGATGCACTATATGCAGCTGAAACACTGTCCAATTGCCAACCATGGCCCAATTGAACGGCTAGAGGTCAAAGAAAGAGAAAGTCTAGGCCCCAAATTTATTCTATTTAGGCCGAACAACAAATTAATCCACACCGGAAATGAAACCCTTTTCCAAAAAATTGAGAAACTTTAAGACACAGAAGTAGAGAAGAATTGATTTCTATGGTCACAACCTCAGAATGAAGCGAAATAGACTAACCGGAAAAATTGTTGACTACTTCCGCAACAAAAAGACCAAACCAAATTGGTTTAGGGAAACAGAGAAGGGCTAAAACGAACTCGGTATCACATAAAAATTTGCTCACAGATAAAAGTGCAAACAAAATAACCAAATACAAAAAAGTGAGGTTCCAATTCAAAATCAAACGAAACGAACAATCCAAATCTCTGAAGAGGAGAGGAAAGCAAGATCAGAAAGAAGCAATACTGGGCTGGAAGAAAGACTCAGAGCATTTAGAAATTATTGGTCCAACGAATTCAGGTGAAACAAAACAAAAAAAAAAAAAATTGTTAAATGATGGGAAAACAAACATGCCAACCGGTTATTTTCTGTTAAACAAAACAAAGGAGAGTTTCACATGTTATTTTAAAATTTGTGAGAACGACCAGAATGTTTTTTTTTTATTATTTCAGGATGAGTCCAGAAACATTTGAATACAGGTTAAAGGGAATTGAAGGAAGCAACAAAAAGTACTCATAATATCAGAAATATTTCTATTGTGTTAATTTTGTCTCTCATATCCCACTAAGACCTGTTCTCGTTTACAAGAGTGTCAATTTATCCTTAGTGAAATAACTTAATCACTCAAATTTCAACGCAGGGAAACACTTAAAAGAGGAACAGTTGGCACGAAAAAATAAACTCTTTAGATCGTTCAGTTGATTCTGAATAAGCCTTGCGTATTCTGACGTGTTTGTCGCTTCCAGTGTAAACACTCTCATTGCACAACAGACATTTGTTTTCACAGTCCTATTCGTTAGAACTTCTCACAACACTTTTTCGTCTGAATTCGCATGCATAGCAACCATAGCCTTAGACAAAAAGTATTATAAAATTATAAAATAATAATTAATGCTATAAGACAAGTGGATTACGATTAATATTCATTAGTTTAATAATATTGGACTATCTAATTATTAACAAATGGTAACTTGTAATGATCAATCGAGGCGTGGAATTCCTAAACTAGCTTTTTGGAAAGTCCAATTTCCAGATTTTTTATTTTTTTATTTTTATTGAATAGTTTTTCTACTAAACTATCTTTAGGTGAAAGGTTTTTAAAAAAATTAGTTAAATCACATTGTAAACTACCGTTAAAAAAAAAAAATAAAAAATAAAGAATTTCTCTTCAGTCTTACCTTTACCTTTCTCGGTAAAGTGGACCTGGCTGGTTTTGGAGTAATACGCTTTATTTTTATGTATTCTATTAGTGTATTTTTCCCCCTTGAACGATGGCTTAGATATTTAAAAAAAAAAAAAATGGATAACGGCTTTAAAATAGAATAAAATTCTGGGGAAAAGTCCCTCCATGAATAATATTACATAACACAAAGTAAAATCATAACTGGCCGAGAGCTTTTAAAAATAAAACAACATAGAAAAAAGTGAATACAAATACAGAGAAAAAAAAAAGAATCTGAAAAAAATTAAAATAAAAAAAGAGAAAGGAATAGACAATATAGGAGTTAATTTTAGTAACAAAATTGCAGAAAAAAAAAGAAAAATTATGATGAAAAAGAAAAGATAGAAAATCAAAAATTATATTAACAAAAAATTAAAACATTATCATAATAAAACTATAAATTTATGCTAATGTTTTACGTCTGACAGGCAAAAGTATTATTATTATTATTATTATTATTATTATTATTATTATTATTAGTATATGACCCTTATCAGGAAATCCCATTTGCCAAAACAAATTGAGCTGTATGGTCTCGATCCATAACACTAATTGCTCTGAATTTAAGTGATTGATGTGTGCTGAAATAATTTCTTAGGTCATTCTCAATACGTCTGCACATCCCATGAGCATTCAAGAGTCCCCTGCCACCTTGCTTCCTGGGAATGTAAAGTCTGCTAACTGAGGATTTTGGGTGTCGTTTTCTTGTACGGACCATTTCCACTCTTACATACCTGTCAATGGCCTGCAGGTCTGTATCTGACCACTTAAGAACACCAAAACTATAGATTAACGCGGGAAGGGCCCACGTATTTATAGCTTTTATTATGTTACCACCAGACAGTTGTGTGTTGAGGAGGTATTTAATCCTTCTTTTAAATTTTCTTCAAACCGTTCCCAACATTAATTTGTGGCATACAATTTCAAATCATCCATATAGAAACTGTTTTATATTTCAAAAATTAAATTCACACAACCATGTGGGCGACGTTTCATGCCTTATGCCATATTTTCAAGCCCTAAACATTACTTCAATATTAACAAAAATTTATTCGACTAAAAGTTTCGTCAATCATTACCATCCATCAGATATGTATTTCTTACTTGATGCCTTTCTTGTCTATATAGAAACTAAGTCTGTATGGAGAAGTAAGGCATCGCATGTTTTTGATGGATGGCAATGATTCACGAGACTTTTAGTCGAATAAATTATTGTTAACAATGAAGTAATATTAAGGGCTTGAAAATATGGTATAAGCCATGAAAGACGCCTAGATGGTTGTATAAATATAATTTTTGAAGTATAGAATTAATTTTGGGATATATATTTGCTTTTATAATACTTAATAATATATATAATATAAAAAAAATATTAGTATTATATTATCTTTAAGTATTATTATTCTATGTACCAGCATAATCTGTTCATTATTATATGATATTCATTCATTTATTGTTTACAGCCTAGTTATTGCACTTGATGAGATTACATTTAATTATCGTTGATAATTTAGAATTGTTTACAGCCTAGTTATTGCACTTGATGAGATTACATTTAATTATCGTTGATAATTTAGAATACATAAAAATTGTATGTGATGAGCTTTTTTCCTTAAAACCAAAGGAATAGTGACGGTAACGGCATCATCTCTAATTATTGTCAGAAAGCTGGGTGTAAAGTCCTTGCGCATGAATACAATCTTTAATTTCGACTCTCATAAATGTTTTTGTTGCTACTATTTATGTATGAATTTCTACTTTGTCTAATCCTTTGATTCGTTGCGACTTAGATTAGTTCATTTACATTCTTTAGACCGGGGGGGGGGGGGGGGGGGGGGGGGGGGGGGGGGGGGGGGGGGGGGGGGCTCGAAGGCCGATTGAGTTGGGGCCAGGATCTTTGAGCGTTCGGTACTGCAAGGCGTATGTTCATATCCCAGATTGGTCGAGTTAAAATTTCGTGGTGAACCCAAGTATAAATCTTGACCTTCCCACCCTACACTATAATAGGTTAGTAATCTGTAGGATAACCAGTCCTTCCTACCATAGTTGGATTACATAAGGACGTTAAGCCCAAATAAATAAACAACAAACATTGTTTAAACGCACATAAAAAAGGTCTGGAGCAAATGCATCAGCCCTAGAAACTTGTGACACTCAAGGAGGGCCAATTATCTACTAAAATATTACCGCATTTTGGTTCCTTTGGATCGGTTTGGGGGTGAGGGGGGGAGGAAAGCGATACTTTGTATTCGGTGGAACTTCAAAGGCGATTAACATTTTGAGTTTGTTCTTAATGTTCGGGAAAGAGACTCAAACTTGTAAAGCAGTTCACAGCAGTTTCGAGTGGGGAGTACCCTGCTTTTGTCAACAGGAACTGATATGCCACTGCATATCTTGTTTGACCGAGAAAAAAATTATCGGAACTGCTTGAAGTAAACGTTTTGTTTCATTCTGCGCGTATGACATTGCACCATCAGGTTATGTTTTGTTTATCTCAATGGCTCAAGTTTTTTTTTTTCTCATTTATTGATATTTACAACTGTACAAAATATTATACAACAAGTAAATGTGTTGACAGTGAATACAATGGCATGCAAATAACTTGTGAAGAACTACTCACTAGTAACACTTCAATAAAATCTACACTAAAAGGTCTCTAGGCCATCTTCTTTTCAGACGCCTCGGAGGATTATCAGGGATGGAGGAGGAAGCAAGTTGGGAGACTAGTGGATTGGAGTGGTTATGGAGCTTACTATGGAAGGATAGGTATCTGGTTTGGGCTAAATCAGAAACATATGGAACATTAAGGATCTTTATGGATAAGTTTATTGGTCACAAAGAAGGGAGCATTGAGGATTTTTCGAAGGATTTTGGATTGTAAGGATTGGATACGAGATGAATTGGATGGTTTAGTAGAGCCCAAAGCTCAACTCCGTACGTCCAAATAGGTCTAATCACAGTCATGTAAATGAGTCTTTTGTAATAAATTGGGAGCTTTGAACGTTTGTCTAGTAAATGTTGAAGTAGTCTGTAACGACAGGCAGTTTCTTGTCGTTTTAGTCTTGTATGTGGATTCCAAGTTAGTCGTTTGTCCAAGTGGAGTCCTAGGTAGCGGATCTGTTCAACAGGGATTAGTGGAATATCATTAAAGGATACTGTAGGGCAGGATGTCGTAGGTTTACGACGAAGGTCAAGTTTTTAAATCTGGAATTTAGGTCATTACGAGTACGTAAAGATTTGGTGTGAAGAGCTTTTTATATGAAAACGAAAGGAGTGGTATCGACATCAAATCTAATTATTGCCAGAAAGATGGTTGAATGTACTTAAAAACAATGGATTTTACTTTGAAGAGTATTATTCAATCTCAATCACTTTAGATAATCTTATAATCTCTAGAGAGAGAGAGAGAGAGTAACAGACAGAGGGGGTGAGGGTGACAGATAATTAGGCTTACTAAAAACAAGAATATAATTAATGATAATGTTGATACGTGGTAATAATATACCTACGAGGTTTTGATTCGTATGATAAAAGCTGAGAGCTTAAGTGATGATTGAATAAATTTGAAATGTGATGCCGAAGCTTTTATCCAAGGAAATATAATCATAAGTAACAAGGGAAAAATAACTTGAGGGGTTATGGAAACTCAAAACCCTTACCCACAAAACCACTTAAGGATGAGTTTCTCCTTAAAAGCTCCCTGTATTCAAAACAGCACTTTATCGTATTATGGAAGGATACCAACAAAACGGCGCTTTTTAAATAATGATGTATTTAACAAGTAATGAATCTTTTAATTATTTTATCTATTAATTATCGATTTTTAATACGCTTTTATTAACTTGACCTGTATGTAACGGAATCTTTCATCGTAATTTTCAGCTATCTGATCATCTTGAAAATTTGCGCACACTTCAATACACCAATAACAATACAATAATTGCACAACTTTATTCTAATGTTCTCACTTAGTCTACTTGAATTACCCCCAAAATGGGGGGTCTGCCTTGCAAAAGGTGGAGTAGTACGATTTTGTTTTTTATATGATCCAGGTGGGCTCTGAGAATAAAATATCGAAAATGAAACTAAAGTTGATTAGGGGGCAAAAAACCCTAAACTTTTTTTGAATTGTTTTCAGATTTTAGAAAACAAAAAACATACAGAAAAATGCTTGCAATTGAAAAATGTTTTATTTACATAATTAGAGTTTATTAAATTGTGCGTCTAAAGACATCCCTTAAGCGGAATTTCATTTAATTTAAAGGCGTTTAGCCACAATCGATTGTCAAACATCGAAGAATTTTTCCACTTTCAAAAAAAGTTAGTTTTGGTCATGTTTAAGAGTCTATAACGCAGAAATGCCTAATCCAATAAAGAAATGTTATTTACTAAAAATTGCAGAGCATTACATTTTGAGCAAGATAGGATTTTAAAGTAAAAATTTTCTCATTCCTACTCTGAGATATGTCAAAAAAACAAAAAATTGTCAGTTGATTTTGGATAAACAGTGTTAAAATTGCAAGCAAATCATAGATAGTATAAATATTAGAAATTAGCTTTGAATCTAGAACTCTTGCATTTAGCTTTTTAATAAGGTTTGCCATAAAAGCGTCGTTTTTATTTTATTTTTTATTTTAACTATTAAATATGTAAAGAATCAAATGAATAATTAGAATACTTTTTTTTTTTCTCTCTTTCTTTCTTTTATATGTTCATATATATATATATATATATATATATATATATATATATATATATATATATATATATATATATATATATATATATATATTTTTTTTTTTTTGGGCGCGAAAAGGCCTTATAGAACACGCGAATATCATGATTTGGGATTCTTCTTCATTTCCCAAAACTTCCTCATTCGCTCTGCATGTTTGGCTTTTCTTTCCTCCGTGCAAGCCCCACTCCTCCTTATTCTTTCCCTTCCCACGAAGACCTTTATGTCATTTAATGATTTTCTATATGTTTCCCTATCTTGGCAGTCTGTATCCTTTATTCCCATTGAATTCATGTCATCTTTAATTTGTCTAAAAAACCCAGATGTGTTCTTTTGCTGTTGGAAATGTCGGAAGATTTTCCCGTTCAATCTTTCAGGACTCATCCTCATCATATGCATAAAATAATTGTATTTTATGTTATAATTATTATTTCATTTATTTGTTTTAATTTAATTTAATTTTTTTTCCTGTAAAAAATGTATGCTGTAATTACAGAAGCATCCAATTTGTAAATAATAGTCCAGACAATTGTACTTTTTGACTGTGCATTATTTTTATTCTTAGGGGACTGTAAGTCCCAGAATAAAGTTTATTTTTTCATTTATTTTCATTCTGTAAATATTTGATAATTTAATTTAATTAAACAAATGTTTTATTAAATACATGGATGTATAGATTATTTTATTTCAATAAATTAAAAGCTTAGTTAGCCCGAAGGTTCCATACCAACACCACCAAACTCTAATCTTACACCTCCATCCACATATCGGATCCAAAAACTCTCTTAGCATTCCAATTTTACCTATCGGACTGCTATTGCTTGGACTATATATTTCTCACGATTCTACTTTAAATTTATTTTATTTATTTATATGAATGAACGATTATTTATTCATAATTAAGGGACAAATTTCAGACTACGTTCGAAATAAAACGAATATGCGAAACTGACTGCTAGAACGAAAGGTGAGCGAATTAGCTGTTCAAACCGGTCTTGAAGCCTCTCAATGTCAAGATCTTCTGCAGATCGTTGTGCTCCTAACGGTCCTTAGAAAGTTCTGTTCTTTATCTTGTGGTCTCTTGGAGATCTAGACCTGAAATGCGAGATTCGGATCACGGAAAATAATTAATTATTCATCTTGTAGCGTATCTGAAATTGAGAATCTATATCGGGTCGTTAATTTTTGCAGTTTCTGTTAGGAACCATGAACCATGAACCATGAACTAGGAACTAGGAACCTTAATCATCTGGGTAACTTAGAAATAATACGAACATTCCACAAAATAATCTTATTTTTTTATTAAATAATAATGTACCGTTGATAAGTTAATTTTTACATACGATTATTGACAAATGCGTTTATCAAAATTACGCGACATATTTTTACTAAAAAAATATTTATTAATATCTAATACTGTGCAAAATTATTATGATTAAATTAGCAAATCTGTAAATTAATGGCACTTCAATGGTTTGTAAAGTTGCCACCCTCTGGTATAACTTTAATAAAAGGTCTATAAAAGAAGGTACGTCTTCTTTGCAGACCCCTAAGTGGGTCATCTGAAATAGATTTTGAAGCAAGTTGGGATAGTGGATTCAGGATGTTTTGGAGCTTATTATGGGGCATATTATAGGTATCTGGTTTGGGATAAATCAGCTATAGTTTAAACGTTAAGGAATAAATTTGTTTATGTTTCAGTAAGCGGCATTGTGAAGTTTGGATTGTAAAGACTGGATACGTGATTGATTGAAGCTCCTTATACCCTTAAGGTCTCATTAGAGCCAGGTAGATGATATTTAGATTTGTAAAAAAATTTGATTATTTTGTATTGTTTGACGTCAGAAGGAATGATCTCTCGCAATAAGTGTGGCGATTTTTAAATATTGATGCAGTTTTGCAACGAAATTGACATATGTTGCTATAAAATCTTCAAAAATATTTTTAAAATTAAAAAAAAGTAAAACCAGTTAATTTAAAACTAACCTCTTGATTACTTTTCTGTTATAGTTTTAATGAAAATACAATTTTTTAAAAAATAATAATAAATAAATATAAGAAAAAAAAAAAAAAAAAAAAAAAAAAAAAAAAAACCTGTTCCACTTATAACCCATGAAGGGTCTTGGCTTCAGTGCCAAGGTAAGGTTGTACTGTAACTAGGCTAACGGTTGTGAAAGGAGTTTATTTGTCCAATATTCACGCTCCACCGCCAGGTTTTTTCCCAATTTAGGGTTCCCACGTTTTAAGAGGCTGGGTATGTCCCAGGTGGGTCTCCCTACCTCGAATTCGGCTGAAATAACAGAAAATAAATTTTCTGCCTTCACTCTGACTCGAACTAGGGCCCGGTAGCTTGTTAGTCAAGCGCAAAAACATAGCTTAAATTAATTAAGTTTTTTATTTTTTGAAAAATAAAGAGTAAAATTATTGTTTTAGTTATAGCTCTCTCTCTCTCTCTCTCTCTCTCTCTCTCTCTCTCTCTCTCTCTCTCTCTCTCTCTCTATATATATATATATATATATATATATATATATATATATTAAATTCGCTGATCCTGGTATTTAAGATGGTTCATCATAATTAAAAACAGTAACCTATTAAGAGAACTCTATTTTTCTGCTAAACTTTCAAACTTATGAAAGTTTAAAGTTAGTTTTCTTTACTAAACAAAATAAATGTTTATATTTTTAATCCTGTAATACGTGGCAATATACTCATAAATTTTTATATATTCTTTTATTTTTACGCTAAATGTATATAATGTTGTAACTTATTTTTTTTAACACGCTCCATATAAAGACTGAGTTGATGCGTTTTCCCCTTTCCTCTACATTTTCTGTATTATTCGATTTATACTTGTTTCTGAAGTTTTTGTGTATTATCATGTAGTAAAGTATTATTTATTTATCTGAGATTGCTTAATCTATTTTTTTTTATCATTTCAATCTTTGTGGCACGTAGCTCAGTGGCTCTCGATTGACATGCTATCTGACTTAATTAACGGCTGAAGATAATTTATATCCTGATATTACAGTAGTGGATCGTCTTCGAACTCGGGAGGCCCTCTTGGGCACACATGTCCTTTATAAAGTAGGTACACTTGATCAGGGAAAAAAACCTGGCGGTTGATCATGGTTTCGGCCAAATCTCGTCCTTTCACAAACGTTGGCCTTGTAATTACTCAACCCAAGATACTACTGCCCGTTTCCATTTATTCATTACTTTCCTCACAAAGATTTAGCTGTGAATCGTCTCCAGAGATTTCTTCTTCTGTTATATTAGTCGTAAAAGGACTCTGGAGCCAGAATATATTCCTGGACGAAGACTCTATTAAGTAGTTACCTGTTCTTTCATTTAACCATATTTTGAACGTACGTCTCTTCCCAGGTAACTCGGTGAACTATTATTCCCTACATTTTAGTTATGATGTTTAGAAGTATAATTTTATTTTATATAATTTTTAGTTAATAATGCAATCATGCAATTAGACACTTATTTATTTATAATGTTTTAGAAATATTTTACTAATTTAACTTATTTCATAATTTGTAATAATATATACAACTTTTTCTGTGGTAAGTAAATAATTTATTAAACAATACCTTAAACCTGAATCTCGAGTTTCATAAAAAGATGATTTCTCCTCCGCTGTTTGCTGGGAAATGCAAACCAAGACCTGCTTTCTCAAATAAAAATGACGGGATTCTGGGATGTCGACGGTAAATTTCCCTCAGGACATGAAAGTCCCTATTGTGACTTTTCGCCTCAGGTTGTAGATTTCAGATATTTTCCGTTTCAATTTTTTTTTTGTTTAAATATATTTTTAAAAAGTTTTAAACTAACAGTTATATTAGTGTAATCATGTTAAGGTTATTAATTTAATTGTTTTGCCATTTGAGGAAATTAAATTTAATATTTTTTTGACTTTAGAGATATTTTAAATATTTTCCCCTGTCAATCTAGCTCTCTTGTTTTATTCTACAGGTTTGGATTTTTGATCTCTCTGGAGATCACTAGTCAGCAAAACCTTTCATTTCGAAAGGGGCACATATCTGATAATGGGAATGTTTTTGGTGAAAAAAAATGAATATCGTCTGTATAAAGCTGTCTACTAATCGTCTGGTTTTATTAATTAATTTTTATTCGCTTTAAAAACATGGCCTTGATTGATTATAATTTTTATTTTAGATTCATCTTAACAGTTTGTTATTTAATCCAGGAAATGGAACTTGTTTTTATTATCCATTATCGAACTTTTTAAGAAAGGTTATGATATTAATAAAAAATAAATTAAATTGTTGCTATAGTATTGAATAGAGAAGTTACGTAACATACTACTTTGTTTTGTTTTTTTATCAATGTTTTGATTTTGTATCATATATAAAAAAATAGTGTTCTATTAACTTTTGCCAAATTGTCAAATTTACTTATTGAAATTATTCTAAGAATGGAATTCTTTAGGTTTAAGTAACAATAATTATCAACGTTAAGCTTAACATTTACTAATTTAAGTTGACCTTAATCCTAATGATATTAAACCGTAGCGGAGCAGGGTACTTTCAGTTAGTATATATATATATATATATATATATATATATATATATATATATATATATATATATATATATATATAAAATGTTTGTAATATAGATTCGTCAAAGAATGTCCATAAATACTATATCTTTTTTATCACGATTAAATTCTATATTTCACAATTAAAAATCTAAGCTAATTAAATTGCCTCTTTTGCTTTATTTTTCTAAAAATGCTACTAAGTTACTCATCGGTATGTTTACAAAACGCATGAGGATGAATATAAGATAAGCGAAAACTCGTGGCTACATGTAAATACAGCTATAAAGCTATAAACGAAGTCCTTTGAATATTTTCGATGTCACTCGAATTCCAACTAAAGCAGTGATCTTCTTGGCCGACTAATCAGTCGTTGTGTCAGCCGACTAGACGTCTAGTGAATAGTCGGCCAAAATCATTGTCGGCCTATTTAAAATAATTACTTTATTGTGCATGTAATATGCTGTACCTCTTTTATTCTGTATTGATATAGAATTTATAGATTCAACAATTTTCTGAACAGATACATACCAAATAATATAATAAACCGAATAAACTAGAACTATATGATATACCAATAACTGTTTATCAGTAGATTCTAATAAGAATGAAAATATTAGTAAGCCATTTCTAAGGAAACAGGAATACATAGTTTTGGAGATATTTTTTACTGTGGTAACTGTTGAGAAGAAATAAGGTAATTGTGGGGTACAAATGGTGATATTGGTAAAATAATTTTAAAGAAATAAAACAACTAGTATATAATCTCAAAATTCAATTTAAAAATACGAAATTTTTTTAATAATGTATCCAGTTATTATTTGAGTAAATTTCAGCTGCCTGATATATAAATAGGTTTATTATTAATATGTTTTTACCGTTATAACCTGGAAGTTATGTATACTAGTGGGTAATGCACTAAACTCGTAGCTTTCGGGCTCGTGTTCGATTCCGGCTTTAGCCTGAAATTTTATTTTCAGTTGTTTCAGCTGTCATCTCCAAGTTCAGTTTCAATAAAACCGGTACTCTCAATTGGGAAAAACCTGACGACTACCATCTCCTCCTTTTAAAACCGTTAGTCTCGAAGCAGCACTTCCTTAAACAAGTTTTGCACCCAAGTCTATGATTTTTAACTGTAAAGTAAAATGAATGAAAATTTATTAGCTTCCTTTGGGTATACCAAAGTTGAGTCCTTTGAAAGACAGAGATTTGTATTCTGTGGATCATATATTACAAATAGAGAATCATACGTTGGGTAAAGAGGTTATTTATATATATATATATATATATATATATATATATATATATATATATATATATATATATATATATATATATATATATATATATATATATATATATATATTATATCGCGTGATTGTAGTTACCTCAAGAAATTTATTATTTATATTTCTGCCCCAGATTTCTAAGCTTTCAGCGAACTTGAAAAATAATGTATGTAAGCTAATGTAATGTAAATTAATTTATATTTCCTTTGATATGGAACAAGGCCCAATAAATTAATCATACAAACATGTCTTATCTTGTATGCACCGAGTAATCAACGTAAGAAGAGAAATGCCTAACGGTTTCATTGCAATAAAAATTTTACATAATAAAGTTATTAGGAACCTTTTATTATTGTTTTTTCTTGGTGAATTATTTATTGTTTTCCATTTCTCATATTGTAATTAAATCGTTAATAAAGTGGAATGTGAGTATTTCATAAAATGAAGAGAAACGTTTCCACATTCCTTTCTCCCATTAATTTTTTTTTTTTTTTTTTTTTTTTTTTATCTTTTATTATTTGAAATTTACAACTGTATTACAAAATACATCTAGTAAATATGCGGTGTATATAAGATATAATGACATGAATAAAACTTGAAGAGGAACTACCCATTGGTAGTACTCTAATGAATATTTACAAAAGAAGATCCCGAGGCCATCTTCTTTTCAGGCGCCTCAGAGGATTGCCAGGAATGGAATGGGAAGCAAGTTATGCAACAAGTGGATTTGGATGAGCAGTGAGTTTATTATGAAAGGAAAGGTATCTGGTTCGTGCCAAATCGGCGACGTATGGGATATTAAGGTCTTTGTGGATGATTTCATTTGTGACAAAGTAAGGAGCATTAGAATTTTTCTAAGGATTTTGGATTGGAGTGATTGGATGCGGGAAGAATTCGATGGTTTGGTGGATCCCCATAACTCTATACCGTAAGTCCAAATAGGTCTGATAATCGTCATATAGATGATATTTTTTTGTAGTGAATCGGGAGATTTGAACGTTTGCCTAGTAAGTGTTGTAACAGTCGAAATCGACGTGCAGCTTCTTGTCTTTTCAATCTTGTATGAGGGTTCCAGGTAAGTCTCTTGTCCAGATAAAATCCAAGGTATCTTATCTGTTCCACATTATTTAGCGGTACACCATTAAAGGAAACAGGAGGACAGGATGAGGTAGGTTTTCGACGGAAAGTAAAGGTTATTTGCTGGGATTTCCCATTAATTTTAAAATTAAATTTTACATTTTAAGCTATTAAACGTATCCTTCTTTAAAATAAAGACATATCCGTTTGAATTTCTGTACTATTCTGTGCAATTGGATTCGCTGATTAGTTCCGAAAGTCATTTGATTTAAGCTGAAATATAACTATTGTGTTCTTAATAAATTAATTTAATTTAATTACTAATTTATGTAAGTTTATCCTTTTAATTCTAAAATTCAAATTGGCAAAAACAGTAGATTATTGATAGACTTATCTATAATGTATTGTTTTTCCTAGTCAGGAAAAAGTGCTTTTTATAAGCATGTGGATTTCGTGGTTTCGTTTTTAGAAATGTTTCGTACGGAGAAATGTTTCGACTTATTATTATAATTATTATTTTTTTTATTTTCACTGTTATTATAATTCATATTGTTGAAGCATGGACAAGAGGTTATTATAGCGGTGCCAATGCGTCCCTTGCATCAGATCCGACCTTCCTGAAGGCTTCAGGTTCTGCTTAGCCTGCGGTGGCAATGACATCCAGATCAGCTTCTTAGAACTCGATTCTTCCTCAGTTTCATTTACTGTCTACCATTTTTATTAATTTAAAATTTTCCATAACAACCTTCTAATAATTGTTTAATATAAATATTATTATCGATGTGTCATTTGTATTCGTTTGATCCGATGTCTGGGTGGCTAGATCGCTTACGTAACAGTTTAACTAAGGCATTAGTCAGGGATCGAATTTCAATATTAAATCAATTTCATTGAAGGATTGCATAACTGTTTCGCTGTTGCAATCAAATATCGATCATGCCATACAACTACGTATGGGCTCAAAATTACATTTGATTATTTAAAAAAAAAATATATATATATATATATATATATAAAGATTGTTTTCCATAACTTTCTCACCGACCAAAATTATCCATTATACCATTACAATTTTCTCTATCTATTATATCGTACCTATGCAAAAATTCTTATTATTAAAGATGACTTCGGCCGACTAGTTACTGGCAAAACGGCCAATAAAGGTTGTTTTATATTATCCGGCACGACACGTAGCGGACCGTAACTTTTCAGACAAAACAAATATTAGTATAGTTAGTTTTATAGTACCTGCGTACATATAGCGGATCGGATCCGGCAAGACACGGCATGTTTCAGACAAGACATTAAGACATTTCTCGAAAAGAATATTTTGTCGGAGCCGACACATGCCGTACCGTGTCTTAAGGTGTCCTTTTCGTAGTATACTTTACTTTCCGACTCCGACAGTGCAGTACTGCACTGACTTTGCCCCGTTCCGGTTCTTTTTCTGTTTTTAAAAAATTTGATTCCATTTTTTTTTTTTTTTTTTTTTTTTTTTGCAAAACTGGATATTGAAAAATTAATTGAGTGCGGAGTAACAATGTAAGGAGTAACACATTGAACATTTTATATTAATATAAGAATATAAAAACAGAAATTTAACATATGCAATTATTTAAAAAAAACTTCTAATCAAAACAATTTGTAAAAATTTCTACTCGATGTTCAGGACATGTAGGTTTTCTACATTTAGTGCATGCTTTCTTGACTTTTTTTTATCTTTTTCTTTTGGACAAATAACACACCTGGATTAAACCTAATGACTAAACATTAGTATGAAGTAATATACTATAAACAAATAGTCATTAAAAATAAATCTCCGCTTCGACTGTGCTCTCGGTCCGTACTGGAACCCGCTGTGTCTGATAATATAAATACACCATGTATTTGTTTGACCGTGCCGTGTCTGATACGCTACGTGTCGTGCCGGATAATATAAAACAAGCCTTAGTCGGTCAAGCCGATCACTACTTCGGTTGAAATTCGGGTGACATCGGCAATGTTCGAGGCGCTTCATTAATAGCTGTATAGCCTTTTTACACGTTGCTACAGATATTTGTTTATCTTATATTATATCTACTTTTTTTTTTTTTACAAACGAGCACGTGTTTAACGGAGATTTTTTTTTTTTTTTTTTTTTTTGGGGGGGGGGGGGGAAATAATGCTAAAACAATTTACTTTACAAGCTTGATTGTGGTATTCGGAATGAAATCATACCGAAAAATATATCCTTTTTATGGACTCTCTCAGATAAACCTTTTATATCTATATCTACACTATTATATAAAAGGACAAGCCATTTTTCGTTTGTGATCACTAACCGCGAGAACTAATGAATCAATCTCTATCTAATTAAACTAATTTATCTTCATAGTTCATGGAAGTTCAAGCAATAATCAAATGATTTTCAATCAATTTGTAATCAAAAGTAATAAATATGTGGCCCGCAGTGCAGTTTGATAATCGATCGATAGGTGGCGACCACATTTCAAGAGAGGTTACAAAGGCACAGTATTATATAGAATTGAATATTTATGATAAAATTTACTTATTTTCAATTCAATTACTGTTAAAAAAGCTATTCATATATGGGACGACATGTGGACACCAGTGCAGTTTAAAAATCAACCGATATTTGGCCATTATGCAACAATTTTGCAATGTACAACTGTACCAAATTTTAACTAAGACATCTTCATAGTTTCAGGACGGTTTAGATAAATAAAATTTACTACAATAATAATTAAAATGTATAGTCTTGAGTGCCAGAAACGAGGTTTGCCATATTGTCATACACTTTTATGGTTAGGTGTGGTGTAGTGGTTAGCACTGCAACCTACTAAACCCAAGATCGCGGGTTCGCAGCCCGGCAGATGGCCTTTGGATTTTTTTTTAAAGGGAGTAAAAAATCCTTACTTATGGCGTCCTTCGGAAGGGACGTAAAATAGGGGTCCCGAGCCTGTGCGATGTCAGGTACTCGTTAAAGATCCCTATCTTAATTATACCTGGATAGGCAAAATTTAGGACTCCCACCGTAGCATCATCCGATCAGCCTATAGTGACGTTTAGCGAAATAAACAAAGAACTTTTATGGTTAGAAATTAAAATCCAACCAGAATGATCGATAAAATTATTTCTGCCAAAATGGATGTCTAATTGTGCTTTTACACACTCTTCAAACACCTAATCAACGTTATTTAAACCAGGTTAAAAATTACTGCCATGCG
Organism: Euschistus heros; assembly: GCA_003667255.2. Taxonomy (NCBI): domain Eukaryota; kingdom Metazoa; phylum Arthropoda; class Insecta; order Hemiptera; family Pentatomidae; genus Euschistus; species Euschistus heros. Next base: position 2,307,665 of record RCWM02000110.1, read on the forward strand.
GGAAAATATCATTGAAGAAATAATGCTAAATTCCATACTTCAATATAAGATTTGTATCGATAAACAAATGAAATTCAATTATCAGTTAAAATAATGTGACAAAGTTTTATTTATGTAAGTTATTTTTTTATGAGAGCGGGCTGTACTAGCGACGGAGTATGCTAGTATATCATAAAAACCGAAAATATCTTTCATGTAATTGTTCATAAACGCATTTGTAAAATAACAGTTTTCATTTCAATTTCATACCTTTATATTATATTTAAAAAATAGATTAATATGTTTTAATTATGACACAAAAGTAACTGTGAAAAAAAAAAATGGCTACACAATTTCGTTATTCAATAATTTAGAAGTAATCAAATTTATTTTTTGTTATTATCATAATCTTTCTTAAACTTCGATAACAAAATAAGTTCCATCTACCAAAGTTGTATCAAGATTAGTTTTATACTTGATTTATTGTAAGTTCTTCGATTTGACTTGAACTGCTGTTGACTCCACCATTCTTTTTTTTTAGCTTGCGTTTCCTTACACTTTGAACAATGATATACTACAAAAATAAAACGTCCTTTATTTATTATTGTATGGATTAATTTAACTTAATAACTTTTAAATTGAGTGAAATCTTGAAATTTTCATTTAAATAAATATTTCCTCTAATTAAAGCAGTTAAAAGAAAAAAACTAAAAAGTTTGTATGATTGACATCGCACTTAATCTAAGCCTTTAAGCCCTTGGATTTCGATAGTGGAAGATATACAAACTCAAACTTTCCAATCAAACCCCTTTTAGGTTCATAATAGCACAGACATTGTACTGTTCAATCTCTTGCTAATGGACTTTTCCATTCAAGATAAATAAAACTGTTTATTTAATTAATTGAATCTGTTGCAAATTTTACTATTATTTGCATCCAAATTATAAATATATTTGGGTGTATAGAAAATGAGGAACTGTAATGTGAAATGGGATAAAAATCTCTCTAGGTGTTCTGTCGTCTCTTACTAGCGTTTATAGATACTTCCTTCAAATCTGAGACTAAACTGTCTCTATGCTTTTCCTTATCAATTTTTAAAATTCAAAAAACTTTGCAAAAGTTTTGATTCTATCTTACTATCTTATCCTTCTCTCTTCCTCTTCCGTTTGGGTTTCCACGCTGTACATCGCTTGAGGTACGCATTATTGACGAATTGATTGCCACTTCAATTGTTATTACATATATGCATAGAATAATATATAGTTAAATACCAAAAAAAGGAAAACTGGACCATCAGTGAATCAAATATTAGTTTATATATTATCATATATTGCAATTAAAAAAAACTGCATATAATTTATGACTATTAAAATATTTTTATTAATTTAATTAGTTAAACAAAATATATAATCCCATCGAGCTTTCATTATTTTACAGAGGAAGGACTTTACCATACTTAAGGTTTATCGTTATAGGATTTTAAATTTTAAAAGCCTTTTAGCCTCAGCTACCTTCCGGTGAGCAGATGGTTTTCCTCCAAAATGGCGGCTATATTGTTCCGTTTTATCTCTTTTTCATAACCTTATTTCATATCTACTATTTTATTATATAAAACCTCTTATCATAATTTATATTCCATCTCTTTATTATTATTAGTAATAATTATTATAAATTTGGTTGAGATAATTTTTATATGATTTTGTAGCTCTAACTAAAAACAAAAGTTAACAGAACAAATATATCTTCCTAAGTGGTCAGTTCAAATATAAATGTATAATGAAATACTTCATTAGATATACTATGCCTTTGATGAGATTGGGAAGACAGATGAACTGTTAAGCCGCGTTTACACCAAAGTTGACAACTAAAAGTTGGCAAGAAAAAGTTGCTCTTCTCAAATTTTGAGGAGCAAGTGGAAAATTGTTGCCAAAGAATTGGCGCGAAATGTTTAGATTAAGTGAGGAGTACATGTTTCGTTCTTTTATGCGTATATCTTTTAAGTGATGTTTTATTGTAATTACCCATTTCTCTGAAAAGGGAACTTTGTGAAATTGTTGTTTTTCCAAAGTATGTTTTGGTTTGACCGTAGACGTGAAGCATTGTTGATATTTTTATATATCGAGGGTAATAATTGATTATCCTCATAGACAACTTTTGTATCCTTTTGTGTTTACGGTAGTTGGTTGTACCAGTTGAGCTCCACACTGCTGAGGCATATGTAATCTGGGATCGAATAACTGTTTTATGTAATATAAGTTTATTTATAGGACTTAATTTAGATTTTTGTGTAAGTAATCACAAATTTATCATTTATGTGGTATGTGAAAACCAAGGTATTTTACTGATTTGGACCTGGGGATAACTTCTCCGTCAGCCGAACGTCAGGACCCGGGCGCGTGAAGGGGTAATAGTTCTCCACTAGTTTTCTGCAAGTAGCTTGCGCAAAGTGTGTAGCAACAAATCTTCCACTTTTTGTTGTCAGCTTTCTTTGATATGTACCGACACTCCGCGGAAACCAGAATTTAGTGGAAGACATGTCTTTCCACAAGTAGAAGACAGAAAAAGTTGCTGTATTTAGTAGAAAAAGCAACAAATTGCCACAACTTGTGGAAAACTTAGTTGTCAACTCTGGTGTAAACGCGGCTTTACACAACGCCAGACTTCATGTAACACAACAGACAGTGAATAAACTAAACGAGCTTTTTAAAAAATCATTTTACACCCAACTCATTCACCATTATTATCTCTAACAGATTTATATATATTTAAACATTTGAAAGACTTCCATAAAAGTAAAATTTTCAAAAATTATTATCAGGTCAAAATTTCCGTTCTGGAATTTATTTCTTCACAAAGGCCTCAATTGCCAGGTTAGAAAAATGTTTAGGAAATGAGCTAAATAATTTGAAACAAAATATTTTAGCATCATAAATTTATTTTACCAAACAACCTTTTCTGTGGAAACTGACATATCGTATAAAATGTTCCGATGTATATTATATTATTTGGAGATATATAGTTAGGATCTAACACATTTTTTTTTTATATCCACTCAATGGTTCTGACCTTACTTCCCACTTGATTTCCGATGATCCTCTAAATCGTCAGAAAAGAAGCTGTACTGCTGAGGTTTTAGCTGTTCCCCCAGGTAAGGAAAATCCTCCCGAAATGCCAGCAGTAGTAAGTGGCAATAAAGAAGTCCTTCCCCTCGACCGATGTACTACAAATCTTGCACCGTCGGCGATAAAGGAGAGTAACGGCGGTCTACTTATCTTTTTGTTAACATCTCCGCGCCCTCTTGATTCTGTCTTTACAGATCGGCAGATTTTAGGATTGGCTATAGTGAACATATGCCATAACATTACAGTATTATTTTTTGCAAGGATTTAAAAAAAAAAAAAATTAAAAAAATATACATCTGTATATATATTCCAACTGACACATAAGACTTCTGTCTGACCACAAGTTAATACTGTTTCGCCGAATCTTTAGCGTTCAAAGTTCAGTAAATGCATTCCAGTCAAAGTAAACATTTTATAGACTTGCACATAATTTAAAGAAGTTCGTTTGGGCGAATCATTTAGATTTTGGTTTCGGTTATTGAGAGAGGTGTAATGCTTTAGTTCTTAGTTCTCATTTATATAGATTTATTTTTTCTAATATCATATTTTCTTTATCCACTCTGCATGAATTATATATTTTTATTCTCTACTACTTATACTAGTTTTATCCTTACTCTAGCTATATCAGAAAGTATTTGTTATTTTAATCTTGCATACAATGTCTTATTTTGAAATTTTCTAGGCCATATATGAAGACACTTTCTGTTTGGAATGCTTTTCCAAGAATAAATAAATGGGGCTTTGTCCAAGAATAAAGTTCTTTTTCTATTCTATTCTATCTATTAATCCACCGAGCCTAAGTCGATATATATATATATATATATATATATATATATATATATATATATATATATATATATATATATAGATATATATAATCTATTATTAAATGTCTCATTTTCGGGGTTAATATATGTAGTTCCATACAGACCTGTTCTTAATTTGTTAATTCCATCTACTCCTTGCAATTGTTGTATTCCTTTTAGGTTTCTACTTATTTCCTTGTTCAGAACGTATTTAGAACATTCTAGAACAAGATGTTATAAAGCCAGACGACCAGTTTACCTCTCTCATGGAGGCTTGGTGAAGCACTGGCCACTGCGCAAGCCGGTGATGCGGGTAAGTGAAGAGGCCCTGATGGGATAGAATTGAACCAAGATATCCCAAGTGGCCCTCCTCATGCATATTTAGCCTATTATTGGTAAATAGAGCTATTACATCCGTTCTTCTACTTCCCGTCTATTCGCATAAACAGCAGCTCTCTTATGCCAAACTCCGTCTCTCTCTCTCTCTCTCTCTCTCTCTCTCTCTCTCTCTCTCTCTCTCTCTCTCTCTCTCTCTCTCTCTTCTCTCTCTCTCTCTCTCTCTCTCTCTCTCTCTCTCTCTCTCTCTCTCTCTCTCTCTCTCTCTCTCTCTCTCTCTCTCTCTCTCTCTCTCTCTCTCTCTCTCTCTCTCTCTCTCTCTCTCTCTCTCTCTCTCTCTCTCTCTCTCTCTCTCTCTCTCTCTCTCTCTCTCTCTCTCTCTCTCTCTCTCTCTCTCTCTCTCTCTCTCTCTCTCTCAGTATATTAAAGGCGAAATTGTTTTCAAAATTTATATTTAAATTATTATAATTCTTTTGAATTATGTTGATTGCTTAAAAAATATTAAAACAAAAACTATGTGTAACAGTTCAGAAATGCATTATTATAATATATATTACATACATATTCACATTTCATATTTGTTCGGAAGACTGCGAAATTCAGGAGATAAAGAAATAGACAATGTTTAAAGAGGAAGTGCGGATAATAAAGTATTTTTCGAAGGATGCAGTTCAATGAGCAGAAGTGAACAGGTTGATAAGTTGAGTTCTAGTATTTAAGAGGTGGATAGAGGAGCGCAGATAGAGGCGGTCATGAATATACATAGTTGGGTATTTTTGTTTTTAAGGATTGATCTGTGAGTGCACCTAGGAAGTATTGATGACATTGGGGTAAAGACACCCGATTCCAGAATACTTGTGAGATATTTGAGAACGCCTGGAAATCCCGAAAATAAATATGATAAAACAGTTTATTAGTCTTTTACATCTTATTTCGAGCTCATCGGATATTCCTATACTATGCATCCGCAGCCAAAGTTATATAAAAAATGAGAGATGACACCAAAAGTTGTAGAGTATTTACTTCTAATGAAACGCGGAGATGTAAAAGTTTTTTAAGAATATAAATAGATTTCCTCATAATTTGGGAAATGTGATTAATTCTAGAATGATGGTCAAATGTTACTCCAAGGTTTTTACAATTACAAATATAGCTACCCCTAAAAAATATATTTTGATACCATACTACGGCCCAATATCCGCTAAAGTCGGCAAAGAATTAAAAAAACTAGGTTTAAACCCTGTATTTAAAATAGATAAACCATTGTCATCATACTTACCTTCAGCGAAAGACAAACTAGACCCTTTCCAAAAAAGCGGCGTATACGAATTAAAATGTAATGACTGTGAAGCAAAATACACGGGGAAAACCGGACGATCAGTAAATCAAAGAGTAAATGAACATATAAGAGCATACACTAATAAGACCCAAATTCCAATTTCGCTATCCATCTAAATGAAAATAACCACAAATTTAATAAAGACTCGGGAGAAAAAATATTACATCAAGTAGAAAATAGCCTAAAATTAAATACTTTTGAATCATTAGAAATAATAAAATCGTTTAAAACCGATCCAGATTTTTGTTTGAAATGATCAGATAAACATATCCAATAGCCCCATTTTAAATTTGTTTCCCATAGGAACGGAAAAAAAAAAACCCAATGAGTCATGAGGGAAACCCCGTTGTAAATCTAAAACTTAACCTACCTGCCTCCCCCTTTTACTTCTCACAAATTCAGTGTTTTAGTTACCTCGAAGGTGAGTGCCTATGCTTGATTTCTTGTCTTTTCTTTTTTAAAAAAACTTTAGTATATATAATCTATGTAACATAGTACTGATGTGTTGAAAAAAATTTGTATGTTTTAGAACTGAAGATGAATGTTTAGCATTCGAAACTAGTTTTCAAATAAAATAATCTCAATAGAAGTGGCACTTAATTAATCAATCCTAATTGAATTGATCCTTCTATATCATCATGCGTACCTCAAGTGACCAAGGTTTTTAATCGATTTTTGAAAATGAATTGGACGGTAATTGAGGAAAAGCAGGGGATATTAGGGAAGGGTTTCTAATTGGGTAGAAAAGTCGGCCTCTTTAGGTGCCACTCACCCTTCAGCTTTCAGTATATGTAAATTATTACCATATTTATTAATCTGCTATCAATAATATACTGCTGTGTGTAGGAAATAAAACGTTTCGATTCTCGCTATAATACCTCTATTTACAAATTTTTGTCACTATATATATATATATATATATATATATATATATATATATATATATATATATTTTTTTTTTTTTTTTTTTTTTTTTTTTTTTTTTTAACATAATAACTTTATTCACAACTGTACACAATGGACAACCAGTGAATGTGAAGTTACGTTGAAACAATGTATGAGGGAGTCAGCACCCAGTGGATCTCCAGGCGTTAAACTAAATTATTAAGGATTGGACTAGGAGATCCCTCATCCACCTCCTTTTCAGCCTCCGTTGAGTTATGTCAGGAATTTGTACTGTTGCCATATTATGTATCTGTTTGTTAGTGTGTCCACGTAGTTTTTCATGAAATTGTCGATAAAGTTTATGGATATGGGTTTTAACTGTCGGAATACGTAAGTCTGTATGTAGTATATCGTTTGACACATAAGGAGGGGAGTCTGTTATCAGTCTTAGGAATTTCGATTGAAATGTTTGAATTTTCTGAATATGTGTTCTTTTGGCCGGTCCATAAATTTGAGATGCATAAGTCCAGATGTGTTTTAACAGGTAACTGTAAATGTTGTTTGCCACAATATATTAGACTTAAAAAAAGATTATTGTGAATCAGAATTAAAGAAATCTTATTTATGAAAAATATTGGTAATTCAAGAAAAAAACTAGGAAACATGAAGTAACATTCATCATTGTCAAAGCCTGAATTTTAGTACCATTGCATCTTGTTTTCTGTTTGTTTGTTTTTTATAAACATGACTAATTAATAATACAGAAAAACTTCTTTTAAATCATTTTCGAAATTTTATCACCTAACTTTTTGGATACTCGAGCAGAATTTTACGATTGTACAAGCTTAGGTTTCATGTACTTAAATGCACAATATTTTAAAATTTTCAATAGAGTTCTGATATAAAAAAACAAATAAATAAATAAATTAGATGTTAATTTCCTTGCGAATCAATATTTTACATTATTATTGGTGTTAGGATGAATTGATTTTATTTTATATTATTTTTTAAATACTAAAGGATTTATACAATTCCTAATTACAAATATTTCAGCTTCTATATTGTTATTTATCACACTATTTGTACATAGTATCGATGTATCGATTGCTAGATATATTTCGTAGTTCTCAGTGATTAATGTTTTTGTTATTTCTTCGCTGATAAATGGAAGCAAGTCCTCGAAGAGAAGTGGGCGATACGTGACTTAAAAAATAAATTACAAAAAGGAGAAAAGAAAAACGTTTTTAAACCAGCCACATTCAGGATGTCACATGTGTAAGTATAAAAAAAAATATAAGTGTTTTATCTGCTGCATGAAAACCGTAGACATGTAACCCAGTTAGTATTTTGTTATTTCTTTGCTCATTTACTCGTTGCAATAACTAGTATATGTTATGTTATATTCATATTGCTAATTTAATTAGTTAATTATAATATAATCACTTATTAATTTGAATTAAAGTATTTCATCAGTATAATTTTATAAATAATTATATAAATTGCGATTTTCACATTTATACCCTCAGCAGTCGTTATATCTTCTTCTGTTTTTCTGCCATGTCCATAAAACAAGCGTCATATAAAAGAAATTTATTGGATATTGGAAACTAAAGAAACAGAATTGTAATTTTTAATGTCGAATCTGAAGCAATGTAGGCAAACTATTTTATTATATTTTTTTACAAAAGCAATAATTTCCCTTCTTTATTAAAAAGCATTATGATGACTAGAATAAAAATTGCCACATTATCAAGCTCTGAAACATGCAAAAGTACAATGTTCAACTGCACATCTATGATTTTGCAAAATTTATTATTATCGTATAGCTATTGTTAATTGATATAATTACCTCAAAATAACGAGAAAATAAAAACTCTATTAGAACTAAAATTTTTGTTCATATTTCCACCCTCATTATCACTGTCCATTACTGCAATAGGTCCAAAGGTTATCATTTATATATTTAGTTTGTTTATTAGTAGTACATAGTAGGCTCCTATTTTTTGTGTATCTGTTTTGAAATTTACAGCTGTGTCCAAATTTTTTGTTATGAAGATGGATTCCAAAATTTTTCTTTTGTAACTGTTTCTTTCATAAAGTAAAATGTTGGTTTTTTTAAAATTGAATTTGTGGTTATTGTTTATTGCATGTTGTGATAATGCTGTTTTATTGATATTTTTTATGTTTTTGGTGTCTGCATTATGCTGTTTGATTCTATTTTCAAGTTTTTGCTTGGTTTCTCCGATGTATATATTATTACATGTATTACACTCTATTTTATATATTAAATTACTTTTTTGCATTGGGTCTATTATCTTATTTTTCTTGTTTATTATGTTAATGATTTTGTTTTTATTTATTGGGGCTGTTTTTTTTTATTAAAATCAAATTTTTTGAGTTTATGAATTATTTTATTAGTGAGTCCTGGTATATATGTTATTCTGTGGAACATTTTTGGATTATTTATATTATTTCTCATTATTGTTGTGTTATTTATATTGTCTATTGCATCTGTATTATTCTTTGCATGCTCTATTACATTTTTGTTATTATTGTTGATGTAAAAATCGGTTATTTTCTTTTGAGTGTTTATATCTTTTTTTTTTTTTTTCTTTTATTTTGTTACTGGATTGTGTGACTAATTGGTTTATATGTATATTATCTTTATTGTTACTTTTTGCATTTAAATTTTTGTACCAATATTTGTTATTATAAGTTTAGGTATGAAATTATCTTATAAGATTTTAATATTTGTTTTAATCTCTTTGATATATTCTATGTCAGTTATGGTTATAGCTTTGAATATTACATTATTTATAGTGTTTAAAATTTGGTGTTTAGGGTGGTTGTTATGGTAATTAAGTAATCTATTGGTTTTTGTAATTTTCTTGAACCATTTTGTTTTTATGTGGTTATTGTCTAAAATGATGGTCATGTCCAAAAAGTTAATGGTGTTATTTATTGATTTTTCTACTGTAAATTCCATTTTGTTATTGAATTCATTGAAGGTTTGTACCAAATCATCGACATGTTCATTTTTAATTATAATTAACAAATCATCTATATATAATTTCATATATAATATCATATATAATATATAATATCATCTATATAATTTCTCCTTGGTAATTGATATATTGTATAGTAATTATTTTTCATTTAAATATATATGATTACCCAGTTCAGAGCCTTAATACACTATTGAAAATTAATTCCGAGAACATCATTTTATTTTTCCATATGAGGTGTAGAATTCCTAAACCAGCTTAGTCCTATTCCCAGATTTATTTATATTTTTTTAAAAGTTTTTTTACTATACTAACTTGAAGAAAAGGTTTTTTAAAAAACGTAATTAAATTGCATTAAAAACGACCTCACAAAAATAATTCCTTCTGATCCAGTTCAGTGGCATGACTTTTATGGACCAGCTGTGAAAAAAAATGAATTTAGCTAATTTTGGAATTTTAAGCTTCAGTTTTTAGTGTAAGTAATATTTGCGATTCCTTCTGTTATAAATGAAATCTTTATGACATTTCGAAAATTGTTTTTTTTTTTTTTTTTTTTTTATGTGTTACATACATTTAGTGTCATTTGCTGTTTACTAATTTATTTTATATAGATTTTTTTTGTTGTATATATTCGGTTTCCTTTTTAACAGTAAACCTAGCGACATTTCATGTATACATGCTTCTACCACGATTTCTATGTATAAAAAAATATATATATATAAAATAAATAAATAAAAAATAAATAAATAAAATAAAAAAACAAAACAAAAAAAATCACATTTGATATATTTTTAAATAAAAGTAATAAAGTCACAAAGCAAAGTAGTAAATGTTGTTTCCAAAAAATCCCAAAAGAATCATCTGATTCGCCATGGTAGGTTTAGCGTTAAATTGTCTTTTACATTTTTCTTTTAGAAATAGCAATATTTTTTTATTCGAGCTATCGAAAATCGATATCTCTATATATGTAGTATATATTTTATAGCATTTAGAAGCTGGTCTATAAATTTGTATTTTATGGTATAGTTTTTAAGCCATAATATACATTAAGGCAAAATTATTTGCTTTTACAGTTCGGTTGTTGCCGTTAAGAAGTACATATTTATCAAATTATCCTTAAAACGAGTTACGATAAACCTTCAAAACAGGATTTTTTATTTCTGCGTTTTGAAAAGTTGTTTAAGTTCTTCCCCTTAATAAGGCCTTAAAGAATGTATTTTGAGGCAAATGGTATTTTCAGAGTGAATACTAGATTTTGGAAAACGATTGAAAATGCAATACTGTAAAGTGCACTATTTTACTTATCCAATTACTCATGAAAGCCAGAGTAGTGTTATACTAGGTAGAGTTGGTGTGACAGTTGATTTTTTAAAATACTTTACTCATTTTGCTTGCTTTAGTGTCAAAACCTTCTCGATAATGTAGGTTGCCCAAGCATACTACCTAACATACTTTTTCCCGGTTGCTGCTATTAAGACTCCTGATGAAGATTCCAAGAGCCGTTACATTGTCTCGCTATTTCTCCATCTGCTTTCTTCTGTACCTTATTCCTTTAAGTATTTCATAATTGTGTAGGAGCCTATTCTCCTGGTCACCCGCTGTAATATGGTAGCGAACACTACGGGCCTCTTGTTCTCCTTACCTACTGAACTATTTTGTGGGTTTCACGTTGTCGTATCACGATATTTTTCTGGGTGAAGATACAGGTGTTATTAATACTATAGTATTATTATTAATGTATAGCAATGGAATGAATTATTCGATGATGATCTTATTTTCAGCAGTATTTACTTTAATTAATAATTGTTTGATTGACTTGGCGGAATATATAGTTGTTCTTCATTCAATTTAAGAAGGTCAAGAATGCCACTTCATTTCCACCCGACGTTAAATTGCCCCTCCATTACATTTGTCAAAATTCTAGTATCTTCTATTCATACGTACGTAAAGATTAAATAAATTGTATCTTGTAATTGAAGAATTATTTTCCACTTCTATTGGAATTGTTTATTCAAAGAGTTATTTCGAATGTTAAATATTCATCACTGGTTCTAAAACCATTCAAAACATTTGAATTTAAAGCAATTTCATACACAGATTATTTATTTATTAGAAATAATAAAATCGTTCAAAACCAATCCAATAATGTTTTTAAACCACAAGATGAATATTCCGAATAGTCACATTTTAAATCTGTTTTCAGAAGAAACAGAGAAACATATGAAAAACGTTTGGATTACCCTGTTTTTCACGTGAAATCATCTAACCTAAAAACGTTTTTTTCCTTTTTTACTGATATGTTTTTCTACTCAGTATTAAAAATGTCTGTGATCCGTCGAGTTATCGGCCCCGGATTTTGGGGTGTTTACTGTATCTACATATATTTAGTCTATTTTTCTTTCGTGCATTAGAGATGGGACAGATTTAGCTTTTCTGTTTCCAAACAGAACAATTCAAGTAGGAATTAATGTAAGACTAAAATTGCCTCCTCAGGTATAAACCAATAGTGATTGTACTATTGACAGAAAAAGCGACTATTCTTAAGAACTTCGGAAGTTGTCTATTTCCCTCATCCTGATCCTGTCTGTTACTCCTTATTTTACTTTAGGAACCAATAGTATCAAGAAACCCTTCCGCTTTGCCTCCTTAGGTATCAACATGTTTGATTTGTGGTTCTACAATTTTTAAAGTTATTATATATAATCTATGTATCAAATTTCTAGCTTTGAATATAAAATCCTAATATAAGTGGCAAATAATTCATTAATCCTAATCATATTGATTTTTTGCACCATGCATACCTCAAGCAAAAAAAAAAATTATCTGCTTCCGGCCATTTTTTTTAACATGGTTCATTTTTCGATTTTTTTATTTATTATTTTTTTTTTTTTTTTTACGAATTTATAAGTAATATATGCCAATATAACCACTAATACATTATTTTTTTTATGCATTGCGCAATGCATTTTTGCAGTTCAGTTCTGGTCCCTATAGGACTTACCCTAGTTGTGTAGATATTTTAACTTTTTTTTTCAACCATTTATTGATATTTTATTGTACATCTATATAATAAGTAAATTTTAGGAAATGATTACAATGACATGCCAATAACATGTACAGAACCTCTAATTAGCAGCACTCATTAGTAGCAATAAATGTTCTACATTAGCTCTTTCGGCCTTCTTCTGTTCGGACGGATCGGAGGGTTATCGGGTATCAAGTGTGAAGCAGGCTGGGAAACTAGTGGATTCCAGTAGGTATGGAGTTAACCATGAAAGGATAGATAGATATCTAGTTAGGCCAAATCAGCATGGATGGATAAGTTTTTTTGTGACGTAATAAGGAGCATTGAAGATTCCATGAAGGGTTTTGGATTTTAAGGATTGGATTAAAAAAGGTTCCTTCAAGTTACACCACAGTAATTAATAAAAAATATTCCCATAATATAGAAACATTCTGCCAACTAAGTCCAAACAACCATTCTAAACCATCTCTTAAGGTCGTATAGCGGGAACAAGAAGAGATTACTTCTAATAATATTGCTGACTGTTGCATTATCTTGGCAAAGCGGTCCCCGCATCGAATGATACGAGCTCAACCACATGCTGCAACCACATCGGGCCCCAGCAATAGGGTGCTAGCATCCCCTAAGTAGCAGATGGTCGTCTCTTATAGCCACAGTTAGCAATAACGAGGAGGTTTGAGGAGGAAACGGCTCTCCTACTGGCCAAGAGGATCCACCATTCTGTGGTTAGTGGGCTATTTGATCTTTATACCCGGGTCTCTTCTGGATCTGATTGCCTCGGTTTAAAGGCCTACCTTTTTCTAAGGAAAATATCTTAACCATATTCTCAAGAATTTTAAACACAATTGTTTTTTCCGATAGTTTTACCTAATTTTATAAACTAGGTTAATAAGAGGGATCTGTCAATGGGATCGAAAAATAAGCATTGTTAAAATTAACGAGACATAGTTTTAATTTTCCTACGTTTTGAGCACATCTTTGATGCCACAATTAGGAGAAAATAAATAAATAAATTGAATTAACTTCTTCAGTATGTACTAGAGCAACGTTCAAATCTTCCAATGTACTACAAAAGACTCATTTACATGATAGTTATCAGACCTATTTGGACATATGGAGTTGAGCATTGTGGCTCAACTAAAACTTCTAATCCTTTTAATCCAAAATCCTTGATGCTGCTTACTTTTTTACAAATAAACTTATCCATTAAGATCTCAATGTTCCATATGTTGCTGATTTAGCCCAAACCTATCCTTCCATAGTAAGCTCCATATCCACACTAATACACTAGTCTCTCAACTTGCTTCTCACTCCGTTCTCAATAATTCTCCGAGGTGTCTGAAAAGAAGATGGCCTAGAGATTTTCTAGTGTAGATTTTTTATTAAAGTGCTACTGATGAGTAGTTCTTTTCAAGTTTTGACATGTTATTGTAATCACTATTAACACATTTACAAGATGTTGTATGTTGTACACTTGTAAATTTCAATAAATGGATGTACAAAAATATAAAAAATAAATTAAAAGAATACAATGAGTAAAGAATAAATAAATGAAAAAGTCAACAATAAATAAAATGTAAGTTAAGTAGGAAACTCACGTTATAATTAAATACAAACAAATTATAATGGAATTAGGAAAATGATCTGAAAATTTTTTATGTTTATTATAATGAGAATATAAAAATATTTAGGTAAAGAAAACAAGTAAGTTAAATAGATTGCACAAAACATTATTATATGTAAAGAGGTGTTTAGATTAAAATAAAGTAGAATAAGTTGTATAAAAATGTTAAATAGAGCAAATAATCAGTTAAAATAATTGCCAATAAAATAAAAATTAAAAATAGTGAATATAATTTCATTTTCTTAGTTTTATTCTTTTATTATTATTATTATTATTATTATTATTAGGCACGATCTGGACCTAAGATAGATCACGTGAAGCTCTTGTGGTTCCTCTCTCCTTACGACGCGCCCAAATGATCTTCATTTTCTCCCCATGTTCTCTCCTCCTATCCTCCGACCAAGTTCTCCCAGTCCCCTTGACTCCGTTTTCCGACCGTACTTCCCATGCATTCACCTTTCGTCCGTAAGCATTTCTGTCTAGAGCTTCCTCTGGGTTTGTTTTTGCACTTTTTAGGTCTTTCTTCACTCGTGTGCTCCATGTTTATTCTTTTTTTATTTTTTATTTTATTATTTTTTTTTTTCCCCTATGATTGTGTATTTGAAAATTTCTTGTTTAGCTCTCATGATGGTCATCAAAGATATGGCCGAATCGTTGGCAAATTAACAATATGTTTTGTTAATTTCGACAAAGGTTTTTTTTTTTTCATCTTTATCCCATTGACTGATCATTTCTAATAACCTACATTATATATATATATATATATATATATATATATATATATATATATATATATATATATATATATATATATATATATATATAAAAGGGTGCAGGAGAAAAACCATCAGAGTCCTATTGAAGTAGTTTTAAGAAAAACGCTTTTGAAAGTTTCAAGCTACCTGGATGTCATAGGAACCATTTATAAAAATCTTTGTTTTTCCTAAACTTTTAAAAATTACAGCTGTGGTTTTGATATTATGTTAGTACCCCCAGAGCCTAATAGATGGCATCATTATCTTAAAACCGATGAAAAAAATTTTCCCCTGTACCCTTCATCTAATCATTTAACACGCCTTTCAATTATCTGATTTTAGTTTTGTCTGGCTTCCTTTTATGTAATGTTTTACAGTCATATAAGTCTGTAGTTTGTAATAATTATATGCTTATGTTGTAAAACTAAAAGGTCTAATTAACTGTACCATCTCCCATGCACGAAGGAAGTAGAATAATTGACAACGTTTTAAGAATCATCTGCCAAAATAAATAAGTTTTAAAATTTTATTTATTACAAAATGCAATTGAATTGTCAGATAGTTCATTAATTCTGAAAATTTATAGTGTTTGTGAGTAAAGTGCTTCATGGTTTGTGAAGCCATTCAAGCCTAAAAGGGGAATAAATAACTAATATTAGTTTGAAGTTTAATCAGGCGTTAGAGCCAGTGACTAGACTGACTTCAAAAACAGCTCTACTATCTGCCTCCTTGTTCCATCATGTTCTCTAGTGGAAGCAATTCATAAAACTGTTATTGCAACGAAATAGTTAATTAGTATATTAAATGGAAAAATATTTTTATGTTTTTATACTTAAAGAATATATTCTATGTTGGATCCACTCCATTATTTTATGTCGACAATTCCAATACATTTTCGAGGCCAAATTTATTTCTTTCACGGATGGGTTGTTCCGTTTCATATTTCAATCAAATATATATCCTAGGGATTTCACTTGCTTTATACGTTTTCCTTTCTCACCTAGAGGAGAAACATAATATTTGTTCCCGTTTCTCCAATCCACGGTTTAATCATAATTTTTATTTTTAAAATAAGTTTATTTTCTGCCGATTGAAATTTTAGTATTTGTAAGTATTTAAAGAAAATTTAGTTATATTTTTTAGAAGCTATGGGATCCCGTAAGTACTTATGAGATTTATTACGTATGAAGTGCACTAACTGTTTATTTATGAAACAAAGTCCATAAACCGTTGTTGGAAGGCTAGTTATCTTTCACCTTCATTTTTCGTAGAAATTTTACTTAAAGCATACTTTTTGGATTCAAATTAAGTTCATGGTAAAATAATTAAATATCTTGTTAAACTTCCCCCCTTGACTGATCCGCAAGATACATCAAAAGTTGTAATCACCTGTTTAATGATTTTGGGTCTGGTATTCTGGTCTGCGTATGCGTGTCTGGCTATATGCAGGAAATTAAATTTCTATTATTTTAGTTATGGATCAACTTCGAGATCGGAAAAGTTGTGGAGCACATCCAGTTCCTATATTGTGGGTTCCCTTAATTAGGGTAAACCTGATGATTGATAATGATTTAGGCCAAATGTACTCCTTTTATAAACATTGTTCAGGTTTTTACTCACCTAAGTAGTAAAGATCCTCACCCAAGATCTTTCATAGGTTGCAGTTTGTACAAGTTTATATATTTATTTTTAATTTTTCAATAATCTAAAAAATAGCGGCAAAAATAAAATAAATACATGCAGGAGAAGATGATCAGAGATGCAGTCAAACAGGAACACCACGCCTAAGTAGAAATACTTTAATAGGTGCCCAAGTTTCAACCTGCCTTCCATGTCTTCTTCAGGGTTACCAAACCACACTGCTGAAGAGACGAACGATGACTGATCACCAGGACTGACAGTCATCGTTCGTCTTCTCACCAGTGTGGTTCGGTGGCCCTGAAGAATACCAGCAACGCAGATTGAAACGTTGGCACGTATTAATGTATTTCTACATAGACGTGGTGTTCCTGTTTGAATGCATTCCTGATTAACTTCTTCTCCATTCATCACAACAATTAACTATACTTTAATCATTAAATAAATGCAATTTGTAAAAACGTTTGCTTCGCCAGGAACATATATATGAAAATAAAGTAAATTTAATGTTCTAAAACTTAGATCCTGACATTTTTTCTGAGAAACGATAGTGAAAGGCAGTAGAAGCAAATGTTTGGCAAAGAATGAGGTATACTTTTTTTCGAAAAGTATCGATTTTTAATTACGTATATCTCGAAAACCGTTGGATGTCCGACAAATATGTGTAAAAACAATTTTACAGGAAATTTAATTAGCTTTAATTTAATTTTGCAATTTAATTTATAGAATCTACTGTTATTTTACTGTTACTCAAAAATTGTATCCTCTCTTCACGTCACTGTCAGCTCACCCCCCAGAATCGAAGAGTTTTCGTATTTTACGTTTTAAGTACTCCTAACGAAACTATGAAGTAAAAAATAATCGCATATTTCATGCACTCTAGAATATGTTTATTGACTGAACTTTATGGAGGAATGCATTTGTAGTTTTTTATTATTTATATAAAAATTGTATCAGACGACCTGGGCGGGATCTCACTATTTTTTTTCAAACTGATTTGAATCAGTTTATTTAGGTTCATATCTTTAAAAATAATTATGATGATAATTAATTAAATAATGGAAATTCATGAATGAATTTTTTTTTTAAGTAAAAATAATACAGCTTTGAATTTTTTACATAAGCTAAAAAGTAAAACAAAAAGTGTGCTCCATCGGAAGGGTTTTCAAGCTAATTCAGTAATGTATTACACTTTAGAGTACTATTTCTGGAGCACTTGTGAATAATCGGTTAAATGCATTTTGTGTGTCAAGTGTGTTTTGGGTTATATGTATGACCATTAAGATTTTTATGTTTCCTCTTTGTTTGAATGGACTTTGTTATGAGGCTATTACTGAGATGAATACTAATTTGTGAATAATTGTGAAAAAAAAGGGTTTTTTCCTAAAATGCTACTTTTGCACTTAACCGACATGTGCCAGAGATTAATGCACTTTAATAATGACAACTCAAAAACGTTGAAAAAAAAGATTTATAAATTTTTTTTTCTCAACTTATAAACACTATAAGCATTTTTTTATAAGCATCGTTTGATATATAAATTTTTTTTTTTTTTTATCAAAATATTATTTTTCATGTTTTACTATCCGTAAGCATATACATAGTCAGATATAATAAGGAACAAGGAATTATTATTATAAGTAAAAGCCTAGTGAAACATCCCACGTGTCATTGTTATGTTGCAGTCAGCCTTGTGTTGACAATGGCGGTGGACGAAGGTCTTCAGTAGGTGGCAGGTCTTGTCATACAGTGAATGTCAGTTACTTAAATTATCGCATTGTATTAAATTTAGTACTTCTACTATTATTATATCTGTGATGATAATGTTTCATATTATTCAAGTTTAACAGCCATATAAATAAGTAGAAATAAATTAGATTTGTAATAGGTCGTCTAAGAGGAAGTGGATAATAGGTTGTTCAATGGATCTGTAAATAATGTTATGTAGACGCATGTTAGATTTACTTTGAGGAATGATATCCGACTCTGAGGAGTCTGAAAATAAAACTGCATAGTGACCTTCTAATATAAACTTTTACTTGTGTGCTGACAATGGTCTGTTACTTTAAAGTCATTGACTTGTAATTAATTCACAGTTCCATTATGTATTGCTGTAAATATCACTAAATAAAAATTTTAAAAATAAAACAAAACAAATCTGCTCTATGTAGCAATCAGTGAACAGCTGTTAATTTTCTCTTTATTTTCGTACTTCAGCGCACTCTAGCGCAAAATCAATCAACTGAAAAAAAACTTTATAATTTTTTCCTTGTTTTCCTTCCCAGTTTTGGGAATATTTCCTTTAGCAGAATATT
Organism: Euschistus heros; assembly: GCA_003667255.2. Lineage (NCBI taxonomy): Eukaryota > Metazoa > Arthropoda > Insecta > Hemiptera > Pentatomidae > Euschistus > Euschistus heros. The sequence continues at coordinate 2,326,497 of RCWM02000110.1, forward strand.
TCCCCATATCACAATAGCCATAGCAAAAAACAATTAGCTGATAAAAAGTGTAGAGAATTTTATCGTGAAGAACTTTAGAAGTTTAGGTAAAGAAAGATAGTATAAATTATTTTTCCTTTTACCCTTCTCGCATATGGAAACATCTTTATTGACATAGGTGGAAGGATTGTTTTAGGGTTGACATAGTGAACTTGATTTCAGTTAGAATATCGATATTTTCCTTTCTAATATTTGTAGTAAATTTACAAATAATGCTACAGCTAATAATTAAATATTATTTATATTTATTAAAAATATTTGAAATATTTATATTTTTTATATTAATTTTTAACGTATGCGTTAATAATTCAACTGTTTTTCGAGGACCGGTTAAAGATCGCGCAGGATGAGATATAGTTTACTGTGTATATATTTTTTTAATTTTAACAAATCATAACTTTCGAAACAATCGTTTTGTGACGACTCGCCATAGCAAGGGATAATTAGCTCGCAAACTATTTGGCGTAATGGTTCTCCTAAACCACTCTCTAACTTTCTCCGCCGCATTATGTGCTATATAAATGTCTTCTCTTGCGAAAATATGTGCCGTAAAAATTCATTTAGGTACTAGTATCATAAAAATATCTGGTATAAAACCCTAGCTGTTTCTCCTGTATTATGGCTCTTGTGCGTAGAGCGTACTTCCTGAGCTCTACCATCTTCTTCCAGATATAATCCTTAAGCATCACATATTTGTAGATTATATAGATCCGTATATACAGAAAATATTTCTTAAGCATATTCATTTACCTTGCCATTAATAATCATCGCTCTTCCGTACAACTAAAAATCAAGTATTCTTCTTCTCCATATAATTCCGCTGTCAGGACCTTTATAATCCTCTTTCCAATTATTACTTAGTTGTAATATTTTTTTATTGTCCGTTCTTCATTTTTCTGTTATCATCATTATCCTAAAATCAGGCTTGGTCCTACAGTGTGCTTTTTCAAATCTCTTTTCCAAGTTCCAACACCTGCTCGATCCAAGCAAACAAAATTCCAGGTACATAAGTATAACTTTATTCCAAATAACATTTTTTAAAAATTATTGGAATATATTTTTCAAAGTAAATTCCATTGGTTTTAACTACTTTCACCTTTTCTGCCAGTAATTGGATTTGATGCCGGTACAACAACTTAGTGCAGGCATTAAACTCTTCAGATCGAATTTTCACCTTTTCGTAATTATCAAAGGTTTGGCTTTTAAAATAATTAGCCACTGATTTAGACAAACCATAATCTGATGGTGCAATATCTGTACGTGTGATTTGCCGAAACGTTTATTCCTTGCATTATCAATAACCTTGGTCAATCGAGAACGATGGACATTGTCGTGTTGCAGAATAGCTTAGTTTCCGTTTAAAAAAGCTTTGCATTCAAAACTGCATACAATCAACAAAAAAAAAAAAGTCCGGATCAGCATTATTCTGTAGGGATGCCAGTCAGTTCTCAGTTAGCCTTAAAAATATAAATATTTTAAAATAATTAATTAATATAATTTATTACTTCTTCTCCAGAGGTTTGCGTGGAGACATAATAATAAAAAAAAATCTTATTTTGATAGAAAAAATTTTTGCTCTACCTCAAAGGGTTAATTAGTAAAAGTCAGTTTATTAAAATTACAGATAAATATAAATCATATAAGCATTAAGATTATTTTTACAAGATTTAAAAATTTTATGTCTAGCAAATTTCGAACTATAACTCATCTACTATTCCAGACTTTAATGATGTGAAAAAGAATTAGAAATTCTTTTATCCAGTTATAAATTCCCCACGGGACGAGGAAAATTAAAAGTTTTACTTCTAGAGCTGAAAGATTAATTCCGAAGAGAAAGGGCATAAAACAGGGCACCTTTATTGAGGTAGTAATAAGTCTAAAAGGTTTAATTTAAACCACTAACGAAAATATTTTAGCCGCTCAACGATTAAAAGTTGGTCGGCAAAGTTTACGGCCCAGCGAAATTAAATAGACTCTAAGAGTTGAAGGCCTGTTGCTTTGTGTTGCTTCGAATTATGCCGGTTGTTGAAGAACCTCCCGTAAGAGCGTTTATTTTATCAGAAAATAATGAATGGAAATTTAAACAATTGTAAAGTTTGTGAATGAGAAATTGTATTGAGTTAAGGAAATACTTTGAAAAATAAACAGTTCACCACCTTCAAATAATAAAAATTATTATTATCTTTAATGCTAAAAACACTAAGGCTTTTATATCTCATTCCACATAAAAGGTGAATTATGAAAATCAGGCTAAGACTGCAAGATAAATTTGTTGTTCTGTGGGTTACTCTTTTCCTTCTTTTTTGCGACCCGACGGAAATGGAATTCTACCATTCTCTTTTGACTCAAGTTGTGTAACATATTTCAGTGCGGACGTGAATAGTAATGAAGCACTTGTTGTGGGCGATTGTGATTGATCATGTTTTATACTAGCATCCCTCGTCGAGGCTTCGCCCGCTTGCATAAGTAAAGAATATTAACTTTGATAATTTTAATCAATAATGAAAGTTTTATTTGTTCATCGATGAAAATCTTGTATTGAAGTATGTAATTGAGCATTATTTCTTTAATGATATATCCTCGCACAGCAGTAATTCTTAAACTAGTTCAAATTGCACTGATTAGGTGTTTCGTGATTACGTTAAAGCATAATTAGCCATTCACTTCAGCAACAAATAATCGAGGAAGGGGGTATTATAAATTATTTTGATTTCGCTTGTATAAATGTATAAGTCACGTGAGTGATGCCAACGGATAAAATTTAGAAAATTCAATTTATCCCTCTCTATCGCTTTTCATTTTGTCAGAACTTTTCAACGGAATGGACTTAGAAGTTCAGGTCCCGAGTTTCCAACAGGACCCAGCTTTAAAGAGGATGAACCAGGACTCATTTCGTTTCTTCGCATTTTAACTAGTGGTTTCAGTTTGCGAAAAAAAATAATCCAAAGTTTCACAGAGGTGATTTCCGACTTCGTATTGAAATATTTGAAAAAATAAAAGTACTACTTTGTTCGAACGAAATCTAGCAGATTTGTTTCTGCTTAAAACGGTATGGCCATGACAATCGTAGCTGGTTTTGTCAAAGACTGATAAGGAAAAGAACAGAGGAAGACGAAGATCCTGAGGGTTGTTTGGTTCCCACTCCTAATTATTATTGCATTGTCATCCACTCCTATGATTTCTAAAAAGTTCCAAGTGCCAAGTCTCTAGCTCATCGGGTGTTTTAGTATAGTATAGTATAGTATTTTATAAGATAGTATTTTAATATAATAGTGCTTTAATTATTAAAATTTGCGTGTATAGGCTAAGCTACGTGACGCACGTTTGCTTTTTTTTCCCCATACCAATAAGTACCCCACGGGCCAAATAAAGTTTACACTTCAAAAGAACAACAGAGAACCCGGAAAAGGCGCCATTGTTGGACAAGGACTAACCCACATGAGTGAATCTTGTTGACACCGTTCTTACGGTCCAAACACGAATCTGCGCATAACGGACTAAGAAACATAACATATATAGAAACATATTTTTTTTTATATGCAATTCTATAAAAAGAACTGTCATTAAATTAAGTATTATCTTCAAAGTAGAGCAGTACGACTCTCGCTTATCCTAATGTGGCCTGTGTACTTTCTACATCTAACTCTTATTGATAGCTTAATGAGCTTATTTGTTCTTAGTACTAATAGCCATTGTACTATCTTACTTTCACTTGTTTTAAGCTATCTACTGTCTTTTATTAGAATTTCAAATTTCTTTTCTTTCAGTTCAAAAACATTGATACTTAAATGTATACTTGAAGAGGTATATTTGTTTGCGGTTGATTAATAGATCTTATAGAATCAGCTAATTAAAAATAATAATAGTTAAAATTTGTTATTTTTGACTGATCTCTTATGAAACATATAAGAATTCAAATTTATAAAATACTTATTAGAGTGCGATTTCAAGTAATTTATCAATGCTATTCATGTAGCAAATTTAGGATGAATCCAAATATCGGTTTTGTTAGGCCATGTTATATAAATTATTGGCATTATATTTTATTTACCGTAGAAAACCTAACGCAATCTGTACTCCTGTATCCTCTAATGACGTACCGTTAAATGATAATGAACAGATATAATATTTTGGATTTTATCCAGAGAAGAGATTCACATAGAACCATCATTTAATATTGAAAAGACTGGATGGAACTGCGTGTCCATTTCCACTGCTCCAACATTTAGATAACAAATGTTCTAATCTCCCGATTTACTTTAAGAAAAAAAAAACTTATATATATGACCATTATCAGAACTGTTTGGGCTTACTGTATAGAGTTATGGGGTTCCACCAAACCACCGAGTTCTTCTCGTATCCAATCACTTCAATTCAAAACTCTTCTAGGAATCCTTAATGCTTCTTAATTTGTCATCAATGAACTGATCCACAAAGACCTTAATATTCCATATGTCGCAAATTTGGCAAGAATCAGAGATCTTTCCTTTCATAGTAATCTAAGGTATGGACCCACTCGAATCCACTAGTCTCCTAACTTGTTTCACATTCGATTCCCGATAACACTCCGAGGCGTCTGAAAAAAAAGATGGCGTAGAGATCTTCTGGTGTAGAATTTTCTAGTTTAGAATGGCTACTGATGAGTAGTTCAATTTGTATTAATTTTTATCTTGTATATAGTTAGCTTTTCTCTCAAACCTACTCGTTTCTCAACAAGGGAATCCTCAAAAACGTCTGAAAAGAAGCCTCGCGTTTATATAGTAATAACTGCATATTTACTTGATTTTTTTTTTTTTTTTTTTTTTTTTTTTTTTGTGTATAGTTTAATTTAAATATGAAATATTAAACAAAATAATAATTATTTACAAATATTTCTGTTGTTTTTTACAGAGCAGCTGACAGGCGGTACTGGCATCCACTTATCCACCAGATTTCTCTAAAAAACAGGTATGTCCAAAGAAATATTATGCTATCCTAATTACATTTTTTTTAGAAAACTTTTTTTATTAAATAAAAATTACAATCTGTGTAACTAAAGGGCTATTTATAAATATCAATCGATTTATTTAATATGTAAAATAAATATTTACACTAACGATACACCCCTTGAGTTTAAAAAACCTGAAGGTTTCAAATATTAGGGAGTCGCTCTCAAAACATATATGTGACTGAAGAAATAGAAAGTATAATAACGGCATCTAATAGGTGTTTCTGAGCGCTGAGAAGAGTGATCAGTTTAGAGTGCTGTCAAGAGAGTTGAAATTGACAGTGTACAAAATAATATTGTAAGCGTAGCATGGGTGCTCACCAACACATATGAATGAATGCTGAACGTTTAGAAAAGAAATATGCTACGTAAAATCTTTGGCCCAGTAGGGGAGTATGTTCAGAATAAGGAAGAATGATAAGTTAAGAGAACCGTACAAAGAGCAGGATTTGGTAGGCTGGATGAAAAGGAGGATGAAATGGTAGGGGCACGTTGTGAGGATGTAGTAAACAAAATTTCCAAGGTAATGATTGGAGGGGAACGCTGGAGAGGTAAGGAAGAGGTGATATCCGAGAAAAGAATTGTTGGAAAGCATAACGGAGGACATCAGGACTCTGCGTATAGGAAGGTGGAGACGGGTTGTTTTCAGGAGAGATATATCGGAACTAGTAGTTGAAGAGACCAAGGTACTTTAATACCACTAAAGAAGATGGATAAGTAGAAGTAAAAAAATGATACAATAAAATAAGCTAATAAAAAAACTAAGATATACACTATATTACATGCAAAACAGCTTGGAGAATCCAGATCCACACTTGGGCCTCTACTTTTCCAAAGCTGGATTTTCAAGGAGATCCCAACGCTGCTTTCTTGCCGTCACTGGTGTCACAATCCCGTGAAGGTTGGAAATAATGCCTCCCTCAAGAAATAACCCTGAAACATTTGAAATATGAAGTTTAGAGAAAAAAATTAATCACTACTATAGAAATAGGTAATTTCTAAAATGAAAGTTAGATTTTATTTAATATTCCTTACAATTAGATTTATTTTTATTATATTTGCATTATGTTTGGTTGCTTCATAATTATTTGCTTTTTACCTTTATAATTATTTAGATTTTTTTTCGTCACTCCCTCTCTCTCTGTGGATGTGAATTAGCATTCAGATCCGCTTTGAGAGGGATTATGGAGTATCAATTACAGGATCCCAATCCAAATCCCGAGCCCAATCGGTATTCATGGAAACAACGGGCCATTAACACCTCCACTGTATTTCCGACACGTATTGAATCTAACTACCTCAGCCATGTTTGTTTTACCAACAAAAAAAAAATGCCTAAATTGAAAAAAAAAAAATTATATGCATTTCCCATTATTAGTGTACTTTCCTTCTGCCTAGAATTTACTTGAAATAGTTTAAATCATAGTCACAATATTTAAACGAATCCATTAAATCTCTTATTATGTCGTTAATTTTTTTTTTTTTAACTTTTGTTATGCTAGCATTTCCCTTCCCAGCTTTGTATATTTCGTTTAACGTCACTTTATGCTGCTATGGCTAATCGGAGGATGCTACGGTGGGAGTCCTAAATTGTGCCTATCCAGGTATAATTAGGATCTTGGGTTTAGTAGTACTACATCACAGGTGACCCCCTTCGCGGCTTCGCCCGCTCTCATAAGTAAAGATCTTAGATAATTTTATATGATAATTGAAGTTTTATGTGTGTATCGATAAAAAACATTTATTTTAGCAAGAAATCAATAAGCATAAATTCCTCAAGGATATTTTTATGCATAGCAGTAGTTTAATCTGGTTAAAATTGGGCTAATTAGGTGGTTTAAGATTACGTAAAAGCATAGCTAATTTTTTATTTTAATGAATGAGTTGTTAATCTAGATGGACAGAGACTATTGAAAATCTATTGCGGATAATGGACTGCATCATCAGTGATCACAGCAAAAGGCCCATGAATCATATTTTTACGGACAATATCTAAAAAGTAAGATCGACATTTTGATTTAGTAATTATTTTAATTCGGCAGAAATAATTTTATTACTTTAATTAGTTTAATATTAATTTGTAAACATAAAAGTATATCACAGTGTGTAAAACCTTGCTTTTGTCATTCAACATGGTATTTTTTATTTTCAATTGTAACCTCTCATATAGAGTGGCGCTCGCAACCTATCGGTAAATTTTCAAACTTATAGCATATAACTGCAAATAAATAGATTTTACTATAGCTAAACCTTCCTGTTACTATATATATATATATATATATATATATGATGTGGTTGAAATTTGGTACAGAATGGTTCAGTAGTTTTCGCGGTTAGTGATCACAAACAAAAAATGGCTTGTTCTTTTATGTAATAGTATAGATATACCTCATAAAAGCAGAGAATTTTGGTCTGCAGACTTGCGAGAGAGTTTAATATGCTGGAATGGTTTTCTCATAAATTGGTGAAGAAAATGTTGCATTTTTTGTAATGTTAGATATAGTTAGATAAATAAATATTGTAAGATAACATATCCTATAAAAATAGTATAAAGGTTCAATTCGTTGTGAATTCCTTTGGGTATGATTACGGATTATGAATAACATCTATAAATCATTACAATTTATGTAAAATGCCGCAAGGTTCATAAGATTCCAACGTTTTTAATTCTAAGCTTTAAAATTAAATTTCTTTTTTTTTCTTTGTTTGTAAATTGTTCTCATACTGCTGCTTGGACTACTTCGTCTAAAATATAGTATGATGAGTGTGAAAAGGGAATTGTGATGAAAAATGCGAACACGTCCGCATTTTCTGTTCGATATGGTGTCGCTAGTGGTGATGTTTGTAAGTTTTTATTATAATCAATCGGCAGAATTCCTCTGCAGTCTCAAAAAATGGTGGTCATTACCTTCTTTGTTGACTACCTGACCTAGGTGGTATGGTTTGGTGAAGCAGATATGATCGATCACCTAAATAAAGAAAGGGAGGTTTGGTCGTTGAGAACATGGATGTGGTGAGGTTGACACGAAAATTATTTTGAGAGCAGTTTAGATGGTTTGATTGACTTATTCAGGGGTTTCTGGTACTACTTTAGGTATTGTTGCACTGAACAAAAAAAAAAAATAAAAAAAAGTTTAACATATGAGAGTACAAGACTTAAGCGACAAGAAACTGCTCTTCGTTACAGATAACTTTAACATTTACTAGACAAACGATCAAACCTCTCAATTCATTACAAAAGATTTATTTATATAACTGTTATTAGACCTATTTGGACATACGGAGTTGAGCTTTGGGGCTCTACTAAACCATCCAATTCATCTCATATCCAATCTTCACAATCCAAAATCCATCGAAAAATCCTAAATGCCCCTTAATTTGTCACCAATAAGCTTATCCATAATGACCTTATTGTTCCATATGTTGCTGAGCTAGCCCAAAACAGATACCTATCCTTTCATAGTAAGCTCCATAACCACTCAAATCCATTAGTTTCTCAACTTGCTTCCCACTCCATTCCCGATAATCTTCCGAGGCGTCTGAAAAGAAGATAGCCTAGAGATCTTCTAGTGTAAAATTTTATTGAAGTGCTACTGATGAGTAGTTCTTTTCAAGTTTTGAGATGTTATTGTAATCGTTATCAGCTCATTTACTTGATGTACATATTTGTATTGTTGTAAATTTCAATAAATTTTTATATATATAAACATATGAGAGATTAACAGATGAGAGGTTGCAAATTTATTTTTTTTTCATTTAAGCCCTATACTAGCCAGGGTAAGAACGTCAAGTTTTATTCTTGGGATCACCACGAAAATAAATTTTAACCCGCGCAGGTGGGATTCGAACCCACGGCACGCTGAGACCTTCACCCCAACCTTCGGCCACCAAGGTTACAATCTTATTAACAACTACAATCTAGCTCTAACTACGTATATCGTTTGAAATTTGTTCAGATATTTGAGGACATAAAGACATCGATAGAATTTAAATTAGGTTAAAGATGAGAATTTTAGGATCAATATTGGTAATGAAAAAAGGAGAACGAGTATAATTAAGGGTTTTTCAAATGGTGATTTTCCTTGCACAGCGATATACGATGTACGATTTACGATGCGGTTGGTTGGTTTCTTCTTTGTATTTAGGGGTGGGTGAAGGAACGCTGAGTTCTGGAGTCAAGAATATTTTTGGTCGTTAGGAAATTAGAATATTGCTCCGCGATTTCAGAATACCAGTAAGAGATGTGAGAACGTCGATAGATTCCGAAACAAGCAGTAGATTAGGAACAGCAAATCAGTGTAGCTAAGCAGATACAAGCAGAGCTAAGTGGCGCATTGAGTATTAATGTGACCTGGGACCATTAGCCAGCCTGGGGAATCGCCTCCCCTCTCCTCCCACGGCTCAGTGAAATATTCCTCCATTAACACATTAGTCCCTTCTCATCCCTTAATGGAGTATGAAGTATAAATAGGGAAACGGGAATTTATCATCTCGGGAATCCGCTCTATGATTTCATAATGGATGATATAACATTAAACACTACTTTAGCATTATGAATGTCGTTATTTTAAAACAATACACCGTTTTACAAGATATTATATTTCAAAATATATCCTCAAAGACAACAATGGCGAAATACCCTTCGGATAACTTAAAAACCGTTAAATCCCGGAATATTTCAGCATATTATCCATGAGAATGAAAAAATAATAAAATCGTTAAATATTGATAAAAAAAAAAAAATATATAATCTTTGAGGACGAAAACTAATACATAAGTGGCCCAAAAAATGTCCATTTATCATTAAATCCTAATTGTGAAAGAATGGCTAAGGATGTCCTTCCTCAAAAAATCGTCAGATCCTGGCAGATCTGAAAAACAGTATGCTTATAGCATCTCTAATCTCGCATAGAATGTGTTAACAAAGGCGGAATATCCTTCCGCTATCTTAAAATAGTTAAATCTTAAAACTGTTTTAAAATAGTATCCTTAAGGACAACAATGGTGGAATATCCTTTGGATAACTTAAAACAGTTAAATCCTGGAATATTTCAAAACAGTGTCCTTAAGGTCGAAAACTAATATATGTAAGTGGCCTAAAGATGTCCTTCTGCCATCTTAAAACAACATCCTTAAGGACGAGAATTATTCTAATTGTGAAAGGAGAGTGGTCAAGGATGTCCTTTGGCCTCAAAAAATCAATATATTTTAATATATCGAAAAACAGTAGACTTCGCTGGATAGATGGTGTGGTGAGTGATGCACGAGCCATTCTGGGAATTTGCACGGGACCGGGATGAATAGCAGATATTGCTTCGGGCGGCCTTGACCCCTCGCGGGTTGTAGAGCCAAGGAAGAAGAAGAAAGAAGAAAAACAGTATATTTTAATATTTTAACTCTTAAACCTTTAAGGTATTGAGCCTAAAACTCGGTGTGGAAGTTTTTCAGGACCAATGGTTAAGATCGTAATGTCAGCAATCATGTCCTACTGCTAGGTTTTTGCCTGAATCTTCCGTCGGTTCGATCTATGGATAATTGAGTCCAGTGCTTTACTCATTCAGCTACCCCGCTTCTTTTGTTTTCTAAAAGATAATAATTTTTCTTATATTATTTGCCAAAATTGTAAATTTTCTGAGAAGAATTTATTGTTATAAAATTGAGGATCGAATCCTCCAAAATGAAATAATAAAAAGGTTTAATCAAAGGATAATAATTACCCGATGTCACCAACTACTATAAATAATAACTCTTTCACAATAATTATTTGATCAACATCTTTCTTCTCACCAGTGGGTCACCGTCTATTACTGACTACGTAGCACTACAGTGGCTTCCTGAACAATGTCCTGCCCTCTACCTCTATCCTTAGCATTCTGTTTTCATGCTGTAACGCCGAGGATCCCTAGACCTTCTTTAAGGTCCTGTAGCCATCGTCTTCTTGGTTGGCCAACTATTCTTTTGCTAATTATAGAGCCATGCAAAGGTTTGCTCGGCATTCTATAAGAGGGCATTCTTATGATATAATCCAACCATTCCAGACGTCGTATTTTAATAAAATAGTCCACATTTTCATCTTTGTGCAAGGAATACAACTCGACATTGGATCAAAGCTTCCACGTATTTGATTGTACATCGTGGACTGGACCACACATTTTTCTCAATAGTTTACACTTAAAGTTGATTTTTCATTCATTACACCGTCTATTAGTTTTATATATTCCAAATGTCAACTGGCTCATCAATAATAACATGACTTTTCAGACGTAAAAAAAAAAAAAAACTACAGCAGGATTTTGCTTAACAATTAACAGGTGTCTTATAAATTTATTCCAATATGTAAATAATATGTAGATATTTTTCAAAACTTATAAACTTTAAAAATGGCCTAGATGAGATGTAGTCTTGAATCAATATTGTTTTATTCAGGCAAGAGTTAAAAATTTGAAGCACGAGGTCGTAAAATAATGGCTTGAAACAAATGAAACAAAAACGAATCGTCTAGAAATTGAAATGGCCGATGAAAAAAGAAAAGGCTCATCAGTGGAATATATAAATGTTCTGTGGCGACTGCTCACCAGCCGGGGCATCAAGAATAAACCAGTCGTCATCAGGGCTTTGATAGGGGTCTGGTTTGCTGTGGGCAAAAAAAAGTAAAAATGGCTTAATAATTTTTTTTTGTTTTTTTACTACTCATTAAATATGGAAATCCTTTATATTTTGTGTGTGTGTTTTTTTTTTTTTTAAATTTTTAATATGTTGACAACATTAGTGCAGTGCATTACTAAGGACGTTAAGCCAAAATACACAAACACTATCTAGAAACAAAGGTAGAGGAAACCATATTAGGGAGGTTATACAGGAGAGACCGCGTGGGCTGTTTGCTAATGAGTTGGGCTATTTTGGGAAACTCATTAATATTTCCTAAACTATTACTTTTATATCTGTGACTTTTGTTTTATGTGTTTTGTTTCCTGTACTTTTTTGCACTGTAAATGAAGTGTAGAATTTTTAGTCCCAAAATATTATTAATCAATTAGCTAAGTCCTACCTTAATTTTTGCACAAATGATATTAGAGTGGTGAAACATTTTTTCATTATAAAATATTAAACATGAAATAAAAACGAGTAATTTGATTTGAAATTTGCTTATAAACAACGAAAATGTCATTAATTTATTTCCTCGCATTAAGGATGACCTAAAGATCCTAAATGTTTTCATTTTTGTGTTTTTGGTAATAATATAGTATGTTTGTTTTGCTCCAAACTTGGTCCCATCAGTATGATGTCATTAGGCTGGGCGCACACAGGTCCAGCATTTCACTTGAAGCAAAATGTTTCGCAACGTTTTGTTGCAAGCGTTTTGCTTCATTGCTCCTCCAGTGTGTGGGAGGTTTGCACGACGAAACATTTTGTTTCAAGCAACAGAACACAATATTATTTCTATTGTTCTTCTATAGTAGTGGCGCAATTAACATGTATCAAAGTAGCTATTGCTCTATGGCAGTTTTTGCAAATGCTGGACTCAAATCAAAGGAAACATTGGGTTCACCCTATCAATCAGAAGAGAGACATTAAGTCTTTGCCTGGACGCACACTGATCCCGCATTTCACCTGAAGCAAATGTTGCGAAACAAAATGTTTTGCTGGGTACGAGCGCACCGAGTATTTAATAGGGGTTCCACACACTGGAGGAGCAAACGTTGCAAGGTGTTTCGCAACGCCTTGAAACATTTGAGCAGTTGTTCGACGCCTGGATCCAATACAGCACGATGCTTGATGTTTCAAGGAGCAAAACGTTCTGCGCATGCACCAACCCCCTTCGACTACCCCACCACTACATCCGCAGAAAACCCTCTGACTACAATTTTGACAGATTTTCATTTTTGGAAATTTTGTCTCCGACGAGTTTTAACAACATTTCAAAACTACTTACACTCATTCTACAATAATTGTAAAATTTCCCCGGAGCTAATTTTAGTTCTAATAAGAAAGACTTAATGTCTCTCTTCTGATTGATCGGGTGAACCCAATGTTTTCTTTGAACTGAGTCCAGCATTTGTAAAAACTGCCATAGAGCAATAGCTACGTTGACTTCCTCGTCAGACATTTTACGTAACATATGTAACATGTGTCAATCAGAAGAGAGACATTAAGTCTTTCTTATCAGAACTAAAATCAGATCGGGGAAATTTTAAAATTATTGTAGCATGAGTGTTAGTAGTTTTGAAGTGTATATAAAATTTTTTTATTCAGTTATCGTTCAATTTTATCAAATGCCGGTTCGTTTTGTTTTTATTGTGCAAAAAATAAAAAAAAAAAAAAAAAAAAAAAATCCAACTATCTACCGGTAAACAAAAATAAATACGAGAGATTCTTATTCAATTATCGTTCTTTTTTTTTTTTAAATATTATTCATGATATTTTTTTCATAAATCGACTTTCAATTGAAAAATATTCATTATCAATCCACTCCTAAATTTTGTGAAAGGGGTTGGTGCATGCGCAGAACGTTTTGCTCCTTGAAACAACTGCTCAAATGTTTCAAGGTGTTGCGAAACACCTCGCAACATTTGCTCCTTTAATGTGTGGCACCTCTATGAAATACACGGAGCGCTCGTAGAGTTGTTTCGCAACTCTTGCTTCAGGTGAAATGCTGGATCAGTGTGCGTCCGGGCTTACCAAGCTAGAAATAAATTTGTAGGGAAATCAACTTTAAGAAATGGAACAGTTGGAAATTTTTTTTTCAAAATGTAGTGGTACACCTTTTGCTGAAGACCAGCCATAGCGGCGAAGCGATAGACAGTTTGGTAGTTCCCTCACACATGTTTTCAATTTGAAAAGTGTCACGTACCTTTATTTCAACTCTTCCATTTCAAATTATTTTATTGGCTTTATTTTTATTTTGACTGTCATTTGTTCCTAAACAGTTGGAACAAGCAATATTTTTTTTTTGTTTTAATCGTAGCGGTTTATATTGAACAAAATGAATGCAAATGATTACCAAGTTAAAAACCCATGTCATTGTCACACCCGAATTATTAGCGCGGTAATGGCATAAACATGATAATGAAAATTTCTATTAATTTTTAGTTCTTTTAATTATTTTTTCTTTAACCTAGGCACCCAACGACAAAATGACTGGTCCCAAGTCGAAATTGACTGCTACCGAAAAAAACCTACAGAAACTGCTGCGGATTGTCATTACCAAGATCCAGTTTGCCATTACCGCACTTTATTAATTTTAAAATTCTAAATTTCTCGCGAAAAAATCTGTTTTGATTTTGACCAATTGTATTTTTCAAAAGCTGAGAGGCAATAGAAGCCGTCGGTAGTTATAAATTTTTAATTTAATGAAGTCTAAATTTTTAAAAATTTGATACTCGACATTGCCCTGTAATCTGAGAATGACCCGTATAGCGTCTTATCTATCTCCCAATTCGCTCAAGTCCAACGTATGAAATGGGGCACGTCTTGCAGACGGATAAAGCGAGAACTGCAAGAACATTTTACCATGGGAAGCTGGAGATAATACGGGATAACGTAAAAGAAGACAACGAAGAACGGAATATCCATCAGGTGCGCTGCCGAAAGGAACGACTATGCAAATAGAGCAGATCAAATACCGATACATGCGCCTGATGCCCCAATAATGAATAAAAGAATATACAATGCCAGTTAAATTTCTTCCTTCTATTTTCAAAAATAATAATTCATTGTTTGATAGTTGGTTTTGAAAGATAGCCTAATATAGTGAATGTTGAATTTCAGAGCAACCATGGTAATTAGGTATCAATTCAATTAGGTTACTATATTAGGTTTTGAAAGGTAACCTAATACAGTGGATATTGAATTTCAGAGCAACCATGGTAATTAGATACCAATGCAATTGGCACTTAAGTTAAATGATTATGCCGGAAATTCTACAGTTAAATGTATTGTAAGACGTTTTTCTTTTTTTTTTTTTTAAATTCATTACTGAGCATATAAGCTAGCAAACATACGATTTTATTATATATTCTGGAGCAGATCTCTTGAAGAAAAATTGTCTACAGTTTGAGAATCACTCTTAAGTACTTAAATAGGTACCAATCTAAATGATTATATATTATTTTTCCTTTCACCATTTTCTACTAATGACGGTTGATTTACATTTCTATAATTTTACATCTGCCACTAAGTGAAGCATTAGTGATTCCTCCAGTTTGGAAACGATAACCCCCAGCGCCTTCCTTCATTACTGGCGATGATACTCTTCTAGAAGTAATAAGGACCATCATTTGTCAGTGGAGGCGATATTTCACAGGAAGATGACGGGCCAAGCTGCCGTCTCCAAGACTATCTAGATAGTGGCCAGGCCTTATCGATCTTAATATCAAAGGCAACTGTCTTTTGTGGTCAGGATCGCAGGGAGGTCTCACGTTCTAAGTGGGTAGTGAATCACATTGATCAAATCACCTTCAATTTTGTTATAAACAAACAAAATTAATACGATTTAATCTTTTAATTATATTATTATTACCAATACAGGGTACCTAATGTAGCAACATATACCAGGATGGGTCGGGATGTAACTTGAAACCAACGTTCATAGGGTTAACATAGCTCATAAAATAATGGCTTACTCTAAATGTTTTAAGATAAGAACGCATAATTAGAAAGTATGAAGGGAGTAGGGAATTGATGGGTTTGGTAAATGAAGTATTTTTTTTCTTTTAATAAAATTCCTTTAATGATATTCCACTAATCCCTGTTGAACAGATCCGCTAACTAGGACTCCACATGAACAAACGTCTTACATGGAATCCACATACAAGGTTTTGCTAGACAAACGTTCAAAGCTCCTAATTTAATACAAAACACTTATTTACATGACTGTGATTGGACCTATTTGGACGTATAAAGTTGAGCTTTGGGCTCCACTAAACCATCCAATTCATCTCGTATTCAATCCATACACTCCAAAATCCTTCGAGAAATCCTCAATGCTCCTTACTTTGTCACCAATAAACTTGTCCATAAAGATCTTAATGTTCCATATGTTGCTGATTTAGCCCAAACCAGATAACTATCTTTTCAAAGTAAGCTCCATAACCACTCGAATCCATTAGTTTCTCAACTTGCTTCCTACTCCATTCCCGATTATCATCTTTTAAGAGGTATCTAAAAAGAAGATGTCTTAGAGACCTTCTAGTATAGAATTTTTATTGAAGTGCTACTGATGAATAGTTATTTTCAAGTTTTGACATGTCATTGTAATCCTTATCAACATATTTACTTGATGTATATATTCTATACAGTTGTAAATTTCAATAAATTTATATTAAAAAAAAAAAAAAAAATACAATCTTGTTCATTGGATGAAGCTTCAATTACCGTACATTATAAGGCAGTCCCTGGTGCTAAAATTTTTTTTGTTATTATGGTATTTTCGAGGTGTGTGATAGGGGACAGATTTATTGCATTTTCGACAATTTCTTCTTATTTTTTTTTTTTATCTTTTTGGCAAATATTTTTTGTAACATTTTCTAAAAGTCGAGTTGATTAGTTATTCACCGAGAAGATATAAATAGCTTAGTATAAGTAATAAATTGCCAGTTTGTTGTTGAATTATTAAATATTTATTTCCTTAGGAGGGATATCTTTTGATTAAAGGTCTTTATTATAAAAATCATGTTATGATTAAGTACCGCTGAGTATGAGTAAGTAGGAGATAGTAAGTAAGAGTTAAGAGTTAGTGGGTATGGGTAAGTGACTATCTCATTGTATGACTTTCAGTTAGGTATATTGTTATACTGTTACCGCATGCACTAATCACTAGAATTGTATATATGTTGATTTTCATACTAACTAGTCTATTATATATTTTTTTTATTTAATACTTTAAAAATAAAATGATATTCAATAGAATTGCTTTAAAATTAATACAAAATTACACAAGTTTATAAATGGTCTAAAGGCCTTTGTCGTTGCTAAGTGAATATGGGTTTTGGTCAAATCTGCATAGGTCAAAAGGCCATTTCAGGTCATATCTTTTATCTTTTATAATTTTGTTAGCAATACAATTTACGTTTCATTTGTTTGTTTAAATAACAAAAGAAAAAAAATGTAATTTTAAAAATATTCTCTTATTAAAGTATTGTACGAAATTAGCGAGGAGTAGACCCGTTGCTATGCGACCATAGACTTGCCTAGACCTTTTAGCTTGTCGTTTGTTTCTAAGGCCATTTGTAATTTATAAAAAAGTCAATATAGAGTGAATCTTTGTTTGATAAAGTTGTGTGTGAAGTGATAAAGTAGTCTGTGTAGTTCTAGTTAGTTCTAATATTGGTTGTTATATATTGTGTGTTTACGTAATTGTTATTTTGTGATGTTTCATTGTTAATAAATCTTGTGTTTAAAACCCCCTGTTTATTACAATATTAATTTTCCGCAGGACTATGTGAATATTAAAAAAAAATTAAAGAGAACTTCTAAGCGTTTTATTTTAAGTATATATATTTTATATATGGAATTTTTAAATGATCTCAGATTTTCATGCGTAGTTATTCGCTGATGTTCGTAATTTCACTGAAATGCTAAAAAAATCTTTATTTTTTTTGGTCATTACTGCGTATTTTGTACTTTTTACTTAAATGATAAGTATATTTATGTGCCAGCCGATCATATCTTCGCTACTGTATAAAACTAAAGAATGTTAAAAAACGCATTTTATATTTCGTTTATTTACCGTTGTGGTCTACAATGCCTACTTGTGGTAAAATGCTAGAAATCCGTAAAAATTTTGGTGTTTTAATTGCCGATCAGATTCGAAATTTTACTATTAGTCCTTTTAGAAAAAAACAGTAAACGAACGGAATATAAAAAAGCAAATTTTCATATTCCTTAATTTTACATAGTGCCCCACGATATGTCAGTTAGCGCGACATGAAAGAATTAAAAATGTTCGATACTGTTTCTAACTTAACCCTACATAATAGATCTTAAATAAACTTTCCGCCTCCATAAACATTTAAAAATGCTTTCAAAACTTTTTCAAAAATTTTCTGGCATTTTATTACACAATTACTTAAATTATTATCATATATTGAAGGGTGATTTTGTTTTGATATAACTTAACTTATAATTAACCCTACTGACTCTTATAATCGTTGCACGAATTATATATTTTTATATGAATGTATTTATTAAATTTGACCAAAATACCTTTTATATCAGCTCAGTATAATTTGTTTAATTCATAATCTTTTTAAATTTGTTAGGCCGTTTCGTGAACTATGAACACTCTGGCCTAAAATAAAAAAGGTGAAGACAAACAAATAATCTTCCCTTGTAACACAGTTCCAACGTAACGATGATGAATCCCTAAATTTATCTCTTCAAGACCATTGAGGAACCGCGATCATGAAAAGTCGTGATAAGGGAATGGCATGACTATCTCAGGCTTCTCTTGATGAGAATCTTTTGTGTCTCTTTTCTGGGACCTTCTGTATCTATTCTGTATTTTCTTTCCTGTTCTTCTTTAAAATTAAGAACAAAAAAAAATGTTAATTCAATATTGAATATCTAGTGTTAAATGGCTGGGAATAGTAGCTAGTCGAAATGAGAAATTTATTTTCTTTTTAAGGTCATTTCACCGTGGGTATGAATTGATTAAGATTGCGTTTTTTTTATTGCAAAATATATGTGTATTACCAATTATTAGCTTTCTGTTATAGTTGAGGACATTTATTATTAATTACATTAATTAAATTTTCAAAGATAAGAAAATTAATTAAACATTTTTGTTTTTAAAGGGAATTCTTTTTTCCCGTTTGATCCTTTTTACAGCACAATGAAGGACACTACTTTCCGACCTGCTAGAAAATAACGAGTATATATTTGTTGACCCTGTAAAAAATTTATACTTTGCACGTTTAATACAGGGGTCTCTAAAAGCTAGCTGACGCTGCTGGATTGGAGCGCATTGGAGCGAATTTTCTTCTCTGTTCGAAGAGAAGCACATTTTCTTATCTAACAAACGTTATCTAAAAGTCAACTCCGATATGCTTCGTTTCGATCTCTTAGGTAGTCTTTAAAAACCATATTATTTTTTAAACAGATAATTGGCTATATAGACATCATAATCTGATATGATAAGGTTCCTACCAAAGTTTTTTTTTTTTTTTTAATATCAATTTATTGAAATTTACAACTGTAAAAAATATATACATCAAATAAATGTATTGACAGCGATAATAATAACATGCTAAACTTGAAAAGAACTACTCATCAGTATCAATTTATTAATAATTCTACACTAGAAGGTCTCTAGGCCATCTTCGTTTCAGACGTCTCACAGGATTATCAGGAATGGAGTGGGAAGCAAGTATTGGTGACAAAGTAAGGAACATTGAGGATTTTTCGAGGGATTTTGGATTGTAAATATTGAATACGAGATGAATAGGATGGTTTAGTTAAGCCCTAAATAGGTCTAATCACAGTGATATAAATAATTTTTTTTTTTATTTAATTGGGAGCTTTGAACGTTTTTCTAGTAAAATCTTGTATGTGGATTCCAAGTAAGACGTTTGTCCAAGTGGAGTCCTAGGTAGCGGATCTGTTCAACAGAATTAGTGGAATATCATTACAGGAAATTGTATTAAAAAAAAAAAAAAAAAATCTTTCATTTACAAAAACCCATCAATTCCCTCCCTCTTCATACTTTCTAATTATGCGTTCTTATCTTAAAACATTAAGAGTAAGCCATAATTTTATGGTGGATGTTAATCCTATGGACGGTTTTTAAAGCTTGCATTTCGACCCATCCTAGACAGTCCTCAATGAGAGATGAATTGGATGGTTTAGTGGAGCCCCAAGCTCAACTCTGTACGTCCAATTAGGTCTAATCACAATTATGTATGAGTCTTTTGTAATTAATTGGGAGCTTTGAACGTTTGTCTAGTAAATGCTGAAGTAGTCTGTAACCCTACCAAAGTTAAAATGAAATATTTGAAAACAGTTTATAAATAAAAAAAAAAAAGCCATTCAGTATTTTTGAAATAAAACACGTCCATAATGATATACAATGCTTCACTCAGCTTATGGAAACGGT
Source organism: Euschistus heros (assembly GCA_003667255.2). Classification (NCBI taxonomy): domain Eukaryota; kingdom Metazoa; phylum Arthropoda; class Insecta; order Hemiptera; family Pentatomidae; genus Euschistus; species Euschistus heros. The sequence goes on from RCWM02000110.1 coordinate 2,346,614, forward strand.
ATCGTGGTTCATACAGCTTTCTGATCTCATCAATTCTTTAATAAAATTTGAAACTCTTTATTCGTTTCGACGGCTTGGCTCCCACGAACAATAACTAGCATTTCCTTTTCTATTTGAAGAAGGAAAACAAACTTTTTCTTTAAATAGAGCTAGCAGAAAGAGTGAGAATGTTTGTGGGTTCCTTGAAAAGGGAATGGTTGTTAGACTGACCTACTATTTCGTAGGAGTTTCCTGTTTACTTTGGTGTTAGCTGGAAGCTGGTATATTTGTTTGGTCTTTCGGCCCTCTTGTGCGTTAGCCTTTTAGGGATCCAATGTATCGCCTTAATTGTTTTAATGTTTCGCCTTTATTGAATACATATAGATTCTATCAGAAATATAATTTTTATTTTATGATTACTGATATAATAAATCCGATAAACGGCATATTAAAATATACAGAAAGAAACAATTTGTTCGCAGCAATAAATCTATACTAATATTTAAATGGACGAGCCATTTCTTGTTTGTGATCACTAACCGCGGAAACTACTGAACTAATCTGTACAAAATTTTAACCACATCATCTTCATATTTCAAAGAAGGTTAAGCAATAATAAAATTTAAAAAATTTTCAATTGCCATAAAAAAAAAAAAACGATAAATATGTGGTGCGTAGTGAAGTTTGATAATGGACTAATCGGTGGCGAGCACCATTCGAGAGAGGTTACAAAAGTACGGTGTTATATAGTGCTAGAAGTTTATGATAATTTTTTTTTTTTTATTTTCAATTCAATTGTTAATGAAAAAGCTATAAATATATTGAAAGATATTTCGATCCCGAAAAATCGACCGATATGTGGCCATTCTGCAACAGAGTTAGCAATGGTAAAACAGTTAAACTCAACTGTACCAAATTTTCACTACAACACTTTTTGTAAAATTAAAAATAAAATTATGCTTTTACGTACTCTTTAAATACCTATTTAAGGCAATTTTAACCAGGTTAAAAATTACTGCTATGCATGAAAATATCTTTGAAGGAATAATGCTAAATTCCATACTTACAAATACAAGATTTTTATCGATAAACAAATGAAATTCAATTATTAGTTAAAATAAATGTTTTTTACATATGAGAGTGGGTGAAGCCGCGACGGGGTATACTATGAGACACTAGAAAATAATAATAATAATAATTCTAATAATAATTAATTAATTTTATCATTCCATCATCTGCGGAAGAAAGGCCTAAATGGAAATATATTTTTATTCTATACTATATGACCTTACATCCACATTTTAATTAAGAATATTATATATATATTCTATATATATATATATATATATATATATATATATATATATATATATATATATATATATATTTTCATTTATTGATATTTACAGTATAGTAAATGTTGAAGTAGTCTGTAACGACGGGCAGTTTCTTGTCGTTTTAGTCTTGTATGTGGACTCCAATTTTTTTTTTTTTTTTTAGACGTTTGACATTTACAAGTGGAGTACCTAGGTAGCTGATCTGTTCCACAGGCATTAGTGGAATATCATTAAAGGATACTGTAGGACAGGAAGTCGTAGGTTTATGTTATTTGGTGTGATTTGTTTGGATTGAGAGAGAGAGAGAGAGAGAGAGAGAGAGAGAGAGAGAGAGAGAGAGAGAGAGAGAGAGAGAGAGAGAGAGAGAGAGAGAGAGAGAGAGAGAGAGAGAGAGAGAGAGAGAGAGAGAGAGAGAGAGAGAGAGAGAGAGAGAGAGAGAGAGAGAGAGAGAGAGAGAGAGAGAGAGAGAGAGAGAGAGAGAGAGAGAGAGAGAGAGAGAGAGAGAGAGAGAGAGAGAGAGAGAGAGAGAGAGAGAGAGAGAGAGAGAGAGAGAGAGAGAGAGAGAGAGAGAGAGAGAGAGAGAGAGAGAGAGAGAGAGAGAGAGAGAGAGAGAGAGAGAGAGAGGAGAGAGAGAGAGAGAGAGAGAGAGAGAGAGAGAGAGAGAGAGAGAGAGAGAGAGAGAGAGAGAGAGAGAGAGAGAGAGAGAGAGAGAGAGAGAGAGAGAGAGAGAGAGAGAGAGAGAGAGAGAGAGAGAGAGAGAGAGAGAGAGAGAGAGAGAGAGAGAGAGAGAGAGAGAGAGAGAGAGAGAGAGAGAGAGAGAGAGAGAGAGAGAGAGAGAGAGAGAGAGAGAGAGAGAGAGAGAGAGAGAGAGAGAGAGAGAGAGAGAGAGAGAGAGAGAGAGAGAGAGAGAGAGAGAGAGAGAGAGAGAGAGAGAGAGAGAGAGAGAGAGAGAGAGAGAGAGAGAGAGAGAGAGAGAGAGAGAGAGAGAGAGAGAGAGAGAGAGAGAGAGAGAGAGAGAGAGAGAGAGAGAGAGAGAGAGAGAGAGAGAGAGAGAGAGAGAGAGAGAGAGAGAGAGAGAGAGAGAGAGAGAGAGAGAGAGAGAGAGAGAGAGAGAGAGAGAGAGAGAGAGAGAGAGAGAGAGAGAGAGAGAGAGAGAGAGAGAGAGAGAGAGAGAGAGAGAGAGAGAGAGAGAGAGAGAGAGAGAGAGAGAGAGAGAGAGAGAGAGAGAGAGAGAGAGAGAGAGAGAGAGAGAGAGAGAGAGAGAGAGAGAGAGAGAGAGAGAGAGAGAGAGAGAGAGAGAGAGAGAGAGAGAGAGAGACAGAGACGGTTTGTCATCTGGACAGTGAGTGAGGAGAGAGTGAGACAATCAGCCATGAGGGAACAAGCTGACCTAGTAATAATAACACAAAAGCTGACGGCAGTAAATAGTGAGCCTTATCGAGTAACCCTCGAAATGAAAGCGGCTTCGATCCCCGATCAGCTGATATGTTGGACAGCACCCGCCGCTGATGGATATGACAGTCCGCTGATAAAAATTGGAAAGCGAGTCGGGGATCAGAGATTCATTTGTCTGACACCCTCCCTCTCCCCTCAGCCCTTAGTGGTGTTGAAAATTTGTTGACTCCTTATTTTAGAGGATTTAGCATATTTAGTGGTACTATCATATTTTACTATCTGATTTATTTTATTTTCTTTCTTTATTTTTTAGTTATGTTTAGGTGTATCCGTGTTTTACTGATCTCAATTTAAGTTTCGACATTTTATATTTAGGATATATTTTAAAAACTTTATTTCTCCTTGACTAAAAAAACAATGGATGATGGATATGACTGTCAATAATCTACTACTTTTCCAAATTTACATTTTATAATTAAAAGGACCGAATTTCTTAAATTAATAATTACAATAAATTAACATCAACAAATGATTATTCGAAATAAACAATGTGTGAGTGTAAACAATAAACAGAGCTAGAGTGTGTTAAAATGAATGTCAAAAAAAAAAAAAAAAAAAAAAAAAAAAAAAAGTTACACAAAACAGTATAGACCCCCAACCAAAAGACACATTCATATCAAAAATATTTTAATAAATAGTATTGATTTAGGAGGGCAAAAGAACCATGACATGTCATGGTAAAAGTAAATTCGTTAATAGTCTACTTCATATTATTTTCTCTTAAAGTTTGCTGTTTAATTAAATTTATTTAATTCATTATAATTTCTGATTATTTATTTTAAATTTATTAAGTATAAATGATATTATAAATTAAGTAATGGATTTATATATATTTATGAAAAATGCATAACAATGATAGATACCTATCATTCTTTTTCTTAACAAGATGGTCTGGGATGCAATCAGGATTAATAAAAACACTTTGTATGTATTGCCGAAGTATCGAACTACCTTGCAGGTCTTCTTCAAGGATATTGTTGCTAGGTTGAAGACGAGACAACATTTTTATATTGGGTTGGGTACTTTCCCCATTTGAATTTCCGAGCAACTCTTTATTGTGGATATGAGATATCTTCTTCTGTTTCCTAACTGAATTTATCTTGCTACTGTTGGTAGTTCTCCCTGAGTATGACGTTACATCTTTACATACTTCATCCCGGTTCTTTTATCTATTTTGTTATTTTCCAAAGAATTATCAGGAATATTTTTTCTTTCACATTCATTTACGTTTGTGTTGAATGATTGAGTGCAGGCAGGTGTCAGCATCAAATTTTGTTTTTAATAAACCAAGATTCTTTTGTATTCTTTTTTTTTCAATCAAAAACGTTTTTTGGCAATTATTACTATCTGTCACTGTTGTGGGCATTGTTCTGTAAAGTACACATGCATGTCTTGACGAACAAGTTCCTCAAAAAAATAATAAAATCGTAATTTAAAAAAGTTAAATAAATAAATGGACAAAAAGTAAAGAAATATGAAAAATCAGTAAATATTAAAATTCTAATAAAATATCAACTGAGAACCACCCAGCCATCCTCCTCTTGTATAAAACGCTTCTCTCACACCTTATCATGCGTTCATAAGCGAAATATCCTTTGGCCTTAAAAAATCGTTAGACGAAGAAGATCTGAGAAAAGTGTCTTTTAAAAAGTGAAACATTTTAATCAATTTTCAAAAGAATATCTATTATTTTGTCGGAAAGAAAAGGCTAAAGACATCTTTAGTCGTCAAAAGTAGCCAGATCCTAGCAGATCTAAAAATAGTATCCTTCAGAGACGCTAATGTTTTTGTCCTTTTTGACTGAAAAGTTTATATTTGTTTTATGTCTGTTAAGCTGAGCTGTACATTTGTATGCAAAATACCTTACCAATATGTGAAAGTGTTTTAATTCTTGTTTTTAATTCCAATTGTTTTAGGAATAATGAATTAGTGTTAGTATTATCTGATGTCATTATCCTCTATATGTCTTAAGTTCTTCTGCTAATTTCTGATTTTAATATCAGCTTGTATTGTACAATATCAGTTCGATTGACCTGCATGACTCAGTTGGTTTACTTTCGCAGATTAACAACAGCTCCTTATAAATCCGCCCCTCATTCGTGTTGTTCTTTCAAATTCGGGTCAGTGGGCCTAGCCTGCAGCTGGTCCCGGTGCAGATAGTTCCAAGGAGGCTCGAAGGTTGTGCTGTGCCAGTGGCATTTGGAAACCGCTGCATCAGTCTCTGATAATTTGGCCGAGGGAAAGTGGCTAGTAATGGCTATGAGTTTGGAGGAATAGTGGATGTTAGGTAAGAAACTAATTATATTTATGTATTTTCTCTTCCATTACAATAACTAAGATTATAATTATAAACTAAAAGAAAAGAAATTTTTGGAATTTATGATTTGATATCCAGAAACAATGATGATCCTTAAAAAAAATTATAAATCAAAAATATAATTCTATATACATTATAATAATATATATAAACTTTTTTTTTTTTTTTTTTTTTTTTTTTTTTTTTTTTTTTTTTTTTTTTTTTTTTTTTTTTTTTTTTTTTTTTTTTTTTTTTTTTTTTTTTTTTTTTTTTTGTTTTTTTTTTTTTTTTTTTTTTTTTTTTTTTTTTTTTTTTTTTTTTTTTTTTTTTGTAATTGAATTATATTTATTTTTTAAGCTCTGGATAATGAGAGAAGAGTTAACAGATAGAAAGATGGAGGGAGTAGGTATTTATGTAAATTGAAAGACCGTATATATTTACTCAAGAATTGATTTTTCTGTTTCTTCTGATAACAAATTTATAACAGGAATTTTGGAAATATGCATTTTGTCAATTAAACAAAAATTTGAACTAAATCATATTATTTTTTCTAAAGATGCAATAGAATACTAGTGTTAGGAATTTCTGTTATTAAAAAAAAAAGAAAGATCAAATTAGATTTTGGCACATTTAAAAAAATAAAACATTCGAACCCTATTTTATTCATTTATTTTTTTTTTGTAAGCTGAGAGAGAAGTGCTTTGATACCTTTGGATCTGGCTTGTCCCTCTATTAGCTTTCAACTACTACCATGTTTGAAACTTGCATAAGTAATACTATGGGTCTTTATTTACACACTAAAAAAAAACTTGAATAACGTACATTTTTTTTTTTTACTTAATTTTTTTATTGAATAGACGTTAAACTTTACAAATTTTAAAATACAAATATGATAGAAATAATTTGTTTTTACACTATCTACAGAATAAAATTACAAAAAAACACAATTCTTCAAAAATATTCAAATAATACGTAAAAATGCATTTTTATGAGAGCCTGCTTCCTCTTTTTCCTTTTTCAAGATGTTCTGTTTATTCTTAAAGAGGAAGTAATTCAAAATCTTAAATAATAAAAAAAACTCTTTAACGCCAAAAAAAATTTTTTTTTTTGTTGTTCAGGAATACAAAAATTGGTTTCTTCTCGTTGTTACGACATATTTCAAACCCTTTCTCACCATTTCTTTAGTAAGTTCCACTGACAAGAACCAATTCTCCTTCTTGCCCTGATTTATCCTATTCCTGAATCGGTATTATGGACAGAACGAATAGAATCGTCACTATTACTGCTCATTAGATCCTCATTTTCATCTGACAGTGTTTTTTTTTTTTCATTTTTTTCGTTTATATAAGCCAACCAAACCCTATAATGCCTACCATCCTCAACAAAACCATCATTAGCTACATAACTTCAAGAACTTTACACAACTTTTTTATAACGTAATCACTATCACGTGTCAAAATTACCATTAAAAACATTAATTAGACAGACACAGGCAATCTTAGAAACAAAACAAATAGGTTAACTAAATCAGCTGTTAATAACTGAAGAATACATGATAGCTGCCAGCGCTGCCTAGCCAAAAACCAAAGAAGCTTTAATTTTTATTTTATGTTCGGGTCATTTTTGACCCATGGTAGTAGTTAAAGGTTAAATCCGTAAAAGGGACGGGTTTCGTTTGGAGATCCCTAAAATAAGTGTATATTGTAAATAAGTGTGATTAAGGATTTTTAACTTTTATTTAAATTTTCTTTTGTTTTTTCTATTATTTTTTATTTAAAAAAAATTAATTTGCCCTATATATTTCATAATTTATTTTTAATATCTGCATTTTATCTGTTGTTATGTTTTTTTTTTGTTTTTTTTAATCTTCTTTTTGATTTATCTCTTATCGTACATATTGTGTGAATGGAATCATAAACCATAGCACTTATTGTCCACATTTGAGGCAAATTGTAATACTCATTATTTTAATTGCCATTGTAATTCTTAATTGGTTTAATAAAGTAGTATTATTTAAAGATAATTAATTTGAGGCATTCTTTTAACGTGATGTTTCAGTTTTTCCCCTGAATCATTGTTCAGTTTATGATTATATATTATTATAACCTATAATATCACGGAAGTGGAAAATGATTCATCCATTCCTATTTGTAAGAGTTATTGTTCTTGCTTTAACAGCTTTATTCCATCAGTTACTAAAAATAATAATAAAATTCCCACGAATAAACCATCCCACACTGGCTAGAATATGTTTGGTAGGAAGGAAGGAATTAAAAGCTCAAACAAACAAACAGTAATAAAAATAATTAATATTTGGCTTTAATGTATCAATTGTAAATGTAAATTGTTCTTGTTCTTTGTTTATAAGGGCAAACACCTTCTAGAGGTTGTTATTGCCCTCATATATGAACTTAATTATATCGTCTGCATTTTAATTATTATATTATATTGTTGAACTTTAGCAATAAGAATTTGAATGTCATGTAATCGTAAAATGTAAAATTGTAAAAACATCGTAAGTAAAACGTAATAATATAATTATAATTGGTTCTTTTTGCTAATTGCTGACGTAAAATTATTCAACTTTCCATTAAATATTGATCTAGGTGTTCCCTTGTTATTATTTCTACTAGAATGGAAATGATCATTCATGACTTGAATTCTGATATCTCATGGCGATGAATATTCATTGATGAAACGTGCATATGCAGCGGGTTGATTCAAATATGATTTCAAATTCAATGACGGCAGTTAGATCGATCGGATTTTTTTTTCAACACATCAGTACTATGTTACATGGATTATTATACTAACGTTTTCAAAAATGTAAAGCCTTCCACACTTCGCCGCAATGATAATACTAAATATTTAATAACTAGATAAAGAAATTGTAACGTTGTAACGGTAACGTACTATTAATCAACTTAATATAATCACAGCCTGAGACTGAACAAACATTCTACATCTGACATCAAGACTGATCCTACTTTAATTAATTTATTATTTAAAAAATTACCTAGAAAATATGCCTTTAAATAAGTAAATTTAATCTAGATAAAACAAAAAAGCGGACTAAATTCTTAAAGTAAAACAATATACTAGAAGAACTAATTAATAATAATAATAATAAGAATTTGAAAATATTCATACTTAACTTCTAAAAAAAAATAGTCCAATAAAGTTTAAATTTGCAATCATATTTCCGTTAGTTACTATACTTTAAGCTAAGGAAGAAAATTCGCACCAGACATTATTCCTGGAATGTATTTTACAAGATACTGACAATAAATAATGTAAAATCAATTATTGACAGCCTATAGATATCTTTTAATATACGGACAGAATTGAAAGTACTTTTACACAGATGATTTTTAGGATTTAAAAAGAATTTTTTTTTTTGACTAAATATTTTTTTTTTCTAATTTTTAAAATAGGGTGTCAATAACTGTCTGCTTTACTCTATATCGTTCATTCTTGCTTCCAAATTACTATATTTCTAGTATGTGTAACACATATTTCACTCAATCAAATTAAAAATAAAACATAATAATAGGTTGTTTTCTCTAATCTAATATATAATTCTCTAATACAATAATAATTACTATATTGAATTTCATTTTTCCATCATGACCATATGAGCCCATGTTGCAAGATAATAGTAGCGATGACAAATTGCTCCTCGGAGTTGCCTCGATTTGGACAACCACTTCGGTGTCAGTAAATTGTTCTCATTTGCTTTGGAAGGAGAAGGATACAATAATGGCATTAGTCATTGTCTTGGCCTTGTGCTTGTTGTGAAACATAGTGAATCATATTTCTGAGGAACCAATAAAAGATATAATTATATATTGGTAGAAGAACAGACATAAAAATACCAATACTAAGCAGAAAACAAAGTAACGATGTTAAACCACGACTCCATTTGAAACCGTCAAATCCGTAACGCAACTGACCTATCGATTGCGCTCCTTCACTTAGGAATTCAAATTGATTGATAAATCTTTTTTAGTAACTTTACCGTGGGAAACCGAATTTCTGTGAATGTAGCTAAGAGTAACCTGATGTACTTAACCCTTTTCTTGTCATAGTATCCTTTTAGGTATGCTTCCTTTGTAAATTTTTTTCGCAAATGTCAGGCATATTCTGACGTATTTGCTGGTTCCTTGCCAATATTTCACTACTGAGATACTCTGGGTGATTGAGGACCTCAACATTGGTTTAGTATCTCAGAATTTAATAATAATAATAGCTCCTTTATTTGCAAAAGATATTTACAAAAATAAAATATAAGAAATTCTGTTTTTTTCCCAAGAAAAAATGCCTATTTTTGGACATAAGCCTCTCCCAGTTTCTTCCAAATAACTTTATCATGTGCTGACCGGTGGCATAGATATAGAGCGGTAATTGGTTAGGTTTTGTCTGTTACTTTTTTTATGGATTAATAAAATGACTGATTAAAACCAGTGAGAGGGTAGTTTATTGCTTTGTATATTTTTATTAAATAATTTTGTTATTGAGATCATACCGTGAGGTACACTTTTTATAAGTTCAGCTTTGATTCTATCTCTACCTGGCTGTTTGTCATTTTTAATTTCTAGAATTATTATGAATATTTTAGCTTCAGTGAAATCTATGAATTTTACTGAATTTGGTTCAATAATCTCAAAAGTTACCAATTTTTAATAAATAATAAATTTTGTTCAAATATTTTAATTCATTGTCTTATTTGATCTTTTTTGAATGGATTTTACCAGAGAAATTTTTTTTCTTTTAAAAATTATCTTTACAAGAAAGAGGTTAACACAATACTTGATATTATTATGACACTAATACTTAATTGCTAATGGTATAGTTTAATGTTATTATACTCCAAGTAACACCATGGCACACACAGCGGTTTTCTCGGATGCCATTGTTTCCATGAGACACGTTTCTATCACGTTTTACGAAATTTCCATGATTTAAGATTTTTTAACTTAAAAGTTTATGACTAATTTACAAAGAGTAGTTAAAGTGGTGTATATACCTTAGCCTTGTATATATATATATATATATATATATATATATATATATATATATATATATATATATATATATATATATATATATATATTAGCTTTACATAATAAATTATATTATTAACCCTTTAACGGGTAGGTCGGGAATTATTGAATCTATCTTCTTTTTTTTCGCCTTTGAATGGCTATAGCAACGCTACCCCCATAAATGTATCATGAAATTCAAGGTTGAATAAAGGATATTAAAAGATAATGAGTAGGATAATGCGTCGGACATTACGTCATTTATTGAGCAAAAGGTATTAAATATGTGTATCCTGTTAAAGTGTTAAAATACTAATACTGAAGTGTTATCTAGCAGAATATTTAATAAATTAATGAGACATGAAGGTAATAAATATTGAGGTGATAAATCGACAAAAAGCCAGAAATTATTATCATCCTCATAACAATATAATAGTATAAACCACAAGAGGAAATTTTGAAGAAGTTAGATTCGTGGTTCGATGTCTTTATATATTTTATAGATATTTTTATGAATAATGTTGTAAAAATATTTAGTAGCAATATGAATTTGTTTTCTTCTTCATTTTATTGATAATACTACTATTTACCGCTTTTATAGAATAAATAATAAAGGTAACTGTATTTCTTGTGTCCCAGGTATGCATTATTTGTTTTCGTTTTTGAGTTGAATTCAAACTTTTGAGGTTTGAAATTTCTAAACTGCTCTGAAGAACCGAAGACTCCCGCAGGCTTGACATTATCCCAAATTTATACCCTTTGAGCAGATTGGGAGAAGTGGGTTTTCCTTTCCCATAGATTGCCAGCCCTAAGGAACTTTCCATGTCCTTATATTCTTCTCTCGTCCTGGCCCTATCACAGGACGCCATAAAAGCTCCAAAAGTTGGCCTTTAGTTTCCATCCTTGAGAACAGTCCTTCTTTTTAAGATTCATACTTCGCGATGTTTCTTGATTTATCGTTTCCTCGAATAATCGATTTAATACAGCGACGGATATCGGAATGTCTATCGATCAAATTTTAAACAACCGTGCTTTTAAAAACTGTAGCTGATTTGCAATAAATAAAGCGAATGTCGAAAATTTTGACCTTTCCGAAATTGGTAACCTTCTAAAATTTAATGTGGGAAACCAACAATCATATCGGTACTATTCTTAAAATTTGTTTTTTACCGATCAATATGAATTATAATACTGTCTACAGGTGTGACTTAAAAAAAAAAAATCTACCTTATTAGCTGCCAAAGTCATGATATTTTCCGATGCATAAAAAAAAGGCTCTGCAATAGCTAGATTTTATAATGAATGAATAGTTTTTTGCCTTGGGCCTAATCAATAACATAATAAACATTAAGATTAATATGGGTAAGCTTCATTCCCTCTTAATTCCACTAATCCCCCAATGTGTTTACTACTGGATTCCGGATAATTCAGGTATAAAAATTAATGTACAAGCAGATTCACCAGCTAAAGAATAGTGTTCTATCTTTCCATTACCCTTAATCCCTGACCCTTTGCCAGATCTTAAAACTTCTTCTTCTTCTTCTTCCAATTAGTTAACAGACCATTACTGGCCCCTGGCATCCTCTAACAACTTCCGCCAGTCTGCTCGTCGTTGGGCAGCTCTCCCCCAATCCCCGACTCCCAGACTCCTCCTAGCATCCTCTCCTGAGCAGTCCATCCATCTAATATAGGGTCTTCCTGTGCTCCTGGTCTTGTCTATATCCTCCATTACTAATCTTTTAGAGATCTCATTTTCCTACATACGAGCAACATGGCCGGCCCACCTCAGTCTTTCCAGTCCCATGTGCCTCACTATGTCCGACTCTCCCAGGAGGTTATATACTTTTTGATTAGTTCTTCTGAGGTATGCCTCTCCGACTCTCTTGGGTCCATAAATACGCCGCACAATTCTTCTTTCGAAGGCCAGTAGGCTTCGTTCGTCCGATCGAGAGACTATCCGTGACTTCGAACCGTAGGTTATTACTGGTCTTACCAGTATCTTATAGAAACGTGTGACAATTCGCTAGTTTCCTCAGACGTAAATAGGTTATTCATGAATGAAATATTCTTTATCTGAAAAAAAAGCCAACCGTGGAGTAGTCAGGAAATATTGAAGGTGATGTGAGAAGTAGAGATGTGTGACATTATTTTCGGAGGCTCGATATCCAAGTGCTGGACGATCAGTATTCAAATATTGTCTCCAGCCTCCTGGAATTGATAACATGTGAGACTGGGGCCCAGTTTATAATTGGTTCAAATATATATTGTATACGGTTGTAAATATCAATAAATAAATATTTTAAAAAATATTGAAATATAAAAGTACCGATTAAGCATTGTAGAGTGAGTATACCCGGAAGAAACGGGTGGATATTCGCTAGTTTCCTCTGAGGTAAATAGGTTATTTATTGATGAAATATGGGTGAATAAGCGAAGTTATGATATGATTTGAATATTCTATTAGAGAGATATGCATATAATGAGGAAATATGTAGGAGGTAGGGATTAATGGATACTGTAGTTCTGTAGTTTAGGATGCCAGACTAGGTCAATGTCTATAAGAATTTAGTGAGTAAGTTTCCCTATAGTTGCTAAGAGAACTATTTTTTTTTTTTTTTTTTCTTAAGCTCATAAAAATACCGAAATGAAGTTGAATATTCTTTATCTGAAAAAAAGCAAATCGTGGAACAGACAGGAAATATTCAGGGAGATGTGAGAAGTAGAGAAGATGTGTGACATTATTATTCTCGGAGGCACGATATCCAGCCAGGTAGGACCAGGTGCTGGACGTTCAGTATTCAAACATCGTATTCCTCCTGGAATCGATATCATGTGTGACTGGAGCCCAGTTCATAATCTTGGACTCCTCCTCATATTAATTTTTTTTCTTCCTCTACCAGTTCTATTTTCGCCTTCCACGGATGGTTCATAAATCAGTATGTAATGTTACTTAATATGTCACTTCTTCAATTCTCATGAGTATTGAATGTTTGCGGCTTTTAAAGTTTCATTTTCGTTTCAATGTGAAAGTGTAAGTTATGTAGATAGTGCACTTCGTCGCTTAAGCTTAACTTAACAACATGCCTTAAGTAATTTTTCCTTAAGTAACATTATATGAAAAAATAAAACTGAAAGAGATATTTATAGCTTGGATTTCTACGAGAAAAAATGAGATACAAATGTCTCCGTTTCGCCGGTGTATCATATTGAAGACAGCTATGTTGTAGCATGTGGACAATAGATTCTATTTGTGGCATATAGACAAAATGGTGTCTACTCGAAACACCTTGTTTTTTTTTTTTGTTTTTTTTTAAATCTGGCATCTGAAATGGATCAGCCTCTAAATTTAACGTAAAGGATGAGGTGTAACTGGCATAGCGTGTGATTGTTTAAGCGTCGATATTTCGTATATGAATTTTTTTTTAAATTTTCATATGGAAAAAAATTGTCTGTCTTTTTTGTTTTAATGAGTGTTTTCTGTACTATTAGTCTGTTATTATTATAACAAAGTAAAAGCTCTCCACAGAGACGCTTACATGTTTTATGATAAATTTGTTAGTTATTAAGGGGTGTCCGTTGAATAGGGGACGCTTGTGCTTATTGAAAAAATAAATACGCGCATGTATCAAAACCAGTTTCTTAATTTGGATCGACATTCAATAAAAATTAATTACTTATTTCAATATATATTTTTTTATTAAATGGAATTCAAGTGGTCCTATTTTTATATTTAATCTATTTTTAATGATAGTTTAAATATAAAAACTAAATTATTACAATAATTTTTAATTTTTGATATAGATAATTTATATTTTCATTTTAATATATATTTATATTAACACTCTATGACTATTCGATTATTTATTTTTTTTTTTTTTCTTAACAATTTATTGAAATTTACTACTGTAAATTGAATTCATACATCAAATAAATGTGCTGGTAACTATTACAATAACGTGATAAAACTTGAAAAGAACTACTACTCATCAGTAGCACTTTAATAAAAATTCTACACTAGAAGGTCTCTGGTCCATCTTCTTTTCAGACACCTCGGAGAAATATCAGGAATGGTGTGGGAAGCAAGTTAAGAAATTAGAGGATTTGAGTGGTTATCGAGCTTACTATGAAAGGATAGGTATCTGGTGTGGGCTAAATCAGCAGCATATGGAACATTAAGATATTTAAACTCGAAAAAATTAATTGTTGGATTCATATTGAAGAACACAATCAACTGAGTAGACGGAATTTCTGTGAAAATGTTACAATATTAATTAATACTTGTAAAAAACTTCAATTTTCAATTTCAGAGAATTTTCACCTCTTTGTAACTGACACCCCTCGAACAGACCTTGTTTGCAAAGCTTCTGTTACTGTGAGATAAATTCACACAACTGAATGGACACTTCAAAAATATATAAAATTTGTTTCGATATAACACATACAATTTTTAAAATTATTTTATAGTTAAATTCTTCTCATAATTAAAAAGGGGATTGGTTTTATTTATCTTCATAATTCGAGAATGATTTCAGCAAAAAAGATGAATCAGATGAGCAAAACATCCAATAATTCTACCGACTGTTTAAGAATCCTGATGATGAAAATAAAGCCTCAATACATGGAGAGGAATAAGCAAAATAAATGAGGAGTTGTGCCGATAAATTAAATTTTAATATAACATTTTTTTTTTTTTTTAATTTTACTTATTTGCATAGATGAAGGTACTTCCAATACCATGTGAATTTATTCTCTCGAACTGAAATACTATCAATTCCATTCAATGTTTGAGGATAATATTAAAACATATGGTACCCTATAGACATAATCCAGCTGATCAAATCCATGGCTTCATAAATCCAATATAGAGGCCATCTTAATCCAGGATGTGATTGCTACTCCAAACGGCCATTAGTTGGAAATTTTAAGATATTAATGTTAACAAAGTTGGACTATATATCACCGAGGGTGTTAGCTATGGAGTTTAGTAATTGCTTGAACCAAACTACCCCCAATAATAGAGGTTTATAACAATTATCTAACTATTTATTAACACTGTTCTAATAAATAACATTAAAGGTAATTGTAATTCCTTTAATCACTGTAGATGATAACTGGTCGAACATTTCATTTGCATGTCAGGAGTTCTTCTGAATTGTAAATTACGGTTCTACCAGGGTCACCTGTGGTGTAGTGGTTAGCATAGCAACCTACTAAACCCCAGATCGCGGGTTCGCAGCCCGGCAGATGACCTTAGGATTTTTTAAAGGGAGTAAAAAATCCTCAGCTATGCCGTCCTTCGGAAGGGACGTAAAATGGGGGTCCCGAGCCTGTGCGATGTCAGGTACTCGATAAAGATCCCTATCCTAATTATACCTGGATAGGCAAAATTTAGGACTCCCACCGTAGCATCGTCCGATTAGCCATAGCAGCATAAAGTGACGTTAAACGAAACAAACAAACAATTACGGTTCTACCTTTATTTTCTGTTATATCAGTTGCGAATCTATTTTTTTTTGTCGGGACATCCTCCTAGGGCTCACTCAGCCTCTTAAAAGTGGACACCTGATTTTCATTTGGAGAGGGAAAACCCAAAAGAAGTTGTTTATATTACCTTCTTTTATTATAGTTGTTCAGTAAATGATACTCGTTTCTGTTTGTATTATTAAATGAATTTATGGAACAATAAGATCCCTATTAATATTTTGGTGGGAAAAAAATACTGATCATCTATTAATGGGTGTAAAATGAATTTTATGAAGTGAATTTTCAAGATTTTTGAAAATAAGTGGATTTATTCCAAGAATGATTATGTGTTTGTAGTATTAATGTGTCCATTTGTAACTGACTGAAGCAGTTGTTTTCTTTTTAGTAGAAAATCAGTTCTTTTTTTAAAGTTTTTTTTTTAACAGGTACACTTCTTTTCTTTCATTTCATAGACGAAAAGTCACATATCGATTTCAGCAGAAAAAATTCATCTACTCGGTTATTATTAAGCCCATTAAGAATTACTGCTTATAGTTATGGGGTTCATCCGAACCATCGAATTCTTCACGTATCCAGTCTTTCAAATCCAATATCTTTCGTAAAATCCTTAAAGCTCCTTACTTTATCAGAAACGAACTAATCTATAAAAATCCATAGTGCCATTTACAATGCTGATTCGGCACGAAATTGACACCTTTATTTTCATAATAAACTTTATACATAACCAAATCCTCCGAAGAGTCTTAAAAGAAAATGGTGTTTGGAACGTTTTCAGACCTTAGTATTTCTTTTTTATGAATTTTTTTTATATTTATCAGCCATTGCTTATTTTGATCAGATGGCTAACCTTGCTCTAATGCTTTTAAGTAATCTGTTGATAACTTGTTACTAAAGAAACAATATTATTCTCTTGAGTTGATTCATCTTTTAAAGTGAAATTTAAGCCAATGGGCCCTATCTATTGACATTTATGTGAATTTCAATAGATGAAAAAAAATAATAAATAAAAAGAAGATTTTTAAGTTATCGTATTTGTTTCAATTGATTTATTTATTAATTGCAATGCAACGCTAAATTTCCCTGCTGGAAAACCTGGTCTGATTCCCAATACATGAAATTGCATTTTCTTCCTCCTAAATATCAATTACATAGGTATGGAGCTTTAGATAGCAATTGAACAAATGCTATTATTCCATGACTCCATTCAATTATATACAAAAGGGGCATCAGATAATAACAAATGAAATAAAAGAGAAATGAACAAACCTCCTCGTATATATTATAGATGTTGACATTCCTTATCCATTTAAATTTCACTCCTCAGAGTGGCTTTATCTAATACAAACAAATGTTTTCACTTTGCCTGTTCAAACTCTTCTAAGAAGAATTAACATCGTGATAGTGTTGTTTGAGAACTTGCGAGTTTGGAAGAAAGTTAGGATGGCGAAATTGGACTCTCCGCGAGACGGGGCGTTAGAAAGTGATGAGCTGTGTAAAAGACATCCTTGCTAACTGTGCAGCTATTACTATCACTATAGTATCATGAAGTTGCACATGTTATATAATACTTTATTATATTATTATATTTTATTATGATATTAAAACAAAGAAATATTAATTAAATACATTATTTTTAGTTACTTAATTGAGTTGGAGATAGTACTTTAGAAATATCCTCTTATGTTTTATTAAAACAGTATTTTTTTTGTTTTTGTTTGTTTTTTTAATCACGAAACGGCCTTAAAGACCACGCGAATATCATGACTATGGAATCTTGCTTCTGTTCTTTCTTTCTATCTATTTCTCTTTAACTATTTTGATTGCCTTTTTTTCCTTTCCTCCGTCCAGGCACTCCCCCTCATAGGCTTCCTCCTGTCCACAAGAACTGTGACCTCATGCAACCTCTTTCTGTATCAAACAATCTTGGTCGTTTATCCCAATTATTCTTGTTTCCTCTTTCAACTGCTTGATGCATCCTTGTAGCCCAATAATTGTATGCCCATGATAGGGATGGTAGCCCCAGATTTTCTGCAATATAGCTTTATTCAGCCTTTCCGGGGGCATCCTAACCATGTGCCCGTAGAATTTTAGTCTGGTGATCCTCATCTCAGTTTCCATGCCTTTGATTTCCTTGTATATTTCCTTTTTGCTCTTAACCTGTAACCTTCTTGTGTCTTCCTAGGACCATAGATCCTTCTCTGGATCTTTCTTTCGGCTTTCAACTGATACTCAAAGTCGGTAAGGTTCATGGTTTCTGTCCCATACAGTATCACCGGTTTTACCACAGTGTTGTAATGCCTAATTTTCGCTTTTATCGACAAATTCCTTTTGTTGTGTTACGTTGCTGGTTGCGAAAAAAAAAAAAAAAAAAAAAAACAGTTTATTAACTGTATTATTATTTTTTTTTTAATTAATATTTTACTAATCCCTGTTGAACAGATCCGCTACCTCGGACTCTACTTGGACAAACGCTTTACTTGGGACTTACATAAAAAACTAAAACGTCAAGAAACTGCCCGCCGTTACAGACTACTTCAACATTTACTAGACAAACATTCAAAGCTTCCAATTAATTACACAAGACTTATTTACCTATTTGGACGTACGGAGTTGTGCTTTAGGGCTCCACTAAAGCATCCATTTCATCTGATATCCAATCCTTATAATCCTAAATCCTCAATACTCCTTACTTTTTCACCAATAAACTGAACCATAAAGATTTAATGTTCCCTATGTTGCTGATTTAGCTCTATAACCGCTCAAATCCACTACTTTCTCAACTTGCTTCCCACTCCATACTTGATAATCTTCCATGGCTAAATACGCGCATGTATCAAAACCAGTTTCTTAATTTGGATCGACATTCAATAAAAATTAATTACTTATTTCAATATATATTTTTTTATTAAATGGAATTCAAGTGGTCCTATTTTTATATTTAATCTATTTTTAATGATAGTTTAAATATAAAAACTAAATTATTACAATATTTTTAATTTTTGATATAGATAATTTATATTTTCATTTTAATATATATTTATATTAACACTCTATGACTATTCGATTATTTATTTTTTTTTTTTTCTTAACAATTTATTGAAATTTACTACTGTAAATTGAATTCATACATCAAATAAATGTGCTGGTAACTATTACAATAACGTGATAAAACTTGAAAAGAACTACTCATCAGTAGCACTTTAATAAAAATTCTACACTAGAAGGTTTCTGGTCCATCTTCTTTTCAGACACCTCGGAGAAATATCAGGAATGGTGTGGGAAGCAAGTTAAGAAATTAGAGGATTTGAGTGGTTATCGAGCTTACTATGAAAGGATAGGTATCTGGTGTGGGCTAAATCAGCAGCATATGGAACATTAAGATATTTAAACTCGAAAAAATTAATTGTTGGATTCATATTGAAGAACACAATGAACTGAGTAGACGGAATTTCTGTGAAAATGTTACAATATTAATTAATACTTGTAAAAAACTTCAATTTTCAATTTCAGAGAATTTTCACCTCTTTGTAACTGACACCCCTCGAACAGACCTTGTTTGCAAAGCTTCTGTTACTGTGAGATAAATTCACACAACTGAATGGACACTTCAAAAATATATAAAATTTGTTTCGATATAACACATACAATTTTTAAAATTATTTTATAGTTAAATTCTTCTCATAATTAAAAAGGGGATTGGTTTTATTTATCTTCATAATTCGAGAATGATTTCAGCAAAAAAGATGAATCAGATGAGCAAAACATCCAATAATTCTACCGACTGTTTAAGAATCCTGATGATGAAAATAAAGCCTCAATACATGGAGAGGAATAAGCAAAATAAATGAGGAGTTGTGCCGATAAATTAAATTTTAAATATAACATTTTTTTTTTTTTTTAATTTTACTTATTTGCATAGATGAAGGTACTTCCAATACCATGTGAATTTATTCTCTCGAACTGAAATACTATCAATTCCATTCAATGTTTGAGGATAATATTAAAACATATGGTACCCTATAGACATAATCCAGCTGATCAAATCCATGGCTTCATAAATCCAATATAGAGGCCATCTTAATCCAGGATGTGATTGCTACTCCAAACGGCCATTAGTTGGAAATTTTAAGATATTAATGTTAACAAAGTTGGACTATATATCACGGAGGGTGTTAGCTATGGAGTTTAGTAATTGCTTGAACCAAACTACCCCCAATAATAGAGGTTTATAACAATTATCTAACTATTTATTAACACTGTTCTAATAAATAACATTAAAGGTAATTGTAATTCCTTTAATCACTGTAGATGATAACTGGTCGAACATTTCATTTGCATGTCAGGAGTTCTTCTGAATTGTAAATTACGGTTCTACCAGGGTCACCTGTGGTGTAGTGGTTAGCATAGCAACCTACTAAACCCCAGATCGCGGGTTCGCAGCCCGGCAGATGACCTTAGGATTTTTTAAAGGGAGTAAAAAATCCTCAGCTATGCCGTCCTTCGGAAGGGACGTAAAATGGGGGTCCCGAGCCTGTGCGATGTCAGGTACTCGATAAAGATCCCTATCCTAATTATACCTGGATAGGCAAAATTTAGGACTCCCACCGTAGCATCGTCCGATTAGCCATAGCAGCATAAAGTGACGTTAAACGAAACAAACAAACAATTACGGTTCTACCTTTATTTTCTGTTATATCAGTTGCGAATCTATTTTTTTTGTCGGGACATCCTCCTAGGGCTCACTCAGCCTCTTAAAAGTGGACACCTGATTTTCATTTGGAGAGGGAAAACCCAAAAGAAGTTGTTTATATTACCTTCTTTTATTATAGTTGTTCAGTAAATGATACTCGTTTCTGTTTGTATTATTAAATGAATTTATGGAACAATAAGATCCCTATTAATATTTTGGTGGGAAAAAAAATACTGATCATCTATTAATGGGTGTAAAATGAATTTTATGAAGTGAATTTTCAAGATTTTTGAAAATAAGTGGATTTATTCCAAGAATGATTATGTGTTTGTAGTATTAATGTGTCCATTTGTAACTGACTGAAGCAGTTGTTTTCTTTTTAGTAGAAAATCAGTTCTTTTTTTAAAGTTTTTTTTTTTAACAGGTACACTTCTTTTCTTTCATTTCATAGACGAAAAGTCACATATCGATTTCAGCAGAAAAAATTCATCTACTCGGTTATTATTAAGCCCATTAAGAATTACTGCTTATAGTTATGGGGTTCATCCGAACCATCGAATTCTTCACGTATCCAGTCTTTCAAATCCAATATCTTTCGTAAAATCCTTAAAGCTCCTTACTTTATCAGAAACGAACTAATCTATAAAAATCCATAGTGCCATTTACAATGCTGATTCGGCACGAAATTGACACCTTTATTTTCATAATAAACTTTATACATAACCAAATCCTCCGAAGAGTCTTAAAAGAAAATGGTGTTTGGAACGTTTTCAGACCTTAGTATTTCTTTTTTATGAATTTTTTTATATTTATCAGCCATTGCTTATTTTGATCAGATGGCTAACCTTGCTCTAATGCTTTTAAGTAATCTGTTGATAACTTGTTACTAAAGAAACAATATTATTCTCTTGAGTTGATTCATCTTTTAAAGTGAAATTTAAGCCAATGGGCCCTATCTATTGACATTTATGTGAATTTCAATAGATGAAAAAAAATAAATAAATAAAAAGAAGATTTTTAAGTTATCGTATTTGTTTCAATTGATTTATTTATTAATTGCAATGCAACGCTAAATTTCCCTGCTGGAAAACCTGGTCTGATTCCCAATACATGAAATTGCATTTTCTTCCTCCTAAATATCAATTACATAGGTATGGAGCTTTAGATAGCAATTGAACAAATGCTATTATTCCATGACTCCATTCAATTATATACAAAAGGGGCATCAGATAATAACAAATGAAATAAAAGAGAAATGAACAAACCTCCTCGTATATATTATAGATGTTGACATTCCTTATCCATTTAAATTTCACTCCTCAGAGTGGCTTTATCTAATACAAACAAATGTTTTCACTTTGCCTGTTCAAACTCTTCTAAGAAGAATTAACATCGTGATAGTGTTGTTTGAGAACTTGCGAGTTTGGAAGAAAGTTAGGATGGCGAAATTGGACTCTCCGCGAGACGGGGCGTTAGAAAGTGATGAGCTGTGTAAAAGACATCCTTGCTAACTGTGCAGCTATTACTATCACTATAGTATCATGAAGTTGCACATGTTATATAATACTTTATTATATTATTATATTTTATTATGATATTAAAACAAAGAAATATTAATTAAATACATTATTTTTAGTTACTTAATTGAGTTGGAGATAGTACTTTAGAAATATCCTCTTATGTTTTATTAAAACAGTATTTTTTTTGTTTTTGTTTTTTTAATCACGAAACGGCCTTAAAGACCACGCGAATATCATGACTATGGAATCTTGCTTCTGTTCTTTCTTTCTATCTATTTCTCTTTAACTATTTTGATTGCCTTTTTTTTTTTTTTTCCTTTCCTCCGTCCAGGCACTCCCCCTCATAGGCTTCCTCCTGTCCACAAGAACTGTGACCTCATGCAACCTCTTTCTGTATCAAACAATCTTGGTCGTTTATCCCAATTATTCTTGTTTCCTCTTTCAACTGCTTGATGCATCCTTGTAGCCCAATAATTGTATGCCCATGATAGGGATGGTAGCCCCAGATTTTCTGCAATATAGCTTTATTCAGCCTTTCCGGGGGCATCCTAACCATGTGCCCGTAGAATTTTAGTCTGGTGATCCTCATCTCAGTTTCCATGCCTTTGATTTCCTTGTATATTTCCTTTTTGCTCTTAACCTGTAACCTTCTTGTGTCTTCCTAGGACCATAGATCCTTCTCTGGATCTTTCTTTCGGCTTTCAACTGATACTCAAAGTCGGTAAGGTTCATGGTTTCTGTCCCATACAGTATCACCGGTTTTACCACAGTGTTGTAATGCCTAATTTTCGCTTTTATCGACAAATTCCTTTTGTTGTTACGTTGCTGGTTGCGAAAAAACAAAAAAAAAAAAACAGTTTATTAACTGTATTATTATTTTTTTTTTAATTAATATTTTACTAATCCCTGTTGAACAGATCCGCTACCTCGGACTCTACTTGGACAAACGCTTTACTTGGGACTTACATAAAAAACTAAAACGTCAAGAAACTGCCCGCCGTTACAGACTACTTCAACATTTACTAGACAAACATTCAAAGCTTCCAATTAATTACACAAGACTTATTTACCTATTTGGACGTACGGAGTTGTGCTTTAGGGCTCCACTAAAGCATCCATTTCATCTGATATCCAATCCTTATAATCCTAAATCCTCAATACTCCTTACTTTTTCACCAATAAACTGAACCATAAAGATTTAATGTTCCCTATGTTGCTGATTTAGCTCTATAACCGCTCAAATCCACTACTTTCTCAACTTGCTTCCCACTCCATACTTGATAATCTTCCATGGCTAAATACGCGCATGTATCAAAACCAGTTTCTTAATTTGGATCGACATTCAATAAAAATTAATTACTTATTTCAATATATATTTTTTTATTAAATGGAATTCAAGTGGTCCTATTTTTATATTTAATCTATTTTTAATGATAGTTTAAATATAAAAACTAAATTATTACAATAATTTTTAATTTTTGATATAGATAATTTATATTTTCATTTTAATATATATTTATATTAACACTCTATGACTATTCGATTATTTATTTTTTTTTTTTCTTAACAATTTATTGAAATTTACTACTGTAAATTGAATTCATACATCAAATAAATGTGCTGGTAACTATTACAATAACGTGATAAAACTTGAAAAGAACTACTCATCAGTAGCACTTTAATAAAAATTCTACACTAGAAGGTCTCTGGTCCATCTTCTTTTCAGACACCTCGGAGAAATATCAGGAATGGTGTGGGAAGCAAGTTAAGAAATTAGAGGATTTGAGTGGTTATCGAGCTTACTATGAAAGGATAGGTATCTGGTGTGGGCTAAATCAGCAGCATATGGAACATTAAGATATTTAAACTCGAAAAAATTAATTGTTGGATTCATATTGAAGAACACAATGAACTGAGTAGACGGAATTTCTGTGAAAATGTTACAATATTAATTAATACTTGTAAAAAACTTCAATTTTCAATTTCAGAGAATTTTCACCTCTTTGTAACTGACACCCCTCGAACAGACCTTGTTTGCAAAGCTTCTGTTACTGTGAGATAAATTCACACAACTGAATGGACACTTCAAAAATATATAAAATTTGTTTCGATATAACACATACAATTTTTAAAATTATTTTATAGTTAAATTCTTCTCATAATTAAAAAGGGGATTGGTTTTATTTATCTTCATAATTCGAGAATGATTTCAGCAAAAAAGATGAATCAGATGAGCAAAACATCCAATAATTCTACCGACTGTTTAAGAATCCTGATGATGAAAATAAAGCCTCAATACATGGAGAGGAATAAGCAAAATAAATGAGGAGTTGTGCCGATAAATTAAATTTTAATATAACATTTTTTTTTTTTTAATTTTACTTATTTGCATAGATGAAGGTACTTCCAATACCATGTGAATTTATTCTCTCGAACTGAAATACTATCAATTCCATTCAATGTTTGAGGATAATATTAAAACATATGGTACCCTATAGACATAATCCAGCTGATCAAATCCATGGCTTCATAAATCCAATATAGAGGCCATCTTAATCCAGGATGTGATTGCTACTCCAAACGGCCATTAGTTGGAAATTTTAAGATATTAATGTTAACAAAGTTGGACTATATATCACGGAGGGTGTTAGCTATGGAGTTTAGTAATTGCTTGAACCAAACTACCCCCAATAATAGAGGTTTATAACAATTATCTAACTATTTATTAACACTGTTCTAATAAATAACATTAAAGGTAATTGTAATTCCTTTAATCACTGTAGATGATAACTGGTCGAACATTTCATTTGCATGTCAGGAGTTCTTCTGAATTGTAAATTACGGTTCTACCAGGGTCACCTGTGGTGTAGTGGTTAGCATAGCAACCTACTAAACCCCAGATCGCGGGTTCGCAGCCCGGCAGATGACCTTAGGATTTTTTAAAGGGAGTAAAAAATCCTCAGCTATGCCGTCCTTCGGAAGGGACGTAAAATGGGGGTCCCGAGCCTGTGCGATGTCAGGTACTCGATAAAGATCCCTATCCTAATTATACCTGGATAGGCAAAATTTAGGACTCCCACCGTAGCATCGTCCGATTAGCCATAGCAGCATAAAGTGACGTTAAACGAAACAAACAAACAATTACGGTTCTACCTTTATTTTCTGTTATATCAGTTGCGAATCTATTTTTTTTGTCGGGACATCCTCCTAGGGCTCACTCAGCCTCTTAAAAGTGGACACCTGATTTTCATTTGGAGAGGGAAAACCCAAAAGAAGTTGTTTATATTACCTTCTTTTATTATAGTTGTTCAGTAAATGATACTCGTTTCTGTTTGTATTATTAAATGAATTTATGGAACAATAAGATCCCTATTAATATTTTGGTGGGAAAAAAATACTGATCATCTATTAATGGGTGTAAAATGAATTTTATGAAGTGAATTTTCAAGATTTTTGAAAATAAGTGGATTTATTCCAAGAATGATTATGTGTTTGTAGTATTAATGTGTCCATTTGTAACTGACTGAAGCAGTTGTTTTCTTTTTAGTAGAAAATCAGTTCTTTTTTTAAAGTTTTTTTTTTTAACAGGTACACTTCTTTTCTTTCATTTCATAGACGAAAAGTCACATATCGATTTCAGCAGAAAAAATTCATCTACTCGGTTATTATTAAGCCCATTAAGAATTACTGCTTATAGTTATGGGGTTCATCCGAACCATCGAATTCTTCACGTATCCAGTCTTTCAAATCCAAAATCTTTCGTAAAATCCTTAAAGCTCCTTACTTTATCAGAAACGAACTAATCTATAAAAATCCATAGTGCCATTTACAATGCTGATTCGGCACGAAATTGACACCTTTATTTTCATAATAAACTTTATACATAACCAAATCCTCCGAAGAGTCTTAAAAGAAAATGGTGTTTGGAACGTTTTCAGACCTTAGTATTTCTTTTTTATGAATTTTTTTATATTTATCAGCCATTGCTTATTTTGATCATATGGCTAACCTTGCTCTAATGCTTTTAAGTAATCTGTTGATAACTTGTTACTAAAGAAACAATATTATTCTCTTGAGTTGATTCATCTTTTAAAGTGAAATTTAAGCCAATGGGCCCTATCTATTGACATTTATGTGAATTTCAATAGATGAAAAAAATAAATAAATAAAAAGAAGATTTTTAAGTTATCGTATTTGTTTCAATTGATTTATTTATTAATTGCAATGCAACGCTAAATTTCCCTGCTGGAAAACCTGGTCTGATTCCCAATACATGAAATTGCATTTTCTTCCTCCTAAATATCAATTACATAGGTATGGAGCTTTAGATAGCAATTGAACAAATGCTATTATTCCATGACTCCATTCAATTATATACAAAAGGGGCATCAGATAATAACAAATGAAATAAAAGAGAAATGAACAAACCTCCTCGTATATATTATAGATGTTGACATTCCTTATCCATTTAAATTTCACTCCTCAGAGTGGCTTTATCTAATACAAACAAATGTTTTCACTTTGCCTGTTCAAACTCTTCTAAGAAGAATTAACATCGTGATAGTGTTGTTTGAGAACTTGCGAGTTTGGAAGAAAGTTAGGATGGCGAAATTGGACTCTCCGCGAGACGGGGCGTTAGAAAGTGATGAGCTGTGTAAAAGACATCCTTGCTAACTGTGCAGCTATTACTATCACTATAGTATCATGAAGTTGCACATGTTATATAATACTTTATTATATTATTATATTTTATTATGATATTAAAACAAAGAAATATTAATTAAATACATTATTTTTAGTTACTTAATTGAGTTGGAGATAGTACTTTAGAAATATCCTCTTATGTTTTATTAAAACAGTATTTTTTTTGTTTTTGTTTTTTTAATCACGAAACGGCCTTAAAGACCACGCGAATATCATGACTATGGAATCTTGCTTCTGTTCTTTCTTTCTATCTATTTCTCTTTAACTATTTTGATTGCCTTTTTTTCCTTTCCTCCGTCCAGGCACTCCCCCTCATAGGCTTCCTCCTGTCCACAAGAACTGTGACCTCATGCAACCTCTTTCTGTATCAAACAATCTTGGTCGTTTATCCCAATTATTCTTGTTTCCTCTTTCAACTGCTTGATGCATCCTTGTAGCCCAATAATTGTATGCCCATGATAGGGATGGTAGCCCCAGATTTTCTGCAATATAGCTTTATTCAGCCTTTCCGGGGGCATCCTAACCATGTGCCCGTAGAATTTTAGTCTGGTGATCCTCATCTCAGTTTCCATGCCTTTGATTTCCTTGTATATTTCCTTTTTGCTCTTAACCTGTAACCTTCTTGTGTCTTCCTAGGACCATAGATCCTTCTCTGGATCTTTCTTTCGGCTTTCAACTGATACTCAAAGTCGGTAAGGTTCATGGTTTCTGTCCCATACAGTATCACCGGTTTTACCACAGTGTTGTAATGCCTAATTTTCGCTTTTATCGACAAATTCCTTTTGTTGTTACGTTGCTGGTTGCGAAAAAAAAAAAAAAAAAAAAAAACAGTTTATTAACTGTATTATTATTTTTTTTTTAATTAATATTTTACTAATCCCTGTTGAACAGATCCGCTACCTCGGACTCTACTTGGACAAACGCTTTACTTGGGACTTACATAAAAAACTAAAACGTCAAGAAACTGCCCGCCGTTACAGACTACTTCAACATTTACTAGACAAACATTCAAAGCTTCCAATTAATTACACAAGACTTATTTACCTATTTGGACGTACGGAGTTGTGCTTTAGGGCTCCACTAAAGCATCCATTTCATCTGATATCCAATCCTTATAATCCTAAATCCTCAATACTCCTTACTTTTTCACCAATAAACTGAACCATAAAGATTTAATGTTCCCTATGTTGCTGATTTAGCTCTATAACCGCTCAAATCCACTACTTTCTCAACTTGCTTCCCACTCCATACTTGATAATCTTCCATGGCG
Organism: Euschistus heros; assembly: GCA_003667255.2. Taxonomy (NCBI): domain Eukaryota; kingdom Metazoa; phylum Arthropoda; class Insecta; order Hemiptera; family Pentatomidae; genus Euschistus; species Euschistus heros. The sequence continues at coordinate 2,374,391 of RCWM02000110.1, forward strand.
TCTAAAAAGAAGGTGTAGAATTTTTATTGAAGTGTTACTGATGATACTTATTTTCAAATTGGGACATGCTATTGTAATCACTATCAATACATGCACTTGATGTATATATTTTATACAGTTGTAAATTTCAATAAATGGATATACAAAAAAAAAAAAAATTAAATGAGTAATTTTTTTATGATCTAGCGTTCATTGAATTGATCAATATTTTAATGTCAGAATAATTAATTACTGAAGCAACGCTAACCCAATAAAAAAAAATACCTCTCTCCTTTGGTAAAAAAAATATTATTAATTTTCGTGGAATATTTTAATGAGATGGAGGCAAAGACATTTTTAAAAGCTTGGGAGCCCTTTTAGACCCATTTCTCACAAGCTATGTTTTAAGATCCTTGTTTTAGGATTAATAAATACCTAAACCTATTAGTTTTAAGGAGAAATAAATTTAACATAAAACAATAAATATATTTTATTTTTTAAAACTTTATTAATTTATTCAAATTATATATCGACAATCAGAGAAATGCTTGCCTCTTTTTTTTATTTATGAACTTTTGTTTTAAATATATAAGGTTATAACTTCCATGAATGTTTTTTTGATGTAGATGTTAATGATGATTGTTTATTGTTCGATTAGCTTATTTTTTTAAATGTAAGAGCATACTATGTAACATTTTATATGTACCAGGTATGCAAATTTAAAATGTCGTTTATTTCTTAAAATATATACACAGTAATTTAAAAAAAAGTATAATATATTTTATTCAAAGTACTGACCCTCGCTTTCTACACATTTTGTCCATCTCTCGGGCAATATATGGATACCATTCCAAAAGAATGCTTCATCTTATTTGAAATCCATTTATCGAGCCATTTTCGTACGTTTTCGAAATTGTTGAAGTGTTGCTCCGCCAATGAGTGTCCCATCGATGAGAAGAGGTGATAATCAGAAGGCGCCAGGTCAGGTGAATACGGCGGGTGGGGTAGGAGTTCCCAACCAAGCGAAGAAATCGTTTCCTTAGTCAATCTGGCTGAATGTGGAGGAGCGTTATCATGCTGAAGAATGACTTTGGCGTGCCTGTGAGCCCATTCTGGGCGTTTTTCGATCAATGCGTGACTCAAATTGATCATTTGTTGTCGGTAGCGCTCGGTATTGACTGTTTCGCCGGGTTTGAGAAGCTCGTAGTAGACTACTCCCTTCTGATCCCACCACACACACAGCATTGTCTTCTTCCCAAAACGATCCGGTCTTGCACTCGATGTGGATGGTTGTCCTGGCGTTACCCATGATTTTTTTCGTTTGGGATTCTGAAAATAAATCCATTTTTCATCGCCAGTTACAACTCGATGCAAAAAAACCCTTTCTTTCGTGGCGTAAAAGCAGCATTTCGCACACAGTTTTTCGTTTTTCCATCTGTCGTTCGTCCAATTCATGTGGAACCCATTTTCCAACCTTTTGAATCTTTCCCATAGCTCTCAGGCGATCGGAAATGGCTTGCCTAGTGACATTCAACTGTTCTGCCATCATTTGTTGGGTTTGGGTATTGTCTTCGTCTAATAAAGATTGCAATTCGAAGTCCTCAAACTTTTTTGGTCGATTTTCTCGTTTTTGATCAGTAACATCAAAATCACCACGTTTGAAACTTTGAAACCAACGTTCACATGTCCTGACGGTTGGAGCAACATCGCCATAAGTCTCAACAAGAATTCGATGACATTCAGATGCCTTTTTCTTTTGATTAAATAAGAAAATCATGACATGCCGCAAATGCTCTTTATTTGGCTTAAAATTAGACATTTTTAACGCTAAAGAAAGGTATGATACGTCCACGTAAACGACTTAAATACGACTGACTTTTGTAAACAAATGACTAACAAACAAAATAGCGTTTAGAGATAAGCAAATCCTTCAATAGGCTAAGAGCGCATTCTATTGGAATTAAAACGACATTTTAAACTTGCATACCTGGTATACATACTTGTCATGTAATAATGAATCAATATAACAATATTGATTATTGTTATGCAATAATCAATATTATTATATTGAGTGTATCGGAATTGCACGGTAAAATTAGTAGGGCGTTATTCTTCATCAAAAAATAAGAAAGTGAGTTATAAAAATATTTATTTATCCTGAAATCATTAATTTCATTGGAAACGTCAATCAAACATTAAATGATTATTCACCTTAAATTAAAAAATACAAATAGAAATTAGCATATGTTTTTAATAAATAAATGCTTTTGTTTTACTAAATCAGCTATTTTTGTTTCCATATTCCTCAGTATCTCTGTTCGCCAGGGCTCAGATATCTCCTCCATCAAACCTATTTTAGCAGGAGTCCCTCAAGGCTCAATTTTAGCACCTTTTCTATACTTAGTATATACCTATGACATACCGACGAACAATAACGTGTTAACTGCTACTTACGCAGATGACACTGCAATCATGACTAGAGACGCGGACCCTAAAAAAGCCACCTTAACACTTCAACACAACCTCAACGAGATTCAAACTTGGTGTAAGAAATGGAAAATAAAACTTAATGATGACAAATCCCTTCATATTACATTTACACTACGACGCAAGACCTGCCCGCCTGTTTACATTGACAACCAACCTTTACATCAAACTGAAAAAGTGACATACTTAGGACTTACGCTTGATAGAAGACTGAAATGGGGCCCACACGTCAAGACAAAAAAACAGACGTTACAGTTCAGACTCCGACTTCTATACTCAGTACTTCACAGACGCTCAAAACTACCTTTAAAACAAAAGCTTAACATTTACAGTTACTTGATTAAACCCATCTGGACGTATGCATCGCAAATTTATGGACCGGCCAAAAGAACACATATTCAGAAAATACAGACATTTCAATCTAAATTCCTAAGACTGATAACAGACTCCCCTCCTTATGTATCAAACGATATACTACATACAGACTTACGTATTCCGACAGTTAAGAGCCATATTCATAAACTTTATCGACAATTTCATGAGAAACTACGTGGACACACTAACAAACAGATACATAATATGGCAACAGTACAGATACCAGACATAACTCAACGGAGGCTGAAAAGGAAGTGGATGAGGGATCTCCTAGTCTAATCGCTAATAATTTAGTTTCACGCCTGGAGATTGTACCACTGGGTGCTGACTCCTTCATGCCTGATCATGTCTGTTGTATCAATGTAATTTCACATTCACTGGTTGTCCATTGTGTACAGTTGTGAATAAAGTTATTATGTTAAAAAAAAAAAAAAAATATTCCTCAGTAATATAAGTTTAAATACAGTTATTAGTTAGTCGGATAAATGAACCCTTGCGTATTTTTTAATAATTAATCTTGTAGATAGTAATGATCCTCGCTTATTGTTTTAACGGGGTATCGTTCTCCAAGGATCGAGAATCGAGAATCGAATATTTTTTATATCGACTCATCATTGCCATTATATCATTATCGCCATTGTGTGAATACTGTCACTGAGTAGAAAGTATTAAACTTTCCTCGAGAAAATAGTCAAAGGAGAATCTTTAAATAAAAATATTTGAATGATTTCTAAAGGAAAACTATCGGTACTTCATAGGCGATGACTTGTCTTACACTCTTAGAAAGTACCAAAGTCAATTGTAAATATTTTTTATTTGAGAAAGGAAAATATTTAGTTGTTTTAAAATTAAGTTTGATTCAAAGTGGTATAGGAATAATTTCAGAAATTTTAATGCCGTGATATAAAGGGTGTCCAAAAAGAGGATCGGGTGTTACTTTGATGAAACAAAAACTACTTAAAATTAAAAAAAAAAAAGGTTTATTGCTAATTATTACAATATAAAGTGGAAAATTATTTGGAAAAGATGATGTTAACTAAATGGTGACCGTTATGCTCCTGGCACTCTTTTAATCGGGTACGAAGACTGGGGATCACATGCTGACACATAGCTCTCGATAATGCTGCCATTTCTGACCTCATGTTTTGCTTCAATTGCGTCAGGTTTGTCGGATTATTCTCATTTTAAGGTATCCCCATGAAAAAAAGTCAATTGGACTAAGGCCGGTGCTTCTGGGAGGTCAGTTGATGTTAACCCTACTCGAAATGACTTTATTAGGGAATAATTCGTTAACAGCTACCATTGCTTGATTTAATGTAAGGCAAGTGGCCCCATCTTGTTGAAACCTTGAAATTCTTGTAACTCTGGACCAAACAGTTTCGCAGCATGCCACAATAGCGGTTACTAATCACATTGAGTGGTCGGCCTCGTCGATCTTCATGAAAATAAGGACCGATTATGCCTCTAGCAGACATAGCGGCCCAAACAACGACTTTTGGCTGGGCAGGGATATACTTTCGTCTCGGATTTTCCTCTGCCCGACAATTCTGCTTATTGACATCATCATTCAGATGAAAGTTTGCTTCATCACTGAAGAGTATGTTACCAAAATTGTTGAAGTAGTTTTTGTTTTATCGAAGTAACAAATACCCGATACTCTTTTTGGACACCCTGTACATTACGGATGGAGATATTGGGACCTAATGTGTAAATGACTCGTAATGTGTTTGTTTAATGATATATTCTGGATTCATCACGCAAAGGAAAAACTTCAACCATTAATAATAAAAAAAATACATGACTTTAACATTGTTTGTCTAAATCAATGTTTTAGTACTGCCGTTAATGGTCTAGTGCAGATAAGTAACTGATATTGAAGATTTTGAATTTTATTTGAGATTAATTTTTTTTTCGCTTTTATTTTTAAATCCACACCTATCAAAAAATTAATTGACAATCAGCGGATATGCTTAAATCATAATATAAACAAAATTGGCATGTTAGGTATGAGGAGACATAGTGCCCAGTGGCACCCCTTCCGTGTCTTTGGTTTACTTCTATGTAAGAAGGTCTCCCATCCAGTTTCTTTTTAGTCTTCTCCTAGTATTCTCCGGCATGAGAGATATAGCCATATTATTGATGAGTAAGATTGATTTTTAATTTTGGTGTGTCTTCAATAATCGTTTTTAATCAGGCTAATGACTTGTCACTCTTAAGCTTTTATATATTTTATTTAAGTAATAAAGCATATATATCGCCTGAACAAAAATTTATTTATTGTATATATTATATCATTATAAATATATTTATTGTTTCTATATTTTATTATAATCATATTCAAATAATCGAATTCCAACAAGCGTAATATATACCAGTTAATCAAGTGATAGGTTGCGCATTACTAATATTGACAGGGTCAGATCTCTGAATAAACCACTCAGTTTGCTTCAGTTTACAATCTGTAATTACCTTTTTAATTCTATAATTGTAATAACCAGTATAAACAATTGAAAAAAAAACGTGAACGTGTATGAGAATGTTATTATGTCTATTATATTTTTTATAACATTGCCGTATGGTATGCAAATTGTGGCTATTTGTATATCCGTGAGTTTTCTGGTTTGTGATGTACAAGGGTGATTTAGTGATTAGTGTTGTAACACTTTGACGGAGATGTTTTCTGGCTGGGGGACTAAACTTTTTGGGTGTTACATTCTTTTCCACATACATTTTGAACAAAGCTAAGAAAGCTTTGTTGGTGTTGGTTCGATCATATATTTGACGCAAAATTACTTATCATAAATTTAATTAAAGGGAGATTATTTTTTTAATTTATACTACATTTATCGCTATGACCCACTGTTAATTCGTCATGAGTGGGGGAGAGGGGGTGACGAAATAACGGACATGACGTATTACAGAATTTTACTAGTAATGTAACAAAAAAGCATTATAAACTATTTTTTTTTTAAATGCGAAAAGGCCTTAAAGACGCAAATATCATGGTCAGGTTTTCTTTATGAACTTCCTCTTTCTCCATACTTCCCTCATGAGCTCCGCGTGTCTGCGCTTCCTTTCCTCCGACCACGCACAACCTTTTTTTGGGCGTTCTTTGTCTACGAAGACCTTTATATCGTTTCGTGTTTTCCTATAGGTTTCTCTATCCTGACAGTTTGAATCCCTCAGTCCGGCCAAATCCATGTCGATCCTGATTTGCTTAAAAAAACATGTCTTGTTCTTGCGCTGGTGGAATCGCCGGAAGATTTCCCGGTTTAACCTTTCAGGGCTCATTCTCATCATATGACCATAGAATTTAAGTCTTCTTACTCTGATGTCGGTCTCTAGGCTTTTGATGTTATCGAATATTTCCTTGTTGGACTTTACCCTATATCCTTCGGTTGTCTTTTTAGGTCCATAGATTTTCCTCAGGATTTTTCTTTCCACTTTCAGAAGCTTTTCCATGCTAGGGAGACATGAGGCCTCCGTTCCATAGAGAATCACAGGTTTAATCACGGTGTTATAGTGACGGACTTTGGCTTTGATGGATAGATTCTTTTTGTTGTAGAAGTTCCTGAGATCGAAACACAATTTTTCCAGCTTGGCAACTTTTTCCTTGTATTTTGCATCCGTGGTCATTAATTCTGTCTTTTCAGAGGAGATATATAATTATAAACTATATAATTGTATTTTTTTTTTTTTTTGCAATTTATTGAATGTAAAAACAAAGAGATGAACATTATTACATTGGACTTGAGTGACAATGACAAAAAACAAAAAAAGCCAAACACTTGCCGCATCACATCAGGTGTGAAATATCTGATTCACATTGCTGCTCGAAACCACACAATGCACTTAGTTAACATTTCCTCTGCTTCTTTGCATGAAATATTGGAAGAATTAAAAACGTTTTGATTTTGAGCACTCAGCACTTGTTCTATAATTCCATTGTCATTTAAAATTTCATATCCGTTCTATCCATGTTTAACCAGCTGCTTACTTCTTGCTTATCTTTTCTCAGTTTATAACCTGGAGCAGAAGTTGCTGAGCCAGATGCTAATGTTTTTGTTGGAAGAGCTTTTTAGTATTTACTGATTCCGGGAATTCGTCGACTGCACTCATACTCCCTTTCATCTCTGGATGAAACAATCAATAGAGGGTTCAAAAAAAAAAAAAAACCCTGACAAATTACAGAATAAGACGAATTATCGAGTGACAAAATAACGAGTTTCCACTGTATATTGGTCACTCTATCCCTGTTAGTGTTGCCCGGATCAAAAATTTGACAATGCCTTCATTGGAAGGTAATTGAGAAGAAATTTCATTCGTCGCTGGGATCTACCTTTTAGGAGTTATATTGGTCTGAATGAAAAAAAGTCACCTTGTAACATATTTTCACCCTCAAATGCGTAACCTTTTTTTTTTCACTCTCAGAAATGTAACATTTTGATGCGCTCTAGCTCTATTGCTGTTGGTAGAATCGAATATTTGACGGCAATACTCTTATCAGAAATTTAATTAGTCGCTGGGGCCTACTGTTTAAGTTTAAGAGTTGTAGTGGTCTAGATGAAAAAATTCACCTCGTGAATTTTTTTTTTCACCCTCAAATGTGTAACGTTTTGACACGCTCTAGCTCTGTTGGTGTTACTTGAATAAAAAAACAACGGTTATCTGATCAGAAATTTAATGTATAATATTTTTGTTCTAAAACATTTTTTGCTAGGCCTTACCGTTCAGGAACTATATTGGTTTGAATGAAACAAGTCACGTTTGATATCGCTGTTTTTTATCAACATTTTTGTTACGAAAAAATCATTCTTTGTTAATCTAATTTACTTATTTAATTTAAGTAATTTGTTAATTTATTTTTATAGAATAATTGTATAAGATAGTTTCTTAAAAAAGTATTTCTTTATCTGGAATCATTTGAGAATGCTGAACGATTCTCCTCGTACCTCTAAACCTAATTCCTTTGTGATGAGATTGAATAAGAAGTAAAACGGAATCCCTCTTAGATGAACAGGGGGGTGGGTTCGTTTCTATTAAGTGGATTGGGAAGCTGTTAGAGATAGAGAGAGCTCAGGCTACGTGCTGTGGCTGCCAACATCCTTGGCTCAGCCGATCCTTCCACCCGATCGGCCAGGCATGCGGTCTCAATAGGCTCCTTAGGATCTGCTCCTGTTGGTCGATGGAGACTAAGTCCTGGAAGTCCTGGAATGTGGGCTATATTGGTGATGGGGGTGGGGGAGGTTGTTCCAGCAGGAAACAGTAGGAGGCTATGGGAGAGCCAGGTTTTTATACTTCGTGAGCTGTGTAGTGATGAGGATGCACTCGGAAGCGTTTATTCTTTTTTTCATGTAAAATTTAAAATAATGCATTTTTACAGATATTTCTAATAATAAATTTCACTTTTTAAAATTTTTTTTTTATTACATGTAATAAATGTTATTAAAGATTATTTTTATTAACTCTAAATGGCTTCGTATCCTCTCCAAAAAATCACTTAGATAGCTTGGTGCAACAACTGGAGGATTAAAGTTGAGGTATCAAAATGCACTCATCATAACTTTAACACTCTACTGAACCCGGGTACGATCGCGGGTTCGCAGCCCGGCAGATGACCTTAGGATTTTTTAAAGGGAGTAAAAAATCCTTAGCTATGCCGTCCTTCGGAAGGGACGTAAAATGGGGGTCCCGAGCCTGTGCGCTGTCAGGTACTCGTTAAAAATCCCTATCCTAAATTAGACGTTAATCCTATATATAATAAATCCTAAACGTGACGTTAAATGAAATAAACAAACAACTTTAACACTCAGACGCACATCATTCCCTCCTATATATATTCCACTACACATAGCTGATACAGTACGGTATTTTGGCTTCTATTTAGACAAAATACAAAAGGAATCTCAAACCAGACTTAAAAAAGTGAGAAATTAACAAGGCTTCATAGTCAATTGTATAGACTACTAAATAATAGGACATCCCATCTCTCTGTTTAAAACAAAAAAAGTCATTTACGAAACCTTGACTGTGAGCTACAGAAAAATCATCGAATATCAAACACATCCAATCCTTCCAATCCAAAAAGTCCTTCGTACTACTGTAAATGCACTGTATTATGTTTCCAACAGAACCTTACATAAAAACCTCAATATACCTTTTCTCCTTTGCTTTATACCCCTTAAATATTTAAACTTCCATCCTAACCTTCCCAACCACCCTTACCCTCTGGCTCATTCATTATCCAGTTCCACTTATCCTAATAATCCTCCTTGCAAATTAATACGGATACGGCCCCAAAACCTATTGTTAATATTTATTTTATTGGAGTTATGGTAATAGCCAGCTTCTCTATTCAAGTGTTGAGCGACTGTGACCCTCCAGTGGATTTTATCAATAGTAACGCGGCTGGAAGAACAACGTTGGGATTACACTTTAGGCTCGATTCAGGGCTCCCCTGGGATGTTCGTAAATATTGTTTGGTTAATTTTTTTTTCTCTTTATTATTACATTTTTGAAAATTTCTTTATACTATTGTGTCTAAGATTTATTTTATATTAATATTTACTATATTTTGGATCTTGTTATCCTGTGTAGTTAGAGGTTTTTTTAAAAAATATTTCTTTTCTTTTTACGTATTATATGAATGGATCTATTGTCATCCATATTACTCACTGCCCTTTAGAGAGGCGGCTTGTAATATTTATTCAGTATAACAGTATCTAATAAAAAAAAAAAAAAAAAAAAAAAAAAAAAAAAAAAAAAAAAAAAAAAAAAAAAAAAAAAAAAAAAAAAAAAAAAAAAAAAAAAAAAAAACCTCTACAATTTATCTATAATAATGAATAGGATATCTTTGGTGGCAGAGTCAAAAATAAAAAACTCACTGTTGTTAACAAAGTTGTTAAGTATATATTTTTAGTCGAAGACTCTTCTTTAAAGCTAACATACCAAACGCTAACGGAATTTAGTACAGTGATGGCTTAGCGAAGATTTACATGAAAAAAAATTATCATTTTTAGTTTGATTAATTTTTTTTTTTTTTTTTAAACAACAACCTAATACTAAAATAAACTACATTAAAAAAAAAAAATCAACTATTTGGATCATGTAGTTGAGTTGTGAAGTAACAACTTTTTGATAAATCACTGCATCCTCACTGAAGTACTGAACCCAAGATACTTTATGGGTCGCAGTAGTAGAGGATTTTTTTTTTTTTTTTTTCAAATATGCAATCAGCTTTAAATGGTTAATATGCTCAGATTTGAAAAATAATTACATAATATGCAGTTTGACAAAGTTGTTAGTCAAAAAGGTTTACCTAATAAAGAAAATTTCGCTTTATTTTCTTGACAACTTTCAATCTGTTCTTCGTTAGTCGACAGCTTATGAGTTGAGAAGAGTTAGTAATTTATCAACGAAGTTCGTGGGTGTTGGCTTTTAATAAAATAACTTGTGTTGCAGTGTAATTTTGTTAGAACCTTGACATAATGAACTGGATCATCATCGGTTCATTCTCAATTCTTGAACAAATAATTGTAGTATATGCGTTTAATATAAGCAATTTCTTTTCTGTTATGAATATATATACATTTTTTAAAGTTCTTTTTTACATATGATATCTCAGTGAACGGAATAACTTATACCTCTCATTTAATTATTTCTAAGACACATTACTTAAATCAATGCTACATGAATGATTACTGGAGTACATTACATTTAGCAAAATTTGTTATTTAAATACCAAGTTTAAAAAATGAATGAACTAGTAATATAAATAATAGTAATAATCTAAATGAAATTAAATAAAGTCAGTAAGAACTAATCTATGCTGCCCGTCGCACAGTGGAGTATTGGCCATGAAATCCTGGCCAAAACTATTTACCTATTTTTTTGTGACTGTGGAATACTTAAAACATTTTATCAAAAATCTAGAAATATATCAGACAAATAAAATATAAAAAGTTTCAAGTTTTGACGAAAATTAGAGGAGTCTCTGGCAAAATCAGGAAATTTAAAAAACGTCGGGAAAATGTTCAAGACATTTTAAAGTTGTATGGCAATTTAATATCTAGCTTTTGCAAATACTAAATACATTATTTGCGTAATAAATTTTAATTATGAAAACCTGAATGTAAATAATGTAATGGGAAAATGGATATACTATTTTAATTGCATACAACATTTTTCAATCTCTCACCACATGTAAAAATGAAACCAGATAACAAAATATACTAAAAAATGAAATAATCTTTGTGAAACAGAAAAAAATACAATATTATTTGGTTTACTGATCTTCTGACGACTGACTGATCTTTTTTTATTAATGCCGCAGTGTGACGTCACAAACAAATAGTAAGACATATAATTATGTAATAGATCAAATAAGTTACTTAAAAGGGTAAACTATTAGAAATTACCACGAAAATTAAACATTAGTCTCTCAATAACTTTGGTAAGACACTAATTACGTGCATAGCTAAAATACATAGAAAATTGTTTTTTAGACAATTATTATATCATAAAAATTAAAAGGATTATAAATTTGAATAATCTAAAATGTTTCTTTAACCAATTACGACTATATTATTTTCATTACACGTCTTGAAATAGTTTGAAATTACTTATTGCATGCTAAACACAGACTTGGTTATCAAAAAATTCACTTTAAGAGGTATTTTTATACATTCATTAAAAACATAGGGGGGGGGGGTGTTGGGATGAGATTTTTTTGTGGTATAACAAGTAGAAGGGTTGAACATTACATTAATGCAAAAATATCTGCCCGACAAAGCCCGACAGTACAACATAATCTTTTTTATTCTTGTAAACAAGTCTATTTTTTTCGTTTAAACATTGTAATAAAAAGAACTACAACTTAACCGTGATGATATTGAAAATTGCTAAAAACTATTTATCACAGAGAAATACACACCTTTCCAAGCTGTGTAGAGAAATTTCAGATCAATTGCTAAATTGATTCTACAGGAATCACATCTTTAAGGATCTTGCAACTCAGCAAAAGCAACTGTGTACATGCAGCGTACACAACTCCTGGATTTAGGCTAGTTTCCTCGGGCAGGAAGTGGGTAACAATGAACGAGATAAATATATTTCGATGTAAACAATCTAAGCTACCAGGAAATACATATTGTAATGTTCTGAAGTATAATTTATTTTTTTTCACTGTGCGTCGCTAGGCAATCTTTTCAAGACTTTTTTTCATATACGATCTAATAAGCATGTCTGTCTTATTGGAAAAAAAAAATTGTTTTGTCTCTGGACATGATTCATTTTTGAGAATATTGATACTTTTTCCCCGATGAAATAATTTTCTATCATGTAAAACAGTTAAGTAATGAAGCACCGTTAGTTAAATATTTCGATCTCTGTATCGGTACCATTACCAAAAAAATCGATTCTTGATTCTCAATATTAATTGATTTGTTTGAAAATTATTACACTACAAAACATCTATATGAGAGCTCAAAAAGCATACCGAATCCAGTAATAACAAATAATTATTATTGTAAATAAAACAATAATTGTTCAAGAAATAAATTGGTAAATAGCAAATACAATAGTTATCCACATTGAGACTCTATATTGTCAATCATTGATTGGACTACAATTGAAGCCCTTCAATAGTTAATTAATAATAGTTGTTATGGAAATGAGTTAAGGTCACAATGTTTAATCCTATCAGTTCACTCATTTCCAATTACTGGTCTGTCCTATTTTGTAAATTATTTTATATAGGTATATATAATTGGTATTTAATTTTACTTAATGTTAAATTAAGCAACTAATTTTAATTAATTGCTAATTTAGTTATTCCATTTAAAGTGATACTAGGGTGGTTGTTTGACCATTTAAAAAAAGAATTTAAACTTTCCAAGTTGTTTCTTCTATTTCTCGAGACTTAAAAAAACATTTTTTTTTTTTTAGTTTTTAACTCATTTTATTTATGGTGGCCATTTATGGTTTTGCTGCACTCGCCTGATTTTACGATTGTAATGGTTTGCAAGAACATTTATAACTTCAAAATATTTGTCTTAAAATGATAAAACCGAAACCATCTTTGTATAATATGAAGACAAATAAACTTATTATTTGGAAGTCACTGGATAAATGTATTGTAAAATGCATCGAAATTTTAATTTTTGTATTCCAATCTGATATAAGTATTTTTTTATTTGTTAATATATGTTGGTAGCATGACAACAAAAAATAATAATTGAGTTATGAAAATCCTCAATTTTGGTTTTATGAATTTTCAAAAAATCAAATTTTTTTTAAAAAATAGTAAATTTTGTCTTCTAATAGTTCTGATGAGGCTAAAAATCTGAAATTTACAAAAATTGCAGTTATTATTTATAAGTTTCAAGAGATTAAAAGAAATCCTTGTGTATTATACTACTAATAAATTTATAATACTTGTAATACAACGAAATATCAGTTCAGAGCGATATTTTTTTAATTTAGATGGGGTTGTATACAATAATTTTAAATATACACGAATGATAGTCTTAGATAAATAGAAAAATCTGTATTTTAATCAAGTATTATAACTTTTTTTTTAATGAAATACACAAGAATGTTTTTCCTCTCTTGAAACATATACATAAGAACTACAGTTGGTGTAAGTTCCATATTTTTATCTCTGTTTTTACTACGAGCATATATTAACAAATAAAAAAATATATCAGATTGGAATTGAGTCTTTTTCTGATTTAAAAAAAAAAAAAAAAATTATAAAATAAAATTTCGATGGTTTTTGCATTCAATTTGCTGTGTGATTTTCACATAGAATAATGAAAGCAAGGTAAATAAACTATTGACATTTTTTTTTTCCTTGTAAAATATTAAAAATGATGGTCTTTGTTTTATCCTTCTAAGACAAATACTTTAAAGTTATGAATGTTCTTTTAAACAATTACATACAATCGCAAAAATTAGGCGTGTACACTAAAAAGAAAATGGCCACCATAAATAAAACGCATAAATTGATATTTTAATAAACATATTGTTTATGTGTTAGGATACAGGAGAAACAAATTGTAAAGTCCCATAATTTTAAAAATAGTTAAACAACCAATTTATTTACTTACAATAAATTAAAAAGAATGACCCAATTAATATTTATTTTATCTATTACGGACTAGTCATAAACTTGTTTCTTGTTGATTACTTTTTTTTTTCTTACTATTAAAGTTTTTATATCAACTTATTTATTTTTGTAAATAAATCAATAATTTTTTTTTTTTTTTCAGGTGAGTCGATATTCAAGGTTTTCAAGATTATCTGTAAGTACCTAACTTATTATTTATTATCATTATTTTTCAGCATATGTAATGACTAGATTATTTATTCATTTCTTTTTTATATATATTTAACATACAAATGATTTTTTTGTTGAGATATTTTCTTAATGTAATCATAAACTAGCCTGTGGTTAATAATATATAAATATGATAATCAGTTGATGATAATAACATTATTATGTAATCAAAACCATATCTTGAAGCGCTCACTCATTCATTTAAGACCAAAGCCTCCTAAATTAACTTCATTTCACCCTGTCTGTAAATGGGTGTGCCATCGTCGGATGTTAAGTTGTTTGCAGATCTTCCACGTCATCCAACCGTCTTTTGCAAGGTTTATCTATCCTTCTTGCTTCCTCTGGGTGACTATATTTTTTATTTTTTTTTTTTTTTGTATTTTCTACATCGTCATCCTCTCCGCATGACGTCATAGGTGCTTTTCAGCAGCCCTGTGTGGTCTTCATAAGTTTCGGTGTCTTCATAGGATTGTTACTGCTCACTCCAAAAGGCGTCCTTTGTAAAAAAAGAAAAAGATGAGAAAGAAAATTGTTAGTCCCGCCACCTATCGAAATTTTTATAGCAACTAGCCTTTCTGTGTTTACAATAACCCTCCAGATGGCCGCAGCTGATTTGCTTAACTCTCGCTAATATATATATATATATATATATATATATATATATATATATATATATATATATATATATATATATATATATATATATATATATATCTTGCTAATATCCCTCACTCTCTTGTCAGGAGCTAAGCCAGCAGGACTTTTCTTTTGCCCCAGGCTTTTTGCCTTCCTCAGCTTTTTTGTCCAAGACTAAAAATAGTCTTCCAAATTTTATTTTAACTGTTTTGTTTCATCTTCATGTTATTTTTTTTTAAGACATTATTTGCCCATTTTACTTTCAAATGAGTATTGATCAAGGCAGAAGATTTCTAAACCGATTCTCGCAGCACCTAGAAGAAATTCAGCCTTGTTTTGGTCTCGCGGATGCACCTGCCTGCCAAAAGAGGTTCTGCCGATCCCGGCCTGTAATCTTCACATGAGTGAGTCATTTTCATTTTTATTAAAATTGGTTTAGATTTCTTCTAATAATTTTCTCTCCAGACAGTCTACTCTCCAGGGTCTTATTTGATTTCTGAGGAAGTTCCGCTTCTTTTGGAATTAAAGAGGTACAATACCCAGTCTTTGGCTAAACAGTTAGTAATAAGTATTGACCCGAGTTTTAAGTTTTTGTTACATCATTATAATCTTCATGATGGATGAATCATCGATAGGTAATAGACGTTAAGCCTTGTTGCAGGTATGATTTTTTCCCCGGAGGATGTTAAGATCCTTATAATTTTTTTATAATTACAAAAACAAATCTATGCTTTTAGCATTAATAATTAATATATTTAAAATATAATCGAATGAAAAAAATTAGATAGTTATTAAATGATAACGAATATATACCTATATAATATATAATATATATTATATATTATTATAATATTTACCTACTAAACCCAAGATCGCAGCCCGGCAGATGACCTTAGGATTTTTTAAAAGGAGTAAAAAATCCTTAGCTATGCCGTCCTTCGGAAGGGACGTAAAATGGAGTTCCCGAGCCTGTGCGATGTCAGGTACTCGTTAAAGATCCCTATCCTAATTATACCTGGTTAGGCAAAATTTAGGACTCCCACCGTAGCATTGTCCGATTAGCCATAACACCATAAAGTGACGTTAAACGGAATAAACAAATAAACGAATATATACAAAGTTCTCGTTGATTATGACCCTCTTTAGAGCTGCTTGTCCCCTGAAGGTGGATAAAAAGTGTGTTTGGGGTATATATTGTAAATAAAGAATGAATGAATTTTTAACTTTTAATTTTGATTCTTACTATTATTGTTATTTTTATAGTTATATTATTATTTTATTTTGTTATGTAATTTATTTTTATAATTTTTTATCTAAGTTTTATGGTATTTATTTATTATTGTACATATTGCGAGAATGTATCCATTACGCCACCCATATTACATAGTACTTATTACAGATTGTAATACTTTCTCAATAAAAGATTAATCAAAGTATATTAGAAACCCTTGGAGGGGTAAGAGATGGGCAAAGACTTGAGATTTTAATATAGGGAAAGAAGTTAGGATAGTTATAGAATTTTTTAAGGGCGAAGCGCAACTAATTTAAATTTATTAAATACAGCAGCATTATGCAAAGGGATCTGTATCCAGTTGAACCCTGTGGTTCAAAAGGTAGGGAACGTGTCTTCGGGTTTGAAAATGTTAAATTGGAAGACGTATTGAGGACATTTAGAATGCGTAATAAGATATGAGAAGAAAGCAGAAAAATATTTGTAAAGGTATTTAAGAAAAAGCTACTTCAACTTGACGTTTGTGAAACATTTTATGTTTGGGGACACCGAAAATAAATCTTTAAAAGCTATTATATTTATGGTAGAGTATTTTTTTCTCTTGTTTTCTTTAGGGATCTCATTGATTTTCAATTAGTGTGAAAGTTGGTGAAGGAGAGCGAAAATACAGAAGTTGGATGATCAAAAAAAAAAAAATCTTTATACCAATATGACCCATGAAGAATCTTAGGTTCAGCACTTAGGTAAGTGCACCGTTACTGTACCGGTTCTGAAATGAGAAAAGTTTTGACAAAATCTCGCTCTTCCAGTTTTTTTTTTAATTACAAAATACTTCTATAAATGACAGTAATCAGATTCGGACATTCGGAGTTGAGCTTTGAGACCACTAAACCTTCGGGTTCTTTTCGTATCCAACCCTTGCTATCCAAACAACATCGTAAAATCCTCAATGCTCGTTATGTTATAAACAAACTTATCGGTTAAGATCTTAATTTTCAATATATTGATAATTAGGCCCAAACTAGGTAGCTATCCTTTTGTCGTAAACTCCTTACCATACACTTGTAGCGGCCAACTTTGTTTGGTGAAGGTTATCGGCTATCAGCTGACTATGATAACCAAAGATGCTATGTGAAATGGATTTGCCTCTACCACAGTTAATATATGAACATTTTATTTTTACCATTGTTTTTATTTAGATGTATTTTTAATTTATAATTATTTTTGTTTAAAGGTTTACCTAATTTTCATTTTCATATAATGCAGTGGAAAATCCATGAGAAACCTCACTCCAGCTTGATACCTATAACCACTTTACTGCTATTACCTGTTTTTCGGATATAAGATATTAATTGTTTCATTGATTTTTTTACTTTGGCTTGTATAAGGATATCACAATTGGATCCACGATTTGGTTTAGAATTAAGAGGAAACTAAAATAGTATTTTTCTTAATTGTCACGCACCTAATACACTCAATTCCTGATAATCCCTCAAGGTGTCTGGAAAGAAGATGGCTAAACCTCCTAATGTGGTGCTACTACTGAGTAATTCTTTACATATTATCAGCATGTCATCTTAATTTTTTCTCAAATTTACTTGCTGTATGTAATGTATACAGTTTTAAAAAAAGATAAATCGTAAAAAGAAAAAAGAAAAAAATTGCTCTCGTTGAGTATAAACTGTGTACTTTATAAACTAGGATATGAGAAGAGAGATGGAATCCATTGTACACAGCTGGACCCCGACATCAAACCACGGCCTCTGGCATAGTTCCAGTAATATCCCTGTCTGTCAGCAACTGACATCTTCATGCCCAGTGTAATCTCTGTGGGCGTACTCCTCTTCCTGTTTATTTACCGTCATTGTGCAATGTCTGTTAAATGCAACAGCCTCCTAACTCATTTTTCGAGTTATTTACTCAGTTGGATAACAATTAATTTTCCACAAATGTCACAACTTTATCTCAAAACACTCAAGCGTAGCGCACTTGCATTGTTCTCTGTATTTTAAATTAGGGTTGTAGGTATTAGTAACGCTATACCAAATTAGAATATTGCTTTTCTTATAATATTATTTGGTAACAACATAGAACCTTAAATTCGCCCTTACTCCCATTCAAAATACCTTTTTCTCGATTGTGACCTATCGATTTTTTTTCTATATTTCGCCACTACTTTTTGAGAGGGTGGGTATTTATTTATTTAACTTTTAATTTTTTTTCATCACTTAGAATCTTCTTATACAATGTTTCAGTCGAAGAGTGCTGAAATGAGGGGCGTAGATTGCATGAAATATACGATCATTTTTGACTTCACAGCTTCGTTAGAAGTAGTTAGAAGGTAAACATACTAAAAGTCTCTGGTGGGGGGGGGAGCTTACAGTGGGGGGGGGAAGGTAAAAGTCCCGTTTTGGGGTTTTTCGATTATATCTCGGAAACGGTGGACTCTAGGAAAATATGCTTTCGATCCAAATTAAAGTCAATTTAATTACCTGTAAAATTGTTTCTATACATATTTGTCGAACTCCCAAAACCGCTGGTGCAATGCTCTCAAAACACATTTTATGGAGAAATTCGTGGTTCGATTCACCCCAGGGTTGGTTTGACTTAATTTGTTCTTATTCCGCGGAATGAGCTTAAGCTTTTTAATTCTGGCTGGAACAGGTTGGTAACTGATTAGATATAGCTACAAATATAACAATGACAAATTAAAAAAAAATGTTCACGGGATATATGTACTCATTATTTACTTATTTGCGGAAGATTGGTCATCCATAAGTTGAAGAAATAAACTGTGTTTAAAGGATCTTAAGGACGAATAGTGACGATTAGAGAATTCCTAAAGGATGTAAGAATTATGACGAAGAATTATTTAAAGTAAATTTTATCTCAAATTTTATGTGAATATCCTGAGTTGAATGGTTTCATAAAGAAGATTTTTAAAATGCAAAGGTTTTAAAAATAGCCAAAAATTATCAGATAAATAGAAGTTAAACACACATTTCACTGACAAATACAAGAAAATATAGATGCTCCGTTCATTAAAGAGAAATTTGACGTTTAAAAAAAAAAAAATCCACATAAGAAACAATTTTCAACAGTCGAGTAGTAAATTTAAATTAGCCAAAGAGGCTTCCTGTGTCAGTACTTCCCAACGCCAGTGTAAATTTTATCTGTCGGCTTCTGCCAAAATAACAAAGAACTTTATTTTCCTTCTTTTTTTTTTCTTAAACGGAATATATTCTTCCTCAAAAAGGCTTGCATTTACTGAGAAACATATAATAAAATTTCAAATATAGTTTTTAATTTTTAAAATATTCCGCTGATCCCTGTTGAACAGATCCGCTACCTAGGACTTCAACTCGACAAACGTTTAACTTGGAATCCTCATACAAGACTAAAACAACAGGAAACTGCTTGTCGTTTTCAACTTCTTCAACATTTACTAGACAAACTTTCAAAACTCCCGATTTTCTACAAAAGACTCATTTACATGGTAGTTATCAGATCTATTTGGACACCTTCTAATTCTTCTCGTATCCAATCCCTACAATCCAAAATCCTTCGAAAAATCCTTAATGCTCCTTACTTTGTTACAAATAAACTTATCCATAAAGTAATGTCTCATATGTTGCAGATTTGGCCCAAACCAGATTCCTATCCTTCCATAGTAACCTCCATAACCACTCCAATCCACTAGTCTCCCAAATTGCTTCCTATTACATTCCTGATAATCCTCCGAGGCGTCTGAAAAAAAGATGGCTTAGAGACCTTTTAGTATACAATTTGTTGAAGTGCTAGTGAGTAGTTCTTCACATGCCATTTACATGCCATTGTATTCACATTCAACACATTTACTTGCATATTTTTTATACATTTGTAAATTTTAATACATTGTTAAAAAAATTAAAAAAAACATTTTTTAGTTTATCTAATTATTTCGATCAATTTAGATTTCTTTCACGCCGAGTATTTTAGTATTTCATCAAATTCACTGATTATTAATCGCTTCTTTTGACGGTTGATAGTAGAAAGACATGCTTCTTGTTGATGGTGCACATTCAAATAAAAATATCTTCATTTTTTTCTAAACTTTTTTTTATGAATCTACTTATTTTTTTGATTTTCAATTTGTTACTCGATTTTTTTCTACTTTTCTTGCTTCAGTTGACAGAACATCGATGAAAGAATCGACAGCTGTTGTACATTCGCCGAGGAACGATGCCCCCTCCCCACCTCTGTAAAAGTCCACCTGCAGTCTTATATGGCCTTAGCGTCTCAACTTGATCGGGGCTTCGCATTCTCAACTTGGGTTTCTTCTATTGGGACTTAATTCCTGAAACTAAGCCGGCCATTGGTCTTCAGTTCTGTGTAACTGCTAGTACTTTCTGGGAGTTGAACTTTGTTCCTTGGCATTCCTTTATTTGTTGGTTCTGCGGTTCACATCAGTTCTAAAGTTCGGCTGTTTAAATGTTGAAGTAGAAAGAATGAGGTTTTATTCTTAGGAAATAAATAATAAAGAACCATTTCAAAGTTTGGTCCTTAAATTATCTAGAATACTCACTGATATTTAGAAAGATAATTGGTAGAAAATATAACATTTATTAAAAAAGAAAAACTTGACTATTGGCTAGAATTTAGATAACATATTAGAACATTTTTTCTTAAATACTATTTTTTTTTGTTTATAAAGATTTATTGAAATTTACAACTGTATAGAATATATACATCAAGTAAATGTTTTGACAACGATTATAATAACATGTTAAAACTTGGAAAGAACTACTCATCAGTAGCACTTTATTAAAACTTCTAAACAATAAGGTCTCTAGGCCATCTTCGTTTCAGAAGCCTCGGAGGATTATCAGGAATGGAGGGAGAAGCAAGTTGAGAAACTAACGGATTTGAGTGAGTATGGAGCTTGCTCTGAAAGGATAGGTACCTTGTGTAGGGTAAATCAGCAACAAATGGAACATTAAGATCTTTATGGATAAGTTTATTGATGAAAAAGTAAGGAGCATTGAGGATTTTGGATTGTAAGGATTGAATATGAGATGAATTAGATGGTTTAGTGGAGCCCCAAAGCTCAACTCCGTACGTCCAAAAAGGTCTAATCACATTCATGTATATGAGTCTTTTGTAATTAATTGGCAGCTTTGAACGTTTGTCTAGTAAATAGTATGTTAAACTAATTTTTAGAAGAAGAAAAAGAAAATTAACTTTATTCTGGAACAGCTTGTCCCCTGAGAATAATATACGAGTGCAATACATAGGGTAATCGTCTGGCTGTTACAATTGATTAACAATTACATTGTGAGTTATGAAATATGTGAAAAATCTTGCAAAAGATACAGTTTTTTATATCCTTTGTAGTATATTTATTATTGTAATATATATTACATAAATATTCATATTTTTATATTCATAGAGATAAAGAATTACATGATGTTTAACGGAATTTAAGAGCCTTTTCGGATCGAGATAGACAAAGAATTCCATCTCGAG
The DNA here is from genome assembly GCA_003667255.2 of Euschistus heros. Taxonomy (NCBI): domain Eukaryota; kingdom Metazoa; phylum Arthropoda; class Insecta; order Hemiptera; family Pentatomidae; genus Euschistus; species Euschistus heros. Next base: position 2,395,942 of record RCWM02000110.1, read on the forward strand.
GAAGCGCGGAAAGTAAAGGATTTTTGCGAAGGAATGTACAGGTTGATAGCTAGGGTTCTAGTATGTATTTAAGAGGTGGATAGAGGAGCACAGAGAAAGGAGGTCTTGAATATAGGCGTTTTTTTTTTTTTGTTTTGTTTTTTCAAGGATTGAAATATAAGTGCAAATAGGAAGTATTGACGTCGGAAATTGGAGTAAAGCCACCTGATTTCAGAATACTTGTGAGATATGTGAAAACGTCTGGAGATCCCGAAAATACATCTGATAAATTCGAGTTCACCAGACTGTCCCTTTTCAGATGATATATATCACTTATAAGATACTATAACAGATCGTTTTTGATAAAATGATTGATCAAGGCTTAAATACAAAATAAAAGATAGATTGACTAAAAAATAATATTATTATTATTGTTTATTTTGTATATTGGGGGTGTTTCTCGATCTACTTACGTGTATAAATATAAAAACAGAAGAAAAACTGTATTTGCAAAGCATTAAAAACAATTCAAAATTTTTCTTATTACGTATATAAATTAAGACATCGAAATCACTGCCGAGACTTATATATAACAACTAAATTTATAGTTATTTTTAATCAAATGGAAATCTTTTGATCTTTGATTATTCGTGTGTTTATATCTTTATTGGGGCTTAACGTTTTTGTGTACTCCAACTGGGGCAGGAAGGGCAGGAGATCCTATAGGTTACAAACCTATTCTAGCTTGGGTGGGAAGATTCATTTCACTATCCCGAGATTTCATTATTACGAAAAAGCATCAAAAATTAGTCTTCAAAAAAAAAAATCCAAAAGAAGCAGAAAATAATTTACCATCCTCCTAAACTAGTTACACTATAACAAAAAGTAATTAAAAATTAATATAATTTGTAAAAATAAGTTGATAACTTCGTTTGCTTTCAGTTGATATTGGATTGATATTTTAAAAAGATTATAGATTACATTTGTTAGAAGTAAGTTCGAATATTATTTAGATTGAAAAAATAATTAAAAATCAAGAATTAAAATAGCTCAATAATCAGTAAGACCAATTATTTGCAAAATGTTGTCTTAGTTTTCTTTCTATTTTGTTTTCATAATTTTGGTTGATTATGCTCTGACCGGATTTTTATATTTAATGCAATTCATACTGCTTTCAATCATGAATAAACGAAAGTTTACGCTTTTTTTGAAAATATTAAGTTTAATGCTGTTCAACCGTTTCAAAGCTCGTGTAGAAATAATTTCTATGTAACTTTGTATTTATTCGATTTTACTCTTTAGTCCATAGTCGGTTCAGAACCTGCTGAAGTTGTTATGAAAGGAATCAGAATTAAAGGGTTTGGTGGATTTTATTACCATATCAAATTTTTATTTCATTGGATAAAGGGTTTATGAAAAAAAAACAAAAAAACAAAACAAAAAAAACAGGAGAATTTAGAAGGCTTCACAATGCGGAATAGCGCGAGTTATATCCGGTAAATATAGTTCAAGAAATAGCTTGTGCGGTGCTTAAAATGGGCATATAAAGTCATTGGGTTTAATAATGATCGAATTCCGAAAAAAGTAATCAGTTTTGAGCAGTCGGGTAAACGACCGAGGGCTAGACCGAGACGAAGATGGGAGGATTGCGTCAGGGACGACCTGGGCGATTTGGGTTTTGGAGGAGTGGATTGGAGGGAAGTGTGCGGTCGACGGTAGGTGGTGTCAGCATCGAACCTTCGGGTTCGCTAAGCCTTTATTTATTTATTTATAAAGGGTTTATGTGCAGAAGTGTTTCCTAGCAAAATCTCAATATTTCAAAACAACTAGAAAGAGAGATTTAAAGAGCCCCTTCCCGTTGTTCAGATCTCTTTTCTAGTTCATTGGATAAATAATTTATGAGCAGAAGTGTTAGATGGCTAATTCTGAATATTTCATAAAACTGAAAAAATATATATGAAGAGGGAAATTAAAAAAGAAAAAACTTTGAAAATAAATAACTCAATATTGTGTTTAGTTACATAACCCCTTCATGAACCAAATCCTTAAATTCACAATTTCGGAGAATAAACTTTAGTGCTTGTGATTTAAAGTCATAGTTTTTTCGGGAAGGGCAAATATGTTTTCATATTTCAAGGACAGAATATAGGATTTTCCTTTGTTGGTAGAAAGTTTTTAATTATAACAGGGAATATTTTTTTATAAATAAATGTATTAATTTGTAATATTTTTTTTTATTATTTATCAGCCAATTATTTTGACACCATTCATCTTGCCTTTAAATAATATTCACATTTGTATTTTAAGCCTTTCAACTTACCATATATGAGTCCTCTTAAAGATGACGGTATCTTCTTTCCCTTTCTACTGATGTCAGATCTTCAAGCTGCCCTGATCCTCCCATCTTCGCCAATAATGTATTCAGTATTCCATTTCCAATGTTCAATAGTTGGCAGGACTGGAGCCAGCTCCCATTCCCTTAAGATGGAACCCAATACCCGGAACCCCCCTCCCTCATTGCCGATGTAGATTAAATCTCTCCCCTTCCTCCAATATCCTCTTGCCATACGATCTTCACCACCCCTACGTTACGTACTCGGGTCAACATTTCCAGAATGGGGAGAGTACTCGTTTGCTCCAATCTGATTTCAATAGAAGAAACAGTGAAATAACTTTGATTCGAAGCATATTCGTAGCTGTCTACTAAATTACTAGATGATTCATAGATCGTAGTACTTATCAGAAAAGTGTTATCAACTTTAATCAGTTACCAGAATTAAAAATAAAACATTCTCGGTTAATTAATTTAAAATATTTCTATTTCAAAATTATTTGTTACAAAATAAAAAATAATATGGCATAAATATTAACCATTTATTGTTATTTACAACTCTGTGTACTTTAGTTATATTTGAGAAAAATATTACAATAACATGTAAGGAACTATTGTAGCAGTTTACATCATTACAATGTATTATATTATGTTACTTTACCAGATATACATCAAGTAAATGTGTCGATAACGATTACAATAACCTGTCAAAACTTGAAAATAACTACTCATCAGAAGCACTTCAATAAAAGTTCTACATTAGAAGGTCTCTTGGTCATTTTCTTTTCAGACGCCTCGGAGGATTATCGGGAATTGAATGTGATTAAAGTTGAGATACCCGTAGATTTGAATGGTTATGCAGTTTACTATGAAAGGATCGGTATCTGGTTTGGGACAAATCAGCAATGTAAGAATATTAAGATCTTTATGGATAAGTTTATTGGTGACAAAGTAAGGAGCGTTGGGGATTCTACGAAGGATATTGGAATGCAAGGATTGGACAAGAGAAGAATTCGATGGTTTAGTGGAGCCTCAAAGTTTAATTCCGATTGTCTAAATCTTTTTGTCTTGTAATAAATTTTTTTGTAATTTATTGGGAGTTTTAACGCTTGTCTAGATAGAAACGACGGGCATTTTCTTTTTTTTAACTCTGGTATGTGGATCTTAAATCATTTAAAAATACCTCTGAAATACATGAAATTGTTTTTTTGTTTTTTTTTAAATGATTTAAAAGTCAACCTTTTATTGCATTGTCGATTGTTAATTTTCAATTTATTATTTTCAATCTATTTCAAAGCTCCTATTAAATGACAAAATTTTTCTCATACCCGATCCTTCCAATCCAAAATCCTCAATGCTTCTTATTATGTCACAAACAAACTTATTCATAACGATCTTAATGTTCCATATGTTGCAGATTTGGCCCAAACCAGATACCTCTTTCGAAACCATTAGTCTTCCATCTTTCTTTAAACTCAATTCCTGATAACCCTCCGTTGCGTCTGAAAAGAAGACAGCCAAGAGACCTTCTAATGTAGAACTTCTATTGGAGTGCTGCTGATGAGTAGTTCTTCCATGTTATTGTCATGTCATTATAATCATTTTTCTCAAATTTACTTTGTTATATAATGCATACAGTCGTAAATAGCAATAAAAAAAAAAGAAAAAAGAAATAAATAGTTTTATAAACTCTACGAAATTGATCTGCAAATAGTGAAATGTATTATTATATTTGTTGGTTATTTCTTTGTAAAATAATTCTAAAGTCAACTTATTATTTCACTGTTTGATTCTTAATTTTCTTATTAAAGTTAATATTTTCAATCATTTTTATTTGTTTCCTTTATTTGTTTATCTTAAATACATAATTAATCCGACAGCGAATGAATAAATACACTTAATTAAAGCCATATGAACATACGCCATACCAATTCTACGGAACTACAAAAACATTTTAAACCAAACACTTCTACAAGTAACCACGCTAAACGAACATATGAGGAGGTAACTTACAAAACTTGTTTTGTCACAGTAATCCCACTTTTCAGCAATAATAAAAAACGCATATTATGAGATGTAATTACCATTCAGAAACAAAAAAAATTCCTAATTAAACTTATATCATCTAAAAAAACACATTACAACAAGTATCAGAAATATTGTTTACTCCTTAAATTAGCATTTTTAATTTTAAATATGGATAAAACGCGTTTTAAAGGAACACAGTGAACAAAACACGGTTTGATGAAATAACAAAGGGAAAAAACACTGTTTGAAGTGGCAATGTTTTATTTTACAGAAGTCACTGTTTGCAGTTCACAAAATAAAAATTATAATTATATAATTGATGATGTATGTTAATGACACTCTATAATATTTTCATTTTCTTATCAGTCACTAGTTTGCAAACATGCAGTACACATCTTTTATTTTCTATGCAGTCTCAAGTTTTATCCTTTTCCATAACATTTTCAACAAAAAATTGCAACCTTCTACCAGTTTGAATGGTTTAAACTAATAACAGGCTATGGGCAAAACACCCTTTGCTTAAAACCCTGATTTTGTTTATTAATGTTGGATGGGAAAAAGCTTGTATTGATGGCTAATACTCATCACATATTGTAGGGTTCTGAAAAACAAATCTAGTGATACCAAAAACTCAAAAAAACATTTTTTGTGACAAAACACGTTTTGAAAGTTACCTCCTCATATACGTATAAAGCCTGTATAGGCGATTTCAAGACAGGCTTCATGGGCTTAAATAACATGCTCATTAATGACATCTTATGTCAATTTTTTTTCGCTAGGAGAAAGTACTGTTAATTGCTACTCTCATTTACGTTTATAAGGCCTGTGTTATTACATTTTGAGAAAATTCATTTATTGTTACTTTAATAACAGGTGTAAATAAACAGTTGAAAAAGGAAAAAATAAATAATAGAATTATATTTGTGTCATAAGCTGGAAAGGCAACGGGACAGAGGTAGGAAGACAAGTCTCCCCCCCCCCTTTCCCTCATACTTCTTAGAACACTAAAGTGACGTACTTTCAGAATACTGGAAGTAATTTCAATAAATTCTTCTTTAGGGCCCGTTCACTCAACAGTAATGATGGGAGATTTCTATTAGATCTGAAGCATTATCCTGCAGCCAACAGATCAGCGTTGGACCGGAGCACAACACGATAAGAAGGCGGGTGATGGATCGCTTTCACTTTATCTTGGCTGAGGGGCTTCTTCAGCCGGCCGATCCTTCAACTTTGGCAGCTTATGGCTTAACTTTCTTATGTCAACTTATGCCTCGGAGAGTTTGAAGAACATTGAATATTTAGATGACACTAGTGCACTAATCTCCTTTCAGATTTTACAAAAGGAAATTTCGTTATTTATTTATTTATTCTTTATTGATATTTACTACTGTTCTTAACATTTAGAATACGTAAATGTGCGATGAAATGATTACAATGACATGTATATAAATTTCAAATAAAAACAACTGGGATAGCACTTGAATAAATGCTCTCCATTAGAAAGTCCCCAGGCCAACTTCTTTTCACTTAAACAGTGACGACATATACAGATTGAAAATTACCTTTGATAGTATTAGAATTGATTATTATTTATTATTTGATCAAATTAACAATATGAGAAACTATTGGCTCAATATTGACTTAATTTTCTTCTTGTTCTATTTAAATTTTCGCTCATTTTTCTTTAAGTGGTTTTTTTCATATTTAATAAAATTCATATCTGCTTTCACTCATGTAAAATCAAAATTTCACCCTTTAAATAAAATACTAATTTCTAACCAGCCTCATTCAAGCGTTCCAATGCCCAGGTATAATTAATTCCAATCCAATTCTATGTGTTTAGATTCGTTTTAAAAGGTACTAAAGTTGCTTGAAAAAACGTTTATGTGTTTGGAAAATAATCAGTAGCCACAATATCGGTTTGCGAAATTATTTAGCCATAAAATATTATTTAATGACGTTGTTCGTTTAAGAAGGCCATATTTGTTTTTTAAGGACGGATTTGGGAATTTAAAACAGTTGGAAAAAAGCATTCTTCGTCCGATTTGCCTTAGCAGCATAAAGTGACGTTAAATGAAATAAACAAACAAAAAGCATTGTAACAGGGAATATTTCGATATTTAATGAATTCATTAGTAGCCCTTTAATAAGTTTTCTACATTAGAAATGTCCTCGGCCATCTTCTTTTCAGACGCCTCAGAGCAAACGAGTAAACAAGTTGAATGACTAGTGGATCCGACTGGGTATGTCGCTTGTCATGGAAGGATTGTTATCCCTTTTGGGCCAAATCTGCAACATATGGGACATTTAAATCGTTATGGATACGTTCATTTTTGACATGTATACATTATTACTGTCACGTAAAGTCTTTTTAAATTAATTTGGAGCTTTGGTCATTTTTCTTGTAACTGCAATTAGAAACGGCAATCTGTTTCTTTTCGTTTGGTCTGGATTTAAATATAAATGCTTTGAGGATTTTACAAAGGATTTTGAATTGTAAGGATTTGGTACGAGAAAATTGCAAGGTTAGTGGGGCCCCAAAGCTCAACTCGGTATGTCCGAATTGGTCTGGATTACTAAAATGACATTTTAAAAGTTAATTATGCTAAAATATTATTCGAAAATATAATCTGTTATTTACAAAAACATAAATAGTTTTAACATTAACGACTAAAGGAATATAGCTAACAAGGATCTTAGAGTTAGGAGTTGGGTGGGTGTAAAGATTGTGTTTCTAAAAACGTGCTTGGGTTTGACACTGAGTAATTACGAAATTCAACTTATCAGAGAAAGGGCCCCTCTCAACTGAAGTAGGAATCAATTAAAAACTCCTTAGACCGTTCCCTTTTAGCGCTATCTAATATCCTTATTTAAGATAGACTAATTATTCTTAACTGTCTTTCAAACTTAATGATTTAACTTGAACTTACTATCAATCAAAAATAAAAGAAGCTGTATATATATATATATATATATATATATATATATATATATATATATATATATATATATATATATATATATATATATATATTTATTTATTTAATTATATATAAAGATGTTTAAACAACAAATCATAAATTGTATTTTAGCAGTTGTATATATCACGAAACGATAGGCTATATTTAATTATTCGTAAATATATTAAGGATAAAACACATAAACCAACTATTAAATGTTATTTCAATGTATACAATTTCAGTTTTATTTGTTACAGAAATCATTAAGATTAATCATTATTTTATAAATTAAATACATACACGGTAAAAATTTTCCACTTTCGTGCGCACTGGTTAAGATAGATTATACTTCATTCATTTATTTTTTTTTTTTTTTAAACCTTTTATTGAGTAATTATTACAATCTGCCACAACTGTGGGCAATAAGTAATATAGATGGCGTATGATTACATTAACACATTATGTACAATGAGAAAAAAAAAATAATAATAATAAAATAAAGTAAATAATGAATGTAAGAAAAAGAAAAGAACTATCTTATACATAAACAACATAAAATATACTATATACAAGATGAAATTTTAAAATTTTAAAAAAAGAAAAAACAAAGTAAAAGACAAAACAAAGGTAAACATACAATTATACTCTATTTACAATTTACACTCATCCTATAGATCCCTCCACCAAACCCGTCCCTCCACTTATGAAGGGACAAGCCAGGCACACAGAGATCCCAGCTCTTCTCTCTCAGCTGCGTCACAGGTGTAAAAAAAAAACCCAGTGGAGGCTAAGTGAGAGCGCTATAACATTCACGCAGGGCAACTTCATTTATTAATGATAACAGATTTCCTTCCGAAAAAAGTAATCAGTTTTGAGCTGTCGGGTAAACGACCGAGGGGTAGACCGAGACGTAGATGGGAGGATTGCGGTAGGGCTGACCTGGGGGATTTAGGATTTGAGAGAGTGGGTTGGAGGGAGGTGTGTGTTCAACGGTAAGTGGTGTCGGCATTGAACATTCGGGTTCGCTAAGCCTTTATTTAGTTATTCATTTAGTTTATCTATTATGATCAGATAGTACAGTGGAAACTCGTTATTTCGTCACTCGATAATTCGTCTTATTCTGGAATTCGTCAGGTGTTTTTTTTTTATTTTATTCACGTTTTTGAAAATTATTTAATTTTTTTTAAATGATTGTGTGTCCAAGGTTTTTGTGTTTTTTGTCATTGTCAAGTCCAATGTTTATAATGTTTATCTGGTCGTTTTTACATTAAATAAGTTGCAAAAATATATAATTATATATCTGTTTTAAAATGCTTTTTTGTTACTTTACCAGCTAAATTCTGTAATTCGTCATTTTCGTTATTGCGTCCCCTACTCATGACGAATTATCGAGTTTCCACTGTAATTACTTATTATTAAAAAAAACAACATAGTTATCAATGTTTCATTGCCATAAATAAATAAATAAAATTACTCCTAAAAAATAAAACTATGGAATGTGAGTATAATTGAAAACAGCTCTAAAGCCTAAAGTAAAGAGTGGATGTACTTCGGAAAATCTTTGATAGTGAGTCATTCGAATAAGAGTTGATCCCTTATTTCACAGAAATAAATTTCTGGAAAAATACTATTCTTCTATTTTGACACCCCCAAGCTCTGTTAGTTTTCCTTGTATCGACATTTGCTGACATTTTCCAGATCAGAAATTTAATGAAAAATACTTCTGTTATATAATATTTGTTCCTGAGATCTACCATTCATGAGCTATATTGATTTAGATGAAAATGTTTTACCAGTATTTTGTGTTTAAAAACTTTTTTTGATACTGCCTCTATGTCTGCTGGTGTTTCTCGTATCGAAAAGTTGACTACAGCTTTCTTATCTGTAGATATAAAAACAGTAAATTATAGATAGACGTATCTATTGTTTGATCAGTCAGGGAGGAATTGAGTTTTTTTTTTAGAAGAAACTATGGTTCAATCCATAGAATAAATACAAAGGATTTTCAGTCCCAGAATGTAAAGAATATGAAAGAGACCAAATAGCAATGTTGTACCTTCCTATTTAACATAAATGCTTCGCAACATGTTTAAGTTTAAAATCTGAAAGATGAATGGATAGAATCTCTCTCTCTCTCTCTCTCTCTCTCTCTCTCCCTCTCTGTTTCTCTGTCTCTTCCTCTCTCTTTCTTTGTCTCTATCTCTATCTCTCTCTATTTCTTTCTCCTTTTAATTTTTTTCCTTTTCAAACTAGCACTTTTGCCTTTTACCTACTGGAGAGTGCAGACCCATCTTAACTATTTCTCGCTGGTTAGTAGCTCCTCTCCGCTTACTTCTTTCTGTTTGCTAAGGAGATCCTACTTTAGTCTTAGCAATTTGGTTTGAAATGTTCATTAATTATCGTGACTAGTAAAGAGGGACCTTGAGGAGGTTCAAGGGATTTTCCTAATTAACAGGGATATAATGTAAATCCTCCAGGAATTTCCTGGAAAATCCTTCACGGACGGGTTAGGAGATTTCCGACCATGTTTTCGAACTGAGTTCACAGGAGTAATCCGTCATTATAATTAATCTCTGAGACGTAGGTTATCAGTTAAGGTACCCAAGCTGGTCTTAATTTTAGAATTATTTGCCAGTCGGTGCTTTTTATTTTAAGTGTAGTTTAGAATATTGAACACTCATCAACATTAATAGTTTTAAAAACATGCAAAATTTCAGGGACGGCGAGCCAAAAAAAAAAAAAAGAAGGAAAAAATCTTATCATAAATAATATAAATTCAAGAAGTTGTTAAAATTAATCCTAATGATTGAATCCCTACAAACATAACATTTTTTAATAAAATTGTAAAACCCACACTTTTTTCTAAAGTAAAAATGATACATAAATTTACCGTGTTAATAGTTACTATTTCATTAATGTTAAATAATATAAATATTTTATTTTTTGATAAATTAGCAGATTCGTTATTAAAATATTAAAATTTTATAAATTATTACGAATTAATGCTGAAGTTAAATATTTAATTAGACTTCTGGAATTTCAGCTCCTAACTGTTGAGAAGGAGGATAAATTATATCTGAGCGTAAACAGATTAGGCGAGATTTGAAGGGGGGGGAGTGCGGCCGGAGGGTAAGAAACCCAAGCTTAGTGCCCCCTTTTTGTTTCCATCAGTTGAAGAAAACAGTTTACCCACCGAATATAAACCATCGCAAAAGAAATTTGATTCGGGATAGATTTAATTTATTGCTTTGCATTATTGGAATAGTATCTACTATTACTCTTATTAAAAAAACAAAAATAAATAAATAAAATCATTATTTTCAAAATATATAAAATAAAAGTATATGTAATTCTAAATTACCGGTACAATTGTCTGCCTCCATATATTACAAATTAAATGTTTCAGTGATTACGGCACGTATTGTGGGAAGGAATCATATATGGAAAGATAACACAATTCTAAATATTTAGAAGAAGAAGAAAATGGACTTTATTCTGGGACTACTTGTCCCCTAAGAATAACATATGATTACAGTACATAGGGCAATCATCTGGCTATGATAATTAATTATAATAAATAATAATAATAAGAATTGATTAATAATTAAATTATGAGTTGCAAAATAAATGAGAAATCTTGTAAAACGATACATCTTATGTGTACTATTACAATGTATATTACATAAATATTCATGTTTTACATTTGCTCGGAAGATTGAAAATTAAGGAGGTAAAGAAATAGATGATGTTTAAAGGAAGTAAGAGTAGAGTTTTTTCGAATTGTGATGGGCAATGAATTCCATAAAGAGGAAGCACGGATAATAAAGGGATTTTTCGAAGGATGCAGTTCAATGCGCCGGAGTGTATAGGTTGATGGGTTGGGTTCTAGTATTTAAGAGGTGAATGGAGGAGCGCAGAGTAAGGAGGTCATGGATATAGGTGGGTTTTTTAGTTTTCAAGGTTTCAAATATGAGAGCACCTAGGAAGTATTGACGTCGGAAACTGAGGTGAAGCCACCCGATTTCAGAATACCTGTGAGATATGTGAGAACGTCTGGAGATCCCGAAAATAAATCTAATGAAACAGTTCATTACTCTTTTACATCTCATCTCGAGCTCATCAGACAGTCCTCCATATACTGTGCATCCGTAGTCAAAGTTGGGAAAAACGATTGATGATACCAAAATTTGTCGAGTACTTAATGGTAATGAATCGCGGTTATGTAAAAGTTGCTTAAAAATAAAAATAAAAACAGATTTCCTCGGGATTTGAGAGATATGGTCATTAAAAGTAAGATATTTTCTTAACTATTTAAATATTTTCGGAAGATTGATTGCCTAATGGTGAAAAAATGTGACGGTTGTATACCGTTCAAAAGGTTGGGACCTTGTTTAAAAGGTGGGTAGAAGTACGCAGAGTTATTAGGTAAAGAATATTTTTTTGGTTTTCTAGAGATTGGAATGGAAAGGTACCTAGAAAGTATTGCCGTCGAAACTTAATAAAATGACACCCAAGCTCAGAATATCGGCAAGTAACGTGTGACCGCCTGGGGATCCCGAAGATGAATCTAATAAAACAGTTATCGGTCTCCCCATTAACATTAAGTTTATTTGCACTCATTTATATGTTAAATTTAATAATAATAATTTTAAGCATATAAAACAATGGAATATGATATAAAGTACCCAATAAGTATATTCCAGTAAAAGTTCAAAAGATCTTAATGTTTTCTTTTATTCAGAAAATTGAGCGAATTATTCGGAATCGGAGTGGACCCAGTTGAGTAACTAGCGTATTTAGGCGGGTATACAATTTAAGATGTAATGTTATGTATCTGGTTTGGGACAAATTCATAATATATTGAACTAAAAGTCATTACAGATGAGTTAATTTTTAAAATTATCAGGAAAATATAAGATTTTAGATTTTAAATATTAATTAAGAGTGGAATAGAATGGTTTAGGTGAGTACCAAAGATCTTTTTGTCCATATAGGTTTAATTATATTCATTTAAAAGAATCTCTTGATTGATATTATGCGTTTTTTTCTACGATTCACAATTGATTTCTGAAATTAATGACTAAGATGCATTTTAATTGAGATCTGGACCCAGGCTGACATAATTACGACCTCACAAATCATATGTTTTTGACCCATTGTTTTTAACAAATGACGACGAAAACATTTTAAAAATTAAACTTGCTCCTCAGTCACTCCAATCTCATATCACAAAACTTCATGAATGGTGTCAGAAATGGGAAATTGTTAATAATAATGTTTATTACTTCAATTGTTTTCTAAGTTAGGCAGATGTTGAAGATTTGAATTTCCTTCACTTTCTGTTTAAAGTTTATGAGATTGAGCTACTCCTGAAACGACTTTAGACTTCATGTCCTCAACCAGTGGACTTAATCTCGACTAATTCAGGTCTAAGTGCATTTGCATACCGTGGTCCGGGGTCTCTCAGGGGAGATGTAAATGTGTTCATTGAATTTAACAAGCTTCACCTAGCTTTACTATTTTCTTCGCGAGTACATATTTCGTGATTTTATTTAATTTATTTTGACTGTGAAAATGTAGTATTTTGCCTCAAAGAGGGCAAAAGTATTATAAATGGCTTTATCGACTATTTACACATTATGTACACATTATTACACATTATGTATAAAAAACGAATGAAAAGAAGAGAAGAAAAATTATAATTATAAACAACAAAGTGAACAAAAAATACAATACAAATAAATTAAATTAGAAAATACATATGATAATAGTAAAAACTACAAAAATATGATTAAATTAAAAGTTAGGAATACAATCATACTCTATTCACAAATTACACACTCAGTTTGGGGAACCACACACTAACCTCCTCCCCCCATATGGAAGGACAGGTCAGCTCCAAAGAGATCCGAGCGCTTCTCTCTTCGCTGCGTCACTAGTGTGAAAACTCAGTAGAGGCCAGAGCTCTATATTATAGACACTAAAGGCATAAGTAAAGAAGCTGGCCATTTCCAAGACTCCTTGTTGAATTTTACAATAGATCACGAGGACACTACCTTTTTAACTAGAGGTAGAAATATTTCGAAATCTTCAAAGAATTTTTTTTAAAAGTTAAAAGGTAAATATACTAAAAGTCCCCACCCCTGAGGAGTGAGCTTATGGTGGAAGGAATGTGAGTAAGCCTTGATTTTCTGTTTTTCGATTATATCTCGAAAACGGTGGACTCTAGAAAAATATATTATGAATCAAAATTAAAGCTTATTAAATTTCCTATAAAATTTATTTTGTACATATTTTTCGAACTTCGAGCAGTTTTCGAGATATACGTTATTGAAAGTCGGTGGTTTTCGGTAAACGTACCACCTTTTAACTACTCCTAACGAAGCAATGAAATAAAAAATTATCGCATATTTCATACACTCTACACCCCTCATTTAAGACTGGACTATTGCCGAAATCGTATGAATAATTATTTGCATAATTTCGATTGCGCTTAATATACGTTTTTCTTACTCTAAACATTACATTTAGGTACTCGTTTAAAGCCGGTTCCACACATTCGTGTTATGTCATAACACATAACACTAATTAACGACAAAACAGTTCTCGGTTTTGGCTTAACACATAACACGAAACAACGATGAAACAGTTCTCTGTTATGGCATAACACATAACACGAAACAGTGCTATGTTATGGCATAACACATAACACGAAACAATGACGAAGCAGATCTCTGTTCTGTCATACCAATATACCAATACCTACTAAAATAAGCCAAGTTCGTAAAAACGCATGTATCTACAATTTTTTAATATGAAGGACCTATAAGGATATTTAAAATCCAAGCTTTCAATCCTCAAAACTAGGTGGGATGTTCGTAGTACTCGATAAACCGCGGAATTTTCACACTATTTTCGTTTTTCATTTATATCTCTAAAATATGTAAATTTGCTTGACATATCATTTACAAAATTAAAGAGTACTAAATGTGTGACAATGTAATTCTAACCGCAGCTATGTAGATTAATTGGTTGCAGAAATACAGTTCTCCAAAAAAAATATTGATTTTTCGCAATATTTGAATTTTTTTCGTTGAGTTAAGTTCTCGGCCGCATTCTAAAAAAAGTACTGGTTTCACAAAAATTTCTTCAAGAAAGATTTGAAGGAATTGTAATTATATCTACACTGTACCTGTAGGCCAACTTTTTTTTTGAAATGGGAAAAGATTACAAAATCGGATTTGAGGGAAAAAAATGCATTGCTGGTTTTTAAAATGAGCGAGAGAGTTGGCAGGAATCTCTCTGCTTCTTTTTTAATTTAGAAACATGTACATGTACTTATTGCTGTATTTAAAAACATGTATTATAGGCTGGTATCCTTCGATATATAAATCGACTGGGCTATGATCTATTGTTTTTCCCTGTTTAGAAAAATTGAGTTTTATCCTTCGGTCTTTCCCCTTTCTGCTATGTTATATTTTATTTTGCCATTGTTGAGGACTCTTAAGTCTCTCAAATACCATTTTTTAATGCAAGGCTACTTAATTTCCTTACAGTCAGCTGTTATTATTTCTTTATAGCATTGTCTCATGTATTTATAAAGTTTGCGTAAGTTTTATTTACGCCATGATCTATCTACTTTCAGACTGAACTAAGAGCAAAATTGAAGATAACCTAAGAAAATCTCTTCTTGACTAATTGAATAGACAAAAAAAACTCTGTCAACAAATGCTACCGTAAAAAAATATATCTATTATAGTCCAGTACAATTCAAAATTTATGAAATTACTTATTGATTTAAATTATATATTTTTTGAATCGCTACGTGCTTACTTAACATTATTTATTGTCAAATTTAATAGTTTTTTTTCATTTTAAAACAGTTGTTATTGATAAAATGATTAACTGGTCTTCACGATTATTCGCTGTTGCTAAGCGAATTTGTGAATAAGCGATTCTCTCTGTTTCGGCTTGTGTTATGGGGAAACAAATTTCCTTTGATGTGTGTTAAAACCCACCTCCTATAGCGATACAACCATAACACGAGGAGAAACAACTTTAAACACATAACACGAGCCGAGTGCCCATCCACACATTCGACGTCTTCAACGAGCATGTCTGGTTCGTGTTGCGTGTTATGTGATAACACGCAACACGAAACAGACATACTCGTCAAAGATTGGCGAATGTGTGGATGGGCACTCGGCTCGTGTTATGTGTTATAATATTGTTTTAGATCCTGCTATAGCCACATAGCCAGCTCCACACATTCGTGTTATGTCATAACACGCAACACGAAACAGACATGCTCGTTGAAGATGCCGAATGTGTGGATAGGCACTCGGCTCGTGTAAAGTGTTATCAAGTTGTTTCTGCTCGTGTTATGGGTGTATCGCTATTGGAGGCGGTTTTTAACACACATCAAAGGAAATTTGTTTTGCCATAACACAAGCCGAAACAGAGACAATCGTTTATTCACAAATTTGCTTAGCAACAGTGAATAATCGTGAAGACCAGTAAATCATTGTTTTCAATAATAACTGTTTAAAAATGAAAAACTACTAAATTTGATGATAAATAACGTTAAGTAAGCACTTAGCGATTTAAATTTTTTTAAATTTAAATCGGTAACTAATTTCATACATTTTGAATTGAACTGGACTATGTTAGGTATATTTTTTTACGGTAGCATTTGTAATGGGAAACTAAGTTGTTGACAGAGTTTTTTTCGTCTATTCAATTAGTCAAGAAGAGATTTTCGTAGCTTATCTTCATTTTCGCTATTAGTTCAGTCTGAAAGTAAATAGATCATGGCGTAAATAAAGCTTATGCAAACTTTATTAACTTTATTAGAGCTGATTCTCAGGAGACGTAATAGACATAAGTAGCCTCGCATTAAAAAAAATGGTATTTGAGAGACTAAAGAGTCCTGAAACAATGGCAAAATAAAATATAAGATTTAAGAAAGGGGGAGACCGAAAGATAAAACTCAATTTCTCTTAAACAGGGAAAAACAATAGATCATAGCCCAGACGATTTATACATCGAAGGATACCAGACTAAAATACATGTTTTTAAATACAGCAATAGATACTTGTACATGTTTTTAAATTGAAAAAGAAACAGGTAGATTCCTGCCAATTCTCTCACTCACTTTTAAAACCAGCAATGCAATTGTTTTCCTCTAATCCGATTTTGTAATCTTTTCCCGTTTCTAAAAAAAGTTTGTCTACAGGTACAGTTTAGATATGAAATTAAAGCTAATTAAATTTCCTTTAAATTCTTTCTTGAAGAAATTATTTTGAAACCAGTACTTTTGTTAGAATGCGGCTGAGAACTTGACTCAACGGAAAATTCATGAATATTGTGTAAAATCACTATTTTTTGGAGAACTGTATTTCCGCAACCAATTAATCTACATAGCTGCTGTTAGAATTAAATTGTCACACATTTAGTACTCTTTAATAAAGTAAATGCTGTGTCAAGCATATTTTTATATTTTAGAGATATAAATGAAAAACGAAAATAGTGCTACAATTCCGAGGATTATTGAGTACTACGAACAACCCACCTAATTTTGAGGTTTGAAAACTTGGATTTTAACTATCCTCATGGGTCCTAACAACATATTAAAAAATAGTAGATACATGCATTTTGACGAACTTGGCTTATTTTAGTAGGTGTTGATATATTGTCATGACAACAGAGAACTGTTTCGTTATTGTTTCGTTTATGTGTTAAGTCGTGTCCACACTATGTCGATCGACAATGTCGTTCGACACGATCAACATTGTCGTTCGACACGATCGACTTCAGTCTAATTCACACTAAGGTACGTCCACACTACGTCGATCCGAGTCTAACGGTTTTGTCGGTCGACAATGTTGAACCAGTGTGGACGTGTCGACCGACTTTGTCGAATATGTCGGGTCGAACCAAACCGCAACCCGAATCAAGTCGGTAAAGATGAAAGGAAGTCGAATCAACAACGACAATGTGGACGTTTCGAATGTGCTGTTCGACATCACTGAAGAATAAAACAAATATTATTCAGAAATAAATCTAAATTATGTCAATAAATTAGGAGGAAAATGAAAATGTTTATAAAATGACTGCGTCAGTGGCTAGTCCTTTTTACACTGCCTCTTTGGTCAGCGTTCCAACTGATAACGGGTAACCTCCACCACTGAATAATGATTCATTATACTCGTTTTACTATAAGTAAATATATTGCTTTATTAATTTAAATTTGGTTTTCCTTTATCATGAATTGGAGTGACGAGGATACGTCAATGTTTTTTGTGGAACTTCACTGATTTACTGTATGAAAACGAAAATAAAAGACAAGATGGGTTAACCGAGGTTGCGGATATAGTCCAATAAAATAAGGATTTGGTGAGGAAAAATACTGCGGAACTTTTATTCTCAACGGGTCTCAATGTTCTTTTGGGGGCTGCTGAATCCGAATTTGAAGTTCTTTTCATCTGAAAGATTTACTTTTTTATTTCTTTAAATTTACTATCATGCCGGTGTATGGAATTTAGATCATATCTCGTAAAACAAACACGTCAGCACACTAAGAACCCCCCGTCCTGTTGTGAAGTCCTCGTTTTTTTCGACAAATTTTTCGCTATAACTCCAAAAATATTAGTCCGACCCCAAACATTTTTTTTCATCTCAAAGCTGGTTATATTTACTATCAGATCCTATATAATAAATTTTCATTAAATTCCCATGCCAGCACGCTAAATGTGTATGTTTTGGCAAAATACGACGATTTTGACATATTCAGTGGGCTGGATGAGTAATTAACGGGATTTAATAAAAATAAAATATATATATTTATACACGAGATCTGATAGCAAATTTAAACAGATCTGAGATGAAAAAAAGAAATTTTTGAATCAGAAAAATATTTTCGCACTTATAGCGAAAAATGTGCTAAAAAACAAATTTGGATTTCATAATAAAACAAGGTTTTTAGAATGTCGTAGGTATTTCACGGGATTTAATGCAAATTTTCAGATTTAATACGGGATCTGCTAAGAAATTTAACCAGGTATAAGATGAAATCAAGAATTTTGGGATCGGAAAAATATTGTTTTTGGAAAGTAAGTTTTTTATGAAGTACGTAAACTGACCTGTACACATATACCATGGCAACGTGAACTAGAAAAGCCAACCGTGTGGCCCGACATTGTCTGTTGACCAGGTCGAATGTTTCGGTTCGACCCGACATGAATCGACAAAGTCGGTCGACACGTCCACACTCTTTCGATATTGTCGATCGACGTAGTCGGTTGACACGAATCGACATACTGTGGACACGGCTTTATGCCATAACAGAGAACAGTTCGGGCTTGTTTCGTGTTATGTGTTATGTGTTAAGCCATAACAGAGAACTATTTCTTCATTGTTTCGTGTTATGTGTTATGTGTTATCACATAACACGAAACAGATTCGGCGAAGCTGTTTCGTGTTGCGTGTTATGACATAACACGAATGTGTGGAGCCGGCTTAACACTAAGCATTGCAACAAAGGAATTTATTTCTTATTTCATTTGTAGAATGTTCCCTTATTTCCCTCTCTATATATTTAATTATTATCTATGTATATACTATCTTTTTTATTTTTTTTTTATTCTCTTTCAGATTTTTATTCACACCTGTTGTTAGGGTAACAATCAGTGAATGTGATGAAAAATTTCATTTATTATGTCTTTAATTAGATGTAACTGTATTTATTTTTAAATATATTTTTTATTCCTAAGGAAAATTGCCCCAGAGTAAAATTATTTGTCTATCCTATTCTATATACACTGCGCTATCTTTTTTTTTTTTTAATTTTAAAAAGCAATTTTTCATGAGAAGTGTTATACAATTTTTAGAAAAGCCATCCATTCATTGTCTCAGCTATACTCTAGACCGCTGACGACGTCACTTATATTTTATAAACGACGGACGAGGATTTATCTGCTTTACGGTGGATTGGCCCGAAAGAAGGGGGCACTTATCTAACCATCTCCGGCCTCTAGCTCCGGCCATTTTAATAAATGGAAAAAGAGAAAAGAGAAGAAATAAAAAACAACCGCAAAGGTTGTACAGAATAAAAGATGCTCCCGAACCATTAGGGAAATTAAAATCTTAGGCCGTTTCCAGGATTGTGCCTAGTTTAAATTCCTACTGGATTCGCTTTTAATTAACGCCGAAAAACAATGAAAAAAAAAAATCAGTTGGCTCCTGTTGGGGTTTCTTATTAAATTTAGCCGATTGTAATAAATTTAGCCGAAGAATAATAAATAAATGTATTTATGGGTAACTATTCTTTTTCCGGAACAGCTGAGCTTCTTGGTCCTCCGATAGAAAAAAAAAAAGCAGGGCCCGATTATTCTGGCCTGGTCATTTTTTACTTTATATTCTATAGAGATCCCCTCTCGTATCGAAATATCTGCCTGTATTTAGGAAGGATTAGTCCCTATAAATTAAAAAAAAAATATTGGTCCTGGGGGTGGATAACGAATTATAGGAAGCGATATATAAATCATTTATCTCCCAGGCTAATGGAAATTTTAGTATATAATGAATATATTACTAGTTTTGAATATTTTAAAATTTTTACCTTAAGGGCCTTGTAAAGACTTAAAGAAGAAAGAAAAAAACCTATATATATATATATATATATATATATATATATATATATATATATATATATATATATATATATATATATATATATATATATATATATATATGTATATATATATATATATATATATATATATATATATATATATATATACATACATACATATTTTTATTTCCTATATTTTAAAACTTAAAAAAAAAAAAGATCCAATGATTTATGATGCATGTAAGTCCACCGAAAAATAGTTACATTACTTTCATAATCCTAGAATAAAATTATATGTAGGTTTTAAACGTCATCGAATGCTACTCTTCAAAGATAAGTCCATTGTTTTGTTTATTTGGACTTAAGTACTCTTACTAGGCAGGAAGGTTTGATTATCCCAGAGGGATGGGCCTGGGTGGAATGGTCAAGATTCAGTCTTGGTCCAAAATTTTAAATTTTAACCCGCCGAGGCGGTATTCGAATCCAGGATCTTTTGTGCTGGGCCCCTAAGTCCATGGTTTTCAATTACTTTTACCCATATTTCTGCCATAGTTAATGTTGGTACCACTTCTTGGATTTTGAGGCAAAGAACTCTTAACATCCAAGTTTTAGGTTCTCGTAATTATCAATGAATTGATTTTTAAGAAAGGAGGCATTGATCACAAGCATTGATAATAAGTTGCGCTATATGCAATGAAAAAATTAACATTTCTTACATGTTTTTTTTTTTCGGTCAAACAAATAAGATATATGATGTAATGATTACCATGTAGCAAAATAGCTTGTGGTTCCTTGATTTTTGAGACTATAATTATTCTTTTTTTTTTTTAAATTTTGAACCTTTTCCATTTTGCCGGGGTTCTAACAAATGTATACATGAAAATTTTAGTTTAAACATGTTTCCTTCGTGATTTACTATCAAAATAAGTTTTTGTTTGATTTTGTAACAATTTTGCAGATTTCAACCAAGAGAATTATAAATGTTACAGGATTATAAATCAAGGTAGGATGGTCATCAAATACCTGGGTCCACATCTTGCCGGTAGCGGAGGATGGCATCACCATTGCAAATGCCGGAACCTGACACCATTTCGGCCCCACATATTACCGACTCCCCTGCACGATGTCATTTTGAAATTCAAACGAGACTGGCCATTCGGCGAACTCGGAGGGGAAAAAACAGCACAAAAAATATCTCTTTTTCCCGTGTCAGTTGGTTTTTCTTGGAGGCGATGGTCCTCCGAATAAGGTTTATGGATGCTCCAATCTGTCGTATAATTGACCATCCCTGCTGTTAGCCAATGAGTTCCACATTTTCGACGATTAAGTTAGTTGATAATGGAAAACATTTTACGTAATGAACACTATGAATGTGGTCACTAATTGAGAACGCTTTGACTTTATTATCTAAGCTCATTAATATAAATGTTATAAATTTATGTGGAATTTTTGTAAATAAATAAAAATTTGAAAGAACATTTTAATAAATACTATGAAACAAAAAAAAAAAAAAATTCTGAAAAATATTGCCCCCTACGAATAATTAAAAAGTATTATGAGGTAGTGCTGCTGTCTGGCTTTATTGATTTAGGACAAACACTTAAATCGTCGGCACTTTGTAAAACTAACAAATGTGGGAAATCGATTTTTTTTTTTTGGTTTCGTTCGTTTGCTATTGTTTTCTACTAGGTCTCATGGTAAACTTTCGTATCTGATCGCTAATAAGAAGACCGAAATCAGTAATATCATTACGTAGTGATATTTATCAGCGATATTTATATAGTTTGTACAGTTTTAGAACCCTGAAGATGGAAATAAAATCCAAAAATATGTGGAGGAATAAGTAAAATAAATAATGAGTTATGCTACTAAATTAAATTAATAAAACCAATCGCCTTCTACATAAATTGGAATTAATGGAGAATATTATTTGTTGAATAAATTTGTCACTAGGACCTAACGTTTAGGAGCTATATTGGTTCAATGGAAAAAGTCACGATTTAAACTCCAATTGTTTTTCGTTTGTTTATTTGGAATAATCATTAATTGTTCATTTAATTTAAATAATTTACCCAACGTTTACTAGACAAACGTTCAAAGCTCCCAATTAATTACAAATACTTATTTACATGACTGTTATTAGACCTATTTAGACATATGGGGTTGATCTTTGGGGCTCCACTGAACCATGCCATTCATCTCGTATCCAATCCTTACAATCCTAAATTCTTCGAAAAATCCTCAATGCTCCTTACTTTGTCATCAATAAACTTATCTATAATGATCTTAATGATTCATATGTTGCTGATTTAGCCCATACCAGATACCTATCCTTTCATAGTAAGCTCCATAACCACTCAAATCCACCAGTTCCACAACTTGCTTCCCACTCCATTTTCGACAATCCTCCGAAGCGTCTGAAAAATGGCCTAGAGACCTCCTGAAGTAGAACTTTTATTGGGGTGCTGCTAATGAGTTCTTTTGAAGTTTTGACTTGCTATTGTAATCGTTATAAACACATTTACTTGATGTATATATTTGTACAGTTGTAAATTTCAATAAAGTGATAATAAAAATTATATACAAAAAATTATTAAAAATAACTTAAAATCATACAGGTAAGCGGAAAAAAAGTCAAGAATATCAGAATAGAGAGCCAGTAGAATTAAGTCATTTAGATTGAAAATTCATCTCCCACATATTAATGTATCTCAGGTAAGCAAAAAAAGTAGAAAACATACGAGGATCGATGGTCAAGGAGGTGACCCCTAAAACTTCTTCCTTGTTATTCATTCTTATTTATTTTCTTATTTTCCATCACAGTAGCATCCATTGCAGTAGCTTTCGTTAACCTACGTGTTCAATGGCCTCTCTTAAAGGAACTGTCGTCAAATTTCCGATCTGAGGAAAACCCACAGAACTAGAGCTTGTCAAACTACGCCTAACGCCCACGAGTTCCCCCAAAACATATCACTTCTGACCACTTTTACCACAGGTAAAACATGTCTAATGTTGAAAAATTGATTAAAAGATATAGGAGGATATAAAACTAGAAGTTTAATTCGAACGTGCTCTGGAACCAACTCATTGAGGAGCTGCTACCCTCAACACGGGATGTTAATTATCAGATAAGTGGTTAATTGGACTCGCAGACTAATGCTGTTAGGCAGCCACAATGGGGACTGTTATATTTATTGCCGTAGGTGGTCTCTGGTCGTGCTCCCACCCCGGGACATAAATAATTTTCCAATCATTGCATCCCGCAGCCAGCTGCATATCCAATGAAGCTGTACTCGTATGCACTGCGCCTCAGGAATGAGCTGTCAAGGCGACTCAGCCAATAGATGTTGCCTATAATTTCCGCTAGCCTTCGCTCTCCAAGGCTCCAATAATATCCAGCGAGCCGTGGCAGGCCAATCAGCCTTCTTATAGTTTAAATCGTTTATATATTTTTATTTTATTTTGTATTCAAATGAAAATAAATATTTACATTCTTAATTTAATAATATTTAAAACATGCCAGACTTAAGAGGCAAGAAGCTGCTCGTCGTTTCCAACTACTCTAATATTTACTGGACAAACGTTTAATGCTCCCAATTAATTACAAAAGACTCATTTACATGACAATGATTAGACCTATTTGGACGTACGAAGTTGAACTTTGGGGCTCCACTAAACCTTCTAATTCTTCTTGTACGTATTCAAAATTTACAACACAAAATCCTTGGAGTGATCTTCAATGCTCACTACTTTGTCACCAATAAACTTACCCATAAGGGTCATTCTCACAGAAAGGGGCATTTTTGGGGTTCACGATTTCAGAAATTTAGATGTATTCCAATCAAGCTGAAAAAAAATTTGCTCTCTTAAAAACTTTAATTAAAATTCAATGCCCTTCCAAACAACATCGCTTTAAATTTATAAGGGACTCCCCCCTTTCATACACACGACAGCGCCATGACGCTACCTATGTAAAGCCTCTCTTTTTCACGATCATCTTGGCTGTTTTCTGTAATATAATTATTTTAATCTCTCTGCAGGTTATAGGTTCAAAAAATAAACAGTAATCGAGTTTTCACAAAATATCTTTTGAAGTTTTCTTTTCTCCTATGTAACCTTCTTCTTCGGTGCCATCAGTACAGAAGAAGACGCAAAACGTCTGTTTTAGTTTTATTTTGTCTGCATTCTACTCCTCCGCCCTTAAGAGGTAAATATGTCTGTCAAGCATGGTCACCTACATATTGCCGCTTTAAGCTTGTATGAATTTATTTATATTTATTGAGCGGACTTATTGTGATTCTGGCACACAGTGATTTATATGTATTTATTATAAAGTGTAAATGTACTAATACAACTTCAAATGCAGTTTTTTATTTAGTAAAAATGATAAAAACGGTTGGATACCGCCATGATCCTGTCCTCTTCTTAGCTAGCTAGCCTGTACTCAATTTTACAGATGAAGGGCCATGACGAAACATAGGTTTTTCTAGAATATTTTGTTTTGTTGCAACGTTTTTCTAAAATATTTATAAAAATAGAAACTGTTCCACGCCGTGAAAAAGTATTGAGCAATAAGAAAAAAACAGGTTTGAATACTTACGTTTTTAATGAAGCCAGGAACTTGACGGTGGTTGTTTGGACACTCACGACTTTGCCGATGTTGTTCTTCTCTGAGTGTTCCCACAGTACTGAAGCGACAGGTTAATGGGTGATGCAATAAGTATCTAATGGCGTGAAAATTAAGGCGGGAAAACAAAGCGGGCTAACACACGCGTTTGCGGGAAAATTTGAGAAATAAAATTGGACAGGGCCATGCCGTCGATGGCATGGACACTCTTATTTTCATTATAATATTGAAATCTATTGGCTCTAACTCATTTTGGACTATCACTTCTCAATCTTCAGCAATATTATGATCTAGGATTGAATAATCACTTCTATATCTGCAGAGATAGACCTCCTACAGAAGCTTGAAGTTGGGAATATCGTGCCCGGACAGGACAGGGCCATAACAATTGGTCAAATTTTACAATTTTTCTACCTAAAAAAAAAAAAATTTTCGTGAAAAGAAAAATTTCACTTTTAGATAAAGTTATACACTACAATTTAAAATTTTTTTTAGATCCAAAATCATAAATGGGGAGCCACAAATGTACTGGACACCACTTCTGCCCATCTCTATGAGAATGACCCATAAATGTCTAAATGTTCCATATGTAGTTGATTTGGCCTTAAGTTGGAACCTATTCGGTAAATAGTAAACTCCATACCCACTCGAATTTACTATCCTCCCAAGTTGTATCACACCTAATTCCCGATAATCATTTGTGGTGTCTAAAAAGGAGATGGCCAAGAGACCTTCTAGTGTAGAATTTTTATTTAAGTCCTACTGAATAAATTAATAAATAAATGCAAAGTAATTTTTATTTGTCTGTTGAAACTTGGATGATTTTCAATGCCTTCAATGAATAAATTCCATTTCTTATTCAACAATTAGCAATCCCTATTAGATCTTTTAGTGTATTTTTTTAAAGTGCGCATTTTCGCTCAACCGTATACTTTTGTGGCGTATGCCTATATGTGTTTAAGTAAACAAGGATTGAAAAGAAGTATTTTAGTCTCTTGTTTAAACTGTGACGGGCATTAACAATTAAACATTATTTGCTAACACTAAAAAAAAAGGTCTTTTAAAAACAGATCAGAAAATACTATTTTATTATTCTCAATAGTAAGAACCACATTATATGCGTAATTTAGAATTATAATGTAAAATTATTTCACGTTTAAAATAGTCAAATTATTCTGGATATACAATTTTTTGTATAAAATCAAGGGACTTTTTGACGATAGTTTCCTGGCCAGAAATTTAATGAATAATATTTTATGTTAGTAGCTCAGATCTGCCATTTAAATGCTATATTGGTTTAAATTAATTAAGTACATATATTCTCTTAACTTTGTTTATTTCGAATAATGATTAATAATTTGGTTAATTTAAGTAATTTGACTACTTTTAATCCTAAAATGTAAATTAGGAAAAGCAGTAGATTATCAATAGGCATATCTATTATCAATCGTTTTTCCCAGTCAAGGAGATGCACGGAATATAATAATTTTTATTTATACTAAGTATATGAGTTTTCGCTTAGTTCCAATTAATAAAAACTGGAATATCTCTGAAATACTTTAATAATAAATAAACAAAGTTGTATTAATAAAAATATACTTTTGTTCTAAGACTAATGGACACTTTTCGCCCATGGGGTCCATTTCATCTGTATACAAGTGAATAACAAGGTGAGCAGTGATGCTTTGAGAAGTTCATCTAAAATTCCTTCAGCGCGCTCTATTAGAAGGCCCTTGAGTTGTATAAAAGACGAGATATAAAAAACATAAGGCCCTTGAAGCTAAAGCGCAAGCGGGGGGATGAATTAAATTTTTATGTTAGCATCTGGGGCAGTTTGGTTCCACCAGGCCACACGCTACACAACATTATTCCTCTACAAAATGCCATATCCCACCATATTCCGCCATATTCTTCCATATCCCTACACAGCCTCAATACTCCTTACACTTCTCTCCCGGAAGCAATAATTGAAACAGGAGCAGCATTATGAATAATTCACAGACTGGGTAATGCGTTCTCTTCCTGATTCAATTTCGGTTTTCGTCGATTCTTTATGCAGAGGTTTCCACGAACAAATGGAATGGACAAAAGAAATGTATTCATTGTTTGTCGATTTTTTTCCAGGAAGAACTGCCTAATGAAGTAAAGTTGTAATTTCATTATAATCTGGCTTGTTCACATCGAAAAATGTATTCATACAATATTATGTACTCAAAGGGAAAAACTCCACTCCATTGATTTTTTAATGTTTAGGCTAATAGTTTAATTTTAGGTGTTTACGTCCCCATATACTTTAACCAGGGCACATGAAGCGTATTAATATTATTAATAATATTAATGAAATTAAAGCTAGCAGTATTTAATAAAAACTATATACTGTTTTGAAAATATAAACGCAAGGGGCGGATATAAACCGCATTAATTTAAAATTTAGTAAAATTTAAAATTTAAATATTGCTTGATAATATTTTTAAATACTGCAGTATTTTATTTAATTACTATTTATAATAATCCTTATACATTATATAAGTAATATACATAAATACTTAAAAATAAAGAAAATTCAGCTGAGAAAAAACAAAAACAATCGTTTAGAATATTTACCTGTCAGTTTAAATTTAATAATGGAAAATCATATGTACGATCGATGGTATAAAAAAATAAAATAAAGGAAAAGTAATAAGTAGGGCTGTGAATTATATACAATAAAAACTGAAAAATATGCACATATATATGCAGAGATATTGGGTAAAATATGCAATTAAATACCGAAAATATGCTACTATCTGCATTATTAGAAAAATAAAAAAATCGCAATACATAGCTATGCTTTAGTACAAACTCAAGTTTAAATAACTAATTGTGTTGAAAAGGGGAACTTTTGGAAGAAAAACATTAAAAAGCTAATATTAAAAAACAAAAACAAATGTTAAAAGTCTTTATTAAAGATAAATAAAGCACAATAAACAGGGAACATTAAAAACGAAAGAAATCATGACATTAATTTCCAGAAAACTTAAACAATAATCACAACCAAAATATTTATACTTTAAAACAGAACAATAAACATCAACATAAACAACAACAATAAGCCACGACCATAAAGAAACTCTCCCGACTTATTCATGCCACTTATTCACTGTTGTAGATTTGATTTACAGACAACCACTTTTTCAGGTTTTCGAACAAAATAGATCGTCTATTGAGCCTCAAAATAGATTTGAAACGGCTAAACTACCGCTCCACATCATATAAATATAAAACGTCTCCATCACTCTTAAAAGTCTCATTTGAAAGCTCACCTACGTACTTTCGAACAAGATCTTTTGTCTTTGAACGAGTGACTTTCGGTATTTTAGGTTAACACAAAAGAACAGTTTACGAATGATATGTCTTGGTGAACACTGTGTGGGGGACTATGTAATGGAATGATGGAAGGGAGAAGGGTGAGATGAAAAGTGATGTCAAAATATTCCACGTATTAGTGCGAAGTATAAATGAGAAATTAATCGGATTAAACAATTCTAAGAGAAGCAAATACGATCGAAAGTTCGCTGAAACCGAAGAATCAGCACTTCGACACCTACAAATGCATCGATTAGGTGAAAAAAAAGAAAAGAATGGGAGGCGTTCTTATAGCTATTTTTCGGTTTTTATCTATATAATTTTTTTTTCTGCTCGGAAACATACAAAAATTCAAATGTCAAACCCTGATATGCCGGATATGTAGATAAATATGCAAGGCTAGTTCAAAATATATATATAAAAGAAATAAAAACAAAACCGACTTCAAGATTAAATCTACATAAACAAACTTGAACTAAAAAATAAAAAATAATATTTTAATTGCTTCGAAACAAAAACCATTAAATGACAATCAACGAAATTATCGATAGTTATATACCTATTCACAATTTATGATCAGTTATTGTTGGAGTCGGTGCCAACCAAAACAAACAGAATTTGAAAAGAAATTGTAATTGTAAAGATCCTCCCACTGTTTCATCACCGCCACACCGCTGTCTCCAGGCATTCGAAAGTTTAGTGTAAAGGCAAGATTAAACTGTCCTTGGCTGGCACCGACTCCAAAGATAACCATTCATAAGTTGTGAATTGGTATATAACTATCGATAATTTCGTTGATTGTCATTTAATGGTTTTTGTTTCGAAGCAATTAAAATATTATTTTTATATTTTAGTTCAAGTTTAAGTTCTATTTTTCTCGATCTTCAAGCTACCCTGAAAAATAGTTCGACTTACTGAACAAAGAATTATCGAGGTTATCATTTCACTTATCTGCATGTAAATGAGAAAATTGAACACAACATTGTAGTTGAAATCATTACGTACATTTTCATTAATGGGAATGTTGTTTGTACATACATATAAAATCATTGATACAGAAAATGAAATACCTGGTACCAATTTATCATATAACTTTCAACTGAATTGTGCTTTTTTCTGAGAGTGCCTAAAAGTAGACTTACCGCCTTCCACCAGTGGCGATCTTTTCTTTATTCTTTAGGATGGTTGAAAGAGAACTACGCGGAATTCGGAATTCACTAGCAACAAACGCCCAACTTCTTTCCCCTTTCTGCACTTTGCAAATCAATTTTAACTTTTCGTTAATTGAAAGAATTTTCAATAGCCACTGTAAAACCACTCGAGTGAATAACTTATAATAAGTGACTGGTGTAACTATGAACTGAAAAGACAAACAATGACAGAAAACAGGAAAGCAAATTACACATGAAATTCTTTTAATTTGAGTTCGAGTTATAGAGGAGATGACTTCTTTGAAGTCGGTTGAAAAAAGCTCAAATTTATTCCAAATGCCTCAAAACATATATATTTTGATAATATTATATGTTTTAGTTAGTTAGGAGAAATATGCAAATGCATATATTTCACAGCCCTAGTAATATAATAATAATACCAATAAAAAAAAGAGAACCAACAAAATTAAGTAAACATAAAGGAAATGTTTATTGTATTTTCAGGCAAAGCACTTTTTTTTAGTAATTATCTATTGTTTTTTCCCAATTTATATTTTAGAATTCAAAGAACTTAATTACTCAATTCAGAATAAAATCAGTCATTAATGATTATTGGAAATAAATAAAGTTGAGAGAAAATAGTTGTTTCAAACTTGGTTTTTTTTTTTTCAGTTAAACCAATACAGAAGCTAGTGACAAATGGTAAAAAACACAAAATATTCTTTATTACGTTTTTAATCAGAAAACAGTCGTGAAACATTCGACCCTTGTAAGGCCAACAGACCCTGAGCGTGTTAAATGTTGCATTTTTGAGGGTGAATAAAAACGTTACAAATAAAAACTACATACCACCAGCCAAAACACATATCCACGTAAATAACAGTTATTATATAAAGTTATCGGTTCTAACTAAGATCGTATATTTGTTTTAATTAAAGTATGCTGTGTTAAATGTATCAACCCATTTGAAATGGGCATCATCACTCAATAGAGTTTTTTCCTTCCTCCACCTACAATTGTATCAAAATTCCTTAAGTTGACTCGTAATTGACAAAAGAATCGCTGCATCATCATCAGTAAGATCAATGGAGATAAACACATTTCCTCTCTGCTATTTTAGGAGTAATTCGTCACAGTCTCGTCCCACGCTAAATATCTCAAATTGCTGCGTTTGTGGCGATTTATTTTCCTTTTAAAGGATATGGGAAATCCTACTCGGCTAAAGTGGAAAACCATCTCGCCGAAGAAGGTTAAATTTATGATGGGAGATATGAAATGATCTCTTATGGTTTTGTTTGAATTGGAACCCTATGTTTTCTATTAAATGGAGTATAGCAAATGACAAAGTAATTGCTGCTTTTATCTTACTGGATTTTCATATTTCGTGTGCTATGAATAAGGCCGGGATGTATAAACAATAAAAAAGTATGTAGTATGATATGCCTTAAAAATTATGACAAAAGTAATAATGTTGATAAAATATTGAACCATAAAAATTTAGAAAGTGGAATGGTCTAAGAATGGATGATAACCCTTTCTTGTTTAAAATAATGATTTGGTGCTGTTTGGAGAAAATGAGGTAACTATTAAATTGAACACATCAACGCTAAAAAAAAAAAAAGTAAAGAAATAAGTCCAGCAATTAATACCATTCAAGCGAAATATGGTGGTTAGTTGTAGTGATGGGGCGTTTTGGGTGGAACGGAACTTGGAACTGGTTCCAGACTTGAAACGGTTGGGAACGAAACAAATCGCCCAAGTTTTTCGTTCCACCTCAAACGAAAACCAACTCCAAAAGATCTCCCGTTTTGTTCCAAACCGGTTCAAAGCTGGAAACAGTTCCAAGTTCCGTTCCCTGGTGTAGTAGAGCTTAGATTGGATCTATGGTTTCGTTCCACCCAAGGTCGTTCCGACTGCTTTGTTGTGTTGACCCTGCCGCTTTTGATTCTCTCTCTCCTTTCCATCGCTTCACCACCCCACGCATGGGTATCTTCAAAATAAACAGCTTTTGTTAAAATTTTCTATTCTTCCGACAGAGCTCGGCTTCTTTCGGATAGAGTGAAATGAACCACACAACGTTTTACTGCATAAGTAATTAAATAGTTTTTTTGCTATTTTTTCAAAAGCTGTGCTCATTACTCATTTTTTTCTCGGAACCAATGTAATTCAAAAATTCTCGCTTAATAGTGGACTATACTTGAACGACCATTTATATATTATTAATTATATATAATTACTTCATTTTTATAATTTTTATTTTTAATAATTTTATATTACAATATCGATTTTCGTGTTAAGAAGGTATGCATATCAGCTAATAGCACTATTACTTATTGTCCTTAACTTTGACAGATTGTTATACAAAGTCAAAATAAAAGTTAAATATCATCTAATCAATTTTTTTTTTCTTTCTAGGTGAGTCATCGTATTTTGTAAAACAAAATTGTATATGGATTCTGAAGTGTGACGTAAGTGACATTTTTTATGTATGAGATTAATTATTTAATATTATAAGCATATAGAATATCTAATTGTAAAACTTTGCTTGTTTGAATTTTTGTTATATATCCATCTCTAAATATTTTGACCGATAAATAATTTATTATAGTATTGAAACATAATATAATTTATATTTGTAATATATATTTAAAATCAAGTAGTATTTAGTATTATTAGTGTAATAATTCAGAAGAGCAATAAGCTGAAGGCGAAAGGATAGCGTTGCGTTGACGTGGAGGGGGGGGGGGGGGGGGGCTAAACTGGCTTTAGAAGGATCACTTTAGTTAATAGCCTTTGGATTGATGTCATCGAATCTAAAGCGATCCTCTCGGCTAAATATAACATCAACTATTAAATGCCTCCAAATTTAATATAAAAATAGATTTATTTTGTATGAAATTGAAATTCTATAAAACGATTTGAATTGTAATAGGCAATTAAGAGTAAACATATGAAATACGAAAATTAAAAGATGTAAACTAAACGTGATTTTTTTCATTCAAACCAATATAGCTCCTAAACGGTAGGTTCTAGAGACAAATGTTATAGAACAAAATATATTCTCCATCAAATTTCTAATCGGAAAACTTTCGGTAAATTTTCGATTTGATCAACATTAACAGAGATATAAAGCGTCGAATAAGCTTCCACACAAAAAATGTAGGCAAAACGAAACTTTTTTTTCATTCAATCCAATATAGATTCTAAATGGCAGGCACTAGCTAAAAATGTTATATAACAAAAAAAAAGGGGGGTAGCGGGATAAGATAGGCCTGGCGGCCCCCACGGGATTTTATTCAATCGACCCCGAACCTTGAAGAGGACCAAAAAAAAAAATATTTTTTCAATAAGATTTGATTTACTTTTTTTATTTGTAATTTAGATTATTATATTCCACTAATCCCTGTTGAACAGATCAGCTACCTAGGACTCCACTTGGACAAACGTCTTACTAGGAATCCACATACAAGACTAAAACGAAAAGAAACTGCCCGTCGTTACAGACTACTTCAACATTTACTTGACAAACGTTCAAAGCTCCCAATTAATTACAAAAGACTCATTTACATGACAGTGATTAGACCTTATTTGGACGTACGGAGTTGAGGTTTGAGGCTCTACTAAACCATCCAATTCATCTCGTATCCAATCTTTGCATTCCAAAATCCTTCGAAAAATCCTCTATGCTTCTTACTATGTGACCAATAAACTTATCCATAAAGATCTTAATGT
Organism: Euschistus heros; assembly: GCA_003667255.2. Lineage (NCBI taxonomy): Eukaryota > Metazoa > Arthropoda > Insecta > Hemiptera > Pentatomidae > Euschistus > Euschistus heros. Next base: position 2,428,727 of record RCWM02000110.1, read on the forward strand.
TCCATATGTTTCTGATTTAGCCCAAACGAGATACATATCCTTCCATAGTAAGCTCCATAACCACTCCAATCCACTAGTCTCCCAACTTGCTTCCTCCTCCATCCCTGATAATCCTCCAAGGCGTCTGAAAAGAAGATGGCCTAGAGACCTTTTAGTGAAGATTTTATTGAAGTGCTACTACTGAGTAGTTCTTCACAAGTTATTTACATGCCATTGTATTCACTGTCAACACATTTACTTGTATATTATTTTATACAGTTGTAAATATCAATAAATGGAAAAAAAAAAAATTAGATTATTTAAATACCGGTAAATGTATATATGTATATATTTAATTTATTTTTTCAGAAGTAATTTATATAAAATTGAAATTCATCATTTGTTTTTAACTAAACAATTACACATAAAAATATTTATATTGCGGGAATGAGTTGCCAAAATCCTAGATCCGGGAAGACGCCTCCTGTGAACCTTGAATTATGGCGAATGGCCGTTGGGAATGTCCCTCTTCCTCATTATGATTGGTCGGTTCCGTCATTAATGCCTCATGTCCATTAGCCAATCAGGGCGAAGGCTACACGCGAGAAACTGTTTAGCAGCAATAGGCAACTATATCAGTCCGCTATTTAACCAATCAGCTCTCGTCTTATTTTTCTTATTTACAAATCGAATTGAAGATTAGAAAGGACATTAAAACATCTTAAAATTGTTGCCAATTACCTTTTTGTTCCTATATTTTAAAATTTTTGATTTTTTCTCATGAATATATTAATTCCACTAAATAGAAAAAAGAAAAAAAAAAATGAATAATAAGGTTATTCAAGAAATACTCGAATAATATCATAGTATAGATCTCTTACTTATGGCATATACTTTTATAAATTCTTCTTATTTAAGAACTACATTGTCATTTTTCAAGAAAATAAAGCTTCTTTTACCTATAAATAAAAAGAATACTATTTTTTGAAGCGTTTATATCATAATTACTTATTGAAACATAAATATTAATAACTGTTTTTTTTATCTACGGAAAATGGTTAAAATTAACTAGAATTTTTAATCTTTTATAACCAACATAATATCGTTGTTTAAATGACCAAATTACTACTTCCAATAGTACCATATTAAATTTTTGTTTACTTTATGAACAGAAAATAAACCACTATCACGTGTAAACCCCATGGTTTCTCCATTCATAAGAGTATCATACCCCCATTTATATCACATCACATTTTCTCTTTCTTTTGTGGTCCAATAAGGTATATTTGTATTTTTCTTCCCTAGTTGAGTGCCAGCTTAGATTTGATTTATTGTCTTGATATAGATATAAGCTGAAAAAGATGTATGTTTAACCTTTCAAACTGTCTTCTAATGAAAAACATTTAAAATAGGACTTTTGAAATTTTTTAGTTAGTAATCGAAACTTTTGGTTTTATTTTTGTAATAGTTTGTAATTTTAATTTTGCACCGTATTTAATTTTGTACTACTTTATACGCTATGTATTAGTTCCAATTCATACAATTCCTAACTGTATTGATAATTTTATTTTATTATGCTTACTTCGACTGATATTATTAATGTAATATATTTTCTTAAATTATTGTATTTATTTTTTTGTTTTTTCATTTTCATAGAATTTTTAAATAGAGAAGAATAAAAATATATAACCTGATATTCTCGAGTCAGTTTTATTAAATAAATTTAATATTTAACATTATGAAAGTGGGTCAATATCAAGTTTCTTCATCTTAATGCTCCTTGCTTTGACATAGCTAACTTCGTTAAACTTTGAGCGGAGGAATGAAATAAAGATGCCTAGATAAATGAGTCGTCTAGCTTTGAGCTCCACCGCACTGGAGTTACTCGAAGGTATTCAAGTCCTATAAAAGGTGAACTCAAGGAGATTTATCTTAAATTATATATATATATATATATATATATATATATATATATATATATATATATATATATATATATATATATATATATATATATATATATATATATATATATATATATATATATATATTTTTTTTTTTTTTTTTTTTTTTTTTTTTTTTTTTTTTTTTTTTTTTTTTTTTTTTTTTTCTAGCCACGTTCATCTTCTCGAGGTCAACATATTGCCTAATTTAAGTTTTACACAACTCCCTGCTCTATGTGACAAACTCCTGCACCTGGAGTAGTAGGAGCATGGAGACTCAGATTCGATTCTTAGCGATGTTAGAAAAGTCCTCTAAGCTATTGATCCCATTTAGCGGTCTCGAATGCTATTAATTATTATCATAAAATCACAATATAAATTGAACATTAAAAATTGAGGCTGTAATTTGATTACATTTTTTTTTTATATTTATATATTTCATTTTATTATTACATAAAGATAATGGGGTGTAGTGACTTGAAAGTCCCGCCTTAGATGGATGGACGGCGTAGCGGAGGATGCTAGAAGGATCCTGGGAGTCAGGGATTGGAAGGGAGCTACCCAACGACGAGCAGACTGGCGGAAGTTGTTAGAGGATGCCAGGGACCAGTAATGCTCTGTCGAGCAATTGGAAGAAGTGACTTGAAATTATATATATGACGATACTTTTGAATTAAAAAAAAAAAAAAAAAAAAAAAAAACTTAAATTAAGAACTGATTGTTTGTCACTTCAATCAGCATTTTGTCTAATCAAGGCATTATTTTAAATATTAGACAATCATTTCAGTTCTTAGGAAGCGTTGACTCTCTGGACGTTAGCTATAATAAATCCCCGTTTCTGCATTATATTTTTTATTAATTTACATATTTATTGATTTTTTAAACTGTATACAATATATACACAAAGGAAATGTGATGCAAAATGGTTAAAATATGTCAATAACTTGTAAACATCTAATATTTTAATAACAGCTCCTCATTAAAAATTCTTTAGTTCATCTTCTTTTCCACGGTTCGGAAGATTTTTAGAAATCTAGTGGAAGCAAGTTGGGAGACCAGTGGATTCAAGAGCTATGTAGCTTAGTATGGGAGGATCTAGTATGGTCTGACGTTTAGGACTTTTAGATCTAATAAACAAAATATCATAGAAGTGGCAATTCCTCAAGTCTGAGTAGTATTGATCATTTTATGCCATGTACGTATTGACAAAATGATTAACCCTCCGAAGCTTTCGAAAAGAAGATGGCCTCGGGACCTTTATAATATAGAACTTTTAATGAAGTTCAACAATTGACATGTTATTATGAGCATAATATTCACATTTACATGACATATTGTTGATTTATTGTATGCAGTGGTAAAATTAAATAAATAACTAAAAAAAAAGAAAAAAGAAAAAGGAAACGAAATTGGATAAAAATAAAACAAATAATGTGGTATATAAAAATGACTTATTTCAAAACTACTCATTAATTTAAATTTTTCATAAAAAAAAAAATAATAATAATAATAATAATAAAAAAAAATGTATGCATACAATTTTTACTTTTATGTTTCCGAAATGGAATGATATTTTTATATTCAAAAGGTTCTTAACCTTATATAGGATTGATTAGATAATTCCGGGTAAATGGATTCCTATGCAATCATGTAAATGAAATCTTGTTTACTTGGGGATCCCAGTAGCCTAGTTCTCTGTGTTAGGAATTGGGAGAAACTCCATCAGAAAACTCTATACGGTATTCTGGAAGTTTGTCGGAGCGTAATGTTTTCTCTGAATAGAGTGAGCTATGAATACAGATGTAGGAAGCATTGGGAGGAAATAGACTATCTTATGATGAGGACGTGGGCTGTGATTCGATGGCAGGAGTCGATGGCATTATCATTTGACAATGGTTGAGTTCTGAACAGACCTAATATTATTATTTATTTATTGAAAATTTCCTTTTCTAATTTTGGTCTCTTTTTAAAGAATAAAATATGAAGAAAAATACTATATTGTCCCCTCCAAGACAAATGATCGTAAGCACCATTTTACAAATTATATAGGAGAGACGAACTGTTTCATCACTTATTTTACGCTCTAAAGCAATTACATAATTATTACGCATACTTTTAGATTTACGAAAAAAAAAGAAATCTATAAAATCTTAAAGAAATACTATTTTTACATAATTTTGTTTCTTACGATAATGTCACATTTTTGTCAGTTTGATATTTTTATGTTCATATGATACTCACACTGGTGTTTACGATATTTTAACGATGTTTTCTTTTAGGGTAGGGTGGTTAAGATACTTCTGGAAGGTTGTTCTAGATAATTTTTTGTTTATCATTAGATAAAAGTTTATCGTAAACGACAAAATAATCTGGCGTATTCGAATGATTCTATTTTTACATTTAGTTTGTTTCATGAAAAACAGTGCTTACGTTTTTAAAACTGTGAATGTATATTTGAAGTAGAAAGCATTTTTTGTCTGTTACATTATTATTATGAAAAAATGTGCTTTGTGAAGACGATTCCAGCGCTTATTGTAAGTCATTTTTGACAAGAAATGGCGTTTACGATATTTTGCCTTGGAGGGGAAAATAACGTGACAGTTATTAAACCAGAAGTTGTAAAATAGTTTTGCTAGGGCCTTCAACGAACCACGGTCCAACTTCAATTCTTCGTTCTTTGCTGTTCTCTCTTCATCGTATTCCTGCATCTTTTCACTGTCCCTGCCTCCTTCTTTCCTCTTACCACTTTTTTCCAGGTTTTCACTTTAGTCTTCCCTGAAAACCTTACATACCCAATACGTTCTTTATAAAATATTATTTTTTGACATCTTGAATTAATTTGTTTTTTCTCCCGAAGATATTTGAGTATCCTTTTTGTTAATCTGATACCATCCATTAAGTAAATATGACTGAAAAATAAAAAATAAGTTTAAAAATCACATCATTACATTGTTGGATTACTTTTTTTTTTTTGCTCAGTAAAAAGTTTACAGCAGAAATGATCTAAAATTTGTCAGAAATCACTGACCTCATAAACCTTGATATGATATTGAGCTAGATAAATCTCTGACTGTCGTGAATAATTCAAAAAGTCGAAACTGTGCATTTTTCAGTAAATTGTGATTTTTTTTTTTCTCCAAAATTCTGTAATTACTCTAAAAATACCATTTGCGCCCCAATGAGTAATTTAAAGTCTTATTAAAAGACACAACTTAAACAATTTTTCACAGCACAGGTATTAAAAATCCTGCGTTGAAGGTTAATTTTTTTTACTTGTTTTATGGATAATTTTGATTTCGGGCGTGGCTCGACTTAGAGGTAGGGAGACCCTCCTGGAGCTTATAAAGTGAGTACCCTTAATTGGGAAAAATACTTGGTAAATTTCGGCCAAATCCCCGCCTTTCTCAACCGTTGGTCTAGTATCTGTACATTGTTACCTAACATAAGTACTGATCCTAAGATCCTTCATGGTTCGTGTTGGTACAGTTTTTATTTTATTATTATTATTATTATATAGATAATTTGACCTATCCCCTTCTTCACGGCTACCGACGAAATATTATTTCAAACTTAATTGGTGAGTGTTTTACTATTATTTTGTTTTTTTAGCTATAACTTGTTCCTTAATTAAAAAACATTCAATCAAATAATCGTGTATTTAGTTAATTGGACTTTTTCTCTAATTGATTTGAGTTTTCAATTAAACTGACTTCAATTTCGACCAATGTATGTGAGGATTTATAAAAAAAAATATACATATATTATTTTAGTGAAATAGAATTTTCTAAATGCCTTTAAAAAAATTCTTTTTCAACGTTTCGAAAAAACAAATTAATAAAAATTTGTAATAATAATATATACTTAGCACTCCCAGAGGACAAAACTACCCCGAAGAAATACATTTTTATCTCATATTACGGTCCAATATCCACTAAGGAAGTCTTAAGATTTGCCTTTTCCATTACGGACGTGTGATTTTAAACAATAAGGAATTAAATCAAATTAATTAAATATCGGATTGATTATAATAAACAATTATTTTCCATTCACTTAGGATCCTAAACTGTAATGATTCTTGTCATTCGCCTAATATTCATAGAAATGTAATCAACTACATTCCACAGATTTGGTTTGAAATCGGATATTACTTGCGATCATAGAATTCCGTTTACTGCTCCATTCCATTTCCATTTATTATTCCCTGAACTTCTAATATAATATGATTACCATCATTCAGGTATTATATTTCTATGGTAATAACCTAAAATTATGTGGTAAATTACAGCCGCGAAGAGGAATGTGGGTAGAGCGCTATGAAGGAATTGGTGATGTCCCTGCATTCCTAACCTTCTCTCGACTAATTCATTCGATTGTTAGAATCGACAGGCTCTCCGGTATATTATATGTGATGTATATATATTTATCACAAAGAAATATTATCCATTATCTTGACAATTCATATGTGCATGGTTGTGTGTACATTGTATATGAGTGAATATATGCAGTGTATATAATTATACATCGTGGTATCTGTAAATATTTTCATCGTTCAATGTACATATAGATATCGTTCATTCTCTGTATATATCTTTTCTTATTTTCTCATGGTTATTTTTTTTTTAGTTAATTTCGTTTCTCCTTCTTATGTTATCATATTTACTGAAGTTCTTTATACAATTATTTACAATTAACTGTCTTTGCATGTCTCATGTTCCTCATATATAAATACCTTTGTATGAAAATATGCAAGCCAGATCGTTGTACTATTTTGTGATACAATTTTGTTATTCTTAGGGGACAATACGTCCCAAAATGAAGATTATTTTTTTATTTCATTTCATATGTACTATTATATAAAAGGACAAGCCATTTTTCTTTTGTGATCAATAATCACAAAAACTACCGCAACAATTTGTTACCAGATTTTAACTTCATCATCTTCATAGTTCAAGGAAGGTTTAGCAATAATAAAATTTCAATGATTTCAATACAATTTTTATTAAAAATTGATAAGTATGTAGTGCGGAGTGAAGTTTAAAAGTGACCGATTGGTGGCAAGCACCATTCAAGAGAGTTTAAAAAGGTTAGGTTAAATTTCCTATGAACACTTAACATCTCAGGTCTTTATGATCCTTTTTCAATCTATAATTTTTTCCTTATAGTTTTGGAAATTTTTAAAATTCTATTGTATAACTTATATTTTTTTAAGGAATCTTATAATTTTCTCTATATTGTTACTATTGTCGCCAAGAATAGTTGGGAGGCTTCTCTTTAAATGTTCCTGAAAGCTTAAAAGGTACGGTGTTATATAGAACTAGAAACCGTATTTCTAATTATGCTTTTACGTACTCTTGAACTATCCAATTAGTACAAATGGTGCCAAGTTAAAATTTACAGCTAGGCGTGGAATAATCATTGAAACTATAATTCTCAATGGAAAAGCTACATGACAAACATTTATTCCCAGAAGCCCGTAATTCCGACTAATCTACCATATCAGTTCAAATTATTAAAATTTCCAATTGAAGTTTCGTTTGCTATTACAATAACACTATATGACTCACTATTTCTCTCGCGGATAATAAAATAAGTTGGGATTTCAAGAACTGGAAACTAACATTCAAATCATTCTCATTACAACGGGAATGTAGTTTAAAAACTCGAAATGTGGTTGATTCGAATGTCTAATAAATTAAAAAAAAAGAAACTAGTTTCCAATGTTAAACACTCAACCTCAGTGCTAAACCATGCAAAATTTTCAAAACAGCATTTTGTTACATAGAGCATATATACTACTGTTTTATTAAATTTATTTTTGGGATCTCCAGACGCTCTCACATATCTCACAGGTATTCTGAAATTGAGTGGCTTTACCCCAATACTTCCTAGGTGCACTCATATTTCAAACCTTGAAAACTAATCCACCTATATTCATGACCTCCTTACCCTGCGCTCCTCCATCCACCTCTTAAATACTAGAACCCAACCCATCAACCTGTACACTCCGGCGCATCGATCTGCATCCTTCGAAAAATCCCTTTATTATCCGTGCTTCCTCTTTATGTAATTCATTGCCACCTCAATTCGAAAAAGCTCCACTCTTACTTCCATTAAACATCATCTATTACTTTACCTCCTGAATTTTCAATCTTCCGAGCAAATGTAAAACATGAATATTTATGTAATATACATTATAATAGTATGCATAAGATGTATCCTTTTACAAGATTTCTCAGTTATTTTTTAAATCATAAATTAATTATTAATCAATTTTTATTATTATTTATTGTAATTAATTATCATAGCTAGACGATTTTCCTATGTATTGTACTCATTCTTAGGGGACAAGTAGTCCCAGAATAAAGTTTATTTTCTCTTCTTCTTCTTCTACTAAAGTTTTCAAAAATGTGAGACATGAATTCAAATTTATTCTTACTCACCTGAGGAGGTCAAACTGACTTCTGACTGGTATAACCTACCTGGCCCTTTCTATTTCCTATTCCACGCTTGATTTACTATTTCAGAAGTCAGTTGTGCCTCATCAGGTGTTTTCCTGTTTACTAATTTATTCCCTGAATAATTAATATTTTTTGTGTGAATAATTTGAAAAGTTTGAAGAACCAAGCAATGTTGATGTAGAACATGACATATTTCATTATTATGAAAATATCGTATAGAAACCTAAATATTTAAGCTGGTATATTATTGAGAAACATGAGTATCTTAGGGGATATCACAGACAAACCTTAGACAGGACATTAAATTCAAAACAGTTCATTAATATTTTGAGTTTTAAATCTATATTTTCAGAGTACCTTTGTAGGTAAGGGCAAGATTGGCATTTTTTTTTTTTTTTTTTTTTTTTTTTTTTTTTTTTTTTTTTTTTTTTTTTTTTTTAAACCCGAAGATAAAGTGGAATACTTTTCCTCTTTTACAGAAAACTATTTGGATTTCTTGTTGAACACTAGAAGCCGACTGTTTAATTCTTAATCCTTCTATTAAGCAGTGGAATTCCACTCGGCCTAAGTTATCCTAATGCAGTTTTGAGCGTTAGGTATTACTTTCGAGTATTAATTTACCTCGGCATTAATGATAAATTAATAATACCCTTCCTAAGACCTGATACGACACATTGCTGTAACCGTGGAGCGAAATTACAAAACAAACACCCGTATCCTTTACTAATCGCAAGGATTAGTCACTCCTATCCTCTATCTTTGTAATCAATACTCTGCAGTCGTTTGTTTTGTGTAAAATTACTATAAAACTAAACATTTACAATAAATTTAGCGAAGCATCTGACGAAATTAATGGAGGTCCATGATGATTATGGAACCGTGATTTAAATACATGTGATGATAGTTGTTTTTCCTAGGTAGTGAAATAAAGACAATTTTGTTTCTCTCTCTAACAAAGGATTTTATTTACAATAGATATTTACATTAATTACAAGCTGTTAGCTGTTAATACACGACATTCACTTACCTGTAACGAACAGAACAAAACAAAATTGTTACAGGTAGCGATTATCACCTTTCAAAATTCGAGACACCCTGTATAATTAATATTAATCAGATTTAATATTAATGTAGCCGTAGAGGATAATAATAACAACCTATTCATTCTCATCATTCACAGCTGTTTATTGTAACTTCTAATAGGCATTCTGGGTAAAGGTGGTCGTATTGCATCATGGGTAACTTAAGAAAAGCACTCATATGTGAATGAAGTGGCTTTCTTTACATAAAAATAAACCATCCATGGCTCTATTTATTCAGCTGACATGTTAGTTTTAGCCATTTGAAACCATTCCATGATAATATAGTAGCTGTTAATTACAATGTTCCTGTTCTTAAGAAGTAATAAACTAATTTGTTGTAATACTTTTTTATAAAATCACGATGTAATAGAATTTAGAATATTGTTGTAATTCTAATAATATATTTATTGGAATTAAATCTATATTGTAAAAGTATTGCAATCTGCTTTAAAGAGGGCAATAATAATATGAATGGGTTTGAGGATCCATGCACAAAATCTGTAAATCTGTAAACTTATTGGAACCTGAGTAAGATCGCTTTAGTACAGTCACTCAACAAATAAGCTGGCCATTTCCAGGACTTCAAGTCGAATTTTGAAATACAACAGATCATGTTTATAATATACGATATCAAAATGCAATATACAGAAAATACCATGACAAAGTCGATCTTAACAGATTTTGACAAGAAATTACCGGCTTCTCCTAATATTGTCTTACAATTAGTTTGGTTTTTCTGCTGGTTTTGTAAATTCTGAAGAGATAATTAAAAAAAAAATTGTAAATCAGCAAATCAGGCGATAGAATTATAAAATAAAAAAAATAAAAAATAATGATTAAAGAATAAAAAATGTCATTGTGAAACAATAAAAAAATAAAAAATGTCCTTAAGGAACAATATACAAATAAATAATGTCCTTAGGGAACAATATACAAAATAAATAATGTCCTTAGGGAACAATGTACAAAATAAATAATGAATTATGAAAGTTTTAATCTGAATAATTATTCAGTATGATAAAAAGTTTTATTTATTTTGTCTTTACTTTGCCCAAGTCAACTTTACTTTTCAACATTAGTAAGCAAGATTGTTTTAGAATGAAATTAGGTTTCATTATATCTTGAGGAATGGGATTTATCTTGGAAGTTTGGATTTCCTCCCCTGGAAGGGAATAATTTCGTACATCACTTTTATTTCAATTAAAAATTTGAATTATAAAATGATACAACTAGTATGCATGCTGGAACATTACAATCCTCTCCAGAGTATGTCTGCTATATAATATTTATTAATGGAGTTTATAAAGGTTCGTTTCGTCAAATATAATAACTCAGGTAAACTCTCAATAGAAAACTAATCTAAGCTTATTTTTCTATACTGGACTGTCTTGATAAAGCTTAGTTAAAAAATTAATTGAAAAAGCAACATGACTTTGCCTTATGGAATTCATGTTATTTTATTAGATTTTTAAAATATATCTTGTTTAGCCGCCGAAAAACAGAAAATAAAGAATTGAAGAAACATTTCTTGACGAGCATACAGCGCGGCGTTAGTTTCAAAAATTTCTGGTAGAAATACGTCCTTGGAAAGGAAATAGGGCTCAGGCCGATTTGAGATTTATGAGGATCTTTAGCAAGCTGCAGGATCAAATCCATCGTGATCAAAGGATTGTATTTAATGATACTGTGTGTCAATGTCTACACTTTATGGGTGCAGTAGTAAGGCAGAGTTTGGTCTATCAGATATTTTATTTCTTTCAATCCATGACCCGCTTCTTGATAGAGGATAAAATTAACACATTTCATTAAGGGGAAACTACTTTTCAGAAATTTTTCGATAGCCATCCCAAAGAGTGGTACCTTCATGGGATCATGAAACTGGCTAAAAGTGGGAAAACGGCAGTGCACCTCAATGGCTTAGATTATGAATATTAATTTTGATGTTAAATAAAAGAATAATTGTTTTATTTTATTTTATTTTTTTATAACAATTTCTGGAAATTTACAACTGTACAAAATTTGTAGATCAAGTAAATGTGTTGTTAACTATTACAATAACGTGACAAAACTTGAAAAGAACTACTCATCAGTAGCACTTTAATAAATATAATACACTAGAAGGTCTCTGGGCCATCTTTTCAGGGATTATCAGGAATGGTGTGGGAAGCAAGTTGAGAAATTAAGGGATTTGAGTGGTTATGGAGCTTACTATGAAAGGATAGATATCTGGTTTGGGCTAAATCAGCAACATATGGAACATTAAGATCTTTATGGATAAGTTTATTGGTGACAAAGTAAGGTGCATTAAGGATTATTAGAAGGATTTTGGATTGTAAGGATTGGATACGAGATGAATTGGATGGTTTAGTGGAGCCCCAAAGCTCAACTCCGTACGTCCAGATAGGTCTAATCACTGTCCTGTAAATTATTCTTTTTTAATTAATTGGGAGCTTTGAACATTTGTCTAATAAACGTTGAAGTAATCTGTAACTACGGGCAGTTTGTTGTCTTTTTAGTCTTGTATGTGGATTCCAAGTAAGACTTTTGTCCAAGAGGAGTCCTGGGTAGCGGATCTGTTCAACAGGGATTAGTGGAATATCATTAAAGGATACTGTAGGACAGGAAGTCGTGGGTTTACGACGATGGGTAAAGGTTATTTGGTGAGATTTTTGAGGATTTATTTTGATTCTCCATTTTTGACACCATTCTTGAAGGGTTATGAAATGGGATTGGAGTGTTCGGGAGGCAATGAAGGGATCATTGTTTACTAATAACACACATGTATCATCAGCGAATGTAGTGAGCTATTTATTTTTTAAGTTTTTTTATACACCAATCTTAATATATATAAATTACGTGTCGCCGCCTAGGGGCCGGCTAACACCTTAACTACTAAACCGATTTTAATCAAATTTGCACACCGTGTGCAGTTTGATCCAACAAAAAAGATAGGATGCCTTATATCTTAATTTATAGTCGCAATATTATTTGTATATTATCTGCAAGTCACAATTATCTGTTAGCTCTATACGATTCTAACATATGGCGGTACAAGGTTATACTATTATATAAAAGGACAAGCAATGTTTCTTTTGTGTTCACTAACCGCCAAAAACTACTGAACCAATCTCTACCAAATTTTGACTACATCATCTTTATAGGATGGTTTAGCAATAGTAAAATCTAATAATTTTCAACTAATTCTTTATTGAAAAATGAATAATAAGTGGATAACAGTGAAGCTCAAAAATGGCGGCAATTGCAATCTACATGAAAGGTTAAAATGTACAGTGTTACATAGAGGTGAACATTGATAATAAAATTTACTTATTTTCAATTAAATTGTTATAAAAACAGGTATATGGAGTGAAATATACCAAAGTTTAACTACATCATGTTCATAATTCTAGGTTTAGCAACAATAAAAATTTAAATGTACAATGTTGAGTGTTAGAAACGGGTTTTGCCACACTATCACATACTTTTATGGTTAGAAATTAAAATCCAACCAGATCAAATCAATAAAATTATTTCTGTCGAATGAAAATTATTAAAAATCAAAAGGCCGATCCTCAGCTGTTTAATATTGTGTGTAAAAATATGAACTTTGAACCTTTAGTTGTGAGCACTGATAATGCAGTTTCGTAATAGTCTCTGTCCATCTGAATTACCAACTCATATATTAAAATTGAAAATTGGATGTCTAATTATGCCTTATGTTATCTTCAAACACCTAATCAATCTAAATTTAACCCAGTTAATAATGGCTGCTATGCGTGAAAATATCATCAAAAATAAAATTTTCAATTCTTCACTTTAATACAAGATTTTTATCGATAAATATTAAAAAAAAAATAATTATTAGTTAAAATTATCTAAGATCTTCACTTATGAGAGCAGACGAAGCCTCGATGGGGGATGATGAAGTTATATATAAAAGGACAAGCCATTTTCGTTCGTTATCACTAACCGCGAAAACTATAGAACTATTCTGTACCAAATATAACTATATCATCTTCATAGTTCAAGGAAGGTTTAGCAATAATAAAATTTATATATTTTCTATTAAATAACTGTTTAAAAAGCGATAAATATGTGGAGTGCAGTAAAGCGAGCGCCATTTAAGAGAGGTTACAATGATCCGGTGTTAAATATAGCTAGAAATTGATAATAAAGTTACTTAATTCAATTAAATTGTTATCCAAAAAGCTATAAATATGTTGCAAGCGACAATAGCGTTTTAGTAAAACTAATGAACCTATCTGAACCAAATTTTAACTACATCATCTTCATAGTTCTTGAAAGATTTAAAATCAGAAAGTTTACCATAATAATAACTTATACTATTATATAAAAGGACAAGCCATTTTACGTTTGTGATCACTAACCACGAATACTACTGAACTAATCTGTGCTAAATATTAACTACATCATCTTCATAGTTCCAAGAAGGTTTAGCAATATTAAAATCTACTGATTTTTCATTTATTTTTTATTAAAAAAAGAAAATATGTGGACAACAGTGAAGTTTGAAAATTGACCGATAGGTGGAGAGGTTCTACGCGAGAGGTTACAAAAGAGCTTGAAATCAATGATAAAATTTACTTATTAAACTATAAAGAAAATTATTAAAAAATATTTAAATATGGTGTGCTGTATGTGGATCCCAGTGAAGCTTGAAAATCGAACGATTGTGTATAGCACCATCCCACAATAGAGTTAACAATGGTAAACTGAACCTATCTTTACCTATCTAAATAAATAATTTTTATAATTCTAGGAAGGTTTTGCAATGGTAAAATTTACAATAACTAAAATTTAAATGTACAATGTTGAGAGGCAGGACTGAGGTTTGCCACACTGTCATATACTTTTATAGTTCGAAATCAACATCCAACCAGATGAAATCAATAAAGTTATTTCTGCCGAATACAAATTATTACTAAATCAAAATGTCGATCCTTTACTTTTTTATATTGTGTGTAAAAATATGATCCACGGGCCTTCTGTCGTAAGCACTTATAATGCAGTTTATTTTCCACAAAAGTTTCTTAGTCTTTATCCAACTTGATTACAAATTCATACATTAAAATTAAAAATTTTATGTCTAATGGTGCTTTTACGCAATCTCCAACTGCCTAATCAGTGCGATTATAACTAGATTAATAATTACTGCTATGCGTGAAAAAATCATTGAAGAAATAATGCTGAACCACATGCTAAAATACAAGAATCTTATCGATAAAAAAATAAAACATTAATTTTTAGTTGAAATTATCTTTAGTTATGAGGGCGGGCGAAGCCGTGACGGGAATGCTAGTATTATATATAAATTATATACATGAATATATTTTATATACCTAAAATACTTTCTCCAAGTGAAAACACCTAATAAATTATTTCGAGTTGAAGAGGGTTAAATGTGGGCAATTCGACATAAAGTCAACAGCTGAGTTTAATTTTAGAAATGTCAACTCGGCGGGAGAGGTATCTTTTTGAAAATGTAATGAAATTCTTTCTACAATGGAACCTTGCACGAATCCAGTTTTTAATAATCGAACATTAGAACCCAATCTCATCGCAAGCTATTTCATTAACTAAATGTGCTAAGTCTTTTCGTAGGAATGGAATGAAAATAATTAAAATTTCTGAACGATCCATTTCTGATTCTAGGAAAGCTGAATGTTTTAAATTCAAGAGCAACAGGGTTATATGAATATGGAAGGATTTCGAGTTCTATTGTTCCATGATATATTCTTAAGCAATTCTGTATCATGGTATTACCATCTGATTACACTAGCCTAAAAAGTCTAACTTTTTGTGTGTCTTTTAAATAAAGAAAATATTTATATGCATGAAATATGCAATAATATTTGACTTAAGGGTTTCGTTAGAAGTAGTCACTATGTATATATAATAAAAGTCCTTTGTAGTTTCCTGAGGAATGAGCATACGGTCGGGAGGGAAGGAAGGGTTTTTCGATTATATCTCAGAATAGATGGACTACAGAGAAATGTGTTCACTCATTCCACAACTTTGTTCCAATGTCCTCGCTAGAATGATCAAAATAAAAGAAAGTATTTAGATAAGTTTGCTGATTGAAAGTATGCAATTTATGGGACTTAGGGAAATTTCGTTCTTTACAGATAAAATAATTCTTACCAATAGAAGATTATTGAAGAATATAAATGTTAATGATTCGTGTACCACAGATGTCACTTCGGCAATTTAATTAAAAGAACATGATTGCTCGAAGTTAATACATTCATATTACATAAGTTTATTCGAACTTAATCATAAGTACCATTGATATTGTTTCGGGACTAAAAATTAAGAAAATAAATTATCGTTTAAAAACTTAAAAAAATACGCTCTAATACTAAACCGAACTTAAAATAAGAAAATAATTTTTATTTCATGAAAGTTTGTGTTACGGCGATGGAATGCCAGATAATCAATCATGATTAATTAATTTGAAATAAAATTATTTAATCATGGTCTTCAATTATTTAAATTGAATTAAATTGTTAATAACATAAGTTTTGTTTTAATTTTATTCCAAATTAAGTAATCATAATTAATTGTCTGGCTTTCTATTGCCATTATACAAACTTTCATGTGTTTTTTTTATACATTTATTTATTTTTATACGATTACAATAACTACTCATCAGTATCACTTTACTAAAAATTCTACACTAGAAGGTTCTTAGGCCATTTTCGTTTCAGACGCCTCGGAGGATTATCAGGAATGGAGTGGGAAGCAAGTTGAGAAACTAACGGATTTGAGTGGTTATGGAGCTTACTATGAAAGGTATCTGGCGTGGGCTAAATCAGCAACATTTGGAACATTAAGATCTTTATGGATAAGTTTATTGGTGACAAAGTAAGGAGCATTGAGGATTTTTCAAAGGATTTTGGATTGTAAGGATTGAACACGAGATAAATTGGATGGTTTAGTGGAGGCCCAAAGCTTAACTCCGTTCGTCAAAATAGATCTAATCACAGTTATTTATATGAGTCTTTTGTAATGAATTGGGAGCTTTGAACGTTTGTCTAGTAAATGTTGAAGTAGTCTGTAACGACGGTCAGTTTCTTGTCGTTTTAGTCTTACTTTCATGTAATAAAAATTATTTTCTTATTTTTAGTTTGGTTTGCGATTAAAGCGTATTTTTTTAAATTTTTTAAACTATAACTTATTAGTAATTATTAGTTATTAAATTGATTTATTAAATATGTATTTGTAAGTATGTAAAATAAAAAAATATGTTCAAATAAGAAACTATGTTTTCTATTTTAGGACATTTTCACTTTAAAAAAAAAAAATCCATTCTGATGCTGTGGGAGTGACAGATCGAAAATAGTCGACCAACCTCCTCATCGCTGGCCATTTGTCATAGAGCAGAAGCTGGAATATATAGTTTGTCAGCTTGGCTCTTCGCCTAGTTTTTTTTTTTCCTCCTAGTCGATATAATGGCTGACCACTTGTGGGCAAAACTCCTATTATGCCTAGTCGGGCAAAATATATATATATATATATATATAGTCGAAAACATAATATATATATATATATATATATATATATATATATATAAGTATAGGTTAAATTTACTTAATAATTATTGAACTATTCAAAAACAATATTTATATACAGATTTGTATATACTTTTTTTTGTTTGATATTCAAAGTGTTGAGTTTGGAGATTAGGTTAAGCTCTTGAAGTTGCCAATCATTTTTATAGCGATTGAGCAAATCCATGGATTACCTTGTTTGTACAATCCTCGCCAGCCACCCTAAAAACAACGCTTTTTATTTTGTTTGATTATTCAGAAATCGTGTATCACTGCATTAGAGGAGGGAATCGTTTAGTAGATTATCTTCTTTGGAAAGGCTTCATTATAAATTTGGGGACAAGCTTCTCTCTTAATTTTACTAATTAATATTTTTAATTAGAAAAAACTTTCAAAAAGCTTTATTCATAATCGAAATACTTTTTTTAATCAGTATTTAGAAGTTTAAAATAATGAATCAGAAAATATTACCGTTTTACTAGTGAAAATATAGATTTATTTTTTTACATTTTACGTGACTTTTAAAAATCAAAATATATACCATGATTTTAATACATCTGGAATTCATCTGTATAGCTGTTGAATTCCTTGACAATTACAATCCGTGAAGGGTCTCAGGTGTTTGTTATGGTATTTTGGTAGAGGTACTTGGTAAAAAAGTATTGTTTTGTGACGAAGAGTCTCAAGTTCAGTAGTTAGTTAGGGGTGTATTGTTACGGGACCAACGGTTGTGAAAGGAGGGCTTTAACCGAAATCACGCCCAACTGCCAGGTTTTTCCTCAATTAAAAGTAACCACATTATAGAGGGAGGAGACAAATAATTATAAAAAAAAGAAAATTAAAACATTATTAAAAATTGTAAATTCAAGCTAATGTTTTATGTTTCAATGACATTTATATAAGCAAACTTACAGAAGCGTGGCTCCACCAGACCGGTTTCACTTCGAGTTTACATTTATCGATAGTTCTTTCCTTCATTATGTTTTGTTTTGCCGCATTGTATACATATCGATGGTCTCATGCATTGGTTTGTGGGATGATTAAAGTCCAAGCAATTGAAACACCAGAGGGGATTACGTATATAGGGCTCTACGTTTACTGTTTGATATCCAATCTTCATTGTTTTGGGTGCTATAGGAGTCGGGAATCTTATTATATATTTGTGTGTATTTATTTCAGAGCCGTTCTTTTTAATTTTTATTCTTAAAATATCTATTATTTCTAAATTTAGTTCTTTTTTTATTTCTTCGATTTCTAGGTATTGAAAGTCTCTCACATTTTAATTATTCCCTTGCTGTAGTTAAGGGTATTGTGGGGCGTAACTTAAAAAGGAAACTGACCTCCAAAATCTTTACAGGACAGTAGAGTGTCAGATTGGGTCCCCTTGTATGTTTCAACTAACAATGATCCGTCTCTTAATTTTTTAATATTTTTCACTTCTCCTACAAGATTAGTGGTAAATTTATTGATAAAGAAGGGGGAAACTTTTGTGAACCCCTCCTCACCTTCCCTTTTTATTATTATAAAGGTGGGACTGATTTTTTTTCGGTTCCGAAAAAAGTAACCTACCCCCAAACTTATTCATTTTTCCCCTGGGTCGCTTTCTTTTAGCCAATGGACTGATAGGTTCATCTGGTTCCTCCATATTTTAGGAAACCAGGTTTAGAGTTTTAAAAGAAGGAATAAATATAAAAACTAGGAAATTGATAAAAAAGAAAAAAAACAAGAAATATACGAATAGTGACAATAAATTGTAAATGGATGCTAAAAAAAAAAAAAAAAAAAAAAAAAAAAAAAAAAAAAAAAAAAAAAAAAAAAAAAAAAAAAAAAAAAAAAAAAAAAAAAAAAAAAAAAAAAAAAAACGGAGCTTCTAGAAACGTCCTCTTCGGAGTCAAAACAAACACTGGATAGTTCTTTCCTATTACCTCTCATGTAAACATTCACTTGTACAGTTTCAACTTGGATTGAGTTGTTTGGTGTGTTATATATATATTTAGTCTTCTTAAATGTAAAAAGGTGAAACAGAAGTTAACAACATGGATTTAGTGTTTTATAAATTGATGTTTTCTTATTTCCTCTTCCCTAATGTGTAAAAGTATTACAAAAGTTAAGAAGATTAATTTCTACATGGATTTGGTGTTTTATATATTTATATTTGTTATATCAATTTAAGTGAGAAATTTCCAGTTTATATATTTTGTAAATGGATTCTTTTTCGATTATATTACTTATTTCCCTAAAGTGAGAAAGATTATATTAATAATTCAATAAAATACATCGATCTAAAAATAAATGTGAGAAAGTGTATCAAGTTTCATATTTTCTTATTTCCTCTTGAGAAAAAATACCAGAAATACACATCATATCTTTCAACAAGGATTCTGTGTTGTATATATTTATAATTTGTTATTTAAACTTCCCTGACATCAGAAAGTTTATCAGAAGTTAACATAATTCTTTAGCATTATTAGCATTATTTTAATTGTTATTTTCTTATTTAAATTTCATTATTTTCTTATTTCAATATCAGAAGGTAAACAGAAGTTAATATCACTTTGAAGAAGAATTTATAGTTTCTCATAAATGAAGGAGAAAAACCTTTCCTTTCGAAAAGTAGCGACTAAAACACCGAAATAAATCGAGAGATACGAGGTTGTGGCAGAGGAGTGTAATATTCATAGTGAAACTCCGACAAAAAAGTCGTTCTTGTGCTGACATTTTTCTAGAATAATTGGAAGTGAAATTGGAGTCGTGGATTCAACAATGGCTCTATTGTTGACCAGCTCATAACGAAACATAGAGATTACATCTCCAGCAATAACAAGCCACATTTGGAAGCAGAATAGCAATTCAGAACAAATCGTATCCGTTGTCCCGCGACTCCATTACAGATTATCCAGATCAGGATCAGACTCCATGGAACGATATCCCGGATGAGATATTGGCGGGATAGAGAAGATGGCCCGGAAATAGAGGAGGTCGCTGGGGCTATTTGGGGTGTCCACTGTTCGCTGGAAATAGCCTGGAGTCTTCCAGTGTCTCCTTTCTTCTCCAGTCACAGCGGCCTCTCTATCATCTCTCCTCTTTTCGGATACAAAAGCTTTTCTATTTTATACCGTTCTCCATTCCGCTTTATTCGGGTTATAGGATAATACATAGCACCGTTAAAAAGACTTTGCATCTGTTTGCCTATAGATTACAATAACCTTTTATTATGACATTGATTCGTTTGCCTATAGATTACAACCGATGGATTTATTATTATTTTTTTTTTTTTTTTTATCTCTTTCAAAAGCTTCCTTTCGATAGTTAGGATGGGATTGCAGACTGGTGTTTTTTGTTTTGTTTTTTGAATATTTAAAAAAGTCCTCTCTATTTCACTGGTTTTTAATAACATATCTTAGCTACTTTTATTATGGCATTGATTCAGTATAATTATGGAAACACTAAAAAAAAAATAGAGTAATTGAATGGGTGGTGAGAATAACGCTGTATGTTTTTCTGGACAACACTTCAGCTTTACACCTTTACACCACTTCACCGTGAGGCGGCAAAATAATTCAACACAATATTACGTATTTATAGATTCAAGTAACATACCTCAATTTTTAGTATCTTATTTTTATCTCATTTCACCTGCAAACTATCAAATAAATTACTATAAATTAACTGTAATTCAATTAAATGTTATCATGTTTTCGCATTTCTGGAGTCCTATCAATATTTTTTTTTTATATTTTAGATTCCACCTGATTCAAATTTTTCTTATTATGTATATAACATTTAGATACGTTTGTTTTCTGTTTTGCTCTACACTAAGCATTGTACTATAGGAATTAATTTCCCATTTCATTTGTGGAGTGTTCTCTTATTTTCCTCTTTTTATCTTTAGTTAGTGTCTATTTATTTATGATCTTTATTATTATTATTTCTTTATTTTTTTTTATTTTAATATTTTCTTGATCATATATAATTGTAGTTATATCTATATATATATATATATATATATATATATATATATATATATATATATATATATATATATATATATATACACACACACACACATATACAGCAAATGACTTTTTAGATGATACTGGATGCTGAGTCAATGCCCTTTTTTTGTTTTAAAGTAAAACCGTTATAGAGGCATTCGATGCCTCTAAATTTACATGGAGGGCACGTTCGGTGAAATATATCCCGCGCAAGTGCTGAATTTGCATGGGACCGCTCCATTTTAAAATAATTCATTTCGCTTAACGATTTCCATTATATAGCTTTTTTTTCTATTCTCAAGAGCCCAAAAATATTTTTTTAAGATTTCAATCAATACAAAAAATATTTTAAGTATTATCTTAAAGTTACCTGATAGCCCTATCTTAAGAGAACATTGGTAGTTTCTTTATCTGTTGACAGAGATACACTACCAACAGTTTTGTAGGTAGCACACACGATCCTACAAATGATAACGTCCCTTCCTATTCATAGGCCAGGTATATTGTACCACAACATCCATGTATAAAATCGATATTACTACTATCAAAATTAATTTCAATAGTAATAAAATTGCTTAGTTATCGATTATATATAAATATAGATGTGTTGTCTATAGAAGACAATCAGCCAATAAGAGTAAAATAATTGTTTTAAAAAACCTGGATGGGATGTGTCATGTGGATGTGTTATGTGGATGTGTCATAAAAATTATCATTAGGGCATCAAAACAAAATAATAAATTTACAAAATAATAATTCATGATATTATGATATATATCAATATATTTTTTTTGTTCCATTTTTCTTCTGCTGCTTATACCATATATTCAAGTAATATGATATTATATTTCTATATGTGTGTTTTTTGTTTTGTTTTTTACATATATTTTTTTACAATAGATTGCAAAACGTTATTTCTAAGTTACTAAAACTCGATATGCATCATATCAAAACTAATTGAATACTTAAGAACTAATAAGTGAAACTCCACTACCAAAAAACAGCAAACAAAATAATAAATGAACGGGAATTTCTCCAGAGGTCCTGAAGGATAGTGAATTGAAATAGCAAACTTCTAAAGGCTGTTCCTGTTGAAGATTTGTACTAATTGTAAGAAGACTGGCTGGAAGCTCCAATGCCATCCCTTTACTAGAACAAAGCTCTCCTAAAACCTCCTGTCCGCTACTAAGAGGTATATTAGAGCAATTATAAAGGGCTAAAGGAGGTCACGTCCGATATTGAGCGTGTCCGCTAATGGAAGAGGATTTCTCACTTAGTTTTACGATGCTGTCCTATATATAAAATCAAACCATAACCCTTGTTATTTAGGCTTGTTAGTTTAAGATATATTTTATCCAAATAGTTATAAATCTCTGAAATCATAATTGATCATTATGATATATATATATAGGTATGTATATTCAAATATATTTTTTTTAAATTTTATGTTGAGGTAATATTAATTATATAAAATATCTGATAAAGTGTGTGATGAAAAGTAAAATTAATCATTATTGTGATTCATTTTTTTTTTTAATAGTTTATATCTATTTAAATCTATCACAACACGTATAAATATAAAAATAATATTTCATAAATTGTAAATATAGATAAATAATATTATATAAATAAATAGAGTTATAACTAAAATATTGACTAGTTCATTTTACTTTTGTTTTATATTCTAAAGCATTGACTTAAAAGAGGTTTTTAAAAACACATACAAGTGAGTGATTACGAGCTATATTAGCCTAGGACAAGTGTCTTAAGTCCCCACTGTGGTTCTGAATGAAACATTTATTCATTATTCAAAGGGAAACGAGTAGAATGATGTAGGAATTAGAAAAGCCACTCAAAGTCCCTCGTTCCCAGTAATTGAGCTTCTCAATTAAAAGTTCATTACAGCTCTTGCCTTTATCTTCATCACACATTAGCCCCTTAAATAAAATTTAGTCTCACTGAAAAAGTAATTTAGTCTACGTTACAGCTAATATAAAATATTATAAACTAAACTAAATATTATAACTAAAATAAAAATATATAAACGTTTAATTGCGTTTTTTTTTTTTTTTTTTTTTTTTTTTTTTTTTTTTTTTTTTATAATACGATTGTTGCACCTAACACAATATTCACAGTTGCCAAAGAATAGTCCAGTCAATGAGCGCTGAAATGAGGGGTGTAGAGTGCATGGAATATCCGATAATTTTTTACTTCATAGCTTCGTTAGGAATAGTTAGAAGGTAAACATACTAAAATTCCTCGCCGATGAGGTCCAATTGTTGGGTAATTCGATCATATCTCGAATATGGTAGACTCTAGAAAAATATGTTACAAACAAAAATTAAAGCAAATTAAATTTTCTATAGAATTGTTGATATGCATATTTGTCGAATTTCCAACCATTTTCGAAATATACGTTATTGAAAATCGATAATTTTCGCAAAAAAAAAAAACAAACAATTTTTACCTTTCTTTTTGTCAAATATTTGCTTCTAGTGCCTTTCGCAATAGTTTCAAAAAATGTCGGAAACAAAGTTGTAGAGCATTAAATTTAATTTAATCTCGTATATTTGTTTCTGGCACTTAATGAAAATGTTTGACAAGTGAGGTAAACGTTATTTTTATATCGAAAATTATCGATTTTCAGTAACGTATATTTCAAAAACGCTCTGAAGTTCGACAAATATGCATATAAACAATTTTATAAGAAATTTAATTAGCTTTAATTTTTATTTGCAACATATTTATCTAGAGACCAACGTTTTCGTGATGTAAACGAAAAATCGGACTCCTAACGAAGCTCTCAGGTAAAAAATAATCGCCTATTTCGTGCAATATTGACTGGACTAGAAATAAAATAAATGTGATATTTTTTTTTTATTACAATCTATTGTTTAAATAATTAATAAATTGGTGAGTAAATATATAAATTATGAATGATGTTTTAAAGGAAGAAACAGGCAGTAAGGGTTTTATATGGAAAGCTGTCGACTTTGTAAGACTAGGCAAGTGCATCAGGTAGAGAGTGAATTAAACGGGACGAAGAGACATCGCATGGCGTGTTGCACCCGTCGCTTGGCTAAACTGCTTATTACCTCAAATTCCAGGGCTGGAGTATAAAAAAAAAATAAGTAAAAAAAAAAACCTTAAAAAGACCCCTACCTGTTCCTCTTACCGGAGGGAGTCACCGTTTAAAGGACACCCGACGGGAATATTAAAGGGCTCAGTGATCCTCCCTCCAGGAAGTCACGTTCCCCTGGAGTGGCGCCGGCTCTGGAGCGAAACCCAACACCTGGAGTGGCCTGCCCTAGGTCGGCGGTGATTTAATCTCGTGGCAAAAAGTTATCTGCTGCAGTAACCACAGCTAGTGGAATGTAACTGTCTAGAAGTTCAATAGCTATTCGGGTCGGGGAATTCCACTGTGTTCGTGTTGATCAATGAGTTTAAGTGTGTTTTTACTTCGAAACATCTTTATTTAAAAACAAAATAGTACGTTGACATATTTATCATTAACTGGCACCAAAATGTAAATAAAATAAAAATAAATATTTATCATTAAAATATAATTTTATTATGTATCTACATACAGTTTTACAAAATATCATCCTTTTGTATGTTTCAATGTGATTAAGGGTTAGTGAAACATTAAATAGTGACACTTAGTGGCGATGTTACACTGAGATTAAGTTAGTAACAAAGGGAAAATAAATAGGGGATGAATAATAAAACAGAAATTAAAAAAAAAAAAAAAAATAATAATAAAAAATACAATTAAATAATAATAACAAATAAATAATTAAATAGAAATTAAAAGGGAGTTTTAAGACTGAAATTTGTCCTTCCATTCCAGTGAGTTGGCTTAGAAGGTGGATCCAAGGAATTAGGATTGATGAATTAATTGCCACTTCTATTGAGATTATTTTATTATAAAACTAGTTTCGAATGCTTAACATTCATCTTCAGTTCTAAAACATACAAAAATGTTTAACAAATCAGTACTATGTTACATAGATTATATATACTAATGTTTTTAAAAAGGTAAGACAAGAAATCAAACATGGGCACTTACCTTAGAGGTAACTAAAACACTGAATTCGTGAGAAGTAAAAGGGGGGGGGAGCAGGTAGGTTAAATATTTGATTTACTTAATTCTGATTTAGGTTAAAATTTAACCTACCTGCTCCTCCCCTTTTACTTCTCACGAATTCAGTGTTTTAGTTACTTCGAAGGTGAGTGCCTATGTTTAATTTCTTGTCTTACCTTTTGAAAAACTTCAGTATATATAATATATGTAACATAGTACTGATGTGTTGAAAAAATTTTGTATGTTTTAGAACTGAAGATGAATTTTTAGCATTCGAAACTAGTTTTCTAATAAAATAATCTCAATAGAAGTGCCAATTAATTCATCAATTCTAATTGTATTGATCCTTCTATACCATCATGTGTACCTCAAGTGATTCAAGGAAGATGTGTAAGTGTGTTCTATAGATTATATATGCTCATATAATCTATAGAACACACTTGTATATGTGCATTATATGTATTTAAAAAGTTAAGTAATCACAGTAAATTCAAAAGTGAATAGTTATTTTTATAGATGAAAATTAAAGGCCCCTTGTTCGTCGATTCTCATATGTTTTATATTTTTGCCCGCTTATCTGTGATTCATTTGTCAGTAGGAGATAATTTTTTTTAATTAAATAGCTTAATACTGCTGACCGTCTGTTCCCTTATGTTATTTTTTGTTTCACTTACTTGTATGATTTTAGATTATTTAAATTAAATTAACAAGTATGGTTATTCGAAATAAAAAAAAAGTTGAGAACAGCTATGGGATTCAACGTGAATTTTTTCTTTTTTGTTTTGTTTGTGTTTTTCTTATTAACAAAAATGAAGTATACCCTTGAACCCTAATAAGCAGTGTAGTTAAAATGAATTCGTTTAGGAGTACGACTTAATGAATAAACACTGTGGAGAAAAATAAGTAATTTATATTGATTTGTGGGTGTATTGTTAAAGTAAAATGTATTTATTTTTTTAATATCAATTTATTTAAGTCTACGACTACTTATCAGTAGGACTTCTAATTCTAAAATTATATACAAGAAGATTGCTAGTCCATCTTCTTTTCAGACGCCTCGGAGGATTATCAGGAATGGAGTGGGGAGCAAGTTGAGAAAATTATGGATATGAGAGGTTATGGAGCTTATTATGAAAGGATAGGTATCTGGTTTGGGCTAAATCAGCAAGATATGGAGCATTATGTTCTTTATGGATAAGTTTATTGGTGACAAAGTAAGAGGCATTTAGGATTTTTCGAAGGATTTTGGATTGTAAGGATTGGATACGAGATGAAATGGATGGTTTAGTAGAGCCCCAAAGCTCTACTCCGTACGTCCAAATAGGTCTAATAACAGTCATGTAAATAAGTCTTTTGTAATTGATTGGGAGGTTTGATCCTTGGTCTAGTAAATGTTGAAGTAGTCAGTAACGACGAGCAGTTTCTTGTCACTTTCGTCTTAAAGTGAAATGTAAACATTTTCATATAAAATAATGTAAATTATTGCAGTCTAAAGATGGAAATGTATCCCAAAACATGAAACTTTGTGGGTAAATAATAAATGAAAATTTGAGGAATAATACCGAAAGATTGTACCTATTAATAGATTATATACTCCTTTACTAAAGTATTAAAAGTTATTTATTAAATTTTGAGACATTACTCTTTTGATGTGTTGAAAAAAAAAAAAAATATCCAACCTAGAAAAGAAAGTATTGCTGACATAAATATTGTATCAAATACAAGACGTGGTACGTGTGTTAGAAATAACTCTCCTTTGATTCCAGTTGTCCCTCGGGATCCTGTTTCAACTCTTTCAAGATCCATCAATTGCCTCAAACAACTTTCTGTATGTTTTTTTATTTGGGGTCGATTCTCGATAGCTAGGACCACATCATACGCATAGTTTAGAATTTTAATGTAAAATAATTTCACGTATAAAATAGTAAACTTATTCTGTTTATACAATGTTTTAATCTTTTGAAATGGATTGAGGTGTAAATAGGCTCTTTTGATACGCTCTAGCTATGTTTCTTGTCTTTTAAGTCTGGTATTAAAAATATTTTTTTTTACCTCCACTAATTCACCTAATATTCTTAAAATTCCAATAAGGCAGACTCATAAAGTCAACCCATCTCACATCAATTTTTAGCTCGGTTTATCTTCGGTAAGCAAACGGTTTTCTTCGACAGATAGAAACAAAAAGGGGGCACTAAGCTTGGGTTTCTTACCCTCCAGGCGCCCCTCTCCCTTCAAATCTCGCCTAATCTGTTTACGCTTTGAGATAATTTATCCTCCTTCTCAGAGTTCGGAGCTGAAATTCCAAAACATATAATTATATATTCAAGTTTATCTTTTATTAATGATTATAATTTAAAATATATTAATAAACCTGAGTAAGATCCAATATTATTTGAGTTCTTCTAATAGCTAGTTCTTTCGCAATTATTGAAGGGTCTTCGGTTCAGTACTTGGTAAGAAAGTATTGTTTTGAAAGCAACGTTTACTGCAGGTTTATGTTTCAAAATAGAATAAAATAATCAGAAATCATCTAAATTTTATTTTTTAAAATACACCTCATTTCTCTAAATTTATTGCAACGTTTTGGCTCCTCTGGATAGAATTTTGAACGCTTATTATGAACCATTTCTGATTTATTTCGACTTTTAGTTACTTGAATTTCATCGTGTGATAAGTAGTTCCGGAGATAAGGGTTATTGAGGCAGAGACCAATAACTAAGCCCCAGACATTTCATGACAAAACTTTTCAAATCGCTTTTTTTTATGATTAATTTTTTTTGCCATTCTGTGCTTGAGCTCTTTCAACTGCCTTGAGTAGGTCAGTATCGTTCAATTTGCT
The DNA here is from genome assembly GCA_003667255.2 of Euschistus heros. NCBI lineage: Eukaryota > Metazoa > Arthropoda > Insecta > Hemiptera > Pentatomidae > Euschistus > Euschistus heros. Next base: position 2,456,678 of record RCWM02000110.1, read on the forward strand.
CACAGTTAGTTTCTCTGCAAGTTTTCGAACAGTTCTAGACTTTTTCTCATCTACAAAAGTTCGCAGAATATCGCCATCAAGGGAAGAAGTCCTGCAAGGAACCCTTTTTCAAGGCTTGATCTTAAAATTGTTTGAATTATTGTTTAATGATCCATACTCTAAAACTATTGTCGGCACGCACCTAATAAAAATTTCTTCCCATTTGGTTACTGGCCCGACCGCGTTTGAACTCGAAAAATGAAAGTTGGGAGACTAGTGGATTTGAATAGTTATAGAGTATATTATGAAAGGATAGGTATATGTTTTAATCCGATGCAACAAATGGAACATAAAGATCATAATCTATAAGTTTATTGGTGAGAAAGTTGGTATTTAAAGAGAGGAATTCAATGATATAGTGAAGCACTATCTAACTAGTGGTCTAATTACCGTCAGGTAAATGATTCATTTGTTATTATACGGAAGTTTTGAACGTTTTTGTAGTAAATGTTGAAAAAGTAGAAAACGGGGAACAATTTCTTGCAATTTTAGTCTTTTAAATGGATTCCAAGTAAGACGTTTATGTTAAAAATATAAAATAAATATAGCCAAACTGAGAACCACTAACCAACTGAGAATTGCCTAAGATGACTACTTAAAACTATATTGTTTTAAAATAATAGTTTAAAAATTAAATCAAACTAAAAATGTGAAAACAAATGAGACTTTATCACTAGAAAATATTTTGGACTACAATAGCGTAGAAAAGATAAACAACGTTTTTCTATTTATTTTAAAATATTTTTGTTAAAAGTAATTGATTTCTTTCACTTAAATAAACTAAATAATGGTTCTAATTCAATTGCTGCTACAATTTATGTGACCTTAGATATTATTGTAATTAAAATCAATATCAATTATTATAGCTTGGATTTTTTTTTTTTTTTTTTTAGATCATTATATCTTGTAAGAAAAAAAAAATCTATCGTTTTTATTAATTATTATAAAACCTAGAGATGCACTTTTGTTGGTGTTAATTATATAACATGTAAACATCTTCTTCTGTTTGTATTTATAGTTTATTTATCATTATGTATTTTTTAAAAAAGTAAAATGTAAATATTATTGCCTTTTTAATTTCCAGTTTATAATTTAAAGCAATTAATAAAAATAAAATAAAAAATAAAAGTCGATTCCAAGTAAGACGTTCGTTCATATTGAGTCCTGGATAGCGATCGAATTAATGGATTATCATCAAAGGATACTGTAGGACAAGCAGTCTTCGGTTCATGACAAAGGATAAAATTGATGAGATTTGTTTGAATTAATTTTATCCTCCGATTTCGCAACCATTCTTGCAGGTTTGTAAAAAGAGCTTATAATGATTGGTATGCAATGAAGGTTTCATTAGAAAATACATGTCAGCGTACATTCTCAGGACAAATATTTTCATTGTGTATTGGTTCTCTTTGAGTTTTCCCCTGTATCATTCCCCTGAACGACCATATTTCTAGCCGTCACCTTGTTTGCATACTTATCAAATGTATGGTTTTATAATAAGCAGCTTTGTGTATGTGCTTATTTTTTTACTTTCTATAATCTTTGAGCATATTTCAGAATAGACTGCATTTGCTTTCTCAGCCATGTTTAGTATTTTCTTGTCTACTTTCCCATCCTTTAGGAAAAATTGCAACCAAGTACTCGTAGTCATCGACATATGGAAGAGGTACTGCATTCATGGCATGCAACTGGCCCCACACTTAGTCCTCCCGACCAGGATAACTTTACTTTCATGAGCGTTTATATTTACACCCCGTAACTGAAGTTCCTCGGACCGTTCATTTATAGCCTCTTGTTGTTTCTCCATAGTACCTCCCACTTAAACTTTATTATCAGCATATATAACCGTTAGGTTGTTCTTGAACGGTTATGAGTTTCCAATAGCCCACTACCATTTTGGCGTTCTCCTCATGCAGACATTCCATATCGCATCCATAAAGATGATTAATAATAGTTGGCTGAAATTGTCTCCCTGTGTAACACGCTTTTAGATATATGATATACTTTTTTCGCTAAATTTCATTATTTACCATTGATTTGCCTTTATTATTTTCGCGATTTAAGTATTTTCTTACATTCCAACTCATCCTACCACTGTCCTCACCACTTACGCTGATGACACATGTGTGTTATTAGTATACAATGATCCCTTCATTGCCTCCCAAACACTTCAATCCCATATCCTAACCCTTCAAGAATGGTGTCAAAAATGGAGAATCAAAATAAATCCAAAACAATCTCACCAAATTACCTTTACCCTTCCTCGTAAACCCACGACTTCCTGTCCTACAGTATCCTTTAATGATATTCCACTAACCCCTGTTGAACAGATCCGCTACCTAGGACTCCACTTGGACAAACGGCTTACTTGGAATCCACATACTAGACTAAAAAGACAAGAAAAAAAAGCCCGTCGTTACAGATTACTTCAACACTTATTAGATAAACGTTCAAAGCTCCCAATTAATTACAAAAGACTAATATACATGACTGTGATTAGAACCTGTTTGGACGTACGGATTTGAGCTTTGGGGCTCCACTAAACCACCCAATTCATCTCGTATCCAATCCTTACAATCCAAAATCCTTCGAAAAATCCTGAATGCACCTTACTTTTTCACCAATAAACTTATCCATAAAGATCTTAATGTTCCATATGTTGCAGATTTAGCCAAACCAGATATCTATCCTTTCATAGTAAGCTCCATAACCACTCAAAACCCTAATTTCTCAACTTGCTCCCCACTATTCCTGATAATCCTCCGAGGCGTCTGAAAAGAAGATGGCCCAGAGACCTTCTAGTGTAGAATTTTTATTAAAGTGCTACTGATGGGTAGTACTTTTCATGTTTTGTAACGTTATTGTAATAGTTAACAGCACATTTACTTGATGTATAAATTTTGTACAGTTGTAAATTTTAATAAATTGTTTTTAACAAAAAAAAAAAAAAAAAAAAAAAAAGTATTTTCTTCGCACGTGACATAATTCCAAGAGTAATTAATCAAAAAATAAAATGGATACGTAAGCAAAATCTTTTATTAATAGGATTCATCCCAGTGATATACATTCATCATCTGTTCTAGAAACATATAGAAATTTCAAAACATCTCCACTTTGCAACTTAGATTATATATTTTAATTTTTTTTGAAAAAGTAATACAAGAAATCAAAAACTACGATAGTCGTTTAAATAGGCAAAATGAAAAGGGCTTCTGAATGATATGAGGACCTAAGTAGAATGATGTAAAGAGACGAAAGTGTTGGGTAGAGTTAATGTTTAGGTTTAGTTACACTTGTATGTCTTCTGTTTTGTATATACTTTGGTTTTGTCTAAAATTAATCAAGCCAGATAATAGCGCTACCTCATAGAATTTTTAATTTTTTTTTAGAGGACAAAACGTTCCAGAATGATTAATTTTTGTTCAAGTAGTATTGATGAATTATTTGTCACATATATTGGAATTCTTATTTGAAAGCTAGTTTCGAATCTTAGATTTTTATCATCAGTTCTAAAAACATACAAAAATTTCAAAACTTGAGCACTCTTCTACATTGATTATATATACTAATTTTAAAAAAAAATGTTAGATAAGACATCACCTAAGGAGGCAAAATTAAAAGGACTTCTGAAAGATACCAGGACCTAGAGCAGACTGAATGAAAAGAGGCGAAAGGGTTTGGTAGGGATGGGTCCTTTAGGTTTTCCCTATTACTGTTTGGTTTTTCCGTTCTTGCGGAAAACAAATTTAAAATGAAACTATTGGGGATATTTATCAGGTCTAATAAAAAAAAAAATGAGGATTGGCTTTAACGATTTTTCACTTCTTATAATGGAATACTGTATTTTATGATAATATGCTCTTACATATTTATTAAATATTTGATTTACCGATAGTACAGTTTTGCATGTTTTTAGAACCGGTGACGAATGTTTAACAAACTAGGTTTTGAAATTAAAAAAAAAAAAAAATCCTATAGAATTGGCAAATAATTCATCTATCCTAATTATATTCATTCTTCTATGTCATACATACCTCAAGTGTACTTTTATAACTTTTTTTTTTAATATAAAGTCATACCATTATAAAGAATCTAATGTTGTAATATAAGCTATCGAACCGATGATGTCATTAACTACCGCCGAACTCCGGCTTTACCGTTAGGGTTGATAAATGACGGTAGCAGTGAAAGCGTTTGTAGTCAAAAGCAGTAAGGATCGGCTCCTTGTAAGGCGCATACGTGGGCAAATAAAAGAAGTTGGATAAATGACTCCAAAAACCAGGGACCGCCCGCCCCCTCCGGACAGTAACAAATGGCCGGCGGCTGTCATCCGTTCTCGATGATTCGGCTCTTGAATGAAGCCATTGCCTAGAGCTGAAGTAGTTGATTTCCATTTCGGGAAAGAAGTAATGTCGAATGCCCAGATTTCTGGATTCTCCATTTAGGATACTCGCCTATCTGAACATGCCACAGTTTAATCACTTATTTACAGTAGAAACTCGATAATTCGCCATGTGTGGGGGTGAGGGGGGTGACAAAATAACGGAAATGACGAATTACAGAATTTTGCTGGTAAAGTAACAAAAAAGCATTTTAAACTATATAATTGTAATTTGTTTTGCAATTTATTGAATGTAAAAACGAACAGATGAACATTATACACATTGGACTTGAGTGAAAATGACAAAAAACACTTCCGCATCCCATCAGGTGTGAAATATCTGATTTACATTGCTGCTCAAAACCACATAATGCACTTTGTTAACACTTCCTCTACTTCTTTGCATGGAATAGTGGAAGTATTAGAAACGTCATCGTCGTAATCTTTTTCATCACTAGATCATAACTTCATTTTGAGCACTCATCACTTGTTCTTTAATTCCATTATCATTTAAAATGCCATTTCCTAGATCCATACTATCCATGTTTAACCAGCTGCTTACCTCTTCTCAGTTTATAACCTGGAGCAGAGGTTGCTGAGCCAGATGAAAATGTTTGTGTAGGAAGAGCTCTCCAGTATTAACTGATTCCGGGAATTCGTCAACTGCACTCATACATCCTTTCATCTCTTACTACAATCAATGGAGGGATCGACTCTGGGCTTGTTCTGTTTGTTTTTTTCTATGAAATGATTAACAAAATGTATAAATATAGGCGTATTTTCAAGTGACAAATCAAATGAGGCGGTTTAAAGATTAAATAAGTAGAAAAGAGAAAAAATGAATAAGTTACGTATTTAATTTTGGTATTTATAGTTGTCAATAAAAAAAAAAATAAAATCCTCTAAACCTGACGAATTACGAAATAAGACGAAATAACGAGTTTCCACTGTATATATATATATATATTTATATATCATTGTGATCAATATATCACAGTTCGTGAGCAAATATTTTGTTAGTAAATGTTTTCGTACCCTTCAGTAATCGTTTTGTACTTTCCGTGCCTTGACGTTTTATCAGTCCGAATCCGAGGCTTAGTTAGCTTATTGGCACACAGAGGTAGGGTTGCTGCCCCTACTCTAATAATAATAGCATGAAACAGGTGCTATTGTTCTCTAATGAAAATTTTACGAAATAGAAATATATCCAGCTGAAAATAAGAGTCTATCGAACGGTCCTTTAACCAGTTGTCATGTACGGGAGCGAATTGGACCTTGGCACTACACGAAGAAAAATTACACAGGCCAACAAAAAAAATGTTTTTGAAAACTTTGTTTACTTTAATAACTGATTTTTATTGATTTTTGTGTGCTGAATCCAAATCTGGTCTTAGTTCTTTTGTATCACCCATAGTTTTTAAAAAAATTTGTTTTTTTTTTATATAATTTAAAAAAGCATATATAACTGTTTCATATAAATAAAAAGCATTATATAACTGTTTCCGGTGGCCTAACTTTATATGTAGAGGTGGTAAGAGAATGTTTCTAGGATCTACAAGGTTTCTAGGAATGTTCTTCTCGCCGTGTTTTAAAGACTCCTTCACAGGCCAGTTCTTTGTGCACCAATGTTGTTCCTTTGCTCTGCTGTCCCATTCACACAAACAACATGGAAATTTGGTAAACCTGCCTTGCTGACCAAGAAGCATGCATGTTACTTTCATGTCACCACTTATCATCCAACCATGAGCCAAATAGCCAGTTTTATTCAACTCTATTTCTAGGTTTTCATAACTCTCTTTCATATGTACAGAATTGCCAATAGGTATAGATGCATAAGTGTTACTATTGTGTAAGAAAACATCTTTTAAAACTAGTTTTGGAAGAATCAATAAACAGCCTCCAGTCTTCTTTTTTGTATTCAACACCAAACTCTCTGATCAGACCTGGAATATTTGAGCAGTACACTAAATCACCTTCTTGTTCAAAAAATTTCGGAAACTGCTGCTCTCTCTTCTTATACACATATATGCTAGTTACAACTACCAACAAGTTATTTTCTTTTAGTCTAGAATCAAGCAATTCAGTTTCTTTTTTCAACCCAAGATCCCTAACTATGCCGTTAAGCTCAATCTGAGTAAACAGCTTAGACTATATGTTTGCTGTAGCACATTGGAAATCTTCATCATCTTGCTCATCTATATTTATATCTGTTGCAGCAGTGCTGCCAACTCTTCTACATCCAGCACAAATTATTTTACAATTTTATTTGTAGTATATAAAAGCTGTTAAATTCTTTAATAAATCAAAAAAAAATTAATATATTGATGTGCAAATGTGAAAAAAATGGTAGGTGATATGGCTTAATAAGTGTAATATTTGGATTTAGCACCCTAAAAAACAGTATAATAAGGTGTTTCAAGTAAAAAGGTTTTTTCATCGTTGGCCTGTGTTATTAAACATGTAGGAAAGGAAAATCCTACGAAACATATATATGATCCGACTAAATATGGGCTGAATCTTTGGCGAATGAAGAAGAATGAAGAACTGAAGACTATATATGCAGCCCTAGATATTGTAGCCAATATAAAGAGAAGCAGAATAAGATGGCTAGGGCATTTACAAAGGATGGAAGCTAGTTGACTCACTAAGATGATGTTAGAGGGACACCTGAAAGAGAAGGAGAGGAAGGCCTCAACTTCGTTGGCTCGAAGATGTGGAGGACGATCTCAGGGCTCTAGATATGAGAAGACGGAGAAGGGCAGCTGAAGATAGGTAGAATGGAAGAGGATTGTAGAAGAGGCCAGTGTTCTGCAAGGACCATAGCGTAATTATATGATGATAATATTTTCGTGATCGTTTATAGCTATGACTCACAAAAAAGTTGTATAAATATGGATGGAGTGATTTTTTTCATTCCAGTGAAATGAGTCTCTTCTTATAACAAGAGCTATTAAGAAGGACCGGAATTAAAAAAATGGGTAAAAAGAAGGCAGTAAATTAGGTGTTTGTTTTTTTACACGAATGTATCGTTTCGACTTACTCATGTTGTTTATACACGGACAGATCGTTTTTTTTTTATAGTTTTCTTGTGTAAGGTTTTTTTTTTTTTTTAATCCTTTTACAATTACAAGATGCAACATTTTGACACATTTTAGGTATGTTTCTTGTTGCTCGAATCGTAAATGTGACGACAGTTTCCTGACGTCACATTCGTAATCAGATAATTAATGGAGAATAGTTTTAATGTTATAACATTTGTCGCTAGGACTTATCGTTTAGGAGATGTATTGCTTTTAGTGAAAAAACTTAAATTTTGCGCATATTTTTTTTGTTGAGGTTTTTCTGACACGCTTTAGCTCTTAGTGTGGTGCGCGGATCGAAAATTTGACGAAAGTTTCCTTCTCAGAAATTTAATGGAAAATAAACAAAGTTAACAGAAAGAAGGGAGTTTTTGTTAACTTTGTTTATTTTGAATAGTAATTAATTAATTACATGCAAATCTGGCTGTAATATGTGTGTTGTGATGTACCAAGGTGATTTCGTTATTAATATAAGTTTTTTTTTTAATATTTGCACTTTTTTAAGATAAGCATATTTTGCAGTTCCATATATTTCTGTGGTGTATATCCATATGGGTTTAAGTAAATGAGGGTATGTATTTAGTCTCTGTCGGAATTTTAATGTTGACCGTTTCTATAGGATTGGATACACGGACTTTGGTCTCTTGTTTAAAGTGACACGCTTTTGTTTTACGTGTGGTCCCCTGGTCATTCTTCTATCGAATGTGTCTTAAGTAATGAACTTCGTGGGTTTGTGTAATGGATTGATTGTCGATTAATTAAAGTGTAGTTGAGTCATCACTGAGTGTAAAGGTCGTGTGCTTTGATTTGCTTTAAATAATTACCTTAATGTCTTGAATCAACACTTGTGATACATGAAATGCGATACATTTGTAGCATGTAAAACGAAAAGAAATACATTAAATTTTGAGATTTGAGAGAGACGAAGAAAAAAGTATATATAAAATTCAATATCAGCTAATTTTTTTTTTTTTTAATCGAGTCCTTATAGTTACGTATTTCTTAATTATTTATTATTTATCATTTTTTCTTTATTTTTTTTAAATTTAATTTTTGAAAAGTAAAATAAAAATGAATCGAAATAATATTACGTTAAGAAATGCATTCGTCAAAATTGTGCTCTTTTCGGTAGGGAATTTTTGATCATATCACAAAATCCTTCAATTACTCTAAAAACACAATTTGCGCTAAAATCGATATTTTAGGCCTCATTAAAATGCACAGATAACCGTTTTTTTCATAACACATATATTAAATATCCAGCTATGGGATTTATAGTTAACTCATTTTAAAGACATTTTGACTTGTTTATTTCTTTACGACACTTAAATATTATCTGGTCTAGAAACGAATTCTATTTTATATTTTGAACACCGAAATGGTTGTTCGGTTTTGTACAAAACCAAGTAACTAAACACAAATTTTTCTTCGTTTGATTTTTAAAAATACACATAAGTTTAATAATAGATTAAGGGAGCCTCTTACATCCTGATCATGATCCCGGCCTAATGATTGTAAACTTGGTTCCATTATAATCAAAGTTTGGGTCTCATCTAAGCCCCATCCGCAGCAAAGCTTCCCTTGTCCCTTAGTTCCTCTAATATCCCAACGGAATGTTTATCGCTTGTAGTAAACTTCATCAAAGATATAGGCAATCTATTATAAAAAGGTTTTTTTTTCCGAGCTAATTGTTTTCTAGGTACTACTAAGATATTTCGTATCTAACCAAATATTTATATTTTAATTTATGACCAATATGAGCTTAAGGTGATTTATATTTTTTTTATTGTTCATTTTTTCTAGAAATCCAAATATCACTAATAGTGGCCATTAACAACTTTAATGAAACTAAATTCATTGTAGAATACTTTATTTCAAAACTCTGATTAAGTGCTTGGAAACCGATTAAGCAAGGCAAATGAGGTCTACTTCCAGATTAATAATACCATAATCGGCAAAAAGGAGATAACCCGGGGCACAAAATCAGTTGTCTTCAAAACAGTGTTCCTTCCGGTCAGCAGAACATTGGCGGTGCTCCTCATAGCCATATTAGAAGACTTACCACTTCAGAAATAAGATTTCTTAGGAGAGTGGCTGGTAGGACAAGAAGGGATTGTGACCGGAATGAGATCATTAGAGAAGATCTGGAAGTGTCATCTATAAAGACTAGGATGGAGGAAGGACAGCTAAAGTGGTTCGGGCCTACAGAAGAACGCTCGATAATCCGAACGCCATTTTGGAAAAAATAAAAATAATTAGAATCGTAAGCACTAACTGAGAGAGGGAAAGGGGAGTAGTGTTATTGTTATTATTAGGTTGTTATATAGCCACCTTGCTGTAGCACAGTAGTATTTCACAAAATAATTTACCTTTAACAATACAACGTGCTTCTTATTTTATGGGAACTAGTAGGTCAGTGTTCATTTTTTGCATGCTACATACTATGCCTGGAAAACACTTTGTCTGGTTATCCGAACGATTTGATAGTCCGAACTACCCCCGGTCCCAATTAGTTCGGATTATAGAGGTTCTACTGTATATGTAGAATGCCGGAGGAAAGAAGGGTAAAATGGTATATGGAGGCTAGACCAGAAGGAAGACGACCTGTTGGCAGTCCATGAATCACATATTGTGAATATATTGAAAAGCTGGGGTGAGAACGCGGAAGAACCATGAAACAGACGAAACGGAAAGAGCTAGAGAAAGAAGAAGAAGATTAAGTCTAATATAACACTGTAATTTTGATCCATTACCTGATGTTCTTTAACAATCGACAAGAGCAAACAAATCCTGACAAAATCAAGGTTATATGTTTTAGAATAATAAGCAAGAAGGATATGAGTTGTGATACAAAAATAACAAAACTCAAGATAGGGTACCTAGCTGTTCTCTTATACTGGGAAGACAGTTCGGCAATCATCGACATACAGTTCAGCAAAGTGTCCATCGCAGAAATGAATGGCACGAGTTCGAGTCCGACTAAAGGCAGACAATTTATTTTCTGTTTTTTTTTTTTTTAGCTGTAGATCGATTTCTAGGTTGGCAGACCCTCCTGGGGCACATCCAGCCTCTATAAAGTCGGTACCTTAATTTGTGGGAAAACACCTGGTGCGGTTGAGTATGATTTCGGTCAAATCTATTCCTTTCACCTTTAGCCCTGTAAACAGTACATCCTAACAAAGTAAAAAGAAGTGAATTCAGTAGATGTAAATAGGTTTTTATTTTTTCTCCTGCAATTATTGGATTTTTGTAATTTTTATTTTTATTTTTGTTCTTTATTTGTAAAAATTGTAAATAGTTAACTAGATTGTTTAATTTATAATTCATTGTTTAATTTGAAATTTATTTTATTTCATCTTATGAAAGCTAGACTCATTGTATTTATTCATGTACATTATATTATTCTTAGGGGACATCTTCCCAGAATAAAGTTTATTTTCTATTATTCTATTCTAAACTGCTCACAAATTGAAGTGGACCACTTAAGGAGTTTAAGATATTTTATTATTTAGTTTACTTGATTGATAATATACGAATCCCATTGAACATATTTGGGACCAACTCCATTCCCAATTTCACATGTGTTCGCCTACTACAGATAACTAGGATGAACTTGCAAAACCTTTTATTGAGAATATGCTTCCTTACCTCAACAATACATATTTAAATAATTAAGAAGTATAAACCACTAATGTGAAACATTAATTCAAACTAGAGAGAGGAGGTTCAACACCGTACTAAAGAAATTTAATGTGAAAAAACACAATATTGTAACGAAATAAGAAGAACTACCCCCGTTGCTAAGTGACCTAGACTAGCCAGTTATTTTACTCGTTGCTAGGTGACATAATAATAACAAGATGGAAGGTAATTAACGCGGTTATGTTTTGGTGTTGTGTTTTGTTAGACCGTGTGAAACTTCGTACGAAAAGTCGTGTTGCGTGTGTAGTAATAAAATAGTGTGGTGTGTGTCTGTTCTATGTGTACGTAATTGTTTTCTGTCATATTTATTTGTTAATAAATCTTGTGTTCAAAAAACCCCTATTTATTATAATATCTTTTAGAGTTTGTAAAAAAAATTTAATTTAATTTTAAAAAATCCATTTTTCTGAAGTTTTGTTTGTTGTATTTTTTTTTTGTTAAATAAATACCATTATCATTGCATGAGTAAGGTATTATAAAAACAAATAAAAAAAAACAAAAAACAGAAGTATAATTAGAAAAGAGTGTTACCTAACTTTTAATGAGTGGTCCACTTCAATTTGAGAGAAGTTTACTAACACCAAGACAAATTATAAGTTTATATATATATATATATATATATATATATATATATATATATATATATATATATATATATATATATATATTTTTTAACAAACTTCTTTTGTTAATGCTGTTAAACAGTTACTTTTCCTCAGCGTGAACGTTTTCTAATTTGATTTCTGATGGATCGACATGTTTTTCCACTTTTCAAACCATTCTTTGTCCAAATTAAATTAGTCTCGGATGGTAGGAAGAAATCGTGTTAGCTTAGTGCACAGTTAGCTGTAATAACATATAATTATGAATAATAATTAAATAATGAAGCTTACCTTTTATTTGCATTGTTTTGCAATTACCAATTACCGGTTCCGTTATTAATGCATTATTTACATCCGAATTTACTAGAAGTTATTATAATCTCATAGATTGTTAGACATTTGTTTTAGGACAGTTTTTTTGTTAATCTTCAATCAGCCTTTGAAGATAAATTGCCAGCTGAAGAAACTAAAATAGGGCCTCAACAAATCGACATAAATCAGTTGTTCGGGAAGAAGAATTGTAAACAGGAGTTCGGATCCAATATCAAATCCTCTATCGCTTACAGAAAGACTGAGGTCAGGGTTTTTCTAAAAATAAGACCTGCCTCGGATGTTTCCAGGCCCCTTGGCAGCTGGAATTCCTAGGAGCTGTGTGTTCTGTCAAGTCACTGGATCGGCATTTCCACCATTTCCATGCTAATGCTTCTACTATTCCAATGGTATGAAGCAGGCTTTGTCACTTAGTTGGATGGGTAGTTTTGCATGTACGAGATAGCTACATACTAGATAGCAATATATAAATTCAGTATCATTCCCTATCCGAAATCGCTAAATTTATTTAATATATCTTAAATATACATAAAAAATGATGTTATGTGCCAAAATCATGATTTTTAAATTTACAACAGGAATTACTCGCTGTGATAGGCCTTAGCCATTTTGACCACCATGAAATCGGTTAATTTCTTCAACAGTTCTGGTTTACCCTTACAGCATAGAGCTTTCAGAGAACGACTTGATATTAAATCGTGGGAGTGAGTCTTTGACGTCCTAAATAGCAATGAGTTGATTTTGTAATTATCTAGAAGGTGTGCTTTTGAGATTAATAAAAAAAAAAACTGTTTATTGATAATTTTACGGCTCACTGGGGGTATGACTAATCAAACTACATTTAAATATTAAACACTAATTTATTTGCAATATAATAAATACAACTTGATTCTTAATTAAAATAAACTAACAATAATAATTGTTGTCCAACAAGGTCTTGAGTAGAGAAGCTGACCAATGCCTGCACTCCAATAATAAATATTTACAATAAATCGAAGGACTAGGAATAATGATTGAAGTAAGAAGGTTTTGAGCTAGAAAAGCAAACCGGCATGCCATAACCGGTCAAAAGCTTGCGCTATGTCCAGAAATGCGCCGGAGCAGTATTCTTTGCTTTCAAGTGCAGAGAATATATGGTCTACAATTCTAAGTTCTTGGACAGTGGAATGCTTAGAGCGGAACCCAAACTGGTGTGAGAGAATATTTTGGGATTCAAGGATGGGCAGAATGCGCTTAAGAAGGAGTTTTTCAAATTTTTTTGAAAGGATTGGAAGAAGGCTGATAGGTCTGTATGATGATGGATTGTTGGAAAGTTTACCCTTGCTTTAATGTCATTGCTTTGTGGAAAAGTTGCCTGAGGATCTGTGAGCTAAGGAGATCATATCCGGGGGATTTACGGGATTTTATTTTTTTTAAATGAATTTGACCTCAGATGGGTTAATTGCCTTAGGAGGTGTGGATAGAGAAATTGGTGAATCAAGTGATTCATGGACCGTTTTTGTGTGGGTGGGATTAGAATCAGGATGGGGAACAAGTTTTGAGGTCTTAAGTTCAAATTTTCAGTTTGGCAACTTAATCCTAAAACACCCTTTATACAACAAGTAAATTGAAAGAAAATAATTACAATGATAGGTCAATAGATTTCAAAGAACTACTAATTAGTAACACTTCAATAGTTCTCTTGGCCATTACCTTTTTAGACGCCTCGTAGGTTTAACAGGAATCGATTGTGAAAGTAGAGAGCCTAGTGGATTCGGGGGATTATTGAGTTTACTATGAAAGGGTTTGGAGCAAATCAGCAATCTATGGAACAAAATCTTTATGGTTGTTTGTTTGTGACCCAAAAAGGTAACTATGAGGATTTTGGATTTAATGATTGGATACGAGAAGAATTGGAGTGTTTAGTAAAGCCCAATGCGCAACTCCATATGCCCAAATAGGTCAAATAACTCTTATATAAATGAGTCTTTCGTTATTTGTAGGAAACTTCGAACGTTTGTCTGGTAAATATTGTAGTAATCTCTAACGACGAGTAGTTTCGTGTCGTTTTTAATCTTGTATAGGATTTATAGTTTATTTAATGTCTGTTTTTTCATCAAGGTAAAAATCCTGTTGATTAAAAACAATTTAAATATCTGGTTATCAAGTATTACATACTTGGATGAATGTAATATTGTGGCTCTTAGGAGTTGGAACTGAATATAGGGCAGGACATGTTGATGCTTGGACTGAGGCTGACCGCCGGGTGTATGTAGCAATTAGTATCTGTTTGAAGTTGGTCTACATGAGGAGGTGGAGGGGAGGGGATGAGACGGTGTTGGAGGGGGTAAAAGGGATGTGGAGGGGATAAAGGGGTGGAGGAGGGGAAGCTAATGAGGCTGCATGCTCTGTATTAATTGTTCTGTCTGGGTTCTCATAGTGTTCCACTTCGCTGAGCATTATAGCGAAGGTTTTCATTGTTAATGTGTCTCAAAGTAACTTCTTTGGGTTTGTAAACATCTTTATCATTGGGTTGTCTTGTTTTAATGGTGTGTGAGAGAAATATAATTTTATCAAAACATCTTAAATCTACTCAATTCTTACTTTATATATATACAGTTTTTTTTGGATTTGCACTAAATAACATAAAGATCTTTGGTCACTTGAAAAAGGATTTTCTTACAGACACACAATGCTTACGCCTGTCACTTTGGAACCATTCCTCCCGTGCCGTTCCGTTAGATGTACGTTCAAACATTACATTCTGGACATACACACCACCCACATTCTAGGCCAGTGCCAAATCGATCTAGATACACAGATTATAGTTTCTCAGGGTCAACAGGCCGACTTGGACCTATATATCTTTTCCCGGGAATGATCGTCCGTGGAAAGAACCTCTGGGAAGCATTTTTCATCCTGGAAAACCACCTATATTTTATCCCGACCCCATATATTTACCCGCCTATGGTCTTAAGCTACCTAGACCATCCCCACTCTCCATACACATACCTGAGAGTCTCTCTTCCGTATGTTTCGTTGAAGAGAATTTTTGGTAATGTTATGTTTTTTGTACAGGATATTGATTTCGATTGAATTTCGAAGATATGTGATTGTAGAGAAAAGGTAAATGTGGGTCATTATTTGGTTAATGAAGTGATTTGTGTGTAATTATGAATAGCTAAGATGATTTCTTAAGTTCAAAAGAATTGGTTGCTTTTATTATTCGCTTGTTTTGCTGCCTCAAATTATTAAAATAAATGGATTTGAAGATGACGTGTAAATGAGTAGATAGTCGGTAAGGCTAGACCCCTAAGTCTTGATCTTGGGCTCGCTTTTTTTAAAACTTTTTATTGATATTTACAACTTTACATGAATATACATCAAGTAAATTTGAGTAAATGATTATAATGGCATGTAAATCACTTGTGAAGAACTACTTACTAATAGCACTTCAAAAAATGTTCTAAACTAGAAGGTCTCTTGGCCATCTTCTTTTCAGACGCCTCAGTGGGTTATCAGGTATCGATTGAGAAGCAAGTTGAGAGCCTAATGGATTCTTGTGGGAATGCAGTCTAATATAAAAGGATTGGTATCTGGTTTGGGCTAAATCAGCAACATGCGGAACATTGAGGTCTTTATGGATAAGTTTATTCGTAACGATGTAAACAGTATTGAGGATTTTTCGAAGGATTTTGGATTGCAAGGATTGGATACGAGATGAATTGGATGGTTTAGTGGAGCCCTAATGCTCAACTCCGTATGTCCATACTGGTCTAATAACTGTCATGTAAATGAGTCTCTTGTAATCTATTGGAAGCTTTGATCGTTTGTCTAGTAAATGCTGGGGCTGTGGGCTTAATATTTATTCTATTATATCAGCCGTGGTTCGAGATCCTCTAAGGAGAAATTCAGGCCCTTTTTGATGCATTGATGAATGCTAACAAATTGATAAAAACATCATCCACCGAACGTGTTGTAAATAGCCTGAATTATTCTCATTGCAATGATTTTGTGTTATGATCGAAAATTGCACTAGTTCCTGCTTACTTTAATCTGGGTAGAATAGATCCTTCCCTAAGAGACAACAACGTTTTAGATTTGCAAAGTGAAAAAAAAAAAAAATGATAAGATGCTTGCCACATTACCTTTTATTATAACTGTTGGACATAAAGCAAGCTCTTACCTTATATTTAGCATTTAGCATTAAGAAAGCACTAATCCCTATACGCATTTTAGTATGTTATAGTATTACAGCTTTGTATATATTTAGTTATAGCAACTACTACAATTTTTGAAGATGTTTTGACATAGATGTCTTTTATCTGGGTGGGTCAATACTTTTTTGTAGTATTATTTTTTTCACATTCAAAAATGTAACATTTTGAAACGCTCTAGCTCTGTTGGTGTTGCTCTAATCGAAAATTTGACGAAATTTCCCGATTCACAAATTTAACGGAGAATATTTTTTATTATATAACATTTGTCGATAGGACCTACCATTTAGGAGCTATATTGCTTGGAATAAAAAAAAAGTTGCTTTTGAAACTGCTGTTTAATCTCAACATTGTTTATTTCGAATAATCCTTGATTGTTAATTTAATTTAATTATTAATCAAATTCTTTTAATTCTTAAGTGTTAATTGGAAGTATACCAGTGAATAAGTCGTATTTAGACTAAAACGAGTTAAGCGACTACAAATTATCGTTGTGGTTTTTCTTCAAGGTGAATAAAGGTTTAGGTAACAATTAACATTATATAGACCTATCTAATATCTATTATTTTTCCTAGTCAGAGACAAATTGTTTCTTTGTAAATTAATGATTAACTTACATGTACAATGTTGAATACGTCTTAAACCTAGTTTTATAAATTTTTTTTTTCAATTCTAGAATGGTTAATATAAACATTTGTTTGATGATTTTATTTATTTTTATTAATGTTAGATCTATTTATTGAAAACATAAAATATTAAAACTGTGTCCTTAAAGGAGTCATTTAACTAGTGATTGATGTGTTTAATGCTATTCAGTAAATAATTGGTGTTGACGAGAAGGATCAATTGGTGAGTATATTGAAACCTACAATTATGATAATAAATGCTAATGCCCTGTCTGGCCGTCAATGCCAAGGTGCGTCACTCATAACCTTCTTCGGTTACTTTCTCGTTTCCTGCTTTTGTAGCGTTCAATCAATTACCTAACTCTCATCACGTATATTTCATATATATATATATATATATATATATATATATATATTTTTTTTTCTCTTTTTCCTCTTATGGTAACCCCATAAGAGGAGAATTTATTTATCGTATTTACACGCGCCATGCCTGTTTTTAGTATACTACACGTATTACCAAGTTCATTGGTTTACATTTTTATAAATTCAATTTGATCTTATTGTTTTTTTTGTACAATCAGATAAACAATTAAAAATAAAAACCTAAAGAAAGTAAAAACATTTTTACAAAAAATAAAAAAATAACACAACTAGATACTGCCAACTAAAGCATAATGGAGGCTTGAGATTTGTTTTTTTCAGGATTTCGCGGTCCACTGTTTCTTATTTGTTTTTGTATAATGTTTGTATCAGTTTAATGTTGTCAAATCCTTTTCAGTCATATATTTTCTTATTCCATCATCTCCTCTTATAAAAGAGATAGGGACCTTATCAAATGATACTGGTCAAAGTCACTGTAGCCGCTAACTTTGCCAAAGCGATTTTTCATAAGCTCCATTGTTCGTTAGAGCCTTCTACTCCTGAATGACCCTTAATCCAAAACATGGAGACATATAGACTTTTTATATATTGTGTTGGCTATGTATTTATGTAGACTAGACATATATATATATAATATATATATATATATATATATATATATATATATATATATATATACACATATGTGTGTGTATGTTTAGTAAGGTTCTTGAGGTTCAGTCAGTTTGTAACAGTTTTGTTAACTGTAGTAGTTCGTGTTTCTAATAAGATGGTGGGTGTCTTTAATATAAGATGTACAGCAGTTTTTTGTTGCTGGATGTTCTGAATCTACCCTAAACTGTGGCTTGCAATGTTTATTATGATTGGCACCATTTACACATTTTCGTTGTTGTTGTTTCTTTTTAAGGGCAAAAAACTGCTATGGTTATCATTGCCCATATACCCGAACTTTACTATACCACCTACGTTGCAACAATGACAATAACAATAATAAATTTCTTTTATTAATGTCAACCATAAATAAGATTTACTAAAAAAAAAAATATATATATATATATATAAAAAAATTAAAAAAAATAAAATTAATAAAAAAAAAAATAAAATTAATAAAAAAAAATAATAATAAAAGATAAATAAAGAGAGAGAAAAAAAGTAATGAATAAAGTAACGAACATTAAATTAAGTACACTGTTCACTATCGGCCAAGAACATACAGAGCTGACGAGGTACACCATATTTATCCATATCTCTCCTGTACTGAGGACACTCCTCGAAGATGTGCCTCACTGTTAGAGCAACTCTGTAGAGTTGACACTGAGGGGGATCTCTCCTTGCCATCAGGTAGTCATGTGTTATTGTGGCAGTGTCCAATTCTTAGCCGTGTGATTATCACCTCCTCCCTTCTACATTGTCTTGATGAAGAGGCCCAGCCACCGATGTTCGGTTTGATTTCTTTTAATTTATTACCTTCCGATGCACACATTTTCGTTCTTATACTTTTTTTTGAAGCATTCCTGGGTTTAATGTTAAACAGATGGCGCACGTTTACTTGCCCTTGCAGTGTTTCTTAGGATGATTTAACTAATGTATAGTTGTAAATTTCAATTAATAACAAAAAAAAAATAAAATAAAATAAAAATCATATATTTTTCCTCATTGACTGAACCACACGTCGTAACTACGATAGCTGTAACTAGTTTCCTTGCACAGTTACTCAATTATTCTCCAGACAACTTGAGCAAGGGACGCCATGACACCACGCTGGCAGGCAGTTACATTTAATTGGTTACATAACATATAATGTCCTCGAATAAAGCGCTCCAAGGTCGCTTTATCGGCGCTTGAACACCTCCGAGCTATTTGTGCAACAACACCGCTATAAATTATATATAATTATGTTGTTGAATATAATTGCTGCAATTACGTACCGTACAACTGGAAATCGCAAATTTATAACTCCTTTCTAATCTCTCTAATCATTCTTACCATTTAGAAGAGGAAAAATGAAATTTTGGATCGCTCAAATAGACTCGGTGTTATAGCCAAAAGAGTACAGATAAACGAGTTTTCGCGAATTAGATATGACCGCAAGTTTGTTATATCTGTTGTTTGTCTAATAATTTATTTATATTAACGGTTTAGAATTGGTTACCTAGGAACCCAAACCCTGATTATTACCTTTTGTTTTGTTTTTTGTTTTACGATTAATTCAGTTTTTACATTAATAGTCCTGCCAATTAAGTCCTGAATTGCGTTTTCTGTAATCCAAGATTTTACTTCGGAAACATGTTCAGGGTAGTTGGAAATTAAACATACTAAAAGTCCTGGAGTTTTCGGGCCTGGGAACAGAAGAGGGGGAAAAGTCCCTTTTTTTGGTTTTGCGCTCTTATCTCGAAAACGGTGCGTCATATGTAAAACATGATCATTTACTAAATTAATACTGACTAAATTTTCTACAACTTTTACTATATACACATTTTTCATGTTCGGTACCGTTTTCGAGATATATGCTTAGAAAGTGTGAAAATTTTCGAGAAAAATAAAAATTTCACCTCACGTTTTCTGTTAAACTTCCTTCCATATCTTCTAAAGAATTCATCCAACGACAAAAGTCTTTATAAATAATATTTTACGAAATTAAATTTCCTTCAAAATAAACATATATATGCTAATTTTCTTCAACCTATCAAAAATGACATAAATTTTAACTTTTCTTGGTAACGTCCTTCACATTCGCCAAGCGTATATCTCATAAAGAGTACAGAATATAAAAAATGTGTATGAAACAAAATTTGTAGACAATATAATTTACTTTAATTTAATTAATAGTCATATTTTGCATACGACGCACCGTTTTCGAGATAAACAGATATGCGCTAAAAACAAAAAAAGGGACCTTCCGCGCTCGGCACCCCCCCCCCTTCCTGTTCCCAGGCCCGAAAACCCCAGGACTTTTAATATGTTTACTTCCTAACTATCCTGAACATGTTTCCGAAGAAAAACCTTGGATTACAGAAAAAGCACTCTATATTTTTTTATTGACTGGACTATAAGTGATTATGTGAACAAATAAATTATTATTTATATTTATTATTATATATATATATATATATATATATATATATATATATATATATATATATATATATATATATATCATTGTTATTGATTATTGTTTATATGCTCTAAGATAGAAGTAGAATGAAGTTAAACAATCTCCCAAGACCATAACTTCGCTATAAATGATCCAATTTCGGAATTGGTTTTTTTCATTTCGTAGGTACTGAGTTCAGCTACAATTTACCATTCGACACAAAACCCTTTGTTGTCTTGTTATAGATAAAAAAAACTGACAATAACCGCTATTTTGGGTATGAAGCCGACGGCTGCCGTATTAGCCAACTTCTGATTCGGATTCAGCACCCCAAAAACCAATAAGATCCATTGAGAAAAAAAGTTCAGCAGTCTTTTCCTGAAATCGGCCTTCTGGGACCTTATTTTGCTTGCTGCCGCCATCTTGACCAGTGTTTGGAAACGGCAGCAGTGGTTTTTCATCCTCAAAAATTGATGATCTTTAAGATAAGCTTTGATTTTTCTAGCTGACCTATCATGAAAGGTTTTTTGTCGTCGGCTTCTGTACTAAAAGTGTGTCGAGCTAACTGCACAAACTTTCTTACATACTAGGTAATTCTCTTGAAATATGTTTATTATAAATTCGTGATGATTTTGATTAGGTTGTTAGTTTTAACAAGAATTGTTTAATGTTATTTTGAAGTATACAAATCCACAAATTATAGGTATATTTATAAGATGTCTCGGTGCAGCTGATCCAATCAATGTGTCATGTATAATAATGTAACATGGATAGGTACATTAACACAATATCTGCTATCGGCGCTCATATAATTAAATCAATTATGTATAGCCATGTATTTTGATAGGTAGGCTTGGAAGGAATTCTGAAGGGTCTAAATTTTGTTATTAAGCAATATTCTTTTAAATAAATAATATAAATTTCCTCTAATATTTAATACAAAGTATTTGGCTTTATAATATCCTTTCCCCCCTAAATCCTCAAAACTCCTTATTATGTCCCAAATAAATTCATCCATAATAATTTAAATGTCCTATATGCTGAGCTGACCTATCCATTCATTATAAAATCCATACCCAATTGGATTCACTTATTTAGATTTTTTTTTTTTTGTATAAATCTGTTCATTCTATAATACAATGAATTATGCATTGGGTAATCATTATTATCATTAGTTAATAATTTAGTGCTGTACATTCGGGACTCTATTAGCCGAGTTTCGAACAATCGACCCTTTTATTTTTTTATTTAATTATATTATGTATTTTTATTATTTTTCTAAAATAAATTTATTGCCGAATAAGAAAATAGCCAATCTTTGTACAAGCATTGCTACGTAAGGACTAAGGTTAGGAAGGGCAGTCTACCAGCAAACGAAACGTCATTAGTAATTTCTAATGAAGAATGGTTTGCTGGGTTGAAGAAGGCATTTCAATATCTCGAAGCCAGAAGTAAAAGAAAATCGTTCGATTCGATGGTTTTTAGACAATCGAGAGATCGTGTAGCTAAACAATAGAAAATAAGTGATTTTTTCAAGCCATCAACATTTTTTTATTTTTTTAAACTGTCAATAAATAAAAGTTTATAGATTATTTTATCTATGCTGATATGCATATGTTTATGTACGTACATATTTATGTTTAGTAAGGTTCTTGAGGTTCAGTTAATAAATAAAAAACAACTATTTTGGCGACGTTTCGAGACTATATTGTTCTCATAATCATGCCCTACAGTGAAACAACAGGTTACAATAAAATTATATGAGTTATACAAGTTAGCTACAGTACAATTATATAACAACATGTGTTAAAATAATAAAAAAATATATAATTACAGAATATAGAGAAATATAATTATATATATTTATTATTCTAACACATTTTGTTATATATTTGTACTGTAGCTAACTTTATGTTTTGAAATAACTTGTATAGCTTATATAATTTTATTATAGCCTGTTTTCTTACTGTAGGGGATGATTATGAGAAGAATATAGTCTCGAAACGTCGCCAAAATAATTGTTTTTATTTATTGACTGAACCTCAAGAACCTTACTAAACATTTAATAGTAACAGTCAAGAAATTTATCCATATATATATAATGTCTGTTTAGTACCACTGAAAAAATAATTATAAAATATCGGTCCTGACTGTAAACTTTTTTTAATTTTTGTTCAATTTTTATTCTTTGTCACTTTGTAGGTTTTTTTCAATGTTATTTCTGGGATTCTTAACAAGTTCCTATGAATGAAAGAGGTGGGTTCGCCAGAATAAAAGCTGTTCTAGTATTTTCTCCTTTTTTTTCTAATTTTCTTCAGAGAAGTTTTCTATGGTTCTTTTTTTTTTTAATTTCTTTGATGGATTCATTCCAGTTTATTTGATATTGGTTCTGTAAAACATTGAAACGGCTTCTAATCAGAGCCACTATAACGCAGCCCTTCGTTCTCGCTTAATCATTTACTTTGATATACTGTAGAACCTTACCCATTTGTCTCTTCATGGGATTCTAATGTTACACAATGTCAAGAGAACCTGAGTTTTTAATATAAATGTACTATATAATCATAATAAAACCGTAATTTTATTGTCTTGTTTTTGGAAATGTAATCAGGAAAATAATATTCAAGAATACATATATTGCCAATGTATTTTTATTTTTATAATAACCCATTGTATTTTTCTGACCAGAGTAGGTCTCTCATCCAACTCCTTTTGAGCCTGCGCTGTGTAAGGTCTTATGTATCAATTGTTGCTCCCTTTTTCATTTTTTCTTTTTTTTTTTTTAGTTTGTGCATGGGTCCATATGTTTTGTAATAAGTGCGTTTATAATTAGTATAGATGTGATTTATTAACTTATACAATACGTTAGTTTGTAAGGTCTCTTAGGAACCGTTAGGTGGTGAGTTCGTTATGCGTCTTAATAATTTGTTTTTATTTTAAAATTTTGTTATTTTAATAAACAGCTGTTTTCAAATAAAATACATGGCAGTACTCCTTTAAAGGTTCTATATAAGATCTTCTTCATTTTGGAGGATTATAGGGAATTTAATTGAAAGGAAACTGAAAATTTATCAATTTTTTTAATGGATTCTTATTTAATTTTTTTTTCCAGGAACGTTTGGGTGTATCCAGAGTGTAGTTTTAATTGATTAAAAGTAATTTACCGAAATAATAATTTTTTTTCCCCTAAATTTCCTCAGTTTTTTCATTAGTGAAACGTAGAATTCCAAAAACATCTAAGTCCATTTTTTAAATTTTTCACAGCTGGTCGATAAAGGTAAAGGTGTGGTTGGATTATGAAGAATTATTTTTCAATGTGATTCAACTACTTTTTTGAGAAAACCTTTCAGATGAAGATAGCCTAGTTGAAAAACTATTCAATACAATAAAAAAAATCTGGCAATTTGACTTAGCTGGTTTTAGAATCCTTTAAGTGTTTGGCCTATAACTTGAGGTTTGAAGCTGTCAATTAAATTGAGATATGTTTACAAGTATGAATATATTCAGTTGTATTATTATTATTTTATTGAAACACACTAACAATAAGTGGTGGTGAAAAAAAAAAAGTTTTGGGGTTTGGTATCAACCAAAATTTATATTATTTATTTATAAGTGTTTTTCTTACTAACGATGTCGTGTCAAGTAGGACTGTCATCTGTGCATTCTCTAATTTTTTCAATGAAATTCCTCCATCTTTGAAGGATTGCACTGTCGCTTGAGGTATCAGGCCATTGCATGATATTATTACTGGCAGGATAGAGATCTTTTAAAGGTTGTACACTGCCTTCAACTCACCAGCCAACTCTTGGTACCTGCATAATTTCGTTTTATTATAATTATTTGTTCTTTTTATTATTCGCACATAAATTGGTGAATATATTCTTCCGGGGGTTTTCATCAACCGAAATTTTATAAGTTTAGAGTTTTCCTGAGTATTGCTGTTGTGTCCAAAAGTACTGCTTTTTGTGCATCTTCCAATTTTCCAAGTAATATTCTTTCTTCGTTAGAAGAATTTACTGTAATTTTTGGAATTAGTCCATTGCAAGATATTACTCCTGGCAAAATTTTGACTTTATCCATTCTGTGTATAGCCTTCAGCTCCGCTGCCAGATCCAAATACCTGGAAATCTTTGTCATTATTGTCTTATGGACATTGCCATCTACAGGTAAAGCCACTTCAAATATCTTGGCGGTTCCCTTGTTCGTATCGAGCAACAAGATGTCTGGCTTATTGTGAGCGACTGGATGGTCGGTTAATATTTGCTGATCCTAGTACAGTCTATATCCACCAGCTGCCAATACATTTTTCGGCTTATATTTATAATATGGCACCGTAGTATCAATCAGTCCATATTTTTCCTACTTTCTTGGTGGATGATTCCTGTCACATGATTATGTCGACGAAGGTATTCCTATCCTGCTAACCCAGTGCAACCCGAAGCCAAGTGCTGCACTGACTCAGGACTTAGTTTAGACACTCGACATACCTCAGGAATATCCTCCCCGCATATCCGTCTCCGGTATACATTAGTTGGTAGTGTTTGGTCCTGCATTGCCGTCACAAATCCTTTCGTTATTATTATTATTATTGTTTAGTATAATTTATTTTTACAATCGCCTAAAATGTGATAATATGTCCCAAAGGTTAAAAAAAAAAAAAAATTAGAAAACTAATTGCTTTAACGAGTGTGTACTAGATTTATGTCAGATTCATCATTCTTAAAATCAAGTTAGTGTAACATAGTCCTAAAGATAAAAAAAGTTTCAAAATAATAATTGGTCCATATAAATAATTTATTTTATTTTTTCTTTCAGGTGAGAGATTCTTCGCTATGGTTAAACTTATCCAAGAATAGTGAGTAATGATTAAACTTTATATTAATTCCATGTCTATACGTTTAAAATATTTTGTTTTTTGTTTTCCATAATTTCATATTGTATATTTTATAAGTAGCTGAGAAATCATGATAATCATAAATGAAATTTTAATTTTCAATTTGTTTATAATAATTGATATAATTTTTTATCATTATAATTCCTTCAGATATCTGTAATAGCAAGATGAACAAATATAATTTTGCTTTAATATCACTAGTATATATTTCAGTTTACACTGAAGAAACAGCAACAGTGTTCCTATTGCAAACATGTGTTCTCTGTGAGAACCGTGGTACTGAAGCTGTCAGGTGGCTTAGGCTCACTGTTTGTTTTGTCCAACTAAACAAACACGCGTGGGGGTATTTGTTTTGAAAATTATACAAGAAACAACAACCAAGACTTATTTTGTTGTAAGCAGCGTCAGATGTAGAGCTGTAGGTTGTTGGAATCTAAACAAGATTGATATTACCTCGACCTGTTCAGGCTTAGGTTCACAACTGTAGTAAAACCTCATTCATTCATTCATTGAAATTTATAGCAATTCGATAAATTACCTATTCAATATGTATAGGTACAATAAAGTTAAAAAAAAAAAAAAAAAAAATATATATATATATATATATATATATATATATATATATATATATAATATATATAAATTACATATGGCGGTATAAGGTTATACTATTATATAAAAGGACAAGCAATTTTTCGTTTGTGTTCACTAACCGCCAAAAAACTACTGAACCAATCTCTACCAAATTTTGACTACATCATCTTTATAGAATGGTTTAGAAATAGTAAAATCTAATGATTTTCAACTAATTCTTTATTGAAAAATAAATAATAAGTGGATAACAGTGAAGTTCAAAAATGGCGGCAATTGCCATCTACATGAAAGGTTAAAAGGTACAGTGTTACTTAGAGGTGAACATTGATAATAAAATTTACTTATTTTCAATTAAATTGTTATAAAAACAGCTATATGGAGTGAAATATACCAAATTTTAACTACATCATGTTCATAGTTCTAGGTTTAGCAACAATGAAAATTTAAATGTACAATGTTGAGTGTTAGAAACGGGTTTTGCCACACTACCACATACTTTTATGGCTAGAAATTAAAATCCAACCAGATCAAATCAAATAAAATTATTTCTGTCGAATGAAAATTATTAAAAATCAAAATGCCGATCCTCAGCTGTTTAAAATTGAGTGTAAAAATATGAATTTTGAACCTTTAGTTGTAAGCACTGATAATGCAGTTTCTTATACCGCAGTTTCTTAATAGTCTCTGTCCATCTGGATTACCAACTCATATATTAAAATTGGAAATTGGATGTCTAATTATGCTTTATGTTATCTTCAAATACCTAATCAATCTAAATTTAACCAAGTTAATAATGGCTGCTATGCGTGAAAATATTATCAAAAATATAATTTTCAATTGTTCACTTTAATACAAGATTTTTATCGATAAACAAAAAATCAATTATTAGTTAAAATTCCTCGACGGGGGATGATGAAGTTATATATAGAAGGACAAGCCATTTCCGTTCGTGATCACTAACCGCGAAAACTATAGAACTATTCTGTACCAAATATAACTACATCATCTTCATAGTTCAAGGAAGGTTTAGCAATAATAAAATTTACATATTTCCTCTTAAATTACTGTTTATAAAGCGATAAATATGTGGTGGGTAGTAAAGCGAGCGCCATTCAAGAGTGGTTACAATGATCCAGTGTTAATTATAGCTAGAAATTGATAATAAAATTACTAAATTAAATTAATTTGTTATCCAAAAAAAAAGCTATAAATATGTGGTTTAACGTGTGGATTCCAGTGAAATTTAAAAATCGAATATGTGGCGAGCGACAATAGCATTTTAGTAAAACTAATGAACCTATCTGAACCAAATTTTAACTACATCATCTTCATAGTTCTTGAAAGATTTACAATTAGAAAATTTACTATAATAATAACTTATACTATTATATAAAAGGACAAGCCATTTTTCGTTTGTTAATGATCACTAACCGCGAATATTACTGAACAAATCTGTACTAAATATTAACTACATCATTTTCATAATTCTAAGAAGGTTTAGCAATATTAAGATCTACTGATTTTTAATTTATATTTTATTAAAAAAGTTAATTACTGCTAAAAAATCTTTGAAGAAATAATGCTCAACCACATGCTGAAATACAACAATCTTATCGATAAACAAATAAAACTTTAATTTTTAGTTGAAATTATCTTTAGTTATGAGGGCGGGCGAAGCCGCGACGGGAATGCTAGTATATTTATATATTTTGAATAAATATTGCAAACGGCCTCATTCTTAATAAATAATATTTTATTAATATTTTCCTTTAAAAATATAGTGATGTGTTTCGTAACTGGAACTAAAACTTGACACGTTATAAGTTTGTATTCTTTTATTATTTTTTACAAGTTAAAGTTGTATAACGATTCGATATAGTTTATTGTTTTATTTAAACATTTACTCGAATCATTCATCTTCATTATATTACCTCCGAAGATTTGTTATATATTAGGAGTGCTTTCATTGTGACCAGCACGTGTAAAACGGCCAACCGTTCCATAAACTTAATGGTTTTAAAAACATGAATTCATTGCTTGATTGATTTTTAAATGACTAGTAGACACACATTGATTTGTTGAGTTTTTTATTTATTTGTTTAAAAATTACAAAACTGCAAGAAATGTGCCTTTTCATGCAATGAAGTCAAAACATGCAATGTCGCGCATTACAAAACTTATACAAATAGTCCTTTGATCTCACTGGCTTGTATGGGTTTCAATAAAAGTAGAGCTACACGAAAAAAAACTAAAATTACCTAACATTTTAAGGAAATTCGGTCTTTTATCATAACGTTTAAATAATCATACATACCAATTTTTTTTTTTTTTTTTTCACGTATAGGCCCCAAGGACCACGCGAATATCACGGTTTAGGCTTCTTTGGGATTCTCGACTTTCTTTCCTCCCATCTTAGCTTCATTATTCTTGAATGTCTCTCCCTTCTTTCCCTGGACCACATTGTTCTCCTCTTTTTCTCTCTGCTAATTGTAGTGAGATATTTTTATTGTTTTCCGGAACACCTCTCTATCCAAACAGTCGGTTTCTTACATTTTAAGGTTCTTTAATTCTTCTTGCATTTGCTTTGTATATCCACCTACGCTTTTATAGCTACAAATTTTATCGAATATCTCTTTATTTAGTCTTTCCTTCTTCATCCTTTTCATATGTCCATATAACATCAGTCTTCGGATTCTTATTCCGGTCTCCACGTCTTTCAGTTCTCTGTAGATCTCTTCGTTAGATTTTAGCCTGTAGCCTTCCTGAGTTTTCCTGGGCCCATAGATCTTTCTCAGGATACGTACATACATACATACCAATTGTTATACATTAATAAAGTTTTCAAAATGTGAACGTATACTAAAACATGATTTTTTTACTTTATATCAATTTATATTTTAATATATACAATCCTGAAAAAGCCCTCTATTTATGTCTAACATCAGTTTCTGTTTTGTTTGTTAATTAATTTACTTATTTCATTTCCAGATCGGCTTTTTAAGCCTTACATGGATGTTCTAACAATATTAAAATATTTTCACACTTAAGTTAAGGGTATAGTCTCATAGAAGAGACACCCATAACAGATAAGATTGCTTATAATTTTCAAATGATAACTATAAAATAAGCATATATAACAATAAATTGAAAGTAAGAGAAAAATAAAAACAATATTATTGAAAAATAAACATGGAAAAAGTACTGAACATAAAATTAATAATAATAATAACAGAGAAAAATGATTATTAAAAATAATCAATAAATCATAAAATTAATTTATAGTAATAAAAACAATAATTTGTGTAGTAACGAAAGAGTAAATACTGGATAGAATAATAATATTGTTTACATTAGGATGTCTTGCATGAGTCTTGGATTTAATTTGCGGCATGTTTTTTCAGCTCCTGTACTGAAAGTGGCTGCACCTAAACCTGTTTTTTTTTTTGTTTGAATAACATATCATAGCGATCTGACTCACTCGAAATAGGCACAATATTGGAAAAGGATTAACTTTATCAGTATATAATTTAAATAAAAAACAAAAAACTGATGATTCTTTTAAATATAAACAAAGGAACGGTTCGTGTTATAAATTAATACATTTCAGTATAATTTACCTTAATGCATAAATGAAATTTTTAATTCTAATTCTCTAGTAATGTTTTAAAATTTTTAATTTAAATACAAAATTTTAATTTTGTTTGAAAAATCACATACAAAAAACAGAGCACAATGTTGTGTATTGCGGGTACTGTAGTAACCCAGCGCCGGCTTTACATTTCCTTTTTCTTTTTTTTTTTTTTTTTTTTTTGTATTGACAAAATAGTTCTTCCTAGTAAACAATTATACTAATTAATTTAGCTATACATTATTACATTATAAATTATGCTATACGTATTATTTTCTATTGATTGTTTTTATCAAACAAGTTCCACTGCTATTATTATCATCATCGAACACCATTGAAATAAATGGAGCGTTTAAGAAGTAAAAAAATAAATAAAATAAAATAAACAAACCTAGTTTATTATTTAGTAGGACATTGAGAAGGATCAGTCATAAAAATATTTGCAATGTTTGATATTAACAATCATATTTTTATTTTTGCTTACGTTTCGGCCATATAATTGAAGGCCATCATCAGGGTAAAAAAAAAAAAAAAAAAAAAAAACAGCATTCGAATACAGAAATAAAAAAGAGAAAATGAAAATAAATAAAAAGTAAAATGAAAAATAATAGGGTAATTAAAAATTTGAAATGATCTGAAAAAAATGTAGAGAAATTATGCAATGATAAAGATAATGAAAATAAAATGAAATATAATGGAGCCAATAAATAATCTGAATTATTTTATGTAAAGAATTAGCACTACAACAATTTTAAACAATATGAATTACTGTCAAAACTCGATAAGTCGAAACTCGTTAGGACAAAAACCTTGGTAAGTCAAAGTGAACTCCATTTCCCGATAACGTTTATATGATGAATTTGATTCGTTTACTCGAACCAGCAATCGCTAAGAGGGCATGAACTTCCGGATGTCTTTGCTGCTTTGTACAAAGCGTGAGATAGATCGTTGCACACTTACTTATATGCAGAAGAAAGTTGCAGACTATTATAAATTATGTAATTTGTAATGTTTCATTTGCAGTGGTTTCTCTGTTTCTGTTAATGCTTTTTCGTATAAATTATTTAAAACATTAAGTGGTTTTAGTTAATTACTCTTATACACACACAGACATATAAGTATACTATAGGAAAAACTCGATAACTCGAAAAAATATTTTTTGTGAACTGGATATCTCGAACATTTCTATCTCGAAAAATTGATAACTGTAAGGAAATTTGTTCACTCTTCAACTTCGACTTATCGAGTTTTGACTTTATTTATATGCAATAATTTATATTGTTTATTAACCCTTTTATATTTCATTCTATTTATTTTCTGTATCTTTATATATTTTTTTTTTATAAGACAATATTTATCACCCTAAGACAATATTTATCAGCCTACATTGTTTCCTATTTCTCTTTTTTTTTAGTGTGTTAATATTTTTTGTTTTAGCTGTGATGATGCTATCAACAATATAGCTAAAACGTTGGCAAAAAATAAGTACGTTAGTTAATATCAAACATTGTCTGATCCCCCTCTACATCCTCTTCGATATACCCATCCAGTCATTCAGCATAGCTCTCTCAAGTTTATTAGTATCATTCAAACAGATACCCTTTGCAGTATAATAGTTATAATCTTAAATGATTCCCCTTACATTAAGTAAACTCCTAGCTGAAGCACTGAGTGCCTTGTCGCTACATTATTTATCCAACTTGCTATGGATCTAAGTTTAGATTCTGTGTGTGAATGTTACATCAGGCTCCTGAGCACCTATAGCATTGCATATTATGTTTAACGAAGTCCTTAAATCATTTCCGCTGAATGGCTCTATATTACTCAATATCATTACCATATTAAATTACATCTATCTCCTTAGAAAAAAAAAATATGTGAAAAGAAATAAAAAAGAAATTTATTATAAGGCCGTTGTCTTTAACTATTAATACTATAGCGATCTAACATATTGATTAAAAAAATGACCGTTTCTTAAACAAATATTTGTATTATTATTTCTTTGATATAAAATACAATTAATACTCAAAGTATAGTCCATTTTTATCTACCGTCATTACCCTTCTGCTAGCCAATTGCTCGAAGCCATGCCGGTGTCATTTCTTGGGATGGCTGTCAATGGGCCATGGATCGAAATAAGTAGTAATCTGAAGGTGCGAGGTCTGGACTATATGGTGGATGAGGGAGGAGTTCAAACCCATGAAGTTCTGTAAACTTTTCTGCTGATTGTTGAGGCGTAAATTCGTGAGGGACCAGTCTACAAGTCTTTTTCACCTTCCCTATGGAGAGAAGATGGCGACTAACAGTATCTTTCGACACACCACACTCCCTGGCAAGTTCGCTAGTACTTCTGGACGGATTTGGCTCAACAGCTTCCTTCAGAACCTCATCAATATCCATTAATGGCCATCCGGAGCCCTGCTTCCTTTCCAACGTCGTATCTCCACTTCTAATTTTTTCAAACCAACGCCGCGCAGTGCACTCTTCAAGAGCACCTTACCTTCATATTTAATAATTTTAAGAGTTGCTTCAGCGGCTGTGAATTTTTTTTTCCAGTAATGTCTTAAAATTACGAGAAGCTCGTAGGACACTTTCATGTTACTTCTTTGAAATAAATAACTGAACTGAGGCTTTTTTTGAAGAAGTCCTGTGTTAGTAGACAAGCTTAGAGAATGCTCTAAAGGGATTATTAAGTATTGGTAAATAATAAATAGTATTAAAATATTTACAGACTTTTCAACTCTGGAATTTGATAAAAAGGTCATTTTTTTTTTATACGCCCTATTATTATGAGGCTGTAGTCTTTAACAATTTACTATAGCGATCTAATATTATACATTTATTATACATTTTATTTTTCTATTTATTTGTTTATTGCAGTTTATAACTGTATAAAAAAAAAAGTAATAAAAAAAAGGTCCCATAAAGGAAGGAGGCGAATATAGAATTAGACATGAGAACGAGTTGTACCAACTGTTGGAAAACCTAACATCAGCTCTAGGAAAGAGGATACTGTGGGTGGTGTGATGAGGCTCTGTGAGAATGGATGGTCCTCACTGTATCTTTCTCTAATCATGTAAATAATACTAATAATATTTTTAAAACTAAAGAAAAATACACACATACTCATAACTTCGTGTAACAGCTATAGTTTAAGTTTATTCATTCCAGTTTAACAGTCGAATTTACATCGTCCCCTGAGAGAGCCCGAGACCGCGGTATGCAAATGCACTTAGCCTTGAATTAGACGAGATTAAGTCCACTGGTTGAGGACATGAAGTCTAAAGTCGTTTCAGGAGTAGCTCAATCTAATGCAGTTTAAACAGATTACTCGAGGAGGGAATTAAATTTAACTCTTGAACCACTACCTGCCTTAAAAGTTAATCACTTCAAGTTATTTTCCTTGAGTTGCTAATTTATGCGTTCGTCTCGGGAACTAAAGTAATCCTTTTAATTTTTATTATTGCCTAGATATCAGATGCAGTCAGTAAAAAATGTTTCTGGGCACACTCAAAAATCGGATGTTTAAATCGTTGTTTCTTACTAGCTGGTTTTTTAAACAATTAAACATGTAATAACAGTTAGTACTTTTATTCATGAGTTCTATAGCATAATTTAATATAATCCTTCATGCAAACAACAATTATAATATTACAGAACAAAATAACAATAAAAACAAAAGGTTACAAAAGTTTTTAGACACTTCTACAAATGTCGATAACGAATTTGATATAGATGTTTGAAAAAATAAATTGATATTATTACTTCCCTGAGCCTGTTGGGCATAGAAAAAACCAGTTTTGAGGTTACAAAAGTCAGAATCTTGGATTATTCTTCGAGGATACTAAAGGCTTTTTAAGCTCTTCCGTGGAGACTATTGGACTCGTCGTTTTAAATGATCCAAAAGATGTTCAATAGGGTTTATTTCGGGATATTGAGGAGGTAGATTGACTAATTTTGGACGATTGTAAAGGCACCAAGCAATTATTTCTACCCTGATAGAAATAGAACTTTTCATTTCCAAGCTGTCGGAACTTTTTTTTTTTTTGTATTTTTTTTTCTGAATATCACAATACATTGCTGCATTCATTTTTCCATCAATATAAGCCAGCTGTCCAACACCGCCATACACCCCTACAACATCCTGAATTTTGTCTGTCTTTGGTGAATAAAACCTTAATAGGTTTCAAATTAGACTTCGCAAGAAACGCACTCAGATATGAACTGCAACACATCCTAATGATAAGAACTTCCGATCAATGATACCGCTAGCAATTGAATAAAAATCTTATGACAATTTACACCCGAAGACATTGGAATATTATTTTTAGATCTGCCAGGATCTAGCGATTTTTGAACCGAAGGATATCCTTGCCCCTCTATTCCCGAAAAATAAATATTCGTTCTTTTTGAAATTAATTAAATCTTTTGGGTTCTTAATAAGACAATCTCTTCCCGTTTAATCCTGTTCACAATATACTTAAGGGTTCTGTTCTGAGATCTACTAGGTGCTCACTATTTTTGACGGCCGAAGGATATTGTTGTCCTTTGGAAATTGAGTAACTTGTTTAGTTTTAAAAAGGACATTCTTTCCCTTTATTTTTTTTTTTTTCGGTCAGTTTCTAATATTGTGGTCGAAGAGTTTGTGATCTACAAACCTAAATCTTGGTATCTTCTGATCGAAGGTCTCAATAAAAGGCTGGCACAGAAGACGCCGTTAGGGACTTTCCTTCGTTAGTGGGGACTAGCTATTAATTGGCCTTGTCCAGCCTCCAGGTCCGGCTTCGTAGGGCTCCAGGATGTGGGTTCCAGGAAAGGAATGTCCACTTGGAGCTACCAGGGAACCTAGTACGTGTAAAGTGCAGCGGTGCACAGCATCCTACTTTCCATTGTCCAGGATCCTCTTAGGTAGCACAATTAAGTACTATTTCTTATGTGAAATAGATTTATGAAAGTTTTTTTTAAAGGAATTATACAAGGTGTAAAAAAAAAAAAAAAAATACATGGAACTAGTTCAAAAATGAAGAAAAATGCCGCAGACCTTACCTTTTTTTTTTAATCCGTTGCTGATAAAAGCTAATTCAAAGAATTTTTACGTTTTTTTGACATAAAAACTTTATCTTCACTTTGTTTAAACATTTTTAATCTTTTGATTATCAAATTTTTGTTATATTTGCAGTTTTGTGGATAGTTTTTTCGAACAACGGTGAAGTTAAGCCATTGTAACTTCAGTAAATAAGGTGAATATCAAGCTGTTCTTTAGGTACCAAGTTTGTAAAATTCAAGATTACATGTACTTATAGGAAATTTAATGCAAAATCTAAAAACGTGGTCAATATTTTTTTTTTTTTATTTTAACTTTACAATTTTAAAATACAATACTTCAAGTAAATATGATGATAATGATGAAAATGACACGTCACTTGTTATTAAAACGACTACCCATTGGTAGCACTTATAAAGGTTCTATATAATGAGGTACTATATTAGAAGGTCCCGAGGCCATCTTCTTTTCAGGCACCTCGGAGGGTTATCTGGAATGGAATGAGAAGCAAGTTGTGACACTAATGGATTTGAATGGTTGTTGAGTTGGCTATGAAAGGATAGATATCTGGTTTAAGCTAACTAAGTCAGAAACGTAAGGTATATTAAGATCTTTGTGATAAGTTTGTTTGTGATGAAGTAAGGAGCATTTAGGAATTTTCTATGGATTTTGGATTTGTGGATTTTGAATTTTGGAAGGATTGGATACGAACTGAGTTCGATGGTTTAGTGGAGCCCCAAAGCTCAATTCCGTATGTCCAAATTGGTCAAATTATTGTTATGTATATGAGTCTTTTGTAATTGATTGGAAGGTTGGAACGTTTGTCAAGTAAATGTTGAAGTTGTCGAAAACTACGGGCAGTTTCAAAATTTGAAAAAAAAAAAAAAAAAAAAAAAAAAAAAAAAAAAAAAAAACCTGATTTCTTAAAAAAAGTCTTTGAATAATCGTATATCGGAAACGGATTGGAATAGAAAGTTAAGATCTGCGGAATTCTTCTTCATTTTTGATTTAGTTTCACCAATTTTTTTTTTTTTTTTTTTTTTTTTTTTTTTATACTTAGAGGTACGCACCCTGTATTTATAGTCAGTATATGAAAGAATATTATGTACAATGTTGATTGGACGATAGATTTCTGAAGTTGCCCATAGTAAAGTATAAAGATAAATAAAATTTGTTGAGAGGGAACATGAGGCGTTAAATCGAAATATCTGCCTTTGATTTTGAAAACCGATCGCCTAGACTATGGGGTAAATCAAGCTATCCGGATAACTCGTAGTTTCTGCATAATTAAAATGTTTCTCTCTTTCATCAATGAACTTGGAGTAATTTCTATTTAATTTACTAAATGAATGTAAAATTTAGTAGAATTAATAATAGAACTATAACACTGTATATAGAGGAATGATATATAGAGTAGTTAGCTGTCTAGAGAGAGAAATAAGAGGGGGATGTTGGGGATGGGTGGACTAACGTATAGCCTGCCTTCCAACCTGCCAACATCCGGATTGCTCTTCCTTCACTGCTCCGCTCTAACGTAGGTGTCTGCTATCTTCCTTCGTGCCTGCTAGTTCTCCGCGAATTATCTGACTCCAACAGTTAAAGTTCTAATTATACACTCACCTCCTAAAACTTTATAATAATTTATAATTTACAAGCGTCTCCGTCGTAGCTTCGCCCACTTTCATAAGTAAATAACATGGATATTTTTAAATAATAATTGCAGTTTAATTAGTTTAGCGATTAAAATCTTGTATTAAAGTATGCAATAGAGCATAACGGCAACATTTATAATTTAACATCTACGAGTGCATGATTTGGTAATATCAAGGTGGACAGAGACTCTCGCGGATAATGGTTTGCATTATTAATACTTACAACTAAAGTCCAATGAATTATATTTTTACAAACAATAACAAAAAAACAAAGCGTCGACTTATTAATTTGGGTATCATTTTAATTCGGCAGCAATGATTTTATTGATTTCATCTGTTGGTATATTAGTTTCTAACCATTAAAATATATCAGGCGTGGAGATGCAAAAGGGGGTAAATCTACTTTTAATCATTTTTAATTTTTTTAGTTAGCGTCCTCAATAAGGTGGTAAATCGTCCATCCTTCAAAGTTTGGGTTGAGTTTATGTGTATGTGTATGTGTGTTTCGAAGTTATCATGGGTTCAAACTTTGAAGGGTGTACGATTTACCACCCTATTGAGGACACTAACTTAAAAAATTAAAAATGATTAAAAATGGATTTACCCCCTTTTGCATCTCCACGCCTCATATGTAAGTGTGGCAAACCTCTTTTCAGCCACTCAACATTGTTCATTTAAATTTTTATTATTGTAAATTTTTTTATTGCTAAACCATTCTAAATCTATGAAAATGATGTTAAAATTTAGTTCAAATGGGTTCAGTAGTTTTGCGCAATGGTGTTTGATTATCGGCGCAACATGTCGGTTAATTTTCAAACTTAATAAAATAATAATAAAAAAGTTCTTTATTTATTCTGGGACCTTGACTCCCTTAAGAATAAAAAATAATGTACAATCAGGGGCCTACAGAGCCTCAAGATGGTTATGAAATTCGACTTAAGGTGTGGTTCGACTTAAGGGGTACCCATATGTCGAACCACACTATATAGATTTTTAAATACAATACAATTTAGTCGAAAAGTAAATAAATCTTATCTGGCTCTATATAACACTATCCTTTTTAACCTCTCTCGAATGTTACTCACCACCTATCAGTCGATTATCAAACTTCACAACACACCAAATATTTATCGTTTTTTTATGACCAATTAATTGAAGATTTTTTTTTTCTTTATTTCTTATATAATTAGTATTTACAATTCACAAAATTATATGCTGTACCAAGAAAATAAACCAGACTAAACTTAAAATATAATACTAATAATCAACTTAAATATATGTGATG
This sequence comes from Euschistus heros, assembly GCA_003667255.2. NCBI lineage: Eukaryota > Metazoa > Arthropoda > Insecta > Hemiptera > Pentatomidae > Euschistus > Euschistus heros. Next base: position 2,494,206 of record RCWM02000110.1, read on the forward strand.
TAATCATAATTTATAATGAAAGAAAAATATACGAAAAAAAAAAATTTCAACAAATAAACAGAAAAATATAACATCCTAGTAATAAAATAAACAAAAATTGTGACTATACATTCTTAAATATCTTATAATATAATAATATAATATATATACATACTCACACAAACATATATATACACACACACATATACATATATATATATATATATCCACACATATATATATATACCTATATATATATATATATACATATGAAATTCTTTATACATATACATACTATATATATATACATACTACATTAATTGAAGATATTTTAATTTTGTTTTGCTAAACTTTCCTTGAACAGTAGAAATGTGGTACTGATTGGTTCTGTAGTTTTTGCGGTTAGTGATCGCAAACGAAAAATGGGTTGTCCTTTTATATAATAGTATATATTATAGATAGATTTTTTTAAAAATTATTTATTTAAATTTAAAACTGTATGCAATTAAATACAAATACATCTAGTATATGAGATGATAATGCTTCTGATGATATGTCAATTGCTTCCAAAGCAACTAGACAATAGTAGCACTTCCATAGGTTCTATATTAGAAGGTTTCGAGACAATCTTCTTTTCAAACGCCTCGGAGGGTTGTCTGGAATAGAATGGGAAGTGAGATGATCTACTGGTTTGAGCCAAGTCAGAAACGTAGGGTACATTAAGATCTTTGTAGATAAGTTTGTTTGTGACAAAGTAAGGATAATTGAGGATTTTTTTAAGGATTTTGGATTGCAATAATCGGATAAGAGATGAAGTAGATAGTTTAGTGGAGCTCCAAAGCTCAGCTCCGTACGGCCAAATAAGTCTAATTACTGATATGTAAATGAGTCTTTTGTTAATTAACCGGAAGATTTGACCGTTTGTCGAGTAAATGTTGAAGGAGTCGAAAACGACTGACAGTTTCTTGTCGTTCCTGTCTTCTATTTGTATTTGTATTCCAGGAGTCCTAGGTAGCAGATCTCTTCAACGGGGATTAGAGGAATATTGTTAAGGGATACTGTAGGACAGGGGGTCGTAGTATTACGATGAAGGGTAAAAGTTATTTGATGAGATTTTTTTTTAATTTATTTTAATTCTTCCTTTTTGACACAATTCTTGGGGACTAAAAATTGCCCGTAGTCTGAGAATCACCCATATACTTAAAATAATTAATAAGCGACTATATAATAACAAAGTAGTACTTACCTTGATGCTGTTTAATCAATTTATGTGTCAACAGAAATGTGAAACAGGTGATTTATTGTGATTTTACATGAAACAATTGAAGATCACTCAACTACCGTCATAAACTAAAACAACTGCCATGTTGTTCTTAAAATAGTGGATTTAAAGAAATGATTTCAAAAACATTTACCGGTTGTCAGTACTGATCATTTGCAGCCTTTTTCACACAATTTTACAAGATTGTGACTTTGATTACACCTTCAAATCTATTACAACAGTCTCCCTTGGCTTTAAAATTATTTTTTCATTTTTATTGAGAACTTTGAAATGAGATCGTTCCCTGACTATTTTGGCGTAAATAAGAACATTAAGGGAAAATTTCATCTTTAACTCTCGGCTAACTCGGGAGCTGCTAAGAGATTGGAAGGGGACTCCTAACTCAGTTTGCAACTTTATTTACTAGGAACAGAGAGTTGGGAGGAGTTGCAGCATCAGCGGTCCGCCAGGATTACAATTAAAAATTCTCTGGATTTTTATAATAATTGGATCATGGCGTCCCTCTTACTTTTGGTCACCTTCTAGATCTGATGGGATTCTGAATTTTCACTGTAAATGCAAATTTCAGTTTAGAGATTTCAATTTAATTTTGGCAAATGTTCTTCGGTTGTCTCATATCTTAGTGGAAGCATTTTTTTTTAATCCATACCTATTTCATTTATACAAATCTCTAAATTGTTGTTGAAAATCTACAGATATTTTCATGAAAAATTACGTGGACAGTTCTACTACACTTTCTTCATTTTCCTGTCTTTATTATAAATAAATATATAAATAAAGCCTTAACGAACCCGAAGGTTCGATGCCGATACCACCAACTGTTGACCCCACGCCTCCCTCCAACCCAGTCCCCCAAAACCCAAAACTCCCAAATCGGCCTTGATGCAATACTCCCATCTACCCTAATCGGTCGTTTTGTCACTTTTTTTCGGAATTCAATACTAAACCCAACGACCATGCCCATTTTAATCTTCGCGCTCCTATTCCCTGAACTATATTTACTGGATATAACTCGCTCAATTCTGCATTGTGAAGCCTTCTAAATTCTCCGGTTTCTTCATCCTTTTTTGGGCCAAATATTCTACTCAGTACTTTATTTTCAAAAACCTTTAATCGTTGTTCCTCCTTTCACGCAAGCGGTCATGTTTCGCATCCGTAGAGAGCTGATGGTAGTATAATAGTTTTGCATATCCTAATTTTTAAATTTCTCGAGAGTAAGCGCGAACTAAACAGTTTTGCGACCGAGAAATAACAAGTATTACCGGCTTTTAACCTAGACCTTATTTTCTCTTGAATTTCGTTTTTTCTTGATATAATAGACCCTAAATATTTGAATTGCTCAATGTGTTCAAACTTTAACCCGGAAATATCTACATCACTAATATGTACACCGTTTCTACTACTAACAATATATTTAGTTTTATCTTTATTAATTACTACCTGCCTCTATTAGTCTATTGAATTCATGATATTCTTAATTACATTATTTTTATTAAAAATTATTCTTTGTGTAAATCAATACTTCTGAATTATTTTTATTTGCATTGAATTACCTCTTGTATTGTACTTACGTTGCGGTTTCTTTTACTTATTTTTTTCTTCTGCCCTAGAGAAATGAGTCGGCAACTATACGCTAACCATAAATATTCGTTCACCGTTACAATGTTCCTTGATTGTAATTCTTTACATATAAAAACAAAAAAGAAATGTTTTGATAGTCTTTTATACTATCCATTTATTTTTATATTCTTAGTGTAATTAAAAATAATGAGGATTTATTCCCAGTAAAACCTGATGTTTATTGGACATAAATCTATCGAAGGCGTGGGACCTCAGCCTCAGCCTACCTCGACATTTCAAATAACTGTTTCTTCTCATCTCTAATGGGATTTAATATTTGAAAATACTAAATAGTTGTTTATTTGAAGTATGTTTCTTTAATTTAATCCTGATATTTATTACAACTATGAAATATAAATTCCTAATTAGAATTTTCGAAAAAAAAATTATATTGTACAAACTTTCTTAGGTACTTGCTAACAGAAACTTATATAATTATTTATAAAACCTGTTTGCACTTACGGAAACCGAATTTACGGATTAGTTATAAAAAGGAACAATCGGATATATATATATATATACATACCCTGTATCCTTGACATATTGTGTGCCCCTTCACTTGATAAAGATGTCCTATTAAATTCATATCCTAATAGATGTGGAATCATATTTAATTTTGTATGCGTGTATGATAATGTGTGGGAGGTCAACGGGTAGTAATAATAAAAAAAAAAATAAATAAATAAAATCTAAGAAGAAAGGTTTATATGAAATTTAGAAAATTTAACTTATTTAGAGTTTGAGACATTAGGAATATTAAGACCATTTGGAAGGCTTTGTTGACGGCGTTGTAGGGGCATTTGTAATTCACTATAATTATTAAAAACATTATAAAAAACATTTAAATATGTTATTTTTGGAAATGTTTGCTCTAAATAAATTTTAGAGATATGGAACTTGAACTGTTTAGGACGCCTTAATTTTACAACAAGCATCGTATTCTTTATTATTATTCATAAACAAGAAAATATATTATTTCTTGTAATGTTAGATTATAAAAAGTAATGTTATTATCTAGGTAGTAAGTTTATTACATGAATAAACTATTTAATATGTCAGTAATTACACCTCTTATTTATTATATATGAAGTTTTGATAGTGTTAAAAGTCCTTGAGAAACTTTTATAAGTTGGCTAAGCACGTTTCAAGAAGGAAATTGTTGCGCTGATATAACTTAGACCGAGATTAAGCATCAACAACTTCTTCAACAGTTTTAGATGATTCTTCAACAACTTTTGAGGGAAAAGATAATTATTTTCACTTAAAAAACTTTGTTTCAGTTTCCACGAATGAATTTCCTAATCAAGTGTAAAAATATTGGTGTTCGTAGATATCGTGGTTTCTCAACTTTATATTAACTTCAATTTACATTTTTTATCTACTTTTTCAACTTCCTCGTTTACTAGACCCAACCCCTATTAATCATAATCCCCTATTAATTCAAAAGACTAATTTATTTGACAATGATTATTAATTAATTTGGTCATACTAAGTGATCAATGTAAATACAGAAAATATCGTTTGATTATAAGAGAAACACACTAAGTTAAAAAAATTCAATTACAGATTAATCATAACTACATTCATACACCATATACAATATTTACAAACATTCCGAGGAACACCCCGATCCACGCCCTCCAATTTGAAAGGCATGCCGGGCTCGGAGGGTTCCCTGTGCTGTTCTATCAGCTGCATCACTGATAGAATCCAGTGGAGGCTGAGAGAGAGCGCTATGGCACAGTCGCACAGTACTGACCATTGCCAGCACTCCAATAATATCAGTTATAAGAAGTATTCACTTATACGAAACATTTTCCGTTCCCCCTCACACTCATATAAGTGAGAGTCCACTGTATACATTTTAGTATCAAATTACCTAAATTAATTAACAAATTAAAAACCTAAATTAACAAACAATTCCATTATTAGAACAAACAAAGTTGGGGAATGAGATAGGGATTTGAAACGTGAATTTTTTCATTCAATAAAATATTGCTTCTAAACGGGTGGCTCCAGCGACAAATGCTATTCAATAAAAAAATATTTTCCATTAAATATGTGAAAAGAAAGCTTTTGAAATTTTTTTTTATTTGACCAACAGCAACAGAGTTAGAGCGTGTATAAATTTTACATTTTTAAGGGGGGGGGTGTTACACATTTGGGACCTCTTTGCATAGTCTACTTAGGTACTGATATTATTTTATCAAATAAGTTAAAGCACCGGCAATTTCAAAGGAGAGCTATAATATAATATATCTACTTTTAGTCATGAAAATTTCACAAATTTGCGTTTGGTGATGTCGCAAACGTATTACGAAATCGTAAAGGTTACATATGATGTATTGTTCAAATTGTCAACCGCACTCTTTAAACACTCCGTTTTGCTTTGCAAGCAATTATTCTTTTTTTTCTTTAAACATTTATTTATTGAAAACAGCTGTTTTCCCAAATACATCAACTGGATGAGAGGTATTATATATGTAATGACATGCCAGAGACTCAGAAAGCGTTTAAGATATATTTTTTTAAACTTTTTTTATTTATCAACACCTGTTAAAATATATACCGACAGTCAGCGGAATGTTTGGGTTGATAAAAATGTGTAATAGTAGATATGTCAAGCTGGAGGAAGAACGATACCCAACGGTATTCTTCCTTGGCATCCATTTACTAAAGGAAATTTACGAAAGTAGAACTCTCATCCACCTTCTTTTCGTTCTCCTTTTTGTATTTTCAGGCATATAGGTGATGGCCATAGCTTCTACCCGATTTTAGATAGTATTTTTAATTTATTGTTTTTAAATCGTACTATCTCTAACACTATTCATTGTAAGGGGTTGCTATGTTGAACTTATTGAGGGAACACCAGTGTTTCATTTCTCTTTTTTTATAGTTAGATAAGTCCAAATTGTTTCTTTGCTACTTCGAAAAAGTTTAAGCGTTTGGAGAAAACCCACGAACCTCAAAAAGTTGAATTTTTTTTTTTGTATCATTTCTTTCAAATGTATATTTTAATAAAAAAATTACCTGATTCTAAATAAAATTCGATTTTCTTTATGTTATGCCTTATAAATAATTTCTAGACAAACCTATTGTTTAAGCATTGGTACAAGTAGAAGATAAATGCAATGGTTTTTAGCAGATAGTGAAGTCTGTCTATTCCTTGTTCTGTTTGTAGTTTCATATGGTATTAGGTTGTTTCTGTTTCAGTTCTTTAATTGCAGTTTGTTCGATTGAATACAAATATCTACAAAACTAACATTTTTAAAGAGGTTTTTTTTTTTTTTTTTTTTTTTTTTTTTTTTCCTTATGAAACTAAACCTTTTATTAAACATAAATAACAAGTGGACGAACCACTCTGTCTCTCAGGGATCTTGTTGGCAATGTTTTTCGGAGGTCCCAACTACTGGGATCTAGGAACCGAAAAAAAAGTAAATACCATAAAACTAATTTATTTTAAATCCCGAGTTTAAAAAATCATATCGACATCAAATATTTTATTTCTAAGAGCTTATTTCTCTATTTAATCTCTTTGGGTACATCCTAACCATATGCCCATAGAAATCATTTATTTCTTTGTATATCTCCTTATTAGGTCTCAACCTATAGCCTTCTTTGGGCCATAGATTTTTGTTAATTTATCATAGTAAATATTACGATTTTATATAATTTTCTTATTTTCATTATATTTTCCTATTGTATTTCATTTATTAATAAAGCTTTCATTTATTTCTTCTTTAACCATACTATGTTTTTTTTTATTTGAATTAATTTTTATTTTATTTTATTTATTTTTTCTTTTCTGATTCTGTATTTAAAAAATTATTTTCAATAACTACGTTGTTTATGACGAAGCTTATAACTAATTATCTGATCTGAGGAGAGGGTGATTTTATTTTATTTTTTTCCTGAATGATGTAATCAAGAGATTAGAATTTTATGGGGAATCCTTAAAAAAGCCCGTAAGAGTGCATTAAGTTGAGAAGTGGGGATACTTCCCAAACGACAGGTACACCCTTAGCCTGATTAATACACCTTACCTCAGCTACCTTTCGCCAATCTTCGTAATGGCTTATTTTGTGGATTTATTATCGTCTAAAGATTAAGGATGTACTTGAAACATTTATTATTATTATTATTTTTTTTTTTTTTATATAGTTTAGAAGCCCTTTGTTTTTAAATAGGAGCACTCTAGTTTAAATGTGGGTTAAAGAGTTCATTAAAAAAAAGAAGAAAAAAAAAAGAAAGTATTTATGGATATTTAAAACTTTATACATTACATACAACAGGAAAATCGGAGAAGATTATTACATTCTATGACATGTCAATAACGTGTAAAGAACTACTCACTAGTAGCACTTCAATAAAAGTTGTCATCTTCTTTTCGGACGCCTCAGAGGATTATCGGGAATTGGCTGTGAGGCAAGTTGGGAGTTTAGTGGATTCAAGTGGTTTTACTATAGAGTTCACTGTAAAGGCTAGATACCTAGGTTCGACCCAATTCATTAAAATTTACGAAGGATGTTTAATTGTAAGGAATGGATACGAGAAGAATTGGAAGGTTTAGTGAAGCCCCAAAAATCAACTCCTTATGTCCAATTGGATCTAATTCCTGTCAATTCCTTATGTTAATATAGAGAACATTCTCAATATAGACAGTATGCAAAAAGAAAATTATATTTACTTATTTTTATTATCGGTAGCTTGATTATGCACTGTTCCCGAAATTTTACCATCCCATGCCAATTGACTGGTAACTTGCTCTGCTATTAATATTGCTTTATGGATATGAGTTATCATTATTCGTGTACAATGTGTTTTATTTCTATGTTGTTTATTTATATATTAATTATTAATTTTGAATAAAATAAAATTATGCATTTACAAACATATTTTAAAGTTGTGTAGTACTTATTATAGTGAAAGTAATATTTTGTTTAAATATTAAACAACTAAACTTTAATTAGAAGTGCGGTCAGTGACTCACAAGAAGTATGTAAATAAATTGTTTATATTTGGTAACATTTGTTTCAAGAACGTGTTCTTTAACAAATAAAGTTATTATTATTATTAATTCCTGCCATGTATATGAGTCTTTTGCAATTTATCTGGAGCATTTTAACGCTTGTCTAGTACAGTAGAAACTCAATAATTCGTAATATAACTCAATAATAGTATAACTCAATAATTCAATAATATAAGTATTCCATTATATTAAAAAAAAAAAAAACATGACGAATTATTGAGTGACGAAATAACGAGTTTCCACTGTAAATGTCGGAGTAATCGGATTCAGATCCTTAAAGTATATTTCGAACTAGACTAGGCTAAGAGATTTACTTAAATCTAATTTTCTATTTGTAGATTTCTTTTCTGTATACACTTTGTCTATCTTTATTGTTTTTGTTATTTCTCGGAATATTCCTCTTGGATATTAGCATTTTAATATTTCAAAATAAATTCTAGCAATCGGAAACCTTGGCCCCAAGAACAGTTCCGATAAAGGAGGTTATCTGGCTCGGTCATCCGCGAAGGGAAGTCGTCCTCTGCTAAATTTAGTAGCTTCTTCGAGGAACGGGCTATCAAACGATAAGCCTAATGAAATGCTACATTTAAAATTCAGATAAAGAGGATCACTCGGGCCAATATTGTTGTAAATTTCAAATAGTCGATTTTCTTTATGAACCTCTGCCGGAATTACGGTAAAATATTGCATTTTTTATATATTCGGCTGTTCTTTGTCGGTAGCGAAGTTAAAATCCTAAGGTTATCTCTTCTTCTTTTTTTTACGGAAAAAAATAGTAAAATCATTTTTTTATCTGTATAGATCATTAAGATCTCATGCCGCCTTAATCAGGTTGATATCCTACATAGCCCAGCCAAATAAGGATTTCACCTCGGAAATGAACCAATGAACGGTACGGGAATCCCCAGTTTATGGTCGGGGAAGGGGAGAAGGTCCCATGTTTAGGTTTTTCGATTATACCTCGAAGACCGTGGACCCTAGAAAAATAATCTACAGGTCGAAATTAAAGCTTATTAAATTTGCTATAAAACTATTTTTAAACATATTTGTCTAACTCTCAACGCTGTTCGAGATACACGTTATTAAAAATCGATGATTATAGAGAAAAAATATTTTTACCTCACTTTTTGTCAAACATTTTATTCAAGTGCCAGAGACGTATTTATGAAATTAAAGTGAATTTAATGCTCTACAACTTTGTTTCTGACAATATTTCTGAGAAACAATTGTCGAAGGCGCTAGATGCAAATGTATATCCGAACCGGTACCCGCTTCTCATTCTCCGCGCTATATCTCGAAAACGGTTAATCCCAAAAAAAAAAAAAAAAAAAAAAAAAAAAAAAAAAAAAAAAAAAAAAAAAAAAAAAAAAAAAAAAAAAAAAAAAAAAAAAAAAAAAAAAAAAAAAAAAAAAAAAAAAAAAAAAAAAAAAAAAAAAAGGAATAATAACAAAATTATAGAGAATATCATTATCAACAAGTTTTGTAACCGCCTTGAATGACGGCCGATAGCTAGAAATCGAGATATTTGAAGAAAACTGATTTTTGTGACCTTTGACCTTGAATATCTAATTATGTTAACATTTTGAGATCAGTGACATTTTACCCCTTATTTAGAATGCCAAAACGAAGGTATATGCAAAAATTCAGCTTCATTGCCTCCTTCTCGAGATTTGCTGTATAAAACTTCTTATTTGACTGGGCTATACAGACTATTGTTCTTTATTCTAACCATGCTTTAAATAGTTCACTCAATGGGATGTAGAATGTGTTATCTGTAATCCACGTTTTTCTTCGGAAATATGTTCAGGGTACTTAGAAAGTAGACCGGACCTGGGTCTACGGTATCTCGAAAACGGTGCGTCGTACGCGAAACATTAATATTTACTAAATTAATGCTAATTAAATTCTTTACAATTTTTATTCTATACATATTTTTCATATTCTGTACCGTTTCCAATACTATTTGGCAAATATAAACATTTTTGAGAAAAAAAATTTTCACTTCACGTTTTCTGTTAAACTTCCCTCCATATCTTCTAAAACTTTCATCTTACGACAAGTCTTTTTAAACAATATTGAAGAAAATAAAATTTCATTCCAAATACACATATATATGCCAATTTATCTTTATTCTGTCAAAAATTACGATAACAGTATTAAAAAGAATACTCTATTTGGTAAACTGCTAAGCTGAAAAACGTCAACTAAGCCTAAGTGATTACTGATGGGATCTTCAAATGTATGAAGCCTCCTGCAGATAGCAAATAGTCAGATCCTAGAAGAGACTAAAATGATTTTTGTGGGACATCCGGGTGAAAAGAGAAGGAGAGGTGGGTCTCGACTTCGTTAGTTCGAAGTGTATGACGTCCTTACGATTCGGGGTGTAAGAGAATGGAGAAGTGCAGCTGAGGACAGGTCTGAATGGAAGAGGGTTATGGAAGAGTCCATAGTTGTACAAGAACCGTAGCGCCATCAGATGATGATTTTTTACGAATTTGTTTTATTTTCATCTGTGTGGTTTTTATTATAATACCTCTGCTTCGACGATTTTTTCTTAACTCATCACTTATACCACTCTTCATTCAAATAGCCTTTCTACTTTAAAGTATCACTTCTTCAACCATCTACTCACTTCTTTATCCAGATCTAGGAAAATTGTCAAAAGCCACCTTTTAGTTCTTGATAACGGATCATGTAGGATATCTTGTTTAAACTAAAACCTGATATTATTATTAAAAATATTATTTATCAAGTTTTGGATGTGGTAAAGAGACAGCATACAAAACTACAATTTTACGTAAACAAAAAAATATATTTATTTTTCTTGACTGGAAGCTGAGAAAAAATACAAACGTGATTTTCATTTTTTTTTCCCTCGACTCCCCATGCTCATTGGCGGCTATAACTTTAGTTTTGAACTATTATAGGTCCCTACTACCCACACAAAAATCGACATTCAAATCTGTGTTACAAGTCAAAACGTCTCCTTGTAAGATGAAACCAAGATATCACGCTGTATTAGATCTGGGTAATGGGATCTTATTTAATTGGACTTTTGGGCCGAAACTACGACGTAGAGTAAAAGCAATGTATCAGGTTTTGGTTGTCGTGGAGAGATAAATAATCTCTTCAATAATAATATCAGGTTTTGGTTTAAACATGAAATCCTGCATTAATTTCCGGACAATCCAATACTTCGAAGTATCATTTCATGAACCATCAGCTCACTCACTACTTTATCCAGATCCTAAAAAAATTGTAAAAAGCTACATTTTAGTTCTAGGTAATAGCAGAAGCTTTGTATAGTAAAAATTACTATTCGCCTAGGAAAAAGAGAAGAAAAAGATTTAAAAAAAAAATAAAAAAATAAACTGCAACTAAACGAACTTTGATTAAAAAATAATATTTATAAGTACTATATGAATAAATTAAAAAAAAAAAAATGTTTTTAGTGTACAGAAAAATAAAATATTGAAATAACTATATTTCTTCTTTCTTTTTACGAGTTCGGTCATCATTGGACCACGCTCAACAACTCATTTCTCGGTCTTCCCTTCCTTCCAATATCCCTTCATTACCTCAGCCTAATGTTTTCTTATTTCATCTGACCACCGTCTATTAATTTTTGTTTTAACCATTTCCGGAAATTTTATCCTGTTGACGGCTGTCCGAAATTGGTCTCTATCCCATACAATAACTATATTATTAATGTTGGTAATATTAATTATATTAAAAAAATTGATAATTTATCGATGATTATTCCTTAATCAGTAAAAAATGTATTTGTTAATAACAAGTAATATATTATAATAGCCAATTGTCAGAAAAAAATAAAGAAATAAAAACTACTGAAATATAAATAATAAATGTTTTTCCTGTATCTAATTTTACAATTAATTACAATTAACAAATTATTGTTATGCATAATTATGTAAGAAATAATAATGACAATAAAAGGCATTAATTATTGCATGAAATACATTTATGAACATGTAGATTAGATACATGTAGTCCATTAGAATACGCCACGGCATCGGTAATGAGAATATGAATCTCAATTAGTATGAGACTATCCCATTGGTGTTTGGACAGTAATAACCGACCAATGGGAATCCCTGCTCTTCATGGCATAACCGATAATAATCAGCAAATGTTATTGTTATCTGTATCGACATATCAGAATATCTATCTATATGGGTAAGTAAATTATATATATATATATATATATATATATATATATATATATATATATACGTGTGTGTGTGTGTGTGTGTGTGTGTGTGTGTGTGTGTGTGTGTGTGTGTGTGTGTTAGTAAGGTTCTTGAGGTTCAGTCAATAAATAAAAGCAACTATTTTGGCGATGTTTCGAGTCTATATTGTTCTCATAATCATGCCCTACAGTGAAAAAACAGGTTACAATAAAATTATATAAGTTATTCAAGTTATATCAAAACATAAAGTTAGCAACAATGTAAGTATATAGCAACATGTGTTAGAATAATAAAAATATATATAATTACAGAATATAGAGGAGTATGCAACTAGTTACAGTGTTACTGGTGGATATGGTATTGACATAATAAATTATAACAATTCTAGAACTCAACTCACCTGGGAAACTTTTGAAAAGCAGTTACAAAAGTTTATGGGGGATTCCCTTGAAAAAATAAGTTAAAAGGACTGGTTATATTCCCAAAATGCAGGTACAAAAATATTTCGGTGTAATATACTTATAAATGGATGAATGATTTATATGATACATATTAATGTAAATGTAGATTATTGGTCTGAATGTATTAAATTTGAATAGCAGGTGTTGAGATTTAGAACGTCTGATTTTTTGTTTATTGCGCGATTTTAGTTTATTTGAACGAACGTACTTTATATTTATCTCAGTTTTTTAAGATTTATGAGTCATGATGAATTTTTTAAAAGTTTATTTGAGGCTTCGACTTTCAAAACGAAATAAATCGTTAACCCAAATAAAATTAAAAAAATATTTAAAAGCTTAATTGTCCTTGAGTTTTTTCTTTTCTGTTGCTTGTTAAAATATTTTCCACTCTGAACTTAATAAATACCATTTAATGTAATGTGAAAATTTAGTGGGAAGCGAGGTAGCTCAGTGGGTAAGGCATTTGACTACCAAAGCTCTCGGACTCGAGTTAGATTCCGACTGAAAGCAAAAAATTAATTTTCTGTTATTTCGGTTGTAGCTCGATTTCGAGATCGGGAGACCTTCGTGGGACACACCCAGTCTCTAACAAGTGGGTACCCTTAAATGGGGAAAAACCTGGCGGTTGAGCGAGATTTCTGCCAAATCTCTTCCTTTCACAACCGTTGGCCTAGAAACAGTACATCCTTACCTCAGTACCGGGCACAAGACCCTTTATGGGTCGTTAGTGCTACAGGTTTTATTTTTTTATTCTTATTTTGAAAATGTAGTTTTCCTCACTAATTGTCGATAAATGAAATGATTATTTTAAGGGGTAAACATATGAAATTATGATTAAACATTTGTCATATTTTTTAAAAATAATTTATTTTTAATTTTTATGTATTAGAAATTTGTTCATTATATATTTTTTATTTTATTATTTTCTTAATCCCATACATAAAAATTTTCGTTTTGGAAATTCATGAAAACTCATAAATTACAAGGAAATTATTTTTATTATAGTCTTTCTGGCATCATATTAATATTTAACTATTGAAATAGTTTCAATTCTGCTCTTTTTCTATATCTTGAAATGTTTTACGTTTTGCACTTATACCATAATAATAGTGGACTCCTCATTTACCCCTGACATTTATCATTTAAAAAATAAATAAATTTTTTTTTTGCGAAATTCATAGCTATCTTGACACCTCTTAAAAGACTATGCCTTTTTACCTTGATATAAATATAAAAAAAGAAGATTTTTGAGTTGTTTCATCTTTTAAATTCACGTTAGATTGTAATACACAATACAGACATACTATTACTGCTTTAGGTAAATCGACATGTGTTGACTTCTGCTACCTCAGGAGGCAAACAAACCCTCCGTCCCAAGTTTCAATAGCATTACCTAAGTTGTTTTCCATTATTGAAAAATCATGTAACCAGAAACAGAAAATAAGGAAAAAATAAAGTATTGATTGTATCAACGTCTAATTAAAAAACTTTCTTTATCGTTTTCCAGCATTACACGCAACTTCCTTCCTCCACTCGACCAAAATAAACGGATCTGATACTTTCTCGGAAGAAATTGCCCTTAACGAGAAAAATATGGTTTGCTTTTTCAGCAATTTTTATAGGAAATATTTCCGACACGTGTATCGTTGTTAGACTTAATGGGGTGTCTGAATGCAAATATCAAGCATTCCCTCTTTTCTGTTACAATATTTTCTTACTGTTGGAATATTTTCTGTCTAACCATATCAGCGTTTAGAATGTGAAACTGTTATTTATAAAAGTAGAAAATTTAGAAAATGTAAATTTGTTACTTAAATACCTTCCGTTACTAGACAAACGAACAAAAGCTCCCAATTAATTACAAAAGACTCATTTACAAGACTGTGATTAGACCTATTTGGACGTACGGAGTTGAGTTTTGGGGCTCCACTAAACCATCCAATTCATCTCGTATCCAATCCTTGCAATCCAAAATCCTTCGAAAAATCCTCAATGCTCCTTACTTTGTGACCAATAAACTTATCCATAAAGACCTTAATGTTCCTTATTTTGCTGATTTAGCCCAGACCAGATACCTATCCTTCAATTGTAAGTTCCATAACCACTTCAATCCACTAGTCTCCCAACTTGCTTCCCACTCCATTCCCTATAATCCTCCGAGGCGTCTGAAAAGAAGATGGCCTAGAGACCTTTTAGTGTAGATTTTTATTGAAGTGCTACTACTGAGTAGTTCTTCACAAGTTATTTACATGTCATTGTATTCACTATCAACACATTTACTTGATGTATAAGTTTTTGTACAGTTGTAAATATCAATAAATGAGAAAAAAAAATAGCTTCCGTGCCCAAGTTCGAGTCCGACTGAATGCAGAAAAAATATTTTCTCTTATTTCGGTTGTGGCTCGAGTTTTAGGTTAGGAGACCCTAAATACACGTAATAATAAACTACAAATTTTCCTGCTAAAACATTCAGGGGTCATTCTGGGCTGTAAAAACATGCGTATCCACTATAAACAATTCACCATCATTATACCATTACACAAACGACATAGCTAAAACGCGAATACCAGAAAACACCACAAGAAGGTAGAAAAGGAATTGAATGATGGACCATCTGAACTAGTGTTAACAAAAAAGAAATTAAGACAGGAAGAAAAGACGCGGGGTCTGCTCATGCCTTTCACGCCATGCAAATATTCCCTCAACAGATTTACTGACTGCCAATGTTATAATTGAATAGTTTGAATTAAGATATAATAAGAAAATATAAAAAAGTTATAATAATTATTAAATTAATAACATTAACATCGCTAAAACACTAGGTTAACAAGGCCAAAAATATTGTTACAGTTTTTGTAGGAGTTTTTACACACAGGTAAAATGATCTCATATTATGATAATTTTTCCTGTGTTGTGTGTGGGTATCATCCTATATGTGAATGTGTATTTATAGCAGAAACGTATTTTTTGATATTTGTTGTAAAAATGGTAAATAATAACAGATTCCACCAAGAGCATGAAAAAAAAAAAAAGCGAAAAGAAAAATAATACTTCCAAGAAACGACTGTTTTGGCACATTTCCTTGTTCCGCTTCACGATTAGGGTGGAACGAGGTGTATGAATTTTTTTACTTAAAGTATTTTTCTTGTATTTTATCACAAAACACAGAAGTATTTTTTCTGAAAGAGACAAACATATAACGTTTTATTGTGAACTAAAAAGACCTTTCCTGATATCAAATACAAAATTAGTGTTAAATTACCCGATCCACCACGCAAAATTAATATATATTTTAACTAGCAACTAGCATCCCCCGTCGTGGCTTCGTTTACTCTCATAAGAAAAGCACTTACAAGGGGAGGACACACTCAGTCTCTCACTGATCTTGTTTGCAATTTTTTTGGAGGTTTCTGGTCAAAAAATATTATACACGTATTTTGCCGTCCCGACCAATGGGCCCTAGAACCCGAGGAAAAAAAAATAGCATTAAATTAATTTATTTTATATCTCGAGTTTAAATAATGATATCGACATGATTCTTCCACCAAGATTTTTATTTGATTGCGGATTTTAGACAAAATACAGCAGTTCCATAGATTTTGGGTTAGGTTAATTCAATTCTAAAAAAATGATTAGATTTTCAAGCAAACTGCCTCTATAGATTTTTTAACGCAAAAATTCACCTCAGATTCTAATTCATCATCCTCAAAAACATTAAAAAACGTTCATTGAACAAAAACAAAAAATATAATTTTTCACCCTCTTCCAGGGGAAGAAATTTTTTAAACGATTATTGGTTACTTTTCTTTAAATAGCTAATACTTTGTCACCCAATTCATTCATTGATATCACTGGAAAGAGGAAAGCCTTAGCTTTCTTTTAATGTATATTAATGCAAATTTGCGATCAACGAAAACCTATTAAAAAAATTGGCAAATCCGGCAAATAACTTTGAACTTGAGTTTGAAACCAGATAGGAAAATGTAACCAAAGACATTTCAAGAGTATTACCACCCTATATTTTGTATAAATATATGAAGTTGATACTTAAACCGTCTAAGTGTAATTCATGTTTTTGTCAATTAAACCAAAAATTGCCTACCATTTGCTCAGGCACATTTTGAGCTTACGAATTTTAATTTTAATTTTTGGATGAAATTTTGTACATAAGGGTTCTTTTTAATCCTGAATTCGAATCCGATGTCGGTTCTTGTGAAAAAGTACATTGAACATAGTTCAATTAACAAATGTTTTTTTGTTTTTTTTTTTTTTAATAATCGTATTTCAATGTTTTGAGGGTGCTAAATTAGAATCTGACGTCAATTTTTGTGTAAAAAAATTTATAGAGGTAGTTTGCTTGAAAATCTAATCATTTTTTTAGAATTTAATTAACCTAAACCAAATTTGTAAAGCAGCTAAATTTTTCCTTAAATTCGCGATCAAAAATAAAAATCTTGGTGCAAAAATCATGTTGATATCATTTTTTAAACTCGAGATATAAAATATTTTAATTTAATGCTATTTTATTTTTTTCTCGGCTTCTAGAGCCCATAGGTCGCTACGGCTAAACAATTGCCAACAAGGTCGGTGAGAGACTGAGTATGCCCTCCCCTTGTTAGATAATTATAACTAATAATTAAAGTTTTAATAGTTCATCGATAAAAATCTTGTATTGAAGTATGGAATTGAATGGAACATTGAACTCGATTGCAGAATGGCGGTAACCACATATCGGTGGATAATCAATATTTAGTGCGATCCACGGGTCGCACCACATATTTAACTCTTTTTTAATAATTCAATTATATATCAGTTAATGATAATATTAATTTTGAGCAACGTCTCATGAAGTATGGTGCTTGCCATCTACCGGTCTATTTTTTAACTTCTCTGTTATCCACGTATTATCGTTTTTTTACTTACAAATTAATTGAAAATCAGTAAATTTTATTATTGCTAAACATTCCAAAAACTATAAAGATGATGTCGTTAAAATTTGGTAAATATTGGTTCAGTAATTTTGTGTTGTGATCACAAATGAAAAACGGCTTGTCCTTTTATATAATATGGTAGTATAGATTAGTCTGTGTTGTTATATCTGTTTTTATGTTTTTACTATAGCCGATTTTGTATTTTGTTTCAGGTAGGTGCAGCATTGTTTTTAGCGTAGTTACAGTAAGTTCCATTTTTTCTTCATTTATTATATATATATTACTGATATTAGGAGTTTTGAAATGGTTTTAGAACTTATACATTAAAAGTTACTCTTAGAATAAAGTGAACGACAAGAAATTGCGAATAATTTATCCATCGCTAATTGTATAGGTCCTTCCATAATTGTATAGGTCCTATTTAAAAAAAATAGTTATTATTAAATTAATATATTAGAATGTTTTCTCTTCTTTTTCATTTATTTCGTATCGTTTAATGGATCATTAAAGCGATGCGTATTACTTATTGCCCTATTTGAGGCAGGTTGTAACTATCAACAAATGTATTTCAAAGTAAAGAACGAAGCAATATGAAGATATAATTTTATACCTTCGTTATTTTAAATAATACATATTTTATATTATGTAATAGGATGAAATATGTAAATAACAAGATGAATTTATGCTTATAAATAATTAAAGCGTGTAAATAGAAAATGATGTATCGTCGAATAAGAGATTTTGAGAAAAACAAACAAAAACTAGTATCTGGCCTTAAATTTCGTTCTAAAAATATGAAAAAATATAAGATATATGTGTAAGAAAACGATGAATGTTCCCCGCTGGATATACAATAATGCTGAATGTGCCAAACATGAAAAACACTGAATATACCTTACCAATAGGTTTGTAGGTTAAAAGTGGTTTGTTTTTGTTAATGTGCATGATCTGTAGACCTCTATGGTTTCCAATTTTTTTGTCCAAGAAACAAAGTATTAAAAATGGATTGAACGATGAGTGTATTAAATATAGGAATATAGGTTTTTTGTGAGAGCTGTGTATCAAAATATTAATAATATGCGGAAAATGTTTTGTGGCACAGCGTTTTCTGTAGTGTAACCTTGAGGCATACAGCGTCTGTGCTAGCTATGTAACTTGGTACTAAGCCCTTTAAGATAGGTACTTACCAATGTTTCCATTACATTGGCGATGGAGCTTACTTCATTTTCCAATTAAAAGTTTTAATTTTTTTTATTTTTGTCACTTACAGCCTTTTCTATTTACATGCCTTAAATATAAAGATATATTTGCTGTACGTTTATAAAGGTTCCAACGATCTAGAAATTATAGCTACCATCTGATATATAGACTAGAGCACTGTAAGTCGTAGCAGCTTCCTTATTTAATTACAGTCAACCAATTTGCCCAATTATTAAAAATATTGACTAATTATTGACAGCGTACTCTTAATAATATTCACATTATCTTTAAAATTAAATCAAAATAAAATGATATTTTCAATTTTTCAGAAACGATCAGATTAAATGTTCAAGAATTTTCGCTCAGGCGTTTTATTAGTCTGAATATTTGAAAGACTAGAGCTATCTGCCTTTGCCCCTTATCAGAGCTGTATATTACGAAAGTGCTGTTTCATTTCTTGAGATAGTAAGGATCTTATTTAAAAGGTCATGCAATTGTTAGTTTTAAATCTCTGTGCAGGACGTTCTACATCCTCAGCTCTGTTGGATACCTATTTGACGGAATAAATTTGAGGTGGGATCTAGAAAATATTTTAAGTAGTAAACTGTAAAAATATGTTTTTATATTGCATAGTTATCGTTCAAAATTAATTTATATGTTCATTATTATAAGTAATGTTGCCCAAATATTCGGTTGCTATATGTTTAATTTAAATGTGATAAGATAACAGATGTGATTTGAAAATAGATAAACAATAAGAAAGGTCAGTTAACAACGTTTTATTGTCCTAATACTATGTATATATATATATATATATATATATATATATATATATATATATATATATATATATATAATTTTTTTTTTCAAAGAGATCCTATTACCAGCTTCTTATCATATTTAATGTATATACTAAATATACATAAATTCCATCAATGTTTTTGTTCATTTTCTCTGCTAAAAGTTTCATTTTTGTTTAGGTGTTAACGTCACCATATACTTCTGCAAGTATACAACATATAAAGACATATATAGATTATTAAAAATAAAAAAATAAATTAAAGAAAGTGGTATTAAAAAAAAACTAAAGTTACTAAATTTTATATTGTTATGATTTATTACAATTTTGCCTTATATGGGGCATATTCCTTAGAAATGTATTTATTTATTTAAAGTCACATTACATATCCTGTCGAATGAAAGACGTTATTAACGCTAGAGGCGGATACAAACTTAATTAATTTAAAATTTTGTAAAATTGTTTGTGTAATATTTAATTATGTCAAAATTATAAAAATAAATAATATTTTTATAGTCCTAATAAGTTTCATATGCTCTGGGTAAAGTATATGCTGGGTGTAAACATCTAAAAAAAGATGTTTACACCCAGCATATACTTTACCTTATATATACTTTTGCATATACTTTTGTGACAGTATGGTCACACAAAGACCTACTGTAACCATCCACCAAAATGTGTCCGTGATTTGATTCGAATATAAATTCGTTATCATAGTCACAGAATCTTTAGTGTGAAGATAGGATAACATTGTCCAAACAACCATGCAAACAAATGTGTTGCTTCAATTAATTTTCTCTCAGCCTAAAATTTTGCCATTTATTTTATAGACGTTGCCATGAAAACAGCAGATGTCAACATAGGTCGTCTTATGCAATTAAGAAATTAAATTTAATAATTTTAAATAGAAACATTTGAAATATGTAATTAATGTCTAATTAATTACAAGCGTTTTATTTCACGGATTTTATCGAAATTCATACAATAATTCTTTCCTCATTCACGATCTCCATTTTTTTTTAATTAAATTTTTTTTAACAATTTATTGAAATTTACAACTGTACAAAATTTATACATCAAGTAAATGTGCTGTTAACTATTACAATAACGTAACAAAACATGAAAAGTACTACCCATCAGTAGCACTTTAATAAAAATTCTCCACTAGAAGGTCTCTGGCCCATCTTCTTTTCAGACGCCTCGGAGGATTATCAGGAATAGTGTGGGAAGCAAGTTGAGAAATTAGGGGATTTGAGTGGCTAAGGAGCTACGAAAGGATAGATATCTGGTTTGGGCTAATTATAAAATTTAAAAAATTAATTTTTTTTTTTTTAATATTTGTAAATTAGAAACGAAGACCAAATAATTTAATGCGTGGCGGGAAAAGCGTTGTATGCACAATTTTGTGAGAAAAACTTTTATGTAGACTCGGAATATCATACGAACGGTTATTTCAATTCAGTCTTCATAGAATGCGCTTGCTTACCGACATCCTGAATCTCTTTACAAAGGAATAACATTTTATGTTTCGAAGTTTCCTTACCAGTTTCGTTTCCATAGAGTTGTGTCATTGTCGAGATGGTGGAAAAACGTTGTATGTTGCACTCAGAGGTCCATTCAGGTACCGCAGTAATGCTATATTAGTTTTTTCCACTCTCTTCTAAAGTCTAACATACAGTACTATTCTAATTGGCTAGCTACAAAACACAAATATCTAAGACATAATAAATAAATAAAATAAGAATGGACTAAAAAGGGAATACGAAGAACGGATGGAAATAGAATACCGTTAATATCTTTTGATATAAACTTATTGTATCTAATTATTTTTAATTCTTTATTCAATATTCAAAAACATTTTACATTGTTATTTTATTTTAAATTCGAGGTCAACAGGATTGGGGACGTCTCCTGTCAAATTACTTGGGATGGAGAGGCAGGTGTCGTCCGAATGTCACTTAAGTGCCGGCTTAGCTTTTTTTTATTTACAAATTCCACGAAAAACGTTCGCTTATTGCAATGTATTATTATTTATTTATTTTTTGAATTCACGAATACTATAACTTTTTGATTAAATAATGACTTTCCCTTAAACTGATTGAGAGAAAAATATTGGGTTGCCCGGAAATATTTGCAGGATTTCACGTTTATTTTGGATAATCCTCTTAACCTTAGTACGCTCGGTCTATGATTGTTTTGTATTGTCGAAACTCATTAAATCTTATCAAAAAAACATGTTTTTTTGTTTGTTTTTAACTGTTACTGCACCACCCTTCAGACCTCTAGCCTGCTACCATTTTTTAAGGATTCGAACCACTAAAAATAAATTACTGATCAAAAGTCGATAGAAATGGTTAAAGGATTTAAAATTCTATTCACAGGAGCCAACACGTTGGTAGAAATGTTTGTAGAAGAATGAAGTGTATTTTGATAAATACAATTTTTTTTTAATATACATTTATTGAAATTTACAACTGCACAACATATATACATTAATTAAATTGGCTAAGATTACAATAACATGTTAAAACTTGAAAAGGACCACTCATCAGTAGCACTTTATTAAAAATTCTACACTACAAGATCTCTAGGCCATCTTCGTTTAAGACTTCTCGGAGGATTATCAGAAATGGAGTGGGAAGCAAGTTGAGAACCTAACGGATTTGAGTGGATATGGAGCTTACTATGAAATGATAGGTATCTGGTGTGGGCTAAATCAGCAATACATGGAACATTAAGATCTTTATGGATAAGTTTATTGGTGACAAAGTAAGGAGCATTGAGAATTTTTCGAAGGACAAAAAAAAATATTTTCTAAAAATTTATATTATTGTTTTAGTTTTTAAAACATAAAACTGCATTAATTTCCGGACAACTCAATAATAAATTTGTTACTATAATAAATTTGTTACCACCCATGTTACCTTGTTTTTCTGGAGACAGATTTTAATATTTATTCAATGGAAGCTTACTTGAAAAAAAATAAGCAAAATTAAGATTGCTGGAGTTTAGTTATGAGACCAGCATCAACCTCCCTTCTTTTCAGACCTTATTTCTCACTATGCTTAACAAAAAAGATTGAAAAGTTTATCGAGGAGCCAACACGTTAGTACAAATGTATTCGGAGGAATGTATTACAGTTTTATGGATAAAAATGTTTTCTAATTATTCATTTAATATTTTTATTTGATCATAAACCTACATTATTGTATCCCAATTGATATTGCTGATTATTCTTGATTCCAAAAGGAGACAAGACCTCTTCTTGTTGTTCACAGGTCACGACTAAATATGGCCGGTTGGAGATATTTAACTCGGACGTTTTCTATGATTAATTGCGACTTATTATGACCATACTCAGCTCTTCAATAGAAACCTGAGACGTAGATAAATCATGGATGTTGGAATGGATGGAAAGTTGGAAGGATATAATTGGAGGGTGCTTGGAGCAGCTGCCTTACGCTCGTGCCACTCCACGAAGTATACAAGGACATTTTACTGCTTTAGTGAACATATACGGGCGAGCAGGAGTCACTGGCCCCACAAGTTTCCTTATAAGATCTTCAGAGTTCGATTCCCTCATGAACATTTTTTTTGTTAGTGTTTTTTAAAGCCTAATTCCTTCATCTCAACGGGACTACAGTTTTTCTGTTGAGGTCGGTTATAGATATTGCGATATCTTATCAGTTCGCTCATTGGAGGCAGGATTTCGAAGTTCTAATTTGACTTTATAATTACGGACGCTAATCGCGTTATTATAATTAGTGTCAATTAAGAATCAATTTATTTTGTACGTTTTTTTCATTTTATTTTGTTTTTAATTTTGCGAACCCTCTAACAAAGGACCAAGCAGATACCATATTTAACTTCTTATAGAAGACTATCTTATGGAAGACGTTACAGACTACTTCAACATTTACCAGACAAACGTTCAAAGCTCCCAATTAATTACAAAAGACTGTGATTAGACCTATTTGGACGTACGGAGTTGAGCTTTGGGGCTCCACTTAACCATCCAATTCGTCTCGTATTCAATCCTTAGAATCCAAAATCCTCAATGCTCCTTACATTGTCACCAATATACTTATCCATTAAGATCTTAATGTTCCATGTGTTGCTGATTTAGCCCACACCAGATACCTCTCCTTTCGTAGTAAGCTCCATACCCACTCAAATCCGTTAGTTTCTCAACTTGCTTCCGACTCCATTCCTGATAATCCTGCGAGGCGTCTGAAGCGAAGATGGCCTAGAAATCTTCTAGGGTAGAATTTTTAATAAAGTGCTACTGATGAGTGGTTCTTTTCAAGTTTTAGCATGTTATTGTAATCGTTGTCAATACATTTACTTAATTTACGTACAGTTGTAAATTTCAATAAATTTATAAATATATATATATATATATATATATATATATATATATATATATATATAAAACTTCTTATGGTACGCTCATTCCTTCTCCTCCTTCAATAATACCTCATTCACTCTGTCTGCTGCAGTCTTCTATCCATCCCTCAAGCCTCATGCGAAGTTCTCTCTTCAACAAGAACCTTGATGTTATTAAGACGATTCCTGAATATCTCTCTATCCTGGCAGTCCCAGTAATTGATTCCAATTCTCTTCAGTTCTTCCTTCATCTGTTCATTTCAACATAACCAATCCGACTTTTCAGTATGTTTCTCTTTCTAATTCCTCTTTTCCTTCGTATGTTTCATTATTTGATCTCAGTGAGTAACTTCCTTGAGATATTTTTAGGCCATAAATTCTCTCCTTTTTATCTTCTGGAGCTTTCCCAAGGTTGATTTGCTGTTTCCACGCAATACAAAATCTCTGGCCTAGCCACAGCATTGTAGTGCCTTATTTTCGCATTTGTGTTCAATTTATTTTTATTATAAATATTTTTGTGACGAAATTTAGAAAATCATAAATAAGCTGTAAAAATGTTATCGCGTCAGGGTGGATCTTGAGGATTTTGGGTTTTAAAGGGGTGGGCTGGAGGTAGGTGTGTGGTCAGAAATTTGTTTTGTCGGCATCGAATCTTCGAGCACACGATACGAGTGATTTTCTTAAGTTACCCATGATGCAATTCGCACACCATTGCCCACAATGTTTATTACAATAAACAACTGTGAATGATAAGAGTGGATTGTTATTATTACGAGCAATCAACCTGTACAGCTACATTATTATTATATCCGAATATACTATAAAGGACATCGAAATAAAGGCTTTAAATGTTGTTACAGGTGAGTGAATGTCTTGTATAAACAGCTAACAGTAATTGTATATATCATGTACAATTGTAATTGATGTAAATATCTATTGTAAATAAAACTTTTGTTACAGAGAGAAACGAAATTGAGTCTTTATTTCATTAAACAAGAGAAACCAATTACCATTATATGGTATATTATAAAGTATGAATATGGCCGACCAGCTTCATAGATCATTGTTACCGTTGCAATTCGGGTGACACCGCCAATGTTTGAGGCACTTCGTTCTTAGTTAGCTTAATAGCCGTCTGTTCATAAAGCTGCAGGTTTCTGTTTATATTATATATATATATATATATATATATATATATATATATATATATATATATATATATATATATATATATACGTGTAAAGGAGAGTTTTTAAAAAGCAAAAGTTTTTTTTTTTTAAATATTTTTATTTGATTAATTACATGCTGCCCCACTAAAGGGCAATGAGTAATATTGATTACAGTGACTTATTCATTCAATATGTACACTCATATAAAATAATGTAAAAGAAATAAAGTAAAAAAATTTAAAATTAACAACCTTTAAAGATACAAGAAATAAGATAAAATGTACAAGAAATAATAGAAAATAATAAATGATAAAGAACTAACGAATAAAAGAAAGAATCATAACTACATTCATACTCTATATACAATATTTACAAACATTCTAAGGGACACCCCGATCCAAGCCCGCCCCCCAATTTGAAAGGCAAGCCGGGCTTGGAGGATTCCCTGCGCTGTTTTATCAGCTGCGTCACTGATAGAATCCAGTGGAGGCTGAGAGAGAGCGCTATGGCACAATCGCACAGGACTTGAGTTAAGAAGCTGGCAATTACCAGCACTCCAATAATAATTATTTACAATTAATCTCGGGGCCATTGCCGATTTAATCTACGAGGTGGATGTGTGGAACTGGATAGTGAATGAGCAAGTGGATAGGGATGGTTGGAAAGGTTTTGATAGAATTTGGAGAATTTGAGGTTTTGTTGGAAACATAATACGGAGCTTTTACATTAGTACAAAGGACTTTAGATTGGAAGGACTGAATGCGTTTGATATTCGATTGTTTTGCTGTCACCCACAGTTCAAGTCCATAGGTCCAAATAGGTTCAACGATGGTTTTGTATTTGAGAGTTGGTATGTCCTGACATAAAAAAAAGAAAAAGTAAGTAATTTACTCTACTTAGCTTGGATAGTTAATGGTGATATTGGTAATTCAATGAAAAAGAAAAAAAATATTTTGCTTATGGACTTTCTTTGACATATATATATATATATAATAAACATTATATAAATGTAAATGACAATACAATAAAAGTTAATAATCCAATACAGAATCTTATCAATAACTATCTGTTGAATTAATATTTAACAGACAAATTAAAACAAATAAAAAGATGAAATAAAAAAAAAAAAAAATGATGTACTTATTGCATAAGGGGTTGGTAGATAAACTCTTAATACAAGCGGTTGTTGATTTAGCTGAATAGCCGTATTATTTTTATAGCTGTTTAATACTTTATTGCCACTAAAGAAGGCAATCCCAAGGATAATAAACAATAGAAATAAACTATAATATTTATTGCTGGACTGAGTCTCTTTGCCGTTAGTATATAACGAACGACTCCTAGGGTTAAGGTCTGGTTTTATATCGTAATATTCTCGGCCAATTTATATTATTGTTTGATTGGGTGGATTATACCAAGGTTGATCTCCTTAGGTTTAAGTACCTGACATTCCAACACGCTCGGCCACCAGGTTCTGGCCTAGATCCACATAATCTACAGCTAGGATTTATAGATTACTTGTCACTTCTATTGGAATTATTTTTATTTTAGTTTTAGTTTAGGATTTTAAACATTTATAACATGTCGTCCGTGAGATAAAATGATTTCCTTATTGAATTCTTAATTCTAAAGTTCCTTCACTGTTTTTAGTTCCAATATGTAGTTCCTTGATGAGGAACTTCAGAATTCAAACAAAAAGCTGGTGAGTGCGAATAATACAAGGACATTTTTACTAAGGTGTAGGGTATAATTATAAGAATAATTTTGTCTCGAAACGTCGCCATGATATAGTTGTTAGTTTATTGACTGAACCTCAAGAATCTCATTACACATATATATCTATATATAAATTTGAAGTATACGTATTATTGTGTATAAATAGTTTTATCATTTTTCTAGACCGTGCGTTTATAATTAATACATGTTGACTGAATCTCCAGGAACATCAGTTAAGAAAATAATATATATATTTAAAGAGAACTATTTTATTTTAATTATTTATGTTTTCAAGGGAACGGCCTAAAATATCATTATTTTCAGTTCTTTTCATAACCCTTTTCTTTCCACCTATGCCTCATTCTTTCTGATTGCTCCTTCCTTCTTTCCTCGGTCCACGCTATTCCTTTTCTTGCATCTCTCTTTCCCACAAGGACTTTAATTTATTTTAGTCATGTCCTACAGTCATCTCTATCGAAACAGTCTTGGTCTGTTATTTCCATTCTTACAGTTTCTTCCTTCATCTGTTTGATATACCCCCAGCACACTTGTATTCTCTCATTTTATAGACGGTTTCTCAATTTAATCTCTTAGGACATCCTCACCATATGTCCGCAGAACCTCAATCTTCTTAGTGTTTTGTCCGTTTCTAAATCATTTCTTTCTTTGTATATTTCCTAGAGAAAAAGAGAGAACTATTTTATTAAATAAATATGACAATTACTGTTTCATTAGACTTATCTTCGGAATCCTCAGGCGGTCACACGGTACTTCCCGATATTCTGAGCTTGGGTGGCTTTTTCCTAAATTCCGACGGCAATACTTTCTTGTTACTTTCCTATCCCAATCTCTAAAAACCAAAACAACTTCCTATATTCTTGATCTATTAACTCTGCGCTCTCCTATCCACCTCCTTAATACTAGATCCCAACATTTTAACTTGTATATCCCCTCACATAAAACTGATTCCTTTGACATATCCTTCATCATTCGTGCTACCTCCTTCTGGAATTCCCTACCCACTTCTAATCGTAAAGCAGCTTTCCTAATTACTTAGATAAAAAAAATAATTATTTATTTCTGAATCTTTTAGACCAGGGGTCTCCAAACTACGGCCCGCGGCCAAATCCATTTGACTGGTGACATTTGAGAGCTATCCGTTAGCGAAGGATAGGGAGGGTACATTACCTATTACCTATATCCGCGTGTAACCACCGAATGTCGTCAAGTTTCTTGGTCGTGAAAATACTGTACAACACAATAATGATTGAACTAGCGAATTTGGCAAGATTAAGCACACTCTGAACACGTAATCGGCGACTAGTCCAGAAATTATAGATACTGACAGGAAAATTAAAACGGTGTTGGCCCTTGGAACCTTTGGATGTAATCAGTATGGGCCGAAGGCTGAAAAGTTTGGAGACCCCTGATCTAGACAATCAATCATCCATAAATATGTAAATAATTAAGTGAATACTTAGAATTACTTTTTTTTCTCTCTTTCTTTCTTTTATATATACATATATATGTTATTTTTATTATTTCATATTTTATTTTTTTAAATTTAATCTAATTTTTATTTCCTGTCAAAAATGTATGCTGTAATAACTGAAGCATTTAATTTGTAAATAATACGGCCAGACGAACGTACTTATAACTGTGCATAATTATTATTCTTAGGGGACTGTAAGTCCCAGAATAAAGTTTATTTTTTCATTTCATTTTCAATATTCCTACTCAAGACCAATGCGTCATAATATATATCATAATGTACTCGTATATGATAATGAATCGTTACATATAATAAATAGAATTATAAATTATAAAAGCCTTTAACAATATTAGAAATGGATTATTAAAAAGTATTGTAAATACTAAAAATATAAAATAATATAGAAAACAAATTGAACGCAATTATGCTATATATGCTAGCATCCCTGGGAATAGCGAACTAATCATATCCCTCCACTTATGGCATGGCAAGCCAAGCTCATGTCATTCCAGAGCTACTCTCTCTCGTGCGTCACAAGTGTCAAAATCCAGTGATGGAAAATTGTGTAAGTGAAGAAATAATAACGTATAATTTAAATTAGCTTACTTAAATCGTCGTTCAAATTTTATTTTGGCTTGTACATATACAACATATATTGAAATGTCACTTTTCTTGGCTGGTTTTGAGTTTGACTATTTGAGACTTTTCTTCTTTTTTTTTAATTCATTTTATTAGGTATTATTTTTTTTTTTTTTTTTTTTTTTTTTTTTTTTTTTTTTTTTTTAACAAAACATTCGATTGTTTAACAAGACATTAGACAATTTTTTTTTTTTTTTTTTTTTTTTTGAGCTATTTGGAGAAGTTATTTAACTATCTGGAAGAGGGAGCTGATGCAACATCGTTCGATTTGATGATATTAAGACAATGAAGATGTCGTTTGGAGGAAGATGAAATCTTGGTACTTTAACAAAACAAAATCAGTGATTTTTTCAAGGCGTAAACTCTTTTACTTTTTTTATGTCTATTATTATTATTATTATTATTATTATTATCTCTCCTATTCTCGGTTTTTTCCGAAAAAATAGCACCTACCCGGATCAAAGTCTAGGGTCAGGCACGGAATTTAATTATTTTTTGATGTTTAAAAATGTTCTGATGATACTGACAGTTCCCAGAAGGACTGCCTTCTGCGAATCTTGCAGAATTTTATTCCTGAGATCCAGTTCTTTGATTTAGTTGACTGTGATCTCCGGGATCAACCCATTACTAGAAATGATCAATGGAAACACCCTCACATTTTCAAGACGGTACAGGTGTTTCAGCTCTTCGCCAAGATCCAAATATTTCTTCATTTTCTCAGCAGCCGTGCGATGAACATTATCATATTTTTCCTTATGTATTTCAAGTATGCATTTATTAAAAATTAATTGTCTTTATTAATTAATCATTACTCACTTATTCTTATTCCCGTTATCTATACAAACCTTCAATACCAGTCAAATTGGATAAATCCGTGGACTTGTATAAATTGCTATTTGATGGGGTTCTGAACGGAATTCCATTTCGAAATCAATTTATTCAAAAGGATTTTAAATCAAACATATTTGTGGGAGTTCCATTAAATGATTCAGTTTCCGTTCCATCTCGGCAAATTGGATTTCTGGAAAAAAAAGAAAAGTAAATAAATGAATCTGATGTAATGATGAATTTGACTTTACCCAAGAGCGATATTTTATGAAAATAATTATCAAGTTAAATTGTATTAACAAAGTTTATTTTTTATTTTTTTAATATCTAAATGGCTACTCATCAATAATTAATCATATACATTTTTCAAAGATACAGAATAGAACTGTTTGATCTGAATGCGTTTATTTATTAAGATAATTAAATTTCCATATTTAATTAGGCTTGAGTATTGAAATTACAGACGAAGGAACTCTCAAAGGAAATTGAGGCTGATAAAGGATAGTCTCAGGAAAGCGTTGTCTTTTCGGAATCATCAGTGTTCTAAACTTCTAAGACCTCTCTTTGAACGCCAGATTGACCATTTATAATACCATCATTCACCCAGTTTTCTGTCACCAATGGAAACGAGGCCTGGGTTTTAACTAGAAAAATGGAAAGAAGGCTTTGCACTTTGGGAAAGAAAGTTCTTCGGAAAATATATGGACCTACCTACTCCAAGGGAAAGTGGAGAATTAGGACTAATGAGGAGTTGAGAACCAGCCAAACATTGTGAACTTCATAAATAAGGGAAGATTGTGGTGGCTGGGCCATGTGGAACGGATGGGAAGTGACCGCCTCCCAAGGAAACTGCCTGGAGGAGCTTGTAGACGAGGTCGTCCGAGAATGAGATGGTTGGATGGCATAGAGGAGGACTTGGAGCAATTGCAAGTCGGAAGATGGAGGAACTCTGCTGCCGATTGACCAGTTTGGCGAGCAATTTGTGACAAGGCCTTGTACTTTGAGGGCAGTAGCCATAAATAAAAAAATAAAAAAATTGGAAATAGTTAAATGTAAATGAACAATTAACATTCATGAAAAGTAGTTTTAGTTTACGACATTGCGATTTATTGAAATGTATTTTTTTGTTAAGGCTTAACGAATTTATGAATTCCAACTAAGAAAGGTAGGGTGGGTTTCCTACAGGTTACCAACCTATTCTGGGTTGGGAGGATCAAGATCCATTCTCTGGATTCCTCTTAAAAAAAAAAAAAAAAAAAAAAAAAAAAAAAAAAAAAAAAAAAAAAAAAAAAAAAAAAAAAAAAAAAAAAAAATATATATATATATATATATATATATATATATATATATATATATATATATATATATATATATATACTATATACAAATCAAAATAAATAAATTAAAAGTAACAATAATAGAAAAAACAAAAAGTAAATTAAATCAGTCATTGTCAGGACTCCGTGTCGAATTTTAAAATACATCTAAAGATCATTACAAATACAAAAGTTATATTAAAGTAAATATTCTACTTAGGACTAAAATAAACAAAACAACCTTATTTTTTTTTTCGTTTAGTTGTAATGATACTAGGTGAAACAAATTTATAAAATATTTATAAATTCAAAACATTTATCCTTTGTAATTATATTTTCAATAACAATATTCCACTTACCCCTATTGAACAGAACCGCTATCTAGGACAAACGTTGAACTTGGAACCCTCATACAAGACTAAAATGACAGGACACAGCTCGTCGTTTTCTACTTCTTCAACATTTACTAGACAAACGTTCAACATTCCCGATTTACTACAAAAGACTCATTTACTCATGTAACTGTCATCAGTTATCTGTCCTATTTGGACACACGGAGTTGAGCTCTGGGGCTCAACTAAACCTTCCAATTCTTCTCCTATCCAACCCTTAAAATTAAAAATCCTTAATGCTCCTTACTTTGTCACAAACAAACTAATCCATAAAGATCTTAATGTTCCATATTTTTCTGATTGTAGATTGAGGTTTTTATTTGGGCGATCAACTTTCAGGTTATTACGCCCTTTTCATTTAAATATGTTTCTGATATGGCCCAATCCAGATACATATCCTTTCATAGTAAACTCCTTAACCACCAAAATCCACTAGTCTCTCAACTTGCTTCGTAATCTATTCCTGGTAATCCTCCGAGGCCTCTGAAAATAAGATGGCTTCGAGACCTTCTAATATAGAAGTTTTATTGAAGTGCCACTAATGGGTGGTTGCTTTACAAGTTATTGTCTTATTATATTCATTTTTCAACGAATTTACTGGATGTTTATTTACTATACAGTTGTAAATATTAATAAAAAAATAAAATAAAAAAAGATTTTAAAGAATTGAAAATTTTTTTTAAAAAATATTTGAAATAAATATTATGAAAAACGCGTTGGTCTTCGAACTGTCAATTTAGATGAAAGCTCACTGTTTAAAATGGAAATTAAAAAAAAAAAAAAATATTATACACAAAATGAAACTGATTATGAAAATTTGAGTATGATATAAACTAATTAGATATCAAATCCTATAACTAAGTTGCAAAATTTGCTATCAAAACTTATTTTATTTTTAAGTACAAGGTCCATTAATCATTTAAAAACTATCCAGTCAAGTTAAATTGTAAATGTTATAACTTTATAAGAATATGTTTGTGAATAGTCTTTCTTAGTCGACAGTTTGCAATAGATTTTATTGTTGTAAACATTCATTTTAAACAGTGATGAAACTTTCCTGGAGACTAAATTTCTTTCATTTTTTTTTTCTCCTTTAGTGAAAATGTTTTCCAGTAAAAGTTATAAAAGATGTCTCAGACCTGGAGAAGAAATTCTCCAGTGAAGTGGAAACCGTTGGCCGAAGTTCAAGATTTTTCCCGAGCGGGCAGCGGTCGGCAATATTAAGTTTTGTTGTCGGAAAATCTTCGCAAATAAAAGCGCCCAGTGGAAAAACATGCCGGCAAAGGCCTTATCGGATACAATAACGCCATATTTCAACTCCTATTAAACTAAATTGACATTTGAGACACAGAGAGGCCTGGCAATATCCCCGCTACGCTTAACAACCCTTGGTCTGATTAATCCTTCTCTCGTTACTCAGCTCATGAAGTGCTTCAATAGCTATATTAGGATTGGCTTTCAGATTAATATGATAGTATAATCAATAATTGTAATTAAAAAGTTATATAAAGGTTTTTTTATATACTTGAATTAATAATTGAATTAGACTGACATAAAGAAATTGTTTAGTAAAATTGAATCATTTGTCACTTCTATATTATATACGTTATTAGATAAGTTTTAAACATTTTCTAGACAAACATTCAAACTTTTCTAATAATTACAAATGATTCCGTATGTTCAGGTGGGTCTAATTACAAAAGTTATTAGACCTATTTGGACATACGGAGTTGATATATAGGGCTCCACTAAATCATTCAATTAATCTAAAAATCGTTAATGCTACTTTCTTTGTCAGGAACAAACTTTTCCGTAAAGATCTTAATGTTCCTTTTGTGATTTAGCTCAAACCATGTCTCTAACCTTTCATAGTAAACTTCATAACCAATCAAATTTACTGTAATCTCAAATTCCTTCCCATCCTATTCCCAACAACCATCTTTTTCTGAAAAGATGATGGACTCGGGATCTTCTAATAAAGAAATTTTTAAAGTTCTAAGAATTGGTAGTTGCCTTATAAGAAATAGGTATATTATTAGGAGCATTGTCTCATTTACTGGATGTATTTTTTTTTTTTTTATATTTTATACTGTTGTAAAATTTTTTTTTAAATAAAATTTATATTGAGTATTTATTACAATCTGCCACAAATCTGGACAATAAGTAGTCGAGATGACTTAATTATTACATTCACACATTATGTACAGAAAGAAAAAAAAAAAAAAAAAAAAAAAAAAAAAAAAAAAAAAAAAAAAAAAAAAAAAAAAAAAAAAAAAAAAAAAAAAAAAAAAAAAAAAAAAAAAAAAAAAAAAAAAAAAAAAAGAGAGAGAGAACAGAAATATATTTTTTAGGGGTAGCTTTATCCTCTGGGGGTGTTGTTGTATATATTATTCATAGTTTTTTTATGTATTTGTTTTCTTAAAATATTATCGATTGTGGTTTTACTGTATCCGTTGTTGTTAGCTATAGTGTGAATCGTTTGTATTTCTTTGTTAAAATTTCGTTCATTTAGCGGTATATTTAAAAGCCGGTATATCATGCTATGAAATGCTGCGAGTTTGTGTGTTAGTGGTCTCCTGGCATTGTTGTCTATAACTACATCTGTGTGTGTGGGTTTCCTGTATATATTAAATTCGTGTTGTTTATGTTTATGGAGATTTCTATGTCTAAAAAATTTAAAGTTTTATTGTTCTCTAACTCCAGTGTGAATTTAATTGAAGGGTGGATTTCGTTTATTTCGTTTAAGAAACTATTGATTTGTCTGGTCGTCCCAGACCATAGGCAAATTATGTCATCAACATACCGATACCAGTATATGATGTGTTGAGCTAATTTTGAATGAAGGATTTCCTCTTCTAATTTATCCATAAAAAGATCTGCCAGAAGGGGTGAAAGAGGGGATCCCATTGGTAATCCTTCTTCCTGTTTATAGAATGTATTGTTAAATTGAAAATAATTATGTTTTATGCAGACTGACATTAAATTGTAAAAGTCTAATTTTTCTAGTGGTTGAAGATTAGACCGGAAGATTAGTTTTTCTAAAATTTCTATTGTTTCTGAAGGTGGGATACTGGTAAACAGATTTGTGACATCGAATGATATTAACTTTGCATTGTCTGGAACATTTACGTTTTTAATTTTGTTGACTAATTCTATTGAGTTTTTTATTGTATTTCGTGGGGAAAAGGAAATTTTCGTTTTGAACATGTTGTTTAAATAATGAGCAAGTTTGTATATGGAGCTATTAATGTAGGTAACTACTGGTCTTATTGGAATGTCTGTTTTATGTATTTTGGGTAGGCCGTAGAGACGGGGCGGCAAGGGATTCATTTCAATCAAGTTGTATTTTATATTATCAGGTATTAAAATACTATTATTTATTAACTCCCGAACTTGACTGTTAAATTTTTTAGCGGGGTTTTTTATGGTGGGGAAGCTGTTTTTTTTTGGATGAAGTCATAGATTTTATTTTTGTATAACTCTTTTTCTATAATTACTGCGGTGTTCCCTTTGTCCGCTTTTATGATTGTAAGGTCGTTTTTTAATATTTTAGTTGATACAGCGCGTGCTATCTTGTATTCGGATGATGTCTTTATCTTATAGTTCTGGGCTTTTTCTATTTCTGTTTTTAGTATGTTTGCGCATATTGATTTCGAAAGTGGGTTTTTGTCGTATTTTTCTAAACCGGATTCAATGTGGACAGCAAGGTTTTCGAATGTTTGTATAGTCACCGGTGAATTTATAGAATGTTTTAAACCTTTGTTGAGCAAATTATTTTCATTTTTAGTTAATGTTATGTTGCTGAGGTTGAGGATACGTGGGGAAAATTGGTTATCGGAAAAAAAAATGTGCTATATCCATGAAAAAAAAATACATAAAAAAAAATATGCAATATATATATATATATATATATATATATATATATATATATATATATATATATATAAAATAGTAAAATTAGAAAATTTAAAAAAAAGAAAGAAAACTTTAAATTATAGTAATAGGAAAACTAAGACAAAATTAAATTAAAAGTTAAAACTACAATCGTACTTTATTTACAATAAACACTCATCCTAGGGATCCCCCAACCAGACCTGTCCCTCTACTTACGGAGGGACAAGCCAGGTACAGAGAGGCCCTAGTTCTTCTCTCTTGGCTGGGTCACTGGTGAAAAAAAACTTAGTGGAGGCTGAATGCTATAGTACATTCACTCAGGGCATGAGTACAGAAGCTGGCTATTGCCAGAACTCCAACAGAAATATATTTTTACATAAGGTTTCGGGGCCACTGTCATTTTAGTCTGCAAGGGAGGGTGGCGTTATCAGGATCTGTGGAACTTGATAATGATTGGTTCATAGGTTTAGGATATAAGGAAAGGTTGCGATGGAATTTCATATATTTAAGGAACCTGAGGTATTATGTAGGGTTTAGTTGGAGATACAATTGGGAGGATTCTGTAGAAGTCAGAGAATTTTGGATCGGAAGGATTGGATGCGTTTGACATTTGACTGCTGTCCCATTGGGTTATACTTTAGTGAGATATTTCAATGTTTTTTTCCTCAATATCAAAATGTTTTTTTTTTAAATCGCTGAAAACATTCTTGGTAAGTTTTATTTGATGGAGTATGATAACTCCCCCACAGTTTAAATATTTTCTTGTTATAACCCTTATTCTTATTTTTTTCTGTATCTCATACGAATGTTTATTTATTATACTTACTTACTTTATTCAGTTCTTATAAATGTTAAGTTATATATTTTTTATCAAACGCATTCTCTCACTATCTTCTCCACAAAAATATATTTCTAATGAATAACAGTATTTAATAGTTGTTTTTTTTTTGTTTGTTTTTATTTAAACGATTTCCATAAAAAGTTGCTAATCTATATATAAATACAATAATTAAAAAATAAATATTGAACATATAAGAGTAATGGTACCTTGTTAGTGTTTGCTGTGAGCCTGTATCCGAGGTGGGGCTGTTAAGCCGCTTTAGGACCGCTATAGATTTCACCCTCCTCTGCCCTACGCCTATTTACCTCTCTCTTTCATTGAAACCTCTTTCTGATCTCTGCCTAAGATAACCACAAGCCTTTCAAAACAGTCAAAATAAGCCTTCTCAATCGTTATATTCTACAAATTTATTTATTTGTACATATTCTTATGTGGATTATTAAACACTTATATGGTGTAATGTTATGGTCTATAATACAGATATTGGCAGCACTGTAGTTATAAAAGCATATTTAGCAATTTATTAATATATATTTCGTCGAAAACCTACGACTTTCAGTCCTACAGTATCATTTAATGGTATACCACTAATCCCTGTTGAACAAATCCGCTACCTAGGACTCCGCTTAGACAAACGTCTTATAGTCCAGTAAAATAAGGGTTTGCCGAAGAAAAAACTGCGGAACTTTTATTCTCAACGGATCTTTATGTTTTTTGGGGTGCTGAATCCGAATCTGAAGTTTGCTACCACGGCAACCATCGGCTTCATATCCAAAATCGCAAAAAAAAAACGCCAAAAAAAAAAAAACCGTTATTTTTGTTTTTTTTATCTATAACACGATAACGAAGCTTTTTTCGAAGAAAGTCTTCAAATGTTAATTGTACCTGGAACTAGTACCTACATAATGAAAAAAAGAAATCCGAAATCGGACCATTTTTCGCGAAGTTACGTAATTGGAAAAAAATGGAGAAATTGGCCTACTTGTCGTCAGCCCCACAGCTCCCCGAAAACACGTTTGTCGTACTCTTTTGGCTATAACTCTGAAACTATTTGTCCGATACAACATTACTTTTTTTCATCTTAAAGCTGATTAAATTTACTATTAGAGTCTATAAAATTTACTTTTAATCGAACCCCGTAAAATGTACATGCCAGCCCGCTAATAAAAACGTACTGTTGTACAATCCAAGTGTTTTTTGGCACATTTGTCACTCTAACTGCTCAAATAATTGTTCGATCCCAAATTCCTTTTTTCTATCGCAAAGCTGATTAAATTTGCTATCAGATGCTATATACGTAAATTATATTAAATCCTTTAAACCACCCAAGCTAGCACGCTAAATATGTATGTTTTGGCAAAATATGTAAACTATGACATGTTCAGTAGACTGGTGTGGGTATTTCATGGTGTTAATTATAAGTTACATATAAAAGTTATAATAGTAAATTTAACCACCTTTATGATAAAAATATTAAATTTTGGATCGGACAAATGGTTTTTGGAGTTATAGCGAATAATGTGCCAAAAAAAAAATGTGTTTTACAAAAGTACGTGATTTTCAGCGCGACAGCTTTTGTATTTCAAGAATTTTGATACAAGTTTCATATATAGGATCTAATTGTAAATTTAACCACCTTTCTGATAGAAAAAAAACATTTTAAATCGGACAAATACTTTCGGAGTTATAATGAAAAATGTGCCGATAACCATGGATTTAACAGCAATACGGGTTTTTAGGCGTCTGGGATGCATATTTTTAGGGACTTGATTATAACTTCATATATACATTCCAATAGTAAATTTAACAAGCTTTTAAATGAAAAAAAGTAATTGTAGATCAGACAAATATTTTTGTAGTTATAATGAAAAATGTACTAAAAAAACTTGGATTTCACAAAAGTACGGGTTTTTAGCGTACTAGTATGTGTTTTTTGGCCACTTAATCTCTTTAACTCTAAAAATATAGGTCCAATCCAAATTCTTTTATTCATATTAATGCTGGTTAAATTTATTATCAGATCCTATGTATAAAATCGTTCATGAAATTATTTCCGTACAATGTACAGTAAAATAAAAGGCCGTTTTCAGGAATGTAGTATATAATAAATACGATAATATGCATGTTAAAAATATTTTATAAACTCACCTATTGGTATTTTGGTATTTAAAGTAATATTGTATCGGACAAATAGTTTCAGAGTTATAGCCAAAAGAGTACGACAAACGTGTTTTCGGGGAGCTGTGGGCTGACGACAAGTAGGCCAATTTCTCCATTTTTTTCCAATTACGTAACTTCGCGAAAAATGGTCCGATTTCGGATTTCTTTTTTTCATTATGTAGGTACTAGTTCCAGGTACAATTAACATTTGAAGACTTTCTTCGAAAAAAGCTTCGTTATCGTGTTATAGATAAAAAAACAAAAATAACGGTTTTTTTTGGCGTTTTTTTGCGATTTTGGATATGAAGCCGATGGTTGCCGTGGTAGCAAACTTCAGATTCGGATTCAGCACCCCAAAAAACATAAAGATCCGTTGAGAATAAAAGTTCCGCAGTTTTTTCTTGAAAACGGCCTTTTGAAGCCCTATTTTCCTGGACTATTACTTTGAATCCATATAAAAGACTTAAACGACAAGAAACTGCTCGTCGTTACAGACTACTTCAACATTTATTACTAGACAAACGGTCAAACCTCCCAATTAATTACAAAAGACTTATTTACATAACTGTGATGTGACTATCTATACATACGAATTTGAGCTTTGGGACTTCACTAAGCCATCCAATTAATATCATATCCAATCCTTACGATGCAAAACCCTTCAAAAAATCCTCAATGCTCTTTACTTTGTCACCAATAAACTTATCCATAAAGATCTTAATTTTTCATATGTTGCTGATTTAGCCCAAACCAGATACCTATCCTTTCATAGTAAGCTCCATAATCACTCAAATCCAGTAGTTTCTCAACTTGCTTCCCTCTCCACTATAGTTCTCCGAGACATCTGAAAAGAAGATGATCTAGAGACCTACTAGAGTAGAATTTTTATTGAAGTGCTACTGATAAGTATTTCTTTCCAAGTTTTGACAGGTTATTGTAATCGTTATCAACACATTTACTTGATGTATATATTTTGTGCAGTTGTCAATTTCAATAAATTGATATAAAAAAAAGTAATTAAGATATTCTTCTTATTATTTCTTCAATCCTCTCTCACTTACACAGCTATACCATTTTAAAAGAGCGTTTTTCAAAGTAGGGCGGGATAAAATTTATTTCTTAGCGAACCCACGAAATAAATCTTGACCTTGACATCCTGGTATAGGATAGGTTTTGGTAACCTGTAGGATAGGTTTTGGTAACCTGTAGGATAAGCCGTCCTTCCTGTCCTAGTTGGAGTACATAAGGACGTTAAGCACTATTACAAATACAATTTACCTAATTTGAGACCATTATCTTTTACCTCGTGTTTTCATATTCACTTCTCTTATATTTAACTTCAAACTTTTTTTTTTCTTATTACTTTCGATTGCATTTTGAAGGAAAATAATGATATTAATATACAACGGTTTTGAATATTAATCTGATTGCAAAATTATAGTTTCTTACAAAAGATCTTATTTATGATTTTCAGAGTAACTTAAAATGGCTGTATTAATTTAAAACAAACATTGGGCATTTCAAAAATTCAATTTCTTAAAAAGGAAGTTTTAGATATATATATATATATATATATATATATATATATTGGATTTTTTTTTATTTTCAACACTGTTTATTCAACTGTTTCCCTCAAAAATATAAATTTAAATAAGTGAAATTCGCGGTAAATGTAAAATAAATAAATACGGTAGGTGAGGAATGAGGAAGACCAATAGTCACCGGTAGCTGTGAATTTTCATGTAACAGTCTTTAAATTGTTATACTGCATCGTGGATTTATCTGCATTCAAAGAATATTATAAAGCATATTTTTAACCTTAAAAGTAATTTTCAAGAAATTAAAAATAATGTTCACGTAAAGAACTGCCCAGTTAAACAGTCTTATTGAGCAGTTTGACTAAAAATGCCATTAAATATCTGGAACTATATCTAGATTAACTAATTTGGAACATATGTAATAAACTTAAACGACAGAAACTTAAGTATATGCTACGTATTACTGTAAACCAACTCTAAACTCACCTAACAAAAAATTTGGCATATTACTAAAACCAATTCGGATCTACAGAGTTGATGGTTTCTACAAAACTGACAGGCGTTCATAAAATACAAAAGGTACAGTCAAAAATACTTATCCCTATTTATTCCATTTTAAATTATACAATATACAATGATTTACACATACCATTTTGGACCTCGAAGGCCGAAGGATTTGGGAAGAGGATCTCAGCGCGCTCGTTACTAAAGGTTCGAACCTACCTGGGCGGATTAAAATTTATTTCGTGGCGAACCGACGAAATGAATCTAGACCTTCCCAGCATGGCTGTATGGTCCTTTCTGCCCAGTTCGAATACGTAAGGACGGTAAACCCAAATAAACAAACGAACACATCCCCATTTTACATTAAATAAAAACTAAATACAACAATTTTCACTTTTCTATTCGACAACCCAGTCTCCATTTTCACAGGCAATTTTTTCATCCCTGTTGTCCGCAATCTCTTGAGTCGTCTTGAGCGTACGCACATTTTTGGTTAACTTTTATTGTACTTTCAGATTGTTTTATTAACCCTTTGCACTCATTAGCCGGTTATAATCGGGTGAGTTCCACTTATCTGGCACAGATCACATAAGCCGGCATTATTTTTTTCATGATCCTCTCATAAGCCGGGTATCAGCCAGCAGTGTTTTATTGGCATACTACTCATAATACGATTTATTCCATTTAATACAATTTTATTATTAATCAAAAAAAGTTTAAACATTTTTTTTTTTCCGTCAAGACCGCTGTGGATCACGCTACAATTTTATTCGCCATGAAGGAAACCCGGCAGTCATCTGCTCCAGGATCTCTTTCCCGCTCTGACCTCCGCCCTTCTCGCCGTCATCCTTTCACTGTGCTCCTTCCTCCTCTCCTGCGACCACACACGCGTGCTCGGTCTGCTCACCCTTCCGCACTCAATCCGCCCCCTCCCCTCCACTTCCCTCTTGTTCTGTGCTCTGTTGTGTATTGTGCTTTCCTGTATTCCGCAACGTTGCAGGTCAGCTCTGCTTTCCATGATCCATGAATTGTTATATGCCTTGAGTTTACCATCGTTTTTTACACTATTATATATATATATATATATATATATATATATATATATATATATATATATATATATATATATTATTTATGGCTTTTAAAAAAATATTGAGTATCATGCTACATAATAGTGTAAAAAACGATCTGAGTGCTGGGGGAAGTAAATAGTCCCAGCCACCTGAGTGAAAGCCACGGCTCATGCCCGGCATATGGGTTCTCTGCCAGGTATCGGGTTCGCGGTTTTGGGATGCAAAGGGTTAATATTATTTTAATTAAAATCTGTTTAAAAAAAAACAACTTTTATCTGGACAAGAGACTTACCTGGAACTGGAACCGTCATAAAAGATTGAAAAGACAAGAAGCTGCACGTCGATTTCGACTGTTATAACACTTACTTGACAAACGTTTAAATCTCCCGATTCACTACAAAAACTTCTCTATATGAAAATTATCAGACCTATTTGGACTTACGGTATAGAGTTATGGGGATCCACCAAACCATCGAATTCTTACCGCATCCAATCACTCCAATCCAAAATCCTTAGAAAAATCCTTAATGCTCCTTACTTTGTCACAAATGAAATCATCCACAATGACCTGAATATCCAATACGTCGCTGATTTGGCATGAAAAAGATACCTCTCCTTTCATAATAAACTCACTCCTCATCCAAATCCACTTGTTGCACAACTTGCTTCCCATTACATTCCTGGCAATCCTCCGAGGCGCCTGAAAAGAAGATGGCCTCGGGATCTTCTTTTGTAAATTTCATTAGAGTACTACCAATGGGTAGTTCCTCTACAAGTCTTAATCATGTTATCATATTGCATCGTATACAGCATATTTACTGGATGTATTTTCTAATACAGTTGTAAATTTCAATTAATAAAAGATTAAAAAAAAACAAAAAAACTTTTTTATACTTGTAATAAGAACGATAAGATATGCTGTATGTTAGCAATGCTAAGGATTAGACTGAATTCCCTTTATCTTTGAATGACGAAGAACCTAAGAAGCAATTAGTTGTAGACGAGAGGGGAGGGCAGTATCGCTTTCTGCGGCCAGTTCGTCAGCTGAGGATAATCTCAGATAATGTTACATTATAAATTAATGTAGCCTTTAATAGATGAGTATACTGGCCCTAGTCTCTATTCACCGAATTGTTATCAATTTCGAAACCTTAGAATTGATCTAAAAGCTGTATAAATATATTACAATATCAAAATTTAACAAGCTAATGATGGAATACTTTTAAAATCCGATTTTTTTTTTTTTTTTACTTAAACAAGTGTGCTGT
Organism: Euschistus heros; assembly: GCA_003667255.2. NCBI lineage: Eukaryota > Metazoa > Arthropoda > Insecta > Hemiptera > Pentatomidae > Euschistus > Euschistus heros. The sequence goes on from RCWM02000110.1 coordinate 2,536,934, forward strand.
GAATTTTTTATCTAAGAACCTCTATACAAGTGCCTCTATTGGGCTATTGGTTTTTTTTTACCTCTAAATATATAGTACTACAATCTGCACCGAATGTGGGTAATAGCTAATATGGCTTTATGATTCCATTCACACAATATTTACTATAATAAATACATGAAAAAGAAACAAGAAATCAGGAAAGAACCATGCAAAATACAGGGTGTCCCGAATTTAAATGGCAAAACTTCAGTAACTTAAAGGGGACCGAAAAACTAAGACAAAAAGTCCTTTAGAGATTTGCTTGTTTTTGCTTAGTCTTAGAGAAAATCGCAAAAAAAAAAACATAAATGTTACAGATAGCGATTATCACCTTTCAAAGTTCGTCAGGCTAGGCAGTGAGATATGTAAACACTTCATGTTATCCTTTACATTCTTTTATTTGTTAACATTTTGGCATCCTTCTAGGATTATAATTCCTAAATCAGTCTTCAGTCAGTTACTCAGATATTTTTGTGTGCATAGCATCAGCCACAATGCCGCCAACATATTCTAATGTTGAATACGCTGATATTATTTTTGTGTATGGTTTCTGTAACAGTAATGCTTTAGAAGCGGTGCGGGAGTATGCGCTCCGATTTCCAAATAGAAGAGTGCCTAATCGAAGAGTCTTTTCGTTAACTTTTAATAGACTATGAGAGACTGGGTCATTCTTAATACCTAATGAAGGCGACCAATTCCAGGCAGCAGTAAGAGCAGATTATCGGAGAAAAAATTTTGTCCAACATCACTTCGATAACAATCTTGAGACTAGCATCCGAAGAGCATCTGCTGCATTAGCAATATTGCGGCAAGCAATATGGCGGACTTTGAAAGGTGATAATCGCTACCCATACCATCTTCAAAAAGTTCAGAATTTATTACCTCAAGATTATGTCAAGAGATTGAATTTTAGTGACTGGTTTCTTGACAAAATTCGCGATGATAATTTATTTCCATTAAAAATTATATGGACCGATGAAGCTACCTTTACAAGAGGAGGAATTGTTAATCAAAGAAATTATCATGTAGGGGCTCTTGAAAATCCCAGAGCTATTAGAGAGAATAGGTTTCAGCATGAATTTGCTGTTAACGTTTGGCTTGGAATTTGAAACGGATTACTGGTGGGACCGTATTTTTTACCTGGAAGATTGAATGGTATCACATTTACACATTTTTTGGAGAACGACTTTTCTAATTATTTAGATGACATTCCCTTACAGCAGCGGATTGAAATGTGGTTCCAACTCGATGGATGTCCAGCTCATTATAGCAGAGTTGCTCGATTTTGGCTGGATATAAATTATCCACAACGATGGATTGGACGTGGAGGAGTAGTACCTTGGCCACCCAGATCACCTGATATGACACCCATGGATTTCTTCGTATGAGGACCCTTGAAGCAGAAAGTTTATTCGGTGTCAATCAACTCAAGAGAGCAATTAAGAGACCAAATCATAGATGCAGTGCACCAAATATCATCAGAACAATGTTTAGCTGCAATTTATCAAGTGATTGCTAGATTTAATGCAAATTTGGTACTAAAGGCATGCAAAACTAGAAATTTGGTGCAAGAGGACAACATTTTGAGCAATATTTACATTAAAAAGAACATAACATAAATATAAATGTAAATAAATAAGTATAAAAATGAAAACTTGTTTTGTTTCTTTTTTTCCGATTTTCTCTAAAACTAAGCAAAAACGAGCAAATTTCTAAAAGACTTTTCGTCTTAGTTTTTTTGGTCCCCTATAAGTTCCTGAAGTTTTGCCATTTAAATTCGGGACACCCTGTATATATAATATAAACTGTATAAGGTGAAATATATGAATAAAAAATGAAGATAGTAAAAATTAAATTAAATTAATTGAGAAGTAAATGTACTTTCATACTTTCCTAACAATATCCACTCATCCTAGAGATCCCTTGACTTGTGGAGTGAAAATCCAGGTCCAAAGAGATCCCAGATCCGACGCTACTGTAAAAAAAATCTTTTAGAGCTATGAGCGCTATTTATAGTACAGTCGCTCCTGTTATGAGTCGATAAGCTGGCCATTGCAAAAGTCAAACATAAATACATATTTACAAAAAGTTTCAAGGCAACTAATTTTTTAAACTGCGGGGAGAGTCATCAGGATATGTGGAACTAGATAATGGTTGAGCCATTGGCTTTGGATGGAAGGATAGGTTGCGATGGAATCTCAAAAATTTAAGGAACCTGATGTTGTATTTCGTAGGGTTTAGTTGGAAGCATAATAGGAAGCATAAACAATAGTTCGGAGGATTTGGGATTGGAAGGATGAGTTTAATACTTGATTGCTGTTCAATTGAGTACAGTACATGTACACTAGAAAGATATTTCAATGATTTTGTCCTCAGTATCAAAATTATCTTTTTTAATTCGTCGAGACCATTTTTGGCAAGTTGATGGAATATACTAACTATAAATACCCACAAGAAAATCATAAGTTTTCTTTGCAAGAAAACTTCACGCCAATTAAGTTTATTTGGTACACTGCGGCTAATAGCAGAAATACAGTACAGATATTGAAATTTTAATTTCCAAACTTGTCATAGTTGTGATTCTATTTGAAGGACGGAGTATCCTCTCACCTAATAGCTTTTATGTGCATTTTACTCCAAAGATCGTTTTAATGGGATTTATGTTAGTCCTGTAGTGGTCTGGACCCGCCTTGTCTGGCTAAGGGGAATATTCTGATAAGGTTGCTTAGTTTGAAAGAAAATAATATACAAATATACATATAAATATTTATATGATAAATATACGTAGGTTTTATCCTTTTACAAGATTTCTCATTTATTTTGTAATCCATAATCATTAATCGATTGTCACAGCCAGATCATTACCCTATGTATTGCACACATATCTTATTCTGTCCAAGAATAAATTTTATTTTCTTCTTCTTCTTCTTCTTCTTCTATACATCCGCTCATTGGCAGGAATTGGCGTAGCCTGAGGAGCAGTGACTCATGCCGTATAAATCTCTATAATGCATTAACGTCAATGGTTAATAAATATATTGATAGTTAATTTAACCATCGTTTCATTCCTTATTAAACTAGTGATGTCATGAAATTTCCTCATCAGTATTTTGATGTAACATACGATATACACATCTGTCAATAATTATTGCAAATTTATTTGTCCTTATATTGGAAATCTCGTCTGTTATATAAAAGGTAAGAGTTTATCAACATTAGCATTTAAAGTTGTGCAAGTACCGCGCGTGACACTCCAAACATGTCTTGTACCTTAAAAGGAATTTCCATATTAGTTTTCGTCGTGTTCATATATGTTTTCATAATTCGCAATACATGTTAGGATCCGTCCCGATGTTAATCTTGTCGTAGGAATTCATTATCGTCGATTAAGTCGTTGATCTCAGGAATTTTTCCAGCCACTCTGAGCGATTATAATTTATAGGCTCGGTCTGTATTCTCAATTTATATATTTCATCAAGTGTTTAATTGTAATTAATTCGAGAGCCCGCCATCTTGACAGCTGATTGGCAGCAGCTCATTAATATCCCGGCTCATTATATTATAGGCGTGGGGTAGCACGAGGAGCAACGACACATGCCATATAATTCTATATAATGCATCAGTGACAATGGTCAATGGAATTAGAAATCGATACAGAACCCAATTATCGAGTTTTTGTCTCGATCTCTATAGAGGAGCGTTAATTAATAATACTTAACTAATGTAGATCTGATATTCGGATGAGTGAATCGTGCATGATAGAACATATTAATGATAGTATCATCATTATCTAAATCGAAGGTTCTAAAATATATATAACTAGCTGAAAGTACCCTGCTCCGCTACGGTTTAATATCATTAGGATGAAGGAGAACTTAAATTAATAAAAGTTAAGCTTAACGTTGATAATATTATTACTTAAATAAACCTGAAGAATTCCATTCTTAGAATAATTTAAATAAGTAAATTTGACAATTTGCAAAAGTTAAGATTAAATTATTTTAGCAGTCCTCCAGTGAAGCTTTGTGAAGCACAACCATCTTACCCAGTTCTGATACCAGACCATCAGCTTTTCTTATGGCATACTTGAAGTGAACATAGTCTTAACTTCTCAACTTTTTTGATTTTTTCGAATAAAGTTTAGTCTTTCTGTTTCTATTTTTGCATACATATCAAGCATAAATTGGTTGAGGAGATTACGTAAGGTTAGTCTTTCTGTTTGATTGATTCTTAAATTAGGAAAAGCAGGAGGAAGATTTTAGATGGAAATATCCATGATCTATTTTTTTTCCCAGTCAAGAAGTAATTGAGTTTTTCTTTTTAAAATACATTATAATTTCAATTTTTTTTTTTTAATCAATTTATTGAAATTTACAACTGTAAAAAATATATACATCAATTAAAAGTGTTGGTAACGATTCAAATAACAAGTCAAAACTTGAAAAGAACTATCCATCAGTAGCACTTCAATAAAATTCTACACAAGAAGGTCTCTAGGCCATCTACGTTGCAGAAGCCTCGGAGGATTATCGGGAATGGAGTGGGAAGCAAGTTGAGAAAATAGTGGATTTAAGTGGTTATTATAGCTTACAATGAAAGTTTAGGTATCTGGTTTGGTCTAAATCAGCAACATATGAAACATATATCTTTACGGATAAGTTTATTGGTGACAAAGTGAGGAGTATTTAAAATTTTTCGAAGGATTTTGGATTGTAAAGATTGGATACGAGACGAATTAAATGGTTTAGTGGAGGTCCAAAGCTCACCTCCGTACGTCCAAATACGTCTAATGACTAGGCGTCATTCAAAATTTCTCAGGAAGAAGGGTTTGCTGGATTGGTGGAAATCAAGAGATTGTGCGGGGCAGATAGATGGTTTGTACATTACGAAAGAAAATAGTGGATTTGAGTGGTTATTATAGCTTACTATGAAAGTTTAGGTATCTGGTTTGAGCTAAATCAGCAACATATGGGACATAAAGATCATTATGGATAAGTTTATGGGTGACAAAGTAGGAAGCATTAAGGATTTTTGGATGGATTTTGAATTGTAAGAATTGGATACGAGATGAATAAATAAGATATTTATTGTGCTTTAGTGAACAATGTATAAAATTGTCGGCATGTCTGCCAAATAAGGTATATCTTAGAGAAATCCGCTTTTGAATTTTGTTTGCCTTTTCCGTAATTTCTAAAAAATATATTTTTTATTCCTTTTGAGTTCACTGGCTGTTTTTAATTTTGTATAACTATATACCAATTTAAAGTCGATTTAATTTTTTTAAAATTACTTCTAGGCAATATATATAAACATTCAGTCTGGGGAACTTCGAATCAGGTTTTAATCAGTGCTGCACTTTCAGCTGCGTCACTGGTTTTAAAACTCACTGGGGCTGCGCATCATTTATAATTATAAATATTTGCAAAGAAAGATGAACGTTTATCTTATACTTCTCTACAATAAAGCAAACTGGAACCAAAATTAGCTAACTTTATCTTCCCCTCAACTTCTTGGTCTATCAAGGAATTGACCTCGAAAGATTATCTCTGTTCCATAATGCCATTTAAAAACCCAACAGCATTGATTTAATTCATTCAGGTGAAGCCCTGTTAACAAGTCTGGTCTGTACCAAACATTGACCGGTTTCTTTCTTTTTTTCGGTTTATTTTGATATGCATAGGAACAATCTTTCGAAGATTATATTTATATTCAAAACAATGTTGTATTTTTTTTTAATAAATTTTTATTTTTGCTGCTACATTTTGGCCACAGCTTTCATATTTCTAGTATCTTCAAAACCTTCAATTTTTAATCTTTAATTTCTTTTTCATGCTTCAACATCCCTAAACTGCATTTGTTTTCCAACAGGTAGCGAATACTTTTCGTTAAGATTCTGCTTTCGTCTTTTTAACACCTTTAACCATGTGTTGAACAGGGTCATAACGCATTACAGTTTTCCAAATTCAAAAAGTAAAAATTAAGAACGAAAGTAAAACAAAATAATTTCCATCATTAGTTTCCAAATTTTGAAAAAAAAAAAAAAAAAAAAAAAAAAAAAAAAAAAAAATTGCTACGTAGAAATTAAATTTCAACAGAAACACTAAATCTTAATTCATTTTGGTAAAAAATATGTCATCTTTACATATGTTTCATTAACTATGTCTCATTACATATGTAGCTCACCTAATTTTGCGCTACTCTTTTGTTTCCCTAGAATTTTCTAACCAAGAGCCATCAAACAATCGACTTTTGATTCCCTTGTCAGCTGTTATAGTTACACTTAAAGAGAAAAAACGTTAAAGAAAACGTTTTCACGTTTTATAGGATCATTTGATCCTATCGAGTACCGATTGATCTTAAGCCGCTTTAGAGGTTTGATGGATGGATAAAAGTGTATATTGTAATTACAAGGGAATGCTGCAACTTTATTTTTTTATACATTTATTTTTCATCCCAGTTGATCAAAGCGGGTTTATAAATAATAAAAACTTCATATATTTTTAAGGGCTGTCACATTCAAGCTTAGTCCTTTTATTTCGTACTGTATGAATTAATTTATTTTTAACCACAGTTTTATTTTTTCGATTATATGAAGGTAAACAGCGTGGGTGGAATATTTGTATTTTTAAAACGAATATTCGCTTTTCATGTTCCAAATATTTAAAAAAAAAAAAAAGTTTGAACTAAACTTAATAATGTTCCCTCAAAATCGGCAGATTCCTTAAAGAACTCTTCTTAGACCAGATCATTTTACCTTTAATATCAAATTAAATAATTATTGTAATGCACATAATTATATTTAAAATCGGCGAGTTAATTTTTTTTTTGTCTCTTCTGGATTCGTCACCGAATATCCATTGGCGTCTAAAAAAACTCTAATTTCTTATTTAATTTTCTAAATTATTTGTTCAACAATTACAGTTCCTTAATTAGGACTTAAAAATGACCAGGAGCCATCACGTGAAAATGTAACGCTTATGTCAACAATAGACTAAGACCGTTATACTCTATAATTCACAAACAATCGACTCTAAAAATAAGATAACGATTAAATGCTTATACTTACTAACTAAAACCTTTATGGACTGATGCATCACAATTTTTTGATACAGCAAAAAAGAATTATATCTAAAGTTATTTTTTAGTCAAAACTATTAGTTACTTAACATCCTCAAAGAACACACACTCCAAAGAAATACATTTTGACCCCATACTACGGCCTATAGTATATGGGATACCTACCCAAAGGACAAACCATCTGTGCTGACCCTTTCGTTTCTTTAAATTCAGTCTTCTTTAGGTGCTGAGATCTTTCAGATGTCCTTTTCATTTTGCTTCCTTAGGTGATCATAAACATGTTTGATTTCATGTCTCAAGAATAACATTACATGACAAAACATAAATTATATGTGGCCTAGAGGTTTTAAATTAAATAATAAAATAAGATAATTAAAAGTAAATAAAAGTTTACCATAAAATAGGTAATATAAAGAAAAAAATCTAAACATAAACACATATAAAAAAAAAAAAAATGCATAAACACATACATAAACTATGTATACAGTCAGTAAAGGAAAAAATATTACATACAAAGTCGATTGAACGATAGATTTCTGATGTTACACATACAAAAGCATGAAGATAAATTATATTTGTTGGGAGGGAACAGGGAAAAAAAAAATCTATGTACTAAATTGTTGATGTTTCGAATTTGTTTTTGAACTGATGATGAATGCTTAGCATGAAAATAAAACAAAATTCAACAGAAGTAGAAAATAATTCATGAATCCTAACAATATTAGGAGTCATAACATGTTTACCCTGGTATGTCAGAGGAACACTACATGTTGAGTGCTATAGGCATAGGCAGCATACAACTGCATACAGGTACATACCTACTGTATAGGATCATATTTATATTCCATACTTAGCATGTATGCCCCCAAAATACGTGGGAATTAAAAAGAATGAAGCTGCAGATCGGTCAGCGAAGGAAGCAACAATGTCGTCAATAGACATCACAAATATTTACACATCTGATATTTGCAATAGTTTAAAATACCGAGTAAAAATGGCGGGGCCCAGCTATAGGAAAACATATAACAACAAAACAAACTAATATCTATTAAAAAAGAAAAAAATATAGAAAAGCTCTAACAGTAAAAATAGAAAAGAAGCTGGATCGGCCATTCACGTCTCACTCATTGGTGTCTTATAACAAAGGTCAATCCACCGAAGTGTATGTGCAATATACAACTTACAATTTCACATATTCTAGTGGACTGCCCTATATGGAATAGTTATTTTCAGGAAGAAGGATTACATAGAAACCTCTCTACCATGCTAAGTGATAATATTAATAATATCGAATTAATAATAAAATGTCTTTAAAAAATATATTTTTATTTTAGAAAAAAAAAAAACATAGATCGAAGTACACTAAAGACCCTAGACGTTGAGTGTCCATAAGAAATTTAACCTAACCTAACCTATACCCTCAAAACCATTTATCTAAACAAAAAAAAAAAAAAAATTATCAATACGTATAATTTTCTAATATAGGATTTTTATTTTAGTTCTACCAATTCCTATGATAAGGGGTAAGGTGGGATAACAAAATGGATTTTTCTCCTAGCTACTTAGACACAGGAGCAGCCAGATGGGTTCACCAGCAACCACTGCTAGTGAGTTATGCCTCCCTGAGAGGTGGTTTACATCACCCACACCTGCGGTGAGCAATGGGAAGTGAGGCAATGTTAGTTTTTCAAGAGAACCAATGTTATTTTCTAAGGAATCTCTCGTCTATGGCAAGTTTCTTAATGGCTTATTCTAAACCTGCAACTGAAAACATATACTTTTTTTTTTTATTTAGATTTTAATTAAATAAATATATTTGTCCACAAACTTTGTTCAAGGTGTACGTTGCGCGCGTCTTGTTAGTGTTCTGAAATAGTCTCCTTTTATTTCCTTGATGTGCATAGTATTTGTCGGTACAAAAGGAATCCATACAGAATAATAGAATATTTCAATTATTTTCAATACCAATTTTTATTTTAATTCTCCCCGTAATACCACCCAGGGCCTACCTTAATATTGTCTAGAAATTAATGTTAAAAGGAAGCGGTGACAGTTTCCATCCTTGTCTAACCCCTTTTCTTATTGATATGACTTCTCAGTTTATGAAATAATCCTTTCAAATGTAGTCCATTATAAATTTAATGCATTTAGTTTATAGTGATAATTGCTACATGTTTTCGTACATTCAATCAAATGTATACATGCCCATACTACGTCATCTGTATGGGATAAAATCATAAGGTATGATATTCCCCACTTCAAAGTTTATTACGAAAATGTACCTATATCTACAAACCTACTAAATTACAGTAATTAATTAAAGCATGCAAATAATTGCCAATTAGATATTTTATTAGTTCATCATTATACAACTTGGTTTAAAGCGTAATTTTATATATTCAGCTAGGATTAGGCAAGCAAAAACACACTATATTTCACATTATGCATTTAATATTTTCTAATTTACAATACTTTTCGTTATTTCTACAAAAAATAAAATATAAAAAAAATTTTTTGAAAGATTTTTTTTGTTTGTATATTTTTTCTTTCATTATGAATTATGATTACATTCACATATATTTAAGTTGTTCAATAGTATTCTATTTTAAGTTTGAGACTAGTTTATTTTTTCTTAGTACAGATTGTAATTTTGTGAATCGTAAAAAAATGATGTAAGAAATAAAAAAAACAAAAAAAAAAAAAAACTTGAGGTACCCTTATCTTTACAAGTCACTATTAGGTATGAAAGCGGTTGCCTTTTAAGTGTTTTTTTGAGGGAAAAATAACCAAAAACACTTTATTGAAGAAAGAGAATGCATACATGTAACATTTATTAAAATTTATAGTTTGAACCGCTATTTCTTCTCTGTTACAGAGACTCAGATATCATCAACTCAAAACATAAAAATAAGCAATTTCCATTTTATACCTTCAGATAAGTTATCCCTCATTGAACTAATATTACAAAAAAAATTACCTTATTACCACTCCTTGTATATATTTTACAAGGCATAATTTGTAGCTAACTCAATTTTACATTTAAATTTTATTGTTGTTTTGACAGCGATATTCCTAATGAACTACATACTCACCGTACCTACCCGTACTTTATACCCGCCCAGGGACTTAATTTAAGTTCTCGAAGCCTCGCTGCCGCTAATAGATCGGTTCTTATAAGCGATACAGACCCCTCCCTCTGGAATATACTGCCCAACTCCAGCGGACTCCTTATAGGTCGGCTCCCTACAAGGCAGTCAGGGTATGCCATAACTCATAAACAGCTGTGCCTGGAATACCATTCGTATCTGGAGAAATCTCCAGGCTGAGTTCGCGAATTCTAGCCACGGATCTGTTCTCTTGAAGATAACTTTCTACCCACTCCAGGAACATCCTTGAAAGTTCTTTTAAACTAAAAGTATTTTAGTAGAATCCTTTATTCCCTTACTTTTATTGTAGCATTAATATATTTGAAATATTCGAATACAGGTAGTAGTAATTTTATTGAAGCTTATTGTCGCTCCTTAGTGGTATTTGAAAAATAAGATCAATTTTTGGAAAATCTATCAGCGTCGAGAATTGATGAGCTGGAGTTGATTCCTAGTTATCGATCGACGCATCAGATATTCAGTTCCGGGTTGAGGAATCTTATGGTTATGGAGAAGGCTTATAATATAATGTTGAAGGGTTTGGTTGATGAAGGGGTTATGTAAATAAACACAATTTTCAGTAATTTACGTTTAAAGTTCAATAAGAACATTTTTCTTTAGCAAGCAGATGTTAAATATCCCCTTTACCCTGTTTAAATCACTGTTTTAAGTTGTTTTGAAATATTCAGATTTTGCTACCTAATACTTTTGCTCATAAAGCCTGTGTGCATTTTAAACTATTTATTGATGGTTACAACAGCACACAATATACAACAAATAAATTTGATCATAATGATAACAATGGTATGTAAATAACATGTGAGAAAACTAATTACTTGTGTCACTACAGTAAAAATTTTATATTGGAAGGTCTCTTGGCCATCTTATTTTTAGACACCTCGGAGGATTATCAGGAATGGAGTGTGAAGGAAATTGGGAGACATGTGGTTTAGAATGTTTATGGAGGTTACTGTGAAGGGATAGGTATCTGGTTTGGGCTAAATCTGCAATATACGGAACATTAAGGTCTTTATGAATAAGTTTGTTTGTGACAAAATAAGGAGCATTGAGGATTTTTCGAAGGATTTTGGATTGCAAGGATTGGAAGCTTTGAACGTTTGTCGAGCAATTATAGAGTAGTCTATAACGACGAGCCGTTTCTTGTCGCTTTAGTCTTTCCTATCATCCAATAAACTAGATTGTATTTTTAAATAATAATCTCCTTCAATTTAGTTGTCTTTAAGATGTACCATCGTTTATATGTAGTTATTGTTATAATTGTCGTTAATATTATTATTGTTATAATTAATTACTTATTATAAATAGATTCCTCTTCTCACTGAATAAACAAATGCCGGTTCTTAACATTTTTTTTCATATTGGTTTTACAGTCCTATTACACCATGATACCGACTTGCGATAAAATAAGTACCGCTAGTCGCATTATAGATACAAAAATAAGTTAATCAGAGTCAGAATGTATGATAAAGTTTGAAAATAAAATACTAAAAATTCAACTGTTTATATACTTCAGCAGGGTAGCTATAAAGGTAAGGCACTCCTAGCACCGGAGGCGGAGTTTTCTGCCCACAATGGTTTCCAAAGGAATGTTTATATGTTTAATAGCCGAATAACCCAGCCCGTTAGACATTTAAAAAAAAATAAAAAAAAAAAAAAAAAAAATAAATAAAAAAAAAAATACGGTATTTGGTAATACATATAGCACGAAAATTCACAAAATACACGTTATATCACACATATCTACGATATGGAGAATCTAAACTGCTGCTTGAATACTTCATTTCTTAAATCATTAGGTTATAAATACGTCGTCAAAAATTCAAGACTACTGTTTTCCTGTGGTACTGGTATTATTTTTCTGATTCCCTTCAATGAATATATTTTTTCTCTTCTGCTTAGAATTTTATTCTTATATAGCTTGTAATATAAAAGCACTGAGAAGGTATTAAATGGAAGAAGGGTTAAACATTCCAGCTCTTAACAGCGATTGTATTATCTCCGTACAATCTCTTCATTCTCATCTCGAGCTCCCAAGACGGTCCTACATTTACTGAACACCGTTATAGAGGAAAATAAAGGTGAATACTAGAATTTGAGTACTTCCGGAGAATGCTTCATTAAATTTTGGCACAATCTTGAGGTTCATTTGTTTCATCATTAACGCCTATTGTATATTTTAGTTTATTTATTGAGTCTTATTTCTATTTTTTATTTATTTATTGAGTCTTATTTCTATTTTTTTTTAATTTATTGAGTCTTATTTCTATTTTTTGTTTTAAGATTTGTTTCTTGTACTTTCAATATTTTATGTCATATTTCTCTAATTAAATTTGTGGATTATAAAAATTTGAACACTGATTTAGTAGTTCCACTATTATCTGTGAGAGCTGTCGATAGATCAGGACATTCTTAAAAAATATGATTAATTATTACCAGTAGCATCATATGCAATGTTGGCATTTTAATGGAGCTTGTTTTGTGAAAATGTAGGAGTTGGTCAATCGCGTGAGGCCTGTACATAGGCTCGTTAGTGTAACCTACGATATTGGTGGCTGGATGGACGCTAGGTTTTATTTAACGCCATTACAATAAACTTTATTTTTTATTTATAGTAGTTACATTAATAATTAGTTGCAGTTGTGTTGTATTAATAGGCTTAATATATTATTGGTGATGTGAGCGATATAGGAGGTCGTTGCTACGGCTACAGACTTTCTCTGTCGTTACCTAGCAACGCCCATATAATAGTTAACCCAACTCGCTAATTAATTAGAGTGTAATTCAAGATGGCGAATAGTTAGTGTAACTGTTAAGATGCTGTTGTTTCATCGTTGATTTGATTGCAGACGTGGGCCCACTAGTTCTTTGCATCACTAATATCGTGTTTTGTTATTTTATTTATATTTTGTTTTTCTTTACTAATCCGTAATTTAAATCGGGTATAATTGTCATAATTTTGAATTAATATGTCAATTTGAGTTTTAATTTTAGAGTTCATTAATTATTTTTTTATTTATTCATTGCTTTGTAAATACAGTATTAAAGTTTTTTTTTGTTTATAAAAATATATTATGTATTTTTGGTATTTAGTTTCAGTTTTCTCAAATAGCTTCTGATATTCGGAACCTTGGCTTAGTTTTTTTTTTTTTTTTTTTTTTTTTTTTTTTTTTTTTTTTTTTTTTTTTTTTTTTTTTTTTTTTTTTTTTTTTTTTTTTTTTTTTTTTTTTTTTTTTTGAGCCTCATTCAAAGGACGCTGTCAATTTTGAAGGGGCTCCAACACTGGGGAATGACATCTTTCAATTCATTCTTAAATTGTTCAGTGGCCTGTTACTCCATATAGACTGTCGTCCATCTTTATTTTATTTTTCTAATGATTTTCATAAGAATGATGAAGTTAAAACCGTTACTTTATCCTGGTAGCGCTAGAGGTTCCCTTGCTGTTAGACTGGCTTGCTCATTTCTTACAACCTACACTTCACATGGGACTCATATAGAATTTAGTGATGTACTAATATTTTTTAAAGAGGTTAAGTAAGAGTGGATACGTGACATTGTGGAGTGTTCCGTGATATAAAAATTAGGTCCTTTCGTTAGTTTAACGAGACGGCACCTATAATTATATTGCTGTGAGTGAGGGTCATGCAAGAGTGAAGTGTTACTGCTATTGCGTTAATTTCGTCAGTGTAAATATTTACAGAGTTTGTGGAGTTGTATTTTATAGGAGAGTGTTTGATTATGAAAGACGATTAAGCGGCTTCGTCTGATTTCGACCCATGTAGTCAAGTCATTTTATATTATTTTTTACCTGAGGGCTTCGTTAGGAATAGTTAAAAGGTAAACATACTTAAAGTCCCCGTCCCTGGGGGTAAGCTAACAGTAGGGAAGGGGAGAAGGTCCTACTTTTGGGTGTCTCGATTATATCTCGAAAACAGTGGACTCTAGAAAAATATGTGGCAAATAAAAAGTGAAGCTAATTAGATTTCCTATAGCATTATTAGTATACATATTGTTGAAATACCAACCATTTTCGAGATATACGTTATTGAATATCGTTATTTTTCGCAAAAAAATAACGTTTACCTCACTTTTTGTCAAACATTTGCTTCATGAGCCAAAAACGTATATGATATAAAAGTAAATTTTATGCTCTACAACTATGATTCTCTTATTTTTTCTGAGAAACGATTGGGAAAGGCAATATAATCGAATATTTAACAAAAAGTGCGGTAAATTTTTTTTTTTTGTAAAAATTATCGATTTTCAATAACGTACATCTCAAAAACGGTTGGAATTTCGACAAATATGTATATCAGTAATTTTATAGGAAATTAAATTTTATTTTTATTTGAAACATATTTTTCTAGCTTCCACCATTTTCGTGATACAATCGAATAACCGAAAAATAGGACCTTCTCCCCCCCCCCCTTCCACCTTTAGCTCACCCCCCCAGGGACGAGAAATTTTAGTATGTTTCTCTTCTAGCTACTCCTAACGAAGCCCTGAGGTAAAATATTATCGCATATTTCATGCACTCTACACCCCTCATTTTAGCACTCGTTTATTAGACTAATTGGTGTAAATTATAAAACCTTCTACCATAGTTTTAAAAAGCATAATTAATATTCCGGATATTTTACTAATTCATATTAATATATTATTAAATAATAAGAAGAATTCAATTATTGAAATCAGTCCTCAGTCTATCAATCAATAATTATTGATTACGTAGATACGATCGTCTACGTCAATTAATTAATCTTGAATGAAAATTAATTGACTGAATGTACAATATAATCATTAAATATTAAATATTAACAACACAGCAGACAGCTGCAATAATAACCTTCCCAGAAGCCCCATCCCTCGCGATGACTGACTGACTGATATATTGCCGCTACCACGCGCTCTGGTGACGACGGTTGATGAGGTGTCGTCTCTGGTATCATCTCTGATAGTGGTCTCTCCTTCCTTCTAGCTCATCCATTACCAAAATAACCTATCTCTCCTTTATAATTTATCAAACGCTAATCTGGTTAAAATATAAATATTTGGAAAAAATAATAATATGTCTACATATATTATTATAACAAAAGAGGAAAAAATTTAATGCCGTTTCTCAGAAAAAAAACAACTTCTCCCCGACTGGGAAAAAAGTACATCATAGATATATCTATCTATGATCTACAGTTTCAATTTACATTTTAGAATTTAAAGGATCAGATCAATTTAATTAATAATTAAATTAAGGTAACGCTCAACCAAAGACTTTTATATTCACTCCTCTCCAAACGTTCAATTTTACAACTTAAACAAAAATTGAACACTTATACTTACTAAAACCTATTTAAACACACGCTTCTTACATATACGGATCAGATAAAAAGACACATATTAATAAACTCTTCCAGGCAAAAACATTCTGGACAATCACAAAAGCACCCTGGTTTGTAAGAAACATAACTTTACAAACTGACCTACAGATGCCAACAGCTAACGAACAAATGCGAACCTACAACAACGATTCCACGAAAAATTACATGAACATCCTAATACACGTATAAACGACATGGCCACAATACATATCCCCAACAGAACACAGAGAAAACTAAAAAGGAGCTGGATGAGAGACCTCCTAGACTAAAATAAAATAAAAATAAAGACTGGGGGTGCCGCTGGGTTCTGTTCCCCCACATGCCTTTCAAGCCATTTACTTTCTTAAAACACATTCACTGGTTATCTAATTTTAATTGACAAGTGTGAATAAATATATAAAGTAAAAATAAAAAAATTAAGGTTAAAATTGATGATTAATGGAAATAATCAATTTCCAGAGAAAGTAAGGGTCTTCAAACGTGACTTTCTTCGCCTAAGCCAACAAATTACTTTCCCCTCTAAAATATCAACAAACATCGTTTTCTTTTATTAATAGTGTTAGGATTATATGAATGATCATTACGCAATTTGGTGTCACAAAACCATCGCCTTCCTCAGCCATATCGATTGTTTCTTTAGAATCCATTTTGGATCATCGATCCGTATCTCAAGAATCGGTGGAATCTATGATCGACATTTGGACTCAACACATCCTTAGTGTTAGTTGCAAAAGTTACGACGTTTAAATTATATTATAGTCTAATAATTACGGATCAGAAACATGGAATATTATTGAAAAAGAGTGAAGCAGAGTGCAAGCCAGTAAGGTAAGATTTAGAAGAGCAATTAAGGAGAAAACGTTGAAAGATAGAATAAGGAATGAGGAGTTCAGAGGGGGATTGTTAGGAATCGTTTGGGAAAAAGAAAAGAGCGGGCGAGGCTAAGGTGGTTTGCCCATGTGATGCTTCCTAGGAAAGTGGAAGAATTGATTTTAATTGGAAGAAGGTCAAGAGGAAGACCAAGAAGATAATGGGCTGATGATGTAGGAGGAATACAGTGGCGGGCAGTACAAGAATAAAATATTTGGAAAGATCCTTCCCGTTGGAGAGACTTGAACATCCAGACCCAGCGGTAGCGGGGATATGTATGTATGTACATCATTAATGTATACATTAAAAAAAATATGTGGACATATTATAATAATGACTTACGTTATATGAAATTAGCCATTGATGTCACACAATAAAAGTTTTATAATCGAAGATCCCGAAACCGTCTTTTTTCAGACGCCTCGAAGGGTTTTGGAAATCGAATGGAAAGCAAGTTGGAAGAATACGGGATTCGAGTAGGTATGAAGCTTATCATTGAAGGATAGCTATCTGGTTTGGGATATTGAGGATTTTACCAATGGCGTTCGATTGCAACAAGCTCAACTCCGTATGTTGGGGTCACCTGTGGTGTAGTGGTTAGCATAGCAACCTACAAGTAGCAACCTAGCAAACCCAAGATCGCGGGTTCGCAATCCGGCAGATGACCTTAGGATTTTTTAAAGGGAGTAAAAAATCCTTAGCTATGCCGTCCTTCGGAAGGGACGTAAAATGGGGGTCCCGAGCCTGTGCGATGTCAGGTACTCGTTAAAGATCCCTATCCTAATTATACCTGGATAGGCAAAATTTAGGACTCCCACCGTAGCATCGTCCGATTAGCCATAGCAGCATAAAGTGACGTTAAACGAAATAAACAAACAAACTCCGTATGTTTAAATAGCAGTAATTCTAGTCATATAGAGGAATCTTTTGTAATCTACAGAAATCTTCGAGCTTGTGCCCAGTAAATGATAAAGTAGTCGATAACAGCTTCTAGTTGTTTCAGTCTTGTAGGTAGATTACAATTAAGACGTTTTCAAGGTTATTTTAGGTAATTGAATATTTTATATCAGTTTTTTGATGAAAAATAATAATTTTTATTCGTTTAGAATACATCTTTTTGTTCAATAAATACATTACCTGTTTTTATCACGAACTTTACCACTGGAAATAAACTAACTCACGGAAAACTTTAAAGTTAGCATAGAGAATATACAATATTAAAATATGACGAGGACTGATTAAATTATTAATTAAAATGTCGAGCCTTGTCGTGAAGCGTTCAAATATTTGCCGCTATTAAATAGAACTTTTGTTAGTTCTCAGTTCTCACTTAATCAAGTGAGCTCAAACTGCTGAGGTCAACTTGAATTAGTGATGAGCAAGCACAGGACACTAATTAGTGTCCAGTCCCCCATTTGACTAATATTTTGATGGAAATTATTTTCTGTTGGCAATTAAAATTTACAAAAATGATATCGTGGTAATTATATTATGTATACTGTATTTTAAAGATAGTTATAATCTTAAACTGACGAATAAATAAATAAATCAATTGTCTTCATTAGAATTATTATTACTTGATAATTAAAAATGTTGGTATGTTTATTTATTATATACAGTAACACACAAGTACAACGTTTACACATTTGAATAGTTATTTAAATCCATAACGTTATGAGTTAAAATTACAACAAAAAAATAAAAAAATAAATAAACATAAAATCGACAACTAGTTTATTCTCTTCTTCAGCTGACTACTCTTCCACCTTTATCGTGCCTCATCATGAAGATCTGTTGTCATATTTATTTAAATATTTTGAAAATATAATAATTTTAAAATTGTATTTATCGATATTTACAACAGTACTAAATATAAAAATTATAAGTATGAAAAATGATGACTTGTTGAATGTTGAATGACTTGTTAACGGCGTGTAAAGAACTACCCATTAGTAGTTCTTCAATAAAAGTTATACATTAAAAGAGCAAGAATATTCTTATCTTCGAAGGAGAAACTCGTAGATTAGAGTATGTTTGGAATTTAATATGAAAAGATATGCATCTGGTTTAAGCTAAATTAGCAACTTATGGAATATTAAGATTTTCATGTATAAGTGTCACTATTTGTGACATAATATTGAGCATTGAGGATTTAATAAAGGGTTTTAGATTGTAAGAATAGGATACGAGCAGAATTAGGAGGTTTAGTGAAGCCCCAAAGTTCAACTCCCTACATCCAAATAGGTTTAAAAAGTCATGTAAATAATTCTTTTGTAATTAATTAGAAGCTTTGAAAGTTTGTCTAGTAAATGTTGGAGTAGTCTATAACGACTTCTTTCTTGTCACTTTAGTCTAGTTTCTGGATTCCATGTGGGACGTTTGTCTAAATGGATTCCTAGGTAGCGGATCTGTTCAAAAGAGATCATATTCGATTCCACCCCTTTTTTCTGCATATGCTGCATTTTTAAGAGTTATGTATTTGGAACAATTTGAAATAGGAATTTCCTAAGACATCTTAATCTATTAATGGACACTAAGCGTTTATGATATGATAATGGAGGGGGTATGATGAGCTTAGTCAAGTCTAAATATTTAACATAATTTTGCGATTTCTAAGGCTTCTTAATAGGCTTTAATATGTTGAATAGTGGATGAGTCATCGTGTCGTCATAATTTCAGTCAAAATTAACGAATTCCCGTTCTGTAACTGTTGGAGTCATTTGAATGAATGAATTACTGACTATATTTTGTAAAAATAATTACAATCACAGGAGGTCTGACTTGAGAATGAACAGTTAAAATGAGTTCCCAAAAAAAAAATATAAATAAATTGAAATTCTGGGCGTTTTTTCGTTCAATGCGTGACTCAAAACGGTATTGACTGTTTAAAGACTACTCCCTTCTGATCCCACCACACACACAGCATTGTCTTCTTCCCAAAACGATCTTGCACTATATGGTTGTCCTGGCACACGTAATATAAAATAACATAAATATACTACACATAATAAGTACAACTTTGAATCTTTCCCATAGCTCTCAGGCGATCTCATGCTTGCCTAGTGACAAAAACAAATTTTACTTTTTTGGTCGATTTTCTCGTTTTTGATCAGACAAACTTTGAAAATAACTATAACTAATCATCATCTGAACTAAATGCATTGGTTACAAAATAAATAAATAGCAAATTTTAAATGCTTTATGCTCTTAACGGAAAAACGACTAATTTTCCATGGTCAACTCAGGAGTAGGTTTGGGCTGGAGATACTTGCCTAAATACGTTTGCCTTTGTCGTTTAAATGCCGAACAATCCAGCAAAAAGTGTGTGACTCCATCGTTAACATTTGTGTCACAAAACCCACAGGATTGATCACTGTTAAATTGTCTATGCATGCCACCGTACGACAGTGGTGTATTGCTGCCCTCTGTTTAGCGAGAATTCTCCGATTTTCTATATGGATGTTGAAATTTAGGTATGCTTGAGTTGTGCCAAAGGTTGCGATATTTCTGTAATATATATTAAACTCGGACTGCGCCACTCGTTCGAAATCTAAACTTACGAGATGATTCCTCATTGCGTCTTCGAGTTCGACGCCGTGCCGTTTAATAAGTTCGAGTATGTTGGATTCATTTTGATTGTTGAACACTAAATCTTCTATAAAATGAGAGGATACAAGAGCGCTGGGGGTATATCATAAGACGAAGGAAGAAACTGAGAGACTGAAAATAACAGACCAAGACTGTTTCGATAGGGATGACTGTAGGAAAAGGCTAAAAGAAATTTAGGTCCTTGAGGGAAAGAGAGATGCGAGAAAATGAACAGCATGGACCGAGGAAAGAAGGAATGAGCAATCGGAGAGAATGAGAAATAGGTGGTATGAGAGAAGGAAGAAAAGAAGGGATATGAAAAGAAGTAAAAATAATGATATTCGCTTGAAAAAAATTATGTTTCCGAAATGTGAGACTAAAGACTAAAGATACCTTTAATAAAATTAAAGGTAAATTAATTCTAATTATTTATTCTAAAAATTATTTAAATGCCTCAAAATATTCTTTAACTGCAAGCTTTTACCTTATTTTACTATAATTGTTGCCTTTAAATCTTAATTTTATGTCGGGCCCAGGCTGCTTTATTTTGGCCTTTAGTGGCAATATTTCATATAAGCCAGAAATTAATTTTAGTTTTTCATTTAATAACTAATATAACTTTATTTCTTGTATAAGGTATGGAAATCAAAAGGCTTCTACTATACGCTAATTGGCTGATCATACTGGGCTGTTGAGTACATCGGGTTCCGTTGGTCAATCATTGACATTTCCCTTCGATGTCCTTCAACACAAAGTGTTGAATGCTGAATGGACTCTTATCATGGCATTCAGGGAAATGTCAAGAGATACCGCCCTGAAAGGGTATTATACAACGGTGGGGCTTAGGGCCCTTCCATGAGGTACACCTATCGATATGACATTCTAACGAAGATGCTGTACATTAAATATTTTACTTACTATTATTCTTACAATTTCAGTGAGTTCACCTTTTTCAGTGTTATCTAAAAAACGGACAATTAAAAAAATATATATTAAATTATCACTAATACTATCATGGTAACCAGTCACTGGTCACTCCATTTTCCTGTTCAACGAAATCATGTAAGATACGTAGAACTTCATTATTCCATTTTATATTTATAATTATTTAATATTATTAAACTGTACTATCTAATTATATAGCTTATCCGCCAGGAAGGCAACACTTAAATATGCAAAATTGTCTGTTTAAAACAAAATTTACTCAAAACAGAAACATTTTAATAAACATTATTTACTTGTTTAATTCACCACTTTTTATTTATAACTACAACTTACACGCTAACAGCCTAGAAGATCCCTCACCTGGATATGCAAACAATTTAAAAAAAAATTAATATATCTTAATATTCTCTTTGATATCAATTATTAAACGATTAGAATCATTCCAAATTGGCGTAATGAGAAAAATATTGAATGGGACATCACGAAAAGGACTAATATTATAAATGAAGAACACATGCTGTAGGCAATAACTAAATTAAATTTTCTGTCATAATAGTCGCTTTCTGAGAATTTTCTGGATAAAATTTAAATTCAGGCCCCCAATACTGACAGGTTTCCAGTTTTCAGTTCTGAACCCTTTTCATGACATGTTATCCCTTGAGATACCATCCCTTTGTAAGTGTTTTCACAAATTTTAGGCATATTCTGAAGTATTTGTAGGTTCTTTGTGAATATTTTACTTAGATAGTCTGAGTGATTATGCACCTCAATCTTGGTTTAGTATCTCAGGAGATACCAATTTTTAATTTTTTTCAAATTAGTTTCGGTCAAATGTTTTTATATCAATGTCTTATTCGATCTATTTTAAACGGATTTTACTGTTTTTTTATTTTTTTTTTTTTTTTTTTTTTTTTTTTTTTTTTTTTTTTTTTTTTTTTTTTTTTTTTTTTTTTTAAATTATCTTGCTAAGAAACGGGTTAATATGGTATTTATAAGTTAAGAATATGGAAACAAAAGACGAATCCCATTATCTGATCTTAATTAATTAATTATAAGTTTTTCGAATTTAAATTTCTATTCATAAATTCCTTAATTTTAAACTACGTTGACAGCCCAAGGAGGAAAAAAGTAAAATTTAAAAAAAATATAAAATTAAAGAATATAAGCAAACATTCAAAAAACGACTTGAAAAAAAACAAAAATCAGGAGATCTCTCATCTAGCTTATTTTCAGCGTTCTGAGGGTATTTCCACGCATATCAGTTGTTTTTTGGTATATTAGCCATGCCTTTTATGAGCCTGTTATAACCTTTATGTACCTTTTTAGGTACATGTATATATGTGTGAACTGTGTTGTTTCTAATATACCAAGATTATATCGTGATAACTTAATATCTAATTTTCCCATGTACATAATATTTAGCCGAACAAAGGTGTGATTATGATGCAAATATTTTTTTTTATTTCAATAATTTACGAAATTAGCGGTTAGGTAACCTTCAAAACTGATTTATGTTATTTAAGAAAATAATTTTAGACGGTTTGATATGGTTAGAAGTATTTATTAATATATTTTCTATAAAATATTAACGTCTTTAATTTATTTTTTTTTATTAATATATAAAATAGTATAAACTTTATAGCAATTGGGTTGGCCAATAATATTTACATTTTACTATATTAAAAAATAAAAGTAAATATATGTAAATATAAGTAGTCATCTTTTGGCTACTCTCAGTTGGCTAATTTCCTTTGAATGTATTCAATTACATAATAATAATAATAATGTTTATGATTTTCACATCGTGATAAGGATTAAGTTCTTTAATGCTATTTTAAGATCATTGCATACGATAAAGATCTAAATTCTAGAGCGGATACGGAGAATAAACTATTTCTGTTCCTTCTTTTTTTACTGTACCCTTTTAATTTTATCACTTTAGAATTGGAAGTCCTAAGACCGAGCACTAACACTGAGCCCATTCCTTTGAGCAAATAGACTTTAGGAGCGAAGCGGCAGGTTGTTTGAAATATTTGGACCAGAGGGGTCCGTGTTCGTTTGCAGTGATCGCAGCCATTCGCTCTTCAACAAACATCTGTTTTGCCTTTGTCCTCTGATCCACACACCCACAGCTTTGTAACTGAAAACATGTTTGGGATTTGGATTCGAAAACAAGTTATATAACGCTACGGCTTTTTTTCATACATACCTTTAAACTTCTTTAAAGGTTAATGTTACGCAACTAACTGATGTTAGTAGGTCGAATAATTTCTTTAATTTAGCCTTTAAAAAAACATTCTTATAATAACTTAAAACCATTTAGACAAATACCACGTAGATATAGAAGACAGGGAAAAATACAAATTAATATAATTATTAAGACATCATTCTGGTACATGGAAATCACACACTATATTTTAAATACTTTCAAAATTAATGGTCATATCTCAATTTATCTTTTTTAAAGAAATGGTATAATTTTGAACAATGTTATCATTGTATTACTATTCGTAGAATTTCTAATTTGAATTTACTCCATCTTTAAACCTACAGTGAACAAATTCAAGTAATAGTGAAAATACCTGAAGTGACAGCCAACCAATCGTTAAAAATTAACATTTGGATAATACCTTATTTAGAATTAAAATTAGAGAGGAAAACAATTTTTTTCTGTGCTTTTATTAAACTCTTACCTATGAGTAGTTGCTTTACAAGTTTTCGACTTGTTTTTGTAAACATTTATCTACACATTTATTTATTTTTAATGTTTTTTTTTTAATGATATTCCACTAATCCCTGTTGAACAGATCCTCTACCTAGGACTCCACTTGGACAGACGTCTAGCTTGGAATCCACATACAAGACTAAAACGACAAGAAACTGCCCGTCGTTACAGACTACTTCAACATTTACTAGACAAACGTTCAAAGCTCCCAATTAATTATAAAAGACTCATTTACATGACTGTGATTAGACCTATTTGGACGTACGGAGTTGAGCTTTGGGACTCCACTAAACCATCCAATTCATCTCGTATCCAATCCTTACAATCCAAAATCCTTCGAAAAATCCTAAATGCCCTTTACTTTGTCACCAATAAACATATCCATAAAGACCTTAATGTTCCTTATGTTGCTGAGTAAGCCCAAACAAGATACCTATCCTTCCATAGTAAGCTCCCTAACCACTCCATTCCACTAGTCTCCCAACTTGCTTCCCCCTCCATCCCTGATAATCCTCTGAGGCGTCTGAAAAGAAAATGGCCTAGAGACCTCTTAGTGTAGATTTTATTGAAGTGCTACTAGTGAGTAGTTCTTCACAAGTTATTTATATGCCATTGTATTCACTCTCAACACATTTACTTGTTGTATATTATTTTGTACAGTTGTAAATATCAATAAATGAAAAAAAATATATATATTTTTTTAACATTTATAAATATGAGTAAATAAATTTTTTAAAAATATATAATTATAAAACAGAAATCTTTCTTCAGAACTAAACAATTCCTTCCTGACATCTCACTCGGCTGTCGAAGTGTTTACTGGGAGTTGACAAACCAGTCAGAGTCGGTTAATGATTTACCCCTCGCGAATGCATAATGAAGTTCCGATTTGAATTATTCCCTCTATCGGGAGATAATTACTATATAGTCGATAATAGGGGAATTGCATTTCAAATACTGATTCGTCGTGTTTTATTTAGATTATGTCAAGAAAATAAATTGAATCGATAAAATGTATTGATATAAAAAACAATTCCTGCGCGAAAACAATTTTTTATACTTTATTAATTTCTGAAGCGTGACAATTTATTAATGTCTTTTTCTATTTAAGATTTTTTTATCGGTCCATTTTTTACAATAACTATTTAATTTAAAAAAAAAAAAATAAATAAATTGAAAGACTCAAGGACGAAAAATAAAAATAAATGTATATTTTTTAGAACTATTAATATATATTTACAACTGTATACATTATATACAACAAGAAAAGAACAACTCAATAATAGTTCTACATTAAACGATCTCTTGGCAATCTTCTTTTCAGACGCCTTGGAGGATTATTGGAATGGATTGTAAGGCAAGTTAGAAGACTAGTGGATTCAGGTGGGAATGGAATTTACTATGAAAGGATGGGTATCTGGTTTGGGCCACATCAGCTTCTTATGGAACAATAAGATATTTATGGATAACTTAGTTTGTGACATAATAAAGCATTTAGGATTTTACGAAGGATTTTGGATTGCAAGGATTGGTACGAGAAGAATTGGATGGTTTAGTAAGGGCCCAAATCTTAACTCCGTTTGTCCTAATGTGTCTAATTACTGTCTTTGCTCGCTTGTTTAGTAAATGTTGGATTAGTCGGAAACGGCGAACTGTTTCTTGTATTTTAATACTGGAGTTAAAAATAATTATTTTTTACGTATAATAAATTAAATATTGACATAAATAGTAAGCTCGTAAACATATTTATTGGATTAATAATAAGAGTTGGGACTAAGGTTTGTGTCCATGTTCAAAACCTTTTCAAACAATTTTGTTATTTCTCTATTTTAAATAATTAAAGAGTCACAATGTGGAAAAACCTAAATATTTATTGGCTTTTATATTTACTTAATAACTTTAGAACTATATATATATATAGATATAGATATAGATATAGGTTCATTCAATAAATAATTTTCTATTGGATTTCTGAAGTTCCTTCATCACTGTAATTGCTTCAGGACCGTGGGTTGTCTTGATTTCGTTGTAAAATCCCATTCTTTCACTATATACATTCTTGCTTGGAATAACCATATCTCTCAAATCACGAGGAAATCTATTTTTATTCTTATGCAACTTTCACATCACTGTGATTCATTACCACTAACTACTCGAAAACTTTTAGTATCATCACTCATTTTTCCTAACTTTGACTACGGATGCATAGTATATGGAGGACTGTCTGATGAGCTCGAGATGAGATGTAAAAGAGTAATGAACTGTTTTATTAGATTTATTTTCGGGATTTCTAGACGTTCTCACATATCTCACAGGTATTCTGAAATCGAGTGGCTTTACCCCAATACTTCCTAGGTGCACTCATATTTCAAACCTTGAAAACCATCAAACATGTAATATACATTATAATAGTATACATAAGATGTATCCTTTCACAAGATGTCTCAGTTATTTTGTAACACATAATTTAATTATTAATCAATTTTTATTATTATCTATTGTTATTATTTATTATAATTACTTATCAAAGCCAGACGATTGTTCTATGTACTGTAATCATATGTTATTCTTAGGGGACAAGTAGTCCCAGAATAAAGTTTATTTTCTTCTTCTTCTATATATATATTTTCCAGTATTGACTCGATATGTTAATATGGATAAATTTATTGAATGTTGCTATTAAATGTTTCTTAAGGTTCTTGAGGTTCATTCAATAAATAAAAACAACTATTTTGGGAACGTTTCGAGACTATATTATTCTCATAATCATGCCTCGCATCTTAGTAGGAATGTCCTAGTATCTTCGCAATTGCTAGTTTTTTGTTGGATTTCTGGAGTCCCTTCATTACTGTGATTCTTAAGGTATGTACGTGGGTTGCCTTGATTCCTTTGTATAAATTCGTGATTTTAAATCGTTTTAAAAATTGACTTTGATCATTCCATCCCGTGACCGTTGTATCCCGTTTGGTTTTGGAACAGAAAAATGTGTTACAGGATCCAACTTTCGGGTTCACAGCTTAATTATTGCTATTGTCTTACAGCTATTAAATTTTATTTCTTAATTAAGCAATGTGCGTTGCGTTGACTTCGTGTTCTGAACAATATATTTTATCAGAACACTGTATTTTATCATATTTAATTATGTCTGATATTTATATTACATATTAATATTTATTTTTATTTTTTTTAGGTGAATTGCATTAACTGTAGAGATACATTTTAAAGACAGATCATAAGTAAGTCATTTTATTACATAATGTTTCTTTCAAATTTGTCAGTTTTTATTTTTGATACATTCAATGTTATTTTTTATTATTTACAACTATTTTTCTTAAAGTTATTTGTTTTTTATTTAATGTTTATATTTACGAATCATTAAAATCAATAGGAATGATAATGATAATAAAAATAAACTCAAAATATTCTTTAAAAAATGTAATTAATAATGTGATGTAATGTAAAAAATAAAATAAATTGTTAGAAATAATAAAACATTTTAAATACACTCTGCAAAATAATCTAACTTTGGCCCGATGAACTCTGAACCAAGACTATCACCCTACTTCTTATTAGTGGCAAAGCTGGATTCTTTTAAATCCCAACGTTCCCTCATTGTCAGAGACCAGTAATGGACGACTCAGCGTAAAACGTTTTAATATTTTTTTTTTTTTTAATATGCTTTAACTGTATAAGATTTCATTTTATCATATTATTTTCTTTATTATTTTTCTTATTATTATTATTTTTTTTTTATTTATTTATTTTTTTTTTTTGGAAGGGACCATCAGTAAAACAAAATCTACTAAGATTAAACAAGTGAATACAACTCTTGATCCCGATCAAACATTCGTTTCATTCACTCCCAATCGATTATTAATAGGTATGTATGAATCATTTGCCTTGAATTATTTTTATTAGGAGTGGGGTTGAGCAATCATCCTATAACATGCCAAACAATCTATATAGGCCAAACTATGTTCAAGCTTATCTGAGACTATGTAATTTGTACCTGTAAGAGATTGCTTTTATGTTTTAATTTGTTATGTCAATTTTAAGTCATGGGTTTTAACATTTTACATCAATTTTTCTGCATATAATCGTGGCCGCTGTATCTTCTACAAAATCCTTATCTCGGGATGCCCTTCCCTCTGTACTATCAAAATAAGTTTTAAAAAAAATTATATTTACTTATATTTTTAAGAATCAAAATTTCCAATTTCGAATTGAATTCATTTTATATTTTTACCATAAATAGCTGACTAATCGCGAAATATTTCTCAATATTTTACTGTGCAACCATGACACCTGAGTGTCATTACCCAACCTAAGGCTGGCCTTTTTGAAACTGATTTCTCAGTTTACGACTCCGGACGAATTGGTAAATTTGCATACCTTAACACATTCTGCGCAATTGCATTTGCACGAACTAATCCAGGTGTGATGGATGCAACGCTCCGCAGGCCAGTTCTAATGAGGTCTCACATGCTCTAGAGTGACAAGTCGTATCCCAATCCCGTACTAATACAGAATTAATTTTTAAAATATGATAATTATAAAAAACTATATAGAATTGGTTTAAGTTTTTTAATGTAAGAGGCAGGGAACAGTTAGCAAGAATGGTACTGTTTGCATCTGTATGTATTACCAATTTGAGTCTATGCATGTTCTCCCTTATGTTTTATTCGTAATAAACTGCTTTTATATTTTAAACATTTAAAATATTTTTAATTTGGTTATAATTATATATAAATATAAATAAGGAAATTTACCCCCTTTTTTAAGGCATACATATTTAAAATCATTTAAATTCACTGTTTTTTTTTTTTTTTTTTTTCTTTTTTCCTGGTCTAATATTGAACTTATCTGTAAAAAAAAAAAAATTACTTTCATTTATTACATTTTTTTTAACCTCATTTAATGTTTTTAAACATTTTTTGTGTGCTTTAGTACACTGTGACCTGAATAGGGTTAAAATGGCATTTCGTAAAAAGAAAAAAAGCTTAAAAAATTCGATTTATCGGCCACTTATATCACACATGTGTTTAAATAGTGAATCATCTGAAAACTCTTTTCTTTTTTTGATTTTTTTTCATCATGATTAAGTTCAAAAGTCTTCTATGAAGTATCAAAAATGTGTCGAATAAACTTCAAATCTCACCTGATACATCTCAATTGCGGTTTGGATTAAAACATAATTCAGGCACACTTTTGATATTTCTTACAAGACAATGATTTTTTTTTTTTTTTTTCCATGCAGATTTTTGAGTTGTGTCTCTTTTTAAATACATGTGCGATATGATACATCGATATTTTTCTCACGATACCCATCCCTAGTAGGAATTGACTGAAATAAATTCCGCTCAAGAATATATTGAAATATAAGAAATCTTGCTTAAATTGCTTAAAGATTTTTTTCTTTATTAGTTATTTTTTTTAATACATTTAAAATTGTTTTTAATACATAACTTTCTGTGGCTTTTTATATCAAGAAAACTAATATTAAAAAAAAAAAAAAATAAATAACCTATATATTTCTACCAATAAATGAATATTTCATTAACAAACGAATTTTTATTTTTAAAGTGAAAACACTGAATAATAGAGTTTAACATGTTCCTACTATTTTAATAATCTCGTCTATTTTTTCTTCCATTTTTGTATGTATCTTTATTCTAAGAAGACTCGATATATAATAAAAAATGAAATACACTGAACTGAAACTAATCCACTTAGGAATCGTGTAATAAATGTTCTTGTATCGCTTGTTATTCTCGGACCGGCTTTGAAGGTCAGTTATGTAATGCGAAAACTTTCTCGTATAATTGCCAGCCTTTACGTATTATTAAAATAAAAATTTAGAAATATTAATTTTTTAGTGGTTTACAGATTGGTTACTGTCAATAAAATTGAATTTAATGTTTTTTTTCTTGTTTTGTTTTTTTAATGTACCGCATGTTAGTTAAATTAAAATAAATCTTAACTTCACCTCTACAAAAATTGTACACAGCGGGAGTACTTTTAGACGTTGCTAAAGCTTTCGACAAAGTCTGGCACGAGGGGCTTCCAAAGACAGACACTATACTTGATCTGACATTTAACCCAATAATGGCATGAAGTCCTCAAATCAAGAAAAAAAAGAAAACCCCCAACCAAAGATTAAGACTTTTATATTTACTTCTCTCCATATATTCAACTCTACATGTAAAAAAAAAAAAAAAAAAAAAAAAAAAATGAACACTTATACTTACTAAAACCTATTTAGACATACGCTGCGCAGATATACGGAACAATTAAAAAGACAAATTTTAACTCTAATTCAAGAAACTCCAATCTTCCAGGCAAAAACATTTAGGATGCTTACAAAAGGAGCCTGGTACGTACTCTACATACTGACCTTCGTTTGCTAACTGTTAATGAATAAATACGAACCTACTTTAAACGTTTCAACGAAACATTATATGGACATTCTATTACACTTATAAACGACTAGACCACAATATATATTCCAGATATCACCAAGAGAAGGCTAAAAAAGAAGCTGGATGAGCGATCTCGTAAACTAAAATAAAAAATAAATAAAAATCAAGACAGGAGGTGCCGTTGGGTTCCACTCCTCTCATTCCTTTCACGCCATATTTACTTTCACTCAACTGTTTCACACATTGTCTGTAATATAATTGTCAGATTTATTTTTAATAGTTATCAATAATAATATATTCTGATTATTTTTTTTATTTTTATTTTTTTTTTTCATTTTTAAGACAGTTATTATTTTATCACCGATAAAAAACTTTTAATTTCAAAGTTAAGTTTAGACTTTATGAATCCAAAACATCTTTTGGACTGTAGTGATGTAAGTTATAATTTAATTTAAGTGATAAACATAATTTTTTTTTTTAATATGCATATATTTTTATATGAGGAATGACTGCCGATTCTTTGTGAATTCAAGTCCTGACGGAGTGTAATTATAATACAATAATATATTTAATTGATTTTAATACAAAAGACAGGAACAAGACGTCATTATATATCAAAGTGCATTACGTGCAATGGATTTATCTAGTCATATTGAGGAACACGGCACGTCCTAAGACCGGACATGACTGCAAATATGACGTAATTAATATATGTGCACTTCTCAGGTGGTTGAACTGTTCCTAACATAACATATTATATACATACCAATATGAAGTATGTTCATTGTTTTATATATATATATATATATATATATATATATATATATATATATATATATAATATATATAATGTTATAGAAAATCATAAACAGAGAAGTAACAAAAAAAATTACTATTTGTTAGGATTTTCCACTTCTATTGGATTTTTTTGATTTTTATTTTAAGACTAGTTCCTATTGTTTATCATTCATCATCATTTCTAAGAACATACAGGAAAAAAAAATCAAAACACACCACTTTGCTACGTATATTAAATATATTAAAATTGTTTTTTTTTTTTTCTGTTTTTTTAAAGACTTACTACTCACGTTAGAAGGCAAAATGAAAAGGGCTTCTGAAAGTTCAAATCAATATGTTCAAAACCAATCCAGATTTTTGTTTAAATGGCCATAAAAATTTTTCCCGCAGTCCCATTTGAAATGTGTTTCCAGTAGGAACAGAAAAATCCAAATAGTCATAGGGAAAACTTTTTTTTTTTTTTTTTTTTTTTAATATTTTTGTACATAAATATATATTAAGTAAATTTTAGGAAATGATTATAATGACATGAAAATCACTTGTCAAGAACTTCTCACTAGTAGCACGTCAATAGCTCTACATTAGAAGGTTTCTTGGCCTTCTTGTTTTCAGACGCCTCGCAGTTTACTGTTTACGCAGTTTACTATGAAAAGAATGGTATCTGGTTTGAGCTAAATCAGCAACATATGGAAAATTAAGGTCTTTATGGATAAGTTTATTTGTGACTAAGTAAGGAGCATTAAGAATTTTTCGGAGGATTTCGGATTGTAGGGATTGGATACGAGAAGAATTGGATAGTTTAGTGGAACCCCAAAGCTCAACTCCTTATGCTCGTATAGGCATAATAACTGTCATGTAAATGAGTCTCTTGTAATTTATTGGAAGATTTAAACGTTTGTCTAGTAAATGCTGAAGTAATCTGTAACGACAGGCTAGGGAAAACATGAATTATTATCTATTTACCTGACCCTTTCATCTCTTTGCACTCAGTTTGCTCTAGTGCTAATATATTTTAGAAGCTCTTTTCATTTCGCCTCTTTAGGTGAGTATCAAAATATTTGATTTGATGTCCTAAAATTTTTTTAGATTTGACTTGATATTTAAAAACAAAGAATGTTTGTTGTGTTTGTAGCAAAATAGTGCTGTTTTGAATTTTTTTTGCCTAATGTTCTACACTCGAAATTAGTCTTAAAAAAAAAATTGAAGTGCTAAATTTTTTATCAATCCTAATTTTATGGATTCTTCTATACCATCATGCCTACCTCAAGTATATACTGTCGGTTTTTTTTTTTAATTAGTTAAATGACTTTTAAAACTGCTTTACGAAAAATAAGGCCTCTTCCTAATCCAGCCAGAACAGCTGTGAAATATTTTTAAAAATGGACTTGGCTGGATTAGGAATTTGACGCCTCACATTGTAGTTATATAAAATAAAATAATAATTGTGCTACTTCTAAGAAATTATTCTGCACGAAGTTAAAATCTACGTTATCAACGCCCACAACTATTCTTATCATATGTTTATTTTATACGCCCTTTCAATCCTGCCATTTATGTAAGTTATAAATACTTCGGGATTCCCCATTAGTGGGCGACCTAGATATCTGAGAAACACCCGAATGCTGCAAGATTCTCGGAACGCTCCTAAGAAACTCCCACCACGGGAGTTTTTGTTCTGTACTGGAGGAGACTGGAAGTAGACTCGCGAACGTGGAGACAGCCGTTCTGGAGCCAGGGCGAACTGTTGTTGAGGTTAGTGTCTAGCAGAGTAAGGTAGAGAACACTGTATCATTATCGACCCGGGCCGTGGTTGATAAAAGGTTCGCTAATAGGTTAGCCTTCATTAGGTTCTATATTTAGGATAATCGCTTGGGTTCTGAATCAGCGGGTATTCTGAATCGAAAGGCGCATTATAAGGTGGATCGGTGTTGAAGTTGAGGATGTCTAATAATAGGCGGTTACAGTTAGATTTACTATAATTGGCTAACTTTGAGCTTGGCTTATAAAACGATGAGACCAGCTTTAATTCCTCAATCAGCTTAGGTTGATCAAGTATAATTATATTCAATGCCGAGGTCTTTCTTAATTTAGGGATTTATATATTTCTTTATGAATTCAGGTAA
This sequence comes from Euschistus heros, assembly GCA_003667255.2. Taxonomy (NCBI): domain Eukaryota; kingdom Metazoa; phylum Arthropoda; class Insecta; order Hemiptera; family Pentatomidae; genus Euschistus; species Euschistus heros. The sequence continues at coordinate 2,570,039 of RCWM02000110.1, forward strand.
AGATCTAATTAGGAATACGAATTTTTTTCTCTGGTTCTAGTGCCTTCGGCGATCATTTCTCATAAAAAAATGTCAGAATCAAAGTTGTAGAGCATTAAATTTTATTTTATTTCATGTATACGTTTCTGGAAATTGTAGCCAATGTTGTACAAAAAGTAAGGTAGACACCTTTGTCAAACATTTGGTTCCAGTGCCTTGAGTATTTCTCAGAAAAAAAATGTCAGAATAATCGGATATAAAATATAATCGAAAACCCCAAAAACGAAACCTTCTTCCCACACCGTTAGATCAACCCCCTAGGGGCGGGGACTTTTAGTATGTTTACCTTCTAACAAGTCCTAACGAAGCTATGAAGTCCAAAATAATCGCATATTTCATGACTTTACACCCCTCATTTGAGCAATCATTGACTGGACTAATTCATCTCCCCTCAAATACTTCTTTTGTAGCATCTTTCTGTGTGTTTCGTCGTGATCTTCCTCTGGGTCATATTTTCTCTACACTTATTTCATTAATGATTTCGGCAATGTTTTAGCTGTATTCGTCTGACATTACCAAATAATTTTATTTTATTATCTGCTTGGTCGATTTCACTCTTAGGTCACTTCTTGTGTTTATGATCTTGTGCCTTTTTTTTCCTTCTCTTTTCCTCAAATACATTTATATATTCCAATGGGTTTTCTTTTTCAGCTTAATTTTCACGTTTATTTAAAATAGTAAAAATCACTGGTTATTTTTTCTGTATTTTTTTTTGTTAGAAATTTAACGAATCTGTCCCTTTACGAAAAAAAAGCTAAACTGCTCTTTAACTAAACGGGCTAGAGGCGGTGCGAATACGTTTTTTTCTCCTTTTCCTTTGTGTTGGAGAACAATGGACTGTTTGAGTGAGTTATACCCGGCCCGAGGGATTACAGTCTGCCTCTCGCTCCACTCCATGAATCATCATCAACACCACTTTTTTATAAAATTATTCCGTTAGCGGAATTTAATTTTGACATTTATTTTATTTGTATTTTAAATGAAATATTCATCAACAGCTTATTGTATCTGAATACTTAAACGGTTGTTTGGCTTATGTTCTATGCTTCCTATATATTATTTCGAACATTTACATAAAAAATAATTGGACTCGAATGTCTATTGCCAAAACAACCAATGATTTTTACTATGAATAAATGAGAAAATTGAACGAAAAAAGAAAATCCAATGAAATCTAAACATGTATATGAGATTATACTAAATGTGACCAACATATTCTAGCCAAAAAAATAATTAGGCATATATGTGAATGTATGAAGTTTTGGGTCCTATTAAAATCATTTCTCTCACTTAATATTTTCAATTTAATTTTTTTTCTTTCTTATCAGTTTATCATCGGTATGTCTCGAAGTGATAACCTACCGGAAAAATAAACATAGAATTAAATAAAAGATTAGTCAATGTTTTTTCTTGACTTCACTTCTAAATTCCTCGAACAACCTTCACCTTCCTCCGTGACAAATGTTTTTGTGGAATAGATTCCTAAGTAATTGAAGAAAATACATTGCTGGGTAAACCTGAAAAATTTAAAGTTGACATAGGAGCCAATTCGTTACAGAATGAGTAAGATAGAGTCAACACGTCGAAGGGTATTGCGTTTTCTCTACCAAGAAGTCTTAAATTAGCTTCAGCGCTGAAATGAATAATGCAAGTCCAAACACTTATTGAAATACTTAACATGGTTCTGAGTTAAACTTTAGTAACATTGACAATTTCTTCGTGCATTTTAAGGTTTAACATTGACAATAAATTTAGATAATATGTTGTGGCCTAAGTTCACCAAACTTTGGTTTTCGAAAATGGGAAGGTTTTCTGTTATTAAGTTCAAGCATTGAATACATGAAAAGTCGATTTTCGATTCCACCAGTTCTTGAAAAAAGAATCAGTTTCGAGAATCGATAACCCAAAGTCGATTCCTGGGTTCCGATCGATACTGCTAACGATGGTGATAGTGTAGAGATGAATAATTTTGTAATTTCGATACATCGATTCTGAATAATAAAAGAAAAACAACTGCCATAAAAGATATTTTATTATTCTGTAAAGTAAAGCTATATTTATATACTAGATCTATATACACTGCTTGGTATACAATTCTTAATCAATTTTCAAAAACCTAATATTGCTAGTTTTGCCAAATTGTTGTATTCGCTATCGGAAAATAAAGGAACTAGAAATGATTAAAAACTGCCGAAGATCAAGCACTAACAAAGTTAATGCGGCCAGGCAATGTCCGTAGTCTCCAAACATTATCTTGTCTATTAAAAAAAAACTATGAAATAAACTCTATGTTTAGTGAAGGTTTTAGTATTATTTGTGATTCCTTAATTTATTATTAAAACCCAGAACCTTTGTAATTAAAAAAAAAAATATTGGTAAAATGAATTATTTTTTATACATTTTGTGCATAGTAATTAGTTATATTTACTGTCAATTGTTTCATTAAAGAAAATTTAATTTAAGTATTTCATTTATTAAAAAGCATAACTCCTCTTAATTCTTTATTCATTACTACATGTTTCAGAGCTCATTCACTGCACCTTCAGGTTCTACAATCATATTATATTCCATTTACAATTCTATACTATTGATTTTACTATTATATTCAACAATATATGAATTTTTACCTTATGTGAACATATGAGGATATGTATATGATAATATCACAGTCGTAAGGTAAGAATTCAAATATTGTTGAATATAATAGTAAAAGCAATAGTATAGAATTGAAAATAGAATGTAAATGATTGTAGAACCTGAAGATGGAGCAGATGAGCTCTGAAACATGTAGTAATGAACAAAGAATTATGAGGAGTTATGCTTTTTAATAAATAAAATAGTTTTATTTATTAATTTTTTTTAGTCCACATTGGAGCACTTAAATCAGTCCATAAGCATTTAAGCCTTCCGAGCAACTATAGATTTGGCTTCCTCTTGTTCTCCCAGAAACGTTTCATTCTTTCTGACCTGGCTGCCTTTTGTTGTTGTAGTGTATTGTCTCCTTTCAAATAGGTTGAGTTTAAAACTTATGACTCTGCCCTTCAGAATTATCTTATCTTCCCTGTTTTTTGTTGTATTTTTATTGTTAATTCTTCTAAATCATTCTGGACTTCTTTGAACCAATTTTTTTTTTTTTAATTTTATTCTTCCAAAAGTAGCCAAATAGTTTTTTCAACAGTCTGGCTTCCGTTAATGTTGATATGTGGCCATAAAAAGGCAATTCTCCTTTTCCTCATTGTGCCTACTATTGACCCACTCTTCTGAAGATAAGAAACATTGAAGAAGATGATTGGAATGACTTTGGGTCGAAGAGTAAAGTAATGGGGTGTATAAAAAAAAAAAAAATGACCGTTTCTTAAACAAATATTTGTATTATTATTTCTTTGATATAAAATACAATTAATACTCAAAGTACAGTCCATTGTTATTTACCGTCATTACCCATCTGCTAGCCAATTGCTCGATGCCACGCTGATACCATTCCTTGGGATGGCTGTCAAAGAACTCTTGGACAGCATTTTCAACTTCCGCAAAGTTATCAAATATTTTCCCTCTAAGAAAATGGGCCATGGATCGAAACAAGTAGTAATCCGTAGGTGCGAGTTCTAGACTATATGGTGAATGAGGCAGGAGTTCAAACCCATGAAGTTCTGTAAACTGATTGTTGAGAAGTAAGATCGTGAGGGACCAGTCTATAGGTCTTTTTCACCTTCCCCATGGAGAGAAGATGGTGACTGACTAACAGTATCTTTCGACACACCACATTCCCAGGCAAGATCGCGAGTAATTGTGGACGGATTTGACTCAACAGCTTCCTTCAGAACCTCATCAATATCCATTAATGGCCGCCCGGAGCCCTTCTTCCTTTCCAATGACGTATCTCCACTTCTAAATTTTTAAAACCAACGCCGCGCAGTGCGCCTTTCATATTTAATAATTTCACGAGTTGCGTCAGCGGCCAGTGATGTCTTAAAATTACGAGAATTTCGTAGGACACTGTCATGTTTCTTCTTTGAAATAAATAACTGAAATGAGACTTTTTTTGAAGAAGTCCAGAGTTAGTAAACCATCTTAGAGAATGCTCTAAAGGGATTATTAAGTATTGGTAAATAATAAATAGCATTAAGATATTTACAGACTTTTGAACTCTGGAATTTGATAAAACGGTCATTTTTTTTTTATACCCTCTATTATATCGTATTTATTTTAGGTTTGAAAGTTCTACCGCAGGATTTCATGTAATTTTGTAATTTTTTAACCCATATTTCTGATCTTGTCTAAAAAGGATTAAATGAAGTGTTATACATAAGGGTTTTGATTAGTGGGTTGGATTAATATCTGTGATTCCAGAAGATAAATTTCCATCACTTAATTTAGGTTTTCTTTTCCTTTAATTATACAATAAATATATTACTTTTATTAGTATATATAATAAATATATAATATAAGCTATGATATATTTGCTTATATCATACAGAATGGAGCTGTGGCTATGTAAGATACATCATCCTTCCCACGGTAGAAGATAAGTAAGGCGTGTCTAATTTCCGTGCTGTTGCTGCCTTAGGGGGTTGCTGATTCAGTCCTCGTTGTTCCTTCATGTTAAATAAGTTCCAGAGATATCTAACCAGATAGTTAGAGGGGGAGAGGTCTGAGATGTGAGGTGTTGGTATGATTGTGGAACTCATCACGAGATCTCAGCACCGCCGAGCATAATCTCTAATCTAATCTGGCTTCGTCTCTCTTTGCCCTGGTTCATGGAAATAACTTAATATGGCTCCAACTAGAGCTGAAATATTTAATTATACAGAAAATATTTATAGTTTTTATCATTCGAAATCTTTAATTTTAATTAATTAGAACCTAATAAATGAATATTTGTTTTTTTGATATGGATTTGTCTTTTAGCGGGGGTATATAGTTTTCTTGTGTAATATTTTTTTCAAACTCATAATATTGGCAACATTATGACACGCTCTAGCTCTGCTGGTGTTGCTCAGATCGAAAATTTGCGAACAGTTCTTTTATCAAAAGTTGAATTGAGAATATTTTTTGTTTTACGATATTTGTCGCGCTACCGTTTAAGAGCAATGTTGCTTTAAAAAAAAGAAAAAAATGTAAGGTTTTGCCAAAATTGTAGTGTTGTGGCTTTTTTGACACGCCCTAGCTCTGTTTGTGTTGTTTGGATCGAAAATTTAACGACATTTCCCAGAAAGAAATTCATCAGAAATTTAATCGAGAATATTTTTTATTTTATAACATTTGTCGCTACGACCTACTGCTTTGGAGCAATATTATTTTTTTTATTAACTCCCTCTGCGGTATCTGAAAAAAAGATTAGAGGCCTAAAAATAATTTTTTTTTAAATTATTCAATATTGATACGTTTCTTCTAATTATAAGCAATTATTTCCGTTATCCGACGCAATCTCATTTTAATCCTGATGATTGAGAGTATACTGTGTACGCCACCCGATTCAATTATACATATATGTATGTTTAAATAAATTTACAACTGTTATAACATAAGTAAATGTAAATGTAACTGGCATGTCAATTGCTTGTAAAGCAACTAACAATCGGTAGCAGTTCAACAAAACTTCCATATTAGAAGGTCATTTGGCCATCTTCTTTTCATACGCCTCGGAGGGATGATGGGAATATAATAGGAAATATTTGTTCGTTATTGGTGAATAAAGAAATAAGATTACAATCTATAATCAACGAAATAATGGCACTTAAACAATAATACCATTTTATTACTTATTTTTGTTATTATTAACGGACCATATATCCAACGAGAAATATTATTTTCTAGTTTATTACGTGTAAATACTAGTTTTCGAACACTAATTCTCAATTTAAACAATTGTAGTTCACTACAATATTTTGTGAAAGAGTTTAACAACATTTTTAATTCCTCAATCAATACATCAAACCTTGGAATTCTTATCTTCGCAAATAAGATTTTGTTGATTGAATTGTATTATTGCAAATGTCTGAATTATAAATATATAATAATAAATGCTTATTTGTACAATAATAGTACATGTTTGTTAGTTTGTTTCGTTTAACGCCACTTTAGGCTGCTATGGCTAATCGGACGATGCTACGGTGGGAGTCCTAAATTTTGCCTATCCAGTTATAATTGGGATAGGGATCTTTAACGAGTACCTGACATCGCACAGGCTCGGGACCCCCATTTTACGTCCCTTCCGAAGGACGGCATAGCTAAGGATTTTTTACTCCCTTTAAAAAATCCTAAGGTCATCTGCCGGGCTGCGAACCCGCGATCTTGGGTTTAGTAGGTTGCTATGCTAACCACTACACCACAGGTGACCCTTAATAATGGTACATAACCATACAAATATTTATATATATATATATATATATATATATATATATATATATATATATATATATATATATATATATATATATATATATATATATATATATATAGGTACGAACATTTTTTCCTATTTAAATTTATACAAAATCAGCTAATGGCTGAGGTTTTATGAGTTCATTTTTTTTTCTTTTAAGAATTACACTATATTTTGAGCTCCGGTTTTATTTTGCCCAGATAGTGAGCTTCTTCTAGCCTTATCATTCTTATCTCCTAGCCTTAGCATTCTTTTCTTTTTTCAGCTACTCTTTGCCATGTTGCTCCTCCACATGTAGTCTTCATTTCTTGATCCCATGGGTTTGGTGGTCGTTCTTCTTCTTTTTTAATTTTGGGGATACCAGTTTATCTTTTAATCTTTGTAATCTGTAAGGTATAACGTTCCTTTCCCCTTTTTCTGATAATTGTTTTTAATATTCCATACTTTTCCATAATGTCTTGTCTTTGCATCTGAAAAACGAATTATAATTATTAGCATGAATTATATGCTATTGCTAATAATTACTACTACCAGTTTACTAATTTTTAACGTTTTGTTAACCAATTTTTTTTCGCTATTTTCGATTATTTTTGTATATTTTGGTATATTCAGTACCGGTATCGAAAATCGAAAAAATTTTGTACCGACACATCACTGGTTCGAAGTTAGACGTTTGTCCAGATGGAGTCCCTGGCAGTGGATTTGTACGACAGGGGTTAGTGGAATATCAATCAATGTTATTGTATGACAAGAAGTGGAATCATGATAATTGTTACAATCGCATTATTTAAAAAAAAATTAATTAGAATAAACTAAAATGGCGAATCTTCTTTAAGCTTGTTAAGTTTACTAATACAGCTTCCCCATGACTTATCTTTTTATAAAAAAAAGAAAAAAAGATAGGATTAAATCTGCAAAGAGCTTTGGATTTCATATCAGATGGCAAATATTAATTAATCCCAGGCAAAACAAATAAAAAAAAAACAAAAAAAAAACAGCTGGTTCCCTTTAGAGGGGCTTGGTGAAGATTAAAGATTAGAGCTAAGTTGGTTTAAGAAAAGTGTTGAAAAGTTAGCCCTGGGACCGGAGCAGGTCAGGGCGCGATAATGGACGACGTCAGGGTCGGGGATTAACTCGGAGTTTTCCCCTCGACGAGTTTCCAAATTAAAGAGTTCAAAGATTTCAGTTTCTGAATTCTCCCCCCCCCCAGCCCAACTCCCGATAGGAATTTTCTTTTTGGCGATTTTAATGACTCTGTTGTACCTTTTTTAGCTTGTCCTATTTTTACTACGGACTGAATTAATATTTAAATACAGTTTTCATAAAGCAGATCTTCTTTGTGTCTTTAATAAATAGCAAAGAGAAATTAGGAATGCAAAGAACTCATTTATCTTACCCGTCTAATGTATTTTTAATATTCACCTTTATCAAAAGAAACGTCATTTCCCAGCGAAGGTAAGAGGAGAGGGAAATTACATTAATAATATTAAAACCTAATAGCATTGACTGTCCAACCTGGCTTTTGTAAAGCCTGAAATTAAAAATTCATGAGTCACGTTTTTCGAATTACAAGAATTTTTATAAATAATAAATGACTTATTTAAAAAATAAAAGATAAAAGAATTGTAGGGTGTATTAAAACTTTTATTTTTAGTTTTATTTGATGTAAAAATAAAAAATATTATTAAAAAAAAAATTGAGATATAATTTACGTTGAGCTAGTTAAAATTACTGCGGTAGAGGTGGGTACTCATGCAATAGAGGTAGAAGCCAACTGATATACAAATATAATATTTCTGATATGCATTATTTTATTATTATTATTTTTTGCGACTCATTGGTATACTATCACTTCAAAACTAAAAATAACCTCTCCTTGGGGCGCGCCCCTATCCGCAGCACCCATTCAGGACTAAATTTTAAATAGAATTAATCAAAATTACGCAGGCATTGATGACCTTAGGGTTTTATGCCTATAAGCCCAAACAAACAAACAACAAACTAAAAATAATTTTTGTTCATTATTTAATATTAATAAATTCTTTATAAGTGTTTTACGGGAAGAGAGATTCTTTTCAAAAACGAAAAGATTTGATCACTTTTTAAAAGGACAAAAATTAATTTGTACGGAATTAATGGCCGAGGTTATCCTTCGGCCGTCAACAATCGTCAGATCTGAAACTACTGTCCTTCTGTGACTTTCAGTGATTGTATTGATCATTGTTAAAATTTTATAAAACAGTTCAAAATTTCATTTTGTTTTGACACAGAATAAAATATTAATTTTTTTTTTCAAGTTATTTATTTATATGAACAGTTGTATACAATACATTCATCCAGTTAATGTGTGGATTATTTATTACATAATGTTGTCAATAACTTGTTAAGAAACAACCTGTTAGTAGCAATTTAATAAAAGCTCTATAATACGAGGATCCTAGGCCATCTTTTTTAAACGCCTCGCAGGTTTATCAGGTTTGCAGTGAAATGGCAGTTAGGAGACTAGTGGATCTGTGTTGGCTTGAAGTTATGGGACATTTAGATGATTATGGATAAGTTTATTTGTGATATAATTAGGGGCATTAAAAATTTTACTAAGGATTTTACATTGTTAGGATTGGATACGAGAAGAATTGGAAGGTTCAGTGAAACCTGAAAGAGAGTGAGAGATCTCAACTCCTTGTATCCAAATAGGGCTGATTACTGTAATGTAAATAAGTCTTTTGTAATTAATCGGAAGCTTTGAATGTTTTTATAGTAAACGTTGAAGTAGTCTGTAACGACGGGCAGTTTCTTGTCGTTTTAGTCTTGTATGTGGATTCCAAGTAAGACGTTTGTCCAAGTGGAGTCCTAGGTAGCGGATCTGTTCAACAGGAATTAGTGGAATATCGTGAAAGGATACTGTAGGACAGGAAGTCGTAGGTTTACGACGAAGGGTAAAGTTTTAGGTACTGTTAATTTTTCAAGCTTTGGCTCATCAGATTAGAACTCAATTAACCGATTTGGTTGTGACAGATATTGGCACGGATAACCAAAACCTCTTTTAATGGAGACCCCAAAAATATTAGGGAACACGAATGTAGAAAGATTGACATAATGTGTACATCTGTTTAAAAAAAAAAAAAAATATTGTAACGTAATAAAGAGAACTACCCCTGTTGCTAAGGAGTATTTACTGGTTGCCATGACCAGGCTGATACCAAATGGGAATGATCAGGGTTCGATATCAATAATTATTTTTTCCAAAAAAATCATATAATAATAATTATACCTATTTGATTTTTATTTTAAAAATCATTCCTGATTTGATTAAAAATTATGATCACTCACTGAGTGATATGGTATTGCATAAATAATAATGATTAAATTGTGATAAAAAAATGTTGATCAGAATAAAAATCACCTTTTACACACAAATTGATTAATATGTTTGTATACAAAATACTCAAATTAAATCTTGGAGATAATTCAAAAAATTTAACTTTCTGATTTAGAAAGGAATTGCTCAAAAATTATGATTATTGTTAATTGTAAAGATTTTGATTAGTCATTAGACCTATTTGGACGTACGGAGTTGAGCTTTGGAGCTCCACTAAACCATTTAATTCATCTCGTATCCAATCCTTGCAATCCAAAACCCTTCGAAAAATTCTAAATGCTCCTTACTTTGTCACCAATAAACTTATCCATAAAGATCTTAATGTTCCTTATGTTGCTGAGTTAGCCCAAACCAGATTCCTATCCTTTCATAATAAGCTCCATAACCACTCAAATCCATTAGTTTCTCAACTTGCTTCCCACTCCATTCCCGATAATCCTCCGAGACGTCTGAAAAGAAGATGGCCTAAACACCTTCTAGTGTAGAATTTTTATTGAAGTACTACTAATGAGCAGTATCTATTCGAGATTTGACATGTTATTGTAATCCTTATTAACACATTTACTTCATATATATATATATATATATATATATATATATATATATATATATATATATATATATATATATATATATATATATATATACATATATACATATATATGTATATATGTATTTGTACAGTTGTAAATTGATATAAAATAAAAAAACAAAAACCGTACTAAACATTTCTTTTTTAAATTTAATTCTTATTAATATTAATTTAAATATGCTTAAAAACTTTTAATGCAAATTTTGAAGATTGAAATGAAAAGAAATTTTATTTTGGGGTCATTTCCCCTTAATAATAATTATATTGAACAATTTATGGCTGCTTAGCTGCCGTATGTATAATTTAGAAATAGAAGAAACATACAATTAAAAATAAATTAAGGAATTTAAAAGAAATATTAAATTATAATATAAAGTAATAAGAATAATGTTACATGTTTTAAAATATCACATGAAAAACAAATTATATCTTAAGGTTCGAATTTAAAATTTTTACAGTAAACAAAGCTAATAAATATAAATTATTCGGAAAAATAATGTATCTTGTCTGATAAAAAAATATAAATTATGCCGAAACAGAATATTGATATTTAATTTTTTTTCTTTATTTATTGATATTTACAACTGTACAAAATAACATCAACTGTGTTGATAATGAATACAATGACATGTAAATAACTTGTGAAGAACTACTCACTAATAGCACTTCAATAATATCTACACTAAAAGTTCTCTAGGCCATCCTCTTTTCAGACACCTCGGAGGATTATCTGGCATGGAGGAGGAAGTAAGTTGGGTAACTAGTGGATTGGAGTGGTTATAGAGCTTACTATGGAAGGATAGGTATCTGGTTTGGGCTAAATCAGAAACATATGGGACATTAAGATCTTTATGGATAAGTTTATTGGTCACAAAGTAAGGAGCATTGAGGATTTTTCGAAGGATTTTGGATTGTAAGGATTGGATACGAAATGAATTGGATGGTTTAGTAGAGCCCCAAACCTCAACTCCGTACGTCCAAATAGGTTTAATCACAGTCATGTAAATGAGTCTTTTGTAATTAATTGGGAGCTTTGAACGTTTGTCTAGTAAATGTTGAAGTAGTCTGATATTTCATTTTAAAAAATATTTTCTTCATCGATATGATTGTTAGATTGAATATCTAACAAGTAAACGAAAAGTCGGGATTTGAAGCTATATTTCGTTTTATTTATTTATTAATATAAGTTAAGCAGCTGTAAATAATAAAAGTGGTGTTTTTGAATAACCAGCTTATATGCCCATATCCTTGTTTAATTTTTTTTTTTAATTTTAAATCAAACTTGACCTCTGACCGTTATTCAAACAAGCTCACCTATCGATGAGCAGTAATGGATTATTTGTACAGATAGGAAGGGCAATCAATTAGTGACAGTAGAGGAAGGACCAGAGCCGAAGAGATTAGCCACTCAGCCGGGAGGGAGCGCTGCCGACATCAAAGCTGCGCCCTAATGCACCAGCTACAATTCAAATCGCCCGCTCACATTTCCCTAATTTTATTTCTACTGATTCCGAAATTGGGACCTGTCCGCCTATTGTCCCCTCTCATTGAATTATGTCAGTTCCATTCTAATTAGCTTGTACTGTTTATTTATCAGCTCAGGTTTTAGCGAAACTAATTTTGTTATTCTTTTGTTCCACATTTCGTCTATTTAAATGTAGAATATAACAAAAATTTCAATCACATCAAACTTTTATTTTTAACCTTATCTCCCCATCTTCTTATCTTTCTCCCTTCCGCCGTCACGGCCGTTTCCCCGTTGCCCTTTTCCTCTCTCCTGTTATTGACGTTGGATATTCCTATGTCTGAATTGTGGTCTCCTGCCTTTTGAATTCTTCACGTTATTACAATATTCTCCCCTATTATAGAAACGTGTCCGAACTTTTTTTTTTCTGTCTTATTTTTTCAGGAATATGGAGTTTTGGGCAGCAGCAGGGTCAACATATGTATTATGTATGCCGCTGTTGCCAATAAAACACTTTGTTTATCGAAATTCTTCTTTTTCATATTTGATAAAAATCTTTCTTATCTTAAATCTTTTTTAAGTACAATGATGTGGTGCGTCTCGGCTGTTTATTGTGTCACTAATAAACTTATCGTAAGTGATATAAATGTACCATATGTTGCGGAGTTGGGCCCAAACCAAATAACTATAATTTCTTAACAAAATATATTCTCACTGAAAACTCCTTGCTTGCAATTCAATTTTTTTTTTAACCTCAGCAATACCGAAAAAAATATGGTTTCGAGATCTTCCAGTTTATAGCTAGATTACTAGCGTTTTGACAAGTCACTGCTGATTTATTATAATCTGATTGCACTTCCAGTTAGGGGGCAAGCTGGGTTGTCCTGAGCCTGGGTGTAAATATATATAAATGAATGTGATTTTCTTTTATTTTTAATAAATTTTGTTGTTGTTGTTACTTTATTTATATAGTTATATTAAAAAGGCATAACTCCCCATTTGCTTTATTCATTTAACTACATGTTTCAGAGCTTGTCATGTTGCTCCATCTTCAGGTTCTACAATCATTATGTTATGTTATTTTACAATTCTTTACTATATTATTACATCACTTAACATTTTTGGTTTTTATTACCTAACACTGTGATATTCTCACTGGTCATCTCTTCTACACTGACACCACTGGGCAATGTTCAATTATTGTTTTGTTTATTTATTGTCAGCATTCTGGCCTATTTCATTTAGTTCCTATTTTACCATTCCATTTCCATTCTATTAGTTATAATAGATTTTTATTATTATTATTTACGCTGGGAACTTCCAAGGACCACGTGCCAATTTCCTTCGTTCTTTGCTTCAATTTTCTGTATATATGGCCCAATTTTCTTCGTTCAATTTCCTTCGTTCCGTGCCAAAGATTCTTCGTTCTTTGCTGTTTTCTCCTCATCCAGTATTCCTTCATATTTTAACCGTGCTGCATCTTTCTCTCCTCCGTCCACTTTAGACCAGGTTTTCTCTTCAGTCTTCCTTGGAATCCTACCATACCTAATAACTTCTTTCTAAAAATATCTCTGTTAATAGTCTCTTCTTCTTTTGTATTATTTTTCTCTAAATCTCTTTTGATCTCTTGAATCCAACTTGTTGTTGATTTATTCTCCCAAAGTTATTTAAATATCGGATTCTGTATATATGGCCCAAAAACAAAAAATCTCCTTTTTCTTAGTGTTCCTGATTAGATCTTAATTTCCATACTTGTGATGGAAATTATTTTTTTTATTTTAGATGGAAGTTTTAATTTTTTTTTTATCCATATATTAATTTACCTTTTTTTAATCATAATTTTATTCTACTTCATCATTTATTTTAAAGTTAATTAGGTTTGAGTGAATGAATTCTTGATTTTTTTGGTTAGTTGGATATGAACGTGTACTCATATAGCTATTCCTTATTGCTCGTAACTGTGTCAGATCTTAATAAATATTTTTTCATGAAGGTGTGTACTGTTATTATTTACTGATAATAATCTTAAAAAAGTTATGATATTTTACGCGAGTTTACAGTTTATTTTTAATAGGAAATCTAGAATTTTGTAATCGTTCAAAGAAATTAGTTTTGTTGTAATGCCTAGTACAATTTGTAACGCCTGGTTTAAATCAAAGCTGTTCCATCCCAAACTGAAGAATAGGCCTACGTCGTGACCAGCCTGGAGTTAGTACAATCCAGGGGCGACCGCAAGCTTTGGAAAGTAGGCTTCCAGGATAAGGCTTGTGAAAGGCTTAGTTCGTGGCGGAGGTACTTGCACTTTGCGGGTACTTCGTAATGGCAACATCATTAGCGGTCTTCTTCTGCTGGAATAAGAGGTTAGAGAAGGTCGTCGATATTTTGTTTTTGTTTTATTTTTTACTTTTGAATGTGGAATTCAGGTATGTTTAGTTTAGTATCCTATAATACATTTTAATGTGTATTATAGTATTTAGTTGTCTAGGAATTAAATTTAAGTTTTCAATAAATCATCTCTCTCTCTCTCTCTCATAAACAGAGATGGATATCTTATAAAAAATATTTATATTCCATATCCACAATTTCTTGAGCTTTAGATATCGATAAACGATACATTGGTGACCATTGATATCGATATACCGGTATCGCGATTATTTTTTTTATGAAATATCATTTTAAATATTTCTTATCACGATACAATGATATTCCTATTTGTTTTATTGTTATAGTTCATTTATTTTACGTATTAAATATAACAAAATTATTACAAATATTAAAATTTTTATTAAAGATCATAAATTAAACAGTAGGCAGTATGTACATATACTAAGCCAGATATCAATATTATGAGGTCAGAAATTTATCTCCTCCTAATATGTCCCACGTACAGGTACAACCAGTACCAATATTGCCAACTGTCCTCTGTTCCTTATTTAAACCAATTTCATTATTGGTACTTTTTTGTTTATATATAAAAAAATATGTCAAGAAAAATATAATTTTAATAAAAAATAAAGCTAATTAAATTTCCTATAAAATTGTTTATATACATATTTATCGAACTTTCAGCCGTTTTCGAGATATACGTTATTGAAAATCGATAATGTTTGCAAAAAGATAATGTTTACCTAATTTTTGTCAAACCTTTACTTCTAGTGCCTTCCACGATCGTTTCTCAGAAAAGATGTTAGAATAAAAGTTGAAAAACATTAAATTTAATTTAATTTCATATATACTTGAAGCAAATGTTTGACTAAAAGTGAGGTGAAAATTATTTTTATGCAAAAATTATCGATTTTCAATTACGTATATCTCGAAAACGGTTGGAAATTCGACAAATATGTATACAAACAATGTTATAGGAAATTTATTTAGCTTTAATTTTTATTCGAAAAATAGTTGTCTGGAGTTCACCGTTTTCGAGATATAATCGAAAAATCCAAAAATGGGGCCTTCTCCCCTCTCCCCCACCGTTAGCTCACCAGGGGCGGGGACTATTAGTATGTTTACCTTATAACTACTCATAACGAAGCCTTGAGGTAAAAAATAATCGCATATTTCATGCACGCATTGAGTGTACTAGTAGTCTTTAAGGTTTATTCTTTTTTTTCAAAATTCACTAGGGTGATCTACCTCATTTTTTCTTCCGCATTTGTTCAATTACCTTATATAAATTCATATATGTCACTTATACAAACGTTCTTATACGACTGCTGACTGCGGGAAACCTATACGAGGCTATCTGCATACAGGCTAGATAAGAGATTCCCTTCGGAGATAGCGGTAATATAGAGCCCTTAGGCACGGTTCCCTGATTTAGTACTCCACTTAATGTACTGTTAAGGGCCCGTACCACAACTGAGTCGTTAGGCTCATTATCTCTATGTGCCTCTAATGGGTCACTACGTCTCTGAGTCCAAGGTTTTTTAGAGATCTTACTCTCTTCTCGTCATCATTCATTTATTATGATATCTTTCAATTTTTAGGAAATGAAAACGTACAGAAACTATGCGGCGAGATAGAAACTCTAGGATATTCTACAGTCCTGCTTTACCCCTGGAGGAGTGGGAGCTAGTTTGGGATTCTTTAATTTGAATATATCTTAACTTGTTTCCTATTCTATTCCTGATTATCCCCCTCGTTTTTTTTTCATGTCATGATAATATCAATAGCATATTTACTACATCTAGATATGATGAATCATTTACCACTTCCATAATATATAGTTGATTAGAGGGCTGGTTTCAAATGTTTTTAATTGTTTCAATGAATTATATTTATATATAGTTGTTTACTATATTTGTTAACGTTAAAATCAACTCCTGGGGGACACCTTTAAGGTAAAATGTGAAAGCTTCTTTTATGACGAATTTGATCAAGTACTCAAGTCATTTAGTGTCTTATTGTTAGATACGTTAAAAGGGGCATACATAATCTGTTATTTTTCTTCTGATTGAAAACATTGTATCATCTGAATAGGGCGCCTTTAGCTGCTATAATCCATAGTCCCATAAGAGTGCCAGGAGATGTTTGTAAAATATTGCTTTGAATGGTAGTGAAGTTAAGATCGTTTATCAAGCAGTCTACTCGAAACACATCGACCAGTTACCTTCTATGGTAGCACATACCTGTCTTCACTGAAAACTAAATAATCCCAAATTTAAGAGATAGGGAGAGTCTAGTTGGAGCCTTCAGTGAGTGCACATCGCGGTGTTTTTCGTGATCGTTTGAAGTGCCGGCACCATTTGAAGATTGTGAACAACAGGATTTTCGGAGAATTCACTGTGGCTGCCTAAGTAACACCACCCTGCCTACTTCTTTGAGGTAGTCAACTACAGCCGTTAACTTCTGTAGCGAACATTCTTCCAGAAAAAATGTCATCCCAGAACATCAATAACAATGTTGTTATTGAAACCGAAGAATATCAGAAAACAAGAATTAATCAAAGAGAAGGTAAGACTTTTGCCAATATTACTGCCCAAAAATTAGAAAAATTTCCCAAAAGAGACCAAGCTATCGTTTTCAACAGTGTAGAAAGTATAAAACTTCTTGAATACTTTGAAAAAATTGCAGAAATCGTTTCTCCTAAAGACATTAAGTTTGCCTCTAGAATAAGTAACAACCGTATATGCGTACACCTTAGTTCAAAATCATTGGTTGACCAACTAATAGAATCTAATGCAACCATAAAATTAGGGGCAAATATTATTCCCATCAGAAGGCTAATCAACCCTGCGAAAAAAATCATAATTTCTAATGTTGACCCATGCATACCACATAGTGTAATAGAAGAGGCTTTAAAACAGGCGAAGGTAATGCCAGTGTCGCCAATTCAGTTCCTCACAGTTGGTGTTGAAAAATCTATTTTTTCTCACATTTTAAGTTGGAGGCGACAAGTTTATGTTACTCCAGATAGCTGTGAATTCCTTCCAGAATCTCTAACCATTAAAACTGATGAGGGCTCATTTCGTATTTTCTTTTACGAGGATAACGGGGCCTGCTTCAGGTGTAAGAAACAGGGTCACTTTACCTCCGTTTGCCCAACCCTTCGTACCGACACTAAACAAACTAACCCACCAGAACTCGCTGATTTCCCCTCACTGAATGAAAATAATCCATCGAATAACAGTCAGCGTACTACCCCAAAGAAAAGTAACATCTCAACTATTAACAAAACAGTGTTAATAAAAAATCCAGCTCAAGTAGAAAACAACTTGAAAATTAATTCAGTAGATCCTAGGGATCATTGTGATATTACTGCCAAAAAAAATAATCAAACTAGGTCTCATCCACGACACACCAAACAATAATCGCGAGTTGGGTTCCGAGAAAGACAACAACCAACAGCCTACTGGTGATTTACAGAATCAGGAGTCTAATACGGGTAATACAATAACGCCTAACACCCCAATTACACCGGACAAAAAATCTATAGCCGATGCCTTAGTTCCTATTAGAAAGCTAATTGATTTACCGGAAAAAAACTATCCACTAACGTACATTCAACTATGCTCATTATTAGATAACGCGATTTCAACGAAAGACCCAGTATCAGCCTCCCTAGAATTATCTAACGATCTTGATTCCATCATTAATATGTTTTCAGATTTGTATTCTGTTCTCCCCACTAAAGGTTTAAAAAGCAGATTTACTAAAATAATAAAAGGGCTTCAAAACCATATAAAGAACACCTCCATCATTGATACTAATCATGATACACAGAATTAACCTTACATAACTACTGTTATAAGATTATATTTTGTTTTACTAAAATACATCCACAAATGTTAATTTTAAATTGGAATTGTGATGGCATATACCGCCACTATAATGATTTACAAATGCTAATTTCTTGTTATAATGCCTCAATTGTTTCGATTCAGGAAACTCACTTAAAAGCCAATCAGTCAATTTTAAAATCTTCTTTTAACTGTATTAATAAATCTGTTTCTCGCAATACACAGGCTAGTGGGGGGGTGTTTCTCTCGCCTTTAAAAAAGGTATTAGTTATAAGGAAATTAATTTATCTTCTAAGTTGGAAGCTGTCGCAGCCGTTGTCCAACTCTCGGTCCAGTTCACTATCTGTTCTGTTTACTTACATCCTTCAGACAATATTACTTATAATTCAATCCGGGATCTTCTGCTCGAACTTCCACCTCCCTTTATTATAATGGGAGATATGAACGCCCACAGTCCAACATGGGGTCCTAACCGTAAAACTGATGCAAGAGGAAAAATTTTAGAATCAATAATGGATGAATTTTCCCTTATGTTGTGCAGTCCCTGTGAGCCATCCTTCTATAGCAGAGCTCACAAAACTTGGACTTCAATTGACCTTTGTCTAGCCTCTCATGCTTTTCCCATCATCCCACAGTCCTATTTCCACTGTGATCTCGCTGATAGTGATCACGTACCTCTCATATTATCGCTGCAAATTGATCCATTTCTTCTAACTTCTTTTGGGAAATGGAGGATAGATAAGGCTAACTGGGAGGGTTACTTCCAAGCATGTTCGGATTTTTTCAAAAACTATGTGATTTCCCCTTATCATGGTGAAAATATTGAAGCGTTTACATCGAAGATTGTGGAAATTGCTGAACAGTTTGTTCCTAAAACGAAGCCATCCAAACATCTGAGGAAAGTTCCTTGGTGGTCCCATGAGTGTCGCTCCGCCCTGACAAAAAGACACAAAGCCCTAAAACTTTTAAAATCTCACCCTTCATTAGCTAACCATATTAATTACCATAAAGCCAAAGCAGAAGCACGATGGGTTATCAACCAGGCAAAAAAAAAATCTTGGACTAAATTTATTTCCTCTATTTCATCACCCGTATCAACAAAAATATTTTGGAATAAAATAGGAGCTATCAAGGGCAGACAAGTCAACAAAATTCCGAGGTCAATCACCTACAACGATATAACTTTTACTGAACCCAAGGACATTGTCAATGCTTTTGGACAACATCTTTCTAGTATCACGAAAAATATTGTGGCACATAAACTTATTCAGAGTTCTCCTAACTCAAACCATGATAATGAGTCATACAATCTTCCCTTCACGATGGAAGAACTAAAATACAGTATAAAATATTCTCATTCCAAATCTCCAGGTCCAGATCAGGTTCACATGGAATTTATAAAAAAATTGCCCCCGATAGTGATTAACTTGTTACTAAAACTCCTGAATAATATGTGGATGAACAGGGATTTCCCTAAAATATGGTCAACGGCAACGATAGTACCATTACTCAAACCCAATAAAGACCCTAGATTGGTCCAGAGTTACAGACTTATCTCTCTCACTTCGGTTCTGAGTAAGATAACCGAAAAAATAATCAATCGCCGCCTTTCATGGGAATTAGAAACTCGTAAATTACTTGACAAAGAACAATTTGGATTTCGCAAACATAAATCAACAACTCATCTCCTTTTCAAATTTAACTCATATTTAAAATCGTCTTTCAATAAAAATCAACACGTCTTTGCTGTTTTTTCTGGACTTAAAAAATGCCTTTGATTCATGTTGGAGAGGCAAAATTATAGAGACCTTAAAGTCATGGGGTTTCTCTGGGAACATTTTGTACTTCATTCAAAATTTTCTTTCAAATCGTAAATTCATGGTACGAACAGGTTCAGTTTTTTTTTCCGACAAATTTGACTTATATAATGGAGTACCTCAAGGATCTGTCTTAGGTCCCACACTATTTAACATCGCTATTAATGACATAAGAAGATTTGTTCAAGTTCCCGTTAGAATCTCATTATACGCTGATGACGTTTTAATTTATTATAGCTCCTCCGATATTAACCTTGGCCAGTTAGTAATACAGGAATCCCTTAACAACCTAGAAAAGTGGGCCACCTGCCATGGGTTTAACTTCAGCCCTTCCAAATCATCCGCAGTTCATTTTTGCAGAATTCGAAAATGCACGCAACCATTCACCGCACATCTAGGGAATCAAATCCTAAATAAACCTAATTTTATCAAATATTTAGGGGTCATCTTTGATTCAAGGCTGTCATGGAAACCCCATACCGATGAACTAATATCAAAGTTATCCAAAATATCTAATGTAATGAAAGTACTCTCTTCCTCAACCTATGGCTGTGACAGAACCTCCTTATTGAGAGTATATAGGTGCTTGATTAGACCTGTCATCGATTACGGTTGCGAAATTTACGGAGATTCTTCTAAAAGAATTTTACAAAGATTAGACTCAGTACACCATTCAATGATCCGCAGGGCGACTGGAGCGTTTATTACCAGTCCTATTAATAGTTTACTCTGGGAGGCAGATGAGTGGCCCCTTGAACTACGCAGACACTATCTTTTATTAAAATTATTAGGCCGTATTAAAGCAAGTTCACAGTACTCTGAATTTTCGTGTTACAAATTACCATCCTGTATCTCTAGCTATCCTCCATTATCCGACTCATATTCTTTTCCACCGTTATATCCATTATCTCCAAACACTTTACCACCATGGACAGCTCATACAATATCTTTTGATTTTTCTTTGAACCGGATTAAGAAAAAATAAACAGTCCTCCCGAGGCCCATAGACAAAGTTTCTTAAATCTGCTCGTTAACCGTTATATTGATTATGTCTGCCTTTACACGGATGGCTCAAAAGACAAGGAGAGTGTTGGATGTTCAGTCATTCTTCCTTCTGAAACCATCCGGTACTGTCTTCCAAACATTCACTCTATCTTTTCCGCCGAACTATTTTCAATCTATCTCTGTATGAATATTATTGAAAATTTGGACAGCAGACAATTTCTAATCTGCAGCGACTCTTACTCCGCCCTTCAGGCAATCCAAAACTTTCATTCAACAGAAAACCCTATCGTAATGAAAATAATGAAATTAGCCCTCAACATGAATAAAAATATTAAATTTCTTTGGGTCCCTAGCCACACCAATATAGAAGGAAATGAATTGGCCGACATAAGTGCAAAAGAAGGAAGGAAGAACTATGTTCCCTTTTCCCAATAGCCAAGTCACTCTTTACGACTTTAATAAATCTATATTTAACTTGTGCAGAGAGGCATGGATCAACGTCTGGGCAAAAGTGCCTAATACAAATAAAATGAAAAGGTTATACAAAAACTTGCTTCCAGTAACACCTTTCCCAATAAACAGGAGAGAACAAACAGTAATTACGCGACTTAGAATTGGACACACCAAGTTGACCCACCGGCATTTACTTGAAGGCAATCTTCCACCAAAATGCACTACCTGCAACTGCCTGCTAACAATGGATCATCTTATCAATGATTGTACCCGAATTTTACCATCCAGGACATCGTTGAATCTTCAAGGATACCAAGAAGCTTTGGAACCCGATAACTGGAATAAACTTTTTACCCTACTCATAGACAACCACTTGTTTCAGCTAATATAATTTTGAATTCAAACAACTGATAAAATTTAATGTTAAATTGTATTGTTTAATTGTGTAATGTGTAATTGTTTAAAATGTTTAATTGTAAATTAAATTGTGTAATGATTAATTGTAATAGCTAATATAATGAAATATAGAATTGTAGAAATAATCTAGTGTAATGTTGTAGTAATAATGAAATAGTGCTAATATATTGTAATGTAATGTAATGTTGAATTGTAGCAACCAGCATAATTGTAATTTTGAATGTTAATAAGTAACATAATGTAATGGTGCCTCTAGCCTAAGTTGCTGTACACGGCACCTAAAATTGTAATTAAATAAATAAGAGATAGGTTGTTTCTGAGAGTAAAGGAAACCAAAATATTTATATCACGAAGCTATGTTGTTATAAAGTTTAACATTTTATTCTAAGTTTAACCATATGCCATAATTTATTTTTCCCTTCTTCTCAGAAGACACATACAACTGATTTATTCATATTATTATTATCCAAATAAAGCAAAAAATAATTGAATGGGTCCGCCGAAAAAACTAGCTATTTAAACGAAAAACAAATGAGAAACTGTACCTCTGAAAATCCAACGAGTGCATCTATTACAACAGTGTGTAATATTTAACTCACAGCGTGTGGACAAAACTAGCTGTTTCTGTTGCTTATCGTTTTATTTTATTTATTTTTTTTATTTTCAAATGGACTCCAAAATGGGATCCAACTCGAACTTTAACGTATAGGATGTCTAGTTAATTTTGGACAAAAAGTAACTTATAATATATAGCTACTTCAGCGTGGATATATTTTTTTTAAATACTATGCCACCACACTCAGCCTTGTGTATATTTAATCTAAAACTAAAGGGTGTTAAGCTAGAAGAGGGAATTTCCATAAAAATCGAAACTGAGATTTCATCGCCATGTATTAGCTTGTATCATGTATTATTTCATAAAGTAGTCTCATGGAGACTAGAAATAGGATTTAACATGTTTTGGAATTTGATGAACTCGTTCCCAATGAAAACAAAATTCAGACTTAGTAATTTACATTTTCGATTTTTTCAGAACTATGATTATTCCTATAACTAATTGTAAGGTTATTTAGAGATCCTCCCTCCTAATCTAATACCCTTTATTCATATATTTTATTCTAAATGTCAACGATGCTATTGCTGTATAACCTGTGAATGTGACGTCATTCTTCCATTTGCACCGATCGGGTAATAGAATCGAACCCAGAAAATTATTTTTTTTTTAACTAATCACAGCTTGTTTCCTTAATGTATTCAGAAAAGGATCTGAATGATTGAGTTTGTTCAGGCACGCGACGATCGACAATGTTTATGGCTCACAAATCAAACTTTCAACTATTTCGCTTTACTCTTTTTAATATTTTAAAAAGTTATCTTTTGTAGTTATGAAATATTATTGATGTACTAGTAATATACGATCTAATATAAAGCATTAAAATACACGTAAATAGTCCTTAATGTTCATATCGTGCCTAGACTTCCTACTAGATCGAATTTCTTCTACCGGGTTCCAGCCAAGTTTCATCCATCATCCACTTTGGGATCTCCAGGTCATCCATCCAAGTGACCAGGAGCAGTCCGAGCTTAACAGTCTCCATGACGTGAGGACCTTTATCTTGGCTTCTTTGATTGATGTTCAACGTTCTCGAGTACTGAAATGAGTTTTTAAATTCTGCTTCGAACTCTTGGTAACAAGAAAACTTTTAAAAAAATATTCGAGTACAACTGGAACAAACTTATTTCCTGGTAATTGTATTGATTTCGTTTATTTATAATAATATTCTTCCCTTTATTTATTTTTTCCCCCCTTTCTGAATCTGCTCATAGATTTTGACTTCTCCAACACATAGTTGACAGACTTTCTCTTACGGTCTTTCAGACGGAAAGAATTTTATGATTTCGATGAATTCCGTAATTCTATGCCGAAGGTCCAAATTAGTTCGATCATAGTCATGTAGATTAGTTTTTTTTTTTGTTTTTTTTTGTGTAGTGTTTGGGAGATCAGAACTTCTATAAGTTTGTTACAGTATTACATGAACATTTTTTATTTGTTTTCTTGTTACCAGAAATTAGTAGGAGAATTTAAAAACTCATCTAACTACATACTCACTTTTAAACTGCATACCCACTCAAATCCATTCACTCGATGATAATCGTCCTCGTTCTTGTCAAATCATCGAAACAAAATCGTGTAAAAAAGATGAATCAAGAATTTAACTTGTTCTAATTGTCTTAAAGTTTTTCGTTTGTTTTACTTTCTTTTTTCTTTTTTTTAATCTGCTCAACGATATTAATCTGACTGAAAAATTAAAGAATATTTTTAATAATAATAATCTTTCAATGCAATACTAACAAATCATCTCCATTATATTATTAAGCCAATTTAGACTTACGGTAAAGATCTGCGATGTTAAACCTAACAATAGAAAAAACAAACTTCTAGTACACTCAGTTCAAAAAAAAAAAAAAAAAAAAAAAAAAAAAAAAAAAAAAAAAAAAAAAAAAAAAAAAAAAAAAAAAAAAAAAAAAAAAAAAAAAAAGGAAATAAATAAACAGCAACTTAGACCACTGCAACCCATGAAGGTCTCGAGTCCAGTACCATAAAGGACGTATTTTTTCACAGACGTATTATATTATGAGGTGATGTGTTCAGCATTCATGATTATCTTCAGGTTTTTTCCAAACCAAGAAGGACTAGGTACCCACTTTATAGAGTCTAGGTCTGCCCTAGAAGGATCTTTCGACACCAAAGTCAATCCATGGATGAAATAACATAATTAAATAAGTTTAATTAATTGCTTAATTAACACCTAAAACACTTTTGATATTCTTTTGTAGATTAATTTAATTTTTTTGTTATCATTGGGTCACATCCAGTTTTTGTCATTTTAACCCTGAAGAAGACTTGGAAGGCTAGACGAAACGTTGGCACTCAATAAAAAGTTTTTTAAACTTGGAAGTGTAGTTTATCAATCCAGAATGCATCCCAGACTATCATCTTCAACCATTATATCATATACTCAACGATACCATTCGAGGTTGTGTGAGAGCGCTATAGTACACACAGGATATGAGTTGAGAAGCTGGCCATTGCTAGGACTCCATGTCAAATTTTCTTATAGATCCCGAGACACTGCCTTTTTACATACGAGAAGGATTATAGGGCGGAATGAAACTTGATAGGGATTGGGCTACTGGATTTGGATGGTGGCTTATTTACTTGTTTTATGTTATTATTGAATATTTCATCCTCTTTTTCTTATTTTCAATTTGTTTATTTATTTATTTTTTTTAATATGTTCAGTTTTATTTCTACTTATTCTTACAGCAGCTGTCTTGCTAATTGTATTTTAAATTATACTTATTATTGATTGATAGCGCCAGAGTAGAGTTTATTTTTCATTATTTGTTTATTTTTATTCTTTCATTCATGAATTAATAGGATTGTTGGATATGTGGAGAATTGAGTTAGAAGTCAGAGATTAGAGTGAACAAAGAGCTACAGAAGAGAGGACTGCTGCTAACGGATCCGATAAATCTGTGTTTCAGTGAGCGAGTAGGGTCATTTATATAGCGACCGGCTCTGCCCCTGACTGCTGCTAGCTGCGCCCCTTCGATTTCCTAGTCATCCATTTTACTAATTCCATTTTAAAGCCATTTATTTCCAATTTTCTATACGTCTTCTACAGATCCCGTTCGTTGTAACATTCCCCTTACGAGGAAGAAATAAACAACACAGCTCCGAAAATTTATTAACCTGTAGTGATGCTAAATTTTTACAAGCTTATACTAAAAGAGATACATTATTTAATATTCACTTCATTTTTTAACATTACTTTTATTGATATATATTTTTAACAAAGATATATCTTCTGTTGTTTGGTTGAGTGTCTATCCTTTTTTTTGCGTTACGTTTTTTTTTGTTTTTTTTTTACTGTCAATAAAATATAATATTTTGACACGTTCTAGCTCAGTTGGTCTTACTCCGATCGAAAAGGTGCCATAGTTTTCCTAATCAGAAATTTAATGGAAAATATTTTTTGTTTTATAACATTTGTCACTAGGACCCATCGTTTGGGAGCTAAATTGATTTACATTGAAGAAGTCACGTTTTACCAAAATGTTTTTTAATTGTTGTGACTTTTTTTTTAGCTCTTTTGGTGTTACTCGATTCGAAAATTTGCTTTTTTATTATTAATTATCACTTTACTTTAAAGACATAAACCTGCATTGATTCCCGGACAACCTTATAGGAATAAACAGCATACACTTTGAAATGATTTTCTTAATCAAATTGGCTTAGAATTTCAAAATACTTTTCGCATATCACTTACTATAATAATAGTCCAGTCAATGAGTGCTGCAATGAGGGTTGTAGAGTGCATGGAATATCCGATAATTTTTGACTTCATAGCTTCGTTAGGAATAGTTAGAAAGTAAACATACTAAAAGTCCTCGTCTGTGGAGGGTGAGCTAAGGTCTCAATTTTTTTTATCGATCATATCTAGAAAACAGTGGACTCTATCATCTAGAAAATATGTTACAAATCAAAATTAAAGTTAATTCAATCTCCCATAAAATTAATTATTTACATATTTCATCGAAATCCCAAAGGTTTTGGAGATATACATTATTAATAATAGATAATTTTAGAAATAAAAAAATGTTTTTTACACTTTTTGTCAAACATTTGCTTCAAATACCAAACGTATATAAAAAATTAAAGTAAATTTAATGCTCTACAATTTTGATTCTTACGTTTTTTCCGAGAAACGATTGTGGAAGGTACTAGTAGCAAAATTTTGTCAAAAAGTGAGGTAACATTTGTTTTTTTCCCGAAAATCACCGATTTTCAATAATGAATATCTCGTAAACGGTTAGAATTACGACAAATTTATATAGAATTAATTTTATAAGATATTTAATGAGCTTTTATGTTTATATGAAACATATTTTTCTAGGGTCAAACCGTTTTCATGATATTATCGAAAAACGAAAAAAATAGAACTTCTTCCCTTCCCCCTACCGTTAGCTCACACCCAGGGGCGGGGGACTTTTATTATGTTTACCTTCCAACTATTCCTAACGAAGCTGTGAAGTAAAAAATTATCGCATATTCCGTGCACTCTACAATGTGTTTATTGACTGGACTATAACATCATTCATTTTTTTTTTTCGATTGGGCCAGCAGAGGGCCACGTAGCAATTTCAATTCTTTCTCCCTTGTTCTTTTCTCTTCCTTCATATTGCTTTCACCCGTTCACCATGTTTCCTCTTTCTGTCTTCAGACCATTTTATAAGAAATTTAATAAGCTTTTATGTTTATTTTAAACATATTTTCCTAGGGTCAAACCGTTTTCATATTATCGAAAAACGAAAAAAATAGAACTTTTTCCCTTCCCCCTACCGTTAGCTCATCCCCCAGGGGCGAGTCCTTTTCACTATCCTGCCCTGGAATCCCTCCATTTTCAATGCTTTTTGCCGAAAGTCTTCTCTATTATTTAATTCTTTTATTTTTGTATTGTTTTTTTTCTAAATCCCTTTTTAGTTCATTGACCCATTGTTGTTTATTTCTTACCCCACATATATCTGAAAATCTTACTTGTCAATTTACTATCTGGCATTCGATATAAATGTCCAAAAAACATCATTCTTTTTCTCATTACATCTGATATATTTTCTGCATTTTGATTTATTTCAGCATTACTTCGTGACTTGGCATTACTTACTGTGTTTTGTGGGCCTAATATTTTCCTCATGATTCGCCTTTCTAGTATTTCTAATTTATCTAAATAGTTTAATGCCAGACATTCACTCGTCTTGGAATCTACTTTCTTGAACAGCCAAAATTTGAATTTTGTTTTTCTCTAAAAGTTTACCATATTTTATTTTTTAAATTAGCTATGATATTGAAAATTTTTTTTTTTTTTAATATTAATTTTATGTAATAAGTGAAATGAAGCTTTATAGAAACAGAAACCACTATAAAAAAAAAGAAAAAAGTTTTATTTTTTCTTATCAAAGTGGAATAGGGAGAGAGAGCTAGATAAGGCTAAATAAAGTTTAGGAATTATGAAGTTAGATTAGTTTTGGGAGCTGGTTTATCTCCTCTCCTTGGTGTGTGTCTAGTCCGGCTAACTTTTTACTCCTCCTAGTACTTCAATTATTTAAGACTAATTCTATAAACTTAAATAAGAGCAACTTTAAATTGAAAACTTCTAATGTAAAATGAGTTACCGACGTTTGGAAAGTGGATTGGTAAAGACGGATAGCTCTTTAGAAAAGTTATAGTGCCTTTTTCATGTAATGAGTATTCCATGTGCAAATGTTCAATATATGTTTTGTTTTCTTAAGGTAGATAGAATATTCAATAAGCACAAACGTGGTAGAAAGCGTATATCAGATCTAAATTATTAAAGTTTTTTCCTGAAATTTTTATTCGAAATGGATATTAACTGACCCACTTGTAAATCGAACTCACTCTACTTTGAACCGAGTGCCCTTGGTTCCTGGATTAATTCGGTGATTCAGAAAATTAAAAAAAAATCCAATAATCGAGATTATAAACACTATAATAATTTGTTCAGCTTTATAATTATGACACTCGTGGGTTCGTGGTTTCTGATAGATTTATCTTTCTCAAAAAATTCACAAAAAATATAGATGCTTATAATATTACAACTATTTCATGAGAGCCTCGATAGGTTGGGACAAGGGTCTTGAAGTACCCAGTACAGAAGGTCGTTGTTAAGTCCCACACGGGTGGATTTAAATTCATTTCTTGGTGGATCAAAGGGATAGATCACGAACTTCCTACCCTGGCAGAAATAGGTTGGTAACCCGTCCTTCCTTTTTTAAGTGGAGTACATAATTACGTTAAGGCCAAACAAACAACAATTTTTTTTAATTTCTAATACCTCTTGAAAAGATGGCAACTGTTCTTGATTTCTAAAATATTTTATGTGATAAATTTGGTTGAACTGCGGACATTTTTTTTTCTTTTATATATATATATATATATATATATATATATATGTTAACCTCATTATTACTCCAATTAAATTATTATTTCATGCATTGAACTATTTCTAATGAATACCGGTAAAAAAGTCAATACTAAAATAGTTTTAAGAGGGCATTTTTTTTTTTTATATATATATATATATATATATATATATATATATATATGTTAACCTCATTATTACTCCAATTAAACGGCCGCTTAAGTAAAAAAAGTCAATACTAAAATAGTTTTAAGAGGGCTTAAGTTCAAGATCTCAAAAAGGAAAAAAAAAATGAAATCTTTTGTTCACACCAACTCCTTACCGTTGAAGCGGAATTTAATTATAAGTTTAAAGTTATTTCGGGAGGAAATGTTTTAATGGAAGCTCTTGAAGTAAAAATTACTAAAGGCGCTAGGTTTCAACAACATTCAACCTAAAGGTCATAAGTCAACGATTTCGAATAATTATTTTCTGAGATTGTGTTTCTAATTACTTACTTATATATTTATAAAAACACAAATTCAAAACATCAGAAATTTGATATAGAGTGGAGTAGAAATAGAATGGAAAAGTAATTTTATTAAGGGACTAAGTTCCTTTAGAATAACAAATAAACACCGATATATCAGGTCAGATACATATTAAAATAAAAATATAGTGAAAAATAGAAAAAATAATAATATAATATAGATTGTGTATACATAGGCCCAAAGAAGACACAACAAGTAAATGATTTGGAAACGGACATAAGGTGAGGTTCTATGGGGATATGGTAAGGATGTACCCAAAGAGATTGAATAGAGAAATCTTCTATAAAATGAGAGGATACAAGAGTGCTGGGGAGTATCAAACAGATGGAGGAAGAAACTGTGAAACTGGAAATAACAGAACAAGACTGTTTCGATATGGATGACTTAAGGAAAAGACTAAATAAATTAAGGTCCTTGTGGGAAAGACAGAGAAAAGGAATAGCGTGGAACGAGGAACGATGGAAGGAGCAATCGGAAAGTATGAGGAAAAGGTTGGACGAGAGAAGGGATAAGGAAAGAAGTGAAAATAATGGTATTCGCGTGGTCTATAAGGCCGTTCCTTGAAAAAAAAAATCTGTACATAGATAATAATATTATATAAAGGGAGGAATATAAGAGAACACTCAGTAAATTAATTAGGAAATAAATTCTTTTGGTACAATGTTTAGTGTTTTATTAGCAATAGGCAATAGGTATCTAAATGTTATATTAAGAGTAAGATAAATTTATATTAAGTGTAACCTAAATTATGCAAATATTCATGAATATCATTCAAGAAATGCAAGAAAATGACATCATTTAATTAAGTAGGTAACGTCATCTTGTATAAAAATGAGGAACTGAAAACAGAGATATTTAAATATTTTCAGGTATTTTGCGTGTCTGATATGAGGAGGGATAGAATTCAAGAGAATGGTTGAGAGGATGAGAAAGGAGCTTTAGAATACAGAAGTTCTGAACTGATGAATATTATAAATAAAGAAAGGATGAAGGGTATTCATAATTTGGTAAAGGAATGTTTCAAGGAAATATTGCCTACGGAAAGTGGGATAAATTTGGAAACATGGGAGCGCCTTGGGATATCGAAGACGGGATATTATTAATGTAGGAAAATATGTTGAATAAATACTGACAATAACCTAAGTTTCAGGAGGACGAAATAAGATGGTAAGTATTCAGATAAATGAAGAAATCTTAAAGGGTTCTTCTATGAGCGATCGGTTTTTGTTTCTGCTGGAAAAAAAAAATTGAAATATGACTTGGAAATATTTTTTTGTTATCTAAATTACTATTAGGATTGTTTTTAAACGATTTTATTATTCCTAGAGATTGATAAATACTCCAACACTCCAGTGGACTCACTAGTTACCATTATTTTTATCACGTCTTTTTTAACACCTCGACCAGAGTTGTGACAAGTTATACTGATTATGTTTTAGTCCAGTCAATGATTGCTAAAATGAGGGGGGTAGATGGCATGAAGTGTGCGATTATGTTTGATCTCAGGGCTTCGTTAGGAGTAGTTATAAGATAAACATATAATAAAAGTCCTCGCTCCTGGGGGGTGAGCTAACGGTGGTGGGGAGGGGAGAATGTCCCATTTTTGGGTTTTTCGATCATATCTCGAAAACGGTAGACACTAGGAAAATATGTTTTAAATAATAATTTAAGCTTATTGAATTTTCTATAAAATTTATTCTGTACATATTTGTCAAACTTTGAACGAATTTCGAGATATACATAATTAAAATTCGAAAATTTTCGCAAAAAAATAATTTTTACCTCACTTTTTGTCAAACATTTGCTTTTAGTTCCTTCCACAATCGTTTCTCAGAAAAAATATCAGAACCAAAGATGTAGAGCATTAAATTAATTTAAATTTCATATATACGTTTCTGGCACTTGAAGCAAATGTTTGACAAACAGTGAGGTAAATATTTGTTATACTGCACGTTTAATTATTATTTTCTGATTTATGTAATATATCATTTCAAAAATAAAATTTGTATTTTCATCCCATTTGCCAGAAATAAATGAACAGGCTCTCCACATATGATTTTTTTTTTTTTCAAAACCATTCCTTATATAGTTATGATTTAGTCACATTTCTCTAGTATTTGAGTACTTCTAGATGATTTATCCTCCCTAAACCATGCTTTGGGACCGCCGCTGATTGTTTCTAATCTAGTTTTGAAAACTTACTTGAAAAAGAATGGCTTTAAATGATTGAAAAGATTTCGAAAGGCGTTAACAAAGATAAACGAATCTTGAAAACTAAAATAAAAAGAAACGTTGGATTTTATTATTTCCCGGTGGCAGTGAGGGAAATATATGTTATAGCTTATTGTTCCCTCTCAATGACTCTTACATCCACACAACGCCCAAGGCAGGCCTACACTCTTACATACTTCCTGTACCCACTCACATAATCATTTTAATATAATTCATCTAACCTACATAATTTAATGTTTAATATATTTATAATTATTATTATATACGAGCCTAAAGTCAGCTACGATATAAATATATAAAAACGCGTTTGAATAATTAACTACATATAATTACAAAATATGGAGGAGTAGGAAACTACTTACACCGTTACTGGTGGATATGATATAGTAAATACTACTAAATTAAAATGATGATAGTACACAACTGACCTGGGAAACATTTGAAGAAAGGTAGCAGTTGAGAGGAGTGGTATTTCCAAAACTGGTGGTATTCCTAGATACAGGTACAGAAAGGATTTCCGTATTTCCTTTACTGTGCTAACTTTTGAAATAACTTTTACAACTTATATAATTTTATTGTAATCTGTTTTGTTTTTTTCACTTTAGGGCATGATTATGAGAACAATATAGTCTCGAAACGTCGGTAAAATAGTTGTTTCTATTTATTGACTGAACCTCAAGAACCTTATTAAACATGCATATGCAAAATTTTAGAGGAAGATACTATTAATAGACTAAAATTCCGTAACAAAATTAAAATTGTAAAACAATTAGAATATTTACAACAAGAAATGTAAAGAAGAAAGAAGGAAACAGCTAAATAACTTGATGAAGAGGTTTTGGGAAGACAAAAGGGAAAAAAAAATGTGAAAATTGTGTTTGGTTCAAGTTCATGTTCTGTTCCTAATGATTTTTTTTAACGCATGTAGGTTAAATATGCAACAGTATAAAAATTTGTTTTCATTATGTACATTGAGATAAATTATTCTACGGAATGTAGATAGTTAGGGTAGGTAGTCATAACTATCTGCAGGCATCCCTAACTATCTACATCTCCTATACTTCACAGTCAACTATACCTTATGAATAGAAATTATTCTACAATATATTATATTTTATTTAAATTATTTATATATGTCGCTTTATTCTAAGGTAAGAAAGGCTGCTTCTAGAGCAAACCAGCCTTTTGGAGGCAAAAATTCAGATCAGGTGTCCTATGCAAAATGGGTAGGAGGAAGGGATTTTCTACCTCCCATACGTAATGTCCGCGTTTTATATTCTAGCCAATAACAGAAATAAGCTCTGTGGTCATGTAGTCTTACATACAAGCATACATATAAGGGAAGGTGTCTTTCTGTGTGTTAAAAATAATAATGAAGAAACAAGATATTTATTATTAGTGAGTACAATAAAAACGGTATTTTATATAAGAGAAAATAATGATTAAAAATGTGAATCAGTATTAAATTTATTAGTTGACCTGAAAAAAAAAAACCCTAAAAAGGGAGAAAACTTCAGCTTACCTGGCTTTGAAATTACTATCAGATCAGATATGCATCCAGGAATACATTTCAGGGGGTCCGAGAAATTTTTGGAAATTGCAACCTTTGAAGCATATAAAACGTGTTACTTACAAATCATTACTTTAAATTTTAGTTATTACTATGGAGAAGGAAATTGGTCTTATTCACTGCAATAAGCACTGAAAGTATGACCTTAGCTTCTAAAATTTTGTAGTTTGGGGGGTGGACCGTTGCTCCATTTTTATGCTTACAATTTTTATAGATCTTTAAATACCAAAAGGCTAAACAAAACCCTACCCATTTATTCATTTGTCTCTTTTACTTGATTTTAAATAAAGTCGGAGGTTTAAATTAAAAAAAAAAAAAAATTTTAAAATAAAAACAAAATGTGGTTTATTAAACTGAAAAATCTTTTTTTTTTACCCCACTAAAAAAGGTGTCAAATGACCGACTATTATGAATAATTGTAGATAAGATTTATTATAAAAGGTCCTTTGTTGGAGGATATAGATCCCACCATTAATCTCACCACGACCAATAAAACCCCCTCCGATTTATGGACTCAAGAATTAAATTCCTAAATGTAAGCCATTGCTAAACATCAACAATAGTTCTCTGGGTAGTCATTGTGAGCTTGTCACCATTATCTATCAGAATGGGTCAACTAGTCAATATAACTGTTTGAAACTAAAGGATTTATTTAGTGTATCACACATATATTTCAAAAGTGACACAACGCGAAAATCTGCATTAAAAAAATGGGTGTAGATGTCTCATGGACACGGCCGTGTGTTGTACATCAATACCTTTACGTAACGGGTTATATTTTTTAAATAAAATATGTTTACTTATGTATTTAGGAAAAAAACAGGGAAGCAAATAATTATTTTGCTACGATGTAAATTTGTCAATTGAATCGTTTATTTCAGAAACCACTTAAGTGCATTTTTTTTTTAAATTTCGGAAAACTAAAAAAAAATCGGTTTCTTTCTGAAATAAACGGATTATTTTCAAGGCTGGCAAAAAGCATTGCTGATATGGAACATAAGTTATTTCTGCACTAAAAGATCTATTTATCTTTAAATTGTTCAGTACCACAAAAAAAAGCATTTTTTGATATTTTGTCCCTTAGGTGATTTCTGAAATAAACGATTCAATTATAAGTCTGTGATACGAAAAGTACGATACAAATGGCATACAAGATACATCGAGATTTCTGGTAACCGTTGAATCAATGCAGCTATTACCTAACGTTGTTGGAGAAGTTTCTATATAAGACAAATTGAACTCGCTGAGCATGAAGTCGGGCAATGAACGGTTTTGTGAGACAACAACATTAAAGTCTTCAACTATCATGACTGATGTAGTAAAGTCAGGCCCGTATTCGGGTACAATTTTAGCGATGTTTTTGGAAAAATTTAACAACTATCGGAGCATAAAGTGTTTAATTTCTGCTAACGCTATGCTCGGGTTGATATATACACACACCCGAGTAAGAATTTGAAGATGCCATCGGCCTTTACGTTTACTAGACTGACGTCACCAGATTTTGCATCTTTAATTTCTTAATATATTTCCGAAATGTCAATGTTAACTCCATTACAATCAGTGAAGCTATTGATGTTGCGATATATGGCGACTCCACCGGTTTTGCGTCTTGATGATAATGATACCGCTACCGATGATGTAGTTGCATTTTGTCTGTTTTTAGCGGCATTGCAATATGATCTCAGATCAGAGCTAGACACATTTTCCGGCATAGAATTTTGTGTCCAAGTTTCGCTGATTGCCAAACAATCAAATCGGTTGATGATTGTATCGGTAGAGATGTTGTCTGAGTGCGCGACCAAGCATTGTGCATTAATAGGAGTAATAACTATAAAACAATGCTGATCAGGAACTTTTACGTTCCTGGCACTGCTTGATTCGGTCATATGGTATTTTATTATTACCATTTGATTGTTCATGAAAAGCCCTTTCCAACCGTATACGATCTCTGTATTTAGTTTTGGCTTTTTGACGCGTAGAGGCCGACTTTATATATTTTTGATAATATTTTTTTTTGCTCTTATACCTCATTATATTCACTGTCACTACTTTAAACTAATGTTTTATATACAATCGATAGATTTTGACGACAGCTGACGATTAAAACTTAAACGAACTACGATCTCCGAGTCAAAAGTTATACTAATTGCAAATCTGGATACGCAGTAAAATAACCTCACAATTGCTGCGCTCCTCCCTCCACCGCGCGCGATGCGTCACTGTTCTCGCTTATCGCAATGAATTATTTGATCCTTAGCTATCCAGTGGTATAATTTAATTTTGGATGTAGAGGATAGATTCGAAACTGCAACGTCAAACTCATTACAAATAATATTAACTAATAAATGAAGTTTTATTTATTTATTGTTTTTATAATCTCTTATTGGAATATGCAATTGAGCATTATTTCTTGAATGATGTTTCACGTATAGCAGCCATTTGTAACCTGGTGAAAGTTGCAATGATTAAGTGTTTGAAGATCAGGTAAAAGCATAATAGGACAACCAGATGGACCGATACTGTTAAGATACATGCGGATAACAGACTGCATTATAAGTGCTTAGAATTAAAAGCGCTTAAATCATATTTTTTCACAAAATATCAAAATCCAAAGGATGGACATTTTTTGGTCGGAATTTAATTTCTAACCTTAAAAGTGTACGTCATTCTGCCACTCAAAATTATCTATTAAAATTTTTGCTATTATAAATTTTATAATTAGTAAATCTTCCTAGAAGTATAAAAATTATTTAGTTATAATTTGATGCAGATGGTTTATGTAGTTTTACCATTGTAAACTATATTACGAAATAGTGTTAACCACATATCGGTCGATTTTCAAATTTCACTGGATCCACATGTCACACTATATATTAAATTCTTATTGAATAATTTAATTGATAATAAATAAATTTTATTATCGATTTCAAGCTTTATATTACACCGTACCCTCTCAACCTTGTAACCTCTCATGTAGAATGGCGTTTGCACCTTTCGGCCAATTTTTAAACTTCTCTGTTATCCACATATTGTCGTTTTTTAATCAGAAATTAATTGAAAATCAGTATATTTTATTATTGCTAAACCTTCCTGGAACTATAAAGGTGATGTAGTTAAAATTTGGTAGAGATTAGTTCAGTAGTTTTTGCGGTTAGTGATCACAAACTAAAAATGGCTTGTCATTTTATATAATAGTATAGATTCTAGCCCAAACAGATGTTTAAGTCAAATGAGGCGGTCCTAGGTTTTCTCACTGTTTACATGGCAGTTAAAAAAGCTGTTGTCAGTTAGTCTGAATTTCTTTAAGCATCTTTTAGCTCCAATTATTGACTTATTTTGTTATCCTTCCGGACTGGAGTTTTTCCTCATACTATTATTTTTTACATTATATCGGATTTAATTTTTAATTAATATCATCCTTCAATACAATTCAACGAAGTGTTATCGCTGCGTATCTTTCTTCCTCATGCCTCACATATTATTTTTTACTTCTTTTTTTTTTTGTCTTTATCGTACACTCCTTTACATTATTTGATAATGAATGAGAAATATATGCAATCAAAACTGATAATTAAATGTAATAGCGAGATAATTAAGTTAAAACATGTAATATAAAATAAACCTATATAAAAATTTATATTGAAGCAATTATAATTCTTTAGATTCGCCTCCTTATGTGTCAAATGAAATACTACATACAGACGTATTCTGACATTTATTTATATTTATAAAATTGACTGACATTATCTTGGAAAATTACATGGACACTCTAACAAACAGATCATATTACATATTTGGGATCTCCTTGTCTTATCCTTAATGTAGTATCATACATGGAAGTTGTACCACAGGGTGCAGACTCCCTCAAGCCTGATCATGTCTGTTTTTTTCAATGTAACATTAAGTTTTTTTTGTTATTAATGAATCACACTAGAATAATACTATTAATAATTTAATTCTTTAGTAAAGGAGTAGATAATCTATTTTTAGATAACATTTTTGTAGCGAAACTCCTCAAAACATTGATTTATTATCACTCAACAAAGTGTTACATGTTTCGGGATATCCAATCTTCAGACTATTATTTTACAGTGTTAACACACCAGGTCAATAAATAAAAACGGGATAATATTCCGAAACTTGTAACACTTTTTTTTAATTGAATTTCTTCAATCAAGGAGTATTTTTATAATTTTTCAATTCATTTAAAATAGCTTCGCTCCTCTTAAAACATTTATTACATAGTTACATGTTTCGGGACCACCATGTCCCATCTTCAGACCGAAACAATGTTCAACATTCATTCAATAATGTCCACTTTTATATAGAATCACTTAAATCTAACAATCCATCAATAATAAGAACAATAATATAATTTACCTAACATTCTTCTGGTGTGAACCACCAAGTCATTGTTTATATGAAAGTGAAAGATATTGATAAACATTGTTTCAGTCTGAAGATGGGATAAGGAGGTCCCGAAAGATGTAACTACGTAATAAATGTTTTAAGAGGAGTGAAGCTATTTTAAATGAATTGAAAAATGTAACACTTTGTTGAGTGTTAATAAATGAATGTTTAGAGGGATTAATCTAAAAAAAAGAGTATCTAAAAAAAATTAAAAAATAATAAAAAATTAAATTTAAAAACTATTAATAATAATGCTAATACATAATTCAGGCATAAGGTAGATAAGTGGTACTGTTAGGTAGAATGGAAAATGAAAACAGTAAACAAATCTTCGGAAGGTAAGAAGAAAGCACACAGTGAAAAAATGAAAGAGATATAGAAGATGAAAAAAGCTCAAAAGAAGTGAATGCTTTGCGTAGTCCTCAGGGGCTCATTCGCATAAATAAATAATAATGATAATAATAATATTAATTAAAATAGTAATATTAATTATTAATATTAGTTTTGCCATTAATGATGACCAATAATGATTGCTAGGAGAGGTAATGGACCCCAGGTAACCTAGTTAGCCCCCGTAGGTAACTGTACTAGGTTAAAAAAATTTGAAATAAAATCTTATGAAATAAATATCAGAAGTGCAGTTAAATTGTAGTGTATTACACTGGTCAACAAAAACAAAAAAAATTGTTTGTTTCCTGTGACTATTTTGTTGTTTCTAACTTAATTTGATACATATTTTGTAAATATGACAACAATGTTTCTCTAACAGCTTTTGTTTTTGTGTTATAGCTTACCAACCTTATTTAGTATTTTTACTTAGATTTAAAATTTTTTTTGGACAGTAAAATATATTCTGTTGTTGTTTCCGATATGCATTTGTCCAGGCGGTGTTGTATTCTTGATCCAGATTGTTTTCGTTATATTTGTGGCGAATATATATTAGAAAAATATCGAAAACCTGTATCAGACTTTGTAAAAACTGCATATTATCAATACTTCAAAATATCTTTGTACAATCAGGACAAGCCATGGGCTCCTCATATTGTTTGCCAAAAATGTGTTGTGTTTACGGGTATGGTGCAGCTGGAAAAGAGATGCAGTGAAGTTCGTAACTCCCATGATTTGGCGAGAACCTCAAAACCATCGTGACGTCTGCTACTTCTGCGTTTTTGGATCTCGTTTAAAAGAAAAAAATTTGCTTAATCCTGAAACCAAAATTACTTTTTATCGTACCTGAGAAAAGAATCTGTTACCGTATTTTTCTCAACAGAAGGATTTAGTCTTTTGTAATGACGTTGGTGGTATTTTGCAACAGATGGGTTTAATAAACTACAAGCATAAGGATTGTTGTATTTTTATGGACAGTAGCGAAAGTAGTTTAAAATTTGTTTTGCTCCTCAGCAGTAACAAGTACGGATCCATACCTATTGCACATTCGACGACTTAGAAAAAAGAATACACAAATATTTTATGCAAAGAAATCTACATAAAGTCGTTTATTAAAGGAAACCCTATAAAAGATTATTTGATAATAACTTTCAATAAAATTTTGTTAAAATTATGTATTAGTTTTCTTACATTTTTTAATCAAAACAGTAACACTTTATATTTCACAAAATAAAGCTGTTAGCAATCTCCAAGTATTCTTTTCAGAGTCAGGGCCTTTGAAATACCCAATAACAATAAAAAAATGAAGGAAACAAAAATTGTATTGACTAGTGTTATAAATACTCTAATTGATACTGGTCGATGTAATTGTAATTATTTTAGTTATATCAGTTGATGTTATTTAATATTTTCTAATAATAAACTTTAAAATATTCATCAACAACATTGTAAGATATCAATGCGAACTGATTCAACATTGACATTCAGAACCAAGGCAACGGTTTTACTTTCCCCGCCCCGCCCATGTATTGGCCCATGTATTTATTAATTCAATTTTTTTTTGTCTTCGACCCACACTTTTATTTTGCATCCAGGTTTCGCCCACAAGAACAACAATGACTAAGTCAGACTCTCCATGTCCGAATAACTTTCCGTTACATTTTTCGGATAAGGTTGGATATGGTTCCGACATGATTTCATATGGTTTAAAATCCTGATGTAATGGCTTGGATAAATGGGATATCTCGTACAAGTGTAACATATTTACTACCTTGTTACATACCTTTTTGTGCATTAACACAACTCTTAATTCTAACTTTTGTAATTAATCCTAGAAGTATATTTCCGTTCCTGCTATTTATATTGTTATTTAGTGATGAGTATGAATGCGAAAACGAACTAAAAGAGAACGAAAAACGAACATTCACATATTCAAAAAAAAAAAAAAAAAAAAAAAAAAAAAAAAAAAGGCCGGCTCGATGGGTGAGGTAGTTGGGGTTTTGGGGTTTTAACACGATCGGTACTGAAGGTCGTGGGTTCGAATCCCACCTGGGCGAGTTAAACTTTATTTCGTAGCGGACCCACGAAATGAATCTTTCCCTTCCCACCCTGAGAATCAGAATTATATACTCAAATAGGAATCCGTAAAACGAATCATTTATTTTTACATGCCTGAAATTAAACTCATTTATTATCTGTTGTAATAATTTATTTATTGTATAATTACTTGAGGTACACATGATGGTATAGAAGGATCCATACAATTAGGATTGATGAATTAATTGCCACTTCTATTGTAATTATTTTATTAGAATACTAGTTTCGAATGCTAAACATTCATCTTCAATTCTAAAACATACAAAATTTTCAACACATCAGCACTATGCTACATTGACTATATATACAGAGGGAAGGGGGTAGGTAGTTAAAATTTAAACTATCTGCCCCCTTCTCCACTGCACAATGAATATATTTCAGACATCTGTTAGATCTCCTCAGGTGAGTACCAATATTTGATTTCTTGTCTTTTATTTTTGAAAATTTTAGTATAATCCATGTAACAAAGTGCTGATATCTTGAAAATTTTATACGAGTATGTTTTAAAACTGAAGATGAACGTATAGCATTCGAAACTAGTATTCTAATAAAATAATTCCAATAGAAGTGGTAATGATTTCGTCAATCCTAATTGTCTTGAATAATTATTGTTTTGCCATGTCTTTTAGTTGGGGTCTATAATTTTTAGTAGTAACGTTTTTTTCACATTCAAAATTTTGACATAGTTGGAGCTGTTAGTGTTGCTAGACATTTGCGGATATTTTCCTGATCAGAAATTTAATGGGAAATATTTGAGTTACCTAAACTTTTCCCGCTTAGTCCTTCCGTTTAGGGGCTATATTGGTTCGAATAAGAAAGTAAGCTTGAAATCACAACAATTTTCTCTCAACCTTGCTTATTTTGAATAATCATTAATTACTAATTTAATTTAATTAATAATTTAAGAAATTTGATCCTTTTAGTTCTAAAATGTAAATCGGAAAAAGCAGTGGACAATAGATAGACATATTGTTTTCCAGTCAGAGAGAAATACGAAATGCATATTTTTTTTTATACGTATTGATATTTACAAAATATAATAGATACAATAAGTGAACGTGCGGCAATATGGATTCAATAACTTACTATAGGCAAGGTCGTCATCAGTGTGGAAACTATTCATTGACATGAGTAAATAATTGGCAATGAGAATGACGGAAAGTGATGCCCAGAGTAATGACGAA
This sequence comes from Euschistus heros, assembly GCA_003667255.2. Taxonomy (NCBI): domain Eukaryota; kingdom Metazoa; phylum Arthropoda; class Insecta; order Hemiptera; family Pentatomidae; genus Euschistus; species Euschistus heros. The sequence goes on from RCWM02000110.1 coordinate 2,611,244, forward strand.
ACGAAATTTATCTTTTAAAAAATATTTGATATACGAAACAACAAATGTCAAAACGTTTAAGAGTCAAAGCAGGGTGTCTACTAGTCGGGAAATTCGGGAATTTCGGGAATATGTTGGGAATTTCATGTGGTCGGCAGAAATTTGGGAATAAGTGGGGAATTAACAGAAAATTTTCGAAAGTCGGGAAAAAGTCGTCGTTAATGCTAAAATTTTCTGAATATTTTCAGTTTTTGCTCTATATGTCAGTTAAGGAAGCGTCTGATTGGTATAGTCACTCCACATACTTTTAAAGTAAACTAGGGGGTTTACTTTACTACTAAGGGTGAGCTATATCTAGCCATTGGTAACCAAGATACAGGGATATTATCTTCGAAAAGAAGCCATTTTCCCCCAAAAGTGATGTTTTTTTTATATGGACACTTATTTTGTGAAATATCGCCTGAAATACATCATTTGAGACCAGAATGCTACCTGTGGGCCCAGCGGTCTCTCATATACGGCAGATTAAAAAAAACAGACAAAAGTGGGTTCTGGGGGAAAATACTTTTTTGTCGTTTTATGGCTTATTTATCAATAAAAATTAATGCTATTGCTATTGTTATCAAAATTTTTGTTATTGTTAAATAATTGATTGATGAAAAAGAAAAAGATAGCATAATCGGGAATTACGTCACCATCGAACATATGTTTTATATACCTACAAACTAAAATGTTAAACAAACATCATATATATCGTATACATCAGGTTATCGCATGGGGGAGGGGGAAAGGGTTGACAATCGTAAGTTCACAGCCGTTTGATCAAATAACCCGGAATTCGTTATTTGTAGTACATTTGGAAAAAAATTGATCCTATGAATTTTTTTTTTCCCAAATCAATAGTTTTAAAGCTGTAGGACAACGCACTACTCCGAGAAAACACGTTTTTCTGTACTTTTTTTACTCTAACTCCGAAACTATTTGTCCGATTTAAAATTTTTTTTTTTCGTCCAAACGCTGTTTAAATTTACTATCCGATCTATATATGAAATTTTGAACAAGTTTCGTAAAATACATATGCCAGCACACTGAGAATCTCTTACAGTTTAGTCCAGTCAATAAACATGTTGTAGAGTGTATGAAGTATGCAATAATTTTTTACTTCTGGGCTTCGTTAGGAGTAGTTAGAAGATAAACATACTAAAATTCCCCACCCATGGGGGGGGGGGTGAGCATACGGTTGGGTGGAGGGGAAAAGGTCCCATTTTAGGGTTTTTCGATATCTCGGAAACGGTGGACTCTAGAAAAATATAATTTGAATAAAAACTAAAGCTAATTAAATCTCCTACAAAATTGTTTCTTATACGTATTTGTCATACTTTTAACGGCATTTGAGAAACACGCTATTGCAAATAATTTTCGGAAAAAAATCATTTTCACCTCACTTTTCGCCAAAATTGAGTTAAATTTAATTTTATTTTATTTTATGTATCCCATTGCTACTTTTTTTTTTTAACTGGATCAATAGTTCAACATTTTTTACAGTTATAACTTTTATTTAAATTTTTACATTCAAACCATAATAACGATAATATTTACGTGCACTAGGTAATTATAATTAAAAAGTTAATTATATAATAAAGAAAAGTAATAATTCAAAGTTTTTCATCGAAACATTAAACAAATTTGATTCCATTCATTTTTATTTTTATTTATTTTTTTTTTTTGCGCAGTCAATAGTAGGGCAGGGAAAAATACAATATTTTGTTGAAAACTGTAAAACGTCACATTAAACTTACTTTTTAATAATATTACATTAAAATCGGTTCAGCGGTTTGCCCACCACCAACGTCTGAAGATTGGTTAAGTTGCGGTAACTAACGCATAGCGAAAACACGTTAGTCGGTACTCTTTTGGCTATAATATAAATCTGTAATTATTTGTCTGATTCAAATTTCTTTATTTCATCTGAAAGCTGGTCGGTTTCACAAGAATATGGTGTTCTCAGCGTGATGGTGTGAGTATATCATGAGACTTGATCACAATTTCATATACAAAGGTCTCATAGTAAATTTAACCAGCTTTCTGATGGGAAAAAAAAAGAATATTCTGATCGGACATACATTTTAGGAGTTATTTTATCCGGCAACCTCGTGTAACCTCGTAACTATTTTCAAACCGAATGGCAATACTCTACATTGATGTGTTTCTTGAAATTTATCTAGAGTAATCTGAAATATAAAAAAATTGTCTTTTTTTTATATTGTTTAACTGTGATATGTTAAGTAGCAAAGTATGCATAGATTGATTTGTTGAGATTATTATTGAAACACCATTAAAATATCGATTGGCTATAATTTTCTAAAAAGTTTTTTGAAAAAGTCGGGAATTTCCAGAACAATTCTTGAAAAAGTCGGGAATATGTCGGGAATTTCGATAGCTGAAATTGGTAGACACCATGCAAAGAAGGGGGAAAACATGAAACTATTTTAATGTTTTAAATGCATAGGGAAAAACTGAGACCATTGGAATGACGGTAATAAACACAAACTTGGCTTCCTGATAAAAGAACTGTGGTAAAAACGCCCAATCTAGGTGGACATTAAGACAAATTTTCATGTCAACAGAGCATTGAATGGCCTTCGTAATGTTATCAAGGGATGGTTGGCGAGATATAAACAGCAATGAGAATACGATTTGATAGATTCACACTAGTGTAAACATACATTCTTTCCAAAAAAAAAAAAAAAAATAGGTTGTTCTCAGATCAGTATCAAGTGCAGGGCACTTCTATGGTGCCCAACCATTCATAGTGTGTGGTACATATAATGAAGTCTTATATAATACTAGCTGAAAGTACCCCGCTCCGCTACGGTTTAATATCATTAGGATGAAGACAACTTAAATTAGTAAAAGTTAAGCTTAACGTTGATAATTATTATTACTTAAATAAACCTGAACAATTCCATTCTTAGAATAATTTCAATAAGTAAATTTGACAATTTGCAAAAATTAATTTTATATTATTTTGATAGCCCTCCAGTGAAGCTTCGAGGCAGCACTACCCAGCATCTTACCCAGCTCTGATACCAGACCACCAGCTTTTCTTATGGCATACTTTAAGTGAATATAGTCTTAACTTCTCAACTTTTTTGAAGAAAGTTTAGTCTTTCTGTTTCTATTTTTGCGTACATATCAAGTATAAATTGGTTGAGGAGATTACGAAATTAAAGTAAATAAGGTTCTTCACCTTCACCTTCCTCGCTCCACTAACATTTAGGCGTAAAAATCAGCTGCAGACACAACAGTTTTCTTAAGTGATGTATTGGAGTTTGGGTCACGCTGAGGGATGTTAATACTGTACCTTTCTTATCCATGGCAGAACATGATACGATACTAAAGAGAATCATACACTTGGTAGAACTATTGATTCTTATCTGTTTTTTGTCCCTACATCGAACTGGCCTTACATGTCATCACCAGAGAACATAAGTCTTTTAACCTCCTCTTTAACATAAGTTTTTTAATAGCTTCTCTTCACGAAACGACTCAAACTTGTAGGTTGTAAGTAACCTCTGCAGCTACCATGAGTTCACAGAAAGTACCAATATTATAAGGTTTCGACATCGATCGTATTTTTGTTTGTTGACAACTATAAGGAACTTAAGCGGTGGTCAAAGTTTGCGGCTTAAAGATCTAACCTATTTTTTAACTTAGCTTATATCCAAATACCATATGATAATTAATCTTTTATTATTCACCCAATAAAAATTGAAATCGCATTTTTCGCAAATTAGCCGCGATCCAGGCCGATTTTTTAAAATTCCTTTCTTAGCGAGCACCTACGGCCCTAGAGGAATCTACATATCGAATTTCATTCCAATCCGTTCGGTGGTTTCTGAGATTTCGTGTTAAGTGAGTGAGTGGTATTTGACAAATATATAATAGATAACAAAGGTCTATATATTAACATTTTATGGTGAGTGATACTTATCTAAAATTTTATCCTTATGGGTGTATTTAGTTGAGTTAAGTAAACATATTTAACAGATTTTCGTAATTAAAATTATGTAACTTTTTTTCTCCAAAGTCCTCCGCCTTCTGGGTGGCATGGTTTTAAAGTATAACATCTAAAGAATATATAACAGTTGAAATCTGACCCATCCCGACCCATAGAGCTAAGCTATTTATTGTTTTTTCAGAATAATGTCCCTCCTCAAAGGTGCTGTACGTATTAATGTGTGGGTGACCATGACACACTGAAAAATTGTCTGAGGTCATTCAGGAATTAGTTATGAAAATAGTGGATTTATTTTTAATTCATATTCGTTCTCGATGGGTCCAAAGTCGATGGAGCCGTCAAAAGTTTTGAAACAAAATTCCGATTGGCTGAAGGGAAACTTGGTAGATGCCGATGCACTTGCCTTTGGCCCAAGTAGCAGTAAATCTCATACTACCAAAGCATTTAGAGATCTGAGGTAAAAAACAAAAAAAGCAACTAGTTCAATATTTGTTGGACAATTATTCCTATGAGGAGCTGCACGCCTCAGCTAGTATGCAGCTTTATTCATCTGACCCATATATTTTAACTTTGTCAATTAATGAAGGCAGTGCTTTGTTGCCTCCTGATTGTAATGATAAATGTTTCCCGGATGAATTAAATTTACTCTCTGAGCCAACTGGCTAATAATATAGTAAATAAAAAATGGTCTGCGTTAAATTTAACATTCAAGTTATTATTATTTTTTTTTTTCACTTTATTTATTTTATCCACACCTGTCTCTCAAATCGGATGTGAAATGAGATATTATGTAAAATTGGCATGTCAGGGATGAGGGAAATATTTAAGTTATAATAAAAAAAAATTCAACATTCTGTTCTATATATTAAAAAAAAGTTTTAGTTCTTATTATTGTTCTATTTTATTATATTTTATTGTATTTATGCAAAAATAAAAAATACTCAAAAATTTTCAAGTGATTTCGACTATTTCTTTAGAAGTTATGAGCAATGTCCACCTAGATTGGCCGTTTTTACCACTGTGCGGCATCCTCTGACAAACTGAAGGAAGGCAGTAAAAAGATCTATAACTTCACTGCCATTCTTGAAATTGACCCTCTGAATCTCTTAATCCCCACCCGATGGATGTATTAATCGATTATTCATTCGCCCACGGAATGACGTCGTTTCCGAGTGACAATTTTCAAAATATGATAAAAGTATAGTTGACTGTTATGATGAATGGAGAAGAAGATGATTAGGGATGCGGTCAAACAGGAACATCACGTCTAAGAAGAAATTCTTAAATACGTTTCGACCTGCCTTGCAGGTCTTCTTCAGGGCTATAATGAACAAAATACCAGATGCGACAAAATAACAGACCGATAAACAGATGACAAATGGAATACAGAATGGCATGGATAAAAAACAATATAAAAAAACCGCATAGAAAAGATCAGATACATAAATAACTAACAATAGTCATGGGGTGGCTCCAAAAGGCCTTTTCAAGAAAAAAAAAAAGCCGAACTTTTATTTTCAACAGATCTTTTTTTTTTTGGAATCTGAAGTTTATTACCACGGCAGTCTTCAGCATCATGCCCAAAATCACAAAATACCGTTGGTTTTTTCGCGATATTTTACCTATAAAACGTCAGTAAATCGTTTTTTGTTTTTCTTTTTTTTAAGAAAGCCATTGAATAATAACTGTAACTGAATTAAGCATCTGCGAAAAGAAAAATCAACTCCGAAATCGGACCATTTTTCGCGAAGTTATATGACCTTGGGAAAAATTGTAGACATTGGCAAACATGCGGTGAGTTGCATTTCCCCGCGAAAACACGTTTGTCGTACTCTTTTGGCTATAATTCCGAAAATATTAATCATATCCAAAATTAATTTTTTTGGGTAAATTGAAAAAATTTGTTATAGAAATATATGGTCATTACTTGGTTCTCAAGCAACACTTCATGATCTTCATTGTGGTCACTATGTAACCTCCATTTCTTTAATCAACAATTTATAAGAGCTGGGTGAATCTCTGTTAATTTCTACTGTACAATAGTGGATGGGGCATAGATATTTTATTCAATGAATATAAATTTGTTTTTACTTATGACTGAAATGACAAGAAACTGCTCGTCGTCAAAGACCACTTCAACATTTACTTGACAAACGTTCAAAGCTCTCGATTAATTAGAAAAGACGTATTTACATGACTGTGATTAGACATATTTGGACGTATGGAATTGAGCTTTGTGGCTTCACTAAACCATCTTATTTATCTCGTATCCATTCCTTACAATCCAAAATCCTTCGAAAATTCCTAAATTCTCCTTACTTTGTCACCAATGACCACATACCTATCGTTTCATAGTAAGCTGCATAACCACTAAAATCCACTAGTTTAAATTATTTAACAAAATAATTTAAATACAGCACATAATATGATGTCGATATAGGAATCTTCCCGGGTTTTGTATAAAGCACTTCCCTTCATCAGTAGAATATAATCTTCTTTTTTTTTTCTTTTATTGAAATTTACAACTGTACAATACATATACATCTAGTAAATGTGTTAATAAAAAATACAATAACATCTAAAAACATGAAAAGAACTCTTCATCAGTAGCACTTCTACTAAAATTCTACACTAGAATTTTCAATTAATTAGAAAAGACTTATTTACATTACTGTGTTTAGGCATATTTGGACGTACAGAGTTGAACTTTGTGGCTCCACTAAATCATCCAATCCATCTCGTATCCAATCCTTACAATCCAAAATCCTTCGAAAAATCCTAAATGCTCCTTGCTTTGTCACCAATAAACTTATCCATAAAGATCTTAATGTCCCATTTGTTGCTGAGTTAGCCCAAACCAGATACCTATCTTTTCATTGTAAGCTCCATAACCACTCAAATCCACTAATTTCTTAACTTACTTCCAACTCCATTCCCGATGCAATCCACCGAGGCGTCTCAAAAGATGGCCTAGAGATCTTCTAGTGTAGAATTTTTATTGAAGTGCTACCGATGAGTAGTTCTTTTCAAGTTTTGAAATGTTATTGTAATCGTTATCAACACATTTTCTTAATGTATATATTTGTATATTTGTAAATTTCAATAAATTGATATTAAACGAAAATAAAAACTTTTTTACTTAAGATTCTATGTTTTTAAATAATCTCCTGAATAATAAATAATCTAAAACGTGGATATTTGTGACGTTCGTCATTTGCGTAGAAAGTGATAAAAAGTTTAAAATAAATTTCAGTTTACGATAACCAGAGAGTTTTTGTTATCATTTCCGTTGAATATTATACAGTTTTAAGCAATGCGGACCTAAATTATCGGTTTCTGACCTCTGGGAAAACCTGGAGGAAAACTTCTGCCGTAACACCATCCTCTGTTGGTGGTTCCTCTTGGAGCCGGGATCCTCTCTCTCGACAGGAGTGTCATCCTTCCTCCCTGAACCGATAAAAGAGAGGGTCAACACAGCGCAGATAGCTATATCGCTCAGACCTCACTCGTGTCTGCTGTCTATGTGTCTTCCTCGTCTAACATCTGCGCTTCTACGTATCTTCCACTAACCAATTCGCTTCTGCTTCTATACATTCAGGTATTTTTGTAATATATTTTTATAAAATTGAAAAAAAAAAATCTACAAATAAGTCATTTTTTGTGGCAAAAAAACTCATATCAAAATTTATTATCTAATATTAAAATTAAACCAACATTTACCAGTTGGTCAAAAGTGAAACCTTTTTGAGGAAGACGATGGTGTTAGGGCCTAATGTGACAAGCTGTAGCTCTATTGGTGTTCCTTGGATCAACAATTTGACGATAGTTTCTTGGTCAGAAATTTAATGGAGAATATTGTTTGTTATATATCATTTGTAGCTAGAACCTATCCTTAGTATATATATATATATTAGTTTGAATGAAAAAAGTCACGTTAGAACCCCCTATTTTCTTTCAACTTTATTTATTTTGAATAAAAAAATTTAAAAAATTAGGTGGAATCTTCGGTCTGTTAGTATATTTACCTAATAATAACATCTGATATTTTAAACATATTAAATTATACTATTAAAATACCTAGCAACGTTATGTGACCATCATTTTAAAACGCTTTTATTAACTTCACCTGTATGTAACGGAATCTTGCATCGTAATTTTCACCAATTTCCAGCTATATGATTTTCTTGAAAATTTGCACACGTGTCAAGGACCAATAACAATACAATAATTGCACAACATTGGCGGGAAAAAAGAGAAAGGATAATAGAAAAAGAGAAGCGATAATAGAAAAAAAAATGAAGAGGAAGTGAAAAAAAAAAAAAATGTTATTAGTTTGTCTAATATTAGGTAGTATTAAGTATTATATTATATAACTATAACCAAATTATAAATTATATTGTTGTCTTTAGTTGGATGGATGAGTATGCTGTTTATAGCAACCCAATAAAGTTGGGCAGCACTATGTTTATTGTTTATTGTCTCAATAAAGCATATATCTCTCTTGGAGTAGTAAGTTTTATGATAGTCCAGATGGGTCCTGAGAATAAAATATAAAAAATCTGACATTTGATACGGGGAAAATTTTTGGGGGAGCAAAAAAAAAACAACATTTTTGTACTTTTTTCTGATTTTTGCAAAAAACGTATACAAAAATGCTTTAAATCGAAAAATATGCCATTTACAAAATTATGGTTTGTTAAATTGTGCGTCTAAGTAATCTCTTAAGCTGGATTTGATATAGGCGTTTAGCCACAATCAATTGTCAAAAACCAACGAATTTCTCCAACTTTCTTAAAAAGTTTTGGTCATGTTTAAGAGTCTATAACACACAAATGGCTAATCCAATCGAAAAATGTTATATAATAATAGTTGTAGATCATTAGATTTTGTCTAAGATAGGTTTAGTTCGGTTTGCTATTAGAGCGTGTTTTTCTAGTTTTTTAAACTATTTAATATAATTTATTATTTATTTAAAAGATCGAATAAACAGATATTTGTTCGGTGATAACGGCGGATAATAATTTCAGTCCATATACGTCTCCCGGTATTTTAATTTTTTATAAGTGTATAATATATTTGTTTAAATAATAATTTAAAACCAGTAATATTTAATTAGGCTTTGTGGTATTTACATTAAACCATTCGCGGTTATAAAACTTCATAGGAGTAAATTTCATTTTATGTTTGCAATAAGGTGGCATTCATTGGCCCTTCACCAGGCATCAACAGATCCATATTGCTTTATTTTATTGCGTGATAAAATTTTAGTTCCCATTCGAAAATCGATCCTGACCATAGTTATCTCTTGAAAACCTTATATAAGGTTTTATGATAAGAAATTGATTAAGAATAGACAAATGATTTGTCACATCTATTTTTTTTTTATTTACGTGAAAATTAATTTCACACTTTCATCGCCAGAGTACTCTCCCCAAACGGCGAGACCCGCAACGCATGTACCTTCGATTACTCGATTAGTATTTTTCATGGCCTTACTTCTTATATGTATTATAATAAATGCTCTCCAAAGTTGAAAGAAGGAAATTATTATTTTTATTTTTTTTTTTATCATAATCATAACCTGTCACTCATCCCGTGACAAGTAGATATGATCACGATATGCAAGACAATTGGCATGTCAGACCATAAGTGAGGCCAGCACCCAGCGGTACTTACTCCTAACATGAAATTTCATTATTTTTAACCATATAGATCCTTCAACCAACTCCTTTTTAGCCTTCTTAGGGTATTCTCTGGTGTGTTTCTCGAGGCCATAGTTCGTATTAATTTGTAGATTTGCCTGAGTTTTTCATGAAATCTTTTGTATTTTGGATGTGATCTTGTACCATGGGTATGCTTAATTTAAAAGAATAAAATTATCCAAATTAAGAAATGATATGAGGTATTGTAGGATTAGGAAGATTCTATTGTTGCATTATTTAAAAAAATAATTTAAATACAGCACATAATATGATGTTGATATAGGAATCTTCCCGGGTTTTGTTAGAAGTACTTCCGTTCATCAGTGGAATATAATTTTTGTTTTATTTATTTATTGAAATTTACAACTGTACAATATATATATATATATATATATATATATATATATATATATATATATATATATATATATATATATATATGTATATATATATATATCTAGTAAATGTGTTAATACAAAATACAATAACACGTAAAAACTTGAAAAGAACTACTCATCAGTAGCACTTCAACTAAAATTCTACACTAGAAAGTCTGTAGGCCGTTTTCTTTTTAGATGCCTCAGTGGATTATCGGAAATGGAATGAGAAGCAAGGTGAGCGCTCTAGTCGATTAGTGTGGTTTATGGAGTTTACGATGAAAGGATAGGTATCTGGTTTGGGCTAAATCAGAGACATATGGGACATTAAGATCTTTACGAATAAGTTGATTGGTACTAAAGAATTGAATAAGGGAAGAATAATATAATCTTAGCTGTCAAAATCTTAGGATATCGTATGTATATATGTGCGTATGTATATATATGCTTTGGATGGGTATGTATTTTATTATGATAGGATAAGTACATGGTTCATTCCAATTCAACAATATATCTATTTATTTTGGATGATTAAAAAAAAAAATGTATAATACATATTTATATACATAATATGGGTACAAGACTGATCAATTTTTACTATTAATATGAATAAATAAACCCATTTTAATGACAGTTAAAAAATACCAATAGCTATTAAAAAATATATGATTCCAAGGTCCATATTTTCCATAGTCATGAAAGAGCTGTTGAAAAAAATAAATGAAGCATGAAGCTTCCCCTTTTTCCCCTCTGGATATTCTCACGCTTTGGAAACTTCATTTCATTGCGATAATTGTTCACGAATTATAAATGCTCTCCCCCAGTTTTTTTTTTTTTTTTTTTTTTGTTTTTGTTTGATCGTTTGAAGAAAAAAGTCTGGTTGGTTATTGGCAGAATAAAAAGGTCTTTAAATATTCATATATGAACTTTATCGTAGATATTGAAACAAAGCATAGAATTTGAATCTCTATTATATAGTTTTATATAATTTTTTGTAGTAGCTCATTGTTTATTTATGACAAAATGGAATCTAGTTATTTTTATAAATTAAAAATATATACACATAACAAAAGCATGCTGATTAACTTCCGTACTAGAAAGTTCCATGTCATGGCAATATGATGGAAAGCAATTTGAGATACATGTGGATTCTGGTGGGAATGTGGTTTATTATCAAAGGATAGGTGTCTGGTTCGTCCCATATCACAACTCATGAAACATTACGTTTTGGTTGGTTTGCTCATAAGTGAAATAGTAGGAGACATTGAGGATTTAAAACTGAATTCGGAAAAAAATTTTATGGATTGTTGTAACTCCGAAACTCCAAACAGGCATGTAGATTAGTATTTTGTAGTGAATTGGGTGATTTGAACGTTTGTTGAGGAACTTATGGAGTAGTCAAAATCGACGAGGAACTCTTCATTTTAATATTTTATGATGGCTAAGTAAAGACCTTAGATTATTTTAATTAATAATTGATTTTCATTTTTGTATCGATAAAAATCTTGTATTGAAGTATGGAATTGAGCATAATTAATTCAATAATATTTTCACGCATATCAGCAATTTTTATCCTGGTTAAAATTACAATGATTAAGTAGTTTAAGATAACGATCAAGGCGCCATTAGACATCCAATTTTAAATTTTAATGTATGAGTTGGTACTCCAGATGTAAAGAGACTATTTAGAAAATCCTTGCGGATAATGGACTGCATTATCAATGCTTACAACTAATGGCCCATAAATCATATTTTTACACACAACATTAAAAAGAAAAGGATCAACATTTTGATTTGGCAGAAATAATTTCATCGATTGATCTGGTTGGATTTTAATGTCTAACCATAAAAATTTGGACAGTTTGGCAAACCTCGTTTCTGGCACTCAAGACTAGACATTTAAATTATTATTATAGAAAACATTATTATTATAAACCTTCCTAGAACTGTAAAGTTGTAGTTAAAATTTAGTACAGTCGGGTTCAATAGTTTAACAATTGCTAACTCTGTTGCAAAAGCCACATAATTTATAAACTTTATTGGGATCCACATGTCGCTCCACATATTTGTAACTTTTTTTAATAGCAATTAAATTGAAAATTATTAAATTTTATCATAAATTTCTAGTTCTAAATAACAGTGTACCTTTTTAACCTCTCTCGAATGGTGCTCGCCACCTATCGGTGGATTATCAAACTTCACTGCACACCACATATTTATCGCTTTTTTATGACAATGTAATTGAAAATCTTTTAATTTTATTATTGCTAAATCTTCTCTGAACCTTAAAGATATGGTTAAAATTTGGAACATATTGGTTTAGTATTTTTCGTGGTTAGTTATCACAAACGAAAAATGGCTTATCCTTTTATATATTAGTATAAGTAATATTATAAATGATGGATTGCTTAATTATAGAGATCAGTCAATGTGATATGAAGAAGAAATTTTAATCATACAGATCTTTATTCAGGTGCGATTGTTTCGGTCTGTAGATAGCGGATAGTATTGGGACAGTGATGGCTAAGCGGTCTCAGAACATTGTGGGTTCGATTTCCACCTGGGTCAGTTGATATTTATTGTGTGGTGTAGCCGCAAAATGAATCTCTATATTCCCTCTCTGGCTAGAAGATGTTGGAAAATTGTAGGATAGCTGTTTTTGCTGCCTTGCTTAGAATACGTAAAATAGAACTGTCCAACATACAATAAATGTAATATATATTAAATTAAATTTAGAATAAATTATAATGCATTATAACATTGTATAAAAAGAAATTTCTGTAACTCTGTGCAACTCCATTCTCAATATATACTGACTAGCGAAAAATTCCACCCAATGTTTTTTTTGTTTTCTCGGCTTAAAATTAAATTTTTCTTAAATTTATATGAACCGTATGAGGATTATATATAATATTAATTAAATAAAAGTAAAATTAAAAAAAAAATTAATTAATACCCCTTAATAATTTATTAAAAATGGAATTAGACCTAGAAACCATAATGTATTAGGTTGTCCGGAAATTAATACAGGATTTAATGTTTAAACCAAAATCTGATATTATTATTAAAGAGATTATTTATCTCTTTACCACAACCAAAACCTGATACATTACTTTTACTGTACGTTGCAGTTTCGGCCCAAAAGTCCTATAAAATAAGATCCCATCACTCAGATCTGATACAGTGTGATATCTTGGTTTCATCTTACAAGGAGACGTTTTGACTTGTAACTCACAGATATTGTGGGTAGTAGAGACCTATAATAGTGCAAAACTAGATTTCTAGCCTCCAATGAGCATTGGAAGCCAAGAAAAATAAATAAAATATGAAAATCACGTTTTGTTTTGTTTTTTTCTCAGCTCTCAGTCAAGAAAGAGAAATCCTTTTTTCATTTAAAATTGTAGTTTTGTATGCTATCTCTTTACCACAACCAAAACCCGTTGTCCGGAAATTAATGCAGGATTTCATGTTTAAACCAAAACCTGATATTATTATTAAAGAGATTATTTATCAGGTTTTGGTTGTAGTAATGAGATAAATAATCTCTTTAATAATAACATCAGATTTTGGTTTAAAGATGAAATTCTGCATTAATTTCCGGAAAACCTAATAATAATGTAATTTATGTATATTATTATTGCATACATAATAAGTATTATTTTCTTATTAAATAGATATCTATTACTTCAATTGTCTTACGTTATTATTTCTTTATTTACTTTTTTTATATGTTTTCTCTTATGTTTGGGGTCTCAATCAACGGAGTATTTCGTAGTAGACATCTTCGCCCTGTATATTTTTTTATAATTTAACATTTCTACAGCTGCATTATGAGACTTATGCACTTCAATATGCTGCGATTTGTTTGGAATTATTTCGGATATTGCTTAAAATACTGTCGAGGAGAGACAAGAGTCACGTCGGCGCTCGACTCGATAGAAGAGTTATTAAATACCATCAACAGTTTATTGCTTTCATAAACTTCACCGCTGGAATATCTCCAGCCACAACGTGACGGTGGCTTCATATAGACCATATCTACGTCAATCAATGAGCAGGTATTTCTTCTGTCACAACACGACTTTTGTTTTAAAAATTCTAAATATCAATCATTCAAGAAGGAAGAGTGCAGTAGAAAGGAATAAATTTGTCTTCTATTTTCTCGTAATTTGGAACCTAAACAAAGTCTTTTGATTCATAATGACATGCGAAGATCCGTCAGTAGTGTGCGCTAATCATAATTCATAATAGAAATTAAATAAGAATTAACAGTAAATGAATGTGATATGATGAATACCTCATGCCAACCCATGCCACGATTATTGTATATCTATACAATATTTGCTCATTGCAGTTGTATTACTGGTGCAAATAAAAGTTTTAAGTTAAAAAAAAAAAATTAAAAAAACTCCCTGGTTGTGCTATAATATTAACTTATGGTGGATCATAATGGGCTATAATTGGGATCAGAATAAAAAAAAGTCCTTAATATTGCATTTATTAAATAAAAAGGCTCCACTAAACCTTCCAATTTTTCTTGTGTACATTCCTTACAATCCAAAATCCTTCGTAAATCCTCAATGTTCCTTATTATGCCACAAATCAACATTATATATATATATATATATATATATATATATATATATATATATATATATATATATATATATATATATATATATATATATCGATCTAGATGTAACACATGTTGAAGATTTGGTCCAAAAATGAAGCCTGTCCTTCCATGACCAGCTACACACCCACTCGAATCCACTAGTCTCCCAATTTTCTTCCTTCTCGATTCTCAATAACTCTCCGAGGTGTCTGAAAAGATATGGCACAAGTGCTTTCTAAAATCGAGTTATTTATAATAATTTTACTGCAACTTTACTTATATATTGTATTCAGTTTAAAATATCAATGAAGTATTAAAAAAATAGTAATAATAAAAAATAGTTGTAAAGCAGTCCTTTTATATATATAAAGACATTTTTTTTAAAAAAGTATTTATTGAAATATACAACTCCATACAATATAATATAAAATACATCTACTAAATGTGACGATATTGCTAAAAAAATAAATGTCAATTGCTTGTAAAGAAACTGCTACTTATAAAGTTGTATATAATAAAAGTTCTATATCAGAAGACCATTCTTTTGGGGGCTTCGGAGGGTTATCTGGAATAGAATACAAAGCAAGTTGTGATACTATTGGATATGAATGGTTTTGGAGCTTACTATGAAAGGATAGGTTTGGACTAAATCAACAACATATAGTACGTTTAGGTATTTATGGATAAGTTTGTTTCCAAAATAAATAAGGAGGATTGAGGATTGTAAGGATTGGATACGAGAAGAACTAGATGGTTTAGTGTAGCCCCAAAGATATATAAAGACAACTCCGTTTGTCCAGAAATTTCTAATTACTATCATGTAAATGAGTCTCTTATAATAATTCTGAAGGCTTGAACTTTTGTCTAGTTAATGTTGAAGAAGTCGAAAACAGAGAGTGTTCTCGTTTTAGTATTTTTATTACAGAAAATAATTTTTTTTTCCAGTCTATAATTCTTGAGAGACAATTGGTCATACTTAATCAAAGCAATTTAGAGCCATTGTAGACTTATCAAAAGTTATACAAAAAAAAAAAATTTTAATTTTAATTTAATACAATAATAAGCCGATTTTTTGAACCATTGTCATCATACTTCCCTTCACAGAAAAACAAAATAGTCCCTTTCCAAAAAAGCGGCGTATAAGAATTAAAATGTAATGACTGTGAAGTAAAATACACCGGAAAAACCGGACGATCGGTAAATCAAAGAGTAAAAGAACATATTAGAGCATATGCTGATAAGACCCACAATTCCAATTTCGCTATCCATCTTAATGAAAATAGCCACAGATTTAATAAAGACTCGGGAGTAAAAATATTACATCAAGTAGAAAATAGCCTAAAATTAAATACTTTTGAATCACTAGAAATAATAAAATCCTTTAAAACCTATCCAGATTTTTGTTGAAATGATCAGATTAACATATCCAATAGCCTTTTAAATTTGTTTCCAATAGGAACGGAAAAATCCTGTGAGTCAAAAGGGAACCCCATTGTAAATTAAAAATTTAACCTACCTGCTCCCTTTTACTTCTCACGAATTCTGTGATAAGTTCATTTCTGTTTTAGTTACCTCGAAGGTCAGTGCCCATGTTTGATTTCTTGTCTTACTTTTTTAAAAACTTTAGTATATATAATATATGTAACATAGTACTGATGTGTTGAAAAAATTTTGTATGTTTTAGAACTGAAGATGAATGATTAGCATTCGAAACTAGTTTTCTAATAAAATAATCTCAAGAGAAGTGGCAATTAATTCATCAATCCTAATTGCCTGAACAATGTTCTAAGTCTGATTAATCAAAAGTTTATAAACTTATACTTTGCCATGGATAATTTCCTCCAAAGAGTAAAGGAGTGGTGTAAAGAACCGTTAGAATCCAGTAGTAAAGAAACCGGTGTCCAAATCCTGGAGAGGAAACGACAAAGTGGGTATCAGGAAGCTCCTGCTAAGCCCGAGGACTTGATTTGTCCTCCCCCTCCAAGGAGGGAACTGGAGCGGGCTTATCTTCAGCCTCGACTTCATTCTCCTCTTTCATCATATTAATTGGTCTATTCCTTCCTCCCTCGCATTTAAAGTAAACAGGCTTAGCAGGAATCCAATGCTTTGTAAAAAGGTTATTAAATAAATGAATTCTAATTCTCTAAGAAGGAATATCTTATTAAATACAATATATATCTCACTTTATTTATATATAAAAAATTAAAACATTATCATAAGAAAATTATACATTTAGGCTAATGTCCCTACCAGAGATTTTATCTAGTAACAGTACATTAACCCATAATTGTGCGAACTGTCAGTAAGCCAGGACAGTAAAACACATATTAAAAGACTGTCAACAGTTTTCATCTGTTAGGGAAAGACTCAAAATTCATATTTAAGCGAAAAAAGTTCCACAGGATGATAAAAAGTCAGTGCGTTCATTGTTAACCGCGTTTGTTAAGTTGACAACTAAGTTTTCCACAAGTTGCGGCAATTTGTTGCTTTTCCTACTAAATACAGCAACTTTTTCTATTTCCACTGTGGAGAGACAAGTCCTCCACTAAATTCTGGATTCCCGCGGAGTGTCGGTAAATATCAAAGAAAGTTTATAACTAAAAGTGGAAGATTTGTTGATGCACACTTTGCGCAAGCAACTTGTAAAAAACTAGTGGAGAACTGTTCCCCCCCTCCACGCTCCCCGGACCTGACGTTCGGCTGACGGAGAAGTCATCCCCTGGTCCAAATCAGTAAAATACCTTGGTTGGACTCTATACAGGTCTCGAACATACACAGACCACATAAATGATAAATTTATGATCACTTACACAAAAATCTAAATTAAGTCCCATAAATAAACTTATATTATATAAAACAGTTATTCAATCCCAGATTACATATGCCTCAGCAGTGTGGAGCTCAACTTGTACAACCAACTACCGTAAACACGAAAGGATACGAAACTTGTGTATGAGGATAATCAATTATTACCCTCGATATATAAAAATATCAACAATGTTTCACGTCTACGATCAAACAAAAACATATTTTGGAAAAAAAAAAACAATTTCAGAAAATTCCCTTATCAGAGAAATCGGTAATTACAATAAATCATCACTTAAAAGATATACACATAAAGTACGAAACATGTACTCCTCACTTAATCTAAACCGTTTCGCGCCAATTCATTGGCAACAAATTTTCCACTTGCTCAAAATTTGAGAAGAGCAACTTTTTGTTGTCAACTTAGGTGTAAACGCGGCTTTAGAGTTCCTGAAAGTCATCAGGTTTCATGGACGAGTATAAAAAAAAAAGAAAAGTAATAAACAAAAAAATGGCCATTGACCCTGAAGGGTAGAGGCATACTAAAAAATAAAATAAAAAATAAAAATTAATTATGATGTGGCATTGTATGCAATTTATTACTTCGGTAAAATTCTTCTTTCTTCCAAAAGACTCTTCCCCCGTTCCTCTTCATTGTTTAATCCATACACTTTAAAAAGATTCATCTTGGTTGCTTTATTAACCGCAATTACACTAACAGTACAATATTTATAAATAATTAAACATGTGTATAATTTTGTAGCAATTGAATCAAATTACATAGTAACAGATAATAAATATTATAAAATCACTTGCGGGGCTATTGGAAACAGGACCTTAAATTATGAGAGATCCATATGAATAGAGAGCATAAGTTAGGATGGAAAGAAGATGGAAAAGTCTTTTAAATGTTCCGAGGGAAGATGCATTGCGAGTGTGAAGATTGAAGGAATTACAGATAACAAAGAATAGGACAAATAAGGAACCTCGGAATGGAGTACTTCTTTGGAATGGAATATAGAGATCGGAAAGACGAGATCTTGCATGTAGTGATTTGATTTGCAGGATGCTGTAAATAAAGGGAGGGTGACGGGTGTTGATAATGTAAATATTTAGGTAGTCTAAAAATGTCGTAAATATGCATTTTCCTTGGTATTCCAGTTATGAGATACAGAAAAGAATTGCAGCTAACAAGAGGTCGAAACTTTCAACCGAACTTGGTCAATAATGAAAACACAAGTTTTTCGTTTGAGGACCTTGCAGAAAATGGGGAAAGGTGTGCCGTTAAATTTTCGGTTCTTTTTTGTTTTTACTTTTTTTTATAAAATAGATTTTCTTTAATTTTTATTCGCCTAACTGATTTTCATGTTGAATAGTTATAGAGATACATATAATAAAATATAATAGAATAGAATAGAATAGAAAATAAACTTTATTCTGGGACGATGTCCCCCTAAGAATAATATAATGTACATAAATAAATACAATGAGTCTAGCTTTCATAAGATGAAATAAAATAAATTAACAATCTGGTTAACTGTTTACAATTTTACAAATAAAGAAAAAAATAGAAATAAATATTACAAAAATCCAATAATTGCAGGAGAAAAAATAAAAACCTATTTACATCTACTGAATGCACTTCTTTTTTTTTTTTTTTTAGTGAAGTTTTGCTAGTCAGTATCATTCTGGAGGGAAAGGAGGTATTGAAAGAGAAGGGATTTAAATGTGGACAGAGATGGAGCATTACGGATATTACACGGTAGTGAATTCCATAAGGAAGTAGCAAGGGAAATGAAGGAGTGGTCAAATGATGTACTCTTATGGGAAGAAGTATACAGGTCACAGGAGCGAGATCTTGTAGTGCGGGAGAAGACCGAGGATCTGAACTCGAAGATGTTATAGGTGTAGGAGGGATTCTGAGAATTGATGGTTTGATAGAAGAAGGAGGCTAGGAAGTAATTTATGCGGGATGAAGGATAAAGCCATTTTAACTCTGTATATAGATGTGATGTGTTGGAGGCTTTTGGAACCCTAAAGATAAACCTAACGAAACAGTTCATTAGTTCCTTAGTTTACTCTCGAGTTCCGCCGTCAAGCCACCATATGCAACACAGCTGTAGTCAAAATGGGGTAGGATAAGGGAAGAAACCAAGAGTTGACGAGTAGGTTTCGGAAGGGAGCCCTGGGAAGAATGGAATAGTTATGATAATAGTTTTAAAGTAGTAATCCATCCAATTACTTGGTGGTCAACAGGGATAGCAAGCATTGAGGAACAGCTAGGAGCTCCTTTTGACATCGTTTCTTCTAATAGGATATACAAAATTTTAACCTGGAATTGACCAATCGTATTCGATCCCTCTCGGCTGCTCAAACTTTTTGCAATTTAACATCTATCGCTATGACCTACCGTTTAAGCAGCTATATTGGTTCAATGAAAGAAGACACGTCTGAAACCCCTATATTTTCTCTACTTTGTTTATTTCGAATAATATATTTTTTTTAATTTTATATATTTTGAAAACATACCGATAAGTGTAAATAAGGGCATAGACGGGCAGAAGGGTTAAGCTATTTAATTTATAAATTTATCTCCTACAGACAAATGAATCGGCAACCACTTAAATATGTTCGATGTTATTCTTTCTTTAGCCGAAATGCTCAAGGGGGCCTTTAATTAGTTTTTTAAATTTATTTTATATATTTATGGGGTACTGAATTTGAATATTAATTTTTTACCTCGAAGTGAAGCGTTTAAAAATAATATTGAGTTCTTGGTTTGCTTCCTGAAATGGAAAAAAAATCTAGCTTCTAGTTCACAAAATAACATTTCCATAATTCAACAAGTACTAGCGGCTAAAGAAAAAATCTTAATAACTGGTAGGAAATTTAATGTGTTTTATTTACGTATTATTTATTTTTTTTTTATTAAATAAAAATTAAAAAATAGCAACTCACTGTCCTCACTACTTACGCTGATGACACATGTGTGTTATAAGTAAACAATGATCCCTTCATTGCCTCTCAAACACTCCAATCCCATATCCTAAACCTTCAAGAATGGTGTCAAAAATGGAGAATCAAAATAAATCCAAACAAATCCCACCAAAAAAACCTACTACCTTCTGTCCTACAGTATCCTTTAATGATATTCCACTAATCCCTGTTAAACAGATACGCTACCTAGGATTCCACTTGGACAAACGACTAACTTGGAATCCACATACAAGACTAAAACGACAAGAAACAGCCCGTCGTTTCAGACTACTTCAACATTTACTAGACAAACGTTCAAAGCTCCCAATTTATTATAAAAGACTCATATACATGACTGTGATTAGACCTGTTTGGACGTACGGAGTTGAGCTTTAGGGCTCCACTAAACCATCCAATTCATCTCGTATTCAATCCTTACAATCCAAAATCCTTCGTAAAATCCTCAAGGCTCCTTACTTTGTCACCAATAAACTTATCCATAAAGACCTTAATGTGCCATATGTTGCCGATTTAGCCCACACCAGATACCTATCCTTTCATAGTAAGCTCCATAATCACTCAAATCCGTTAGTTTCTCAACTTGCTTCCCACTTCATTCCTGATAATCCTCCGAGGCGTCTGAAACGAAGATGGCCTAGAGACCTTCTAGTGTAGAAGTTTTAATAAAGTGCTTCTGATGAGTAGCTCTTTCCAAGTTTTAACATGGTATTATAATCGGTGTCAATACATTTACTTGATGTATATATTCTGTACAGTTGTAAATTTCAATAAATGCATATTAAAAAAAAAAAAAAAAAAATAGCAACTGGCCAATTGGTCCTTGTAAAATTAATCTGCTAACTATTTACAGAATAGTTTATTAGAAACTGTAATTATTTTTTTTTAAATTGAAATATGAAGCGCTAATACTGGCCGCCTGTATTTTTAATTGTTTTTTTCTTTGTCCATCTTTCTTATCAAAATAAAAATTATCATCTAGATAACTAATCAACGGAAAATACGCACGAAATAATGCACTTCCTATGAGGATATGTTCTTGATTATATGCGATAATGAATAGAGAGTACTTAATTTATATTCACTTGAGAAACGCTCTAAAATAAATTAAAGGTACCTTAAATGTATAAAACGTTATTGTTTACTGCCAGATGTTTCAAAAGCAAGCCAGAGATTAGGCCCAATATTGTATTTGCCACTTGCTGCATGCTAGTACCTAGTACACACCAAAACATTTTTTTGGAAATTTTTTCAGATATTCGGTTGTAGTATATAGCATTTATATTTATTGTGCTATTTTTATCCTTTAAATAAATTTTTAATATATTGATTTTATTTATATATAATAAATACGACCACAATTCTGAATATAAGCTTTAAGCATTATTATTATTTTTTTTTTCTCACGAAACGGCCTTGGAGACCACGCGAATATCAATTTTTGGCTCCTCTCTTGTTTTTTCTTTCCTTTCATCATTTCTCCGTGTCTCTTTTTCTTTCTTCTGTCCACGCCACTCCCTTTTTTGAACTTCTTCTGCCCACAACAACCTTCAATTCCTTAAGTCTGTTTCTATATCTTTCTCTGTCCTGACAGTCCTGGTCCGTTATACCTAATCTTTCCGTTTCTTCTTTCATCTGTTTCATATATCCTCCTGAGCTTTTATATCCACGGATTTTCTGAAATATTTGCTTATTTAGTCTTTCCGGGACCATTCTTATCATATGTCCATCCATGTATCTTTATAGATTTCCCGGTTGGGTCTAAGCCTGTATCCTTCTTGAGTCTTTTTGGGGCCATAGATCCTTCTCAGAATTCTCCGTTCAATCCTTAGTAGTTCTTCCAGACTAGGAATGCAAGTGGTTTCTGTCCCGTATAAAATCACAGGTTTAACGACAGTGTTGTAGTGTCTTATTTTTGCTTTTGTGGACAGGGTTTTTTTTTGTTGTAAACGTTAGTGGTTGCAAAAGATAGTTTCTGTAGTTTAGTTATTTTTTTCCTTTTTACTTTCTTTTTCCGAACCGTTGCTACATATAGTCTCACCTAGGTACTTAAATTTGTTTGTTACTTTTATTGTTCCGTATTCGGTTTCCACTGTTTTTTTTTTTTGTTTTTTTTGAAGTCTGGGTCGGTAGTCCTTAGTTCTGTTTTTTCGTAAGAGATATGTAGACCTGTTTTTCCGAAATTTCTGTCAGGATGTTTATTTGTTCGATCGGTTTTTCTTCCGTTTCCGCTAAAAGGGCAAGATCGTCTGCGTAGGCAAGGCATCTTACTTTGACATGGTTGTTCTTGGTCCCTATAATCGCACCCTATAATTATTATTATTATTATTATTATTATTCAAAAAAAAAGAAACATCTTACGTTAAAAGATAAATCTCGGGCTGATTTTTTTTAAATTTTATTTAATATATTTTTTTTATACTAATCATTGTTTTTCTTTTATTTTCTAGGTGAGTGATTTGACACGTGATCAAACATTTCGAAGAGTATAACATTAGTGAGTAATTTTAAAAGTTTTATATTTATTTCATTTCTCCATTCCTCTAAGCATATTTACTATTTCTATTTTTCTGTGATATATTTCTATATAAACTGATAGGTAAGAAATTCCACCATGCCTATATAAAAAATGAAACTTTTATTCTAGAAAATGAAAATAATCATTTACTTGGAATATTTGCCTGTCAGTAGATATTGTTTTTAAGTTTATATGAATCTCAATAACCTCGCTATTATATTAAACTAAATGTTTGCTCGCTAAAAACATTTATCCAAGCTAACATGAGTCAAAATGAGAGAGCCGATATATTCATCTCAATGATCTACTCTCTACTCTCAGTTCTGAAAGGCGCCGTGAATACATTGTTCATACTAAAACACGCAGGATGTAAATTCTTGTTTACACAGTTCAAGAATAACACGAATCAACTCCACTTTGCTCAATTAAATTTTAGAGTGATATTAAACCATAATTATCATTTCGCCTGCATTAAATTGAAGCTGAATGCATAAATTTGGCAGAAACTTATATCAAAATAATATGGATTGTTTTGACATGGAAATTAATATTCATGATATGTATTTTTATGAATTGACATTAATATTATAACGTTCAGGGTTGGGAAATCATCAATTGGGCCGTTGTTTTCTGGTCCTCTTGTTTCAATAGTCACCACAAATCACCAAAGGTACTCAGTGGATAGGTGTCATTGAACGTCGATCTGTTCTTGTAGCATCTCCCTATCCCAATTCAATATGTTTAATTTTTTTTTCTATCAATTCATTGAAATTTATAACTGTACAAATATATACATCAAGAAAATGTATTAAAAAATTATTACAATAACATGTCAAATTTTGAAAAGAACTACTCTCAGTAGCACTTGAATAAAACTTCTACAAACGAAGATCTCTAGGCCATCTTCTTTTCAGACGCCTCGGAGGATTATCGGGATTGGAGTGAGAAGCAAGTTAAGAAACTAGTGGATTTGAGTGGTTATGGAGCCTACTATTAAAGGATAGGTATCTGGTTTGGGCTAAATCTGCAACATAAGGGACATTAAGATCTTTATGGTGAAGTTTATTGGCGACAATGTAAGAGGCATTGAGGATTTTGGATTGTAAGGATTGAATACGAGATGAATTGGAAGATTAAGTAGAGCCCCAAAGCTCAACTCCGTTACGTGCAAATCTTGAATAAGTCATATGAATAAGTCTTTTGTAATTAATTGGGATCTTTGAACGTGTCTGGTAAATGTTGAATTAATCTGTTAGGACGAGCAGTTTCTTGTATTTTTAGTCTTGCATGAGGATTCCAAGTAAGACGTCAAGTGGAGCCCTAGGTAGCGGATCTGTTTAACGGGGATTATTGGAATATCATTAAAGAATACTGTAGGACAGGAAGTTGTAGGTTTACAACGAAGGGTGAAGGTTATTTGGTAAGATTTGTTTGGATTTATTTTTATCCTCCGTTTTTGACACCATTCTTGATGGTTTGTGACATGGGATTGGAGTGTCTGGGAGGGAAGGGATCATTGTTTACTAATAACACACATGTGTCATCAGCGTAAGTGGTGAGTGAGGACAGTGGTAGGATGAGTTGGAATGTCAGCTGTATACACCGTGTAGAGAATAGGGCCTAGGATACTACTTCGAGGAACACCGGAAGATTGGTTAAAAAGGGAAGAATAGGATTTTTTATGGTTTTCTTTGAAATTTTTATCACTGAGACAGGAGCTTTAAAAATGTTTAAATAATTTTCATAATTCAACATTTAATTTTTTCTTTGTGCTGCAACTCAATTACATTTTAAACCATTTATATTTATTTTTAAATTGTTTTAATTATTTCATTATTAGACGATGGGGTTCATCAATCGAATAAGCCTAGCCCGAGAACCAAAAATGAAAATGTAGCTTTGTGGTATTAAACTCTAGCAATTTCTGCTATGTAAGTAGAAAAAAAGATTGAGAACTATACCGCTTCTTTGTGGTACACCGCAAGTAACAAAAGGCTTCTCCATTCTTTACCACACAATTTACCGTTGCCTTTGAAACGATTTTTTATCGAAGAAGTTCGCTTTGGGCATGCAGTGTTAATCAATCGTTAGTAAACTACAACTAGAGAGACAGCATCAAATGCCTTTGAACAATCTATCGATGCAGTTGCCGTTTTCTGATTAAAATTTTCATTCACTTTATCCTGCAGTTTCACCAAAGGCTGCTCAGTGGATAAGTGTTACTGATATCCTGTTATTGTGGTATTGTCTTTTTGTCCTAGCGAAATGTCATTAAGAATCCTAAAATAATTTCCTTAATTTATTATTTGGTAGTTTTTGACCTTTTTTTTTTTTTATCTCTTATGTTTCAAATCAAAATCAATTCTATCAAATTCTGTTAGATACGTTCTGCGACACTTAACAACATACTGAACTCTGATTAATAAATCTATAACATCTAGTTTAAATTTTTCAAAAAAGTCTGACGACATCTCATGACACTTCCAGGGACACTGATAGTGGTCGTGACCCTTGATATTAAGGTATTCCTTGAAACAGTGTGGTCATAACTATGTTGCAACCTTTTGATATATCCCAAAACTAGAGTTTTCTACATTTTAGCTATTATTCATTCTAATTAGTTCAAGGATTTCGGAACCTTGTCTTAGGAAATTTCTCTCTGTCTCGTATCAAACAGTATTTAGTACATTTTTAATTTACATTTAAATAAAAAAATCGTATAGCTATCCCGGTTTTCGCACGTACCAACACCAACTTTCATTAAAAAAGAAAATATATACCCATTATTTTAATATTAACATTGATTTTTTTTTTTTTTTGTTAATTATAAATCACAGCTATAAATACAAAAAAAAAACTGTATAGTTTCTACCGATGAAAGCTATTGGGTTCAGTACCTTGGTGAGGATGCCGTTTTTTTATTTAATAGTTTTGTTTGAAGGAGATTTGACTGAAATTATTCTCAACCTCCACGTTACTTTATTGAGTATAGGTGTGCCCTCGGATGTTTTCCCGACCCTGAAGTCGATCAGTGACTGAAATAACAGAAAAAAAAAGTTAAAAAACCACATTACAAGTCCTACAGATTATGTCCAAAAAATATTTAAGCGCTGATTAAGGTAATGAGAAACGCTTAAGAGTTTTTTATTTTCCTGTTATGGTAAATAAATACTACACTTTCTTCATTTAATCATGGATCTCTTTTCAGTCTTTTCTCAATGCTGCAACAAGCATGAATTATTTTCCTACTAACTACTTTAGCTTTGGTCAGTACCGATTTCTTTTTCAGTATTGATTTCTTGTCTTACATTTGTACAATCGATAATTTACAAAACTAATCAGTATTTGATATTACTGATGCTTTAGGTATCAGAATACCACCAGTACTATAATATTGATACAATACAAAATTTCGATTTTTCTAACGATT
This sequence comes from Euschistus heros, assembly GCA_003667255.2. Lineage (NCBI taxonomy): Eukaryota > Metazoa > Arthropoda > Insecta > Hemiptera > Pentatomidae > Euschistus > Euschistus heros. Next base: position 2,637,685 of record RCWM02000110.1, read on the forward strand.
CAACAAAAAAAAAAAAAGGATCGTTTTCGAGTATTGATATCTCGAGATTTTTTATTAATATTTTATTGAGAAAGTATTATATTCTGCCTCAAAGTTGGCAATAAGTAATATTAATCGCTCAATGGATCCATTCACACAATATGTACATTAAAAAAAAAATAAATAAAGAATCTTGTAATATATAATACAATAAATAATGTAAGAAAAAAATTAAACTAATAAAAATAATACCTCAAACTATACTATAAATAAAGGGAGAAAAAATATAAATCAATAAAATAAATAATATAGATATAAAAAACTATAATGATAGTAATAATTAAAAAAAAAAGAGTTTTTTCATTTATTGATATTTACAACTGTATAAAATAATATACATCAAGTAAAAGTGTTGATAGTGAATACAATAGCATGTAAATAACTTGTGAAGAACTACTACACTAGAAGGTATCTGGGCCATCTTCTTTTCAGAGGCCTAGGAAGATCATTGGGAACGGAATGGGAAGCAAGTTAGGAGACTAGTGGATTGGAGTAGTTATGGAGCTTACCATTAAAGGATAGGTATCTGGTTTGGGCTACATCAGCAACCTATGGAACATTAAGATCTTTATGGATAAGTTTATTGGTCACAAACTATGGTGCATTCAGGATTTTTAAAACGATTTTGGATTGTAAGGATTGGATACGTGATGAATTGATGGTTAAGTGGAGCCTCAAAGCTCAACTCTGTATTTCCAAAGAGGTCTAATCACTGTACGTAAATAAGTCTTTTCTAATTAATTGGGAGCTTTGATCATAAGTTGTCTGACTAGTAATTATTGATAGTTCATAGTTGTATGAATTGTTATTTGTTTTTGTTTTTTGTGTGTAGAGTTCGTTTGCTTTCTCAGTTCTCATATGGATTATAGTGATAGAAATTCAATTTTAAACCGATCAATCGAGAAACAAGTATCTATTTTCTCTAGTAACCATATCAGTCAAAACTATTTTTTCACAACACGGAATTATAATGTGGAAATTTAGATAATTACATCTTAATTTATTATATTTCTACTTTTTCGCATAAATATATTTAATGAAACAAAAACTTATATTGGTGATATATATCTTAATTCATAATAGGCAGTCTTGAATCCTTCGATCTGTGAGGAACGTCCGTTCCTTTTTGAGAATTCAGGCTGAGTAGTGGCAATTAATTCTTGTAAAATACGAGCTCCTGGAGTTGAGGCAGTAATCTCTTGGGCTCATATCGCGGCGAAATTCCGCTAACCGTGGCAATAGAGTTTGTGTCTTGATTTATTACATTTTGGCCCTTTTTTTTCTTCTTCTTCCTTATCTTTGTAACTCGGAAGAGCAGATGTTCGAAATTCTCGGTAGCCGATGCTATCTTGAAATTATTCAAGAGAGGAATAAAATGAAAAAAATAAAAATAAAATAAAATGAAAATAATGAGGATTGGATAATTTTTATATATATATATATATATATATATATATATATATATATATATATATATATATATATATATATATATATATATTGGATTTATATAAATATTACAATCTGCCACAATTAAAGTTATCAAGTACTTGATAATAAATAAATATAATAAATTAGTAAATTTCCCATTCATTCTTTATTAACAAAAAAAATAATAATATTAAATATTTATGTTATAAAATGAAATTATAAAAAATAAATAAATAAAAAACACGTAGCACTTTAACCTGTGAAGGGTTTTGGGTTCAGTGTTCGATCTGCTTGTACTCTTTCTTGGCCAACGGTAGGGCAAAGAAATAAGCTTTGGCCAGATTTTTCCAATTAAAGAGTACCCACTTTATAGAGGCTAGGTATCCCCAGTCCAGCACGGCTTAAATAACAGAAAGTAACTTTTCTGCCTTTAACCGTACTCGAACTTGGACTTGAGAGTTAAGAGTAGAGAGCCTACCCATTGAGCTACCAAGCCTTCCTAAGATAAAATTATCTATACTATTATAGAAAAGGATTCATGAATTAATTGTCACTTCTACTAAACGAATTCCAGTAGCTGTAGTGACTAACTCATCATCATCACCATGAGTACCTCGATTGATAAACTCAACTATTATCTAGAAAAATTTACAAAAACAAAGATACTACTGATAAACCGAGTATATGGAATAAAATCATTTAGGAATACATATTCACTGGTACTAAGCAAGTTGTACAATAATTGAAGAGCTTGGTGGATGAAAGGGTTATGTCACATTTTTAAACACAATCTAGATCATTGGATGAAGAATTTATGTGCATACGTATTAGTATGCAAAATCTGAATATTTCAAGATAACTAGAAATTATATTTGAAGAAGATAAAGGGGCTATGTAACATGTTCCTGCTAAAAGCAAATGTAATAATAAAACTTTTAGGGATGCAGTCAAAGAGGAACACCACGTCTAAGAAGAAACTCTTTAATACGTGCCAACGTTTCGATCTGCCTTGCAGGTCTTCTTCAGGGCTATAATGAACAAAATACCAGATGTGACAAAAATAACAGACCGATAAACAGATGACAGACCTGCTTTGTATTCTTAGTTATTTATGTATCTGTATTTATGTACGTTTCTATGCGGTTTCTGTATATTTTTTTTTATCCATGCCATTCTGTCCTGCTATTCCATTTTTCATCTGTTTATCGTTCTGTTATTTTTGTCACATCTGGTATTTTGCTCAATATAGCCCTAAAGAAGACCTGCAAGGCAGGTCGAAACGTTTGCACGCAATAAAGAATTTCTTCTTAGACGTGGTGTTCCTCTTTGACTGCATCCCTGATCATCTTCTTCTCCATTCATCATAACAGTCAACTATACTTTTATCAATAAAACTTTTAATATAAATTACTCAATTTTAAAATAAATTGTATTTTGTTACATGATTCCTTCATCCACCAAACGCTTCGATTAGCAAGTTTTGACAATTGACACTAGACTCATTCTCTATTCCCTATGAGGGTTGCCATTGAGAAGATATGGATCATTCAATAACATTGTAGACAAGGCAATAGGGCCATGTTCAAATTTGCAATGACTAATATAGTTCAGCATGAGACAGACTCAATTTACATAGAGCAACACGGCAACACGGGCTTGCCCCCTCCCCTCCCCTCCCCGTCCACTATTAAGCTATATTAGAGACAATACGTAGTCTAATGGCGGACGATTTCATTACCGATACTGTTCCATCTCATGGCAACTAATTCCGACCGCTTGTCCAAGGTAAGCAAGGAACTGGCAAAACAAGAGGATATTAGGCCGTTCCCGGAAATCTATTTGGTTCCATCAATCAACTAATTAGAATTTGCATAATCGTTTAGGAGGACTTCAAACATTATCTCTGCAATATCGAAACGTTCATCATCCTCTATTAGCGATAACTATCGATATTGAAATTAGCATTAAATTCCACATTTAAAATAGAAAAAACAGTTGTAATTTTATGTCCCTTTCCAAAAAAGGGGTGTACACGAACTAAAGTAGATATAGGCAGATAATAGTTTTATTTATAAAAGAAAATTCTTGTTCAAATGTGGGTCTGTTACATTCTCAGACAATTCTAATTCTATTTACACAATGGGAAAGAATATATGAAATAAAAATACACTTATTAAATACAAATACATAAATAAACATTTAAAAAAATTATAGAAAAAATTAATCTAGGTAGAATTTTCCTCAGTTATCTATTTCAGTCCACAAATTAATTAGTAAGTTTATATACACTTGTGTAGATACATATAAAAATTTTAAATACTGTTTTTCATATGTTTCGATATTGGACTGATATAATTATAAATAATGTTTATTTTATCAATATCATTAATATTAAAAATGTTTTCAACATTGACAATGTCACAGGTGTTCGTGATGAAGGTCTGCAAGTAGGTTTTCCTGGGCTCATTGAATTTAGAGCAGTGCAGTAATAGGTGACTCATGCAGTCCTCCACAAAATGCTCACAGAATGTGCAACTGTTGTTTCCTTCAAGTGAAATGGTTGCTCTCTTCAGTACCGTGCTAAAAACTCTTAATTGAGTGACAATTCCCACTATATGGAAGCCAACTTTAAATGATAAATATTTTTCCGGTTCTCCAATGTGGAAACTGCTAATACACCTAGAGATTAGATTCACAGCTGCACGAACTAAAGATAACAATAAAGATTGTAAAGCTAAAAAAAACTGGGCCTTCAATAAATCTAAATTATAGAACATTTAAGAGCATACAATAATAAGACCAAAAATTCTAACATTCCTATCCATTTGAATGGAAATAACCATAAATTCTACAAAGCCTCGGGAGTGGATCTAATACATCAAGTAGAAAATATCTTGATATTAAATATTTATGAATTATTAGAAATAATAAAACCGTTTAAAACCAATCTAGATTTTTGTAACAGAGAGATATTGTCAATAGTCCCATTTTATTTTGTTTCCAATTGGAACGAAAAAAAACCAGACATATGAAAAACCCAAAAATTCAATCTACCTGGCTGGCCCTTTGTACATCCCCTTCCACTTTCAGTATCTTTCAGCAGTCCATTATGCCTACTTAGGTGAGTACCAATACTCCACGCAGGAAAAAAGTCTAAAATTAAACATTTATGAATCATTAGAAATAATAAAATTGTTTAGATTTAGATATACATATATATAAATATATAGGTAATCGAAAGACTATTAAAAATCTTAGTCAGTAAATAAGAAAGAACTTTTTCCCTCTTTTATGAAAAAAGTTTCTATTCCCGGTTCTTTGCCGAGGAAAAAAAAAAAAAGAGAAAAGAAAAAAAAAAGGAAATGCTCAATCATGAAGAAAGAAGCAGTTGGTATCTTCAAGGGCCAATAAGTTATTTATTTATTTTTAGTTTTGTATTTTTCTTTTCGTTGAATGAAAGATAAATAAAGATACAAAATAGATATTCTTTTCAATTGAAGTATTTTTTAGCTTATTTCTTGTTATTTATTTTTAATATTCCTTTCCATATCATCTTGAAGGAATGTGGTTCTTCTCCACATTCTATTCTATGTGGCTCATACATTAGACAAGTAGATCCCTCATTCACATGACGTTCAAACTAACTTCCTGTGCTTATATTTTAACACTGACTACTTCAAGAATTACTATACAAACGATCAAAGCTCCCAATACATTACAAAAGACTTATTTACATGACTGTGATTAGACCTATTTGGACGTACGGAGTTCAGCTTTGGGGCTCCATTGAACCATCTAATTCATCTCGTATCCAATCCTTACAATCCAAAAAACTTCGTAAAATCTTAAATCCCCCTTACTTAGTCACCAATAAACTTATCCATAAAGATTTTAATGTTCCATATGTTGTTGAGTTAGCCCAGACCAGATACCTATCCTTTCATAGTAAGCTACATAACTACTCAAATCCACTAGTTTATCAACTTGCTTCCCACTCCATTCCCGATAATCCTCCGAGGCGTCTGAAAAGAAGACGGCCTAGAAATCTTCTAATGTAGAATTTTTATTGAAGTGCTACTGATAAGCAGTTCTTTTCAAATCTTGTCATGTTATTATAATCGTTATCAGCTCATTTACTTAATGTATATATTTATACAGTTGTAAATTTCAATAAATTGATATATAAAGAAAAAAACAATTTTTTTAACATTCATTGTTTAAAAAAAAAAAAAAAATAGTATTACAAAAATACAAAATTATTGTAATTTTACAAGAATATTTTGAATGAAATATTCATTTAAGTATTAGTCAACAGCTGCATACTTCGCTCGCAATTTTTTTCATGGGCCCCTATCGCATAGTGAACATATGAGCGTGTAACCGGATCTCTTTGCATCGATGAAGCGTGGTGGGGTTCTGTCAGGCTACAACGGAGTCCAGAAGTCTGAGTCGAAACAGAAAAAATATTATAAAATACTACATTAAAGGTTAATTGTTCGTAATAGCGATCGCTAAATACTATTTTTAATTGCGTAAATAATGTAGAATAATGTAATTGTTTGTGCGAAACTTATATTCTGTAAAAAATAGTTTATTTCGAAGCTTTAAGGACCACGTTTGATGCTCGGGAAGCAGACTTATTTTTTTTACTGCGAACAGCTAGACAGAGGTCAAGCATGTGGTTCTCGTCTTGTACTGGATTGTTAAATATGAAATGATAGTGGAATCGCGAAAGAAGGAAAAACGCAACGATGAAAAATCTCTCTAGCGATCTCAGTCAGAACATTATACAGGGTGACTAGAAAATAGATGTGGTGCCGGTAGATGGAGATAGTACAGGGTAATCTGAGTCGATTTTACTATAACAACTACTGTCCGAAAATTAGCCGTTTTCGAGTCATACTAATTTTTAAGATTAAAATTAAACGTTAAAAAATTGACGTCTTTCATACGTTAAACAAGTCCAAAAACTTAATTTTTTTTTTTTTTTTGTGTGTGTGGGGTCACATGAAAACATTAGTATCTGATCAAAATCCTGTACACACAATAGAAGACTTCAGAAGCAGGATAATACATGCAGCACAAGAAATTCAAGCCTCTCTTAGGAATTCGGCGGTTGTAAAATCACCTGTATAAGAAGAGAACGTATGTGCATTAGAAATAGAGGGCGCCACATTGAAAATGTATTATAAAAATAAAAAATGTAGTTTCAAACAAATTATCCTATATTAAAGTATGATTTTGTATTTGTAGTATTTTTATTGATTTTTCCTTCCTCCTCTTTAATGCCAATTCTTAACCAATTTGTGATTTTTATATCTCATTGGAAAGGTGATGAAACGTAGATGCTTTCTGATTATTTAGTACGAAAAATTTGTAGGTGATTTTTTCTTGTAAGATTGTTTAAAACAAAAATTGAACTATTTTATAGCCTACTGCATGAAATAACGTCAATAATATACATCTAGTATCAATTATCGTGTTTTAGAATATCAGATAAAACAACCAATTTTTTATGTTTTATGACTTGTTTCACGTATGAAGGACGTTATTTTTATAAAATCTTAAAAATTAGTATAACGGCTGATTTTCTAACAGTAGTTGTTATAGTAAAATCGACTCAGATTAGCCTGTACTATCTCCCCCTACCGGCTCAGCATCTATGTTCTAGTCACCCTGTATATTGAGTACAAAAATAATTTTTTACTAAATGAAAAATATATTTTATCCTACTTTCCAATAGGGATTATTTTATTTGAAAAATCTTTTCCTCGATATGGAATCTTATATTTGTATCGCCTTAATAATATTTTTCAAATATTTTTACTATACTTTTTTATGCTTATTTCTAAAAATATATTTGTTGTTTTGTTTTTTTACAAAGACTATACTGAATTCGAATAAACTTCTGACTAGAACAGTTTGTTGCCCCAGGACCTCATCTTGCTTTGCGACCACCTCGTTACAAGGGTCTTTCTCAAATTGCTTTCACATCGATTCCGTGAAAAGCTAGGTTTACATCGCCTCTTCCGTGGAGCTCTCCAGCAATCAAGGTGTCGTAAACCTTAGTACATGTCCTCCAGTTCTGCCTGGACGGCTACTGGAAGTGTCTGTGGCCTAGATTTAAAGGTACCGTCAGTTTTCGAATTCCTTGATAAATCGAAGTTTTCTATTCCCCTTGAATCTGGCTATCATCCCCATGTTATTTTTACCTCTACATATCGAAGGATTGGTTAATATTACAATATCTTTTTTTATTCTCGAAAATAGTAAAGCATAAAACTCTTTCGTATTAAGAAAAATTGAAAATATTTCAAGCCTTAAATGCCAGAAAGTGGGATATTGCAAAAAAGTTTGATGTACCAGCGAACCCCTTATCCACAATTTTGGAAAATAGGGTGAAGTATGAAAATCAATCTTTTACCATTATTAATGAGGTTAAAAAGGCCCGAGTTCCAAGATATCCGCTTAGAGAAAGTGTCGTTTCTCAATAAGATACGATATTTACAAATCTTATTATTTCAATAAAGTATGTACATATTTTCTATAGTTACATTGAGTATTTTATTATAAACCTCTAACCTCTATATATCGAAGTCAGTCAGAAATCACCTCAATAAATCGAACCTCGATGTAACGAAATCCTCGAAATTCGATGTTTTCTCGTTCCCCTTGAGGTTCATTTTATCGAGGCTCCACTTTATTATCGATATCATTTGTTTGTAGGAAAAATAATTCTAAATTTTATTTTATGTTGAAGAAATTGCAGTATGTTTGTAGTAAAATGTCTTACCTGGGCATTCATAGTTAGTACTTTTTCTAGTTTTTTTCTCACAAGGGGATCAATAATTTTATCTTATTATTATAAATCCATCATACAGGGAACTTCTACTGGCACAAGTCCCAAAGCAACATCTGATTATAAATATTTTATGACACTGCTTTCTTGATTGTCACCTTAGGAATGTAGATATTCCTAGGTACAATATTTATTACCTCCTGTTTCAAAGAAACCAAGACTTGTTTGTCGGTACTCTGTTATGTATAAATACGAACCTATTTGTCCAATCCTAAATTTGTTTTTTCCATCTAAAAGCTAGTTCTGCCATCTTAAAATTGTTAAATATTCTAAAATCTCAAAATAGTATCCTTCTAAGGACAACAATGGCGGAATTTCCTTCCGCTATCTTAAAATCGTTAAATGTTAAAAATATTTTAAAACAGCATACTTAAGGACAACAATGAACGAATATCCTTCGGATAACAAAAAAACCGTTAAATCTCAGCATATTACACTCCTTCTTTTATCACACATTCTAGGAATGAAACAGTAGGTTTATATTTAATCAGTGAAATAAGTACATATAATAATAATAATGATAATAATATATGAATAATAATAATGAGTGAAATAATGAAAGAAGAGCTTCTCTGTATTTCGGTGCACTCTCATTTGTACGATAAATCAACATTGAAATCTATATCTAAATTCATTTGCGATTTGTTAAATTTTCACTTCAATAAACAATATTATACGAGTCCGGTTTTAATTTCGTGGAATCATTATTACAACTGATGATTTAGTGATTATATTTAGCATTTTGTAATTACAACTCTGCCCACGAACCTACCCGCTGATTTCCTTTGATTTCCTACTATTGGAATTAACTATTGGTTATCAAATACTGGTAATTGATTAGTGAACAGAGCTTAAATGTTTGTTCTTCAATAAAATTAAACTTGAATTTTTAATTTTAATCATAGATCCGCATCTGTCATAAACGTTAATAACAATCAGTCGGTGTACTTCAATATATGTCTATATAAAACTGACATTTTTGTCATGAGGTAACATTACATCCAGCAGCACCTTTTCCTTTTATTGGTTTTACTTACTTTTATGATAGTGGGTCTCTCGTCCAGGTCCTTTTCGGTCTCTTCCTGTTGCTTCTTGCCATAAGAGATAAGACCATTCAGCCTATGAATTAGTTTAGGTTCACGAATTCCTTAATTGTAATACACTTTACTTAATTTTTCTCTATGTGCTCTTTATAAAGCTTAGAAGATTTAAATCGATGCATGTTAGTTCCTTTTAAAACTCTTCACATTATTTCATTTCGGAGTGAATTGCAGTGGGTTTTTTTGTAAGTTTCACTATGTTTGAAAACATTGGTGCCCTTACAGCTGGATGGATCACATGTTTATGTATAATCAATTTCAAACCTGGAAGCTTGAATCAGTTATTTTTTAGTTCAGCTTGTATAATTCTTTTATTTTTATTTTTTATTTTTAGTGTTTATCTTCAATCGCATCCCTACTCATCCTAGCACCGTCCTCACCTCGCACACATATGACTCTAAATAATGATTCCTTCATTGCCTCCCAAACACTCCATCCTCACTTCATAAACCTTCAAGAATGGTTTCTAAATTGGAGAATTAAAATAAATCCTTACATATCTCATCAAATAACCGTTACCTTTTGTCTAACTTACGACTTCTTTTCCTTCTTTGACATTCCATTAATCCCTATTGAACAAATCCGCTACCTAGGACTCCACTTGGACAAACGTCTTACTTTGAATCCACATACAAGACTAAATTGACAAGAAACTGGTCATTCTCGACTCCTTCAAAATTTACTAGACAAATGTTCAGAGTTTACGATTAATAACAATCATTTACATCATTACAATCAATCAATTAGTCCTAGTTGGACATACGGAGTTGATATGAGCTTTAGAGCTCCACTAAACCATCCACTCCAATTTACCTCATATCCAATCCTTACAATCCAAAATCCTCCTTATTATATCACAAATGAGCTTCTAAGTAATGATCTTAATGTTCCTTATATTGCTGATTTAGCCCGAACCAGATAACTATCCTCCATGACTAGCTTCATACCCATTCGAACTCACTAGCCTCCCGACTTTCTTTTTACTCCTTTCCCGTTAACCCTCTGTGGTGTCTGAAAAGAAAATGGCCTAGATGTCTTCCAATGCTAAGTGCTACTACTGGGTAGATTATCACAAATTATTACCATGTCATTGTTATTATTTTCCACAGTGAGTACCATTCTTCTTCTGTAATAAAATAATTTTACCACTTCTCCTCCGTAGGATGTAGAACATTACCCCGCCAAGCAATAGATAACCTATATAAAGGGCAGGAGGCTCCTTTCACAGTAACGGGATGCAGTCTGGAGTAGGAATACTTTCTCGGTTAGTGCCACGTTCTCCAGAAAGTGGGGCTTAAACGTAGCTCAGGATAATAAACAATTTTATTATTATTATGAATCATTCGTCGACAGTTTTGATTACAGTAATAATAACATTGACAAAAAACGAAATGAAAACCTGACGAAACCTAGAGCAAAGCTACTGGAGTGAATAGTTCTTCACATCTTATTGCCATTGTATTCACTTTCAACACATTTACTTGTTGTAGATATTTTATACAGTTGTAAATTTCAATAAATTTATTTTTTTTTTAAAAAAGAAGCTTTTATATTCTGTAAAAATGAGGCATGGTTACAAAGAGAAGTATCGATATATAATAATGACGTAATTAGATATCAGAAAGCCAGCGGTATCAATCGGTTCATAGAAATCGACTTTAGATCATCGATTCTCGGTACCGGTAATAGACTTTTGGAATTGAAACATCCCTACATAATATATTTATTTCTCCATAAAAAAATGTCATTTATTACACTAGCCCTGACCGCTTGATCTAAAAACTATTTAGTTATAATACAAAAAGTTTTTATAATGAATTCCATAATGAGATCATAAGAGTTGGTTTTATGGAGAAGAAGATAGTCAGGGATGCAGTCGAAATAACACCACTTTAAAGAAGGTATTCTTTAATACGTGGCAACGTTTCGACCTGCGTTGCAGGTCTTCTTCAGTGCCGCCGGACCATACTTGTGAGGAGAAGGACGATGACTGATCACGATCGAGTTGGTTTTATAGTTTTGTTAAGCCATCTTACAATTTAATTTCTCATTTGTTTTCCATACCAAGGAGACCGAAAATCTATTGAAAAAAATAAATAAATTATTCACACAAGATCGACTTTACTTCTACATTTGAAGAAATATTATCATCCTCACTGACATGATATTTTTTTTTTTTTCGATTTCGGGAATGTTTTTTACGAAGGAAGGAGAACTTTTTGTCACTATTGATACAGTTCGTATTGTGTTACTTCTTCCTTACTAAGAAACGCCGTCACAAAGCCTCGAGGAAACGTCACTAATAATAAAGACAGAGCCAGAATTGGATCACAAATCTCTCTATTCTCTGTTCAAAAGTGATTGCGATTTCTTTGCTGTCAGTTATACGGATTGGTTTCCACTCTCCTCGTATTACGGTGTTCGTTATATTGTTTTAATTTATTTTACTAGAATTCAAACAAAATATATTCCTTTTCTTCTAAGAATACCTCAAAAATATATTGTATTCAGATATCCAACTATCATTTTGAACCTAACATATGATTAATATAAAGTTAATTTTTAAGAAAAAAACAAAAACCGACTTCAAGATTAAACCTTCATGTACAATCTTTTACTAAAAAGTAAAACTTAATATTTTAATTACTCCGAAACAAAGATCATTGAAGGGCAACCAACGAACTTATCGATACTTATATACCTATTCACAATTTACGATCAGTAATTTTTGGATTCTGTGAAAGCCCAAAAGAGCAATTTAATCCTATTTGCAACAAACTTTCATATGGCAAGAGACAGCGGTGTGGCAGTAATAAAATAGTGGGGAGATCTTTGCAATTGCCTGCTTCCTTTCGAATTCTGTTTGTTTTAACTCTTACAAAGCATCAATAATTTCGTTGATTGTCTTTTAATGTTTCTTGTTTCAAAGTACAGTAGAAACTCCAAAATTCGTCATGAATGTTGGAGAGGGGTGAAGAAATAAGGGAAATGACTGTATTGTAAATACATGATTGTAATTTTTTTTTTTTTTTTTTTTTTTTTTTGATATTTATTGAATGTAAAAACGAACAGATAAACATTATACACATTGGACTAGAGTGACAATGTCAAAAAAAAAACAAGCTAAAATCGGGAGTGAAATATCTGATTCACGTTGCTGCTCGGAACTACTCAATGCACTTAGTTAACATTTCCTCTACTTCTTTGCATGGGATTGTGGAAGAATTAGAAACGTCATCGTCATCATTTTTTTCATCACTAGCTCCATTTTTAGTTATCACTTGTTCTATAATTCCATTGTCATTTAAAATTTCATATCCTACATCAGTACTATCCATGTTTAACCAGCTGCTTACCTCTTGCTTATCTTTTCTCATTTTATAACCTGGAGCAGAAGTTGCTGAGCCAGATGCTATTTTTGTAGGAAGAGCTTTCTAGTATAAACTGATTCCGGGAATTCGTCAACTGCACTCATACATCCTTTCATCTCTTACTACAATCAATGGAGGGATTGACTCCGGGCTTGTTCTGTTTGTTTTTTTCTTTGAAGTTATTTTCAGAATGTATAAATAAGGCGTATTTTTTAAGGATAAATCAAATGAGGTGGTTTAAAAATTAAGTAAGTAGCAAGGAGAAAAAATTAATTACATACGTATTTAATTTTGTTATTTATAATTGACAATTAAAGAAAAATAAAATAACCTGCCGAATTGCTGAATAAGACGAATTATCGAGTGACGAAATAACGAGTTTCCACTGTAATTAAAATATTATTTCTTAATTTTTAGTTCAAGCGTATTAGGTTTTTACATTAGACACGGAATTAAAGTTAAAAACGAAACCTGAAAAAAAAAAAAAAAAAAAAAAAAAAAATACACATAAAGGAATTGGCAATCTCGCCATATATAACTTTGATAGCATACATATTAAACAGTGTCATATTGTATTCTGAGAGCGTCAGATCAGTAAATCCCTTTTACAACAAAATATAGCCCCACCATTGTTGGTATTTGATACAATATTAAAGACTCAGAAACAGCGGTCCCATCTGCTACATGGCCGGAACAACGACCCGCGAGATGAGGATGATAACTGCAGTTGACAGGCAGAATAAAACATCAAAGCTTTCTGCTTTGATTCCAGCAGCTGTTACCCGCTAACAGTTAATTATCCTCCGAGGTGTCTCCCTCGGTCAATTATCTATGGTGGGAGTCCTCTATGTCTATGTCTATGGTCACACTCTATGAAGAACATCGCAATTTGTGGCTTTTATCCTAAATAAAGTATTATTTACTACCTTAAACAAGCTTCTATGTTGTTTTTTTTTTTAATTCAGTTTTAAATAACTGCATGGCCATGGAAAAAAAAACACGGTAGTCCAACTTAGTAAATTTTAAGGAAAATAAAATTTTATGCTAAACCCACTTGAGGTGCGCATGATGGTATAGAAGGATCGATACAATTAGGATTGATGAATAAATTGCCACTTCTATTGGGATTATTTCCAAAAAAGCGATATATACAAACTAAAATTTAATAACTGTGGAGCTAAATACACAGTAAAAACTGGACGATCGGTAAATCAAAGAGTTAAATAACATATAATAGCATACAATAATAAGACCCAAAATTCCAATTTCGCTATCCATCTAAATGAAAATAACCATAAATTGAATAAAGACTCCGGAGTAAAAATAATACGTCAAGTGAGGCGTCCAATCGCAAAACCTAGCAAAACCAAATTCCTAAATTTTTCACCAGAAGCCAAAAACCATACCAATATGATGCCCAGTTAATATGAATGTAATTTTCCTTGTATGATTAGCAGAAAAATAGATGGTTTTAGTTAGGAAAGCGTAATAAGGGCCCCTGTTGACCAGTTTTTTTAAAAATTGGTTTTTCTTCTGTACTTACTCCGTTTAGCTTACGTTTTGGGGACTTATTCCGTTTTGCAACACTTTGAGACTCAAAAATGTTTCTTATTAGCTTGGTGAACAATAAAAACGGATAGTAAAGTACTAAACGAAATATGTACATATATGGACTAGTCTATGTAATCACAATACTCATTTTCCTAAGCTAATTATTATTCTTCCTCATCTCACTTCTAAACAGACTTTTAGTAAAACTTCTTTGAAAATGGTTAAAAACAATTTATCATTAGAAAATATTTTGAGAGTATTGAGGAACAAAATAAAAACAATAAAGTATTGAACTACCTACCTAGCAGTACCAACATTATATTGACTCTGTTTTTAGTAGGTAACTTAAACATTCAAAAGCGATAGCTATCTGAAAACTTTTTTGTAATGTTTAAAAACATTCATTAGTATGGTTTAAAAAAAAAAAAAAAAATTGGAATATAAATTAAAAAATGGACTAGTCAATAGTAATTACGATCAGAATAACAGGTAACTTTTGTAAACAGCTAATTGTGTTTCTTCCACCTCGTTCGTGCCTCCTAAATCTGGCAAATAATATGCATAATATGGCAGCCATATTGTGAGATGCTCCCTTTTGGTAGATTTGTAATTGTAAATTTGAACAGCTTTTCCTTTTAAAACTAAAACCTAGTCAGTCTTCTGCGTGGCAAGGATTTATTTATAAAGGATAAAATTTATTTAAAAGCACAACTTAAAAAAAAAAAAAAAAAAAAAAAAAAAAAATATTCACAACGCAGGTGTTAAAAATATTACTTTGAACGTTAATACGAAATATTTGTTGAGACCATTTATTTCTATAAATCAGTTAGTCATGAAGTTAGTTCTGAAAAAATGTGTTTGCTATTTTAATATTTAATCAACTGAAGAAATTGCGAACTGTTTAAAGTGGAGACAGTATTAGAATGAAAAACTGGCTCTCCTTCTAAGGACATAAATTTCTTTGGCAGCTGCTTTCTGTTGACATTGTATGTACTTTTCAAAAATATTTATAAATACACATTAGTCTTCGAAAATTTATTATTTGTAAAATTATTATTATTTTTTTTAATAGTATAAAATGAATGGGTCCACCGAAAAACGTTCAATGCGACAAACATTAAATTTTGAGTAATCAGTGAAAGAAAATTATAATATAAAGTTATTGTTAGTTTTGTAAGTTAGATTTTATATTTAAATATTAATTTGTTATATTTACATGTATAATGACATAATGGAGTACTATGATTTACTATTATACATTTTAAAACCTTCAAAATCGCCACTTCGGAATATTTGTCGTTTTTAATTGTACCCATTTAATTGTTTTGGTTTGAATTGTTTAGCTCTTATGTGGATTATTTTTTGTAATAGCAATATTTTTTAAAACAGAAAAAAAAAATAGATTAAATTATCTAAGGTATCGGACCCGGTATCGAGGACTAAAAACTTTTGGTTGAGTCAAGCAACTAATTTACATTAAAACAATAAAGTCTCACTAAAATTATTTAAAGGAATGGTTTCAAGAGAAATAAATAATTATATAGATTTTTTTTTCTCTTTTATTGAAGGGACTACTAGTGAGTGGTTCTTCACATGTTATTGACAAGTCATTGTAATTATTTCCTCAAATTTACTTATTGTATATATGTATATAGTTGTGAATATCAATAATTATAGTAAATATCAATGATATAGTTTAAAAAAAAAAAAAAAAAACTAAAATACAATTATATTTTATGTACAAAATATGCACTCAAACTTGGAAACTAAATCTGTTCCCCACTTACGGAGGGACAAGTCAGGTTTAAAGAGATCCCGCGCAGCTCTCTCTGTTGCGTCACCAGTTTGGATACCCAGTGGAGGCTGAGAGAGAGTAATTAACAGATGCTAGATTGGAACGTCGTGGTAGCTAGCAGAATCGTTCAACTATACGAGTATTTAAAATATCGGATATACTTCCAGTCTTGGAATGATGTTGTTTCAAACCACCGCTCTTGCCCAGGCTATTCCAGTACCCCAAGACATCCGAAACATCCACCTCAGTTACAAAGAGCATTAAAGACAGCGGAACAACTAAAAGCTTTACCTCCGACGGGGCTATTTGCATTTCTGGCTGAGCCGATAAATTATTGAAGATATCCTTTAACGGTACCGCAGAGGACCCAGCCCATGAAAGGTTTTGCGCTGGAGGGTATCGTATATCCCAGGGTCCTCATTACGAAAGAATTCCATTGCTTGGGGTGCAAAAGGTACAAGAAGTGAAAAGAAGATCGGTGAAAAAATACAAAGAAAGATGGAAAAAAAAATCTTAAGAGAAGTGGAACAATACCTTGCAAAGGAGAATAACACGCTTTGCCTTGGAAATGTCATCCGACTGCTCCTTCGGGGTCCCTATTACAGGAGTTCATCTCTTATTCCTCTTTTTATAGTTTCGTTTTCTGATGATTATGTAATTTTGAGCAATAAAAACATATATTTTTAAAAATATTTCTAAAGTTTTTTCACTATAATACCTTATTTATTTCTCTTGAAACCATCGCATTAAATAATTCTAGTCAGACTGTATTGTTTCAATTTAAATTTGTTGTTTGTCTGTACCAAAAGTTTTTAACTCTCTGATACCTTTAAAAATCCACCGAGGCGTCTGAAAAGAAGATAGCTGAGAGATCTTCTTATATAGATTTTTTTTTTTTTTATTGAAGTGCTATTAGTAAGTGGTTCTTCACATATTATATACAAGTCATTGTAATAGTTTCCTCAAATTTACTTATTGTATGTATGTATACAGTCGTAAATATCAATAATTAGTTGTTTGTTTTTTTTATTAAATACAATTATATTCTATGAACAAAATATACCCTCAGCCTACTAGGGATTCCCGAACTAAACTTGTTCCTTCACTTACGGAGGGACAAACCCGGTCTAAAGAGATCCCGTCAGTTAAAACGTATATTTTTAAAAATATTTCTAAAGTCTTATCGCTATAATACCATATTTATTTCTCTTGAAACCATCGCATTAAATGATTCTAGTTAGATTGTATTGTTTCAATATAAATTAGTTATTTGTCTGTACCAAAAGTTTTTAACTCTCTGATACCTTGTTTTTTGTTTAAAAAAATATTGCTATTAAAAAAAAATATCTATTTGAATAATTAAAATCACAGTTGCCACAAGAAATATTTTTTTTGTAAGCGGAATAAAAAAACTTACTTTAAAATTGATAATATTTTTTGATTGAATAAAAATCTATAAAAAGCTTCGTTTTTTAAACAAATATTGTACTCATATTGATTGTACAAATATTGATCTGTTTTACATCAGTCTGAAACCCTGATGAAGGCTTGCAATGCAAGTTGAAACGTTGGCATTAAAAATTAAAAAACATATTTTTTAATAGCTGTGTATCTTTATGACTGCATACCCCATCTACTTCTCCAAATATTGTACTGTTTTATTGAATAAATATTACTATTGCCATTAACCAGCAACAGTCAGGGAGAATCAGCAGAAGACTCGAAAAAATGGGTACCCTTACTTGAGGGAAAAATCTGGTGGTTAAGCGTGATTTCAGCGTCATATCCTCCTTTCAAAGCAGTTGGGCCAGTTAAAGTACCAATTTCCACACAAGAGCATAAAAAAAAATCAAACCAAATCAATTTATGCTATTTAAAAAAAAATCATTTTACAATTTTTTTTTTTTTACTGTTTTCCTTCCAGCAGTAGCCGTGTTGTAGGGGATTTTATTTATTTCTGTACACACCATACTTAAAAGTATACAATGTACATGTAATTTCTAATTTTTGTATTGGTTATTATTTTACATATACATAGCACGTGTGTCGAAAGATAAATATAAAGAATAAACAAAAAAAAAAAATAAAATAAAGAACAAGAAGATAAATAATAAATAAAAAAAATCAACAAAATCAAGCAACAAAGATATTTTATCATCAGAAATCCTTAAAAAATGTTTAATAGAGAAAAAGTTATGAATATTTAATGTTTTAAAGGTATTTCATATTTATATCCTCTATTTTTAATATGGCATTTTTAAGAAATATTTTGAAGTCTTCAAATAAATTGTTCATCAAACATTGACCTTCCAGCGGTCAATGTCCAAGTTTCTGTACTATTTTGTCTGTAGTATAGTTCTGTAGTCAGTGAGTAGGTAGTCTGCATTCATATGTGGGGTGGTTTATATTTTGGTCTTGTGTGAAATTACAAGAACATAAGAATGATTCTGTTATTTTGAATCTATAAAAGTAACTGTTCACTGCCTCATACCATGTGATTCCTTGTGTAATGTCCATTCAGTCTGTCTGTGTCAGTCCATGAGTCTGATTTAATGCAGGTCCCCAAGTCTGTAATGAAGTTATGTAGATGTTTTCCCAACATGTCTTACTAATTCTTATTTAAGAAGATAATTACTTATTTATAAATATTTTTTAAACGTACGTGCAATGTTAATATAAAAAGGTTCAAGCACTAAGGCAGCTGCCTGAATGAAGAAATTAAAGAATGAAAATAAAGAAATTTATGTTCTTAGAAGAAGAGTCAGTTTTCCATCCAAATTCTTTCGCATTTTAAACAGTTCGCAACCTCTTCAGTCGAGGCTTACGAATACGCACTGTACAAATATTAAAACAACAAACACATTATTTCACAATAAATTTTAAAACATATTTATTGAAATAGATGGCCTCATCATATATTCCCTATTAACATTCAAAGCAATATTTTTAACGACTGCGTTATGATTTATTTATTTTTTTTTTTTTGAAGTTGTGCTTTTTAATAAGTTATTGAAGTATCAATTTTGGAGTAAATTTTGACTTATCAACTTCTTCACGACAGCCAGGGGATGTATAAACACAAATCAATTTTAACTATAAATATAATTTTAATTTCTATTGAACTATTTTAGAACATATAACCCAGTTCTTATATAAATTAAAATTTAATTTTTAATAATAAATACAATTCTTTACAAATAAATAAATATTATTTTATTGTAATAAATAAGGAATAGGAAATACATAAATAACACAATCATGTTTAAAACAGGTTCCGAAATAGTAAGAAAAATTTCATTCTATCTTTCTCTACATTAAAAATTTAACCCAAAATGGAAGTGAGCAGCCTATGAAATATTAATGTCGAAAACCACTCATCCAAGATTGAATTATTGACTACATCGCTCCCAGAACCTATTTCTCAAATCGAAATTTGGAATTGGATTATGTTCTATGTGGCATAAAAGGTGTTACACCATGGGACACTTCCTATCTGACCTGTAGTTAATAACAAATTTCATTCTTCGACATACTTAGTTTAATTAAATCATTCAGGCTACTTTATTTATAAATCTTTAATTGTTGAGTTCTTAAACAGTTCCACACAAATTAGTATGTTCTGTTCCTCTTCTATATATGGTATTCCAGATATGTTCCCTTACTTTTTTAAACAGATTTTGTTCATTAAAGTTAGCTTTAATATGCTATGATTTATCTTGTAATATATTAATTTTTTTTTTGCATTTTTTTTAAATTTTTGTTATAGTTTTCCAACAGCTGGTTGAAATTTGAGTATTGCTTGTAGTAGTTGCATATGCGAGATCATAGATTTCCTGTTAATAATTTTTTGTGTTAGTTATGCCTGAATGTAAAGCAGATGTTTTAAGTTGCAAATTTAGTTTCTCATATATTGATAAGTTTTTCTCTTTGTTAAGCTGGTTTGTAAGATCCGTTTTTTTTTTTTTTTAATTTATTTATTATTTTTTTTTTTTTATTTCACTGTCATATATCTCGATATGATATGTATTTGAAGCTGTCCCGGCCAGGTTCAAGGCCAACGTTAGGATTTTTTTCGCTCAAAGACTAGTATCCAACGTAAAACGTTCATCAGTTCAAGACATAAGCAATTTGGTTAAATATGGTATACATGAGGAGGTAACTTTCAAAACGTGTTTTGTCACAGTAATCCCACTTAACAGCAATAACAAAAAAACGTATATTATGAGATGTAATTACCCTTCAGAAACCTAAAATTCCTAATAAAACTTACAACATCTGAAAAAACACATTACAACAAGGATCAGAAATATTCTTTACTCCTAAAATTAGCATTTTTAATTTTAAATATGGACAAAGCACGTTTTGAAGAAATAACAAAGGACAAAACACTGTTTGAAGTTGCTGTTTTATTTCACAGAAATCACTGTTTGCTCAAAAGTACTCAAAATAAAAATTATAATTACATAATAGATGACGTTTGTTAATAACACTTAAAATTTTCGGGGAATATTTCCATTTTCTTAATAGTCACTACTTTTTATATATGCAGTTCACATCTTTCATTTTCTAAACAGGCACAAGTTTCATCCTCTTCCACAACATGTTCAACACTTGGAAAGTCAAAAAGTACTACAAACTTGTACCAGTGTAAGCGATTAATGTTATCATTATTGTCAATAATGCAGCGTTCCCATTAGCTTAGTAGACATTATGGTTTGAACTAAAAACAGGCTACGGACAAAACACTCTTTGCTTAAACCCTGATTTTTTTAACTAATTTTGGATGGGACAAAGCTTGTTTTGATGGCTAATACTCACCATATCTTGTAGGGTTTTGAAAAACAAATCTAGTGATACCAAAAACTCAAAAAAACATTCTTGTGACAAAACACGTGTTGAAAGTTACCTCCTCACATCTTAAAACATTAGACAAGAAATTTAACAGGTTGATATTCACTTAGAGAGACAAAATGGAAAGGCTTATAAAAAGTGACAGATCCACAAAGACAACGCAGATGAAATAGAACCAAAAGCGGTGGCTAGAGAATTCAGTAAATTTTACCTTTAGGTTCACTCTATGACTAGTCGGTTTTTTTTTGTTCCTACTGAGAAAAAATTTTAAATGGGACTATTAGAAATATTTATCTGATTACATCGATATGATTTTGTCTAATGATTCGTCAATATTTAATTCTAGACTATTAGGCTACGTGGTGTTTTAGTTTCAATCGATATCTTCGGTATATAATACTGAGTGATATCAGGGCCCTGAGATTCGAACCAGTACTCAGAGCTATGTAACTGTTCAAGATAGACAACAGCTAAATTAAGTTACTAAAATGGATGATTTAGCCCAAACCAGACGCCTATCCTTCCATAGTAAGCTCCATAACCTCTCCAATCCACTAGTTTATCAACTTGCTTCCCACTCCATTCCCGATAACCCTCCGAGGCCTCTGAAAAGAAGATGGCCTAGGGACCTTTTAGTGTAGGTTTTTATTGAAGTGCTACTATTGAGTAGTCCTTCACAAGCTATTTACATGCCATTGTATTCACTATCAACACATTTACTTGATGTATATTACTTCGTACAGTTGTAAACATCAATAAATGAAGAAAAAAAATAGAATAATGGAATAAACACATTCATCTGAGGACCTGCCAAGACCCTTGGAAGCCCGTGATTTTCGGTCCAAAGATCAAAGCCCCCTCCCCCTTCCTTTATATTTATATTCAATACTTTCATTTTATCAAAGGACCCTTTCCTTGAGGATAATTTTACCGTTGAGTTAACCAATGTCCTCAATAGAACGGTCCAAGATTTTTTTTTTTTTTCTTTTTCTTTTAGTTAAGAACGAAAATTTCCACTAAAATTGTTAGGAATCTTACTATTGATTATTAATATACATTTCAATTATTTAAAAATGAGTAATTATTCTTGGATATCGTCTAAGTTTTCATATTCCTTAGGTACAATATGTTGATATG
This sequence comes from Euschistus heros, assembly GCA_003667255.2. NCBI lineage: Eukaryota > Metazoa > Arthropoda > Insecta > Hemiptera > Pentatomidae > Euschistus > Euschistus heros. Next base: position 2,659,819 of record RCWM02000110.1, read on the forward strand.
TCATTGTAATAATTGTTCCGCACATTTAGTTATTATTTGAATTAAAAAAAAAAGTAATTAAATTTCCTATAAAATTGTTTGTATAAACATTGTCGAACAACCAACGGTTTTCGAGATATATGTTATTGAAAATCGATAATTTTCACAAAAATATAATCTAGTGCCTCCCACAATCGTTTCTCATAAAAAATGTCAGAATCAAACGCGTAGGTTATTAAATTAAATTTAATTTAATTTCATATACACGTTTCTGGCACTTGAAGCAAATGTTTGACAAAAATTGAGGTCACAATTATTTTTTTGCGAAAATTATCGATTTTCAATAACGTATATCTCGAAAACCGTTGGTAGTTCCACAAATATGTATATTATCAATTTTATAGGAAATTTAATTAGCTCTTATTTTTATAGAAAACATATTTTTCAAGAGTTTATTGTTTTCGAGATACAATCGAAAAACTCAAAAATGTGGCCTTGTCCCCACCGTTAGCTCATTCCCCAGGGGCGGGGACGTTTAATATATTTATCTTCCAACTACTCCTAACGAAGCCCTCAAGCCAAAAATAATGGCATATTTCATGCAATCTACAATATGTTTATTGACTGGGCTATATAATGTAAATTTAAAAATAATCTAAAGACAAATAATGTTATTACGGAGCACGTATGGGAATTTTTAAGTGTGCCACTTTTATTGTTGGGCAATGTAGTAGGTCCAATTTCCAGTTACCTTAATTATTTCTCGTTCTCTTATACCTTTCATCAGTTATGGCTTACATAATTTAATAAATTATATATATATATATATATATATATATATATATATTTTTTTTTTTTTTTTTTTTTCACACTCGTAAATTATATGGACAGTTAAAGCACTAATACAGTTGCGGCTTCACCCCTGTCAGACCCTGCCCCAAGATAACCGCAGAGCTAAGACGCCTATCCCTTACAACTCTGACTCCATTATTAATGATTAAAGAGACCCTCCTTTCTTTTCTCTTTGCTCTATCTCTTGTTGCGAAGATCCTTTGCCATGGCAGGATGTGTGCAGAACCGACCCTAATGACGCTTTTTGAAAAGGCCAGGGCTGCCAACCAAGACAATGAGACTAACGAACTTGATAGAAGCTCCAGGAAGTCGCTCTGATGAAGACCATATTCAGGTCTGCCAACCTCTGTCAGACGTCGTCTAACTGTCCGGCATTCCTCCACTCCTCTGTTGACTGGATACTGCTTTCTTAATCGCTATCGGTGATTCATTATTTAAATTATTATTACAATATCGTTCTTGTTATCAGAATGTAAACGTTTAATAAGAATAATATAACAAGCAGAAAAAAAACCCAGACATTGTTTGATGCGCACCTTAATTTCTGGCCCACTTAAAAAAAAAAAAATAGTGAAGAAAGTTGGAGACAGATACAGAATAATTAATTAAATGCCTCGACCTATTCATGGCCTTTAACGTTTATAAATGCGTAATTCGTTGACCCTTTTATAAAACCTTAGGAAACATGAAAAAGTGGACATACCGATCAAAATGGAATAATGAAAAGAATCGTTAAAGGTGCGGCGATAACAAACTTCAAAACTCTTTTAAGTTATTAAAAGTTACACGTAGGAGTTTTAAAAAGTTAAGAGGCGTTTTAAACTTGAGGAGTTTTTAAACGAGAGAAACACACAATTTATGTTGAGATAATGAATGTGGCTCTAACAATTATAATTTGATGTGCTACGTATTTGCCATTGTATTTTGTTTATCAGAAAATTAGTTCCTAAATGATAAAATTACGGAGAAATCTTATGCTCTCAAAAATATATTAAGAATGTGTATAAGTGTTAGGATTTACGAATTAATAGCCACTTCAATCGGAATTATTTAATTTGAAAACTAGTTTTGACTGTTAATAATTCATCATCAGTTCAAAAACATACGATATTTTTTGAACATCAGCACTTTGTTACATAGATTATATATATATATATATAATCAAAATTCTAAACAGTGATTGGCTGGCAACTCCTGACCTAGAGAGTAACAATAGGATATCACTGTTGACGGTCCCACCTTCGGATGGTTGGGATGCCTTCCATAGCCGTACCTTCTAATTCAGTTGATGATGCTTCTATATTCTATTTGCATTGTTGACATCTTTTCCTCCACCTTGAATATATATATAAAACAGGAAGTAATGCCATCACCTGAATAAATAATCAAGGAGGCTCAGCAGCCGATATGGCAGCCAGTATTCGTAAAATTATATGTCCACTAGAATATAATAACTTTTTTTTTTATAAATCATTAAAAGTACGATTTACTCTATAAATAAAGCTGTGGATCTCGTAAATTTAGCATTATCGAGCTGTTTAATTTTTATATTTTAATTTGCTCCATCAATATTTTACTTATGCATTTAACATCTTCTTGAATATTGCTATCAATATTAAACTTACCCGACCAAAGTCTAGGTTTTGGCTCGCAGTAATTCGAGCTCAAATTACGTATGCTTCACCTGTGTGGATCGCAACTTACGCTATCAAATAAAATAAACTAGAAAGCTTTCAAAACTTCATCATGATGATCATCAATGATTGATTACCCACGATACACTAAAATACCAACTATGCTGCACAACCTATCAAAAATTATGCCTTGACCAAACCAAATCATACTTTGAAACAACAAAATTTAAAAATTCCCTTTTCTAAGAAATCGGTAATAACAACAAAAATGCCATCTAAAGAAATTTTGTAATGTTTTTTTTTTCTCTTTTCTACTGTTTACTTTAAATTGTAAAAACTTATTATTATTGAATAGAACTATATTAATTCTGTAGAGGATGAAAGGCCTGAAAAAATGGTGTTTTCATTTGGCATACAAATCAGTTACTTGTGTAAATACAAGACATTATGATAATTGCTTAATGGAAATATGTATTTTAAACATAATAAACACTTCATTGGAATAAAAATCAAAGAAAAAATTTTCCAATAGCATGGTGCTCCTCCACACTATTCGAAAGCAATACAAAAATAAACCAACGATATAGATACCTTGATAGGGGGACTGTTCTATAGGTCCCAACATCGTAAAATTTAAGGTTACACGTACTCTGCCCTTAAAGGAAATTTAATGCTAAATCTGAAAATGCGTTCAAAAATTGAAATATATTTAAACAAAGTGAAGATATTACAGGTTTTATGGTAAAAAAACATAGTTGCCTCAAGAAAGTCTATGAAATATCGTATATCGGCAATGGATCGAGATAGAGAGATAAGGTCTGCGGCATTTTTCTCCATTTTTTATTTAGTTTCAACCATTTTTTTTTTTTTTTTTAAAAGAACATACGAGGGAATGCAATAATAGGACGCCGAATTCCAACTTCGCTATCCATTTAACACAGTAGGAAAAGAAAAACCTAATAGTCATAGGGAAAACCTGCAGAATCTCCCTTTATCTGACTTCCCAGACCTCCCTATTTTCGTTCTATTACATCTCACAATCAGTTGACTCTAGGACCTCTTCCCGATCCTTTCAGCTCTTCCATTTTTTCTCCTTAAGTGAGTAACAACTTATTCCATTTCTTGTCTTACATTTAAAAACAAAAATAATAATACATACAATCTATGTTGCAAAGTACTGATGTTTTGAATATTTTGGTACTTATTAAGAACTGATGATTAATGTTTAATATTCGAAACTATCAATCAATTCAATTCATCAATCCCGTTTACTGTTGATTTTCATGACTCGTCATTGTTTTTTAACTTAATTTTTCTATTTGGATTTTAGTATTGAGAATCGGAAAATATTGTTACCAATACATTAGTAGTTTATTTCATTATTTTGTGGTATGTATTAATAACATTGTTTTTTATAAATTTGAAAAACGGATTCATTTTGATCTCTAGTATTTTCTTCCATTGAGTTATTTTGATTGTATTAAAATATTTCTCAATAAAAACATTAAAATAAAATAAAATTGAAAGCTACCGGTGAATTCTAATTATAGGCAATATATTATAAATATTTAGTTATATGTCCTGGATCATTGTTTGTAAAAACAATTTTAAAATTATCTACTGATTTCACAGCTCCCACACGAAGGCTTCTGTCAGCACGGTATACTTACTAAACTACTACATATTTCAGTGATGTGTCGGTACAAAAATTTTTCCACTAGCGATACCAAAGAATCGATTCTCAATTCTCAATACCGATACTTCAGTTTAAAAATAAAATGCTATTGCAAAACGTAATAAAAAAAATTCCTAAAAGAAAAAAAAACGGATCGATTAAAAAAACGTTAATAATTCAACAAATAGTTTAGTAAATCGCTTGTAGCATTTATTATCTATAACAAATGTATGTTATTAATTATAATTCAGACAATGTCTGAAGCAGCTGCCGAAGAAATTTATGTTCTTCGAAGGAGAGTCAGTTTTCCATCCAAATTAATTGCCATTATAAACAGTTCGCAACTACTACAGTTGAGGTTTGCAAATATGGTACTCACTGTACAAGACCATATTAAAACAACAGACAAATTATTTCACAACAAACTTTATGACTAACAGATTGCATAGAAATAAATGGCCTCACCAAATATTCCCTATTAACGTTGAAATCAATTTTTTAACATCTGCGTTAAGATCTTTATTTTAAGTTGTGCTTTGAATGTATATATTTGTGCAGTTGTTAATTTCAACTATAAATATAATTTTTATTTTTATTGAACTATTTTAGAACATATAACCTAGTTCTCATAGAAATTAAAATTTAATTTTTAATAATAAATACAATTCTTTGTATAATTATAATACTTATAAATAATAAATATTATTTTATTGTAACAAATAAGGAATAGGAAATACATAAATAAAACAATCATGTTTAAAACAGGTTCCGAAATAGTAAGACAAATTTCATTCCATCTTTCTCTACATTAAAAATTTAACCCGAAATGGAAGTGAGCAGCCTATGAAATATTAATGTCGAAAACCACTCATCCAAGATTGAATTATTGACTACATCGCTCCCAGAACGTATTTCTCAAATCGAAATTCGGAATTGTGTTATGTTCTATGTGGCATAAAAGGTGTTACACCATGGGACACTTCCTATCTGACATATAGTTAATAAAAAATTTACTCCTCAACATACTTACAATGAGTACAAGGGTTCAAAAACTGGTATTAAGAAACAATAATTTTTTTCTTGGACATATAACAAAAATCAATAAAATAGTATTATTGTCTGTAAAATTGAATTCCACTTCCAAACAAAGGAGGATTGGTCATTAGGAGAACACTTTATGTACTCTCGATACCGGTTCTTTTCTTAAGAACCGATGGAAACGAGAATCGACTTTTGGAATCGAAACCCTAGTTAATTTTATTATTTTTTTTTTTTTAATAATCCCATGAATGAAGCAATTACTAAAAGTTCCCACAGTAAGCGAACTAGGGTGTCTACAAGGAAATAGTTCACATTTATAATACAATTTAAAAATAGTTCTAGGAAAAAAGCAGGAAAAGTACGTGAGGATGGGTATCACAAAAGGAAGAAGGGAATGATTTCGAGCGGAAAACGTATAATATTATAAAAAAATTATTAAGATTATATTTTAGTTTTCCTTAAAAGATTTCTTTTTACGCTTTAAATGTTTCATTGTTTATTAAATATGGAACCAATCACCTTCTGTCTAAAAAAAAACCACCTACAATGGAACATTAATTTATCGGGGGCCTACTTTTAAGCTCACTTTATTGTATTTTATTTTTTATTTATTTATTTTTTTAAAAAGAAGGCAATAAATAATTTTAAAATTATTTTTATACGTTTTTCCAAAGATTTTATTCTTAAATTTTTTTATCGACTCATCCAACAACGTACGCTGATGAAACATGTTTGTTATCAGTAAATGATGGTCCCTTCATTGCTTGTCAAACACTATACTATCATATATACTATACTATAACACTATACTATCATATATACTATACTATAACACTATACTATCATATATACTATACTATAACACTATACTATCATATATACTATACTATAACACTATACTATCATATATACTATACTATAACACTATACTATCATATTACAAAACATCAAGAATGATGTCGAAATTTAAAGATTAAAATAAATCGTAACCTAAAACGAAAAGAAACTGCTTGTTATAGCCTACTTCAAAATTTATAAGACAAACGTTCAAAGCTTCCTATAAATTATATAAGACTGATTTACACGACTGTAATTTGACCTATTTGGACTTACGGAATTAAGATTTAGGACTCCACCAAACCTTTTAATTCTTCTTATATCCAATCCTTACAATCCAGAATCCTTCCTAAAATCACTATCCTTTCATATTAAACTCCATACTCACTCGAATCCACAAGTCTACCAACTCTATTCTATTCTCGATTACACTTCAAGGCGTCTGAGAAGGAGGTGGGCAAGAGATCTTTGAATGTACAACTTTTATTGAAGTGCTACTTACGAGTAGTTCTTTACATGTTATTGATATGTCATTCTAATCATGTTCCACACATTTAATCGTTGTGCATATTTGTTTATTTCGTTTAACGTCACTTTATGCTGCTATGGCTAATCGGACGATGCTACGGTGGGAGTCCTAAATTTTGCCTATCCAGGTATAATTAGGATAGGGATCTTTAACGAGTACCTGACATCGCACAGGCTCGGGACCCCCATTTTACGTCCCTTCCGAAGGACGGCGTAGCTAAGGATTTTTTACTCCCTTTAAAAGGTCATCTGCCGTGCTGCGAACCCGCGATCTTGGGTTTAGTAGGTTGCTATACTAACCGCTACACCACAGGTGACCCCTTGGTTATATTTTATACAGATGTAAATATCTATAAATAATAAACAAAAACAATATCTGTGTAAAAAATACTTCCCATTGATTTTTTTTTTCTTTGAACATTCTCAACTTGAAGTAAAGCAATCTTAGATATTGTAAAATTCTATTAGATCAAGCTACTTTTACTATTTGTTCTGGATTTTATAATATAAAATTTGGCTTAAGAGAATCGATAACAGTCTTGCTTCCCTATTTTTAATTTTTTAATTTTAAAACCGTTTAAATTGACTTATTCCATGGTGTGGTTATGCACACTGGAGGGATATAAGTGCAGATTGCTGACAGAGAGGGTGTTGGAAATCCTGTTAGGAACCGCCATCCCTTCCCTCAACTAAAAGTCCAGGCTACCAAGCACTTAGCCAAACTTGCAAAGTCAAAGTGGCTCCGACTTACTAGGCATAAGGTCCTATTTCAAAAATATATATGTCCATATAATACGTACAATATTACTAAAATTTTGCAATTTTTTAGGAGGTATAAACCTTTTAAGTGGAAGATAATCTACACACATCTTAATATTTTTAGGATATCTTAATAACCTTTCATTATCGAGACAAATATCTATCAGATATTAAACTAAAATTATAGGCAAATTTAATTATCTATCTTTTACTGGTGATGTGACAGGTAAAATTCAGTAGGCTTCAGAATAGCTTTACCATTTTGGAAAAAATATATAAGTTGATTTTTGTCCGAAAAATTGAGATTAATACTCCGGGTAACTCTGTGTCTTGCACATTGTGTAAATGTAAGCTAGTCTTAATGTCAATGGTATCCTTTAAAATGCATTGGGCATTTTAGATAAACATATATTTATATGCAATCCATAATAAAGTATTGAGATTTTGTAGAACAATGGCGGTTGGAAAAATAAGTTAAAAAAAAAAAATCGGTTTACTTTTTACATGTGTGATTTTGGACTTGCTTAGTTTTCCCCAAACGGTACAGATATGTTTATCACATCTCTAATATAATGGGATATATAATCTCTGTGTACTTATAGGGGTTACTTCCAATTTAATAAAAAGTTTTAGCAGACATATACTTAGAGGATCTCCTAGATTCATATATCCCTAAAATCCCCTTTAACATTCCATTTCTATTTAAATATGTAAATGATATCCTAACTGATAATGATGCTATACCTACAGGAAACAATAAACAAAAAATAATTTTAGCCGAATTTAACAAATTTTCAAATAGACTAAATTTTACGATAGAATTTGAGAATGATAATAAAATACAGTTTCTTGACTTACTTTCAATTCGAAACCATAATGGAACAACATAAACAGAATGGTGGAAAAAACTCATTCCGGAAGACATTTACATAATACTAGTCAATGCCCCAAAAGTTATATAAAACCAACACCGCAAAAAAGTTAATAAATCGTTCAATAAAGTTATCCACAGAAAAATACAAACAACCGCGGAAAATAAAGTAGTATATTACACACTGTAATTAGTAACATCATGAAATCCATACAGTATGAATAATAAATAGAAATAATCTAACTATGCAAAAAATAAAATAAAATAATATAAAAATAATAATACTGTCGTGATATATATATATATATATATATATATATATATATATATATATATATATATATATATATATATATATATATATATATATATATTATTATTATTCAGTCTAGGGAATCCCGAACTAACTCTACCCATACTTATCCCTATAAGTATGCGAGTAACTTCTATATATGTAGAGGTGTCAGAGTAACTTCTATATATGCAGTCTCCAGTCAAACCAATCAATAATGATGCATAGAATTGGATAATGATTTAGCCAGAGTTTTGGTACACTCTTGTTTCAATTTTGAAAATTCTTTTTTAGCCACTCAAGCCCACCTTTCTCATTCGATCTTCAATAATCGTCCGTGTTGTTTTAAATGAAATATGTTCCCAAAAAACCGGAGTACATGGCAAAACGATTTTATAGCCATGATTTAAGTTAGTCGTTATGTTTTACAATACTTATTCTCATTAGTAATATTTCCCATCAATCTTCTTTTGTTCATTTTTGTATCATTTTTGTTTGTTATTTATAATCCTGAAGACCTACCGAAACGTCGGCAATTGAAGGTTTTCTTAGCGTAGATGAGATTTTTTCCGTCTGACTAATCTCTCCTCTCAATTATGTTCTTCTTATAAATAAATAAAATCGATTATAAATATAATCTGTAATTTAGAAAACTATCACAACAGCAGCATAAATTTTCTTTTTGTGTTTATGAGCCATCGGAAAACGAATTTATAAGAAATATGCGACGCTATCCCGATAAAAGTTTCGCTGAGAAAAGCTGAAAAGAGAATAGTGGACTCTCTGCGGGGATCGAGTCGGTATCTAATGGATTGTGTTCGATCATAGCGCCTTTATCTCACAATGTGCGCCTAATATCATCTTTAGTATTTCCTGTATCGGATGTATCTTTTTATTTATCTTCTTTTCTTTTAATTTATTTTCTTGCTTATATATTTAATATATTATTTTGATGCAAATAGAACATCTGATGTAAGTCGATAACAAAAAAATCTTTGCCTACAAAGTATGCAAAAACATTAAAGTTTGCATTGTATGCTTAGATTGTTACAGCAATTATCTTAATATCTGAAAAACAATTCACGGTCAATTAGCATTGAACGTTCTTCTTTTTCTTTGCATTGGTGTTTCCCTTCTTTGGGTTTCCGTCTGGTCAAATATTCATTCCACTGTTGCCTGTGCATCGAATTAATTTTCAAAATTAATTAATATCTGTTCTAATTGATTTGTTTTCTTTTTTCAGGTCAGCCATCTTTCTGCTTTCTTATCAGTAAGTAATAAATTGGTAATTTCTTTGATTGTTCCTGTTTTTATTTATAAATAGTCAATAGTCGCAGAGCTGGTGACACAGTTAGAGCAAGGATTTGACTCAACTTGCTTTATAAGCTCAAAAGTTTCATTTTCGATAGTTGTTTAGGGAATGGCTAGTCTGCCAGGCGTGTGCAGGTGGGAGAGGCACTGCGCATCGTAAGAGTAAGGTAAAATATTTGTGACCCAGCATGAAATAAAACGAATTGTATTCTATTATCAAAAATAAACGTAACATGTCAATCGCAGATCATTTGAGTGGTGGCACACGGAAACAGACCACCCCACATATATTTTTTAAGAAATGAAAAAAAATATTTTTGGTCCACGTTGAAAATTTACTAGCGTGTCAAGTATACATGTTATATGTCAATCGCAGATCATTCGAGTGGTGGGACATGGAAACAGACCACCCCACATATATTTTATTTTTGGTCCACGATGAAAATTTAGTAGCGTGTCGAGTATATTTTTATAATAATAATATCTAAAAGCCTGATCATTTGAGTGGTGTGACACGGAAACAGACCACCTTAAAAATACTTCTTTTTTTTTCCCATTTATTGATATTTACAACTGTACAAAATAATATACAACAAGTAAATGTGTTGAAAGTGAATACAATGGCATGTAAATAACTTGTGAAGAACTACTCACTAGTAGCACTTCAATAAAATCTACACTGAAAGATCTGTAGGCCATCTTCTTTTCAGACGCCTCGGAGGATTATCAGGGATGGAGGAGGAAGCAAGTTGGGAGACTAGTGGATTGGAGTGGTTATGAAGCTTACTATGGAAGGATAGGTATCTGGTTTGGGCTAAATCAGAAACATATGGAACATTAAGATCTTTATGGATAAGTTTATTGGTCACATAGTAAGGAGCATTGAGGATTTTTCGAAGGATTTTGGATTGCAAAGATTGGATACGAGATGAATTGGATGGTTTAGTAGAGCCCCAAAGCTCAACTCCGTACGTTCAAATAGGTCTAATCACTGTCATGTAAATGAGTCTTTTGTAATTAATTGGGAGCTTTGAACGTTTGTCTAGTAAATGTTGAAGTAGTCTGTAACGACGGGCAGTTTCTTGTCGTTTTAGTCTTGTATGTGGATTCCAAGTAAGACGTTTGTCCAAGTGGAGTCCTAGGTAGTTGTTCTGTTCAACAGGGATTAGTGGAATATCAAAAAAATACTTCTAAAAATGAAAATTAAAATAATGTTGACACATTCTGAAAATTTAATAGTATGTAAAGTACTTTTTTAAAATAATAATCCCTAAAAGCCAGATCATTTGAGTGGTGGGACACGGAACCAGACCACGTCAGAGGTTTTTGTTTTTTTTTAATAAAAAGTATTTTTGATTCATGCTGAAAGTTTAATAGCGTGTCAAGTACATTTTTTAATTAATAATCCAAAAAATATCATATGTATATAAACTTATGTACGTTTGCCTGTATTTGTATAAACTGGTTAGGTTCTCTAAATGTATATATTTATTCATAAAAAAAAAAATTGTATTTTCTATAGGTATCCAATTCACTTTATTTCAGCAATAACTCTTCTTTAAACAATCATCCTCATGTGACTTGTTTCGGGATCTTCCAACACATCATCAGACTGAAACAATGTTTACATTAGTCTATTCACATTTCATTAAGACAATGCAACTAAATGAATCAACTTAACTAATTATCTATTAACAATAAAAACAATAATATAATTCACCTTTCTATTCTTCTGATGTTTACTCATCAAGTCAATTTAACGGTTACGTTTAAAATACCTCTACCATTAGGGTTCAAGGGTCTATTCCTTATTCTGTTTATTTTTATTTTTATTTCCAAGTTGGCCAATCTTATATTTTCAATTTGTCTATTACATTTGCATAAATTGTTCCTATTTTTTCAGTTTCTGTTTTATAATTTATTGAGTTATTTATATATATCGCCTCATTAATTCTTCTGTTGTGTGTTTTTCTTTCATGTTGTAATACTTATACCTTTTCGAAATCAAATTGGTGGTTTAAATTTTGTGCATGTCATATTTGTATTTTCTATTTTCAATCAGTATTCGTTGATAGTTTGGATAAATATTAAATCCCTCTTGTTGACAGTTCATTTCGTGATTCTCGCAGGACCTGTCTATGTGATTAGCGTGATAATTACTCAATCAAATTTCAATTAACGATGATCCATAGTCTATAATTAAAATGTTTATTTTGTGGAAGAGTTTGGAGAGGACTTGGCCAGAAGGCGCTCGCTGTCTGGTCGAACAAGGGTCCTCCGCTATCCACACCTGTAATTATCCCTCGATGGAGGTTCGATAGAGGACAGAAGATGAGGATGAGGATGGGACTTAATGACTACTTAATACCCCCAGCCTATTTTCGCCTGGAGATAGGACTTAATTGGACCGTGGGGCTTGGCCTTCAGCGAAGTAAGAAGGCTTCATCAGCTCTCTAACAGCCCCTGCCGTCTTGTTAAGGCGCCTCTCGAGAGCACTTCAAGAAAGTCCGGGCTATCTAGCTTCTGTAGTCGTTGAATATTTATCGCGTCCCTTTCTTATTTAGAAACAAGATTACTAATTAATTGTATGTTTATTAATTAATAATATATAAACAAAATAAAACTAAAAACATTGGTTTATTCTAATATTCATGCGGGTTTATAGTTTTAAAATATATATAATAACCAAAATTAATCTTCATTGCTCTTGATACATATATATAAACAACTTTTTTGACGACGTTTCATGAATATATTGTTTTCATATTTTTTTTTTTGTATGTATTTTTTTTTTTTTTTTTTTTTTTTACCTTCCATTGAAGTCCTATAATGGCCTGGGTGGGAAGGTCAAGATTCAGATTCATTTCGTGGGTCCGCCACGAAATAAATTTTAACCCGCCCAGGAGGGATTGAACCCACAACCTTCTGGTAACGAGCGCGCTGAGACCCTCGCCCCAACTCACTCGGCCATTGGGACCCTCTTCTCATAATCATGCCCTGCATCTTAGTAGGTATGTCCTAGTATTCTTCACACTTGCTAGTTTTCAGAATTTCCTTCATCACTGAGATTGCTTCAGGACCGTGTGAAGAATACTAGGACACCTACTAAGATGCTGGGCGTGATTATGAGAACAATCTAGTCACGAAATGTTGCCAAAATATTTGTTTTTGTTTATTGTCTGAACCTCAAGAACCTTACTAAACATTTAATAGTAACAGTCAAGAAATTTATCCTTATTAACATATCGAGTCAATACTGGAAAATATCTATATTGGAAGAATGGGAGTTTTTGAAGTTAATAAGACAACCCACAGTCCTGAAGCAATCTCAGTGATGGTTTTTACAACTTACAATTCATATTAAGTATTCATGTTCCGGCTTAGATCCTCTACATGATTAATATAATTTTATTTAATACTAAATAGGCTTTAAAATTCATAGTTTATCTCTAAACAGTAAGAAAAATAAGAAAAAATCCTCATAATAAATAAAACAATAATAATAATAATCTAAAATTAATAATTTGTAATGTATATATCTTAAAAAATCTCTTCCCATTACCCTTAATCCCTGTCCCTTTATCAGATCTCAAATCCTTTTTAAAAAATCAACTCAACACAATTTGACATGAAAGATAGCTTAGAACCGACAACAATAATAAACTAAAAAAAAAAAGACCTCCAGGACCATGTTAGCTAGAACCAGGACCAAGAAAAGTACAAGTCGTCTTTACAAGACTAAGAATTGGACATTCAGAACTAACCTGCAGTTACTTATTGGAAGATAAGCGACCCCCAAAATTCAACGAATGTCAGAATATATTCTGGTTGAATGCAAACAATACCGGAAGCAAAGAAAAGATAATTGCCTGATGAATCAAGACATTTCAACATTGCTTGAAAATAGCTAATATCTCCACAACCACATTATTCACTTTTGAAACTAACAAATCTGTACAAGGACTTAAAGTTTAAATAAACAAATATCTTAACAAATATGGTAGAATAAAAAAAACTAAAATGTACGTATAAAGAGACAAGAGACGTATAAGGTAGATTAAGTACGTAAGGAGTACATGTTTCGTTGTTTTGTGCGTGCATCTCATAAGTGATGTTTTATTGTAACTACCGATTTCTCGGATAAGCTAATTTTCTGAGATTGAATTTTTTCCAAATTATGTTTTGGATTGATCATAGACGTGAAGGTGGATGGTTAAGGATAAGATTGAAATCGTAAAGCAGTGTTGATATTTTTGTGTACCGAGGGTAATTGTTGATAATCCTTATACCCAAGTTTTGGATCCTTTCGAGTTGGATGCACCCGCCTCATGATACATTTATACAGACATCTTAATAACTTTTCTATGCCCTGTTAAAAGAAGTTTATTAATTTGTGTTTTAACAAATTCCAATTTGATTTTCTATTGAGTTTTGATTATAAAATTGTTCAACTCCTAAAAATTGGTACAAGCGTCTAAAAAATATATTAGTCATTTGTTGAGAGACCTGGAATATTCAATAAGTAACAAATAACCTGACAGAATATCGAGAAGAACTACCGTATGTCTCAGATGATATTGCCTTAATGTTTCAAGTACATTTGGTGACTTTCTTTAACTCCAAGGTCGTTATAAATTGAAAAATAAAGTAATTATTAAAAAGAAATGTTAGGAAAAAAAACTAATTAAACAGGTAGCAGTTATAGTAGAAGGTCGATTTATGGTATACAGATCAAAAAAAAAAAAAAGAGCTATTTGTTCAGTAAAACGTGACCTTATAATTGTTTTTATTCAATGGGAAATGATCATAATGCAATCCTTCATAGCACAGTTACAGACACCTCTGAGAGCAAATGGTATTTCAAAAACCAAATATAAAAAAAGAAAAATTATCTACCAAATAAAAAAAAATTAAATGATACAAAGGAATTCGAAAATACAAGGGGAGAGATTGCCGATTGTCCTCAACTATGGAACGGAAGTCTGTAAAAGGAAACTCAGATAAAGATCGTGGAAGGACTAAATCGAAGAGAGCATTTGGCAGGAAATAGAATAGAACCGTAATAAGTACGATATAGAAGGCAGGGAGGGAACTGGTTGGTGATATCTGGGGGGGGGGGGGGGGGGGGGGGAGCCAAGTTGTGGAAATTCTCGATATTAGAAAGTAATATTTAGTTCTGGAACGATTGATATGATGAAAGAGTAGAAAAAAGAATATTTTAAAAAAAACAAAATACAGAATATAATTATATTATACTAGCCATAAAAGTATATGACAGTGTGGTAAACCTTTCTGCCACTCAACACTACACATTTTAATCAGTTCTATAGTAAAATGTATTATTATAAACTTTCTTAGAACTATGAAGATGTTTTAGTTTTGTTTTTTTTTGTACAGTTGTGTTTAATAGTTTTACCATTGCTAACTCTGTTTCATAATAGCCACATATCGATCGGTTTTGAAACTGCATCGGGATCCACATGTCGATCCATATATTAATAGTTTTTTTTTAATAACCAATGAATTGAAAATAAGTAAAGTTTTTCATAAATTTCTAGCTCAATATAACACCGTACCTTGGTAACCTCTCTCGAATGGTGCTCGCTACCTATCGGTCGATTATCAAATATCACTACTCACCACATATTCATCGCTTTTTTATGACAATATATTTGAACTTCTTTGAATTATATTATTGCTAAACCTTCCAAGAACTATGAAGATGATGGGGCTACATTTTTTTTCAGATTGGTTCACTAGTTTTCGCGGTTAGTGATCACAAACGAAATATGGCTTGTCCTTTTATATAATAGTACAGATATTCTTCTTCCCAACGAACTAATTGTTGTATTTTTGAAAATTGATCAAATTGTTTTGTTTTTTTAAGGACAAACTCTCTACAAGACACTGCAGTATACCTTTTTCAGTTGTGCCTGGACCAACGATTTTTGACGGCCGAAGGATATTCGATCATTCCTTCCCCACAAACTAACTGTCAAATTATTGTCCTATTTGAAATTGATTAAATAGCTTTGTTTTCTGAGGCACGCTCTCCCTCTTCCCGTTTAATCCTATTTACAAGACACTGAAGGATACTATATTCACGATCTAATTTAATTTAATAAACTAACGATTTTGTTACGACTGGAGGATATTCGGTCATTGTTGTTCTTTTGAAAATTTATTAAATTATTATTTTTTTTTAAAGGATACTATCCTCTCGATACCGTTTGTACATGTTACTCTATTGTCATATGATAATACTATTGTCTAATAGTTTCACCATATGGTAATATATAATACTATCTTATTGTATTACCATAAATACTGTTATCTATACAATTTTCATGTTTTTTTTTGTTTGGTTTTTTAAATTATCTCTGGGAATGATAACCTTTTTATATTTAGTGGACTGTAGGTTTTTTACTTCCCTAATGTGAAAAAAATATAGCAGAAGTTAACTAGGAAAACTAAATTCGTGTTTTCTATTCTGAAATTTTCATATTTTTACATAATTATATTCTTATTTCTCATTTTAATATGAGAAGGTATAACAGACGGTAATGTTTATTTGAATATGGAATTAGAATTCGTATGTAAATAAAGGGCATGGAGTTATAGACAAGGCTTACCTCTCAGAATAATAAATAATAAATAATACCTCTCAGAATAATAAATTTTACTGCTGAGGCAGTAACCGACAAGATGATTTGCTCCATATAGTCAGCATATTAACCGTTTTTCAGTTCAAATTATGGTTTCTTAGGCTTTATTCTGGGATTTTATTGTATTTAATAAGTTATTTTTCCATTTAGTAATAAGGAAATACCCTAGCACAAATGGAATACAAGTCACCAGTTAGGGTAAAGTGGGCGTGGCCGGTTGGTGTTTTGGCCTCACCCCTCACTCAAAAAAATACTTATAACGCCATGATGAAAGGGTATAACCTTGGAAACCCCCTGGTAAAGAATCGACTAAAACATCGATTTATACCTTTGCCAAGTTTACTTAAACCTTTTCCAGTATAGTTTAATCAATTTCCACATTTATTTAATCTTTTTCCATTTGTATTTATACTTTTCCCATTTATGTTTCATCTTTCGCATTCATATTTAAACATTTTCCAATTATGTTCGATCTTTTTCCATTTTATTTTGAACTATTCCATTTATATTTCACCCTTTCCAGTTGAACCATTATCTAATTTTTTTTTTTTTTTCTAAATGAAATTAGTCTCTTTTTTATATTTTTTTTATTTAACTATTTATTGATATTTACAACTGTACATCAACATATATCAAGTAAATCTGAGGAAATGATTATAATGGCATGTAAATCACTTGTAAAGAACTACTCACGAGTAGCACTTCAATAAGGGTTCTAAACTGGAAGGTCTCTTGGCCATCTTCTTTTCAGACGCCTCGGAGGGTTATCAGGTAACGAATCTGAAGTCGAAGAGACCAGTGGATTCGTGTGGGAGAGCAGTTTACTATGAAAGGATTGGTATCTGGTTTGGGCTAAATCAGCAACATATTGAACATTGAGATCTTTATGGATAAGTTTATTTGTGACAAAGTAAGGAGCATTAAGGATTTTTCGAAGGATTTTGGATTGTAAGGATTGGATACGAGAAGAATTGGATGGTTTAGTGGAGCCCCAAAGCTCAACTCCGAATGCCCATATAGGCCTAATAACTGTCATGTAAATGAGCCTCTTTTAATTTATTGGAAGCTTTGATCGTTTGTCTAGTAAATGTTGGAGGAGTCTATAACGACAGACCGTTTCTTGTCGTTTTAGTCTTGTATGTGTATTCCATGTAAGACGTTTGTCCAAATGGAGTCCCAGGTAGCGGATCTGTTCAGCAGGGATTAGAGGAATTTCTAGTCTCTTTTAAAGCTCGTTATTACATCTTTTTTTTTTTTTTTTTTTTTTTTTTTTTTTTTTTTTTTTTTTTTTTTTTTTTTTTTTTTTTTTTTTTTTTTTTTTTTTTTTTTTTTTTTTGGGGGGGGGGGGGGGGTCAGTTGTACTTTCTGAATTAGAAGTATCTTATTGCATTATTTTTCCTCGTACAACTTTGTAAAATAATTTGAATTTAAGTTTTATTGTATTTCATAATTATAAAGAATGATTGGAGATGGTTGCCTTATAATGTAGTTTATCAGAAGAGTGAGTCAATAGTAGGCACAATGAGGAAAAGGAAATTGCCTTTTTTTGGCCACATATCAAGATTAACGGAAGCCAGACTGTTGAAACAACTATTTCACTTCTTTTGGAAGAATAAAACAAAAAAATTGGTTCAAAGGAGTCCATGATGACTTATAACAGTTGAAAATAACAATACAACAATTTAAAAACAGAGGAGAAGAGTCTGAAAGACAGAGTCGGTAAGACTTAAAATCAAAACATTTGAACGGAGACAATACACTAATCGACGAACAAAGGGAAGACAGGTCAGAAAGGATGAAATGTCTCTGGGAGAACAAGCGGATGCTGAAAGCTAAATCTATAGTTACCCGGAAGACTTGAATGCTTATGGACTGATCTAAGTGCTAAAAAAATAAATAAATAAAAAAAGCATTTCATCTAACTAATCGTTTAGGGGCCTAACTCCATTTAGAAAAAGTTTAGATAAAATTGGAAAATGGTTTAACCTGAATGAAAGAAGACTAAAAATATATGGAAAAGGGTCAAATATAAATGGGATAATTCAAAATAAAATGGAAAAAGATTAAACATAATTGGAAAATATTTAAATATGAATGCGAAAGTTGAAATAAAAATGGAAAAAGATTAAATATTGCTAGAAAAGATTTTAAAAATGTGTAAATAGATTAAAATTAATAACTATTCTGGAAAAAGGAATAAATCGAGTGATAACAATCGATAAAAATATTTTGGACAGGAGCAGGGATGGGCAGCAGTGATTCAATGCCGTTACCATATATACCAATTGATTATTCATTGACTAGTAATCCATTGAGAAATCAAGATTTAATTAGGATAATTAAATATTGTGGAAATGATAAATATTTGTAATTAACAAGCCATTGTTTGGAGCATAGTGATGAGCCGTTAGGTAAACCCTGTTGGAGATCTAATGCCTCAATCATGATGCCCTTTGAATTTGAGTCTGCCTACCCCCACCACTTTGCAATTGAATGGTTTCCTTATATATTGTTAATGACCCAATTTAGATTGTAATATTGAATGTTCGTTCGTGATTGGTAGTGATGAAATACAAAACAAAACACTATAAAAAAAAAATTAAAAAAAAATTATGAACCGTAAAAAATACTCAATATCCCCCTGACTCGAAAAAAAAAAATAGATCACGGACCATGTCTATTAGAGGTGGGCATAATAGTTCCTTTTAGGGAATAGTTCCTTTTGAACTAGTTCATTAGAATGAACTAGTTCAATGAACTAGTTCAAATGAACTACTTAGTTCATTTTTCAAAAGATCTATATAAATACTGAACTAAGAGAGGAATTGAACCATGGAAAAAAAGGAGGGAACTGAGATGTCAAATGAACTAGAAAGGTTATAGAAAAAATAAAAAAACCTCTTAACTTTTTTATTTACATTTTTTTGTATATTTATGATATATTTACATAGATTACACTTATTTTCTATATCTTTTATTAACATCTATATGATATTTATTTTACATCATATTTAGATGTTAATGAGATATATTTTCTATATCTTTTATTAACATCATCTGTATGAAACTAAATCTTTCATCGTAATATTCCCTGATTTCCAGCAATCTGATTAACTTGAAAATTTGCACATGTTTCAAGGACCTATGACAATACAGTAATTGCACAACTTTCTTTTAATATTCTCACTTAGTCTAGTTTAAATTATCCCCAAAATGGGGGCCAGTCTTGCAAAAGCTGGATCAGTAGGTTTTATGTTTTTATATGGACCAGATGGGTTCTGAGATTACAATATCAAAAATGAAACTTAATTTGATTAGGGGAAAATGTTTTTGGGGGGGGGGGGGGCAAAAAACTCAAACTTTTTTCAGATTCTAGAAAAAACATAGAAAAATGGTTTCATCGTAAATGTTATATTTAAAAAACTTAAGTTTATTAAATTGTGTGTCTAAAGACACCCCTTAAGCTGAATTAGATTTGGGGGTTAAGCTACAATCCATTGTCAAACATCAACGAAATTTGCAAACTTACAAAAAATGTTAGTTTAGGTCATGTTTAATAGTCCATCACACAGAAATAGCTAATCTAATCAATGAATGTTGTATACTAAAAGTTGTAGATCATTACATTGTGAGCAAAACAGGATTTTTAAAGCAAAAAATTGTCCATTTCTATTCCGAGATATGTCAAAAAACCAACAATTATTGGTTGAATTTGGATAAACTTATTGCAAACAAATCATGAATAATGAACTTTAAGAATACTACGAATTGTAATAAAAAGTGTTAGGAACTTAGGTTCAGTTAAGTTTCTCTTATTCCATTTGTTCTTTTCAGAACTAATGGAATAAGAGTTTCGTTGAGTTTTAAAAAAAAAACAACAAAACACAACAATAGAAATATAATATAGACGCTAGACGTAGTAAGAGCAATATGGAGGTTGCTTGTTCAAGCTTTTTTACGTCCTTCGGCTGAGGACACGACAAAACACGATTCTACCCGAATAGATGAACTAAGTGACGACGAACTACCTAGTTCACTTAGTTCATTTAGCTACCTAGTTCGTTTAGTTCAGTAGTTCCTTAGTTCCGACGGATCCCTGTCCGAGTGGTGGGGTAAATGAACTATAGTTCACCAAAACAGAGATCGGTCTTTATAGTTCATTTACATGAACTAGTTCAATGAACTAGTTCGTTCACGAACTACTCATCTCTAATGTCTATCTATGATCTACTGCTTTTCCCAATTTCACATTTTTGAATAAAAAGGGTCAAATTACTTCAATTAATAATTCAATCAAAATAACAATCAATGATTATTCGAAATAAACTAACCATGAGACGTTTTTACATGTAACTCACAGGTTTGAATGCTGATTTTTGTGTGGATAGTGGAAAACTAGATTTATAGCCACCACTGAGCATTGGGAGACGAGAAAAAAAAAAAAATAAAAATCACATTTTATTTTGTTTATCAGCTCTCAGTAAAGATAGAGAAATAATTTTTTCAAGTAAAAATTAGTATTTTATCTCTTTGGCACAATGAAACCTGATATTATTATTAATGAGTTTATTTATCAGATTTCGGTTGTGGTAAAGAAATATCATACAAAACTTTTTTTTTTTTCTTTTCATTTATTGATATTTACAACTGTACAAAATAATATACAACAAGTAAATGTGTTGACAGTGAATACAATGGCATGTAAATAACTTGTGAAGAACTACTCACTAGTAGCACTTCAATAAAATCTACACTAAAAGGTCTCTGGGCCATCTTCTTTTCAGACGCCTCGGAGGATTATCAGGAATAGTGGAGGAAGCAAGTTGGGAGACTAGTGGATTGGAATGGTTATGGAGCTTACTATGGAAGGATACCATAGGTATCTGGTTTGGGCTAAATCAGAAACATATGGAACATTAAGATCTTTATGGATAAGTTAATTGGTCACAAAGTAAGGAGCATTGAGAATTTTTCGAAGGATTTTGGATTGTAAGGATTGGAAACGAGATGAATTGGATGGTTTAGTAGAGCCCCAAAGCTCAACTCCGTACGTCCAAATAGGTCTAATCACAGTCATTTAAATGAGTCTTTTGTAATTAATTGAGAGCTTTGAACGTTTGTCTAGTAAATGTTGAAGTAGTCTTTAACGACGGGCAGTTTCTTGTCGTTTTAGTCTTCTATGTGGATTCCAAGTTAGCTGTTTGTCCAAGTGGAGTCCTAGGTAGCGGATCTGTTCAACAGGAATTAGTGGAATATCATTAAAGGATACTGTAGGGCAGGATGTCGTAGGTTTACGACGAAGGGTAAAGGTTATTTGGTGAGATTTTTTTTGATTTATTTTGATTCTCCATATTTGACACCATTCTTGAAGGTTTAAGATATGCGATTGGAGTGTTTGAGAGGCAATAAAGGGATCATTGTTTACTGATAACACACATGTGTCATCGGCGTAAGTGGTGAGGACAGTGGTAGGATGAGTTGGAATGTCAGCTGTGCACACTGTGTAGAGGATAGGACCTAGAATGCTACCTTGAGGCACTCCGGCAGATTGGGTAAAGAGGACAGAATAGGAAAATTTATGGTTTACTTTGAAGGTTCGGTCACTGAGATAAGATGTAATAATGAGGAAACATGTAGAAGGTAGGAACTGACGGAGTTTATACTGCAGTCCCGGGTGCCAAAGTCTGTCAAACGTTTGTTCTACATCAAGAAAGGCTCCCGTGCAGTACATTCCGCGCTCCAATGAAGAGGAGACAGCGTCCGCCACACGATGACATTGCTGGATTGTGGAGTGGGATGTTCGGAATCCAAACTGGTGATCTGGGATTACATAATGGGAATCTAGGATAGGATACAAACGTTTTAAAATGAGTTTTTTTAGGATTTTACCCATGATTGGCAAGAGAGAAATAGGACGGTATGAGGATGGGAGCTCAGGTGGCTTTTTGGGTTTAGGTATCATTTTAACTATTGATAATTTCCAGGAATCAGGAAAATATGTGGTGCGGAGTACAGCATTATATATGTATGTTAGGAATAGGATGGCTTTACGAGGAAGGAGATTAAGGATGTGGGATGTAACTAGGTCGTGTCCAGGGGCTTTGTTTGAAGGTAATCTATGAATGATGTTTGATATTTCTGATGGATGGAATGCTTTAGGGCGAGAGGATCATACAAAACTAAAAAATTATTTCTCTATCTTTACTGATAGATAGCTGAGAAAAAAAATAAAACGTGATATTCTTATTGGTTTTAATTTTTTTTTTCTCGGATTCCAATCCTCATTGGTGGGCTATGACTTTAGTTTTGCACTTTTTCAGATCCCTACTAACTACATAAAATCGACATTCAAATCTGTGAGTTACTAGTCAAAAGGTCTCTTTGTAAGTTTTGAGAAAATAGAGGTTTCAAATGTGATTTTTTTTCATTCAAACTAGTATAGCTCCTAAACGGTAGGTCCTAGCGGGGAATGTTATACAACAAAGAGTATTCTCTCTTAAATTTTCAATCTATAAACTGTCGTCACATTTTCGATCCTAACAACATCAACAAAACTAAAAAGCCCTAATTGTTAAAAAATGTGACCTTTTTTTCATTCAAACCAATATAGCTCCTAAGCGGTATGTCATAAAATAATTTGCAAAAAAATTCTCCGTTACATTTATGATCAAGAAACTGCCGACAAAATTTCGATCTGAGGAACATCAAGCAGTGAAAAAAATGGTACAAAAAAAAGTGTAGGCCCCCAGCCAAAAAACAAATCGATGTCAAAATATATTTTATTAGAAATATTAAATATAATCTACATTTTACGTCTAAAATAAAAGAAGACTTGGATTTTAATTCGACTAACTTTGTTATTTCGTTAGATTATTTTTAATTAATATTTAATTTACTACCGAGGGTTTTTCAGTTTTCATTATAACTTTTATATTTTTTAAGGATTAATATCGTTTTTAAAAACATTTTTTTACTAAGCTGCTAATGCTAAAGCGGCTGTATGATTTTTAATAATCTCTCTGGAGCACTTCCTGCTCTGCATTCAATGGGGGTAAAAAAAGAAGAAAAAAAATCATTTCAGTCAAGATAAAAACATTTTTAATTTCGCTTTTATTTCAGGAGGGTAATATTTTCGAGTGTATATTTCAATCGAGGAGGCTCTGATTTTTTTCGTTTCTGTTTTGTTACTTTCTTCTATTTATTTCTTTTTATTTAAATTGATTGCGACTTACTTTAGGGATTATTGAAGAATTCTTTCTATAATAATAATTTTATCAATGAAAATGAAAATAACTAATTTATATTACTGAGATATTAGTAATATTAATAGGGATGAAAATAAAAGGTAATTGTTTTTAATTCTTGTCTATTAATAGTATCTTCCTCTGAAATCTTGTATATATATGTTTAATAAGGTTCTTTAGGTTCAGTCAATAAATAGAAACATCTGTTTTGGCGACGTTTTGAGACGATATTGTTCTCATAATCATGCCCTACAGTGAAAAAACAGATTACAATAAAACCTTTTATATAAGTTATAAAAGTTATTTCAAAACATAAAGTTAGCTACAATATAAGTATATAACGACATGTGTCAAGATAATAAAAATATATATGATTACAGAAATAGAGTATGAAACTACATACAATTTTACTGGTGGATGTTGTAAGTAGTTTTGTACAAGATGTTTAGATGTTTTAAAATCGGTTCCTAAATCTCTCTCTGCCCAGGCAGTCCCAATCAGAGGTACCAAATATCTTAAGTTCTTCCTTCATCTGCTTAGGATAACCACTATGACTTTTTTTTGGAGTTTTAAGATACTATTCATTTTTTTTTTAAATCGAAACGCGGGTGTGATAAATATGATATTAAAAGTAATATTATATTCCCTCTTACCCCCTAAAAAATTATTTTCTATTTATGTTAAAAAAAAGTAGAATGCATTTACCCCTTTCTAGGCCATCGGAAAATGGCAAATAATAAGATATATAGCAATGTTTTCCTGTTACGATTTTTTTGTTGTAATGGAAAGAATAGAAGGGTTTTTATCGAATTGTTTTCGCTGTAACCCGAAGGGCTTTTACCCTATAGGCTATTTATAACAAAGACAAACAGGCCCTGCCTGATCAATAGGTTCTTGTCTTACAAAGTGATCCTACCACTTTATTCCGCCCTTCATGGAAGGACACACCGAGGGCGGGAGCTCTCTGGAGAAGATCCTTTGTCGTTGGGAACTCCTAGAGCCTATTAAAAAATTAATGGTCAATAAACTATAAAAACCTGAAGGGAAATACTCACTGATGCTCCATCGAAATTGGATTTTAAATACCGTTAGCCTCGGGAAGCTCTGTTGCTGCAGGTAGATATTGCTTTGCGGTTTTGCAGTAAAATTAATTGCCGAGCCACGGTCGCTATTGCGGTGCGCAAGTCTTTGAAATATCTTCTTGCGCTTGCACCGGCGCTTAAATGTTGTAAAATAGACTTTTCTGCTTAATTTATACTGGCTGGAACAATACTTCTTATCAATTTTTTTAAAATTTATTTATTTATACTTTATCTCAATTTATAAATATTTAACTGTATTCAATATAAGGTAAAGCAGACTCCTATTAATACAGTTTTCTAGTGTAACTTTTTTTTCACACTCAAAACTGTTGGTGTTGATCGAATCGAAAATTTGACGATAGTTTTCTTATCAGAAATTTAATTGAAAACATATTTCGTTTCGTTGCATATTTCGCCAGGACCTACCGTTTCAGAGCTATATTGGTTGGAAAAAAAAAAGTCACGTTTTTTGCGTCCTCAAATATATATTATTTTAAACATTAGATAAAAAAACAGAAGATTGTAGATAGATATAGATAGATCAATTATCTATTGTTTCCCCAGTCAGGGTAAAATTTAGTTTGTTTTACATTATAAGCAATATTCATACTATAATTATAGAAAGAATAGTTCGATGAAGTTTAAATTTACAGTTATTTTTCCTCCATTACTATATTTCTTAATATGATATTAATGTTTATCTTCTACATCCCAAGAGGGCCAGTCACTCCGGAAAGTGCTAACTATTACTCCCGAAAGTTAAGACCTATGCATGACAGAAAGGAAGAAAGGAAAGAAAATGTATATGATTTATATTTATAGAACAAAAGCTCTAAACAAAAGTCAATATTTTTTTTTTCTTTTCTCTTGTTTATATATTTTGATTATTTATTGTTGCTTCATACATACAATTTCTTTTACATAAATAAAAGGCTATTTTCATTTCATTTACTATATTTCTAGCTAAACTAGGTAGTTCACATCAAACATTATTACTGGAATGAATTTTAAAAGATAGTGACATAAAAATACCTAATTTTTGGTATAGCAGCTCTACTTACTAACTCTAGTAAAAATGTAAAATATTACATTTTTCTGACTTTCGGTTTTTGAGTTATAAGCTTTTAAAAAGTGCTGTTTTCGGTCCTCACTCAGTATATTCAAAATTACGCCATTACAAAACTATGGCTCCCAGAGAGCTCAAATTTGCGGCATCCTTTTCTATTTGAAATGCCCTTTAATATGATATGTCACTTGATATATTTTCGGTTCATTTTGAATTTGTTCGAAACTTCTAAAAACGGTTTTCGTAATTCCCAAAATTGGTTGATTTGGCATGGAATGACCCTAATGTAAAATAATTTATTGACACCCTAAACATATCTTTAAAAATACGGACTAAATTGAAAGTATTTTAATACAGTTGAGTTTTATGATTGATAAAGGTTTTAATTAAAAATTTTTGTCTTATTATTTTTTTTTTAATTCTAGGATATGGTATCAATAACTTTACTGTGTTATATAAATAACTAACACTTATATATGTAAATAATGTTCCTATTATTTTTGTGCGTCTCATTTCTTTCGGTGACAAAATTTTAAACAACATATTATAAATGAAAAATTGTAATTTGAACGGATAATGTAAAACAAACTAAATTTTACCCCGACTGGGAAAAACAATATACAGGGTGTCCCGAATTTAAACGGCAAAACTTCAGGAACTTATAGGGGACCGAAAAACTACGACAAAAAGTCCTTTACAGATTTGCTCGTTTTTGCTTAGTTTTAGAGAAATTCTTAAAAATATGAAACAAAACAAGTTTTCATTTTTATACTTATTTATTTACATTTGTATTTATATTATGTTCTTCTTAATCTAAATATTGCTCAAAATGTTGTCCTCTTGCACCGATGCAAACATTACATCTAGCACTCACTTGATAAATTGCAGCTGAACATTGTTCTGATGATATTTGGTGCACTGCATCTACGATTCGGTCTCTTAATTGCTCTCTTGAGTTGATTGACACCGAATAAACTTTCTGCTTCAAGGTTTCCCATACGAAGAAATCCCTGGGTGTCATATCAGGTGATCTGGGTGGCCAAGGTACTACTCCTCCACGTCCAATCCATCGTTGTAGATAATTTATATCCAGCCAAGATCGAGCAACTCTGCTATAATAAGCTGGACATCCATCGAGTTGGAACCACATTTCAATCCGCTGCTGTAAGGAAATGTCATCTAAATAATTAGAAAAGTCGTTCTCCAAAAAATGTGTAAATGTGATACCATTCAATCTTCCAGGTAAAAAATATGGTCCCACCAGTAATCCGTTCCAAATTCCAAGCCAAACGCTAATAGTAAATTCATGCTGAAACCTATTCTCTCTAATAGCTCTAGGATTTTCAAGAGCACATACATGATAATTTCTTTGATTAACAATTCCTCCTCTTGTAAAGGTAGCTTCATCGGTCCATATAATTTTTAATGGAAAGAAATTATCATCGCGAATTTTGTCAAGAAACCAGTTACTAAAATTCAATCTCTTGACATAATCTTGAGGTAATAAATTCTGAACTTTTTGAAGATGGTATGGGTAGCGATTATCACCTTTCAAAGTTCGCCATATTGCTTACCGCGACATTGCTAATGCAGCAGATGCTCTTCGGATGCTAGTCTCAGGATTGCTATCGAAGTGGCGTTGGACACAATTTCTTCTCCGATAATCTGCTCTTATTGCTGCTTGGAATAGGTCGCCTTCATTACTTATTCAGAACGACCCAGTCTCTCGAAGTCTATTAAAAGTTAACAAAAAGACTCGTCGATTAGGCACTCTTCTTTTTGGAAATCGGCGCGCATACTCCCGCACCGCTTCTGAAGCATTACCGTTACAGAAACCATAAACAAAAAACATATCAGCGTATTCAACATTAGAATATGTATGCAGCATTGTGGCTCATGCTATTCACACAAAAATATCTGAGTAACTGACTGAAGACTGATTTAGGAATTATAATCCTAGAAGGAAGCCAAAATGTAAACAAATAAAATAATTTAAAGGATAACATTAAGTGTTTACATATCTCACTGCCTAGCCTGACGAACTTTGAACGGTGATAATCGCTACCTGTAACATTTTTGTTTTGTTTCTTTTTTTACGATTTTCTCTAAAACTAAGCAAAAACGAGCAAATCTCTAAAGGACTTTTTGTCTTAATTTTTCAGTCCCTTATAAGTTCCTGAAGTTTTGCCATTTAAATTCGGGACACCCTGTATATGTCTAACTATAATATTCTACTTCTTTATCTAATGTTGAAAATATTACATTTTTGAGGGTGCAAAAAACGTTACATAGCCTAACTTTTTTCATTCAAACCAATATAGCTCCTAAGCCGTAGGTCCTAGTAATAATATGTAATTCAACAAAAAAATATTTTCAATTAAATTTTTTTTAAGAAAACTTGAGTCAAATGATCGAATCGTTTAACACCAAATGTAACTTTTTGAATGTCAAAAAAAGTTACACAAGAAAATTGTACATAAAGACGTATACGTGTCGAAATTGTTCCTAAGCTAATTTAAAGTAAAGTAAAAATTATTACGGTTTCATTTATCTCAGTAAATAGGTTTTACCTTTTTAAAATTGTAAAATTGTATTAATAATGAACCCATAATATCGACAGATATATCTTTTGAAGTACGGTTTTTTAAGTAGTAAGGTGAGAGGAGCGACTTTGACTTTGTAAGTTTCGCTAAGTGTGTGGCGAACAGGACTTTTAGATGGGATGGTAGTTCCTAACAGGATTTCCAACACCCTCTCTGTCAGCAGTCTTCACTTATATCTTCCCAGTGTGCATAACCACAACTTGAAATGAGTGAATGTAGATTGTTTTTCAGTTTGTAAAGAACTAATGATTAGTTTTGAAGCTTAGAAAGTTTCTCTAGTAAATAGTAAAGCAATTCTTAAATAAGAACAATTTATTGTCGTTTTATTCTTGTTCGTGGATTTGAAGTTAGATATTTTTCCGTATAGAGTCCTAGATAGCGGGTTTATTCAACACGAATTAGTGGAATATTATTTAAAGTTACTGTAGGGCAGGAAGACATAGGTTTATGATGATGGTGTTTCACTCACTGAAAACATTTTGCAACATATAGTCAAAGAATCCCAATAAAATAAGTTTAATGTCACTTTTGACTTGAATGTTGCGGAGTATTCAAGATCCCAGGCGCAACCGAACATATTTTCAGTACCTACCGGCCTTTATGTGCTGACTTACCTATGGTAGAAAAAATTTCATTTTTTACATAAAAACTTATGGCTCCATCGTTTAAACATTGTAAAATGTATCAGTATTCGTAGAAAATCGTGAAGTTGCTCGTACGTTTAATGCCGTAAAGCTGTTACGGATTTAGCCTAAGTATGCAAAAGTTGTCCAGCTTAACACATTGTGAGGAAGAGCTTTGAATATCAGTGGCTCAGTGTTAGGAGAATCTGTGAAGGGATTTAGGAGATAAATGGAAGGACCTCCGTTTGTCGACAGTCGGTTTGTCGAAATAAACACTAAAAGGCGATGGGAATGGGACAAATTTTCTCGAGTGAGTCGCTGAAGTATTTTTGATCATTATCATTATCATTTTTCCTTTGGGAATATGGTAATTTCTTTTCTTTTTTTTTACTCATCCATTTTGTAACTCCATTTCTTGAAGTTATGACACTTCCCGGGTACTTGAATTTTTTTTATACTATCTAAATGACATCCTGCCCTTTCAAGCTTTTTCGCCCTGTTCGTTAGTAACACTATCGCATAGTCTAAACCTATGGAAAATGATCAAAATTAACAAAGTTTATGTTTTAAATAAATCATTATAAATCCACGAACCCAGGGTTGATTTTTAATCACACTTTTATTTTCCCATTAGAAAATTTATATGAAAAAAAAAGTCAATTTAAGGATAACTGAAGTCATCTAGACGTTTATAAAAAAGAAATGATTGCCAGAATCTCAAATTTAATAAAATAAAATTTAAACAGGCTCTACAATCTTCTTTTTTTTTGTACATAATAAGTTTTTTTTAAATACATTTTGTTATTGTTTTCCCTTCCTTAATAATCCTATGGAAGAGGCGTGTATTTGATAAGCCTGATGTATTAGGCTCCATGCATTTTGCATACTACCTGATTTGTTTGTTTGAATAAAATTAATAATGTACTTGTAGTAATAATAATGTACAATTGAATTAACATATAAATTCGATACAAAATGCAAAACATATAAGTACGATGAAACATCTTTAAAAATAATTTTAAAACAATTATACAATGAAAAAATAAATGCGATACAAAATAGAATAATACATAAGTAAGATTCAAAACACATTAAAAGAAAGATATAAAAATAAAACAAATAAATAAAATAAAATACGATAAATATAAGTACGATAGAGAAAACATATTTAAATAAAAAAAAAAAATATAGGTAAAACCATGAAAATAAATTATACAAAAACAGTTCAATATAAATATTATATTATATGGATACGATACAAAATGTAACGCATTTAATAATGATTGAAAAACATATTTAAAATAAACAAATTTAGAATTTTTTTAATATAATTTTTTTTTTATACATGATATGCCTTTTTTTCATTTTTTTTATATATAACATGCCTTTTTTTCATTTTTTTTTTATACAAAACATTCCTTGATAATAATATTGTTATTGGCTGTTCACTGTTTTATTTTTTGAACAATTATTGTTTTTTTAAGAGATTGACTTATATATATATAATTAAAATTAGCTCTTCTATGAATTATTTTGTTATAACAATTTTTTTTTTTTTTTTTTTTTTTTTAATAAACCCCTACCGAGAATCATAAAATGATGGTACCGATAAATATATATGTGTGTATATATATATATATATATATATATATATATATATATATATATATTTTTTTTTTTTTTTTATTAATTTATTTATTTTTTTTTAAACCGAATTCTGCCGAGGGAATCCTGCATCGCCAGCCACACAGTCCCTCCACTGCGGTCTGGGCCTTCCAATTCTTCTCTTTCCATGGTTCGGTTAGGACACATTCCATGGTTCGGTTCATTGGTTCGGTTAGGACACTCTTGGGAATGTCTCTTTCAGACACACGTGCCACGTGTCCGGCCCACCGGAGTCTTTCGACCGAGACCAAATCAAGATAAATTAATAATATAATGTATTGATACCGAGATTGTTGGTTCAGTGCATAAATAGCAGACGTCCTCGTCATTCGCCAGTTCTGTAGATTCCTGAAACTTTAGCCCCATACGTTCTATTATCTCTGACGCCTCCTGTCACAATATGAATTATTCTGAATGAAAACTCCAGTATCTATATCCAGAGCTATATCCAGCTCAGTATCCATCGGCTGTGATTGCGCCAGTTGGGAGGCGGTTCTAAACTCTAGGAGCAGTTATAGTATTTTATAATTAAGTGATCGTTGCTTCGGGTCTCATGCAGAATATTGTATGACAGTCAGCTATACTTTAAAACTCACAGGTAATTTGCTTTGATATTAAATATTATTTTGGCCCCAGAATAGCCACTGGAGGATACTCGTTACAGATATTCGCGATCTAATGACGTATTTTTGACAGCCGAATATCTTCGGCCACTCCTGTCAGTCAAACTAACTCGTGTCCTTTTGATAGGTGTTCAATTTTTTCATTTGAAAGTTGGGTAATTTAATATTTAAAACTCTATTTTCCCCTATTTCGGAAATATAATAGATAATGAATATCTCTACCTATAATCTACTGCCTATTAAGATAATTGAAGTAAACTAACAATCAATAATCATTCGAAATAAAAAAAGTTGAGAGGGTTTTAAACGTGACTTTTTTCATTCAAATCAATATTGCTCCTAAACGGTTGGTCGTTGCGACAAATGTTATATAACAAAACATATTTTCCATTATATTTCCGACAAGAAAACTAAAGGCAAATTTTCGGTCTGAGTAACACCAACATACGAGGTGTGATCAAAAAGTTCCAGGACTGAATTTTTATACATTTATTCATACAACATACAGGTTATTCAAATTTGTCTTCTTCGAAGTAGTCCCCTTGGGAAGCTACACACTTTTCCCACCGGTGTTTCCACTGATCAAAGGCCCCAGAAAACTCTTCTTTTGTAAAGGTGTTTAGCAGCTCCGTTGTTTTTTCTTTAATTTCGTCAACTGTTTGAAATCTTCGTCCTTTCAGGTGTCTCTTGAGCTTCGGGAAAAGAAAAAAGTCGGCTGGAGCCAGGTCTGGTGAGTAGGGGGCTGAGGAATGACAGTCATTGCGTTTTGTACACAAAAGTTACGGATAACTAATGCAGAGTGAACAGGAGCATTGCCATGGTGAAGGACCCAATCACC
Source organism: Euschistus heros (assembly GCA_003667255.2). NCBI lineage: Eukaryota > Metazoa > Arthropoda > Insecta > Hemiptera > Pentatomidae > Euschistus > Euschistus heros. The sequence continues at coordinate 2,692,007 of RCWM02000110.1, forward strand.
ACTTTGCCACAGCTCAGGTCTCTTTCTTCTCACAGCATTACGCAATTTTCTGAGGGTTTCAAGATAAACAAAACGATTAATTGTTTGACCTCGTGGAAGGAATTCATAGTAGACAACACCTTTACAGTCAAAGAAAACCGTAAGCATGACCTTCACATTTGATTTGACTTGGCGTGCTTTCTTGGGACTTGGAGAACCTTTTGATGTCCATTGTAATGATTGGGCTTTTGTTTCCACATCGTAACCAAAAACCCATGTCTCGTCTCCCGTAATGACATGTTTCAAGAAGCTTTCTTCGTCATTTGCCTTTTGAAGAAGTTCCTTAGAAACATGAGTTCGGTGTTGTTTTTGGTCTTTAGTCAACAGTTTTGGCACAAACTTTGCTGCAACACGACGCATTTGAAGTTTTTCAGTTAAAATTTGACCCAAATGAAATGTTACACTCTTCTGCCATTTCACGGATTGTTAGTCGACGGTCTGATCGTACGAGAGCGTTCACTTTAGCAACATTGTCATCATTGATTGACGTTGAAGGGCGTCCGGAACGAGCATCGGCGCCTATGGATGTTCGGCCATCTTTAAATCTCTTGAACCACTGATGGCAGGCAGCATGATCGGCTTAGACATTCATCACCAAAAGCCTCTTGTAACATCAAAAAGGTTTCAGAAAACGTTTTGTTCAGTTTCACACAAACACGTTGCTCTTCTTTCACATTCATTTTCATAAAATAGCCAAACTCTATAAAACTAACCTCAAACAAACTGTGCTAATGTTACTTTCAGTGATGTTATGATTGATCTGCAAACACAGCTGTGTTCCTGTTGAGTCAGGCAATACAATGCTGCCAACCGAATCGCTGTGAGTCATTGCATTCCCATAGTATATAAAAAGTCCTGGAACTTTTTGATCACACCTAGTAGCTAGAGCATGTCAAAACGTTACATTTTTAAGGGTGAATAAAACGTCACAACATGACTTTTTTCTCTCAAACAACTATGTATTACCTAAACGGTTGGTCGTTGCGACAAATGTTATATAACTAAACATTTTCTCGATTATATTTTTGACAAGGGAAATCTCGTCAAATTTTTGATCAGAGAACACCATGAGAGGTAGAGAGTGCTTAAAAAAGAAAACAATATTTAAAAATGTCGGGAAACGAGTTTTTTTTTTTGTTTTTTTTTCAATCAAAGCAATATAGCTCCTAAACGGTTAGCCCTAGCGAAAATTGTTATACGAGTATAACCATTTATAGAGATTAAATTTGTTTCCAGTTGAACGAAAAATCCAAACAGACTCAGGAAAAACCTTAAGGGCCACCCAACTCTTTGGCCTGCTAATATGAGTGCCAACAAGAAATGTAATACAAGAAAATGTTTGATTTCTCGTCTTACATTTAAAAAAAAATTAATATATACAAACTATGTTGCTAAGCGCTGATGTTTTGAAATTTGCGGCATGTTTTTAGAACTGATAATGAATGTTTAACATTCCAAACTAGTTTTCAAATAAAAATAATTCCAATAGAAGTGAGAATTGGTACATCAATTCTAATTGTATTGAGCCTTCTTTACCATTTTACGTACCTCAAGTAACAGCTGCCTTTGTTTTACCTTGTGTAATCCTTTTGGATGATTTACCCACTCCTGTGTCGTTATAATTTTATTATTAAAACAACAAAGGAAGGAAGCGATAGGAAAAATTAACATAAAAAACTTATTGTAATTTTTTTGTGCAATATACATATGCACTATAACACAAGCAGTATTTTACATGGGGCACCATTACAATTTTTTTATAATTTCTTCTTTTCGGTTATCCGAACTTTTCGCTACTCCGAACGTTCCTACTTTTAATTATTCCGGATCAACGAGAGTTTACTGTTACTAATATAAATTAGTTTTCATAAAGTAATACTTTAAACAGGTAAACAGGTCGCATAACGCCTAATTTGATGTAGAATTTTCATTATTTTTTATTCTAAAAAAAAAAAAAAAAAAAAATGTTTCCCCTTTATTAATCCATTGAAGGGACTTTACATATTTATGAGGAGGAAAATCCTCTGCCCCCACGACCCTTCCTCCCGGATAATTTAATCCTCAGCCAGTTTACACAATAATACAACGTGTAGCACTTTACTGCCCATGGAGTAGTTTACTGTCGGTGATTGTAATTCAAATGTCGAGGCGTGTAATTGTGGAGATGGTTTATCTCTGACTGGGGGTGAAGTTATGTTCTGCTCTCCTAACCTGCCTCGGATCTCCTCTCACATTTACCTCTGCCCTCGTCTATTAATTAGCTCTGGTGGGGCTGTAAGTGAAACTGTCAGTAATTAGTTGTGCTGCTTAAATTATAAATGTACGCATATACTTATTTAAAGATGTAAGAAGTTGGGGTATGCAGTCACAGATAAACAGCAGTTAGAAATAAAAATAAATTTTAATTTATAATTTTTTTTGTGAGGCCTAGATTTATCGGAAATCGAGTGGTTATCTTTTCATAGAACGAATTTTATTTGGCTTGGGAAAAATCACCTACATTACTGATAAGTTTTTATTTAAAGCCTCAGCCGTTGACAATCACTTCATTCGGCTTCTGGCAGCCCAATAAAGTCTTGGCATAGTGGTACTCCCCCCATTTTGGACTAAAATCCGCTTTTCTAGTTTTCCCAAATTGTAGAAAATTAATTGAATGCATTTAAAATGTTGGAGTAGTCTTTAACGCCTATTAAAATCTTGTTTTAGTCTTGTATGTGGATTCCAAGTAAAGTGTTTGCGCTATTGGAGTCCTAGATAGCGGATCTTTCTTAGTGGAGTATAAGACTCATTAAATTTTTCCAAAATGATTCAGCAGTATTTATTAATATTTAATGATATTTGTAAGACTAAAACGACAAGAAACTGCCCGTCGTTACAGACTACTTGAACATTTACTAGACAAACGTTCAAAGCTCCCAATCAATTACAAAAGACTCATATACATGACTGTGATTAGACCTATTTGGACGTACGGAGTTGAGCTTTTGGGCCCCACTAAACCATCCAATTCATCTCGTATTCAATCCTTTCAATCCAAAATCCTTCGAAAAATCCTCAATGCTTTGTCACCAATAAACTTATCCATAAAGATGTTTACAAACAACATGTTCCATATGTTGCTGATTTAGCCCAAACCAGATACCTATCCTTTCATAGTAAGCTCCATAACCACTCGAATCCGTTTCTCAAACTTCCCACAGCATTTCTAACAATCCTCCGAGGCTTATGGAACGAAGATGGCCTACGGACCTTCTAGTGTAGAATTTTTAATAAAGTGCTACTCATGAGTGGTTCTTTTCAAGTTTTTTTTTTTTTTTTTTTTTTTTTTTTTTTTTTTTTTTTTTTTTTTTTTTTTTTTTTTTTTTTTTTTTTTTTTTTTTTTTTTTTTTAAATCAATTTATTGAAATTTACAACTGTACAAGTATACATCAAGTAAATGTGTTAAAAAAAAAAAAAGTTTACAATAACATGCCTAAACTTGAGAAGAACTACTCATCAGTAGCACTTAAGTAAAAAAAATGAAAAACAAAATCTACACAAGAAGATCTCTGGGCCATCTTCTTTTCAGACGCCTCGGAGGATTATCGGGAATTGAGTGGGAAGCAAGTTGAGAAACTAGAGGATTTGAGTGGTTTGTCAAGTAAATGTTGAAGTAGTCTGTAACGATGAGCAGTTTCTTGTCGTTTTAGTCTTGTAGGTTGATTCCAAGTAAGACGTTTGTCCAAGTGGAGTCCTTTTCAAGTTTTAACATGTTATTATTATCGTTGTTAATACATTTACTTGATGTATATATTTTGTACAGTTGTTAATTTCATTAAATGTGTATTAAAAAAAAAAAAAAAGAAAAGATATTTGTCAAAAAAAATAAATACAATTTTTAAAAAACCAGAGTACTTGTGAGTTCAATGAAAGCACACTAATATCGCAATCTGACCATGTAAATTATCTAGGATTGGCGTTTCTATATTCTATACCCTTGGTACCTAGAAACAAGGAAAATCTGTATTTAAGCCCATTTGAACTAGATCAGATTTTCAGTTCCAGAAGAAAAAGGCATATTTACAAATATTCTAGATAATTTTTAGAGTTACAAATCCTCCTTTTTGCGTTAGTGACACAACTTTACGTTGCAACTTACATAAATAAACAGTTTTGGATGCATTGGTCGAAGGGATTCTCTTACAAACAACAACTGTTGTAATATTTTAACGATACAATGTTTAGTTATTTTTTTAAATAAAGTGCTTAATGTTCCATATTTACCCCAGACCAGATACCTATCCTTTCATAGTGAGCTCCATAACCAAACAAATCCACTAGTTTCTCTACTTGTTTCCCACTCCGTTCCCGATAATCCTACAAAGTGTCAGAAAAGAAGATGGCCTAAATATCTTCTTACGTAAAATTTTTATTGAAGTGCTACTAATGAGTAGTTCTTTTTAAGTTTTGACATGTTATTGTAATCGTTATCAGCTCATTTTCTCTATGTATATATTTGTACAGTTGTAAATATCAATAAATTGAGATATATTAAAAAAAAAAAACGTTCTAAACAATTTATTTTTATATGAAAATAAATATGTTTGAAGGTACCAGGTTTGGATTCACCATTTTATAGAATGGAAACAATATAATAATACAGGTGTCCAGTTCCAGTTTCTCACATAACAATAAAAAATAAAAATTTGCACAAAACATTTGATTGGTGTGAATAAATGATAGATGTTTATAGAAAAAAGTTTATATTTTAATAATGAAAAAAATTTAAAAAATCTAGTAACCAAATTAATCTAAATAGAATAAAATAGAATAGAATAGAATAGAAAGAAAACTTTATTCTGGGACAAAGTCCCTTAAGAATAACATTAAATAATACAAAGTAAGATCATAACTGGCCAAGAGGCTGTTAAAAATAAAATAACATAGATAAACTGAACACAAATATGTATGAAAAAAAGATACAGAGGAAAACTAGAAAAAGAAAAAACTTTATATAAATAGAGGGTGAAAAAAATGAGTATACAAAGAGAGGTTAATATTGTAAATAAAATTGCAAAAGAGAAAAAAACAAAAAGAAAACAGAAACTTGAAGAAAAATAAAAGATAGAAAATCAAAAATTATCATTACAAACAATTAAAACATCATAATCAAAATATAATTTATGCTTATGTTTTATGTCTGACGGTCTTGGTTATTAAATTAGACGATTACATATATAGTACATACATCCTTATAAATATGTACATATGTATTAAAAATGTCTACGTGGCCTTGTTATACTTAGGAAATTGAAGCGATATAACGAATAATGTTTCTTTAGAAATTTAATTGGAAGTACCATGATCATAGAAAAAAAAAAAAAGAACATTACCATATAAGCTGAAGCAACATATCAAAGTTTTACTGGATGTGATGAAACAAGAACATGAGCTACCGTTTTTTTTTGTTTTTTTTTTATTAACCTCCACCTCATTCCACCACTTACCAAATATAGTTCGTGATAAACAAATAGTTCTTTTGTCTATAAGTGGAGATTAGTTTGAACCAAGTTAAATAATCGGCAACTAATCCGATCGCGTGCAGGTCTCCACTCCAACCTCTGCAATTTCTCCTCTAGTGGGAGGGACGTATTGTTTATCTACCGTGCCTTCGTCTCATTTCCCCTGATGTTGCATGTCCATTTCCAGTTTTCCTATTGTCGGCATTTTCAAACAGAGAGTTTATTCTACATGGAAATGAGAGCTCAGCAGATATTCCAGATTCATTAATTATACAATGTAGACTACACTGCGGTAAACTTATATGCGAGCATGTTGTATAAAATAATTGTACAATGTAAAGGGTAAAGGCTGTAAAGTGAAAATAGACAAATAAATTTATAATAAAAGTGGATAGTGAGCTCCCATGGCGAAGAGCTTAGGCTTAAAAGCTGTAAGTATCTCGCAGAAAACTTACTTTGAAGTACTTCCCCAATTTATGTTGTGTCGAGTGTGTTTTGTTTGGATTGCTTTAAAACCGTATTGTGTATTAACTAAAAATAAATTACCATTTCCAGAAAATCCTTACTTTGATACACAATTTTACAAACACTCTGTATTTCTAGTTTAATCTATCATTCCAAATCAATTATTTGGTCATTTTAAACATTATTATTATTTTTTTTCGAAAAATACATATTTAGAATCGCTCTACAGAGAAAACCTTGAAGCTCAACAAAGCAGAGTTTGAAGGAGCAGAGTAATATTTTTTTTTTTATTTATTTTTTTTTTTGTTTAACCTTTTTATATTTAAATTCTAACTTCTCAGCGGGCAGGAATAAAACAAGTTTTCATTTAAATGCGTTTAGTTTATTACACTTAATTCAATTTTCAAAAATGACAGCAATGGCGTATTTTCAAAAGGACAACTATGGTATAAAATCCTTCCGCCATCTTAAAATCGTTAAATCCTGGCTAATTTCAAAATAGTATCCATATGGACGAAAACTAATATATGAGTTTCCAAGGATCTCCTTCCACTATCTTAAAATAGTATTCTTAAGGAAGGAAACTAATAAAACCGTTAAATCCTGGAAGATTTCGAAATACTCGTAGTATCCTTAAGGACGAAAACTAATATATAAGATGCCAAGGGTGTCCTTCCGCCATCTTAAAATAGTATCTTTAAATACGAAAACTAATAAAATCGTTAAATCCAGGAAGATTACAAAAAATAGTATCCTTAAATACGAAAACTAATAAAATCGTTAAATCCAGGAAGATTACAAAAAATAGTATCCTTAAATACGAAAGCTAATAAAATCGTTAAATCCAGGAAGATTACAAAAAATAGTATCCTTAAAGATGAAAACTAATAAAATTGTTAAATCCAGGAAGATTACAAAAAATAGTATCCTGAAGGAAGATAACTAATTAGTAGGAGAGTGGCCAAGGATGTCCCTAAGCCACAAAAAATCGTCAGATCCTGGCAGATTTGAAAACAATATCCTTTCGGGCGTAGTAGCAGGTAAAATTATCCTGCATGGGACTTATTGTTTTATAATTAGGGAAAAACTTAATTATATCAATTGACCGATTGTATAAATATTTACAGACGAGTTGAAGATCATTATTTTAACTTAAGTACATGCACATCTGTTTCAAAAACGTTAACTTTAATAAATTTCTTTTTTTTTTTTATTATTATTTTATTTCATCACGGCAAATACCCCGCTAATATTGTGCGATACAATTAGTTCATCTCCAAATCCTTCATAACTTGTAGACCACGTTAATATAAAACTAAAAAAGTTTGGTCTCATTCATTTTGGACGTATGATATATACATACATATATATATATATATATATATATATATATATATATATATATATATATATATATATATATATAACCTTGTTACATTTTTTTTTTTTTTTTTTTTTTTTAAGAATGTATATTTTAATGAGAGTGGTGACTAATTAACTAAACATATAATTATATCAAAGATCATCCTTTATCTTAATTGTAATTATAAACATAGAATTTAAAAAAAAAAAGTTTGAGAAAGAATACAGATACGAGTATCTACTCACGTGAACACTTGATTTTCTTTTTTTTACAAAGCTATCTCTAAATCAGGTCTCAGGAAAGCTTTTTCCATCCCAAGTCCCAAGTCCTCTCTTCCTCTAAGAAAAAAGGATGCGGCTTGATCTTATCGGAGGAAAAAGTGGTACCTCTTCCAATTGTTTCTCGGAAGCCAATCGTTGCTTCTGCAACGGACGTTCCTGCGATAAAGTTCTTGGGAGTATGAGGATGGACTTCCTTTGAAGAATGGAAGATGTCAATTCATACATAAATATATTTATTTCTCCAGTTTCCTTCTGAGGTGATAACAAAAACAAAAGATACCAATGAGTGATGTCATATTTATAAATATGAGTGCATATTTCGTATCCATTGTCATAATATATCGATGGTCAATAAATTATTAATTTAATAATAACTTCATATAACATTATCAAAAATATGAAATACATGATGCATAAAATAAAACCTATTGTTATAACATTATATTAAGCCAGCATCCCCCAACACGGCTTCGCCCGCTCTCGTAAGTAAAGAACTTTGATAAATTTAACTAATTGAAGTTTCATTTGTTCATTGATAAAAATCTTGTATTGAAGAATGCAATTCAACATTATTTTTACAATGATATATTCACGCATAGCAAAAATTGTTAACCTATTTAAAATTGCACTGATTAGGTGTTTGAAGATTACATAAAAGCATAATTAAATGTCCAATTTTTATTTTTAATTTATCAATTGGTAATCCAGATGGAAAGAGACTATTAAGAAACAGTTTTGGATAATGTATTGCATTATCAAGGATAACAACTAAAAAGTATCAATATCAAAAAGTATCAATATCAAAAAGTATCAATATCAAAAAGTAAAGTATCGACATTTTGTTGTAATGATATCTAACAACAAATTATATCACAGTGTGACAAACTTCAGTTCTTCCACTCAACATTGTACCATTTAAGTTTTTATTATTATTAATGTTACTGTAGTTATTATATTATTATTAAAATAATGTAGTTGATATTTGGAGATGGGTTCAGTAGTTGCACTGTGTACTGTATTGTGTATTGTGTGTGTGTATTGTGGGATGGTGATAACGATATATAGATTGATTTTCAAACCACTCAAATTCACATTTCGCACCACAAATTAAAATTTGTATTTAATAATTTAATTGAATGTATGTAAATTATGTTATCAATTCACAGCTCTACACAACACCTTATCTTTGTAACCTCTCTCTTGAATAGCGTTTAGCACCTATCGGTCAAATTTCAAACTTCACTGCGCACTACATATTTATCGCCTTTTTAATAACAAATAAAAAAAAAAAAAATCATTAGTTTTTATTATTGCTAAACCATCCTTGAATTATAAAGATGCTGTGAAAATTTGGTACAGATTAGTGTAGTAGTTTTCGCGTTTAGTGATCACAAACGAAAACTGGCTTGTCCTTTTATATAATGGTATAGATATATATGGTAAGGTACTGGTAACATTCAGCGATTCCACCTCCCTTCCTCTAACCTAAAATATTTTTATTGATTAGCGCCTGTCGTGTAAAAAAAATAAATAAATATATTATTATATAAAAATATTATAGTTTTTTTATTGCCAGTAGAGATGCCGGTATCGAAAAATTGTTACTCGATTCTCAATAACAATTCCTGGATATAAAATAAATTGCTAATTCAAAAAATAATCCATTTGAGAGTTAAAAAAGTTAATTTTTAGAAAAAAACTACAACAACAGCAAAGAAAACCGACTTCAAGATTAAACCTACATGCACAAACTTAAAAGTAAAAAATAATATATTAATTACTTCAAAACTAAGAGCATTAAAGGATAATCAAGAGAATTATCGATACTTTCATTGTTTCATTAGATTCATCTTCGGGATCCCCAGGCGGTCACACGTTACTTGCCGATATTCTGAGCTTGGGTGGCTCTTTCCTGTATTACGACAGCAATACTTTCTGGGTACTTTCCTATTCAATATTTAAAAACCAAAAAACCTTCCTATATTCTTGATCTATTAACTCTGCGTTCTTCTATCCACCTCCTAAGCACTAGACCCCAACCTTTCAACCTGTATATCCCCTCACATAAAACCGCTTCCTTTCACAAATCCTTCATCATTCGTGCTACCTCCTTCTGAAATTCCCTACTCACTTCTACTCACTCAAAGCAGCTTCTATATCTTCCTTTAAAAATAATTTCTTTCTGTGCCTTTTAGACAATCAATCTTCCGCAAATATGTCAACAACCAAATGAATAATTATAATTACTTTTTTTTTTCTCTATTTCTTTCTTTTATATGTTCATATATATACGATTGTATTTTATGTTATAATTATTATTTCATAGATTTATTTATTTTTATTTTTTAAATTTATTTTAAATTTTTTTCCCTGTAAAAAATGTATGTTGTAATTACTGAAACATCTAATTTGTTAATAATAGGCCAGACAATTGTACTTTTAACTGGGCAGTAAGTCCCAGAATAAAGTTTATTATTTCTTTTCATTTTTCATTTCATACCTAAATAGCTCTACTTAATTTATGATCAGTTATTTTTGGAGTAATGTCATATTTTAATGTATCAATGATTTTAATTTTTGTTAGGAATTACATGTCCAATATGTTATTAAGAAGTAGTTTATAACAGATATTTGTAATTTGGAAGAAATATTATGGATAACGAAAGACATGACTAAATAATATCAATAATTATTTAAATTTATTTAGCATTTAAACCATAAGGCAATGGAGATTTAAGTGGGACTCATTTTTAAATGTGACTATATTCTGAATAGAATGTATGCAATAGAAAAATTTGTTTTAAATTTTAAACAAGTTGAAAACACTATTGGTTCTTAACTGAACCAATGAAAAAGGTTTTCTCGAAACATGTTGTTGCTTAATATATCAATAAAGGAGTAAAACGCTGGACTTTGAAGGAAAATAACTGAATAATTTTAATTTTCGAATGCTAGTTTGTGCAGAACCGCAGATATCCAGAAGGAAGAGGTTACGAAGAAGTTACGAGGCGGGGAGGTGAACGAACTGGCGCGAGGTCTGTAGGTGAAGGTCGTAGTAAGGAGGTCCAGGTCAGGGGCGGAGTCTTCCAGCGATCTACTCGGGGAAGGATTCTGGCTCACTCAGCCTTTATCTAGTGTACAATCTCAGTGCCGGGATTCTAAGTACTTTTAATAGATTTATGATAAATTAGATAGATTGAAAGTAAGATTGTACTGTCCTGAGTAATAGAAAAAATTTAAAGTTTTGAATTCATCTTTTATTTTAAAGTCTTATAGTATATTTATTACCCATTATTTCGCTTCGTACAGTCATTCATAAACAAAAGCTAATTATTAAATATTTATAATGCCGTGTTTGTTTCTCCATTCTTCGATACCAGGTGCTGATTTTTTTACATGAATTTGATCTGTTTTAACTTTCTGATACCTCATAATATAATGCTACATTGGAAAATGCTTTTAAGTACATTCATATTTAATTATTGATTTCTTATTTTAGAAAAACAAAACCTGAACCACTTAATAACCATGAAGGGTCTTAGTTAAATATCCAGTACTTAGTTAAGGCTGTACTGTTTCTGATCCAACGGTTGTGAAAGATTTGGCCGGAATACTCGCTCAACCGCCAGGTTTTTTGTTTTTTCCCAATTAAGGGTACCCACTTAAACGAGGCTGAGTGTGCCCCAGGAGGATTCCCCAGCCCTGAAGCCGAGCCACGGCCGAAATAACAGAAAATAATTTTCCTGCCGTCAGTCGGACTCGATCTCGGACCCGGGAGCTTGGTAGTCAAGTGCCTTACCCACTGAGCTACCGCATCTCCCAAAATTTAAAATTTAAAATGTAGTAGCTACAGTTGAAAATAGATATTCTCGTATTTATAAAATTAAAAAAAAAAAAAAAAAAAAAAAAAAAAAAAAAAAAAAAAAAAAAAAAAAAAAAAAAAAAAAAAAAAAAAATGTGATACGAAAAAAAGAATAAATGTACTATTGTTAAATTCCAAAAAAACCTTGATTACGGCTTACACTGTGAGTCGAAACTTCGGCTCAATAAATTAAAGCCTATGTGTTTCTTTGACTGCACATCAGAATAATCTTCTTCATCATAAGTTTCTTCAGTCTGATATTCTATATCTACTCAGAAAAATAAAATTACAACATACTTAGGAAAGAGAAAAGAAATATAATTAAAGAAGATAAAATATAAGTTAATATTATTCAAAAATTTACTTATATTAATTTGGACATGCGCTTTTCAGATTTCCAGTATAGCAAAAAAGACACGTACAACTTAAGACTTTTCAATCCAAAATCCTTAGTCTTATTACAAAAGCACTTAGCTTTGTTAGTAAAAAACCTTAACCTTCTGACTTACGTACACCTACAATTAGCAAATACATGTATTCGTATGTATAGACGAAAAGATGTAAAGGCGCCCTCTTTTGTTTTTGATTTAAAGTAATTTTAACTTGAAAAATTCTTAATTTTTGTCTTTCATTAACAACTATAACTAGTATCTTAAATGTGAGGAGGCAAGGCAGTGATTAACATCATTTATTTCATTTCCAAAACTAAGATTTAGAAATAGCTTTCAAAATTGCAACTGAAAAAATGGGGTGTAAATGTGGGCCCTCTTCATAAAAAGTCACAAAAAATATTTTAAAACAGGATAAAAAAATTCGAAACCGTACAGAGTTTATTTATTACACGATTTTTTTTTTTATTTTTTTTTTTTATTTTATAGAAATCGGCTCTTACAGCCCCGGCACGATCTAAGTTCCCACATTTGGGAACATTTTACCAACACGTCTCCCCGAGTGTCTTCAGGGAACTTTCACAACAGATGCAAGTTGTGATCTCTAACAAGGAATATGTCGAAGTCCCCGGGGAAATGGGGGTCCATATTTACACCAACTCCACCTAAGAAATATGGCCACTATCACATGTAACCTAAAAGCGTGACTATAGATGTGCTTTAAAAAATAGCTTAATATCTCTACTTTCCATATATCATTGTTAAATTATTTTTAAATAAACATAAGAACATGGAACGAAAACGATTTCATATGTCTCTCAAAATCTTACAGTCATCTTACAATCTGCACAAGAACTCGAGCTGCATCCACACTAGTTGAAAGAATGGTTCCAACTGCTCACTGCTATCTTAAGCCGCGTTTACACCAATGTTGATGACTAAGTTTTCCACAAGTTGCGGCAATTTGTTGCTTTTTTTTTTACTAAATACAGCGACTTTTTCTGTCTTTCACTTGTGGAAAGACAAGTTTTCCACTAAATTCTGGTTGTCTCGCGGAGCGTCGGTAAATATCAAAGAAAATTGACAACTAAAAGTGGAAGATTTGTTGGTGCACACTTTGCGCAAGGAACTTGTAGAAAACTAGTGGAGAACTGTTCCCCCTCCACGCGCCCCGGACCTGACGTTCGGCTGACGGAGAAGTCATCCCCTGGTCCAAATCAGTAAAATACCTTGGTTTGACTCTATACAGGCCTCTAACATACACAGACCACATAAATGATAAATTTGTGATTACTTACACAAAAATCTAAATTAAGTCCTATAAATAAACTTATATTATATAAAACAGTTATTCGATCCCAGATTACATATGCCTCAGCAGTGTGGAGCTCAACTTGTACAACCAACTACCGTGAACACGAAAGGATACAAAACTTGTGTATGAGGATAATCAATTATTACCCTCGATATATAAAAATATCAACAATGCTTCACGTCTACGATTAAACAAAAACATACTTAAATACTAATAATACTAAATACATACTGGAAAAACAACAATTTCAGAAAATTCCCTTATCAGAGAAATCGGTAATTGCAATAAAACATCACTTAAAAGATATATATACAAAAGAACGAAACATGTACTCCTCACTTAATCTAAACCTTTCGCGCCAATTCTTTGACAAGTTTTCCAGTTGTTGCTCTTAATTTGAGAAGACCAACTTTTAGTTGGCAATTTTTAAGTTGTCAACTTTTAATTGCCAACTTTTAGTTGTCAACTTTGGTGTAAGCGCGGCTTTATACTAGCCAGTAGGGAGGGGTGCCCATATTTACACCAGTGCCCGTTTTTACACCTTTTCCTCTACGTTCTCACTAAAAACTATTCACGACTGAAAACAAGAACACAAAAACACATTCATAGAGACAATTACAACAACTTTTATTCCAAATAGATAGGTTTATACGCCATATTAAGGAAAACGAGCTGTTTACTAGAAGAAACGTTAAAATTAAAAATTAAAATTAAATACAAGCCGGACATGGTGTCCTTTATAATGGTATCCTGAAAGATTCCAAGCTGGGCACATTCTGCCGACATTAATAATGAAGAGGGAAATCCTTGCCAGGGCAATAATTATACTTTGCTCTGTAAATTGTTACAACGGGGTGGGGGGAGTGGGGGAGGGGAATAAAATTGTGTCTCTCTCGAATCTAAATGCAAATAAGAACATGATTAATAAGTCCCACTTTAGGTTCCTGGGAGGGAGAGAGGGAGTGGGGAAGGGGAAAATGTATTCTCTAATCTTGTAATCTCTCGACAAATGGAAAATAGAAGAGAACTGTGCATTATATAGCCAACGCCTACGGTAAATATGAATGGAATTCATCGCTCCTTTTAGAGTTTGTTTAGACAGGACTCGAAACTATCTCACTTCCCCTCTTAATTAAGATACCTCTCTATATATATTCGTCAACGCCGCTCGTAAAGAGAAGATAAGATGAAGCCATAATTCGTGACGAGCAACATAAGTTCCAAATAGTTTCTATAATTATTTGTACTATTTTGCCGTTAATTATATAACTATATATTTGCCGTATTATTTTGTATTAATTATTTATTATTTTGCCGTTAGCTTCGGACTGCAGATTGTGTCGAAGAATACTACTATTTGAGGTGAATTTTATTGTCAGATGAGTCTGTTTTTACAGGGGAAGGAATTTTTACCGTTCCATGTGTAGTATCGTTAGTTTATTCATCTTTGTATCCCTGTCTAATAGTGTTGAAAAATCATAGTTTGCCCAACAGATTGAATTATGAGATTATTAAGATTTGTTGTTGATATCCTACCACAACTTCATTACGATATTCCACCTGAAGTGGAAAGCAAAATATGATTTTCCAAGACCATGTTGCTCCTCAACTGGTAGGTAGAAACGTTGGTACGCATTAAATATATTTCTACTTAGACGTGGTGTTTCACATCGACTGCATCCCTCATTATCTTCTTCTCCATTCATATTAACAGTCAAATATACTTTTATCATTATAGTATTTTTATATTATCAACTCATTGTGAATCATATACCCACTTTAATTACACTTCTATTTATTCAATTTTCGACGGTAAAGTTACAAGACAGACTATGGATGAATATGAAACTCGAAGTGAAGGATCGAATTCGACATATATATATATATATATATATATATATATATATATATATATATATATATATATATATATATATATATGTGTGCGGGAAAAACAAAGAAATTTCAAAATGTGTGAAATGTCTAACCTGTCTGTACTATACTTTGAAAGACCAAATATTTTTGGTTTTCTGTTCTTTATGATGTATTGGCTGAAAATATATCAATCTTGTAATAATAATTATATTTAGAACGTTTAGTGAACTTGAGAAAATTGAAAATTGTTTCCAATATTGTGTAGTTCGTATTAGATTGGCAAAATTTGTATCTCTAAGATAACCTCAGCAAAAAAGTTATATTTCTCATTGTTATTCATTCTGTTTAAAACATGTTCTGCTAGTTCAGGTGTTCTATTTTTAATGAATTAACCTAACAAAAAGGGATTTGCCGTTGAAGTTGTCAGAGGCGTTGTCAAACCAAGTTTAATTCTTAAAATGAAGAGTAAGCAAGCAAAGAATTTCTTTATTCATCTTTTTATTTGTTAACGCGTAAATTTATCATTGTTATACTAAATAGGTATACTAAAAAAAAAAAAGTATAACGTAAATAAACAGGAGCAAATAGCAGATGATAAACAATTTTGAAGACTCCTAGAATAAGTTAAAAGAGATTATGGTAACTTATGACAGAAGGTGCGCATGCGCAAGAATATACCACACAGTTTAATAACTACATTTCAAGCGATGGTTTAGTTTAGTAATTACCCTTTGACCTTTGACAATGTATTTCCGTAGCGATATTAGTTTGGATTTCATAAATGTTGACTATAATAATTTTAAATCTTGTTGCTAAACCGCAAATGATGAAGTTTGTTTATTGTGTTAAAAAAAAAAAAAAAAAATGCTATCCTAACCTTCAACAATAGTCGAGTATTGCTAAAGGCAACTGTGAAAAAGTAAATAATAACATTTTCATAAATGATATTTATAGGCCTTATACCATCTGATATTTATTGACAATTTTTCTCCATTACAGTATTTTTCCTAAAGACATTTTCAACTGTTTTGAAAGTAAATAAAGCATTTAAAATGAGATTGTGGCGATGGAGACTGTTTAGTCAACACACGAGTCAAAAACAGTGCCGGTTTAATTTCATTCTGGAAGGATCGACTTTATTTCGCGAAGGACCCACGGAATAAATCTAGATCTTATCACTCTTGTAAGAACTGTTTGTTGGTTGTTTGTTTATTTCGTTTAACGTCACTTTTATGCTGCTATGGCTAATCGGACGATGCTACGGTGGGAGTCCTAAATTTTGCCTATCCAGGTATAATTAGGATAGGGATCTTTAACCAGTAACTGACATCGTACAGGCTCGGGACCCCCATTTTACGTCCCTTCCGAAGGACGGCATAGCTAAGGATTTTTTACTCCCTTTAAAAAATCCTAAGGTCATCTGCCGGGCTGCGAACCCGCGATCTTGGGTTTAGTAGGTTGCTATACTAACCACTACACTACAGGTGACCCCTCTGTTCGTTGGTTACTTTAAAACATGATCCTGGATATTTTGATCAATTAATAAAATTATTTTAATCTACTTTAAATGTTTTTTAAAATATAATTATTCAATTATTTGTTTTATTTTTTTACAGGTCAGTCTTCTTTCTGTTTTTCTATCTGTGAGTAACGAATTTGTAATTACTTTATTTGTTTCTTATATGATTACAATACTAAGTAGTTCTTAATTTTATTCATTCGAGATAAAAATAGCACGAATATCTTATTATAAGGTTTAGCTTATGTTAACCGGAGCTATCAAAAATAAGAATTGGGTCGATAATGTTTTCATCACTTCCACAATTCTGACCTTACTCTAAAAACATCTATTACGCCAGACAGACATTTTAAGGTCATTCGAATTTTACACAACGGAGATAGAGCTTTGAAATCGTTTTCAAGATAATTAGAATCGGCGACTTCTTCACGAAAACCACTGAAATATGATTATTCTTATTCTGTTGGACTACCATCAATTAAAAATATAGAAGTATTTAGTAGTCACAAAAATATTTTTTATTTTAATTTGCCCCTCAACAAACTCCATGATACTTACAGAATCTCATTTTTATTTAATTTAATTTATTTTTTAAAAGAAATTTACAACTTTATATACAATATCAAAATATAATACATCAAGTAAAAATAATGATAATGATAAAAATGACATGTCACTTGTTTTGAAGCAACTACCCATTGGTAGCACTTCTACAAGTTCTATATGATGAAGTACTATATTAGAAGGTCTCGAGGCCATTTTCTTTTCAGGCGCCTCGGAGGTTCATCTGGAATGGAATGAGAAGCAAGTTTTGATACTAATAGATTTGAATGGTTGTGGAGTGTGCTATGACAGGATAGATATCTGATTTGAGCTAAGTCGGAAACATAAGGTATAATAAGATCTTTATGGACAAGTTTTTTTGTGGCGAAGTAAGGAGCATTTAGGATTTTTGTAAGGATTTTGGATTGTAAGGAATGGATATGAGATTAATGGGATGGTTTAGTGGAGCCCCAAAGCTCAACTCCGTATGTCCAAATTGGTCTAACTACTGTTATGTAAATGAGTATTTTTTAATGAATCGGGAGCTTTAAACGTTTTTCTAGTAAAGATAGTAGTCTCTAACGACGAACAGTTTCCTGTCGGTTTAGTCTTCAAATTCCACATTTCGCATTTTATATATATATATATATATATATATATATATATATATATATATATATATATATATATATATCAATTTATTGAAATTTACAACTATACAAATATGTACATCAAGTAAATGAGCTGATAACGATTACAATGGCATGTAAAAACTTGAAAAGAACTACTCATCAGTAGCACTTCAATAAAATTCTACACTAGAAGATCTCTAGGCCATCTTCTTTTCAGACACCTCGGAGGATTATCAGGAATGGAGTGGGAAGCAAGTTCAGAAACTAATGGATTTGAATGGTTATGAAGCTTACTATGAAAGGATAGGTATCTGGTTTGGGCTAACTCAGCAACATATGGAACATTAAGGTCATTATGGATAAGCTAATTGGTGACAAAGTAAGAGGCATTTAGGATTTTTCGAAGGATTTTGGATTGTAAGGATTGGATACGAGATGAATTGGATGGTTTGGTAGAGCCCTAAAGCTCAACTCCGTACGTCCAAATAGAGCTAATAACTAAGCCTTTTGTAATGAATTGGGAGGTTTGATCGTTTGTCTAGTAAATGTTGAAGTAGTCTGTAACGACGAGCAGTTTCTTGTCGCTTTAGTCTTTAAATTCCGCATTTAAAATAGAAAAACAATTTTCATCTTATGTTCCTTCACCTAAAGAAAAGATAGACCCATTCCGAAAATGGGACGTTCACGAATTAAACTTTAAAGAATGTAAAGCTAAAAACTGAGCCTTCAATAAATCGTAAATTATAAGAACATTTAACCGCATACAATAATAGGACCAAAAACTCCAACTTTCCTATCCATTTTCTACTTTCCTGTAGTCGAAAACGACGGGGAGTTTCTTGTCGTTTTAGAATCTCATTTATTTAGCAAAAAAGGGTTCAACTTATTAAAGTAACCACTGGCCATAAAACTTAGCGCTGACAAGAAACCTAGCTCGTTTAACTTTTCAAGGAGCAGACAATAAAGGGAGATAGGACCTGGAATGGCCTATATTAAATAGCCCAAGGAAATGGACGTGGCTGGAGCGCTGGAGAACATTACACCTGGAATAGGAGCACTAATTATAGCGATTGAGGGGAACACCTCTTCCCTTCCAGGTCCCAACTTGGTAGTAAGATCAATTTTAAAACGACAATTAGCCTTTTTCTGTGCCTGGCTAAAGTCTTTTGTAGTCGAGAAAATGATCCCTTTAGAGGCATTTCTTAATTGCCTCAAGGGAGGTAGCTCCAACAGGAATGTCCCCGCAGCTGTGGGAGGAATCAAAATTGCCTCTAGATCTATTTCAGGTGGCGTGATCTCTCTGGAGGAGAAGAGGACAATTAGGAAGATAAAGGTTCTAAAAAGATTCTGAGACTAAGAGTTGGGGTATTAATAGCTCGATATCTCAATGTCTCGAATGTTCTAGATCGTTCCTGATACTCTCCCTTAAAAATAAGATTTTTAATTTTGAAATAAATATATTCATCAAACAAGCGTGAAACCTTAATTTCCCAAAGAGAGAAACAATTAAAAAAAAAGGAGTTTATTATTTTTAGTTTTTTCGTTCAAATAAGCTTATTAATAGAATGTTCAATTCAATTTTGTGATAAATTATTGTTAGTAAAAATTAGGTTAAAGCCGCATATACACTTGAGCATTCTTCCCGATTGAGCATGCGATCCCCAGGGAGAGGAAAGCATTCTCCTGCATGACCACTGAGCCGAAAGTACAAGCCCGAACCCCGAACACGGAATCCAGTCTGCACTATCAAGTAATGGTGAACCAAAAGCTTCTATTTACCAGTTTTTCCTACATTTATATATAGGAAACCACAAAAAAGAAACAACAAAAAACGCGATAGTGGTAGAGGAAACTATACAGGGAAAGAAATGCCCAAATGTTAGCAACTATTGGGCACGGAACAGAAGAAAACTTCAGAAACTTTACTCGGATGTCAGGAGTAGATTTTAACTTTCTCCTCAATAGTACCGGAGCTAAAGTGGGGAAAAAGGACATCGTTTTCAGAAAAGCCATATCTATGGAAGAACGCATAGCTTTGACGCTCAGATTTTTGGCTACTGGTGATTCCTTCAAACTCCAGTTTGCAGTACCTATTTAAAATGACAAAACATGCGACTAGATAATTCCTGTCGATAATTTGAAGACAATTGTCTTGAAACATTTCAATTTTTTGTTTTATTATTACGCTATAAATATATTTATATTAATATTTTTACCTCGCTTACGCGTTCCAATTCACTACTAAAAAGGAGTTCAGAGTAAAGAGGAGATGGCTGTTCAGTCATTCGGGGCATCTCGAGTTCTTCCCCGTACTTAAAAAAATCTTGTATTGTAGCTTGCGATTGAGAATTATAGCCTCAATGATATTTTTACGCATAGCAGTTTCAATTTTTTCAATTCAATTTTTAACCTGGTCAAAATTGCACTAATTGGTGTTAAAAGCTAACATAAAAGCATAATTTCAGATCCAATTTTTAATTTTAAAATATGATTTGCTAATCCAGATGGACAGACTATTAAGAAACTTGCGGATAATAGACTGTCACAACTAAAGGCTCATGAATCATAGCAAAGGATCGACATTTTGATTTGGTAATAATTTTTAATCGGCAGAAATAATTTTATTAATTACATCTGGTTGGATTTTAATTTCTAACCATTAAATTATACAACCGTTTGTCAAACCTCATTTCTGTCACTAAAAACTGTATAATTAAATTTTCATTATTGTAAATTTTCAAACTTCACTGAGATTCACTTTTCACACCACATATTTAAATCATTTTAAATAATTTAATTGATGATAAGTAAATTTTATTATCATTTTCAAGCTCTATATAATACCGTAACACTGCACCTCATGTAGAATGCTGCGCGCCACCTATCGATCAATTTTTAACCTTAATTGTCATGCACATATTATCTCTTTTTGTTAATAAAAAAGGGATAATATGTGCATTAATTAAAAATCATTATATTTTATCATTGCTAAACCTTCCTTGAAATATGAAGATGATGTGGTTAAAATTTGGTTCATATTGGTTCAGTAGTTTTCGTGGTTAGTGATCACAAACGAAAAATGGCTTGTCCTTTTATATTTATATTTATATTTAATTGTATAGATTAGCGTTAATTATTGCTATTACTGTAATTTTTATTATTATGGTTATTACCATTGCAATTAATCTGATGTTTATTTATAAATTGTTATGGTAAACCGATAGATAGGTACATTATTTTTGTAGAAACCTAATGAAGTTAGATGTTGTTTTAATAAAGAATTTTTCTCTCTTCTTTCGTAAAAAAAAAAAAATTAAATAAAAGAAAAAAGTCATGCCCCTGCATACTGCAGCGGACCATAGTGCATACGAAACGACCTAGGAGATAACCCACAGTTTGGGCAAGGATGCGCCACTATCGTGCGAGATAGCTGACCGGCCGTATCTCGTATCTCGGAGATAATTAATTCTTTCAGTGATGCCCTTTATCTCGAGCGGGGCAAAGCGCTGTGGCACTGATAGCAGGCCTTTCTTAGGCCTCGGTGTGGCGGCTCCTCGCTCAATGGCTCGCTGCTTTGTGTCGATACTTGTTTGAGATAGCTTAGCCCAAACACACTTCCCAAAAGTGTTTCAAACAAAGGCGCTATTGCTGGGAAAAGATAAGCTTAAAGTAAAATAAATAAATAAAAAGTATTCTTAGTACATTATATGAAACGTTCTATAAAAATTTACATGATTGTATGATTTACAGGGTGAGTACCTCTTAGTGTAAAAACAAAGAATTGGGTGAAAGTAGACCAAAAATGAAGAACCATTCCGCAGATCTTACCTTTCTATTCCAATCCGTTGCATATATACGATAATACAAGTACTTTTTTGAGGACACCATTTTTTTTTTTTTTTTTTTTTTTTTTTTTTTTTACCATAAAAATTATCTTCATAAAAAAAATCATCTAGCTGCATTATCTTCATTTTGTTTAAATATTTTTCGACTTTTGACCACATTTTCGGATTTAGCATCAAATGTCCTACAAGAACAGATTACATGTAACCTTGAATATTACATGCTTGGTATCTAAAGAACAGCGTGATCCTCACCTTATCTAGGGAAGTTACAATGTCTTGTAATACTTCAACTCTCACCTTTTTTCGAAAAAAAAAAAAAAAAAAAAAAAAAAACTACAGTGGAGACTCGTTATTTCGTCACTCGATAATTCGTCTTATTCTGTAATTGGTCAGATTTTTTTTTTTTTTTTTTTTTTTTTAAATTCATTCATGCATTCTCGGCGCAACGGACGCATGAAGCGGTCCCTGGCCAGCTCTACGGCTGGCATCTTTAAATAACAAAATTATTTAATCTTTAAAATCTTTGGTTTGTCACTAAAAAATACGCCTATATTTATACTTTGATCAAATATAGGCAAAATCATTAGATTGAAAAAACAAACAGAACTAGTCCGGAGTCGATCCCTCCTTAGATTGTAGTAAGAGATGAATTGTAGTGTGAGTGCAGTTGAATTCCCGAAATCAGTTGATACTCAACAGAGTAGAACCTCATCTGAGAAATAGCTTCTTTCTCTGAATTTTATTTCTTCTCATTCAGGAACACAATTAAAAATGCCATTTTTAATATAGTTGATGCATGGAACAATGTATGTATTGAATAAATATGAAATATATGTCTGTTTTTTTTTCTAGTTTATATATGTATGTACGTTTTTGTATATGACTTCATTTTTTAAAAATGTTTTTCTTCCAAAGTTTTTGTGTTTTTTATCATTGTCACTCAAGTCCAATGTTTATAATGTTCAACTGGTCGTTTCTACATTCAATAAATTGAAAAAATAATTACAATTATATAGTTTAAAATGCTTTTTTGTTACTTTACCAGCAAAGTTCTGTTATTCGTCATTTCCGTTATTTCGTTACCCCCTCCCCCACTCATGACGTATTATCGAGTTTCTACTGTACCCACAAAACTCAAAATATCCCAAAAATTTGCAAATTTAACCAGCTTTCTTATGATCAAATTATGATGATGATCCATGATCCATATCGATTTCATGAAGAAATTAACTTTTAAAACCGGAAAAACATGGTGTTATCATGACGTTTTGAGAAAACCACGTTTTTTTACCATAAAAACAGTAATATCTCCATTTTGTTTTAATGGAAAGCAATACGAAAATAAATCAACAATATACATGGATTGGTAGAAATGCCTTTCCCTCATCTGTCCATAAAATTCACCTCAAAAAAGTGGTATTCTTCAATATCATCTGCATTCAGATGCTAAAGGCAAAATTTAAGTCTATGTTCATTATCATTAGATTTTAAACCTTACATTTAATAAAATAAACCCGAAATAATAATAATAAATAAATGTAATAACATAAAATCCTTTGATCTGGTATCGCTTTATTGGCAGTTTTCCTTTATTTTCCATTAAACAATAAATTTTTCCTTAGTTTTTATTCCAATGAAGAGTTTATTATGTTTAAAATGCATATTTCCATTAAGGGGTTGTCATAATGTTTTATTTACACAAGTAACTGATTTGTATGCCAAATGAAAACACCATGTTTTTTCGGTTTCAAAAGTGAAGGTCTCCATGAAATCGATATGGATCATTAATTTGATCATACCATATGAAAGATTTGCAGTTTTGTGGATAGTTTTTCGAAAAACGGTGAGTGTTGAAGTATTTTAAAACATTGTAACATCCCTAAATAAGGTGAAGATCAAGCTGTTCTTTAATTCTCAGGTTTTTAAAATTCAAGGTTACACGTACTCTGCTCTTATCGGAAATTTAATCCATAAATGTGATTAAAATTTGAAAAAATATTTAAACAAAATGGAGATATTACAGCTTTTATAGTAAAAAACGAGGTTTCCTAAAAAAAAAAAGTCTTTGAACTATCGTATATCTGCAACGGATCGGAATAGAAAAGTAACGTCTGTGGCATTTTTCTTCATTTTTGGTCTAGTTTCACAATTTTTTTTTTTTTTTACACAATGAGGTATTTACCCCGTATATGTATACAGGGTGAGTATCTCTTAGCGTAAAAAAAAAAATTGGGTGAAACTAGATCAAAAGTGTAGCCAAATGCCGCAGACCTCACCTTTCTATTCCAATCCGTTGCAGATATATGGTAAATAAACGATTTTTTGGAGGAAAGCATGTTTTTTACGATAAAAGCTGTAATATCTCCATTTTGTTTAAATATTTTTCAAATATTGATCACATTTTCGGATTTAGCTATAAATTTCCTATAAGATCGGAGTAATTTAACCTTGAATTTTACAAACTTGGGACCTAAAAAATATCTTTATCTTCACCTAATTTAGGGAAGTTACAATTTCTTATAATACTTCAGCGCTCACTGCTTTTCATAAAAACAATCCACAAAACTGCAAAGCTCTCAAAAACTTGCAAATTTAATAAGCTTTCAAATGATATGTTAAAAGTAATGATTTTGTTTTAATTTCATGGAGAAATTTACTTTTGAAACCGAAAAAACATGGTGTTCTCATTTAGCATACAAATCAGGTACTTTGGTAAATAAGACATTATGATAATCGCTTGATGAAAATCTGTATTTTAAATAAAAGAAACACTTCATTAGAATAAAAAGCAAAGAAAAAATTTGTTAATTTGAAAATAAAAGAATCACTGTCAATAAAGCGCCGCCAGAGTCCGTTATTTTATTAAATTTTCAAAATGTCCTCCATTATTTCGAATGCAGCTTCTTGCTCTCTTTCTCACAGCCCCTACGGTCACTGCTAAAGTCAGACGCTGTTGCAATTTGGCTCCGGCCTCCAGAATTCTCGTCTTTAGGACCTCAATGCTGGTCACTTCTCTGGCATATACCTCGCTTTTTATGTAGCCCCACACATAAAAGTCCATTGGAGCTAAGTCAGGTGACCTAGCTGGCCAATGTATCACACCATTTCTACCTATCCAGGTCGAATATCGTTGGTTCAGCCATTCCCGTACTGCTGCCGAATGATGTGGAGGAGCACCATCGTGTTGGAATATTATGTTTTGCTGAACATCAAGTGGAATGTCGTGAATAAGTTGTGGTAGAATATTTTGTAAAAAATCCAAATAACTTTCTCCATTCAATCTGCTGGGCAAAAAATGTGGCCCAATGAGTCGGTCCCCTATTATCCCAGCCCACACATTCACTGTAAAACGATGCTGGAAAGATGCTTCTTGAACCATATGTGGGTTTTCAGCTGCCCAGTAGTGCCGGTTGTGGACGTTAAAAATTCCTTCCCTTGTAAAAAGAGACTCATCTGTCCATAAAATTTTCCTCAGAAACTGGTGTTCTTGAATGTCTCTATTTAAAAGCCAGCGGCAAAATTGTATTCTATGTACATGATCATTAGGTTCTAGCCCTTGTACTTGTGTGAAATGATATGGGTGAAAATGTTCTCGGTGCAAAATGTTGATAACTGACCTTTGGGAGATACCAATTTCACGGGCCAAGTCTCTTGATGAAACACTGGGATTTTCATTTACTATATCAATAATTTCCTCTTCGAGTTCAACATCATGAGGAACTTGTCCCAATTCTTGACGTAACTTATGAACGGAACCTGTTTCAGATAAACGTTGATGAGTTCGTGAAAACACTATCGTAGAGGGGAGGCGCCTATCTGGAAACCTAAGTTGGTACTCCCGCCGCGCTGCACTCGCGTTTCCATTACAAAAACCATACAAAAAATGTATGTCAGCGTACTCACCATTTGTGAACGTTGCCATCTTCGCAGGTGTATTGCCAAACAGAAAAAAATAATCCCAATAAATAAAATGGGCCCTCAAGCTAAGGATAAGCAATATTAGCAAGGGTCTTTCTAATGATAGTGACACTTTTATCTCTGTAGCTTCTTAATTTCCAAATCAAACTTTCAATCATTATATCAAAATAAAAAATAAAATAATAAACAATAATCCCCTCCCATTTCAAAATAAACAGGAAAATAACTATGAAATAGCGATAATGTGCTTAGTACTGAGAGAGGTCAAAGTCGCTGTTGTTATTATGAATACCTGAACTGGCCTAAAATTTATGTCAATAAATATTATATTTTTTCTTTGCTTTTTATTCTAATGAAGTGTTTCTTTTATTTAAAATACAGATTTTCATCAAGCGATTATCATAATGTCTTATTTACCAAAGTACCTGATTTGTATGCTAAATGAGAACACCATTTTTTTTCGGTTTCAAAAGTAAATTTCTCCATGAAATTAAAACAAAATCATTACGTTTAACATATCATTTGAAAGCTTATTAAATTTGCAAGTTTTTGAGAGCTTTGCAGTTTTGTGGATTGTTTTTATGAAAAGCAGTGAGCGCTGAAGTATTATAAGAAATTGTAACTTCCCTAAATTAGGTGAAGATAAAGATATTTTTTAGGTCCCAAGTTTGTAAAATTCAAGGTTAAATTACTCCGATCTTATAGGAAATTTATTGCTAAATCCGAAAATGTGATCAATATTTGAAAAATATTTAAACAAAATGGAGATATTACAGCTTTTATCGTAAAAAAACATGCTTTTCCTCCAAAAAATCGTTTATTTACCATATATCTGCAACGGATTGGAATAGAAAGGTGAGGTCTGCGGCATTTGGCTACACTTTTGATCTAGTTTCACCCAATTTTTTTTTTTACGCTAAGAGATACTCACCCTGTATAAGATCAGACATTTAAATAATTACTTTAAGCAATTAATGATTTATTTGATCCAAGCAACACCAACAGCACTAGAGCGTGTCAGAATGTTACATTTTTGAAGGTGAAAAAAAGTCATACCAAAAAGAAGTAAAGTAAATACTTAACAAAAAATAACATAGGACGATTGAATGTTAAATATATATATTTATACACAAAAGAATTCTTATTACCTATGTATACACTCATATTATGTTTAAGTAATATTATAGCATATCTAAATAAAAAAGTTTATAGATTAAAAAAAAATACTTATAGACTTATAGACTAATACAATATACTTGTAGATACTTAGGCAACTACAGAAATCCCACATGAAACACTGTTTGATTATGTAAACCTGTTCATTGTTCAGTCATTTATACATTAAGGCCCATTCGTGTTCTTGCCGAAATAATATATTACAAGCATGCGAATTTATATGATGTTCCTAAATGATTATTTTATATGTTCATTCTTGAATTTATTAAAGGTTTGATGCCTTTAAAATATAGTAGAATATGAAATGTGTAGTTATATAAAATTATTACTATGTAATTATGTAAACATAGAAACTGAAACTTATCTCAAAACTCGTAACAGCTCACATTCACATGAATGCAAATAATTATTTTTTTTTTTTTTTTTTTTTTTTTTTTTTTTTTTTTTTTTTTTTTTTTTTTTTTTTTTTTTTTTTTTTTTTTTTTTTTTTTTTTTTTTTTTTTTTTTTTTTTTTTTTTATTATCAACTTGTTTTTAAAGAACGCGAAACGAGATAAACTAAAAATTCAGTGACGACGCCGCTATCGGGTTTGCTTTTCATATCTGGTAGAATGTGATGCTGTGCGCTAGCAGTAAGCTAGCTAACATTCTTTGTAATAGTACTCATTCAAGATTTGAGGTTCTTTCTAGTTTCATGTTTCGGTAAGTTTTATCTTTCATTTTATTTATAGTTTATTCATATAATCGATTTATTATGACTTCTACTTTCTAATTTTTTGAAAATATATAATTATAATATAAGAAACAATCTTTATTTCGGGATACACCGTCCTCTAAGAATAACTAAAACATATATTGAAATGGTACTACTATATGGCTGCATTGATCGCAAACTTAGACATCCGTGGATTATAAAATAAGGAACTTCTGAATGTAGAAAGTAAATTTTTTCTTTTTTTTTTTATATACACTTATTGAAATTTACAACTGTACAAAATATTTACATCAGGTAAATGTATTGACAACGATTACAATAACATGTCAACACTTGAAAAGAACTACTCATCAGTAGCACTTCATTAAAAATTCTACTCTAGAAGGTCTCCAAGCCATCTTCTTTTCAGACGCCTCGGTGGATTATCAGGAATGGAGTGGGAATCAAGTTGAGAAACTAACGGATTTGAGTGATTTTGGAGCTTACAATGAAAGGATAGGTATCTGGGCTAGGCTAAATCAGCAACATATGGAACATTAAGATCTTTATGGATTAATTTATTGGTGACAAAGTAAGGAGCATTGAGGATTTTTCGAAGGATTTTGGATTGTAAGGATTGGATACGAGATGAATTGGATGGTTTAGAGGAGCCTCAAAGTTCAATCCCGTACGTCCAAATAGGTCTAATCACATAAATTAGACCTATTGAAATTCTTTTTTAATTAATTGGGAGCTTTGAACGTTTGTCTAGTACATGTTGAAGTAGTCTGTAACGACGGCAGTAAAAATTAATATTAAAAACAGATCTTTAAACACAGTACAAAAACGCTTTTAGTCAGATATTTCTCTCCCATTTCTACCCTTCTTCGTCAGCCTACGACTTCCTGTCCTACAGTATCCTTTAATTATATTCCACTAATCCCTGCTGAACAGATCCGCTACCTAGGACTCCATCAGGACAAACGTCTTACTTTGAATCCATACGCATGACTAAAGCGACAGGAAACTGCTCGTCGTTACAGACTACTTCAACATTTACTTGACAAACGTTCCAACCTTCCAATTAATTACAAAAGGCTAATTTACATGACTGTGATTAGACCTATTTGGGCATACGGAGTTGAGCTTTGGGGCTCCTCTAAACCATCCAATTCATCTCGTATGCAATCCTTACAATCCAAAACCCTTCGAAAAATCCTTAATGTTCCATATATTGTTGATATAGCCCAAACCTGATACCAATCCTTTCATAGTAATCTCCAAAACCACTCACATCCACTAGTTTCTCAACCTGCTTCCCACTCAATTCCCGATAATCCTCCGAGGCGTCTGAAAAGAAGATGGCATAAAGATCTTCTTGTGTAGATTTTTTATTGAAGTGCTACTAATGAGTAGTTCTTTTCTAGTTTTGGCATGTTATTGTAATTGATGTATATTTGTACAGTTGTAAATTTCAATAAATTGATAAAAATTAAAA
Organism: Euschistus heros; assembly: GCA_003667255.2. NCBI lineage: Eukaryota > Metazoa > Arthropoda > Insecta > Hemiptera > Pentatomidae > Euschistus > Euschistus heros. The sequence goes on from RCWM02000110.1 coordinate 2,720,921, forward strand.
AAAAAAAAATTCAAATACTTTCTCCAATTAACTCAACATTTTATCTGCTCCCAAATTACTGAAAGCTAACTACCTTCAATTCGGTTGGACCTTAACCACCTTCCCGGTGAAATATCTTCACCAGACGCTAAACTCAGTTGCGGTGGACCATAAATACACAACCATAAGTCCTCCTTTCCTTTATCAGCGAACCTTTATCCTCAGGAGGCCATTACTAGAAATAGAAAAGAAAGAAGTTATAGGACAGAGAGAGACATATCTCACCGCCGAAGGGGGAGCAGATAAATATTTTCGGGTCTTATCTTGTACACAGGGCTTCGGGGTCGCATTAGTCTCTATATCTCAGCCTGAGAGAAGTCGTCCAAAACCGAACTTGGCAGCCCAAGTAAGTTTGTCTTTTACAAGTTATTTTCTGTTTTACTATTAATTATATTTAACTAATCGTTCATTAAATTCTGATTCTCTTATTACTCAGTCGTTTTTCTTTTTTTTTTTTTATTGTTTTGTTTTGTTTGCCTCCTGTAAGCAAGGCATGTAAAGAGTTTCCAAAAATTAATCCAAGATTTAAGTTAAATAGAAAACACAGTTTTGAATATTGAAATTCCGTATAAACCATTTCTGATCTCCAATACGAGAGTGTACAAGATCGGGAAATGTCTCATGTAGTAATTGTTTCACGGGCTGTATGGCATCTGGCACCACATATTGGCTTACTTATGCATCAATGCCTATTAATTTTTTTTTTTTTTTTTTTTTTTTAATATATGATTGATTTATTTGTCTATTTTAATGTAATTTTTCTCATCTAGAAGCAAAACACTGAAGATCATATCTATTAAAACATATTTTGATTTATATAAATATACTCGTATATATATATATATATATATATATATATATATATATATATTATTTTATTTTTGAAGAGAAAAGATTTGACCCGGTCGGGATTCGAACCCAAGTTTCCACCTCTCTAGCGTGGCGCCTTATCCAACTAGGCCACCGGGGTCGTATCCGAACCAGGCAAATCTTATTTATATATATATATATATATATATATATATATATTTTTTTTTTTTTTTTTTTTTTTTTTTTTTTTTTTTTTTTTTTTTTTTTTTTTTTTTTTTTTTTTTTTTTTTTTTTTTTTTTTTTTTTTTTTTTTTTTTTTTTTTTTTTTTTTTTTTTTTTTTTTTTTTGGAACAGTACTTTTTCCCAATGGTAAAGTTTAAATTCAGATTTAGTATCCAGAAAATTTATCATTAATTTTTATAGAATTGAGGATTATATTTTCAAAACGCACTAACAACTTAAAAGTTTATTGGACAAAACGAATATAACAAATGATTTGGAGGCTAGGTTAGTCACCTATAGAGTAACCCGTCATTCCGGCCCTATTTGTATTACCTACCTATTGACGTAAAACCCCAAGAAACATGCAAACAATTAAGCTTCACTAATTTTTCAAAACGGATTAAATTAGTGAATCGCTATGTTTAATAGACCCGAAACTTAATCTTTCCAGGATGGTATGTATAATTAGCTAATTCCTTTCTGACGACACTTCCAAGGTTCTAGTTATAGAGAATAATTGCACGCCAATAACTTAAATTGAACTGACGCCGAACCTGGATAGTCTTTTTCTTTTTTTACGAAGCAAGTGAATTGTTAATTAGCGCTTCTAGATTCGAAAAGCCAATATATTATTTTTAAAAACAAAAGAAGGTAGCCAAAATTTCAAAACAAGTTTTGAGTGAATTGGACCAATTAAAATAATTTGTTTTTTATTTATTGTATTAGTTATCTGTATTTTTCCTTTATCGTTAAATTTTCAATATAATTCGATTTTATTTTCAATTTATTCAATCCTTATCATATTAATCTCTTAGCACCAACCAAGTCAAAATTATCGATATTAGAAATTGAGATTAACAACAACAAAAAATAGTCCTTACCTTCTATTATATCCGTCCTAAACTTACGACTTCTGGTCGTACAGTATTTTTAAATAATATTTCACTTATCCCTGTTGAACAGATCTGCTGCCTAGGACTCCAGGTGTTCCAAGCGTGACTTTTTCATTCAAACCAATATAGCTGATAACCGGGAGGTCCTAGCAACAAATATTGTTAACGAAAATTATCCTTATAATTTCTGAAATGAAACAGGTTTACAATATGAACTTTTTTTTTTTTAACTTCAATCTTTCTAGAAAAAAAAAATCAATTTCTCCTTTACTAGAAAAAACAATAGTTCATTGATATGTCTATCATCTATGACTTTCATATCTATTGCTATCTGCTTCTGATTAGGAAACTGTCGGTAAATTTTCGATCCAACACCAACAGCGCATGAGCGTATTTCCAAAAAGCCCCAAAACTTAAAAAAGTGCTAGCAAAATGTGACTTTTTTCATTCAAAGCAACATAGCTCCTAAACGGTAGGTTCTAGCAGCAGATATCATTAACAAAAAATATTCTTTATTATATTTCTGATAAGAAACTATAAGCAAATTTTCCATCCAAGCAACCCTAACAGAGCCAGATAATGTCAAAAAAGTTCCAACACGTACAGAAGTGTTAGCATAATTAGACTTTTTTCATTCAAACCAATATACCTTCTGAACGGTAGGTTCTAGCCACAAATATTATATAACCAAAAATATTCTCTATTATATTTCTGATAAGGATATTTCTGGCAAAGTTTCCATCCAAGCAACAGGAACAGAGCTATAGCATGTCAAAATGTTACATTTATGAATGTAAAAAAAAGTTACACATTTTGAGGGTGGAAAAAACGTCACACCAAAAAAGTATAGACCCCCGGCCAAAATGCATATCTATGTTAAATTTAAATCCAGGATAAAAAAAACAACTGAAAATACATTTTGTTTCAAGATGACACATGTTTCTTTTATATTTTTTACATATGTTATGTATGAAGGATCATTACCAGCATTGTAATGTGTCTCAGTAATCCATAATATTTTCTTCTATATGAAAATAAATAAACTTTATTCTGGGACAGACTGTCCCCTAAGAATAATTAAATTGCACCATAAAAGGTACAATTGTCTGACTGAGATTAATTACAAATCAGTACATCAATATTACAAATTAAATTATAAGAAAAAAAATAAGAGAAAGAAAAAAATAAAATTAAGTAAAATAAAAAAATCAACAATAATAATTTTAACACACTTATGTACATTTACATATTATTTACCTTTTTGTGGAAGATTGGAGATCGAAGAGATGAATAAATAAATGATGTTTAAAAGAAGTTAAGGAAGATGGTTTGCGAATATGGATAGGTAAGGAATTCCAAAAAGAGATAGCGCAAATGACGAAGGATTTTTCAAAGGAGGCAGTTCTATGTGAGGGGGTATATAGGTTGGAAGGTTGGGATCTTGTGTTCAGGAGGTGAATGGAGGAACGCAGAGTAAGTAGGTCAAGAATATAGGAAGGTTTATTGGTTTTTGAAAATTGGAATAGTAAAGTGCTAGCTCATTGTACCGGCAAAATACGTGGGACCGTCTGTCGGCCCAAAGATAAATCTTATGAAGCAATTCATTAGTCTCCTTAGTCTCATCTCTAGCTCAACAGACAGCCCCCCATCCACCAAGCACCCGTAATGAAAGTGGGGAAAAATGAGAGAAAATACCAAAAATTGGCGGGTACTTCAGGGAAAGGAATCACGATATTTTTGGAGTTGTTTGAGGATCTTGATGGATTTTCTGGTAATTTGGGAAATGTGGTTATTCCAGGATAAATGTTGACCAAATGTTTTTGATGGGAATTTTAAATTGATTTGGACTGTTATTGAGGTAAATTAATGGATAGTAAAGGAGGGAATTAAGGGTAGGTTATATTCACTATGTTTGGCAATCAAGCAGCTCCTCTAGATCCTGCCCAGTACAAGAACAAGCGGACACGGTCCTCAGGGGATGTTACTAATGGACAAACCCTCTTCAGATCTGCCCGCCACATTCCCCCGGGATGGCAGCTCCTAATCGTTCAATTAATGTCGGGGATCCCGCGCTTAGAGTTTGTAAGATCTCGTGACCGCTTCTTCTTCGTTAACCCCAAGGTAGCTGATAGCTCCGATGACAAAGTAATGTGTTTATCAATGATTTTTGGAAGCATATAGGTAGTTGAATTTATTGTATCCTTGTTTGCTAGATTAAATATAACATCGATGAGGTATAATGAAAATTAATGAAAATTTAGGTAGTCATAGAATTGAACACATTTTTTTTTTTTTTTTTTTTTTTTTTTAAGACCCTTTAGGAGCACTTATGACCAGTTCCTTTGGATGCCTTCTTTTTTTCCCAATAGTTCCTGAGACCAGCCTATAGTTTTCCTTTTTTCTCTTCCATCATTTGTTTTCGACTAGTTTTTACTTTTGGTAGTTGAGACCAAGATTACACCATACTCCTAAATTTCGACCGATCCAACCCACCAAGGTCAGAAATTCCCGCAGAATTTAGGTCTTTTTGAATTTCAGGAAGCAACAGACTTCGAATCTTATAGCTTTTAATTAGCGAGATCTTCTTGGTAAGCCTATTGTAGTCTTTTCTCAGCAGGTTGTCTTTTGTTTTTTCAGCAGTTGTCATTTCTTTGTCCATAGTTTTCCAGCCGCCTACGTCGCATACTTGTGTTGGCTGTTTCCACTTGAACACTATAACATATAAATTTTATTTATCTATCGATCCTTGATACAACAGAATGAATCTACCTCTGTTGGATAGCTTCCTTCCCTCCTAATGTGTTGAGAAAAAAAAATTACCTTAATTTGACATTCATATCAAAATTCTAAATATTCATTTTTTTTATTTTTTTTTATTTTTTTTTTTTGTACTTGTATAAATTTCTTATAATTTGAAAGCCTTTTTCCCGTTACCTTCATGATATTATATTCCCTCATTCAAAAACCATGGTTCGATGATTTAATTAATTTTCATGAAAGTAAACCTTTCCTCACTTTCATGACATGATAATTATTTTCCCTTGCATTTTATTTATTTGTTGATTTTTTTTTTTTTCTAATCTTTCATGAAGCTTTGAATATGTGTTTTTTTAAAATTATGATTTAATTAATTATTTCTCTTCTGTTGTATTACCTAATGGGCATATTTATTTGTGAATAAACCAGGTGTATTACACATGTAATAGAATAACCTCTTCATTTATAGAATTCATAAAGTTGAATATTTCAAATAAAACACAATCTCAACAAAAAAAAAAACTCCATTTCTCCCTCATTGGTAAAAATAATACATCATGGATATGTTTATCTATAATCTACTTCCATGCATTGCCAATAGGTTCGCCTGCTGAACTTTTGAACCCATCATTCTTTGTATCACATCTTAATAAACTGTCGATTACATTTCAAAATAGTACTTTTTCTTTTTTTTTTTTGATCAATTTACATTTTAAAATTTAAACGATCAAATTGCTTGAATTAATCATTAACTCTTTAGTGCATGATTTTTTTCTTTTCCATTCTAATAAATGTTTTTGAATATGTTTTTGTCAGGTTATTAACAGAAAAATACTGAAAAAAATATTTTTCACCTTAAAGCCATTTTAATTAACAAAATACATTATATTGCACATAACTAAAAAGTGATTTATCTCGATAATAAAAAACAAGAATTTTATCCTCATTGATATTTTACAAACTACATATCTTGGGAAAAGCCACAGAAATTTTATTTGATAAAAAAAATACAATGGATGTTATAAAAAAAAAAATAAGAACACTTTACTGGTAGGAAGGAGGAGTCTTCACAACTGAAGACTTGAAAATGCAAGTGACAATTAGAGACATGCCTGGTCTAGTTAGGGCATGCAAAGTCCTCTCATAGTCTTTAGCAGAGTTCCCCAAACTTTTTTGTGTCGTAGACCCCTTGCCATGTTTTTCCGTGTTGGGTAGACCCCTACTTACCTGATATTGATTTCCTGTAAATTTCTAACTGTAGTGAAGTTTAGTGTTAAAAACTTAAAGTAAAAAACACATGTTAATTTATACATTTATTAATTGAATTTAAATTAAAACTACTCAAAATAAAATTTCGTATCTGTTATGTAAAATATACGTAACACTAAATAAACATAAAATAAACTATAAATAAAATAACATAAGCAATAAGTCAATATTTTTAGTGAGAAGGATGAACCTGATGCTTTAATAATAAATTATCAACATTTGGCATCAATTTTGTTAGGGTTAATCTTAAATCTCCTCGGCTAATGATGTCCAGTCTGTTTCTTTTTTTCGTTAGGAGATTGGTAACAGCGCTGAACCCCCTTTCCACTAGGTATGACAATGGAAAGGAAATTAATAATTTTCTCGCTATATTCAATAATAAGGGATAAATTGAACCTTAAGTTCTTCGTATGTACTTACTTCAGTCAGTTCCTCTTGTCCTAATGTATATGTTTTGATATTATAAGATAGTATGATGTAAGTAAATAGGTACTATCAGTGTGTGTTGAGATCGACTATCGTGGACCCCCATTTTCATTTCTTGGACCCCCAAATTTTTTTTCGCTGACGTAGACCCCTTGCAGGTTGTCATAGATACCTAGGGGTCGATATAGACCACTTTGGGAATCACTGGTCTAGAGGGATGATGTAGCATCTCTAATACAAGATTTAGTTCCAGAAAACTCAAAGAGAGTTCGGTGCCATAATTATAAATATAATGTTGCAGATCTGTTACACTATGCACTAGAAGGTTAAATTAAATTAACAATCAATAATTATTCGAAATAAACAAATTTGACATAAAGTAGGTGTTCCAAACGGGACTTGTTTTAATCAAACCAATATAGCTCCTGAACGGTAGATCCTAGCGACAAATATTATAAAATAAAAAATATTTTCCATTAAATTTCTGACAAGACAGCTCATGTTAAATTCTTGATCCAAGCTAGCAACCAACAGAGCTAGGGCGTCAAAAAATGAAGTGAAAAAAACGTTACACCAAAAAAGTAAAGATCCCCATCCAAAAGACATATTCATGTCAAAAGAGAAGTGAATAGAGAAAAATAATTTGATTAATTGAACCGTAATTAATTATTTGCTAATATGACGCACGTGTTGCATAATGCGTCCTCGCTCCTGACTAAATAATATATTGCAGGCGTTAGTAGTTGTCGTGACAATGCACTGCTAAATTTTATTTTATCTCAAAGATCATTAAAGACAATTTTATTGTTATGTTTTTTTTTATGTAAAAAAAATTTAAATTACTACTTTTGTAACAATTCTTGTACCTATATAAGTATAACTTGGTTTCAGATAACATATTTTAAACACTTTAACATATTGAATAACACTTTTTAATGTAGAGTCCATTGTTTTCGAATATTCTCACCTATTTTCTTGCTAGTAATTAGATTTGATTCTGGTACCACTGCTTTGGTATTGAACAACGACCTCTACACATCCGATTTTTACTGCATTAAGTCTGTCCAGCTGTTCACACTAACGGTTCGTTCAAGTCCACTGCACGGCCTTCTAGAACAAGCTCAAAATGCTAAACGATATTTCAACAATTCAATCCAAATATATTCTTTAATCTATGTGAAATCAGACAAATTTACTAGACTTTGATAAGGAATATTTACCTATCGCACATTTATTACAAAAATTACACAACTAACATTTGTATTTTTTTTTTATTTATCATATTTAAGTTCAATACTCTTCAATAAAATGTCAAAAATGTATCGAATTAACTGCGGTAAAGATTAATAAATAATTCAGGTACACTTTCTCCTCACCACTTACGCTGATGACACGTGTTTTATCAGTAAACAATGATCCCTTCATTGCCTCCCAAACCCTCCAATCCCATATCCTAACCCTTCAAGAATGGTGTCAAAAATGGAGAATCAAAATAAATCCAAAAAAATCTCACCAAATAACCTTTATCCTACATCTTAAACCTACGACTTCCTGCCCTACAGTATCCTTTAATGATATTCCACTAATCCCTGTTGAACAGACCCGCTACCTAGGACTCCACTTGGACAAACGTCTAACTTGAAATCCACATACAAGACTAAAACGACAAGAAGCTGCCCGTCGTTACAGACTACATACTTCAATATTTACTAGACAGACGTTCAAAGCTCCCAATTTATTACTAAAGACTAATATACATGACTGTGATTAGACCTATCTGGACGTATGGAGTTGAGATTTGGGGCTCGACTAAACCATCCAATTCATCTCGTATCCAATCCTTACAATCCAAAATCCTTCGAAAAATCCTCAATGCTCCTTACTTTGTCACCAATAAACTTATCCATAAAGATCTTAATGTTCCATATGTTGCAGATTTAGCCCAAAATAGATATCAATCCTTTCACAGTAAGCTCCATAACCACTTAAATCCCGTAATTTCTCAACTTCCTTCCCACACCATTCCTGATAATCCTCCGAGGCGACTGAAAAGAAGATGGCCCAGAGACCTTCTAGTGTAGAAATTGTATTAAAGTGCTACAGATGAGTAGTTCTATACAAGTTTTGTCACGTTATTGTAATAGGTAACAGCAAATTGATGCATAAATATTGTACAGTTGTAAAACTTCAATAAATTGTTATTAAAAAAAATTTGAGATCTTTACATTTTTTTTTTATAATAGTTGAATATAAGTAAATTTAATTACCAATTTCAAGCTATATATAACAGGGTACCGTAGTAACCTCTCATGTAAAATGGCGCTCGCCACCTATTGGTCAATTTCCACACTTCACTGCTATCCACATATTATTTCTTTCGTTACATGATAAATTAATTGAAAATCAGTAGATGTTATTTTGGCTAAACCTTCTATGAACTATGAAGATGATGTAGTTAAAGTATGGTACAGATTGGTTCAGTAGTTTTCACGTCTAGTGATGGCTAGTCCTTTTATATAATATTATAGATGGCTTTATATCTTTTAATTGTAACTATTTTTTATGTTATATATTTCAATTTTTTAATATATATCACTGTACTAATACTTAATTTATAATTTTTTGTTGTAGGATAGAAAGAGACCAGATAATTCAGGATTAGACCGCTCCCGAACTCTAAACTGATTAGCAAGTTTATTTTGGAAGCACATGCCGTAAGGTAAGCCCCTCCTTATCACTTATCGCCTCTCTCCTCTACCTTCATAAATTTTAATGTGAAATCAAATTCATAAATTTAGCCCTTATCACTCTGCCTTGAATTATGTTGTACTCAAGAGAAAATTATTTTATGAATACGTCTGAGATGTACCTCTGTTAGCTTAGGCCTTATATATAATGCTCATGTTACTCGTTATTCATGAGGAAAATTTCAATATCATATTGGAATGGATTCCGAGAAAAGCCTTCAGAAAAATGAAAAACAATAGTCATGAACATATTCGCTCTTGAGAGAATATTTGCAGAAAATGAAGAATAAATAGCCCTCTTTTATTGACAACCTATTCCAATTTCAGTAAACAAGGCATTTTTTTTTTTTTATTACGGAAAAAGAAAATTTTAAACATTATTATTTTGACTCAGGCTTGAATTATTTAATCAATAAATTTATGGTAACTTATATTCTTTACATAAGATCCCATAAAGTGAGAAAGTGCGCCGAAAAAAATACTCCAAAAGTTCAAAAAATGTTTGTCAAATTATTTTTAATTCTCTTGAATTTGAGAAGCGTTTTCAATTAATGACTAGGAATATTTGAATCAATTATACAAGGCAAGTATGTTTTTATTTTTATGAATGAATGAACGAATGAAAATTGACTATTTATTCGATAATTGATTTCTGCATAAATAAATAGATACTTTTAGATTGATATATATTTTTTATTATTAATAGAGTTTACATTGATAAACTATTGGTTGAAGTAGAAATGTAATGTTTCAAGAATTTTATTCTTTGGGTATCAAATGTCGAACAGTTTAAATTCCGTTAAATACCCACGCCAGCCCACTAAACATGTCATAATTGTCATATTTTGGCAAAATATACACATTTAGCACGCTAGCGTGGGTGTGTATATATGTATATGATAAATTAGTAAATTTAACCAGCTTTGAGATGAAAAAATGTAATTTTGGATCAGACATATAGATTCAGAGTTATAGCAAAAACTGTACCAAAAATCCTGGATTTCATAAAAGTACGGGATCTTTAGCGTTCTGGCATTCGTACTTTCCAGAGACCCGATTAAAACTTCAGATATAGAGTCAAATAGTAAATTTGACCAGGTTTTAGATTAAAAAAGAAATTTCGAGTCGGCAGAATAATTTTGGAGTTATAGTGAAAAATGTGCAAAAAAAACGTAGATTTCACAATTGTTAGCGTTTTTTTAAGGGACACTAATAAAACATATATAGCAGTCTCTTAGTAAATTTAATCAGCTTTGAGAGGAAAAAAATAATTTTGAATCGGACTGATAGTTTCGGAGTTATAGACATAAAAGTACGACAAACATGTTTTCGCGGAGAAGTGGGTCTGACCGCCAGTGGGCCAATCTCAACACTTTTTCACCAGACCATATCGTCTTGGAAAAAGTGTAGCTTTTTCATTGTGTAGGTAATGATTCCAGCTACAATTAATATTTAAAGACTTTCTTCGAAAAAAAACAAAGTTTTCCAAATCGTAAAAATAATTTTTTTAAATAATACAAATATTATTAAGATTTTTTTTTATAAAAGGGGAATTCTTACTAAAATTATATCTTCAAGACTATAATATACAATTCACATTTCATATTAAATATGAAAATTATGTTATCAATCAGTATATTAAAGTCATTTATATTAGAATAATTAGCAGCCATGTTTTTAGCCATTTAAAAGGGAGAAACACCCGAAATTTTAGAATGAAACGTACGATGCGAAACGTTATTGTATCTTGCTTGATTGGAGACTGTACGTGTATAGTTATCTTGAATCCTGAATGTCAGATCTGTGATGGACTGAGTGACAAGCTTCCGAAGCAATCCAGAGACCGGTTATACATACGTGTTGTGAATAGATAGTAAGCAATGGCGCCTTAAAAAAAGAAAACACCAACATCTAATTGATTTTTAAATATGCCTTTGAACATTATCTTTCTTGAATGACAATTCATGATACGTAATGAAAGCCTTGTTTGTGAACCATCTGTTTATTGCGTGTTGGGTATTTTGACAGTTAAACATTTTTTTTGTGATTTTTTAAATATTTAAATTTCTGTATCAGTTGTTACGCGCGTGCACAAATGTATTCCCTTATTAAAGCAAATATATTCAAATTTTCCAAAAATAAATGTAAATCCTTTTTAAAATATTACCAAGTATCATTTCAGTTTTTATTTGAAAATTTTACAATTTTAATTATATTTTAATGTATCATCGATGCTATTATTATTATTAAAAATTACTAAACCATCTTAATCAATCTTCTATCGATTTTTTGTTTTTCTAAGCTGCCATATAGATTTGAAGATAAAACATAGATTTTCACTTTGAATTACACACAGATATATAATTAGGTTCAAATAATCTCAGATTTTTGCTTTTAATTAAATAATAAAATATTATATAAGTAATGAATTAAAATATGAATAAAACATAAACTATGAATAAAAAAAACATAAACTAACTCAATATCTCCCTCACTGGGAAAAACATAGATTATGAATATGTCTAACTATAATCTACTCATTTTCCTAATTTACATTTCAGAATTAAAATGATCAAATTACTTAAATTAATATTTTTTTTCTAATCCTCTTTTATTTTTATTCATTTATTATACAATTACAAAAAAAAAAAAAACTCGTATACGAGGGTTGCAGTTAGGCTTAAAATAAATATATATTTTTTATTACATGTTAAGTTTCATAAAAATATATATTAATAAATAAAGAATTTGTTTAAATAATACAATAAATTATTTAAAAATAACTTCGTATTTTTAGTTCTGTTATTTTGCTGGATAATTGAAAAATAACGGTTATATTGAAGAATATATATTAAAATTATATGAAATGTGTACATCTCCAATTTTTCAATTAATATATTATAAATATGCTGTTATATCAATAAATATTACTAATATTAGATATATATGAAAGCCTAGGAAATATTGAATATTACATCTCCAATTTTTTTATTTTATTTATTATATAATTGTTTTTAAGATAACCACTTAAAGTATTTTTTGGGGGTGAATAATGGAAACATATTGTTTTTTTATTTATTTTACGTCTACAATTAATGAAAAATACTTTTTAATGTTGTTGAATTTATTTATAACCAATATATTAATTTTGCAATTGAAAAAAATGTGCATCCCTTGTGGGGATCGAACCCACGACCTTTGGATTAGAAGTCCAACGCGCTATCCACTGCGCCAAAGGGACGGGTGGGGAGAGATGCCCTATATTGAGGTTTCATCCTGCCTCACCTTACATATTTTTGCAATAATTCTAGAAGATAAATATTTTTTTTTTTTTATATAGTTAATTTACTCATTGTAATACCATTGTTATAATTATTCATTTAAATAATACATTTTACTCCAACAAATTAGGTAGCATCTTTTCGAATATACCGCAACGTGACTTATTTATTGTTTCCCCTTATTTATCACACTGCAACACTCACTTGACCGGGACATTATTTCTCCATTCCATTCCAGATTCAGTATTGGGGATGGAGTTTTTTTTTTTTAATTTTAAAAATAAATGCTAGGAACATTAAGGTTTTAACACTCATACAATTTTTTCCAGATTTATTTGTTTGAGGTTATTATTTAATCATATGTTATTATTTTACTAAAAACACACGTTTTTAAAATGTGTAAAATCATATGATTTGGTTTTTTAACTTATTAACATGTGACTATTTACAGTATATCCATATCCATAAAGTTAAGAATATCCATTTTTTTTTCTCATCAAATAGAAATATTCTTAACCTAGACCTAACACAAATAAACGTTTTGAATCGTTCGCCTCTTTCAATCTGGGGTATTCGATATATCGCACACCGAGAATGAACGGAGCTCAACTCAAAAAGTGCCATTTTTTAGTTAGTAGCATTGTACGATTCACGGGAACAGTTTTTATATTTAAATATTAAATTAGAGTTATGTAGGTACGAAAACCAAAAAAAAAAACAAATTCGTAAAAAAAAAGCAGTTTCGTTCAAAGCAGACTAAATATGTTGTTCAAAGATTTATAAAACTTTAAACGGTATTTCATGAAAAAAATCTCTTTTTGAGTTGTGCCTTTTCCATACTGGATGTGCGATACATCAGTGAGGCTCTGTGGCCTATGAATGATCTAATGACATTTTATTTAGATGTATGGTTGTTCAATTTCGTATAATTGCTATATTTGATCTCATCATTAAAAGAACATCTATGTTTTATCACTGAAAATGTGTTTTTGTCTAATTGATCGTTGATATTACGATTCAATCATATATATGTTTATTTTAACGACAAACCGATACGGTGCCGATAGTTAAAAATCGATTCTTGATTTTGGATCCTTAAAAATAAATTATTATAACAAAAATTTATTCATAGGAGGCGTAGAATTCCAAATACAACTAAAACCGTTTTTTTTTTTTGTTTTTTTTTAACAGCTGGTGGCTGAAGGTAAAGAAAAGTCTTAAAAAGGGACCTTATTTTTTGTATGGCCGTTTTCAATGTGATTTAACTACTTTTGGGGAAAACCCTGTATGTGATCTAGTAGAAAAACTATTTAAAAAAAAAGAAAAAAATCTGGAAATTGGATTTGGCTGGTTTTGGAATTCAACTGATAAATTTGTAAACAGCAAATAGCATTCTCATCTACCAAATATAATAAACATGAGTTAATTAAAGTAAGAGATGTGAAAAATTCATTTAAAAAGTTCTTATTTTAGAAGATAAATATTTTAAAAGTCCTGGGATTCATTTATCAATCAAGCAATCGCTAAAGTTTCTAAAACATTTCATTGGACAATGTAGATGGAAGAATTCTTTGATATTTTTCTAATAGTGTTTTTTTTTATTTTTATATAAAAACGTTATTCGCGAGTAATCAAGTAATTAATTATTCTCTCTCTCTCTCTCTCTCTCTCTCTCTCTCTCTCTCTCTCTCTCTCTCTCTCTCTCTCTCTCTCTCTCTCTCTCTCTCTCTCTCTCTCTCTCTCTCTCTCTCTCTCTCTCTCTCTCTCTCTCTCTCTCTCTCTCTCTCTCTCTCTCTCTCTCTCTCTCTCTCTCTCTCTCTCTCTCTCTCTCTCTCTCTCTCTCTCTCTCTCTCTCTCTCTCTCTCTCTCTCTCTCTCTCTCTCTCTCTCTCTCTCTCTCTCTCTCTCTCTCTCTCTCTCTCTCTCTCTCTCTCTCTCTCTCTCTCTCTCTCTCTCTCTCTCTCTCTCTCTCTCTCTCTCTCTCTCTCTCTCTCTCTCTCTCTCTCTCTCTCTCCCCCCCCTTTTTTGTGTTTATTTTAATATCTCCAACTTGTTCAACTTTATATACATATAACGGTTCTTTGTTATAAGATTTCCTGAGATAAGAACAATAGTTCACTCCAGTGAATGCCTTTTCTTTTTACAACTGAGTCCATTTATCAAGTTGGTGTGGCGCGGACGGTATCTCCCTTTGATTGTTTTCATCTTTTCTTTTTCCCTCAACCCCCACAAAAAGAAAAATAATTTCTTGGTTCCGTTTACGTTTCTCGCCCATCCGAGTTATGATTTAACGAGACAAGGCTGTGCGCATGAGCTCATTAGGACACGTCAGGAAAAAGAGAAGAATACAAGAAGATGGCCGGCGAAGATGGTAATGTGATAGTGCTCTTTAATTCCACGGCTTCGATAACGGTAACTTTAATGAAGTCGAAAGACCTTTTAAGAAATTACTTCTCGGTCACCAGCTGCGCTGAAGCGGCCCCTATTATTTTAACGTCGTCTTTGGAGGCATTATGTCATGCCTTGTGATGTGACAAGAGATATAAACACCTTTTTATTTAGGTATCCAGTCAACCACTAAGTGCCTCCTGTATCCAAGTCATATGTTCTGAAGTCATTTATTACTTATCCAATATGACCTTAGTGTACCATATTTTGCTGATTCGTTCCATTCCAGACACATATCCTTAATAATAAACTTCCAACCTACTCAAATTCTCTAGTCAGTTTCTTACCCATCTTCTTAATCGAGCCCTGATAATCCTCAGAAACGTCTGCCTCTACTCTTCTCAATGAAGAAGAAAGCCTCGATATTTCCTGATGTTGCACTGTTACTAGTACTAAGGATGGCTCCAACTAAGGTAATGAAATAAAAATAAATTTTACTCTGGGGCAATTGCCCCTTAAGAATAATTATAATGAACAATATAATTGCGGCCGTATATAAAATTAAGGACAAAATACAAGCAAGAAAAATATTAAAATTAAATTACGGTATACATTGTCATGGCGCGGTATCCCTAGAACGAATCTCAGACTATAATTCATAATCTTCTTCATTCTTGCCTCCTGAGATTCAGAGCGGTCTCCGTATACCTAGTAGAGATATCCTATTGGACTGACTACCCAAGACCCTTAATGGGTCTGTTTTTTGCATTAAATAAACACGATTCATAATTAAATCATTTATAATTTTGTTGAAAGATTAGGCTAAAATAGTTGATATATTTAATTATCTGACAAAAATTGTAGCTCAAAGAAAATTGATTACCGCGAAAACTACTGAACCAATCTGTACCAAATTTTAACTACATCATCTGCATAGTTCAATGAAGGTTTAGCAATAATAAAATTTACACATTTTCCTTTAAATTTCTGTTAAAAAAGCGTTACATATTGTGGTGCGCAGTGGAGTTTGGAAGTTCACTGATAGGTGGCGAACGCTATTCTGGAGAGATTACAAGTGCACGGTGTTATATAGAGCTAGAAATTGATAATAAAATTTGCTTAATTCTATTAAACTGTTATCAAAAAAGCTTTATATATGTGGCATGACTCAAAACTTCATTCCAGTGAAGTTTAAAAATCGAGCGATATGTTGCTAGCCATACTGCAACAGAGTTTTAGTAAAGCTATTAAACCTATCTGAACCAAATTTCAAGTACATAATCCTCATAGCTTTAGGAAGATTTATAATAGTAAAGTTTACTATAATAATAATTTAAATGTACAGCTTTAAGTGACAGAAACGGGGTTGGTCACACTGTCATAATCTTTTAAGGTTAGGAATTAAAATCCAACCAGATGAACTCATTGAATTACCTCTGCTCAGGTATCGAAATCACAATGTCGATCTTTGGCTTTTTGATATCGTGTATAAAAAATTGATTCATGGGCCTCAGTTGTAAGCATTGGTACTACAGTCCATTATCCGCAAGTCTCTGTGCATCTGGATTTACTACTCATTAAAATAAAAAATTAGATGCACAATTATGCTTTTACTTAATCTTCTACCGCCTAATCAGCTAAATATGCGTAACAAAGATGCGCAACAAAAATTATCAAGATTTATTGAAATGAGAACAAAATAGTTAAACCGTTCATATCGCTCTGCTGATGAGTCCATAAGTGGGCTGTTCATCCACTATCTAAATTACTCATTAATGCACGATCTCAATTTATATATAAATTTTATTTTATGACTAGTATAGAATATTATGAAATAAATGGTTTTTCAGTTTATGAAAATTCTTTCATGATGTAAACTACAAAAAAAGAAAACACACAAATCCCCAGACTTGAAAAAAATAAATCCCCAAGATAAATCCCGACCTTATCAGTGACGAAAGGAACTTCCTCCCTTGGAGTCTACTTTCTGAAGTATTAGCGAAATGGATTCCAGCATTAGCCCTTCGGGCCCAACTTTTATCAGACGTGTTTCGAATTCTGTTTAACAACTGATTTAAAGTCAGCTCGGTTAAAAAAATGATGCTTACTCATCTCGGGGACGTGGTCTGCTTCCTAATGGACTGTCTCGGGGTTTTAAGTCCCCTCTCGGTTATTGTAGATAATTTATTTTATCTATTCTCTTTATAATAATAAAAGTTACTTAATTATTAGTTACTGTTATTACTACCTCTTTTTCATTGGTTTAAAAAGATGTAAACAGTTGTTATCGAGTTCAAGTCGTTATTTTTTAATAGATTATTATTTTTTTTTTTTTTACATTACTATTTTTCTAATCCCTCACCGCTTCTGCAAATATTATTTTTATCTTTTACTATGCTTTATAATTAAAACTATTCGTTATATCAATATTTTATGTACCTATTCCTATCTTAGCCATTTTTCCTATTTTTTTTTTTTTTTTAATCACTTACGGGTTTTTTTTTTTCTTAGTTATCTCTCTGATATCATTTAATACAAATCTCTAGTCCTTATATGAATCTTCTTTCTGTTATATTAAGTTATTCTTAATAGACATTGTTCCAGGATAAAGTTGTCTTTCTATTTTATTATATGAGAACCCCTTTATATTTATATTAATTTTATTATTATATAATCATAACATAATACGTATTTTTTAATTTATTTCAATAACCCTTTTCTTATTCATTGGTATAATTTCTATTTTTTAAAAATAAAGATATTAATATTCATTTCATGTTTGAAACCTTTCGTATTTGTATATATCAAAAGCCAATCGAAAATACTCAGAATTTGAAATTCTTTATTTAAGACGTATATATATATATATATATATATATATATATATATATATATATATATATATATATATATATATATATATATATATAAAAGGGAAAGATTATAGAAAACGGCATAATGATAAAATGGAAGAACTACCAACACTTTGCAAAGCTGTTTAATTAGTATTGAATCGGTAAACAATTATTCGTAATGGAATCTCCGATAGGGTTACTATGGAAGATAAAAATACAGTTTCAAAGGATCCTTCCTCCGGTATAATGTACCTGTTCATATGATGCATCAACTAGCGGGAGGTTATGATGACTCAGGTTTAAAACCTACAAAAGGATGACAAACACCACAATTGATTCCCCAAGATGAAACTTGTTGGCTCAACTACTGGTCATAATTAAATGCAGAGCTTAAATTTATCAGGAACCTAAAGTGGTACAGCATATAAGAATTTCTAGGCTAAGATGGGCTGGGCATTGTGGCTAGGATGGACGATGATGCTACTCAGATGAAACTTCTCTTTGGGTATGTGGATGGGAGAAGAAGTGGAAGAACGCGACTGAGATGGGTAGACGAAGTCGAGAGGGATTCAAGTACCATCGTTGGATCAAGAGCTTGGCGGACCCTGGCATAAGATAGAGTGGAGTGGAGGCAGCGCCATGATGTGGCCAAGACCCGTACTGGGTTGTAGGGCCCGTGTTGATGATGATCAAGTAATTTATTTCTGGAATAATTTTTGTTTTTTAATAAGTTAGGTTAACTTTTTAGCTCACTTATGGATCATTGTTTTGTTTAAATCAAATCATTTTGAAACCGAGGTATTGCTATCGAGAGTCGACAATCGATGTTTTCGTTCCTGGACCGAGAATCGAAAAAAATAGGTACCCATATATCACTAATTTAAAGATAACAAGAATGTCTGCATTATTTCCCCGACTATCCAATAAATAAAATAAACTAATCAACCAAGAAAAACAGTTAAAACATCGAATATTTAAAAAAAAGTGTCCTTCTAAGGACAACAATGGCGAAAGGTATCCTTCGGATAGCTTAAAAACCGTTAAAACAGTATCCTAAAGGACGAAAAACTAATAAAATCCCGGCATCTTAAAACAGCATCCTTAAGGAAGAAAAAGCTAATTCTTATTTTGGATGGAGAGAGTTGCCAAGGATGTCCTTCGGCCTCAAAAAATCGTCAGATCCTGGCAGATCTGTAAAACAGTGTCCTTATTAGTGTTTTCACAAAATAGTTATAACTGTAGTTAAAATTAAGATGCATTTCATCATTCATACATTCTATGCAAAATTGTATTTATTTAGTTTAGCCAAGGTAAGATAACATAAGAACGAATAAAAATGAATAGCCATAATTGATGATAATAAAATTTAAACTAATAAGATGTTTGCGACGGGTTTGATAATGGGATCCGACCCCAGGCCGTTAAGTGACGACCATCAAACGTGCCATTTGTCCTAATGCTCGTCGGGAAATATGATTATCATAATGGGAGAGGTTGCAAAATAATGCGCAATCAGCAGCAACCTCGACCTCGGAGATAATTCCGTTTCTTCAGCTCCAATCTCTTCGGAAAATAACTTTAATTATGGCCAATAGTTGAGCTAACAAGTTTCATCTTGGGGAATTAATTGTGTTCGTCATCCTTTTGCAGGTTTTGAACCTTAGTCATCATAACCTCCCGCTAGTTGATGCATCATATGAACAGGTACATTATACCGGAGGAAGGATCTTTTGAAACTGTATTTTTATCTTCCATAGTAACCCTATCGGAGATTCCATTACGTATAATTGTTTACCGATTCAATACTAATTAAACAGCTTTGCAAAGTGTTGGTAGTTCTTGCATCCTATCATTTTCCCGTTTTCTATCTTTCCCTTTTTTTTATATATACATCTTAAATAAAGAATTTCAAATTCTAAATATTTTCGATTGGCTTTTGATACATAAAAATACGAAGGGTTTGAAACATGAAATAAATATTAATATCTTCATTTAAAAAAGAAAATAGCAGTTATACCAATGAATAAGAAAAGGGTTATTCATCTACCATTTTAAATCAAACAATAAAATTCCATTTACATACACATTTAATTTTAGTATAGGAGATCTCTCATCCACCTCCTTTTCAACCTTCTATTGTTTCTTTTGATTGTTGGGAATCATTGAATTGGACAAGTCATGTATGTGTTTATTGGGACGATTTTGAGGTTTAAAAACTGCTTACTACTAGCAAAGATACTATCTTTACAGGGTATCCTCTTTCAACCATATTTTACATAGAGTTTTGTTTACCATTATACTTCCTGGTTATACATATGTGAGTCAAACTTAGAGTGAAAAAATCATTTATTTTTCACTTGTTGAGATCTGCCTCCATTGCCTAAGAAATATTTTCCAGTCCCATTGCGGTAATGGAACTAGTTGCGTACGAAGGCTTGAAACATGGACCTAAGCTAACTAATGAGAACTGATGGGAGGAATGGCACAAGACCGCCAGCTGTTCCACTAATTCAAAACTTGGGCGATCAACTCAATAACTATAATGGAACCGCACCTTGCCAATCTAACTTACAGAGCGCCCCCTGCCCTCAAGTTCTGCAGCTAGCGCCAGGTAGCGACCAATTACCTCCTCCTACGGTCTACATGGCAAGCACAGGCTTCAAGTAATCAAATGACATAATATCACTTTTAATCTAGTTAAAATTGCATTGATTTGGTGCATTCATTTTCATAGGTTGGAGATTATGTAAAAACATAATTAGACATCCGATTTTCAATTTTAATCTATGAGTTTATAATTGAAACTCAGTGTCGGCACGGGTACTCACAGTGCTGCCGCAAGGGTAAAGGCACCAGTAGTAGACATTTGTACATAAAACGATTTGATAATATCAGAACGATTTGAATTTGGCCTCATTTTAAAATTTATCTTCTACTTTGCTGCCACTATAAAGCAGTAGCAGATTATGCCAGCAGTGGAAACGTTAGGTCAGTTTTTAATTAGCAGTGTCATAAAAGGCTCTTCCCTTAACTACAGTAGCTTAGGAAGGTTAGTTTAATTTTCATCTATTATTTTTTTATCTTTACAATTTTTCATTACAACTTTTGTTTGTAAAGATAATGAACACAATCAACTAAATGAATATTGTATTTTTTATGGTAAATTTTGTTTGAATGAGCCCAAATACGACCTTTCTACTGGGATACTGATTTTCTCTCTCGAGACAAAAGAGTCTACTACTAGAAAATTTCAATTTTTTGTATTAATGATTGAATATGACGCGTTGTTCAATTTTGAAAATGACGATTTTTGAACAGTCGTGTGAAATTAGCTTGTGCTAGCAATGGCTAAAGAACTTTTTTTTAAAAAAAAACAACTTCCTTTTTGTTTATAAGCTACCTAAGTGTTGTGAAAATAAATGCTACTTGTATTATTCCTGTTCGAAGTTTATTTAAGAAAGCAAAGAGATTGGACATGATTCATTAAGACAAAAATGAAAGTAGAAGTTTTTATTATTTTTTACCTTTCTTATTTAAATAAAAATATGGTATTTTTTAATTTTTCAAGTTTTTTACTATTTAAAATCCCAGATCCTTTTTAAAAAAAACATATTTCATGATAAATAAATTAAATATATTTGTAAGTGAAGTGTCAACTACTGGTTATTTTCTGTGTCTACTACTGGCAAACAGGTGTCTACTATTGGTGAAAAATTATGTTCTCAAAAAATGTCTAAAAACAACCTTAACATCAATAATAGAGTTATTTTAAAAATAATTTAGGTTCAATAAGAGTCCTATTGGGCATATGTAGGGGAATAAAGGAACTTGAGGCGAATTTATTGAACTACTATTACAATTACTGCAAGAGTCTCACAATACTGTCTACTGCTGGTGCCTTTACCCTACTTATTTATAAATTTTAATAAATATTTAAGTAATAAATAATACTTTGTATATCAGAACGGCTTTAAGAATAAACTGTTGAGGAAAAATGTCAGTTTACTGTCAAATTTGAGCCCGCCTGACTGACATTGCTAGGAACTAGAGAAGCCTGCGTGGGAAAAGCCGAGCGGTAAGTCAACCTCTCATCAAAAATTTACAACTCGCTGTCAAGTTCAAAGCTGTGCCTAGCGCCCTCTGTAGTTGAAACATCACCGCCACAAAAAGTAAACTCCAACGCTCGGCTCTCGTTTAGCTGTAGCCCTTGTCCCAACATGGAGCTATGATAAAGCGAATATTAAACGAATGCATTATATATGCATGCGAATACATCTGTTAATAAATATTATAACAGCTGAGTAACAAGTAAAAGTTACGTACCCAGCCCCGGTAATATTTCTAGGACAAGTATTCTCTCAAACTTTACAAGATAACTAAAGCACCCTAATGAAGTTGAAATCTAGTAAATAAAAACTAAATTGATACAAGCCTAGTTTCCCTTATGGCATAAGGCCACGACGTATATAAAATGGAACAAAAAATGTCATGAAGAGAACGAGCATAGAATTTATGCTCCGAAATGTAGGACAGAAATCCTTAATGAACGGTCCACTTTAATTGCAAGTTTTATAATTTACTACCTACACGTAAGAAATTTAGATAAAATTAAATAATTTTACAGGATTGCTTTCAAGGATTTTCATAATACCAAAAAAATTTGTTATGAATTTGTCTCATAAATTTTATTACTTTAAATTTTTCGCTCTCAGTATCAATAAAAATGACCGTTTTATCAAATTCTAGAGTTCGAAAGTCTGTAAATATCTTAATGCTATTTATTATTTATAATAAATAGCATTAAGATTTGTATATAAAGGTAAGGTCAGCGGCATTTGTCTTCATTTTTGATCTAGTTTCACCTTATTTTTTTTTTTTTGTTTTTTTTTTACACTAAGAGGTACTCACCCTGCATATAAGACCTGTATTGTTACATGTACTGTCAGAAAATTCACTTATTGTTATATTTATAACAGGTGTAAATAAAAAAATGTAACCTCCCAGTTTAGTTAACTATGAGCAGAGAACTGTTGATAACTGTCAACAATACCTGAGGGAACTGTTGACAATCCGTGCCATCACCGCTCTATGACTCTTCCCCACAGGGGCCTTAAACTCAATACTCTAATTCATATGCAAATCTACTCATAGTGTAACGTCCGCCCGGCTCACTTCTGCTTCTTAAACTCCTCTCCAGTATAAATATTTGCATTATAATTCCGTTATTTTATAGCCTAATTTTAATTGTTATGCTTATTAAAGAGGCAATTACATTTTTTTAAATGTTTTTTCTAGGAGTTCTCAATAGTACATTTTCGTCTTCAAAATTAAAGTGACCTTCAGTTGGTGAAATCGAAGAGTCGTATAAACAAAGAGGTCTTTAAACTGAAGTTTCACAGTGTCAGTCATTATGCATTGTCCCTGCAATAAAAACATTGAACATGTTTCCTGGAAATAATTTTAAACAAGACTTCTTCAACGTCTAACAGACAAACGTTCAAATCTTCCGATTAAACAGTATTTAGATCTATTTAAGACTAAAACGACAAGACACTGCCCGTCATTACAGTCTAATTCAACATTTACTATACAAACGTTCAAAGCTCCCAATTCATGACAAAAGACTCATATACATGACTGTGATTAGACCTATTTTGATGTACGGAGTTGAGCTTTGGGGCTCCACTAAACCATCCAATTCATCTCGTATTCAATCTTTGCAATCCACCAATAAACTTATCCATAAAGATCTTAATGTTCCATATGTTGCTGATTTAGCCCAAACCAGATACCAATCCTTTCATAGTAAGCTCCATAACCACTCAAATCCACTAGTTTCTCAACCTGCTTCCCACTCAATTCCCGACAATCTTTTCCATCGAGGCGTCTGAAAAGAAGATGGCCTAGAGATCTTCTAGTGTAGATTTTTATCGAAGTGCTACTGATGAGTTCTTTTCAAGTTTTTACATGTCATTGTAACCGTTATCAGCTCATTTAATTGATGTACATTATTGTATAGTTGTAATTTTCAATAAATTGATATATATATATATATATATATATATATATACATAAAATGCGGAATTTGAAGACTAAAACGACAAGAAACTGTTCGTCGTTTGACTACTATCTTTACTAGAAAAACGTTCAAAGCTCCCGATTCATTAAAAAATACTCATTTAAGTGCTACTAATGAGTAGTTCTTTTCAAGTTTCGGCATGTTATTATAATCGTTATCGATTAGACATTTACATGATGTATATATTTTGTACAGTTGTAAATTTCAATAATTGGATATAAAAAAAAAATCTATTTGGCCATGCAAAGTTGTTCTTTGGGGTCCCATTGAACCATCCAATTCTGTCTCGTATCCAATCCTTAAAATCCAAAATCCCTCGAAAAATAAAACAATATTAATTTTACCTAGGTGTTTGGTTTTAAAATATCAGATATCCAACTTCTGAAGTCAATATTAGTGACCCTTACAACAAATATATTTATTTGTCAACACATTTCGTTAGATTTCCTTTCATTGAGATGTTTATCTGTTTGTCATCAGATTAAAAAAAAAAAATATTTTCTCAGTCACAATTCTTTTTACATTGTGTCCACACCGCACCTAAGGTGAGTCTCTGGTTTTTCATCTTATAATAATTTTTTTTTATTTTGCATATCAGCATACTTGAAATGAGAATTAATTTCTGTAGACCTGGTTTAGGCCTTATTTTGTATAACGAATTGTAAAGTTGAAATTAAGTCTATTAATTCATGTAATATTAAATTTCAGATCAGGAAATATTTCATTGATCGTAGATTGTTTATTAAACAGCTGGGTCTCGACGGTTCAAGGTGAGCGGGGCCTTACCCACCTCCAACTGTCAAAAATGAAAAAATCTCAAAATTCAACTGTTTTTAAACAGAGCGCATTTCCAAACAGTAACTTTAACCTAAGTAAGGTGATATCTAGTACCAATCATCATCTAAATCATACCTATCTATGAGTACTGTATATAGGTACCATCGTTTAGCTTTTTCTTTTATGTACCCCAGCACAATCTTTGATTCTCGCTATTATAATGGAGGTGTGAATCAAATAATTTAAGTTACAATTAGAGGATTTCAAATGCCGAAAGGCAAAACAAGATCAACATTTCCTAAAATTGATTATTTCTTTGTATATATATATATATACATAGAGAGAGAGAGAGAGAGAGAGAGAGAGAGAGAGAGAGAGAGAGAGAGAGAGAGAGAGAGAGAGAGAGAGAGAGAGAGAGAGAGAGAGAGAGAGAGAGAGAGACGAGA
This sequence comes from Euschistus heros, assembly GCA_003667255.2. Taxonomy (NCBI): domain Eukaryota; kingdom Metazoa; phylum Arthropoda; class Insecta; order Hemiptera; family Pentatomidae; genus Euschistus; species Euschistus heros. The sequence goes on from RCWM02000110.1 coordinate 2,745,909, forward strand.
GAGAGAGAGAGAGAGAGAGAGAGAGAGAGAGAGAGAGAGAGAGAGAGAGAGAGAGAGAGAGAGAGAGAGAGAGAGAGAGAGAGAGAGAGAGAGAGAGAGAGAGAGAGAGAGAGAGAGAGAGAGAGAGAGAGAGAGAGAGAGAGAGAGAGAGAGAGAGAGAGAGAGAGAGAGAGAGAGAGAGAGAGAGAGAGAGACGAGAGAGAGAGAGAGAGAGAGAGAGAGAGAGAGAGAGAGAGAGAGAGAGAGGAGAGAGAGAGAGAGAGAGAGAGAGAGAGGAGAGAGAGAGAGAGAGAGAGAGAGAGAGAGAGAGAGAGAGAGAGAGAGAGAGAGAGACTCTACTATAACGAAACTTAAAATCTATATAAAATTTAAATCTTCGGAAGTGCTTTGATGTTTTACTTTATCATAGTTTTGAGATATTTTACTTAACCAGGAAATCTTATTTTCATTTTTAAATTTTATCCCGGTCTGCTTTATAAACTTCGCCAATTCCTTCCTTCTACACATTTCCTCATCCTCCGATCCTGTCTTTCTGATAGAGTATTTAAAATTAACCATAATTCTACATACTCACCCACCTTTTCTCAGACTGCTGGTATTCCTAAAGGTAGTGTCCTCGGTCCCATCCTTTATACCGTATATACCGCTGATATCCCAACTCATCCTAATACTATCCTCACAACCTATGCTGATGACACAAGCGTGTTATCAGTCAATGATGATCCATTTGCAGCATCCCAGACATTCCAGTCACATATCATTTGCCTTAAAGAATGGTGTCATAACTGGAGGGAGACCTAAGATAAATCCCAGCAAATAACCTTTACCCTACGTCGAAAACCTACCTCATCCTGTCCTCCTGTATCCTTTAATGGAGTACCATTAAATAATGTAGAACAGATAAGATACCTTGGATTTTATCTGGACAAGAGGCTTACCTGGAACCCTCATACAAGATTATGCTGCACGTCGATTTCGACTACTACAACACCTACTTGACAAACGTTCAAATCTCCCGATTCACTACAAAAAACACATCTATATGACGATTATCAGACCTATTTGGACATACGGTATAGAGTTATGGGGATCCATCAAACCATCGAATTTTTCCCGCATCCAATCACTCCAATCCAAAATTCTTCGAAAAATCCTAGAAGCTCCTTACTTTGTCACAAATGAATTGATCCACAATGACCTTAATATCCCATTTGTTGCTGATTTGGCACGAACCCCAGATACCTTTCCTTTCATAATAAACTCACTGCTCATCCACTTGTTGTACAACTTGCTTTCCGTTTTCCGAAGCGTCTGAAAACGATATGACCCCGTGATCTTCTTTTGTAAATATTCATTAGAGAACTACCAATGGGTAGTTCCTCTACAAGTTTTATTCATGTCATTATTTCTCATATATACCGTATATTTACTAGATGTGTTTTTTAATACAGTTGTAAATTTCTATTGATAAAAGAATAAAAAAAATAAAATAAAAAAAAAATAAAAATTATCCCAACACATAAAAATCAGCTGACGCACTATATTAAATTAATGGCACCCTAGTCCATGAAAAAAAAAATTCATTATGGTTGAAAAAACAAAAAGTTCTGCTCCAATCGGGATTTCTTCTAATATTCATCATATTTTTCCGCGACTTTCTTTCAGTTTGTAAAATGAAGCTAAATGTTTTTTTATAGAAATCTCAATGCTTCGTCCAAAATATTTGGAAACAACAAATTTAAATAGTTTCTAGTTCTGATGTGAGTGAACCCGACATGTGAGTGAAGAACCAGAACATGAGGAATACATCATTGCTTAATCTTATTTTCTAATTTTTTTAAAACCACTTGACTTATCTAAGGGGGAGTGTCTCTTTGCGGCCGATACAGAACGTCGTGGGTTCGAATACCACCTGTGCGCGTTGAAACTTATATTTTAGCGCACCCAAGGAATAAATTTCGATCATCTCAACCATGCTGAAATAGGTTGGTAACCTGTAAAATAACCTATTTTTCCTTCCTTGTTAGAGTACAAGGACGTTAAGCCCCAACAAAAACATATCACTAACGTTTTTCTTCACTAATTTTTTCATTTTTATCTTGTGAATACTATATTACAGATGGGAAAGAACATTGACAATGACTTCTCAAGATAAATCCTTCAGAAATGCATAAACGTTGTCATCGTACATTACACATATCCGCGTTTACAGTTTTGCTTATTTGCAAGAAGGTCTTTAAGAATAGATTAAAAAGAAAGAAGATTATTTTATGTAAGCTAATCATAAGATTTATATTACCTTCTTGAATCAATTTGAGTGAGATTAGAACATTTTAAAAAGGCCTATGGCACTATACACTTTTACTGCTTATATTTATAAAAATTAGTTGTTAAAGATTTTTATCTGAAATTGTAGAAAAAGCTAAAATATGAAGAGAAGGGAGGACTTTGAAGGATTTTCCTTGGCCCATAAAGGTTTTATTTCTTCACTATCCATTGCGATAAATTTGCTTAATGTCATAAAAAATCAGCAGTAAACCCTTTTACGATGTACTTGTTTTACTATCATATTTTTTAAGAAATGAAATTTTTTAATGATTCTTCACCTCTGAGGAAAAAACAATACCAGCAATAAAATTTATTATTTCCTTTTAAAAAATTAGCGTAGCTTAAATATCAACCAAGATATTTCATAGTTTTATACTCGAGATAAAAATAAGTATTGAAGTACAATAGTCTTAAAATATGTTAGAAGAGAATAAATTATTGATAAACAACAGTATATTGTATACGTGTTTATAGTTCTTGTGATTAATGCGTTTGACGAAACGTTCATTTATTTTTATTCAACCTAATATAATGTAATAACTTTTCTAAAATTTAAAAATGATTATTTTAAATGGGATATAATAATTAGACAGAGTATCTAAAAAAAAAATATCATTTGTTATGTTGGTATGTAAATTATCTGAGGTATATTTTTCGAACTATTTCAAATATTGTGATTCTTTCTTCTTCTCACCTTGGGCGCAAGAGATATTCCTTGATTTGATCCTAAACTGCAAGTAGATAACTACGTAGTTATCTGATTGGAGTATCATCTCACCGTGACTAATTTAAACATGTTAACACGCTGAAGTTCCAATCATATGAAAGATGTGAACAGTATTTGTTATTTACTCAGTTCACAAAAACATTGATATATTTTCACTATGCCACGGCATTTTTAAATAATATTTGAAAAATAAAATTATAAATTTCAGAAGTAAATGTAAATTTTTATGTCTTAAACAAAACAAAACGCGATTAAACTTTTGACCATTTAAAAAAAAAATAAAATAAAAACATTATCAATGAAATAATAAAATATTGAGTGTAAGAATTAGCTATATTGATTTTTTTATTTTTTTTTTATTGTTTATTTATTTTTTGAATTCTGGAACCTTAGCTTAGCCCATATCATTACAATAATTATGTTAAATGAAAAATGACATTTTATTAGAAATTGCTTAATATATATATATAAGAATTGCTTAATTTATATAATTAATGTATATAATATATAACAACTGTATGTCTATTAATTTTAACATCGACAGGGGCCACATTTTAACACTTGGAATTATCTAGTACTAAAACTTCAATTCTATTGGTCGTTATGCTTAAAATCATTCTCCCATAGAGAAGCTTGATTATTCCTGGGGTTGGTCTTGATTGGTTGCCCATTGGCCAATAGAATAGAAGCCCCAGTGGAGGGAAATTCACATTTTTGAATTGTTGAAAGATGCCCCTCGAATTCGAAATTACACATGGCTAGAAAATCTTGTTGGACTTCCAGTCCTTTCCCCCCACCCCCATAATATTCTGGCCATTATTTAAAAATGTTTTTAACGACACCCTGGGAGCTGTTTAATTTTGAGCGATTTTCCTTTGCGTCATCCCAGCTGTTTTTACGTCATTGTCTTAATTTCACTTAATTGAGCCCGGGAAGGAATGTTTAGGAAGATTAATCAACAAAAACATCCTCTCCTTAATGGAAACAGGAGATATTACTTCAGAACTTATAATATCTCTTTAATATAAATTTAAATAAATTAAATTAATTAATGGAAATTAAAATAAACATCGATTAATAACCTGAGTTTATATTTATAAACGAATTGGGGCTATATAAATGTTTTCTTCTGACAATTATTATTAATTAAGCAATGCCACAGACAGTACTGATCTCTCTTTGTGGCAGATAGAGTCATGTGGAGAACAGTGTAACAAAAAACAATGTCTTTTCTTTTAATGTCATTAGAATTGTGTAGGCCAATTTCCGTCTTCCTTTTTTATATTCCAAACTATTTTTAGTTTACTATATTTTGTAACGCTCCCAGAAAAAAATATATATAACCAACGAAGGCCCAGTATAACACGGCACGTTACACTGTAGCCCACACCCTATTTGAAACAAAAATCACAAAAAGATTTAAATTTTCTTGAACACATAATTTTTCGCAGGTCTGTATATAATAAACTTCTTTTGTTTTTGTTTTTTTTAATGGAAAACTAAACATCCCACTTTTTCGATTACTTCAACATTTATAAGACAAACCTTCCAATTAATTACAAAACACTCATTTACATGACAATTATTGGACTTATTTGGACATACAAATTGGAGCTTTGGGGCTCCACTAAACCTGCCAATTCTTCTTGTATCCAACCATTACAATCCAAAATCCTTAATGTTCCTTATCATGTTACTAATAAAGTTAGCTATAATGATCTAAATTTACCATAAGTTGCATAATTGACTCCCATGACATGGTCAATACCCACTCAATTCCTGAAAACCCTCAGAGGCGTCTAAAAAGACAACAGGGGTTATCTAAACCCCTTACTTATGAGAGCGGGCGAAGCCGCGTCTAGGATTCTAGTTAATAATAATATTGACAAAATTTAAATGTTAGCTGTTAGAAGCGATTTATACTACAATTATGTTTACCCTAAATTATCATCCCACCAATTAATTTGTCAGGTTTCGTGAAGGTTGCTGACTTTTATGTTTTTTTTTTTTTAATTTACAATCGTCTACCACCATTTTTTTTTTTTTTTTTTTTTTTTTTTTTTTTTACGACAGAGCTTCATTTCCAGACATATATCGTTTTATTTCATTGCCGGATCCATTGTTGGTCCGTAGAGATGGGGAAGAAGAGATGGGGCAAATAAAACAGAGGCTGACAGAAGAACACGTCACAAGGCCATTGCGTACGCTAGACTCTAACCTTGCCATCATAATTACCGGTGCGGCCTTCGTTGGGGCCAAAAAAAAGAGATTAATTTTACTAGCTCCTCAATGGAAAGCCCGTTGCTCTCTCAAGGCAGTCGGTCTCTGCCCAGCCTAACCATCTCTGGAACCGCTCCAGTCCAGTCCTCGAGAGTGTCTTGTATCAGGATCCGTGACTGACCTGTGACTAAGATGGATTGGTGAATCAGTTATCTGTAAGTATTCTTTACAAGTTTTCGAAGGTCAAGTTCACAATCCGTTTTTCCTGAGTTGAGTAAATTATTCTGCAAAATTTGTTATATAATGTCTCGTATATAATGCTTCATTCACGGATTCAAATAAAACATTATATATTTACAGAACTAGATAGATAGATAGATTGATAATCATTTTATTTATAAAAGAAAATTCTCGTTCAAATGTGAGTCTGGTATATTCTCAGACAATTCTAAATCTATTTAAACAATGGGAATAAATATGAAATTAAAATACACTTATTACATAAAAATACATGAATTAATCTAAAAATAAATTATAGAAAAAATAAATATAAGTTCTCTCGGTTAACTATTTAAGTCCACTATATAAACTGGTAAGTTTATACAAAATTGTATGGATACATATGAAAATTTTAAATACTGGTTTTTATTTGTATAGATATTTTACTGATAAAATTATAAATAATGTTTATTTTATCAATATCAGGAATATTTAAAATATTTTCAACATTGGCAATGTCATTGGTGTTCGTGATAAAGGTCTGCAAGTAGGTTTTTCTGGGCTCATTGAATCAAGAGCATTGAAGTAGCAGGTGTACAAAAAAGTATAATTTTTGTTTCCTTCAAGTGAGAATGTCGTGTTCAGGTACAGCTTGATGACTGTCGGGCTGGAAACTCTTCATTGAATGATAATTCTCACATGATGGAAGCCAACTTTAAATGATAAATATTTTCCTGGTTCTCCAATGTTAAAACTGCTAATATACCTGTAGATTGGATTAGTGGCTGAATTTAAAGCCCTGTTGATATCGGGTCGTTATTTTTTGCAAAATATCATCTTTTTGTCTATCAAATAATTTCCCTCAATACGTAAAAATTCCTCTTTGCAACCTTGTGATTCGAAGATTGATCTCACTTGTATATTTACAGAACTAATAACCATAGAATGTAAACATTATTTTTTTTTTACTTTATAGGTGAAAGGTATCACTGAAATTTAGCCCCGCATTAAAAACATTAATGTTTACTACCACATATTTTTGAAGTGGACATGTTCAGTTTTGAAAGATGAGTTATGACTACTTCAAGAAAAGTTTAAAAAAAAAAAAGAGCAATAAACCTTATCTACCCCTCCCCTTTCCTCGTGTTAAATCCATAACATTAATATTATTTAAATTTTTAATTTATTTCTACTAACGAAAACAAATTACAGTGAAATCTCCCTTATCCGAACACTGAGTAATACAAACTAGCGAGTAAGCTAAACTTTTTTTTTTCATTTTAATTTCTTTTTTTTTAAATTTATTTTGTTGGATATTTTAAAATTAATAAACAAATAATATCCAAATATATAAATGATTACTTAGAAGATAAACAATAAAAACATTCTAATAAGCCAATATCCGTCAGAATTTTGTTGATTATATTCTAATTTAATAATCCCTCCGTATGAGACATTGTTCTCAAATTCATTTCATAAATCTATGAATGAATTATACATATGTGTAAAATTGTACATACATACATATTTTGTGTTTTCATATTTTTAAAAAAAAGTGATATTCACCGGTTTTGAGATTTCTTTTCACGGATATCGGATATATGTGACGGATTTGTTTATATTTTTTCAATGTTTCAAATTTCGGATATATATGACGGATTTTTATTAATATTCATTAATCAATGTTTATTCTCATTATTTGTTTATTTTTCCCTAACCTAAGTTCGGGCTATTGAGATTCCACTATTATAGTATGTGAAATCGAAAACAATATCAAAAAAAAAACGAAAGTGTTTATTTTGAAAGGTAACTCCTCATTGGCGTTCAGATACATTAATAGATATTCGATCTGGCTCTTTGAATTTAAATTAGCTAAATTAAAATTTATATTATAAAAACTAAAGTAACGAGCAAAATATTCTGTGTAAAATATCGAAAGAAACAACCACCACTGTTCCCGCCCAAAATACCTTTTTATCCATTGTTACTTACCTTCTTTCAATTTATTTCGGTGTTTTCGTCGATACTTTTCAGGGGAAGTTCACTCCGGCACAATCACTAAATACATGGTAATTTTAATTTTCGTAATTCCTTTTATTAAAGAAGTGGGAATAAGAAAATAACAAAATAGAAAACATCAAATCAATATTTAAAGTAATGATTTTAGCTTCTAATAAAATTTCTCATGTAAGGGAAGTGAAAAAAAAATAAAAACATGAATGTATAAAACATCAAATCCTAGTTGAAACTCATATTGTTCTATTACACTTTTACTTCTGTTACATCTTCTTAGTTTTGAGAAGACGGAATAAGAAAATATCAATGTAACACCCTAAACAATACAATCCAAGTGTTTCAAATATGGAAACCGAAATTTACCGGAATGGTAATAGGAAAGACCTATCGATGTGCAAGAGTGATGGTTTGACGGTTTTTGTGGTGCAATGTTTTGAAGTCGTTACAGACAACGGTAATAAATGAGGAACATATAAAAAATATTGCTTTAGTTATACCTAATATTAGGTTATTACAAAAGTACTTGTGGATTAATTAATCATAATTAATATTATAAAAATATTCTGTTTCTACTATTTATCTCAATGCCTACTTTGACTAATCCTTTAATTCCTTGTGATGATTACTTTGAAGAATAATATTTAATTATGTTTAACATATGTAATCTGAATTAAACCTATATTCATGAAGAAGGACTGCTGTAACAACATAGTATTAGAGAAACAATATGGTCGACATACTAAATTCCATATTATTTCCGTATGGGTAGGGCGGCAACCTTGGACATGAAAACAGCGTAAACCATCTCAAAAATGTTTAGAACATTTTTTATTTAAAGTAAAATATAATTAATATAGTCGGCCCATCTCTGCTAAAAAATCTTTCACATTTAGGGCATTGTATTTTTTATTATAGACTTAATTGTTTTTGTTTTTTTTTCTCTTTAATTTTCAATCTACTTCTGCCAAAACAAGCAGATGTGTGTGGCTTGGCAGCTCCTATATATATGTGTGTGTGTGTGTGTGTGTGTGTGTGTGTGTGTGTGTGTGTGTGTGTGTGTGTGTGTGTAAGTGTGTGTGTGTGTGTGTGTGTTAAGTAAGTTTCTTGAGGTTCAGTCCATAAATAAAAAATAAAAAAATGTTGGCGACGTTTCGAGACTATATTGTTCTCATTATCATACCCTGCATCTTAGTAGGGATGTCCTTGTATTCTTCGCACTCGCCAGTTTTCTGTTGGATTTTCTGTTTGAACAGAAAACTGGGGAGTGCGAAGAACACAAGGACATTCCTACTAAGATGCAGGGTATGATTATGAGAACAATATAGTCTCGAAACATCGTCAAAATAGTTGTTTTTATTCATTGACTGAACCTCTAGAACCTTACTTATCACATAATAGTAGCAGTCAAGAAATATATCCACATTTACACATTGAGTCAATACTGGAAAATATCTAAGAAAATTCTGGAAAGGAACTTCAGAAATCTAAGAGAAAACTGGCGAGTGGGAAGAATACAAGGACATTCCTACTAATCCTGAAGGGTATGATAATGAAAACAATATAGTCTTGAAACATCGCCAGTATAGTTGTTTTTATTTATTGACTGAACCTCAAGAACCTTACTAAACATTTAATAGTAACAGTCAAGAAATTTATCCATATATGTATCTCCTACTGTTGAGATTCCTCTTGATTGGATATATAATTTATTTACTTAAATATTTTTCCCTCTGTTTAAAGAACAAATTTAAAGTAAAAAACAATATATATATTAAAATGTATAAATATATTATATATGATTATATATATATATATAAATATCGTATAGAATGTAAGGCTGGAGCATGTACACTTAGATGATTTTTTTAATTGTATTTCTATACTATTATATAAAAGAACAAACCATTTTTCGTTTGTGACCACTAACCCCGAAAACTACTGAACCAAATTTTAACCACCTCATCTGATTGATCAAGAAGGGTATTGCAATAATAAAATTAAAAGATTTTCAATTAAATTGCCATAAGAAAGCGATAAATATGTGGTGCGCAGTGAAATTTGATAATCAACCAATTGATGGTGAGCACTATTCGAGAGAGGTGATAAAGGTATAATAGAGCTAGAAATTTAATACAAAATATATATTTTCAATTCAATCATTTTAAAAAAGCTATAAATCTAGTGCAACATGTGGATCCCAGTGCACTTTGAAAATTGACTGATATATAGCCATTCTACAACAGAGTTTCCAATGGTAAAATTATTAAACCGAACTGTACCAAATTTTAACTACATCTTCATAGCTCTAGGAAGGTTTTTAATAATAAAATTTACTATAATAATAATAAAAATGTATAGTTCTGAGTGCTAGAAACAAGGTTTGCCAAACTGTCATATACTTTTATGGTTAGAAATTAAAATTCAACCAGATAGATTGATAAAATTATTTCTGCCAAATTGTATGTCTAATGCTTTTACATACTCTTTAAACACTTAATCAATACAATTTTACCCAGGTTAAGAATTACTGCCATGTCTGAAAGTATCATTGAAGAAATAATGCTTAATACCATACTTAAACACAAGAGTTTTATCAATAAACAAATGAAATTCAATTATGAGTTAAAAATAATCTAAGTTCTTTACTTATAAGGGTGGGCAAATCAGAGACGGGGTAAGCTAGTATATAAATAAAGCAATGTCATTATTTTTAGCAATGTTATTATTGACTTAAATTGCTCTACTGTTCTTAATAATAAAAATACAAGTTGAAATAAAAAAACAACTGTTCCTTGTTGTATGAAGCAGATATTCAAGAGCTTAATGTATTTAGAAACCAACTCAACTATTCATGTAACAACCAGATAACTCTGCTGCCCTGCCAAGCAGGAAAAAAGTAACTATAAAATTGTGAAATAGTAACTTATTGGATTTGTTGTGAAATTTTCGATTTGATGCTCCCTAGAAAAGCAGTAATTATACTTAGAACTGATTTTCTACTGATCATCAAATCGAAAATTTCACATTGAATCCAAAGATAAGTCAAATAAGTCCAATAAGTCATCATCTCTCAATTTTTGAGTCACTGCTTTTCTCCTTGGCAGTGCAGTATGCTAGCAAAGAATTATCTAATCATCAACCATCATTCAAGTACTCTGCCCTCTTTCAGCCTCACTTAGCCATCCAGTTCCATGAAAACTGTCACTAGCCTCTTTTTAGCTTCATTAACTGGTGAAAGTGAAAGTTCATTTTTGTAATTTTATTTATGGTTCTTACTCAAGATTTTTTTTAATCTATAATTAAATTTTTTCATGTATAATATGTTTTCATATAAGATATATAAACATATTTTTGTTGCTCTTTATTTATTTTTATTTTATATTTTTTTTTATTACATAAACTTTCAAGAATGGTGTCAAATTGGAGAATCAAAATAAATCCAAATAAATCTCATCAAATAACCTTAACCCTTCGTCATAAACCTGTCCAACAGTATCCTTTAATAACATTCCACTGATCCCTGTTGAAAAGATCCGCTATCTAGAACTTCAACTGGACAAACGTTTAACTTAGAATCCACATACAAGACTAAAACGACAGAAAACTGCTCGTCATTTTTGACTTCTTGAACATTTACTAGACAAACGTTCAAAACTTCCTTTATTTAGACGTATAGAATTGAGCTTTGGGGCTCCACTAAACCATCTAACTCATCTCATTTCCAATCCTTGCAATCCAAAATCCTTAGAAAAATCCTTAACGCTCCTTACTTAGTCATAAATAAACGTATTCATAAAGACCTCAATGTTCCATATGTTGCTGATTTAGCCCAAACCCGATACCTATCCTTTCATAGTAAACTCCATAACCATTCAAATATTAGTTTCTCAATTTGCTTCCCATTCTATTCCTGACATCCCTCCAAGGTGTCTGAAAAGAAGATGGCCTCGGGACCTTCTTAAATAGAACTTTTATTGAAGTACTACCAGTGGGTAGTTGCTTCACAAGCCATTTTCATTTTATTATTTTATCTTATTATCACATTTACTGGATATATGTTTTTTTTATGTACAATATATATATTTTTTATTTATTATTTTATTGCAATTTACAACTGTACATAAAAAAACAAAACATGCATCCAGTAAATGTGATAATAAGATAAAATAATAAAATGATTTTATCTTATTTTATTATTAATCTTTATTTTTATTTATTAACCCTAAGGCCTGAATATAAACATTATTTCTTATTCTAAAGGAACTCCTACCAGAGTAATAATTTTTTTTATTTCAGTAATTTTTTTATTTATTTTATTGGCTGATGCCACTGATGACTATGTAGAAGAGGTGCCATTACCATTACCTACTAAGTTGATTATAATACTTTCTGTCATGTAGTTATAAAATTGCTAACTATTATTACTAGTTTCATTACTATTAATTAATTAATATACATAACTAATTTTATAATATAATACAATTATACTGATATAAAAATGATTGGCTGTTGCAGGAGGAAGAGATGCTGACCTGGTGGCTGTTGGTGGCGCTGTGTGCCGCGGGGGCGGCGGCCTGCCCCCAGCACTGTTTCTGCTTCACTGACCCCGATGGCTACAACTCGGCCAACTGCTCCACCCTTGCGCTCGGTGCCGTCCAACCTTCCAACCTGGACCTCCTCTCCTTCCAGCCCCATGAACCAGGATACGCGACCAAGCTAGCCCCCAGAGCCTTCTTCGCATTCAAGAAGGTCAAGTTCCTCTGGGTTGTCAACTGCTCTGTGCTCAATCTACCCAATGAAGTCTTCCAAGGACTCGACTTTGTCATCAAAATGGATCTGTCCTATAACAAGATTCGCCATTTAAATGGAGGAGTCTTCAAATCACTAGGTAGCCTCCATATTCTTCTTCTTCGAGGAAATCCACTTCTACTAACACCTTGGGATGTCATCGTGTCGGATAGTTTACAAGAACTCGATCTAGGTCATTGCGGATTGCGAACTATTCCTCAAGGAACTTTCATTAGCGCCCCCAGACTCTCGAGGTTATATTTAGACGGAAACGAAATTCACACATTCACATTCAACATGATCCCTGCTGGTCTCAGGTACCTGAATTTGGCACATAATAGAATCGTTAACGTTCCTACTGATGTACTCACCACCATGAGCTATCTCAGGAAATTAGATCTGAGCAAGAACCCGGTCCACTGCAACTGTAATTTAGTGGTAATGGAAGACTGGTTTTCAGGTCAAGGGATAATTTTTGAAAACGGTGTGACTTGTTCCGAACCACCTAAATATGCTGGTCAACGTCTTAACAAAATAAATGAGAATGAACTATGTAAAAAGGAGGAAGCGAAAAGACATAGGCGTATTAATGACATCAAGAGTTACAAGGATTCCAAGTCACACAGAAGCGATAACATGATCCACGACCCCGACCTGCAATCAGATCAGCCATGGGGAGAACCGCACTCTCAGGTATTGTTCGAAAACAAGAAAACTAGAGAACTTGGTACACACATGGAATTGTCAAAACACTATCCCCTACCTTCAGATTCGAGCGATGAGAACAACAAAGTAGCCAGTATTAAACATGATTTGACTCCCACACATCCTGTTTTACCGACCCAATATGAACCTGTTGAAAAGGTTTTCAAAGAGGATATTTTAGGAGGGATACCCTTTTTCAATAACACAGATGCATCTGATGAAATAAGCACTGAAGATTTGTCTGTTGTGAATCATGAACTGAAAACTGTCACTGACATGGCTTCCAATGTCACTTCTCATTCTGCTAATGATAGTAAACACCTGAAAGGCTTTGCTACTGATTCCCCAGAAAATGAAATGGCCAATGAAGGTTACTCACCGCTTTATACTAGTACACCACCAAACCATAAAGAACATACAGGTTTCGAAAAAGAGAATCCTTCGTTACAAAATAAAGAATTAACAGATGGACATAGTTTTGAAATGCCCATGAATATCTCTATTTTAGATAGTCTAATGGCAGATGAAGGATATTCTCCAGCACCAGAAACAAATGATACTGAACTAGAAGATGTATTTAGTGGAGATGGTGAATTGGAATTACACAGTTCAAAAATACCAGTTTCAGAAAAAAGTGAATCATCTACAGAGCCTAATTATAACTGGCATACTTCTCAAGTCGATGCAAGTGATTATACCTATGGAGATCAACATGACTATTCAGCTGAAGCAGAAATTACTACTGAATCTATGGTCACCGAAATTGAAGAAGGCTCAGGTTCTTCTGAAAATATTGACCTTGATTCCCACACAGTTTTACCACCTTATATCAACGAGGAGAATGAAACAACTACAGAATACCTAGCAATATCAACAGATATTGTTTCTTCTGAATCTTCTACAGAAGCACATATTTCGAGTTCTCCAGCTTATACCACCTTACAAGAAGGGGCATATTCTTCTACAGAAAATATAACAACTTCTGAACAAACCGAAGAGAGTACTACAGAACTTTCAACTGAAGCTACAACAGTAGCTGTAATATATTCATCTAGTGAACACTCTAAGATTCCTATTTCCTCTGAGGCGACTGTATCTTCATCGGAGTCTATAATTACAACTGAATTGCCATTGAGCAGTTCTTCAGAACCAGCAGTTGTAATCACAACTATTGAATCACCTAGTTCAACTGAACCACAAGTGAGGAGCAGCTCTGAACCACTCATTCTGTTCATTGAACCAGAACTGCAGACCACAACAGAGCCAGAAACTGTAAAAGATACAACTGCTTCAGAAATTATGCATGTTCCAGAAAGTACAACAATTTTGCCAGTCAGTGAGGTAGAAATAACTAGTCAAACAAACAATCAAGATCATAATGGGCCCATGGTGACTGAGCCAACTCAGTCTGGAAGGGAAGAAAGGCCAACGGAAATTGGGCAATCTCTCACCAATTATATAGTAGCTGGTCTTATTGTTGTTCTGATCGTTATCGTCATGACAACAATTGTATGCAAGAAAGTTTTCAGAAAGGGACCTTGTACTTCAAAGAAAAAAGTGAGATTGCCTCAGGACACAGAAGCACATCTCGCCACCGAAATGCAGGACATGCTCCTTCCCAAGCCTCCCGAAAATGGAGTAAAAATTATCCCACAAAATGGAACTCAGAATGGAAAAGAAGTCAAAGAAGAAGAAATCCCAGTTCTTCAAAAAGACTGGGATGAAAAACCAGAACCAATTGAGACAGTCACAGCAAGAATGAGTGTTATAGCAGGACCTCAAACACCTGTATTCATTCACAAGACTTTAGCCTAGTCCTTGTGCCATTGGACTCTACTTAATTTATTTTTATATTGACCAACCTTTAGAGTAAGAGATAGGCTAAGCTTTTGTACAGTCTCCAAATAGGCTTGATCTAAAATTATATTTTTTTAACTGAAATTTCAAGTCTATTTGTATCCTATGTAAAAAAAATAAAAAATATATAGGTGATTTTTTCAAAAAAAGAAAAGGAAAAAAATTAAAACCAAGTCATTTGTGAAATTAATTTATAAAGAGAATCTGGGTAATTGTTACCATATTTAAAGTAACAAAAAATCTTTTAATTTTTTTTTTTTTTTTTTATTTTTTTTTAATTTCAGATATGATCTGATATTCTGAAAATATTTAATTTAGACCATTTTGTTTTTGAATAAGTGTTAACATTCATTTGTAAATAAATAAGTGTTATAGATGTTAAAAAGAACGTTGAGTTATTATCAAAAGAAAATAATGTTATTAAAATTGTATTTATTATTTTTTTAGCTAAATACAACATATCATGTTTTGATGTAAGATAGTGGTTGTTTTATTGGTCGCATATCTTAATTTATAAGACAGCTTTAATTTTCAATGCAAATTTAAATTGTATGATTTTTATTTCTTGATAATTAATTGATTTTGAAAAATATAAGAAATTAATTTTTAAAATAGATTTTGTGTAACTATAATTATTTCTGTAAATTATTGACTTGTTAGCTTCATTTGCAAGTGATATCCAAGACTTGTGATAATCTTTTGAGACTTATATATACATATGTTAATAAAAAAAGAAAAAATATTTTATTTTATTTTATTTTTTATTTTAAAAATATATTTACCATTTCTTTCCTTTTCCAACTTTATCCTGATAAGGTTTCCTAATTGATAGATTATAAAATACAGAAAGTAGGAAAGAAAACACCTCAAGAATTAAGAAGTTAGTACATAAATTAAACTATTGAATTTGACGCCATTGTGTCCAAAGGATTCTTAAATGAGAAGCGGTTTTAGTACATATCCTTCCTGCCTTGAGGGTAAACTTTTATTTCAAGGAGGATCCTTAGAATAAACCTTGGTTTTCTGAATTTAGCTAGACTAAGTTTGTAACCTGTAGACCACCCATTCTTGCCCTAATTAGGGTAACGATTTATTCTGGGACTAAGTCCCATAAGATAAACAAATAGGTGCAGAAATAAATCACTTCTGGTCAGAAAATAAATTAGAATGAATAAAGATACTATAAACATGAATACTAAATCAAAATAAAATAACTTGAGGTACACATGGTATAGAAGGATCAATTACATTTAGGATTGATGAATTAATTGCCACTTCTTTTCTAATTATTTTATTTTATATATCTTGATTATATATATTAATATTTTTTTAAAATGTAAGATAAGAAATCAAATATATTGGTAATCATCTAGGGAGGCAAACAGACTTCTGAAAGATATCAGGAAAAGTGGACGCGGTCAGGTTGAGTGGGGCCTTTTAGTTTTCCCTATGACTGGTTGGTTATTTTTTACATTCCTATTGGAAATAAATTTAAAATGAGACTATTGTAAATATTTATCTGGTCATTAAAACCAAAATCTGGATTGGTTTAGAATGATTTAATTTTTTATAATGATTCATAAATATTTAATTTTAGGCTATTTTCTACTTGATGTATTAATTTAACTCCTGATTCTTCATTGAATTTGTTTTTTGTTTTTTTTTTCATTTAAATGGATAACATAGTTGGAATTGTTTGCTCTTATATGTTCTTTTGATCTTACTGATCATACAAGTTTTTCCCGTGTATTAAGCATCACAGTCATTGCATATTAGGTCATATATACGGCTTTTTTGGAAAGAGTCTATTTTGTCTATAGGTGAAGGGAAGCACGATGATAATGGTCTATTTTAAATGCAGTATTTTAACCAATAGAAGTGGCAATTGATTCATAAATTCACATAATAAAATAATACTCCACAAATGAAATAAAAAAAAAGAAATTCCTATTTCACAATGCTTATTAGTGTATTACTAAGTATTAAAAAAAATTACCTAAGGTTATATTCACTGTAAGTAAAATTTCTATTAGGTTGAATCTGAAAATATAATAAAAAAAGGTAATTAATAATTTTAAAAAATAGTTATTTTAGGACTTCAGAAATATGAAAAATATTTTTATTGAAAAGGTTGATTGTTATCGAGTGTCACACTGGATAAGGGCGAAATAGTGAAAACAAAAATATTTGAATCTGTTAAAGGAATTGTCTTAAGGGAAAGCTCATCTGATATAAGAAATGTATAGAATTCTGAATGTACAGGTTTAACGGAAGAGAAAGGAGTTCTGGAATGAAGAAGTTATGGGTCTGAGAGATGGGTTGTATAGATCTGAAAGACATGATCTTGTGTTCCTTGAATGAACTGAAGAATGCTGTTTATATAGGAAGGATAGAAGGTATTAGTAATTTAGTAAAAATATTTTATTTTTTTTTTTATTTAAAATTATTTATTGAAATTTACAACTGTATATACAAAAAATAAAATACATCAAGTAAATGTAAGTGTATGTAAATACATCAAACAGGTAAAAATAGTAAAAATATGATTCTAGAAATTATTCCCTGAGACAATAGAGGTAAACCTAACTTGATTCCAAGTAGAGATGGGGAACATGAGAGCATCTTAAGCTATCTCAGACAAAGCTGACAGGTGCCTTACTTACTTACTTCATCAAAATACATTCTCCTGGTGTTCTGATCATCTTTAAATCCAAGGACCAGTATTGCTTTGTTTATTATGGTCCTGGATGTCTGAATGAAAAGAAATTAAAAAATAATGTTTATTATCACCTCCTAAGAATAATAAAAATGGTACTATTCTGGCTGCATTGATTTCGGACTTAATTTGTCAATAGATTATAAAATACAGAACTTATGAAATTAAATGAAAAAATAAACTTTATTCTGGGACTAATTGTCTCTTAGGGATATATATAGAGGAACAAAGACATGTTACTGTTGTCTGGCTGCATACATTTTTAGCAGATACAATAATAATATAATAGAAGAGACTTAAATGTATTAAAATAATAAAATTAGAACAGATTTGTATGTATACAAGCATAAATATAATTTACTAGAGGCTACATATACATAAGACAAGAAGAGGGAGATAAACAATTTAAAAAATGAGAAAAACAATATAATACTATATAAACATTAAAATAAAATTACTAACATACACTCTAAAAAAACATATATTTGTTGTTGCTAATGACCCTCAAGGGTAAATGCTTGTGAAATAAATAAATAACATACATTCATAGATAAACAGTCTCAATAATATTCATTAAGCTAAAATATTGGATTATAAAATAATGTTTAAATTGTTTTTGACCTTATTCATTAGTATCAGATTTAACTGAATTACTGCAAATTGAGCATAATTATTTTGCTAAATTATTCCTCTGTTAGTGAGCGTCTGACTGAATTGTGAGCAAGTGTTAGAATAGAAGAGTTTTGATGGAGCCTACAGAAGGATATGTCTGATTTCAGGCGGTAGAGAATTCCAGATATTACATTCTACTTATAAATGTAGAAAGTAGAAGCTTAATGAATAAGAATGGGCTAAGAATTCCTAAAGGAGGTAGCACGTATGATATAGAATTTTTCAGGAAGCAGTTTTTTGGCAAAGGCTAGAAGGTTGGGACCTTCTATTCAGGAGGTGGATGGAGGAATGCAGAGTTAGCAGGTCAGGGATATAGGAAGCTTTTTTTAGTTTTTAATAATTTGAATGTAATAGTATGAAGTAAGTATATTCTTCTTTGTCTTCCTCTTGTATCATTTCTAGCGTCAAGGAGCCTCTATCCAAAGCAGCCATGCCTCCGGTCCCTGTTAAGCTGCCTCATTGCTTGAGGAGTTGGCCTCTGTTTTCTCCAATCCTCTGTATATATTCCATGTAAGACATTCTATGGTGACCTCACGGCCTCCTTCAGATGTGCCGAGCATCCATTACCTTCCATGGTTCTCTTTCTTCCTCCATTTGACAAATATGACTAAACTATGTTAGCTGTCAGTTTTCGAGTGAAGTCTTAACTCCATTACTTTGAGCTCCCTTCTTGTCAGTTCATTTCTTACATGGTCTCTCCCGGTCCTTCCAGCAGCTCTCCGCAGGAATTTCATTTCTGTGCTTATAACCCAACTGGCTTGCTTATCCAGCATTACCTAGCTTTCACTGCCTTAAGTGTTGGGAGGTACATAGATTTGTATATATGCAGTTTTGTTTCTTTACCAACATCTCTGTGACAGTGAAAGTATTGATGCTGGAAATCAGTAAATAGCTATCAAAAGCTATATATAGCTCAAAATAACAGAAAGATGGATGAGACCACTGGGAACACCAAAGATGACTTCTGTGTATAACTGATTTTCTAATAGCTATTTTTAGAATGAGGTTAAATGTAAGGCTATTAAGAACCAATATAAACCAGTAAATTAAATGAGAATGCAGAAGAGCTTTATCTGAATTTAAAATACAAGTTGTTTTTATGAGACTGAAAAAAAAAAACTCTCCACACTTAAGACATTGCCTATATATATATATATATATATATATATATATATATATATATATATATCTTATTATTGTCCCTACCTTCTACAATTTAATAGTAACCAGCAGATAATATCTCCCACTGTTAACAAAAAAATAATTGATCTGGAAAAATGTCTAGCTCAAATATAATGAAATGAAAATGAAAAAATAATCTTTATTCTGGTACTTATTGTCCCCTAAGAATAACGAAATTGTATCATAAGGTAGTACAATGGTCTGGCTTTCATATTTTCATACAAAGGTATATATATATGAGCAACATGAGACTTACAAATACAGTTAATTGCAAATAATTGTCTAAAGAACTTAAGTAGATATGATAACATAAGAAGGAGAAATGCAATAAACTAAAAAAAATAATGATAATAATAATAATAATAATAAAAATAAATAAATAACCAAGAGAAAATAAGAAAATATATATACAGAAATTGAACTATGTCTATATGTACATTGAATGAGGAAAATATTAACAGATACTACGATATATATTTATATACACTGCACACATTTACTTGTATATCCATACACACAACCATACACATATGAATTGTCAAGTTAATAGATAATATTTCATTGTATAGGAAAAACTTTTAAAGTGAAAAGAAATTTGAATTTTTATAAAACAAATGATTATGTACCATTATGGAACAAATAAAGGATTATTATTAAATAAAAGAAAATGGCAATGGTGGTAAATGACTTGATAAAGGAATGAACCCGAGAAGTATAATTTATGGGTGGATGGGTGAAGCCACTTCAAGGCAGTGTACAGGTGTGCAACATGGGAACGCCTTGGGGTATTGAAAACAAATCGAACGAAGCAATTCATAATTCGCTTTAACCTGTCTTGGAGACCCATAGAGAGCCCACCATACGCAGCCATAATCAAAGTGAGGAAACTAGTAGTTTGCGAGTGGCTTGGGGGAGGAAGTGACGGGAACGATTAAATAGTTTCAGGGTTCCTACTGAATTTCTGGATATTTGGTCAATTTGAGGCTTCCAGGAAAGGTTTTGGTCGAAGATGATTCCCAAATTTTTGATGGAGGAGCAAAAGGTAACAGGTTGATTAGTTAGGTTTAGAGTGGGATAATAGGAGTTTGATCTAAGAAGGTGACTTGAGCCGATTACTATCGCCTGGGTTTTATTTGCATTTAACTATAAGTTATTCAAATTGGCCCAAGCATAGATTCTGTCAAGGTCTTCCAGAATCTTGGAGAAAGCATCAAGGATTTCGGCAGGGGAAAAGGATAAATATATAATGACAGTCATCTGCATAAAAGTGGTGGGAGCAGTGTAGAATTCACTGAGACAGATCCTTAATGTAGGAATTAAAGAGGAGAGGTGATATGCTGGTGGAGCCCAGCATAAATATAAATATATATATATATAAATAAAATATTATGCCAGAGAAACTGTGAGTATCCTCCTAGAATATGATCAAAAAGGAAAACATGACCTTTGCCATGAAGTATTGCTAAAATATATTACCAAATAATACCTGGCTACATTACATCTGCCTTATATTTTATATATACCAAAGCCCTCTATATAATTCCATTACGCTATATTTTAAGTTTAGGAATATGCAGAATGTTTCCAAGAGTATAAATGTAGAGCAATGAGATTATTGGTTAGAAATTATAAGTAAGTAGTCAATTAGTCATCTATTCCTTTCCTATAACCAGACGTTATAGGAATTAAATGCTAACAGATGTAAAATTAATTAGTTCCCTTATTTCTACTGCTGACCTAAGAAAAATCAAAAAGTGAAAAGCTAATAATAAAGATGTAGTTAGTTGGGGTAGGCTCCGCTGGGCAGGCCATGTAGCAAGGATGGGGACAGATGAGATCCCAAATAAACTTTTGGCCTACATGGAACATGGCCGAGAGGTCGCCCTAAGCTTCGATGGACGGATGGTGTGGAAGAGGATACTAGAACCCTGCTCGGAGTACGGAACTGGAGAGCAACTGCACTTAATCGAATAAACTGGTGGAAGCTGCTTGAGGAGGCCAGGACCCAGTAATGAGTTGTTGCGCCGATTGGATTGGATAGTTAGTTGGGGGGTCCTGTCATGGAAACCCAATTAAAATATAAATATTAATTTATTTTGCTGACGTTTCAGCCTACAATCTAAGCCTTCATCAGGGTCTTAGTGCAATGTCACTAGTGAAACCTTGATGAAGGCTTACAATGTAGGCCGAAACACGTTGGTGCAATAAATTCAAATTTATATTTTAATTGGGTTTCCATGACTGCATGACCCAAAATAATCTACAGCTTCATTAGTTCCAAAGTCAATAAATACCTCATCAATATGAAAAGTTAATATTTCCTTTCAATTAACTTTAATTACTAAAATATTTTTAAAAAATCGTTTTATTCACAACTGCAATTTATCTAACAAGGGGTGGGTGTAATTAAATCATTGAATTACTTTTTAATTTTTAAGGTGTCGGTCAATTTTTATTCATTACTTTTTGGAATTTTTCACAATAGCGTTTTTTTTTTTTTGAGCTTCGACAATGGTGGAGGTTGCCCTCTGAGCCATGTCGAGTGCTCGGCCAGGGTTAAGGCTGGAGGCGTAGACGGTTACGTTGTTTAATATTATTGTGATGGATTTTAAATGTAAATTTATTTGTCCCAATTAATTCGGATTTAAAAGTAACTCTTTCAAAGCCAAGCCCATAGGCTGATTTATTTATTATTTAATTAATATATTTTTTTATTTATTTTTAATAAATGCTAAATAGCAGCTAAAGTATAATTAATTATATAATAACAAAATGAATTAAATAATATATAATAATACCCAAAATGTATAATTGTAAACAAATATCAACATATTATTAAAAGTATTAAGTAAATATTAAATCTCTTAACACTCTAATCGGAAACATAATGGCATTGGGGTGAGGATCCAAGGGTGTCAAGTTCAGATGGTCGTGGATTGTATTCCCACCTGGTTCAGTCAACATTCATTTTGAGGCAATCCTATGAAAAGAGAATTGATGCTCTCATCGAGGTTAGGAAGAGGTGACAACCTCTTTGTTGTCATCAGGCAACTTATCGGCAAAAAGGTTCCAATAAGCCCAATTGCCGAACTAGTTTCCTCACCAATACAAGCATCAGTAAATATTTTAATATTTACTAAATTTAATACTATACAGCATTATTATATTACTATGAATAATAAATAAAATTATTGAATCTTTAATCAGTGAAAAAAAAAAAGAAAAACATTTTTACTGAAATAATATTTAATAAATAAAGTTTCAAATATTCAATGAAAGAGAATATAGTTCTCTGTAGAATTGAATTGGAAAGATGTTGGGGAGAGGTGTATTCAGAAAGGTAAAAAAACAAACTAACGTTATTATTTAGATAAATAAACTTTTGTTAGTGAATCAAAGGTACTATATCTGCGGCATCTGTGAATAATCAGTTAGGTGCAAACATTGTATTTTAGGAAAAACGCAATTTTTTCTATAATGATTCATAAAGTAGTGTTCATCTTTGCGAATGCCTGATAATTAAGTCCGTTAGATACAAATAAAGGTAAAAGAATAAGCTTTCTGGTAATAACTAGAACCCAAAATTTACAAATGCACTGAACCGTGTATTCACAAGAGCACCAGGTATATATATATATTTTTACTTAAATATATTTTATATAGTTTGATGTCATATTGCATATTTATGTTGTGAATTATCATCATTCCGGGGCTTTAAAATATGTTAAATGCACAGAAACGTTGCCCAGATGAAATATATTGATATTTTCTAATAAAATATATCAGGAGAATTTGTTTTTTCTATTCTATTTCTTATAAAATTAAAAATCTGAACTTTATAATAGAATACCTGAAACAAATTCCAAAATCTAACAAAATTTTATCATCATAGTGGATAAGTAACTCAAAACAGATTTGATGGAAACTGATTATATATTCTGATTTATAAGCCTTGAATTATTCCTGTGTTTATAAAAACTCCTAGGACAGCCTCTATGGAGTTCAGGAAATATTCAAACCTTGTGGACTACAGCTGTTTTTATCCCTGTATCATTATTAAATTGTCCCGTTAATGTCTATCCTTAACTTTTTCAATTTTATTATATGTGAAAATAAAGTACACTTCATATAGTAACAGATCTCAGTACCAAAATTAATATAAACAAAAAGTGGATTACCCCAGTCCTTTCTCTTGGTCCTTCAAATAATGTTATTTTATCAGTTCGTCTTTCTTGTGTACCAGCCATATTAAAACCTTTGGAGTACCAGTGCTCAATTAATGACTACATATCAGCTGTCAATAATTGCGATCCTCTAAGATCAAATCATTTATTTTGTACATAATAAAACTTGCCACACAAACAATGAGTTACAAAAGTGCCTATTGATTAACTGTCAGGCTCTATTTTTATCTACTAAGTACATTCTTTTTGGGATTACTCACTCCAATTAAACAAATGCATTAATATGATTAATAATTATCTGCATTATTTGTACTATGGTTTCCTTTAATCCACTTAAATACATAACCACCAACTGACAAACATTCTCAATTATTAAAGCCTTAGTTTTATTAGTTTTTTCAGAGTATCGTTCTTCAATTTATCTTACAAAAAATGACACATTATCACAAGAAAAAAACTCTGATTTGCAATTGTAACAAAAAATGACTGTTGGTTTATTCTTAGACAATTCCTACTCAATAATACGGTTTATTTTATTTATTTATCATTGCGGGTGATAAATTTTTGATTCCGGGCTACAAAGTGTACCAGAAGGACAGAAACAGGCAGGGCAGTGGTGTCATGATCCTCGCCCACTCAGACCTTAATCACACAAGCCATCGCCATTCAGTTTAGGCTCAATAATTATTACTAAAAGCCATTGCCACCTAAAACTAATAGTAGATTATAATCAGACTAATTAAATTAATTAATATTAGTCAAAACTTGAATTTTTGACTTAAACACTAAAAATAAACAATGGAATTGTCACAACAGCAACAAAAATGGAAAAACTCTTCTAAACATTATTTCAAGATTCAATATAGAACTACATAGTTCCAGGGAACCAACACGTATTCCCTCTCAAAAACACTATAAACCTGGTATTATAGGTTTGGCCGTCACTAAAAATATACAAAATATTTCACTCCTTGTCTCCTGCCGTGTCTTTCTTGTGACCAAAACCCTGTGATTTTCAGGGTAAGTGTAAAAATTCATAAAGCACATCTACCCCAAAAATGAACTTTAAAAATGCTTACTGGTTTATTCTTAGACAAATCATCGACAATGAACAGAAAAGAAACCGCAAAATTACAACTCCCACTGATTTAGAACAAAACATAATTAAATTTAATTCATTAGTCTCTTCAGAAATGTCAATTGCCATTCCTAAAATATTCCATCAAGATCAAGAAAAATTACCAACACACTTAAAATTGCTTAAAAAAATAAAAAATATCAATGCTCTTCAAGCCTAACTCATAAAATATTAGTTAAAAGATTAAATTCATACATTAAAAATAAATATTATATAACCTATAATAATACTTATGATATAATTTGAAAAATACATTCAAACAATCAGCCAGAGTTCATGTATCCTAGGTATTGGATACTCCATAATCTCAAGGATCATAAACCCATGCCTAAAGAATATTTGTTGTCTCAAGGTGCCACATAATCTGATGGAAGAGCAAATGACTCATTGTGTGACATAGTGCCAAAAGATGAAGCATTATTTGATAAGGGAAAATCTCAGTGAACAGCATCATAGCTCCATCTATATTATTATGGTGTGCTGTCCAAAAGGCTCAAAACAAAGTTTGGGTCTATGATGATAATTATGCCACCTGTAACTGTCAGAAAATTCTGACCAGTTAAAAAAAAAATTGGTAATAAAAACAGAATAATTAATTACACTAAACAAATAAGAAAACTTATCACAGCCAACTTCCCGAACCAGGTATTATATAGTCTAATATTCAGTAGTTGGGCCTGAATTACCAACAATGTGCCCTTCTAAATTTGAAGTAGATTACTCTCCGTTATTTGGTCAAAAACGTTTACAGCCAATCCATGATCCAGTTTTCACTGGAGGATTCACCAATCCTTTCTGAAATAAGCAAAGGCTTGTAAAACCTACATGGAAAGTTGTGTACCCAGTGTCATAGCACCAATATTTTCAGTTATACCCTAATTCTACTTTTTTTACTTTTGCTATGTGACAGTACAAAAGGTATGCATGTTGTATATGTATCAACAATTCATGGCCCTTGAAAGGAGTACTCTTCATCTAGCACGATGATCGACTCACTTCTGATTAAAGCCTTCCTCCAGCATTTTATCAATGGCATCATATGAGAGATATTTCATTTTCGCATTATGCATACAGAATTTTCTGAATACTAACATTCAGGATAACAAATTAATTTCTTTATAGTTTTTTTTCAATTGTATTCCTTGCCAAAATGACTATAATCTGAATTTTATTGTGTTATTGTGAAAGTTAGGAAAAATTGGATAGAGGTAAGTAAGGAAATACATTCAACATAAATCATTTAAACAAATAAATAAATTATTAAATGATAAGAGTTCATAATAAAAAAAGTAGATATTCTTTTCTGAAACTAAAGTAGTATATTGAATGATAAGTTGAAATAATTAATGAATCGACAAGATAAGGGGTAGATATTACTTCTTTATACAATCTTGCAGACTCATTCATCTTGATGCCTCAAATACATTTTTTTTTATGTTAATAATTGAAAGAAGCATGTTAATGAACAAACATATGTAACTAAAATTCTTTGTTAATACCAAAATTACATTAAAAAGTAAGTTTTTTTAACTTTTAGATCCAAATTAATTATAATTTTTAAAAAAAAATAGTGTTTATGTATCTGGTAATAGTTCTGCACTAACTGTTCCTACCAAAAGATATTTTGATATTCATAACAAAACTTAATCTTAAATTATTTTAGAGATTTTAGTAAAGTGAAAATGACTTTTCAAAATCAACTAAAGTGATCCAGTATATTAAATACAATAGAATTGTCAAATATTTAAAATTTGGAGACTAAATGAAGAGTAAAAGGTTGAAAAGCATCTTGAAGTTTTAATTAAGAGACAGAATTTCCTAAGAGATATGATGTATTATTTGAAAACGTGTTTATTTTATTACAGTCTCCTGGGAGCTTGCTTGAAAAGGCATTCTATGTTGAAACCAATGTTTTGCCCTCAATAAACTAGTTCCATCTTTTGTTAACAACATTTGATGCCTCAACATGTTGTTAACAAAAGATGTTTTGCAATAACATTTGTTAACAACATTAACAACTTTTCCATCATCGCGATTCGTAACCACTAAGCACTCGTCAACTTTTGGTATCATCTCTTGTTTCTCCCAACTTTGACGACGGATGCATAGTATGTGGAGGACTGTCTAGTGAGCTTGAAACGAGATGTAAAAGATTAATTAACTGTTTTATTAGATTTATTTTTGGGATTTCTAGACGTTCTCATATATCTCACGGGTATTCTGAAATTGGGTGGCTTTAACATCATTTATTTTATTTATTTATTTAAACATCATCTATTTCTTTATCTCCTGGATCTTTAATCTTCTGAGCAAATGTAAAAAATGAATATTTATGTTATATACATTATAATTGTACACATAAGATGTATCTTTTTACAAGATTTCTCATTTCTTTTGTAACTCATAATTTAATTTTTAATCAATTTTTATTATTATTTATTATAATTAATTATCATAACCAGACGATTGTCCTATGTATTGTACTCATTTGTTATTAGGGGACAAGTTGTCCCAGAAAAAAGTTCATTTTCTTCTTCTTCTTCTCTCCTTCTATATTTTGTTTTACATACCTCACCCCCAACTACTAGGTTGTTACAAAAGCCCTTGTGCATGAACAAAACATTTAATTCCCACTCTCATAATTAATCCTATAAGAAGGTTTTTGTTCCTATGATTTATACCAATGTTTACTTTGACTAATCATTTAATTCATTGTGATTTGAGTTGGCTTTAGGGAGGTTCATTTACATTCTGTAAATGCAAGTGCACTGATACAAGAAAAAATAAAAGAAGATTAACAGTTTAAGCCCAAAATGCAGCCGCAGTAGACATTTGTGCCATTGAAGGAATGCTAGTTATCCATTGAATTAATGTTGCACTTTCCTTAGTTCAAGCCAGTTTTGCATTTTCCTCTTAACCTTCCGTATGTATGTACATGACTATTCGCGGCTCACCTCACATGTGAGGTGATTCATCAGTAAAAAATGTAAACAATTTTTTTTTTTTTTTACTTTATATATTTATACGTAAAGGGGATAAATGGAAAAGCCATAATTTGAGTTTTAATCAATTTTTTAAAAAATTATTTTATGAAACATTATTATTTATAAAGTATTTAAGAACTTATATTAAAAAAATATTGTAAATACATGTAAACTGGAAAAATATGCACATACCAATTCAAAAAACTATAACTATTAATAGTTTAAATTAACTTAGAGCAGTAAAAAATTATAAAATATAATAAATGTAAAAAAAAAAAAAAAAAAAAATAATTGGAGATAACTACAATGCGGTGCCAAAATTATAAGCTGAGAAAAAAGCCAGAATTACATATTCTGTTAATTATTTTTTCTAATTATATAAATTAAAAGAAAAATATCAAATTAATCATCCTCAACAATTTGATTTAGGGATATTCCCACTGTAGCAATTACTGCACTATGGTGTACCCAATATATCCCAAACATAATTTTTTTCGACATTTATATTGATTAAAAAAAAAAAAATAAATAATAATTCATATTTATCAATATAAATGAATGAAATAGGAGACAGATATTAGTTCATGAAAGTATATTGAATATAAATAACTGACATTAGTGGTCATGGTGCACCTGAGAGGTGATTTTTACTTCTACTTCTATCAAATTCACTCATTGAAACTTACTTCTGGTACTGAGTGGAAGAGGAGAGGTAGGAGGACTGCTGGGGGAAGGACCTTAGAGTGCTCTTTTCTGTGAATTTGCAGAAACTTTACTTCACTGGATCACCTCACAGGTGACAGCGGGTAACGAAAGGTTAAAATGAATTATGGAACTGTATTAAAATAAAAGTTTTATAAATTAAAAAAAACAAAAACAGTTGTTTATCCATTGTTCCTAATATATTAATATGTAATTATTGTTTTTTGACATAATTTCCTCTCTAATGTGGGTGTGTTATTTTAAATTGAAAAACAAATTTACTGCGATAAAAAAAACAGTTTACTGTGGTGTATGAATATAACTGTTACTGACTGTAAATCATTAATTGGAATCTTTCTGTGTCATTCACTTGAAAACAAAACCTGTTTTAAAGAAAAAGGTGATTTTCATTACCGACAATGAACAGTTAATTTTTATTTAAGGAAAACAAATGATGATAGCAAATTGAATAATGACAGTTGATGGCTATCACAGATCGCAGGTGAAATAATATTGTCTAGCTATTGATGTGTTGGAACATACATAATTCTTTCCTTCAATAAACGAGTATTAATACTAATTTATTATAAATTCTTTATTATAGCATTACTCCTCACTTTAACAATCATTATCATGTTACATTTTTCTGTATAGTCTTACACGACCATGTAAAGGAATTGGTGGTTAACACCAGAAAAATGTATTTAAGTCTGAAGATGGGACCATCGCCCCAAAACATGTAACATGATAATGATTGTTAAAGTGAGGAGTAATGCTATAATAAAGAATTTATAATAAATACATAATTCTTAAAATTTTCAGAAGACTTTTCATTCATAATGTTGAAAAGTTAATACTTCGATTTGGACAAACTATTTACAACAAAGCCCACTGAAGGCAAAAAAGTTACAGAACTGCAACATAAAGTATCAAAGGTTGGAAAATAATTCAAAAATCTCATATTTGCCTGTACTCATTCTCTTCTAAACTGCTCACAAATTGAAATAGACTACTCATCAAAAGTTAGGTCACACTCTTCGTTAACCAGACTTCTAGTTATTTTTGGTTTCATTGTCTGTTTAATATCTTATTAATCATTGATAATGGTATTTGTTTTAAAAAAAAATAAATAAAAAAATAAAAATAAAATAAAAAAAAATAAAATAAAAAAAAAATATAATAAAAAAAATACACCAAACAAAATACACATCGGAGATTCATACTTCTTATTAAACTCAATTGTAATGGTGAGGAATAGAAGCCTATTTTTCTATTAAATCTTCAGCAAGTTTTCTAGATAAGGTGATCACCTTTAATCGGCGTTTGAATTTATCCCAAACATGTTCAATTGGATTCATATTATCAATTAACTAAACAAAATTATAAAATATCTTGAATTCCTTAAGTGGTCTACTTAAATGTGTGAGCATTATTTCATTAACTGTTTGGTCAAAAGTGACATCTTGAGGCGGTTTTCCTCTATACTGACACAACAATAACAAAACACAAACTCGTGTTGAATAAAACAAAGGAAGACGCCTGTTTCGCAACAGTTAGAGATTATTTTTTCGAGTCCCACTCTGAAGCTGTCACACCCAAAGGTTTTGACATGTTTTAGATCTAGAGTTTGTTTAGTGGAAACGGTCGCGTTGTGTTTTCTATTTTCACCTTGCTAGTACTGACCGCTAGTATACTACGAAAAAAATTAGTAGGTAAGTAAATAACGTGTTTTTTTTATAGATAAGAAATTTTGTTTTGAAACGCTAGGTGAAATTATTAAGTATATACATCAGAAAGTATATGTAGTTATATTAACGTAGACATAATATTTTGCCATTTACATTAGGATGATATCTACATTATTTATTGGTTATTGCAGAACATGTCTGAAGCTGATAAAGCTTACAAAAAAAAAAAAAAATCTCTGAGCACATTGTCTGGTTATTGATGAAAACCTATGCTTCGGCTTCATCGCAACAAGCGGTGGAAAATGGCCGAAAACAAAAACGAAACCGGAACAAAATGTTGCCCGCTTGATGGAAATAAGAGTTTTAGGTGTTTTTATTTTTCATGTCCTAGAAAACACAAATGTAACATAAACTCAACTGCCCGTTAAGTGGAAACCGCCTTTTGTTATTTAGATTTTGAGCCCTTCAGGTTTATTTTGGATTGCTCTTATCTAATTCAAGAGTTACAGACCCAACATAGTTTACTTTCGCCATTGCTGTCTATTTCAGTACGTAATGATTTTGTGGTTAAATTTTGTTTTAAGTTAAAATAGGATGGATATATAAAGAAATGTAAATAGCTAAATATCTAATTTCTAGTTGATGGTAAAAAAATATTTGAATTTAATAGCCAACATTGTTTACAATAACGAAAATATATTTTAAAAAACAAATAAATAAAGAAATATACATACATCACTCTTTATACTTTTAACGTATGTATAAGGAAAGTTTCTTTAAATTGTTCCTAGATACCGCTAACAAACAAAACAATGCTTGAAAGTTATATGTACCTTTGTTGTATTGTATATTTCATCACAATATTACTAGTAAACTTAAAGTCATTCCGTATTATAGAATTACAAAAGAATACTAATGTTACAATAAGTAATACTTGTTTGTAAACAAATATTTACATTTTCATAATGAATCTACGCGGTTGAACCTACTTCAGCTCCCTCTCATAAAGTAACCGTTGTTTGTAGATGGCCTAATTCGAATAAAAAACGAATTTCTGAACTGTTTTAATTTTTTAATTAAAATTCATCAGATTTCATAAAAATAATAACATTTTTTTCGATATTAATAATGAAATATTACCTTAGGCGGAAAAAGAAAGTAGTTTGAAAAATGCCCACAAGTAGCGCTGACGCCTCAAGTTTGAATTTCATTGTGTCAAAAAAGCTTGAAGTTGCCAATGCATCTGCCGATAATTCTTATTAAATCATTATACGTTTTTGAACACATTTCGTATTTTTCAGAAGTTCATCAAGAAATATTATCCAAGCAATGGTGAGAAACAAGTCAAATTAAGATATTTTTGATTACTTATAGATTCAGTAATGTTGTCAATCTTGATTTGTAATGAAAGATAATATTTATTTTATTTTAAAATTAATTTTCTGATAATCCATCATATATATATAATTTTAAATATTTGTTTTCTCACATTCATATAATATGTTACAAACATACACATTCATGTTGCATTTTGGAAATCATATATATTTTTATTTTATATATGTAGATGTTTTATAGTTGTATGAATATTACAATTTTTAGCTTATTATAATTCAAACTGAGCAATGATTTAATAATTCTATTCTATAACAAAATGAAAAGTTCTGAATTACTTTGACTTACTAATCTTATAAAACTGATCTTTACGCCAAGAGATATGAATTTTGTAATTTTAATCTCAGCTATAAATTATGGAATTTCAAATTGAGATGAACAAAATCAAATTAATTTATTTATATATCTGAGATATTCATAAGACATGTAATTTTTGATGATAGTAGTTGATAGGGTCACCATCAATGCACATTGCATTGTTTACTTAAAAGACATAGATTTTAATTATTTAAACATTGATTGTTCAGAACAGCATTACTGTTCGTTATTAGCATCAGTAACATTGATATTTTGAATTGGATCACAAAACTGTTTAACTCTCCAATTCCTATATTGCATCCACAGTTGAAAATTTGTTTTCACCTACATTTTATGTATGCTTGGCATCTAACTTCAAAATTATAGCTAAGCTATAGCACTGCACTCTGTGGGGTGCATTAGTTAAGGGAATAACAATACAGTACGCATTTAGATTAATGTCTTTGTTTTTTTTATACAATCAGAATAAAAAGTTCAGTTTAGATAACAAACATAAAACTTCATAGAAGATCTGCATGAAATTCATTTGGAACTTTAGAAGGTTATAGTCATTCTCAACACTAATGGCTAGGAAAGGTTGTAGTACGTTCTATAGCTACTGAAGAGTGCTTAAAGCTTTAAAATTAATTGATTAATGATTTGACCATTTTAAAGTAAAAAGTGCTCCAATTCGGGTACATTAGGAACTGAAGAGTTAAAGACAAATAAATCATTGTATTTTCTTCAGAGTGGAAGGTGAAATTAAGTAAAAAGAGGTGTAATTGAGTCAGATGATGACTAATAAATTATTGTAAATAAGTATTTTTTCATTGATCCATTTCATAAATATTTTTAATAAAACATATACCTGAGAATCATAAATTTTAAATAGGTTATAACTTAGAAGTATAGAATTATAGAATAGAAGTATAATTTATTAGGAACTCAACTTGAGAATGGAACGTTTTCATTGGAATGATAGTTACTCATTCATTTTGGAATAAACTATTTTGTATAAATTTGGCACTAAGTAATTCTAGTAACACAGACAATAGTTTCAGTTGTAGCGGTTGTAAAGAAAGAATATTTCAGTCAATAATTAAAACTAAG
Source organism: Euschistus heros (assembly GCA_003667255.2). Taxonomy (NCBI): domain Eukaryota; kingdom Metazoa; phylum Arthropoda; class Insecta; order Hemiptera; family Pentatomidae; genus Euschistus; species Euschistus heros. The sequence goes on from RCWM02000110.1 coordinate 2,778,837, forward strand.
ACTAGTGAAATAAAAAACAAGAAAAAGTCTAATAAAATTAAATGAGACTAGTAATGCAAGGAAAACTAAACCAAGCATGGTAGATCTAGGAACAGACAATAAATCAGTTTTGGTGTGAAGGCACTTAGTCAAAAATTAAGATTACACACATATTAGAAAAATTAAGTAGGACACAAACAATACAAGGAAAATTAAATGAGACAAGTAAAACTAGACAAAAAATCAAACATGTAAAACTAATACATATTAAAACTTAGAAAATCTAGGTAAAACTGAATGGTGGAGTAGGTAAAGGGATCTGTGCCGAAGGAACATAAGTGGTGGGAATGAAGTCCACACAAACATCACAATTTTGTCAAAAAACAGGCCATGTATCTCTCTGATATGGCGGGTGTTAACACAAACACTCAGTTGGAAAGTATTTGAGGCAGGCTTAAGAATGAAGACTGGGAATGATTACCTGCAGCGACATCTGCAAAGGATTGGAGTTGTACAGAGCTCCCAATGTTCTCTGTGCTTAATAGATAAATTGTACGAACTGCACTTCCCAATATGCCTGCCTTTGGCTGACGTTCTCACCTATGGCAGAGTTGCAGCTGATCATACAGACAATTTAAATTAAAAATAATATTGATATAAATTAATTGAATATTTTGTAATTATAAAGATATAAAAAATACGTGTTCATATATGTTAATGAGTAAATACATGAAATAAGACAATATAGTTAATAAATAAAAATATAAAGTATAAGAATTAGATAGAAAATAGCATTAAAGGAATGATTAAGATCGCGGCAAAAATAATATAATAAATATAAATGTACATAGTTTTATATTAACTTATCCACTTGTATTTTATATTTATAATAACAAAATATTCAATTTATTTATTTCAATATTATTTTAAATTTAAATTGTCCTTATGTTATTTTATTTATATATTTTTTTCTTAACTTACTTTGTTTTCATACCCTTCATTATTTTCTTATCTTTTTTAATTCTCACTCCAATTTTCGTCATATATTCTTGTTTGTTTTTCTTCTAGCCCTGATGAAGGCTTGAATGTAAGCCAAAATGTCAGCAAAATACATTAAAATTTATATTTTAATTGTGTTCAATTCTAGGACCGCACACCCTACCTCTTTATTATTGCCACAGTCAACCAATTCCTCATCATTAAATTAATTTTGTAATAAAATACCTACCTTATAAATGGAAAAAAATTCTTCTATTAATAATTATATTGAATCTCCTTATATGGTCGAGTGGGGAACTTTGTAACAAAAAAGTCATTTTTATTTTTAGAAAAAAAAAAAAAAGAATGTATATTACATTGTATTCTAATTATTTTTAGACCTGTTTTTAACCTTCATGTTAGGCTTGAAATAGTATTAAAATTATACTAAGAAGCTAATTAATTTTTAATTTATCATAAATTACGAATTTATTACAGTTTGTCCTAGGGGTGGGGTTCAGTGTAACAGCTAAAGGGGTACTGTATATCAATGTGGAGTAGACTTCAACAGTAGACTAAATAAAATAAAAAATGTTGAATCCCAATTATATTTCATGACAAACTTTTGGAAACCAAAATTTTACATAAAAAATGTTATGATATGATATTATTATCCTTTCTTCTTTAATGTCAACTGTCTTCCTTTTGCTATTCTATACTATTCTTGATGTGACACACCTAGGAAAAAGATATATGACAAAAAAAGATACAATAACACATTATGTTGCACTGTGCCCACACTCTACTGTTTGACCCATTACCGCCCACAAATATTTTTTTTTCGAAATTTAAAAAATATCATTTGATTTCAGCGTAATATTGACCTTCTAAATTCAGTAAAAATAATTTAAAAAAATACCCAATATTTTCTGTATAGTGAAAATGGGTGATGCTATATCGCATCAATAGGAGGCATCAATAAAGTCCATTACATAAATTATATTAGAAACATAATACAGTTAAGTCCTAAGAATAAATGAATAATACAAAAGATATAACAGTCCAAAAATCTTAAATTGAATACTTCAATAATATTATAAATAGAAATAATGAAAACAAATTTTAAAATGCATGACAATTTCACATTTTAAAAACAATAGGAACATTTAGAATAAAATACAAGAAGCTGTGGATTTTTCTCGACATGTTCAAGCCTTGCAGTAACATGTTCTGACACACAGTGATTAGTTTAGTTTTGTAGTAATGACGCCAACCTCCACAGTAAAGAAGCATTTTTAGTGATGCCATATGGCTTCAATGGGTGGTAATGGGTTAAAACAAAAATTCTTTAAAATTATGTTGGTTAGAAATTGCAATAAACTTTGTTTACAATTCAAACACCAACTAATTGAAGATTAACTGGTACATTACTTACTCACCAGAAATAGTTAGTCTTCCTACAAGAGCAAAACTTCATCAACCAAATTGTTCACAATTAAAAAAAAATACAAAAAACATAAATTTGATTATTATTCCATTTTACCTGCAATTTAACGTCCAATGTCAGCTGTTTAAGCTGGCAGCACATGATGACAAGTTATTAAAAAGACACCTTGGTCAAATTAAAAAAGGACAGAGCTAATCATGATGTTACACTGTGCCCCACTTGACACTAATATCCTGTTAGGCAAGAAATTTTATAGAGATAAATCTTTTTTTATATTTATAATTTTATCCCTAATTTGTTTATTACAACTTCTGTTATTTGTTTATTTATTTATTCCTTTTTTTGTTTTCGTCCATTTATGAAAGTACATTAAACATTAATGATGTAAAAGATCACCATAATTAAATAAATAAATAGATTTTTACAAACTGTAGATAAAAATATTTTTACAATTGAAACTTTGTAAAAACAAATTTTTACAACCTTATTGCATCCAAGGCTGTTTTCTCTATAAAATATTCTACAGTCAACCATATTTTCTTTATTAAAGAAGAAGATGATTTGGGTTTGTGGTTATTTAAAAGCTCATTAAACAAGTGTCAATTAATCGTGCTGACTTTTGGCTTTGAGTGCAAGCCTTCTTTTTGAATACTAGAGTTTATTTAATACATAAGAGCATTTAATATATAACATTTATTTATTTCTTTTTGTTAGCAACACTCACTCTTCTTTTGTTGTAATCCTTAGCTTTTACTCTATCATATCTCTAGCTCTTACCTTTCCTATAATATAATACCTTTTGTTTTTATTTTAAACCTTATTTATATTCCCCCTTTTTCTGTCTTTTTTGTTTTGTTCCTCCTGTAGCCTTGACAAAGGCTTGCTCTGTGAGCCAAAACGTTTAGAACAATATATTGATATTCTTTTTTTGCGTTAAATGTAGCCACTATTATAATCTTCTGTTTATCTAATTACTGTCGATCAAATTACATCATTGGAAGTCTTTAACAGTATTTGATTATGTTAGATACCCCAAATCATTCCTAACCATAATGTTTGATGGTTATTTTGAATTTGTCTCAACCATTTTGGTTTTTGTGTCTGCTAACACAAATAACCCTAACCTGGGCCTGATATGAATCAATATCATTATGGTTAAAGAACATTTAATATTTTTGAAGACAAAATAAACTCTTACTACTATTTATTGTTTAGTAGAGAATACTTTTTATTCTTATGGCACTGTAAGCCAAAATATTGACAAAGAGAATTGATATTCTTTTATTGTGTTTTCAAATTACCACACATCCAAATCATCTTCTTCTTTAAATTTAATATTGATTTATTTTTATTAATACCTCTTTAATGACTACCTAAATCTCGTAGATTAGATTAAAAAAAGTTAAAATATGTTGCCCTGTTGTCAGACTCACTCAGCGCTTTAAGGTCCATGAAGAACATGTATTCGGATCACTTAGGAATACATTGCATTCTGGATCTGGTCAAGAAACTATATGAAGGAGGGAAATCGGTGTACTTCATTTGGTCACCAAGTCATATTCGTATAAGAGGTAATGATATGGATGATAAAGCAGCAAAAGAAGCTCCCTCCCAGGACCTGGCAAAACCTTTCTAACGGCACCAGAACTTGCACGCCCACTTAGAGAAAAGATATCCCAAGAGTGGCAAGCATCGTGGGATCACAGCCCACCAAATAAACTCAAGATAATTAAGAAGGACATAAAATCATGGATCAGTTCTTGTCGTACTAATCGCAGAGAAGAAGTGATCCAAACACGATTAAGAATTGGCCACTCGAAAACAACACACCTTCACCTTATAACCTGAGAGCCTCCTCCCAAATGTTAAATGCATGGCAATGGTTTTTGAATATACCATGTGTTTACTACACCAAAAGGTTAACCGAATCAGGAATACCTGGAGACATCTCAAAGGTGCTGGAAAATGATGAAAAAATAATTGAAAAAGTGATAGCTCTCCTTTATAGAGAAAAGCCATATTACAAAATATAGATAATAACTTTCTATCAAGAACAGATGAGCCTTGATGGGCCTTAGTTAAAATATAGTTCTATAACTTAGAAAGTTATTATCTATATTTTGTAATATGGCTTTTCTCTATAAAGGAGAGCTATCATATTATTGAAGAATTATTATTATTATATTTTATTTTCAGAAAGATAAAAAAGTAATTACAACAAAAGACAAGTTGATGATGCAATTGATAAATAAATACATTAAGTAAAACAAAGTACTATGTAATTGTTATATTTTAATTATTAACTGTTACACTTTGTTGTAACAAAGTACTACCAGATTGTTATACTTTATGTATTTATTTATCAACTATATTGTTTATGTGTCAACTGTTATAATTTATTTATTCATCAGCTATATCCACACATCTTTTATCACAATATCTTTTTTACCTTTATAAACAAACATAAAATGTTTGATTTATTTATTTCAATTTGTTTTGTTTTTATTTTATAATTTTCAAATTGTTTTTCTTTTTTTAAAACAATCCATTTTAAAATTCACTCTTTTTTTTTAAACACCTTTTTGTTTTTATATTGCAGACCAAAATTTATATTTTAATTGTGTTTCCATGACTGTATACCTCAACAAATTCTTTCTATATTGATTTATTTTTATTTTTTACATACATGCTTAAAATATACCTAGCAAATATCAATTAAAATTAAATAAGTCCCAACTTAAATAATTTAATCTCATAATAAAAAAAAAAAAAAAAAAAAAAGTTTGAGTGATCATAAGATTAAGAGGTAGGAGGGGTGAAAGGCATTGTTCATCCTCAAAGAATAAGGGGTGAAGCTATCTTGATCTCCCTGGGGTTAGCGGAAAATAATTTCTAGTCTACTAAATCTAAACTTTTAACTGAGCTTTCATTGGATTAAAGATTAGGCTAACTCATTCCTGTAAGCAAGTTTTCAACCTTTAATTAAACTTTTCTTAAGATCCAGATGGCTGTGATTTAGTATTTTTCTTCTGTATGAAATATGGAATGAACTATAAGAAAGAACGATGTAAGCGTTGTGACTTGAATAATTATCGGTTTTTTAAGATTTTTTTTCTCAATAAAGATATATTAGACAGCTAGATGTATTATTTATACTAAAATATCTATTATCAGTACTAAATAAGTAATGGTTTGTTAAATGAAAATGTTTTTTTTTTTTCAATGACTTTTTTTTCTTCTTCTTTTTTTATAGAATAAATTATCCTTTAAAATCTAGGTTTATTCAATTGACTTACAGAAAAATAAAAATATTTTAGAAATTTAATTGTTTTAAAAATGGAATGGTTTTCAATTTTTTTTTGTTTTTGTAAATGTGTGTGATCCATCTTGAAATGAAATGCCGCTTTAATTATTTATTAAGAAATAATAATTTATTATAATTATATTTCTTCAAAATTCATTTAGCATTGATAAAAATTGTCAGCTAAATTGGTGTGCACTTGTTACAGTAAAATTCAATCATACACCCAATTAGTAGCATTATTATTATGAAGAAATAAAAATCAAATTTTGGTAATCGTCAAATTGTTTTTTTAATTTGTTGTGACCATTTCTTGGATTTGTTTGTCACAGACAATATTTTGTTTTCCAACATTAGTTATAAATAATGGTGGGATTTATAAGGAAATGCATATTTTGCTGCTTTATTTTTTTTTCGAGAACATGAGATGATATCTATATAAAATAACTTGTTCTAAATCATTTGGCAAATTTTAAATTTGCATTTTACTGCATATTTGTCCAACATTTTACTCTTGTGCATATTCAAGGTTTAAAAGTATATTTGAAAATTATTTAATTTATTTCTGATATAATGATAATTATTTCATTAACCTGGCATTGGTCACTAGCCAATCTGGTACAGTGTTAGTCGCTAGGTGAGCATTTCCCTCACTTCTTTGATTTTCATAAAAAAATGCAGTTTTATGTTACCAAATATGCAGTTATAAATGGTAAATAAATGCCATCAAAATATATCAGTTATTGTAGTATGTAGCATAAGGATTAAAAATATATTTTTACAAAATTTACAAAGGTATTTACTATTTTAAAAAAAACATAACTAAGAAAAAATTAAATATTTTACTCTTTACATAATAATGTGTTATTCATCAGCTAGATCATTTCCTTCTATTTCTATAAACTATTACAAGTATATTGTACTATGTTCATTGCAAATTGAAACATTACACTTTTTACAATTTTTTTTTTTTCGTTTTTCCATGTTTTTTTTTATTGGGCACATCCCACATAAGCCTTTTACACTATTTTCTCTAGGTCCTGTTGGCGCCTGATCTGTAATTTCTACAAGTCACAACGACTTATCAATTAATTACTTACAATTTATCTTCTCAACTGGATTTTTATCCAATGATCCACGACTCATTTTGAACCCAAATAATCACTAATCAATCGAACGAAATTGGAAAATTCACTCAATAAAATGTTACGAATAAACTGCTCAAAATATAATCTGATACTCAGGAGTGGGGGCATGGTTGATCGTGCGTGAGTTACTCCTAGTAAATTCCCAGTATCCAGGCCACCTGCATCTGTTTTTCTTAGAAACCAAATATTTTTATTCGCAAATGTCCTAAACTCAGCTATACTGACAGCAATGAAAGTAAAATTCTGACAGATTTATTAAATATTTTTTAGAAGGGTGTGAGAAATGCTCACCTAGCGACCAACGCCGGGTTAAATTAGAACTTAATTTTTGTTTTTATTAATAATTGAAATAATTATAATCATATTTTTATGTCTCATTAGCTATGATTCAAATGTTAATTTTTTTTTAATTAATTAAGAAAAACAATGGTATTCTAATAAATTTTGACTGTAGGCTTAAAATTATTGAGAAACTTTTTAGTCAATATAGTAATTCAGAGTGATATGGTTAAAACAAACGCTTCTCTTTCTTTAAAACGGAATGATTAGGACACATTTTTTAAAATGACAGATGATATGGTTTTTACTGAAGAGGGACAAAGGATTCAGTTTCACCAAAAGCAATCTTGAATTGCCTTTATTGTCAGGTTGGGAATTGATACTAATTTTGTTGAAATTTATAAAAATGATGCTGCTGAAGGCAATTGAATGGAAAAAAAATTCCTCTGTATTTAAAGTAGCTAATGTAAATTATATACAAATTGTTAATATGAAAGATATAAATAATGAATATTACCATATTTTTTTATTTCAAAACATCTTTATTCAAAAGATAAATAGTACAATGATACATATATTATTAAAATATAATGTATCTAGACAGAGTTTTACAAAATATCATCCTTTTGGATGTTTTAATGTGATTGAATGTTAGAAAAAAAAAAAAAACATAGTGTTACAGATAAATAGCGACATTCAGTGACGATGTTACACTGAGATTAAGGTAGTAACAAAGGAAAAAAAAAAGGGATAAATAATTAAACAGATAGGGAAAAAAATAAATAAAAAATAAAATAAATAAATAAACAGAAATTAAAAGAGAGTTTTAAGACGGGAATTGTCCTTCCATTCCAGTTGGTTGGCTTTGAAGGAGGATTTAAAGAAGAAAAAAGAGGATTGGACAGGGTAAGAAGCATGTCGTAAAATTTGATGTGACAACGTTTTATGTACTGAACAGGGTTATATGATATTACCATACAAATCTTTTGTTCTTTTTATCTATTTACGTTTAAATATTTAATCATTATTTATTTTTTTTTTTTATAGCTGATTGAATATTACACTGTTTATTATCAGAATTTTTATGGCATATTTAGTACTTTTAAGGACTTAGTTTAATTTTTTTTTCTTTGCTTATAAATCTATAAATCTTAGTGATAAATTATAAAATATAAAAAGCATCTAGTGCGGCAAAGTAAGCCATGGTAGTTCCACAATTCGCCAGCAGGTAGCGCTGACTTCCATTTTAAATGTAAATATGTTTTTAAGTGTTATAAGTGTTTAAAATTACAAATTGTATTGTTATGATGCATAATTTATTATATCCTTTATTAATACACATTTCTTCTTTTATAATAGTTGTATAAAGAAAGAAACATCTAAAAAATGATGAATAACAAATAAAATATAAATTACTTAAGATATTTTTGTTTATCTGTTGTAAAATGGATGTTAATGGTAGGTACAACATTAAAATCAATCTTTAGATCCAAGTAATATCACTTAAAATATGTGAGCCAAAATTAAAAATAACTAACTAATTTATTGTGCCATTTTTTCTTATAATTGTTTATCTTTTTTTATTTTTAATATAATACAACCACTAGGGTTATTTACACTTTGATTACATAATTATATATAAAAGTATAGTAAGTCTGTTGTATATATAAATTTTAAACATCAATTTAAAATAAGATATGTAACAAAACTTTTAGAATTGGGTCTTTGTCACAAATGAAAATGTGCGTATATCAATAATAACTCTAAAACAAGTTTTTATTTATTAGATAACTCATCATTATTAGTTAAACATGTGATATCTTAGTGAATAGAAGAGTTTTTTCTTTTCTTTTTTGACAAATAAAACATGTTAAATTAAATTTGTTATTTTATGTCTTCATCTACTCATGTTTTGAAATATTTACATCACTTATTGATTCATTTATCTTATATTTAGCTATTTCTACTGTATTTTATTATAGAAAAAATATAATACTTATAGTTTTTATTAGTTACATCAGATTCACAACTGCCTTTTTATAATGGAATGACAGTTTGATAAAAATATTTTTTTTTATTAATGCAATTACATTATTGGATTCTATGCTTGAATATAATTAAATGTTCCTCGTCTAAAATAATATGAATTGTTCCTTTGTTCTAGGTATCCCCCTGTCATAACCATGACTTGTGTGGGTTTATTAGGGTGACTAAAGTGTTATATTTTGTGTTGATTCCTTATGTGTTCTTTGAGAATAGGTCTATATTTGTCTGTATGCAGTGTTATGCTACTGCCATACCAAGGTCCCTATGTGTTATCCTTAAAATTTGTGCCTAAACAGTTTGTATTCTGAATGTCTTTTTAGAAGTTACGAGTTTTTGTGTGAGTCATTTTTAACTAATCACTAATTTTAACTCTGTAAATCAGTTTAGATATTAAGTTTGTATCTTATATCTAATTTAAAATGATATCCAATGAAAGAATAAAATAATCTTAGCCACTTATTTAGTGTTTTATGTTTCCCCAAGTTATGCGAGTTACATGTCATCCTTTGTGTCATATAACACTGATAGCGGTAATTAAAGCATTGTAACTCTATGACAATATTTCTCATCATTAGAGAACTGAAGAATATTATCTATTTAAAAAAATAATTTTAGATTTATTATTATCTTATACCTTAAATATTTATATATTTAATATTAAAACTGAGTATTGATTGATATCATTCATAATATTTATTCTTCTTTCTTTCAATTCCAGTTATAACGTTTGGAATAACTGACTGAAAACAGGACTAAAGAACATCGATTTGTGTAAATCATAACAAGGTTAGTGTTTTCTTTAATTTAATAAATGAAGATATGTGCGGATGAAGATAATATAAAACAAATATTCAAACTTTGATTTTTTTGTTGCAAGAATCCCGGTGTTTTGTGCTTATCTATGCCATTTAATATTACCTATCCTAGATTCCTGATTAAACACGTGATATCTCAGTGGAAGAAGGAGTTAAGTTTGTTTATTTTGGGTTTGAAAGTATACAAATTTTTTTCTAACATAATATCTTCATCTAATCATGTCTTCAAATGTTTCTTCAACTTTTATATATATATTTTGCAAAAAATTTTTAACTTATTTAATATATTTTATTTACTGGGTCATTCCATGTCAAATCAACCAATTCTTCATTAGATTTGGACCTTGACCTCTCCGATTTCTAAGATTTTTTGTATAGCAGCTGTGTCTACCATCATCAGTAAAAATGTATAATATTACATTTTTCTGACTTTCGGTTTTTGAGTTATAAGCTTTTGAAAATTCAAAAAACTAATGTTTTCGGTCCTCACTCAGTATATTCAAAATTACGCCATTAAATTACTATTGCTCCCAGAGAGCTCAAATTTGTGGCATTCTTTTCCATTTGAAATGCCCTTTAATTTGATTTTGAGGTTTTTTGAAACGTTCAAAAACGGTTTTCATAATTCCCAAAATATGAACCCTTCAATTTTTTCGAAAAAAATATATGTGATTTATACTATTACTGACTACATGAGGACAATATTTTAGAATGGGGTGGAAATGGTTCTGGATAAAAAAACAAATATTTTGTCTTTGTTTATGGGACAGTTAGTCCAGTCAATGATGTATTTTAGAATGCGTTAAAACTGTTATTTTGTACAATTGAAAACATTAATTACAATATTTATTCTTGATAGACATTAAACATTATAAAAAATTTACTTGTATTTAAAATTAGTATTATTCATAGGCTTGTGATAATGAGGCATTGGCCGAATATATAGTTTATAATATGTTAGACTTATGCATATTTATTTACATTTAGATTTTATTATTTCTTCTAATATTTTGTAGGTTAGATTAGGTTAAATTTCTTATGAGCACTCCACATCCAATCTCTTTAGTATCCGAACATCAATCTACTTTATAAACTTCTTGTCCATTCTTCAATTATTGTCTTTATATTTTATGATCGTTTTTTTAAATTTTATTGAAAAGTTTATATTTTTTGAAGAACCTGAGAATTTCTTCTATCTTATTACTATTATTACCAAGAATAGCTGTGAGGTTTATTTGTTATCGTATTTCTTGAAAATAATTATTCTATCATGGACAGTCTTTTAGAACGTGTCTAATCGTTAATTGTATATTATTGCATGTTGCACACTTCGGTGGACTGTCCTTTGTTATACCAATGGATAAGTTGGGTATGGCCAATTCTGTCTTGTTGAAACAACTTCTTTCCTTCTATTGTTGCGATAAGAGCTTTTCCATATTTTTATTTCTTTTAACATGGTACATGCTTTTATTGGGCTTAAATCGGTTTAAAGAGTGCAACCGCTTGTCCGTTAACTCTTGTAACGATTATGTTATTGTTACTCATTATTAAAAAAAAGTAATATTATTAATTAATATTAATATTTCTAATGTTATGTTCCGGTTCAAAGTTACACTAGAGTCTAACGTGAATTTATATTAATATTATTATTTATAATTTTACAGTATTATTATTATTATTAAATTATTGTATATACTAATGTAATACATAGCTATTTGAAAAACATGTCCGTTTTTAATCAGAAGGTAATGCCAATATTTTTAAAATTATCTTTCACTGTACTAAAATTATTGTTCAAATTATATCTTCATTAACATTCATTTTCTGAACTATAGCTCATTATAATCTAATGAAAAATTTTTCAGAATAATAAATTAAAATCACTTAGGTGTATGGTATCCTAGGCGTTAGCGTTGAAATGCTACCTCTAGCCTCCCTTAGAATCCCTTAACAAAGGCGGAATATCCTTCCTCCATCTTAAAAACAGTTAAATCATTGAATATTTCAAAACAGTGTCTTTAAGGACAACAATTGCAGAATATCCTTCTGCCATCTTAAAAACAGTTAACTCATCGAATATTTCATAACAGTGTCCTTAAGGACAACAATTGTGGAATATCCTTCCGTCATCTTAAATTTGTTAAATATTCTAATATTTTAAAATAGTGTCCTTATAAGGACAACAATGGCAGAATATCCTTCCGCCATCTTAAAATCGTTAAATATTCTAATATTAATAATATAGCATCCTTAAGGACAGCAATGGCGGAATATCCTTCTGATAACTTAAAAACTGTTAGATCCTGAAATATTTCAACAGATTATCCTTAAGGACGAATAAAATCGTTAAATCTTGGAAAAATTGTTAAATATTCTAATATTTTAAAGTAGTATCCTTATAAGGACAACAATGGCGGAATATCCTTCTGCCATCATAAAATTGACAAATATTGTAATATTTATAATATAGTATCCTTAACCGTTAGATCCTGGAATATTTCAATATATTATCCTTAAGGACGAAAAACTAATATATAAGTCACCCAAAAAGAGGTCCTTCCACCATCTTAAAACAGCATCCTTAAGGACAAAAACTAATTCTAATTATGAAAGCCTCAAAAAATCGTCAGATCCTTGCAAATCTGAAAAACGGTGTTACAATTATTTTATTGTTACTCATTAATAAAAAAAAGTTATATCATTAATATTAATATTTCTAATTTTACATTCCCGCTTCAAGGTCACACTAGATTCTAATGTGAATTAATATTAATATTATTATTAATGATTATGTAATATTATTTTTATTTTTATTAAATGATTGTACATATATATACCTATTCGAAAAACTTGTGCCATGTATTCTCACTTTGATGCTTGATCTAAGCTGTGATTATCCGGGGGTCTGGGGGTGTACCCCAGTAGTTATAAGACAATGCATTAACCATGATAAACACAAATCACAGGCGTCAATTGTGTTTTTTTTTTTTAAAATACTATCCTTATAAAATAATAAAATAAAATAAAAATAATATTTTGTATTCTTATCAAGCAGCTTGATAATAATGCATCTTATCAGATTGTTTTAGTTTCATAAATAAAAATTACCATTTTTCATAAACTTGTGATAATGGTATGTTATAAGGCAAGATACTTAATGACCCAGCAATGTTTTGCTATTGTAAGATTTAATTTTATAAATTAAATAAACACAGAAGATATCAATAATGTGTATAGTTAAAATTAGATATTTGAAAATACATTTTTATCTTCTTTTTTTTTTTTTTCGGATCACTTTTTGCTAAATGGAAACTTGGTAAACATATGCAGAAGTTTTATCTAAATATATAAACTTTTTACAGAAACTCTAATGTCAGGTATTGTTTTTATTCTTCTTCTCTCTTCTTTAACTTTCTTTTTTGTGCCTTTCAGCGTAGAGTTGATCCAACCCAGGACCTCCATCCGTCTCTGTCTCTCGCAAGAGTTGTCATCTCTTGCAGTGTCTTTCCTCTTGCTTGTCCCAACCTGGATATATAGTTATTGTAGGTAAGCTGAGGCCTTCCTCTAGGTCTAGTACCTGCTGGTCTGGCCTCCATAAATTTCCGTAGGTCTCTGTCTGGGCTCATCCGGCACACGTGTCCATACCATCTCAGCTGCCTCTCTTCCAGGGTCTCTTTCATCGCAGGAACATTTAATTCTTCCCTAATTTTTTCATTTCGGATTCTATCCCGGCGCGTTTTGGAAGCCACTCTGCATAAGTACTTCATCTCCGCAGCAGTTTATCGGCTCCATTTTTTATAAGGACCCAACTCTCTGCTCCAGATAGCAGAACTGGCATATATAGAGCCTTGAAAATGTGGAGCTTGACATCTTTCCCTAACTCTCTCTTTCCCACAATTGTGTTGCAGATGGAGTAATATATGTTGTTAGCTTTGGCTATCCTTTGGGATAATTCTTGTTCTAATGTTCCATTTCTGCAGATCACAGTTCCTAGGTAGAAGAATTCATTTACTACTTCAAGCTCCTTATTATTGCAGGTCAGATGGATTTGTTTGGGCTCTCGCCCTACTTGTAGGATTTTGCTTTTCTTCATATTAATATTCATGACCTTCCTAGCGAGTTATGCTTCCCATTCTACCAGGCTTTGTGGGAGGCTATGTGTAGTTTTTATTCAAACCTCTTAAAACACTTAGGATATCTCGTTAACATGAGGAACTTTAGGATAAAAAGTATATAACAACATTCATGTACAGAAATTGTAAATTGCGTAAAAGTTTGAGGTAATCGATTGACTACTTTTCGAGTTTTGCCACCACAAACATTCTGAATCTGCATTTATTTAAATGTAAGATACTAGAATGTTGTGAAACATTCAGATTTTATAATTACTAACTAGAATCTAATATTCTGTATTCTAATTGATCAGTTAATAATCATTCATCATCAGCTTTAAATGTCTTAATATATTTTTTTGATGGACTTGTTTTATAGGATTGAATCGATTAATAAATAAAATAAATTTGTAATTTGTTAAAACTTAATTATTTATGCCAACATTTAAGAGAAAAGTAGATCATTATCAGGGCATTTGAGAACTTAAAAAATACAAACTTTACCCTAAGAAACTAGAGCTAAATGTAAATAATGTAATATTTATTTTGGTATTACTTGAAAAAAAAATTGTTCTTCTCACTGTTTCAATTTATTTATGATAGCTGGCAGATAACTCAAACGTTCGATACTCCTTGTCTGAAACATTCTCTAAAAATCTAATAAAGAGGTTCAACGACTTTGGATGTAATGAACATGTGAAAATAAAAAAACTTTACTTTGAAAAATTCTTTTAAACCTAAAAATGTTAACTAATAACTGAATTATTTCAAACTACGATATTTTATTTTCAATATATATATAATAGTTTGTTATCTTTAAATTAAAATAGTTGAAATAATGTCTCATTTGCCTGTTTAATTATGATACACGATTGTATAGAATCACCTTAAATGAATATTTATTTTTCTTGGGAGGATGAGATTTGCCTATTAAACATATAACGAAAAAGATTCTTGGTCATGTATGATTTTACTGTATTGTTTTACAGACTTTTAAGCTGATCAGTCTTTCATTGATACAGTCCACACCTATTCTTGTCAGTGACGGAGATGTTAGATCTTTTCCTTAGCTATTTATTCATCTCATCAAACCATAGAGAAAAGAAAAAATTCTGCAGGTTCCGAAGAATAAAACTTGTGTTTCTGAGTTTATAAATCTATGTCATAGAGAATGTCCTAAATACATAATCATAGACAGTTATTAAAAATACCAAATGATGCATGTGTCTTTTTATAAATTTTGTAATATTTTCATATCTGCAGCTCCGAAGTCTATTTTAATCTTATGTTTTCCGAATGCAATTCAAATGCAGAAAATCTACTTATCACTGAAAAATATTTCTGTGGTTTTTTGCCAAAAGTTGATCTGTTAAATTTCATCATTTTATACTTCACAGGTCATGATATGTGTTTATAGTTGTATTTCTCTATCACAATTTGATATGTCCAAAGAAAACAGTTTAGCAAAAATGTTTTTCTTTAGAAATATCAAATTGTAGTACATAAAAATATAACTCTTAACGCGTCATGATCTGTTAAGTATATATAAAATGGTGAAATTTTACATATAATCTTTTGGCAGATAACCACAGATTTTATTGATTATTTTAATATTTTAAAACATTTATCTTCATTTTCTTGTAATTTAACATTGGTGCTTTCAGTCGATCACAATGTTGATCTAGTTATCCTTTCTAAATATACATATGATATTAAAAATATAGAAAAGTTTTAGATTGTATAAACAGTGGGGTTAAATGTGAAACATATAAAACAAAGTATGTTAGGCACCCAAAAGAATATATTTTCATATTTGCGGCTCTTAGGGCATTAATTACTTAGGAAAGTTGTAGGATTGTTGAAATACTGGGGGTTAAATGAAAGCATTGAACATGGGATAGCATCTCCAAATTTATTCCTAATGCCTCTTATATGCTGCACACTGTCATAGACATTTTGATGTCTTCTAGCCATTTTTCATCTCTTACATCCTGAGTAAATAGGTTACCAGTGTATGATAACTTTAGCACATCTTTTGCTGTCTATTCTAGCAATGAGACTGCTTTGTTTCCACTTCAGGTCTAGAGAAGCTGTAGGGATTTTTCTTATGCTTCATATTTTTTCGATTTTCCTACTATTTATTCTGTCCACTCTTAGCTTACATCATTCCATCGCTTGATGATTAAAGAAGGAAATAATTTATTATTATTGTTTTATTTTTTTGTTGGGGGGAGGGGGATTGATGAGTTCTTTGCCACTTCTGTTGGTATTTTTTAAATCATAGACTAGTTTCGAATGTTAAACATTCATCATCAGTTCTAAAAACTTATAACTATTCAAAAATATGATATACCTCTTACTGATACCAAGGAAATGATTCTCAATTCTCGGTACTGATACCTTGGTATAAAAATAAATGACTATTTCCAAACATAATAAAAAAAATAGCTAAAAAAGCAAATTAAATCAATAAAAAACAATAATAATTCAAGAAATAAATTTGTAAACTACTGCATAGTGGGGCCAATCATGAATCTAGTGGGACAAAAGTCTGAAAGCGATCGTATGGATAATTTAATATTTTTTCTGATCCAGAACAAATTGAAGTAATTAAAACAAGATTATTGAAAGATTGATAGAACATTTAAAATTTTATTTGTGACCTCTTGTTTTATTAAGGAAAAAAAACTTCACAAAACGATTTATTGATTTATCGATGATTATTGAAAAAAAAAAAAAGAATATACCTACTTTATGATAATAATGTCAATATTATGATTGAAAAACTCCTCTGTAACAACTAACAATTTCTCTGAAATTTTGTACAGTAATAAATAAATAGATATAAATCAGCGCTATGTGTTATCAAACTATAACCTTTAACACTTTAATACTTAATGTCTATCTTAAAACGAGCAGAACTCAAAAACACATTATATTGTTTTAAACTAAAAAGAAAATTATAGTCTATAATAACAAATCACTTAGATCGAGATTATCACTATCATCATTATCTTGTCCATTAAGTAAGGGTATCATACTCCTATCCTCGTCTGGTATTACAAGCAAATTGAGAACACTATTACCGAAAGTGGTATTTTTCTCAGGTTGTGGTCTGTATGAGCTACGTAAAGGATCAAACGAAATAAAAAAAAAAATATTCATAATGTCAGTGTTGGTTACTGTGCGAGAGATTTTCCGAGGAGAATGTTCCCTGTATCTTTTTGTGTTGGCTTTTTTGGACATCCTCTGTGAGTTGCCCAATTGCAAATTTTTGAATTATATAATTGACCAGATATATTTTTTCTTCCTGGGAATTATTAAAACTGAAACCTCCAGCCCATAACGCTTCAGCCAATTTCCATTGCGCAACTGAGAGTACTTTGCCTGAAACACAAGTTTTGGTGTTACTGATAAACGGGCAGTAAAATGCAATATATTCACTAAAATGAAATGTTCCCAGACACACAGACCCATAATTTAAGATCTACGTTTATCTACGTAAAAAGTTTCAGATTAAAAAATGAAAATGGTTTTTTACTTGTAAACTTTTTAATTGGCGTACCGTCTGAGTATCTAAAATGTCGTAAAATTAAAAAAAAAAAAATGTACTAATACTTACTATTTTGATTGCAACTCATCGTGAAATGTAAAAAAATAAGAAAACTTATTACGATGTTCACTATCGAGTGCTTGAAAGAATACTAACTTAATTCTTAAATCGTACTAAATTAAAGTGGTATTAGTTTGTTATTTATTGACATTGCCTCAGCCGACTTCGTTTCATGCCTTCCAACATTTAGCCTGTTGGATCAACCACTTTCTGCATCAAAAAATCAAACTTCATTTTTGGACTTCTGTCCAGCTAGATTCACGAATGGCCCCACTGTGTGCCGGTAGCATTTATTATCCATAGCGTATAATATATGTTATTAATTATAATTCAAACAATGTACAAGAAGATATTTCAATTTACAAATTCTTATTTACGAAGATAAATATTCCAAGGTTTCATTAAATATATTATATATTCAATTGAGTATTAGGGTTTGAAATCTAGTATTTCAAATCAGTATCCAATACGCAATAAAAAGGAAAATGATCTTTATTCTTGTACATATTGTCACTTGAGAATAATTAAAATATATATAGTGAAATGGTATCATTTTCTGAGTTGCATTATTTTGTTGAGTAGAGATTATCTTATTCCTTCATTTTTAATAACGCATACACATCTTCGACAAACTGACCTTTGGCTTGCAGTCATACGGGATTTGTTTTTAATTCTGTACAACAGAGGCTTGTCATTGGGGGTATAATTGGTGTATTATAATAACATAATTAAAAATCACAAAAAATCGCCAACGTCAGCGATATCGATCGGTTCCTAGGAATCGACTTTGGTATCGATTCTCGATACCGGTTCCTTTCTCAAGTATCGATTGGACCGAGAATCGACTTTTGGAATCAACACATCCCTAAAATTATCTATTCAAATGTTAACTCGGTATTTCTTTCAAATATCATTTTTTGTTGATTTATTTTTTTTTTTAAATTATCTCCTGGGATTGAAAATGTTTTTAAATTTCATAGAAACTTTAACTATATTTTGAAAGAGTTTGTTTTAGATTTTTTTCTTTTTACTATTTACAGATATCATATGTTGCAGATATTTTGACGAATATTCCGCACACAGGTTCGTACTTAAAATAAACATGTAGAGTGTATGAAATATACGATACTTTTTGTCTTCAGGTTTTCGCTAGGAGTAGTTAGAAGGTAAACATACTAAAAGTCCCCGCCCCTGGGGATGAGGAGTAGGGGAGAAGGTCCCATCTTTGGATTTTTCGATAATATCTCGCAAATGGTGGACTCTAGAAAAATATAATTTGAATAAAAAACTAAAGCTAATTAAATTTCCTACAAAATTGTTTCTATATGTATTTTTCGTACTTTCAAAGGTTTTTTCGGATACACGTCATTTTAAATAATGTTCGAAAAAAAATCATTTACATATCACTTTTTGTCAAACGTATGCTTCTAATGCCTGTCACGACCGTTTCTCAGAAAAATAGTCATGAACAAATTGGTAGATCATGAAATTTACAAAGTCGGGAATTTCTGGAAACATTCTTAAAAAAGTCGGGAATATGCCCGGAATTTTGGTAACTGAAATTGGTAAGCACCATGAGTAGTAGTGAATCTTCGGGCTGTCTGTTTCTCTCGTGGTCAATTACGTGTAGGGCTTTCCAGAACTGGAAACCCTAACAGTCAAACAATTCTCATAATGTCCATACACAAAACTCGAAATGTGGTTTATATCGATGTCTTATGAACTTATTTTTACTTTCTGTTCCCGTCTACACCAACATTTACTAGACAATCGTTCAAGCTCCCAATGAATTACTAAAGACTTATTTACATGACAATAATTAGACATAAGACATATTTGGACACACAGAGTTGAGCTTTGGGGCTCCAATAAACCTCCCAATTCTTCTTATTACCAATCCTTACAATCCAAAATCCTTCGTAATATCCTCAATGCTTCTTATTATGCCACAAAAAAACTTATGCATAAAGATCATATTGTTCCATATGTTCTTGATTTGACTCAAACTTTGAGGCTCCCCTAAACCATCCAATTTATCTTGTATCCAATCCTTACGATCCAAAATTTTTTGAAAAATCCTCAATGTTCCTTACTTTGTCACCAATAAACTAATCCATAAAGATCTTAATGTTCCATATGTTGCTGATTTAGCCTAGACCAGATACCAATCCTTTCATAGTAAACTGCAATCCCACTCGAATCCATTAGTCTCCCAACTTGCTTAACATTCGATGCCTGATAACCCACCGAGGCATCTGAAAATAAGATGGCCTAGAGACTTTCTAGTTCAGAACTTTTATTGAAGTGCTATTATTGAGTAGTTCTTATCATGTTATTGATATGTCATTGTAATCCATCCACAAACGTAAAATATCCATCGTAAACGCCTTTTGCCCAGAATAATTCCTGTTGCCGTCGCGAGTAGTCTGTTTATAAACTTGAAGAGTTAAGGCGCCTAAAAGAAAACGTGTATTAATTGTTTCCGAAAAACTGCCCATTGTAGAATTATGGTAAATCTGAGAAAAAATTGGCGGATGAGTTCAGTGTCGGAACATCCACGATTTCCGACATGTTGACTAAACTTTGTTATTACAAAAATATAATTTTAAAAACAGCCACATTTTTTAATTATTCAATAAAATACATCGTTAAAACATCACATATGTCTGTAGGAAGACCTGAATATAATCAGTGCCTGGGCGATCTTAAATAAATTACAATTAATTGCAAAGAAAACTCAGGCCATTATAATAGGATCTAGCTCGAATTAAATTAAACTGGCTTTATCCCACATTCCGTAGAAAATATTTCCTTGGACCATTCCTTTACCAAATTATCAGCACCCTTCATCCTTCCTATATTTACAATATGCTTCAATTCAGATCTGAAGTCAATTCAATGCACACAAGATCCCGTCTTTCTGATCTATATACCCCATCCCACAGAACTACTGCACTCCAGCGTTCTTTCCTATTCCGCTCAACTATCCTATGGAATTCCATTCCTTCTCATATTAGACAAGCGAAATCTCTGAAACACTTAAACTCCTCTATTTCCAGTACCTCATTCTTATCCATGGTGACACTTGCTAACAATCTTCTTTCTCAATTAAATGATATCTCTTTCTGAAACACTTTCAATAACTATTTGCACAAATTAAATACCAATCAATATAATCTTTTCTCACTCTGAATATAACATTTAGGTAGGTTCTTCTATTTAAATAATAAGTATTGTATCAAAAGAATCAATTTATTGTTTCATTTGTAGAATTTTTTATTTTCCTTTATATATATTTTATAAGTATCTATGTATATATTATCATTTTTATATTATTATTTTTTTTTTTTCATTTTATTTATTCATTATGTCTCTGACCAGATGTAACTAATTTTATTTCTTTGTGTTCTAAGTTGTTGTCCTTAAGGGACTTGATCCCAGAATTAAATTATTTTTCTATCCCATTCTATTTTTTATTTCAATACCATAATTCAATAATTAAATTATCCGGATTTTTCGGTATCCGGATATATTTCGGCTCCAGTTAATCCGGATAAGTGGAGTTTCACTGTATTTGATTTGTTTAGTATTTCTTTTCTTTTTTTACTTGCTTCCTGGTTCCAAAAACGGACATTTCATTAAGTATAACTTAATAGGCAGTAGATCCATTCTCGATATCTTATCGTCGTTACAACATTGCAAGATGGAAGGGAAAAGAAAAGGGCTAAGCTGGATATTAATAAAAAATCGACGAGATGAAGAGAGAGATGACGGTAGCAATTTCAATAAGGGCAGACTCGAGTAGAGGAGCGGGAACTTATTGTTTTATGCCGGCCCCTGATTCGGACCTAAGCCCCTAAGCCGGAGGACTTGATCCCCTAAGCCCCGGCCCACGGCCGGACATATTTACAAAGTGGACTGCTCAAGGATTTACATGGCAATAACTTATTGTACCGTCTTCATCCTCCTTAACTTATCCTCTCCGCTCTCTCATCCCTCCTCGCTCTATACCGACCCCTATCATATTGTCCTCTTCTTTCCCTTTTTTTTTTTTATTTGAACGGTTCACTTTGCGACTCTTTGCTGACGGATACTTCGCCACGTTTATTTTATTATCCGATTCGTTTGAGGTAATTGGTAATCTGGTTCGTGATTAATAAGCGACATTCGATCTTCGAGCACTCAAGGCGATCTCACATATTTTACTTCTAACCTGAGCAAGTGACCGCGACTTGTGGCCAATGGAAATCTGTCAAAAAATATTATTGATTGATTTTTTTATACTCACCAAACTAAATATACAATTTTGGTCCTTCGACCTCATTAATAAAAAAAAAAAAATAATGATAATAAATAATCATAAGTTATAAGATATTCTCAAAAGTGCTACTTAACAGACTGAACCCACAAATAGGAGAATATCAAGGAGGCTTCAGGAAGGGTAGATCATGTCCCGAACAAATTCTGAGCCTAAAACTGAACCTAATTAATTACTACAGATCAAAAGGAAAGAAAAACCTCTACATACTTTTTGTTGACTTCAAAAAAGCATATGACTCGGTGGACAGAAAAACATTGCTCGCAGTGTTGGAGGAGTATGGAGTGGATGGGAAAACAAGAAGACTGATAGGACTGACACTGACAGACACGGAATCAAGGGTGAAGCTTCAGGGATCCATCAGTAAACCGTTCCAAATAAGGACAGGGTGATAGCCTCTCTCCGGCACTGTTTAACGTAGTCTTGGACAAAGTCATGAAGGAAATGTGGAAGAGAGAGACTGAAAGCGAAGCAATTGACCAATTGAACACTTTAAAGGAAATTGCTGAAAAGGCAGGCTTACAAATATCGTTTGAGAAAACAGAATTCATGACTACCGAAAGAAATTTTCAAAAGTAAATAGTAGAGACAAAGTACTGGAGCATTAAAGTCACAAATAAATTCAAGTACCTTGGGGAAATTGTATGTAGCAATGGGTCGGAGAAGGAAAGTGTAAAAGAAAAAATTAGCAAACTGGAAAGACTAAGCTTCGCGACAAGCAATCTGTATAATAAAAGAAGCCTTTCAATAAACGCTAAGATAAGGCACTATAATACAGTTAGCAAACCGGTTATACTATATGGAATGGAATCATCTTCCCTCCCCAGCCTAAGGAAAATGTTAGCCATAGAAAGAAGGATACTTAGAAGAATTCACGGACCAAAGAAAACAGAAGAAGGCTTTAGGTTGAGACCTAATAAAGAAATTTACAAGGATATAAATGATCTGGAAACAGACATAAGAATGAAAAGATTAAAGTTCTATGGGCATATGGTGAGGATGGGCCCAAGTAGATTAAATAGAGAAATCTTCTATAAAATCAGAGGATACAAGAGTTCGGGGGGATATGTCAAACAGATGAAAGAGGAAACTGGGAATAACAGACCAGGACTGTTTTGATAGGGATGAATACAGGAAAAAAATAAATGCAATCAATGTTATTGTGGCAAGGAAGGATGCGAGAAAAGGAATAGCGTGGACCGAAGAAAGAAGGAAGGAGCAATCGGAAAGAATGAAGAAAAGGTGGGAAGAGAAGGAAGGAGAGAAGTAGTAAGAAGTGAATGATATTCGCGTGGTCTCTAGGGCCGTTACGTGGAAAAAAAAAAAAAAAAAAAAAAAAAAAAAAAAAAAAAAGGGACTGTTTCTATTCAAACGATTACAATTTTCGATTAAAGTTTCTGTCTGAAAATAAGATGGCCTAGAGACCTTCTAGTTCAGAGCTTTTATTGAAGTGAAGTAGTTCTTCTCAAGTGATTTAGATGTATTACCTCTTTGGCAGGTAATCGATTGAATTGACAGGTTACTTAAAACACATGGTGTACTTAACCATTATTGTTTAAAATTATTATTAAATGAGAGAAACAGTTTGTTTTATTTTACAATTAAATCGAATAAACAATTACACATTTTTTTAGAGGGAACTATAACTAATACAAAGAAAACAAATAAAATGAATATTTTAAAACTACGTACAATACTATCAATGGCAATATAAATAACGCATATAGCTACTTGTTATAATCACTACTTGCGCGCTTATTTGTGTGCACACCCTAGAGCTGTCTGACACCCCAGCAGTCATATCACAAGTACAACACCCCTGCAACTATATCACACAGTCTTCTCAGCATGTGCTCTGTTCTATAGCATGTGTGTTATCTGTGTCGGTACTTGTTGTAGCACTAAAAGCAAAGAGGTTATGGACGGCTTTGTTATCGAAGTATCAACCTTGCTCTGCTACACATGTCATTATAATCATTTCCTCAAATTTACTTGATGTACATACACAGTAAATATCAATAAATAGTTTTTTTTTTTTTTTTTTTTTTTTTTTCAGTTTTCGTTCTAAAAGAAATTCTCAGTCTAATGTAACCACCCGAATATGCAAATTCAGCTTTTGACAAAACAGTTTTGTGATTTTAGCAAAAAAATTAATTACATATGTGCATCAAAGCAAATTTTGTATTTAAGGTCATAAAAGGTGCTAAAATGCACATAGCGGAAATGGTAACTTCACCGACGATGTTTTCTATTTTTTTATTTTCGTTTACCTGTGATTCGGTTTCCTGTAGGAGGTAAATTTTCAAACCAATTAAAAAAATTAATAAATAAAAAAAACGCGGTGTTTCTCTTTGACTGCATCCCTATTTGTCTTCTTTTTCACTTTTCTTTTCTACACTGTTCTATTCTACAAAGTGAAACTAGAAATAATTTTATCAAAGGAAACGTCTAAAATTCACAAGACATATTCCCTCAAATGGAAACACAAATACTACTGGCAACGAAGCAAACATAGGCCATAAGTGTGCGGTCTAAATGTTAGCATCTTCCTCAGAGAGCTCCGCGACGGAGGGTCGTCCTTCCCAAAGGACTAGTTCAATATTAGTGAGTATGATTTATTTGATATAGCCAAGACACCACTAATTGCCCCAGGGCAAAGTCTACTAATTGCAATTATCAATTTGGCAGTGGAGATGGAGGGGGGGGGGGGGGGGGGAGGGAGTGGCGCCCGATCCGCGTGCCTTAAGATGACCGGGTCAATATGACTCTCCTACCTCCGCCGCCTTACATATGAACATCAAAGTCCTCGGACATTTAATGGCCAATTAGGAGCCCTCTCTGTCTCTAATTAGCGATAAGGCTTCGGGTAAGGAGCTTTCAGGTTAATTGGGAGTGGGAGTTAACTCTGTACTTTGAAGGACCTCGAGCCTCCTAATGTCCGTCTCTCCTCGGGACCCGTCTTACAAAGGAGGAACCTCTCCTCAGGAGGTCCAAAGCCTCGACGTTCAAGAAGATCAACACCGGGCCAAGAATTCCTCCGGGCCGCTGCCTTTCTACCATAAAGCTGTTAATTAAGGTAATTCTCCACCCTGTTCATGATAGCGTAACCAATCGGACGTATAGCATATAAACAAAAATACACTCACCACTAAAAAGTGAAAAATAAAAATAATTTTTAGAGAAAAAAACAAAACCGACTTCAAGATTAAACCTACATACACAAACTTAAGTATAAATCATATTCTATTCAAAAAAATAAAAAATAATATTTTAATTGCTTCTAAAAAAACAAAAACCATTAAATGAAAATCAATGAAATTATCGATACTTATATACCTATTCACAATTTATGATCAGTTATTTTTGGAGTCGGTGCCAACCAAAACAAACAGAATTTGAAAAGAAATTGTAATCGTAAAGATCCTCCCACTGTTTCATCACCGCCACACCGCAGTCTCCGGCCATTCGAAAGGTTATTGTAAAGGCAGTAACTGCCCTTCTTGGCTGGCACCGACTCCAAAGATAACTGATCATAAATTGTGAATAGGTATATAAGTATCGATAATTTTATTGATTTTCATTTAATGGTTTTCGTTTTGAAACAATTAAAATATTATTTTTTATTTTTTAGTTAAGTTTGTGTATGTAGGTTTAATCTTGAAGTGGGTTTTGTTTTTTTCTCTAAAAATTACTTTTATTTTTCACTTTTTAGTGGTGAGTGTATTTTTGTTTATATAGTCAATTCTCGATCTTCAAGCTACTCTGAAAAATAGTTCGAGTTACTGAACAAAGTCTTTTCGAGGTTATTTATAAAAAAAAAAAAATAATATTATAATAAAAAACAAATTTAAAAAAAAACAGTTAATAAGTGATTTTTTAAACTGTTTTTTTGATTTTTCTTAAAAAGTGCTGCGTTGATTTCAAAATATTTTTTATGGGACCACCTCTGAAGTATGCCCTATCGATCTAAAAAAGAATCATCAAAATTGATTGAGAATTGACGGAGTAATCGCGTAACATAAAAAAAAAAAAAAAAAAAAAAAAAAAAAAAACCAGACGAGTTGAGAACCTCCTCTTTTTGAAGTCGGTTGAAAACGTCTCCCATAAAATAGCCACGATTTTAACAATTGAAGATGAGGTAAAAATTAACGGAATATATAATTTAATTACGAATGTTATTATGCTTAGAACATTCCTTTTGAACAAATAATGACATAAGACCCAAGAGGATTTAAAGCAAAAACAAGATGTAATTTTTTGTTGTTATTTTAGTTTCGATTTTTTGGTTTAATTTAAATTGCTTACTTGTACATAATAAAACCACTTAATTAAGTAAGAAATTATGTTATATCAAAAAATATTGTTAGTTAAGAATATTTGTTTTATATGTCTAAAATCAAATGGATCTATATTTTATTTTCTTGTAAATATGTACCTACGTTATACATGTGTATTTTGCTGTATAAGTGTAGCTAGATTGTCCGAACATTGTATTGTAACAAACGTAACCCTTATTCAATGCTCATATTTTAAACAACTAAATTGTGGTTATTGACAGTTTTTGGAGGACAGGCTGTAGATGGATAGTAGATGGTTAAAGAAGTGGTATTTGAAAGTGGAAAGGGTAATTGAATGAGGAATGGTGAGAGGGATGGAGTTGCAGAGAGAAGAGGATCGGATATCCGAAGTGGCTGAGCAATGAGCAGAAGTGTACATCTCTGATTGACGTGAACGGGTTTGGCGGCTAAGAATTTACATGGTTTTGTTAGCTTTTTTGATTCCGTAGAGGTTTTAATGGACGTGCTTAGGTTTTAATTTTTGTATTGTTTTTAATTAAGTAAATTTTTTCACATATAATGTCAGCATTGCTCTAAATCATCTCAACATCGTAAAGCAATTAACTAAACCTAATCAATATGTTGAAACGAGAAAAAAATTATATTTATTCATAACTAGCATCCCCAGTCGTGACCTTCGCCCGCTCTTATAAGTAAAGAACTTATGACGGGGTTAAACTAATGATTGAAGTTTTATTTTTTAATAATAAAAACCTTGTACTGTATCATGCAATTGAGAATTATTTTCTAACAATATTTCTTGATATTTTCACACAAAGCTGCAATTTTTAACCTGGTACTATTGCAAGGATTAGGTGGTTGAAATTTAGGTAAAAGCATAATCGGATATTCAATCATTAATAATTGGTAAAACTAAGGTTAGGCCACCTATTTTTTACACACAATATCAAAAAATAGGAAATCTATATTTTGATAAGGCAATAATTTTTAGTGCGGCAGAAATAATTTTATCGATTCCATCTGGTTGGATTTTAATTTCTAACTATAAAAGTTAATTACTGTGTGGCAAACCTCTGCCACCAAACACTGTACTTTTAAATTATTATGTAAATTATACTATTTTAAACCTTCCTAGAACTATGAAGATAATCTGGTTAAAATCTGGTACAGATAGTTTTACCATTGCAAACTCAGTTGCAGAGTAGCGCTAACCACATATCATTCGATTATTGAACATCCCTGGGCAGGCCATGGTTTACAAATATCAAATTAAATAAACAGGACTTAAAAGCATATTGTTGATTACGGTCGAATCACGGTTTGTGTAACAGTTATTTGCACCGTATCGTAATTTCGGAATTCGCCGCAAGCCTAAACTGCAATAACCGAGAAACTTTACGCCATATCGTTATGAAATGTAAGGCATATACACCTCATAGAAAAAAACTTTTTCAAGACCTTTATAATAACAGCACTTCATATAAAGAAATAATAACACTAAGCGGAACAGATGACTAAGCTGCATATTGAACTATTTTAAATGAATAAAAAAATTTATTTAAAACATGATTATGTAAATATTTTCTTCATTTTTTACCATTTAATCAAATAGATATATCTAGCTTGGAAGAATTATCCAATACCGATAAATTTAAATTTAAAAAAACAACACATCCCTGGGATCCACACGTCACACTAAATTAATTAGTCTTTTTTATAACAGTTTATTTGAACTAAGCAAATTTTATTATCAATTCCTAGCTCTATATAACAGTTTACCATTATAACCTCTCTTAAATGGCACTCTCCACCTATCGGTCTATTTTCAAACTTCACTGCACACCACATATTTATCGCTTTTTAACAGAAATTTAATAGAAAATATGTAAATTTTATCATTGCTAAACCTTGAGCTATGAAGATGACGTAGTTAAACTTTAGTAAGGATTGGTTCAGTAATATTTGCGGTTAGTAATCACAAACGAAAAATGGCTTGTCCTTTTATATAAAAGTATAGATGATTTATTTTATTGTTTAATTTAAAAACTTACAATAACTTCCAAACCCAATATATGTACAAACCAAAGACTTTAAAATGCCCAGAATTCGCGAGTCAAGATAAAAAGTAGGCCAAGGGAGAGAAAAGTTTATACCTTGAAGTGACGGATTAAAGGGCAGACATAACTCTAAACAGGAGTGCGCTATCTGGAGACCAAACAGGAGCGGAAAGGAAGGTAATAAGATTCATGAAAAGACGGCCCCAAACCGGAGCAATATTTTATCCGGAGCACGGCGGAGGGAGTGAGAGAGAGGGAGGAGAGAGGAGAGAGGAGAGAACGTATAAAGGCTCATATAGCTCTGAGGGGATGAGATAAGCCCTCATATAATAACGATTGCTAAGTCTTCTATCATAATAATTCTTGGTGGGCCCCTCCACCTTCACAATATAATTCCAAGGAGGCTATATATCTTAACTTTTAGGCGGGAGTCCTGGATCTTGGAGGGAAAGGAGTAGGCAGCTCGGGATTAAAGATTAGTAATCTTAATGTTGCTCCAGTCGTTGAGTTATGGCCTCCTAGCTTTATAATATTATTTGGGGGTGGCTCGCCCCGTCTTAAGGGTTAATTTACAGCTGAGGCCGTGTTCGGGGCGGTTAGTGGCGGCTGGGGTGGACGTCGGGATAGCCAAGGGGCTCAGCTATACTGCCTCTGTAGATAAGGAAATCTCCTTATCTTTGGATCGCTCTAATATCAAGTGTGTCCTATGTTATACATTTTTTTAATCATACGGGGTGAGTACCTCTTAGTGTAAAAGAAAAAAAAATGACTGAAACTAGATCAAAATTGTAGAAAAATCACCTTTCTATTTCTTTCCATTGCTGATATACGATTAATCAAAGACTTTTTTGAGGGAACTACGTTTTTTACCATAACAGCTGTAATATCTCCATTTCGTTTAAATATTTTTTAAACTTTGACCACATTTTCGGATTTAGCATTTAATTTCCTATAAGAGCAGAGTACATGTAACCTTGAATTTTACAAACTTGTGACCTAAAGAACAGCTTGATCTTCATCTTATTTAGAGAAGTTACTATGTCTTAAATTACTACAACGCTCACCTTTTTTCGAAAAAACTATTCACAAAACTGCAAATCTCACAAAAACTTGCAAATTTAATCAGCTTTCGAATGATACGTTAAATATTTCGATTTCATAGAGAAGTTTACTTTTAAAACAAAAAAAAAAATGGTGTTGTCATTTAGCATACAAATCAGTTACTTGTGTAAATAAAACGTCATGATAATCCCTTAATGGAAATGTGCATTATAAACATATTAACCTCTACATTGAAATAAAAAGCAAAGAAAAAGTTATATTTTAATAGAAAATAAAGGAAAACTGTCAATAAAGCGACACCAGATCAGAGGATCTTGTTATGCTATTATATTAATTAATTTATTATTAGGATTTATTTTATTAGATTGTCAATGTAAGGTTTAAAACCCAATGATAATGAACATTGACCTCAATTTTGCCGTTAGCTTCTAAATGCAGATGATATTGAAGAATACCATGTACAATGTAAAAACAGACTCATCTGCCCATAAAATCCACCTCAAAAAGTGGTATTCTTCAACACAATCTGCATTTAGAAGCTATCGGTAAATTTGAAGTCTATGTTCATTATCATGGATTTTCTACCTTACATTGAAAATCTAATAAAATAAATCCTAAATAATGATAATAAATAAATGTAATAACATAAGATCCATTGATGTGGTGTCGCTTTATTGACAGTTTTAATTTATTCTCTATTAAACAGTCATTTTTTCTTTGGTTTTTATTTTAATGAAGAGCTTATTATGTTTAACATGCTTATATTATGTTTAATATTTTATCTACACAAGTAACTGATTGGTATTCCGAATGAGAACCCCATGTTTTTTGGTTTTAAATTTCTGAATGGAATCGAAACAGAATCATTACTTTTAACATATCATTTGAAAGCTGATTAAATTTGCAAGTTATTGTAAGATTTTGCCGTTTTGTGAATGGGTTTTTCGAAAAACGGTGAGCGTTGATGTAATATAAGACATTGTAACTTCCCTAAATAACGTGAAGATAAAACTGTTCTTTAGGTCACAAGTTTTTTAAATTCAAGGTTACATGTACTTTACTCTTATAGAAAATTTAATGCTAAATCTGATAATGAGGTCAACGTTTGAAAAATATTTAAACAAAATGAAGATAATACAGCTTTTATGGTAAAAAACGTGGTTTCCTCAAAAAAGTCTTATATATCGTATATCTGCAATAGATTGGAATAGAACGGTGAGGTTTGCGGCATTTTTCTACATTTTTGAACTAGTTTCACAATTTTTTTTTTTTTTTTTTTGTTTTTTTTTTACACTAAGAGGTACTCACTCTGTAGATAGGGTAAACATGACAGCTCATTCTATAAATTTAATAAAAAACATACTAGACAAGAGGTCCAATACATTACGAATGACTTATTTACATAACAATAATTAGACAAATTAGGACATACGGGGCTGAGCTTTGGGGCTCCATTTAACCTTCCAATTTTTCTCGTATCTAATCCTTAAGATCTTATCCTTTTGTTGCAAATTCGGACTCCCAAAAAAAAAAAAAAAAAAAAAAAAACTCCATACCCACTCGATTCCACTAGTCTCCGAACTTGCTTCTTAATCAATTCCGGATAATCCTCTGAGGCTTCTGAAATGGAGATGACCAATAGACCTTCTAATGTAGAACTATTATTGAAGTACTACTAGTGAGTAGTTCTTTACATGTTATTGACATGTCATTGTAATCATTTCATGTGGTATATAATGTATACTTAGTATAAATAATGTATAAATAGTTCTTTCTTAAAAAAGAAAAAGAGTAGACTCTCACTTATCTGGACCGGGAAATCATCAATCACAACAAGAAAAACATATCGATAATAAAAAAAAATTGTTTTTAGGTTGGAAGGTTTTTCGTGAAATGCACTCAGTAAGACGAAATCGCACATCTCCGTCGTACCATTCAGAAAAAATTTTCAGTATTTTTTTTTTTTTTTTTTTTGTTTTGTTATTTTCTACCCCTGACTGTAAGGAAAGCTGGTGGCTTGGCCCTGATCCCGCGCGAAATAAACTTATCACCAGACATTAACCTTGCGCGATATTTTTTCCGAAATCCCTATAATTTAAAATCTACCACTGCTCTTCACTACCGTATAGGTTTTTTATAAAAGCATGTTTATTTATCATTCTTTTTCACCTTTAAACATAAAATAAAATGTAGTTTTTACTACTATTAATAACATAATATTATTAGTTTTAAATTATATCACTCTCACATAATGCCATGTATCTATCACTTATCAGGCTTTTTACCGTTATATTATAAGTTGCCCTCAGAATATCATTGCCATCAAATATTATAAAAACAATATATGCATTTACTGAAAAATTAAAAAAAAAAAAAAAAAAAAAAAAAAATTGAGGTGCAATTTACAAAAGCATGATTTTCCTTTGCATCTAAAATATCATCAAAGAAGAGTTCACTATTTTAAAAGTGAACTGTTTTGTACTGTTTTATTTTTTAATACCATGTAAAAAGTATTTCTATTAATATCAAAGGTCAAAAAATAAACTGACTACAATTGTTTTGTTTTTTATTTTATATCAATTTATTGAAATTTACGACTGTAGAAATATATACATCAAGTAAATGTGTTGATAACGATTACAATAACATGTCAAAACTTGAAAAGAACTACTCATCAGTAGCACTTCAATAAAAATTTTACACTAGAAGATCTGTAGGCCATCTTCTTTTCAGACACGTCGGAGGGTTATCGGAAATGGCTTACTACGAAAGGATAGGTATCTGGTTTGGGCTCACTTAGCAACATTAAGATCTTTATGGATGAGTTTATTGGTGATAAAGTGAGGAGCACATAGGATTTTTCGAAGGAGCCCCAAAGCTCAACTCCGTACGTCCAAATAGTTCTAATCACAGTCATGTAAATAAGTCTTTTGTAATTAATTGGGAGCTTTGAACGTTTGTCTTGTAAACGACGAGCAGTTTCTTGTCGTTTAAGTGTTGTATGTGGATTCCAAGTAAAGGTGTGGTTCCGCATGGAGCAGCCAGCTGCAGCAGCTGCGTCTGCCAGACGCAGCGGCTGGAAGCTGAGCACTGCTTCAGTTGGTTTTAATAGAAGTGTTGCAAGAGGGAGCAGCTGCGGCTGCAGCCAGAAATTTGAAAAATGCAGCCAGAAAAAAATTCCAATGAAATCCGCTGTAAATCAGTGGAAATTTTTTGAAATGTAAAACTGACCTCAAATCTCGATTTAACGCACCAAAAGCCCTTAAGTGTAAAATTTTATCAAAATCAAAAAATATTTATTTTTTTACCCCTTTCGAGGAGGTTAAAATTTTAAAATAAAGATTTCATCAACAACTTCTAACGTCCATAACAACTGTTGTGTTATACCGATTTCAATAGTAATAGCATCACAAGAATCAGCGTACATTCTGCTTTTTATCCATGCGTATAATTTTGGGTTTACCTCAGATTTTATTGGACAAAAACTGATGTGAATAAACAATTCCGAGGTGAACTATAGCTTGAGATATCTCAATAAGGAGAAAACCTGCGACCTCCGGATTTGGACTATGCTATGCATTTTTACTGCTTCTAGATGCTCTGAAAAATTGGTTTCAATCGGTAGCGAAGTGGTCTTTTGAAATCCTACAAAATTTTAGGAGTAAAAAAATTTAATTTTTAAATTCGACTAAATTTGGTTTCTACGTGTTTTTTGAGATGAGGAATCTGAAAATTATATCAGTTTTAAGTTTTCAAAATTTCCTCAATTTTAAGGCCTTTTTTTTTAAAACTATTTATTAGTCGGATTTCAATAAAAGTTCTACACGAGAAGGACTCTTGGTAACACATTACCTCATTTCCCACCGTTCAGCACGTTATAATTAAATCATATTCTTTTCCTTTTTTCTTTTTTTTTAAATTGTAGTCAACTCATCCTACCACTGTCCTCCCCACTTATGCTGATGACACACATTTATTGTCAGTAAACAATGATCCCTTCATTGCCTCCTAAACACTCCCATATCCTAAACATTCAAGAATTGTGTCAAAAATAGAGAATCAAAATAAATCCGAACAAATCTCACCAAATAACCTTTACCCTTATTCGTACACCTAAGACTTCCTGTCCTACAGTACCCTTTAACGATATTCCACTGATCCCTGTTTAACAGATCCCCTACGTAGGACTCCACATGGACAAACGACTTAAGGTGTGGTTCCGCATGGAGCAGCCAGCCGCAGCAGCTGCAGCCGGCTGCAGCTGCAGCGTTCAGGGTGGTTCCGCATGTAGCTTCCAAACGCGGCAGCTGGAAGTTCATCAGTTCGTTTTCTGGTGATGATTTTACAAAGAAAGAGAGAATATAGAAAGAGAGTTAAGAAAACGTGCTGGAACCACAATTTTATTATTTTTTCAGACGATGTATAAAGTTTAAGTTTTTTACTGTGAATAAAATTTGAATTTAAATTAATTAAAATTTTAATTTTATCATGTAAGATTATTGATAACTTACACTTTTATTATCTTACATAATGAAAATTATTTAACGAAAATAGGGTTGTCAATAAAATATTTACAGTAAAATACTGGAACTTTAGACATCGTCTGAAAAAATAGTAAAATTGTGGTTCCAGCGACTTTTCTTTATTTTATTTTGTCTTTTTTTATATACTGTCTTTCTATATTTTGTGAAATCATCAAGGGGAAAATTTATAAAATATATATATATATATATATATATATATATATATATATATATATATACATATATGTACATATATATATTTGTATATATATTCCATATATATATATATATATATATATATATATATATATATATATATATATATATATATCTTATACCATATATATCTTGGTACCAAAGTTTCTTGTACCATTTTAGACTTTTTTTTTATTTTTTATATGGTATTTTGGAAAAACAATGCTTAAAATACATTCCAGAACACAATTTTCACATTTATAAATAATTGGATGAAACTTCAGGTTGAAATACCACAATTTAATTTATTTAATTTAATATAAAAATTGTGGTATTTCAACCTGAGGTTTTTCCCAATAATTTATAAATGTATATTAAATATACCAAAACCCTAAAATTGTATTCTGTAATGTATTTTAAGCATTGTTTTTCAAAAATACCATATATATCGGTATGACATTAAAAAAATAGAAGTCTAAAATGGTACAAGAAACTTTGGTGATGTGGGTTAGCATACTACAGACGCGAAGGAGTGCGTCTGGACTGGTCCCTAGAGCAGTCCGAACGCAGCAGCTAGCTTCTCAAATTTCTGGCTGCAGCCGCAGCTGCTCCCTCTTGCAACACTTCTATTAAAACCAACTGAAGCAGTGCTCAGCTTCCAGCCGCTGCGTCTGCCAGAGTCAAAGTATCATTTCTCTATCTTGACTGAAAGCTGAGAAAAAAAATAAAACGTGATTTTCTTTTGATTCATTTTTTTTTTTTTTTCTCGGCTCGCAATGGCGGCTATAACTCTAGTTTTGCACTATTATAGGTCCCCATTACCCACACCAAAATCGGCATTCAAATATGTGCGTTAAAAGTCAAAACGTCTCCTTGTTAGTAAATTATTCTTTTTTTTTTTTTCCTCGGTTCCCAATGGCGGCTATAACTCTAGTTTTGCACTATTATAGGTCCCCATTACCCACACCAAAATCGGCATTCAAATCTGTGAGTTACAAGTCAAAACGTCTCCTTTTTAGTAAATTATACTTTGTCGGATCTTAAATATTGTTATTACTCCAACAAACAATTTCTCGATAGTAAGATATATATCCATCTTAGAGCAGCAGTTAATAGAGCAATATTAAGCCGAAGGCTGGGAGCTAAGTGGCGGGCCAGTGCACAGATGGTTTCCTAAATCCCGAGCCTGGTTTTTATCTGCCTCGAACACATTTTCTGTCTCGGCTGAGTTAGTGGCCAAATAATCCGCTCAGAGGACGCCGGGGCTAAAGCGCCACTCTCTGTTACATCCTTTCTTCAATCTCACTCAGTTCGTTTAACAGTTGTAGCCGAAGGTCCTTAGGGTCTTCAACTATGTTAAACAATAAAACATTTTTGATGTTAGGAGTAGATTTAAATGAAAAGTGCAAAAATATGTATAAAAATGAGAGAGTGGAAAATCAAATCCAGTGATCATTCAATTTAGTCTTCTTTTTCATCAGTCATACGAATAGACAGTCAGCCGAATACATCGTGGGGCAACAAGTGAAATCCACTTAGTCAAAGATAATGGATTTCCGGAATTAGCCGTATCTATCGTTTGCGTAAATTTAAAAAAAATCAACTTATGAGATTTTCCACACTTTGTTATTTATAGATTTTATTTTAGTTGCTGGTATATCTTGTAGAAAATTCCAGGTATTTTATAACTATTATAATGTTTGTTATTAGTATTGTAATACACGCTTTTTAATCTGGAAGGAAATTGAAAAATTAGTATATTTCTGCATTTGTTTACTGGAACGTTCAAAGTTTGCGAGGGGCTATGTTGGAATCCGAATGGAGCAGCCTCTAAAGCATATAGATATATTTAAAAAAAAAAAAAAAAAAAAAAACTTCTATATGCCTAAAGAAAAATGAAACTTTTAGCCGAAAAAATCAATTCGGTGGATTGGTTTGTCTATCCGTATCTTTATATGGTCGT
This sequence comes from Euschistus heros, assembly GCA_003667255.2. NCBI lineage: Eukaryota > Metazoa > Arthropoda > Insecta > Hemiptera > Pentatomidae > Euschistus > Euschistus heros. The sequence goes on from RCWM02000110.1 coordinate 2,814,971, forward strand.
TTTGATAAAAATCTGGATTGATTTAATATTTAAGTCAGGGGTCTCCACACTTTTCAGCCTTCGGGCCATACTGATTACTTCCAAAGGTTCAGAGGGCCAAAACCGTTTTAATTTTCCTGTCAATAACTATAATTTCTAGACTGGTCGCCAAATACGCGCCCTGAGCGAGCATACGCTTGCTGAATTCGCTAGCTCAATCACTATTGCCTTGTACTGTATTGTTACGACCGCGACACATGAAGATATGAAGATGTGGTTACAAGCGGAAATAAGTAATACATTTCTTTTAACTTCGAGAAGTGATCGAATTTTTTTCAAATGAAAATCATCGTAATCCATCCTAATTACAAATTAGCTAATGACTGCGGAAGTTAGCATTCTACCTACGTCGATTTAACAAAACATATGCACGAACTGAATTTGAGGTTGCAATGAGAAAACCAGCTTCTAACTGATTTATAAACTTATATCAAACCGTTCCAACAGATAAATATACTGTTTCAATAACAATTGCGTAAAGAGTGTTTCACACATTTTAAAAATGTGGAATATTTAGCCACACTACTGAAACTCAGTTTTCCAGCAGCCGAAACTTTGAATATAAATTTTGATACTCGTTTCTTAGTCTTTGGTATCATTGCGAATAAATATAAGATTATTCAAAATCATTTTGTTGCCGACGTTGAAACACTAGCCCCAGAACTACAACTTTGTTAACCGATGAGCATCTTAAATCCCTTTTAATAATTAGTAAAAGTAAAATTGGTCCACGGCTATAAACTACTGCCGCGGGCCGGATTTGTTCCGCGGGCCGTAGTTTGCAGAGATTTAAGTGAAGAAATGGTCAGGGGTGCAGTCAGGTCAATAAACACGTCCAAGTTTTTTAGTAAAAACTTTATATTTGGCGTGCCTATAAAGTTTTTATTTAAATATAAATATAATATCAAATATACATATAAAGTTATATAAATATAAATATAAAGTTAATTTAAAATATGAAGTTTTTTTATATGAAGTTTTAATATATGTATTTATAATGTGTTATATTTAAAAACTTGGACGTGTTTTTTATTTACCTGACTGCACCCCTGGCAAATTCTTCACTTAAATTACATCTCACAGTCAACAATAGAATCATCATCATGATTTATTATTTAAAATTAATCGTAAATATTAGATTTTAGACTATTTCCTGCGTTAATTTTAAACTATTGGTTTCACACTCCAAAGAAGAATTTATGGTTATTTTAATTTATATTGATAGCGAAGTAGGCTGGTTTTGAGCCTTATTATTAATGATCTTTAATGTTCTTTTATTGTTTGATTTATTAATCATCCAGTTTTTCCCATGTACTTTGCTTCTCGGTCATTACATTTTTTCTTTTTCCTTTTTATTTTGAATAATTACAGGCTGCCTCACTCAAGGGCAATGAGTAATATGGATGACAAAGACTCACTTACACAATATGTACAATGATATAAAATAAAGTCCAAGAAATAAAGTAATAAAATTAAAATAAACAGCCTCTAAATATCCAAGAAATAAAACAAAGTACAAAATAAAATAAAGCGCAAAGTAAAAAAAAATATAATAAATGATGATATACAATAGGTGAAAATTGTTGAAACTAATAATTAATCACAAAAACAAATAAATTATAATAAAAATTAAGGAAGAAAAGAAATTTAAGGATCACAAATGCAATCAAAATCTATATACAATATTTGCAAACATTCCGAGAAACACCCCGATACAAGCTTGGCCCCTAATTGTGAGGCCAATCCAGGCCCAGCGCCGCTCTATGTGCTGCGTCACTAAGCAGAATCCACTGGAGGCTGAGATAGAGAGAGCTATGGCATAGTCGCACAGGTCTTGAGCTGGCCATTACTAGAACTCTAATAATAAATATTTACAATAAATCTCGGGGCCATTGCTGTTTTAATCTGCGAGGTTTTTCTCTCTCGATTTTGGCCGCCTAGGACCACGTGAAGTAACCATATGCAATCATTTCCGTACTTCTTTTCTTAATTTCCAATAGTTCTTTTGATTCTCCAATAGTTCCTTCTCTCTTCTGTCCAGATGCTAATTCTATCTCTCTCTTCCTTCTTCCGGAAACCCTTATAGTTTAGTATCATTCTTCTGAAAGCTGTTCTGTCTTGTGGTGTAGCAGACATTTGAGTTAAAGCAGAGCTACTTAAAGAGCTCATTGCCTTTAATGAATGAGATCCTGAGGAATCAGAAGCAAACTAAGTTTATTAGCGGCTAGGGGGATCTATTTAGGGGGCTGGCGGCTGGGGCTAAGCTAACCGCCTGGTGGGGTGACAGTCCCGCTACCGCTGCTTTGTAAATCTTTCAACATTAATTTGTCTCCCTCCCCCAAGTTTATCTTCTACTGTACCCTCCTAACCGTCTTAGCTCTTAATCTCTTTAATTGCCAATAATTCTATTATGTCTTGAATGAATAATAATTAATAATAATCCCGTTTAAAACGAACTGTTCGATCGGATCGGCGGTACTTTAGGATGTGGTTAAACAATTAAAAGATAAAGTAAACGACGCATATTTATTGGAAACTTTCTAAAACTGAATGTGTTTATGGAGTATTATTTTATAACTAGCATACTTCGCCGCGGCTTCGCCCCCTCTCATACATAAAGAACTTACATAATTTTAACTAATAATTGAGTTTCATTTATTTATCAATACAAATCTTGTATTTTTAAGTATTGACTTGAGCATTATTTCTTCAATGATATTTTCACTCATGGCAGTAATTTTTAGCCTGGTTTGAAGATTACTTAAAAACATGATTAGAAATCCAATTTGGCAAAAATAATTGTATCGTTCCATCTGGTTGGATTTTAATGTCTAACTATAAAAGTATGTGACAGTTGGGCAAAACCTCGTTTCTAGCACTCAGAACTATACATTTTTATTATTATTATAGTAAAATTTATTATTGTAAACCTTCCTTGAGCTATGAAATTTGGTTCAGTTGGGTTTCATAGTTTTTTATAATTAAATAAATATTTAATTTTGATGTTATCCGGTGAACTACCGACGCCAGCCCACTGAACGTGTAAAATTTGTCATGTTTTGCCAAAACATACAATTTAGCGTGCTGGCGTGGTATTTTACGGAACAGAATAAAAATATCATATACTGATAGTAAATTTCTCGCACCCGATTACTTCATTTTCTGCTAAGGCTTATGACCTACTGAGTGTGTTAGCTATTGTTTAAATTTCAGCTGCTTATGTTTCTGTGGAATAAAACATAAAAAATTTGTTGGGAAATCAAGATTTTTCGTTGAAATATTAAAAGTAAGTTACAGTAAGTTGCGACGTGTTCAATACTTTATTTTATTTATATTTTCATTTATTGATAATTACAATTGTACAAAATAATATACAACAAGTAAATGTGTTGATAGTGATTACAATGACATGTAAATAACTTGTGAAGAACTACTTAATAGTAGAACTTCAATATAAATCTACACTAAAAGGTCTCTACATCATCTTCCTTCCAGAGGGGGATTATCGGGAATGGAGTGGGATGCAAGTTGGGATACTAGTGGATTGGAGTGGTTATGGAACTTACCATGAAAGGATAGGTATCTGGTATGGGCTAAATCAGCAACATACGAAACATTCAGATCTTTATGGATATGTTTATTGGTCACAGAGTAAGGAGCATTGCGGATTTTTCGAAGGAGTTTTGATTGTAAGGGTTGGATACTAGATGAATTGGATGGTTTAGTGAAGCCCCAAAGCTCAACTCCGTACGTCCAGATAGGTCTAATCACACTTATATAAATGAGTGTTTTGTAATTAGTTGGGAGCTTTGAACGTTTGTCTAGTGAATGTTGAAGTAGTCTGTAACGGCGAGCAGTTTCTTGTCGTTTTAGTCTTGTATGTGGATGTGTTCAATGTAAATTAATATATTATATATATTCTAGGAGAAAATTTAATGCTGTACTGTAAGTTATCTTCTGACGATTTTCTTCTAAAATGAACGAATGATGACCTAACACGGACTGAAAAATAAATGTTTTGTAAGTTATCATCTTTCCGGAGCCGGAAGCACGAAAACGGTCCTGTTCTTCGTAAAAATATACATAACCAAAATTGTAGCAAATTTAATAAGCTTTCATTTCGTACTGAAAAACTGTTTCAATACAACGCACTGTTTTTGAGTTATAAGCGAAAAACTTAAAAATGGAACATTTAAAACCCCCCTCCTGGTACCGGAATTTGGAGGGACTTTATTTTTTCTTGTTCAGGAGACCATCCCCTGCACATTCCTGAACAAATCTGCACTATTATTTTTAGTTCTTCTGATTGGTCATTTTCGGTCTAGATTGACTTGATTACTATAATTAATTTAAAAGAACCTTTAGTTAGTTAGTTTTGCAGCATTAGCTATCCACCTAATGATTTCAAGAGCTTTGAAAGGACTTCCTAAGACGAAGAAGACGAAAACAAAAACTGCGATAAGCGACCAGGAAAGGAGGACAGTTAAGAAGCCGAGAGGAGAACTAACCGAGGAACGTGATCCGAAAATAGTTGTCGGATTTGTGAGGACTTGTGTTATCTCCTCCGGCCAACGGCTCTCTATCTTAATTGTGTTTATTTCCGAGCTCAAACGTGAGCCAGATATTCTGCCACAATTCACATCTTCATCCCCTCCCCCCTCCTTCCGTTCGTTATATTCTTCTAATGAACACTTGGAGGCTTTTATTGTGATCCGGTCAGGGTGTGTGGAATGGCTTCAGTCTCCAGATTTCGTTTTTTTATTTTTTCATAAACTATTGTATAATCTGTTTTGTAATCTATACTACAGTATAACCTCCATTAGGCGGTTTAAAAAAAAGATTTTTGATTTGATTTTTAAAATTAAATCTCTTTTCCCATTGTACATTGTACATTTAAATTTTTACTTTTGTGACTTTTACTATTGCTAAACATTACAAGGTCAAAATTAAATGTACATTTTCCAACGGCAAAAGAGAAAATTGGGATCAAAAAGATCTTAAGAATCTTTTTTAGAACTGGTGATTACTCATTGCGAAGTGATTTGACGACCGGATATATTTGTTCCAGCCAGTCATCGTCGGTGTCTCAAATAAAGCTGTGCGTCTTGTTATATTTTGGAAAAAGAAGAAAAACGGTTGCAATTAGGATTGATTGAAAAATAGTTGTTATGTAGAGATAAATTACACTTTGCTGTTAGTAAAATAAGAATTTGGATACGGGTCGGGGTTTGTACGGTACCCTCCTATCCTACCTCTGGTTAGCGAGTTAGTCATCGTACCAACTGAGACACAACAGTAAATTGGAAGAAAGAGTACTTTGTAAAAAACGAATCTTTTCACATTAACAATAATTAGTTTATTAACTTATGGCTGCTCCACCATTTTTTTTTTTCCTTCTTTATATGTATACCAAAATTATACTTTTTGGGAGAAAAATGCCTCGAGTGCTGTTATAGGGACTCGAAATAAAGGCATCAAGATCAAATGTTTGGCCTATGCGGATGACTTGGCTCTTCTGGCAGAAAGCGAACAAGAGGCGATTAGTCAAATCAATGAGCTTAAGGAAACGGCTGAAAAGGGCGGTTTGAAGATCTCTTTTGCAAAGACTGAAATTATGACTAGCAACAAGATACACCCAAAGATGATAGAAACAAAGTATGGGAGAATAAGGGTGGTGAACCAGTGTAAGTATTTGGGAGAGATTGTGAGTTATAATGGAGGAGATAAACCAGCAATCAAATCAAAAGAAGAAAAACTAGATAGATTGAATTTTGCCACAAAAAAGTTTACAATAAGAAAAATCTGTCCATCAACGCCAAAATCAAGCATTACAACTTCGTAGTGAAACCGGTTATTCTGTATGGAATAGAAACAGCCAGTATCCCCAGTCTGGAAAAACTCCTGAAAATGGAAAGGAAAATATTGAGGAGAATCCACGGACCCAAAATTACTGAACAAGAATACCGCCTAAGATCAAATCAGGAAATATATGGGAAAGTGGAAAACCTGGAAACCGCAATACGGAAAAGAAGGCTGAAATTCTATGGCCATATGATAAGAATGGATCACTCAAGGCTCAATAAGCAAATAGTTGAGAAAATAATCAACATGAAAAGCCTGGGAGGTTATGCTAAACAAATAAAAGAAGAACTCCAGGAACTTAAAATTAGCAATAGAGATTGCATGGACAGAGAAAAATTCAGAAGGCAAATTGATAGTTTGAAGGTCCTTAGTGATAAGAAAAAGCATACCGGAGGAAAATGGACTGAAGAGAGGAGGGCACTTCACTCGGAGAGAATGAAGGAAGTATGGAGAAGGAGGAAAGGAGTCAGGGACAAATGATATTTGCGTGGTCCATAGCTGGCCTGTTCGCGAGAAAAAAAAAAACAAAAAAAAAAAACAACCAAAATTATAGTAATTAGCGGGCGTTGATGACCACCCATGGTTTTACGCCCTTAAACAACACCAACCAACCAATAATTAGTTTATAGAGTAGAAAGAGAGACTAAAAAAAAGTATTCTACTGGCAAATCGGATAAATGTTAAAGCATTCATCAGTGCTATATATACTATGTGGTAGTATCTATAGTTAGAGATTACCTCCTTGATACATTCCTCTTCCAAGTTATTAGCCCACATCACCCTCCGTTTATCCATAACATCCTATATTTCAAGTCCTCAATCCAATCATTGCATACAAAACCCCATCAATCCGATCTCTACACGTTCCTTTCTTGCCCGCTCCGCTATTCTTTGGATTTCTCTTCTTCCTTCTATTCGTAATGCATCTTTCTTTGAAACTTTTAAAACACTCCTCTTTCACCACTTTATCTACCTCCAGACGGATGCTATCTAACTATATAGATGCTTTAATGAATTTCATCTTAGCGTATCAGATATAGAACTTTAGCCTGTTTCAACAACCTTCTTATGATAATGTTTTCTCTTTTATTCAGATAATTTTTATTTTTATTTATTATTTCTTTTCTTTTTTTTGTTCCCTCCCAACAAATTTTATTTATCTTCATGCTTTACTATTTATCAAGTTCAATAAGCCTGTTAAAGCAAACCCCACGGAAGACTGTCTTCGGACATGTTTGAGAGTTTTGTCCACAAGTTCATTAGCTTCTTTATAAGAAGTACTTTAATTGGGTAGCGACCCGTTCCTAGCCGTACTATGAAGTTGGGAGTATTTCTTTGCCAGAAGAAGAGTGACTTTATAAATCGGTATTGAATAACCTCTATCGGTTTCATATATCTTAATGACCAAACTTCAGCTGCATCTATCAGAGTTGAGGAAACCATGGCATCAGAAAGAGCTGTTTTTGTTTCGCTTATATCGCTCTCACCTTTTCTAAGTATATCTTTCACCTTTGCACGTGCTACGGATGATTTCTGTATAAAATGCTCTGAGGGTTTACAGAACTTTCCTGACGAAGAAAACGACACACCTAAATAAGTGTTTGGTGTATTCCAAGATCTCATTGTGCCAGATATAATTTATGATATTTGTCATGTAATGTTATTCTTAAGGGACTTTGTACAAGAATAAAATTTCTTTTCTGTTCTATCTTTCTACAATGATGGTCATCTTGATATTATTGATTTTTCTAATCAGTGGAAGAACCTAACATTCCTGGAATGTTACCTTTCTCCTACTCATTACAATCCTGATTAAAAAATAAACTTTATTCTGAGACTTACTGTCCCCTAAGAATAATAATAATAATGCACAATTACAGGTACAATTGTCTGGCTGCTATTATTTACAAGTTAAATGCATGAGTAATCATGACATATATTGTCGACAGGAAAAAAAAAAAATAAAAAAAAATAATGATCCTAATAACATAAAATACAATCGTAAAAAAAGATGAAATAATTCTAAATCTTTTCGGAAGATTGATTATGTAAAAGATGTAAAAATAAATTATTTCTAAAGTAAGTAAGGGAAGCAGCTTTACGAATAGGAGTGGGTAGGGAATTCCAGAAAGAAGTAGCACGAATGATGAAGGATTTTTCAAAGGAAGCAGTTTTATGTGAGGGGGGTATACAGGAAGAAGCCACCCAAGCTCAGAATATCGGCAAGTAACGTGAGACCGCCTGGGGATCCCGAAGATAAATTTTATGAAACAGTTCATCAGTCTCCTTAGCTTCATCTCGAGACTACCAGACAGTCCCCTATAAACCAAGCAACCGTAATCGAAGAAAAGGAAAATAAGGGAGGACACTAGAAGTTAACGGGTTTCCGGGAAAAAGAATCTCGGAATCTATAGAGTTGTTTAAGGATTATGATGGATTTTTTGGAAATTTGGGTGATATGGTTGTTCCAGGAAAGATGTTGATCAAAGGTAACTCCTAGGTTTTAATAGATTTCTGGAAACGGATGGATGGAAGGGTGTTGAGGATGGGTTTTGAACAGATGAGGAGAGCCTTAGTTTTATTTGGATTTAGGCGTAGCTTATTTTTCAATGTCCAACGGATGATGTTATCAATGTCCTTCTGAAGCTTACTAAATGCCTCCAGCATATCTGAAGGTTTGAAAGATAAGTAGATTTTAAGGTCATATTCATTATCTTTCAGACAGGACGGACTTTAATATTAATCTAGTTCCGAACGATGTTCCTAAATCCAAACAAAATTGCAATCTTAACATTTTTTGATTTTTCAATTAGATGATCAACTACAGTCAACAGTAATTTCAATGCTTCTGCTCCTGTATCTAGGTTACCATGCTTTTGATTTGCGAATCGACTCCATATACTTAGAATGAGAAAAAGAAAAGAAAAAAAAATGTCTGGACTGGGAATACAGAGGTAAAAATCCTGGCGATAAGAGGAAACTTGAAGACCGTGACGGGGGACTCCTTGGCCCACATAAAGTGATGGGGTTGGATCCGGACGGCGGGCGACAGAGAGGAAATTGCGCTGAGCCGAGTTGCCATTTTTATCTTTCGGAGAGCGAGCTACCCCCTAATCTATGGGGACAATGGCTGTCAGCGGTCCTCATTTCCAGAGCGGAGCGGCATTGTCTACGTCGGGTTAGCCCCCTCCCCACACCCCCGGGATAGCTGGATATACTGACGTCTCTTATCTCTCATATCTCCTATCGCTCCCTGCCTCTTTCCTTCCCGCTGCTAAACTGTTTAAATTGACCTGTCTCGTGTCAACCTGCCGCGCCTCGCTATACCAGCTCTGAATTTGGAAAATTATCCAGTTAATAATCACTTAAATATTGCTAGTTGCATATGTCAATATTTCCTCGTATTTTTTATATTAGTTCGTTACTTATCTTCTTATCAAAGCAGAAATTCGATGAATGCAGTGAATACAGTTCTTTACTTTTATTTATTTATTTATTTTTTTTATTGTTTAATTCTAAAATCCGCTTCCATAAAATACTAAATAATCAACTGCAGACGTGCTGAGACTGAAATATAAAAACAAATGGTATGTTAGGTAGGAGGAGAGATAGTATGCAGTGAAATTATTGAGTGGTTTTTATTACCGTAAAACGGGTTGACTTTGCACCACCTTTGTTAAACTTCATTATTTAACTAACTATCAATAATGTTTAAAATGCATGTATTGAAATATTTGCTTATAATAATTAGCCTTAAAATGCTGTTGATTCATCGCATAATCTTGGAATTGCAAAATTTACAAAACTTATAATTAATTTTATTGTTTTTAAACTTTGATCCCCGGATACCCATGACTTACCACCACCACATTTTTTTAATTAACAAAGCATTTAAAAGTATTCTGTAGCAAAGTCAAAGCTTGATAGTAGTTATGAGATGCAAAGTCATTTCTTAATAGTGTTTGAAGTTTAGCCTAGTGATTTTTTTTCTCTGTTTCCAAGGATTTTGTTTAAGGAAACGATTGCCTAAATATACTTGGTGCAAAGTCATTTCTAGTTCATATCAAAAAGGGAATTCTATTTTATTTTAAAATACCATGACTTTTGGCAAATATTTTGAGCAAAATGAATATCATATATTTAAATTACAATAATTATAGAATAAAATTAATTCAAAACTTAATCGATTTGAGAAATATTTAGTTGTTGAAAGCACGACTTTATCCCACAAAGGAATCATACCTGTTGAAACACTACATTCAAATAACTGTTATAAAACATGAGATGTAACTAGGATCAGCGTGAAAATTCCTTAGACCCAATCAGTGTTGTCTTAAGTAAGTAAGAAATATCAAATATCCCTCATTTAGACAACAGCAAAACACTTTTTCCTCAACTGAAACTTTTAAGTGAGTTTGGTGCAAAGTAAACTCACGGGTGCAAAGTCACGCCGTTTTGCGGTACACCTCTGGTTAATAAACAGATAGTATTTATTTATTTATTTTTTTAATGAATGAATGCCAATATGTATTCCTCTCCAAAACAACAAGTTTTTTTTTTTAACTCCTTAACGTTTCACTACACGGAAATGATTCGAATGGAAACAATAATTCCCTCTTTACTCACAAGCTTGCAAGTGATTTTCGTACAATCCCGTTTTATGTGTCCTAACTCGGTAGGAACAGAACCTAAATAATCAGAAATATTTATACTAATATTAATAGTATTAATAATAAATTACTTCCATCGGGCGCCTCCCCGGAAGGCGGATAGAGAAATGCCTTCTAGATATAGGTGGTACTGCGGAAATGAAATACACAGGGCGGACCAAGAATTAACACCTGTTAGTAAGTTAGAAATCCACTGGTGTTCTGATCAGTAACCGGTGACCAATGTCTACCTTAATAACTGAGTCGTAAACCTGTGGTCTCATCTGAGATCACCACGAAATCTAAAGCTCTACTTGAATGCTTGATGGAAAACGAAGCGACTTCAAGTTCAATCGCTCTCCTCAAGGAGAATATTCTTCATAATAATAATAATAATGATTAATAATATGTGTTATTATTCTAGGGCTACAATAGCATTAGTAAGTGCATCGTTCAACACTGGTTTAAAAAGACATAGCGGTTCATGGCAGAACTTTTTTACCTTAAGGCAGTTGTAAGATCTCATGCATAGAACGGCCACAAAAGAAATTAAAAAAAAACGTCCTTATGTAATTGTTGCCGCTTAGTTAAAAAGTTTCTGCCTCAACCGTCCTTTTCTTCAGACTTCTATTCTGCAAACTACCCTTTGTTTTAAGAACCTCATTTTAAACGTTAAAACTTTAATGGCCAATAGTCGATTAGGATCGAGATAAAAAAATGTATTAGGAGGCGTAATTATTTCTAATAACTAAAGCGTATTTTGATTGATTCTTTTCTTATCATTTAGAAACATAAAGAGTATGAAACAAAAATTTATTAATTTCACTAAGCAGTTGAGAAGAATGACTATGATGTTGAAAGCTCTTGCTTAGAAAAGATGTTTACTTGTTCTTCTTTTAATTACATTTATGGAAGAAGATCTCCATTAGGTACTTTTCAGTCTCCTTTTGATATTCTCCGACATGATAGATGTGAAAACTTTAAGAGAAAATAACATTTAGCACATTGAACGAAAATATCCATATTAAAGGTAATTGAAACAGATCCAGCAAAGAACCTTTGAACGTTTCAAAACGAAAACAAAAAAAATCATCTTTATGAATGGTTTTGTCTTTATGGAATTGTTAGTAAGTTTTGAATCATACCCTGAACCGCCCTTGTTTCCACACTTCTAGCCTACCAACTAACATTCTCTTAAGGACCTGGACATCGTTTTGAACAATAAAAATTGTAGTCATCGAAGTTCGTTAGAAATTAAAAATGGTTGATGATAAAGATTCAAAATTCAGCTCAGAGAAGCCAACATGTTGGCAGAAATGTATAGTGTAGAGTACTCTGATTAATTCAAGTGTTTTCTTAACATTTATTTTAAAAACTTATCTCTGAGTTAAGTTAGATTACTAGAGAAGTTATGTAAGTAGTTCGTTGAGAGAGATCAGTAAACAAATAAGCTATGTTGAAATTAAAAAAAACAAAAAAACATATTTTTATTTAGCCGACGTTTTGGACATATCTTTGATGCCAATCATCAGGACAGATGGACAATTGAAATAATCTAAAAAAGAGGAAGACCAAAACACCATGGTTGTCAGAAGTAAGCAATGACCTGCAAGAACTTGTAGGAACGGGAAAATGAAATGACTCTGAAACAAACAAGGTTACAGACTTAACCACCAAGTAAGAAGACTGAAGCCCAATGGACATAGGAGAGGAAGGAACCACACAGCCAGAGGATGGTGTAACTTCTAGGCCAACAAACGCAATAGTTGAATGTCGTGGTCCTTAACTGGCCCATTCGAAGGAAGAAGAGAGAGAGAGAGAGAGAGAGAGAGAGAGAGAGAGAGAGAGAGAGAGAGAGATAGAGAGAGAGAGAGAGAGAGAGAGAGAGAGAGAGAGAGAGAGAGAGAGAGAGAGAGAGAGAGAGAGAGAGAGAGAGAGAGAGAGAGAGAGAGAGAGAGAGAGAGAGAGAGAGAGAGAGAGAGAGAGAGAGAAACACTCTATTAAGCGGTGCTGCCCATTCTAAATGGACTGCTAAATACACAGCATATTTTATCAATCTAAGTTAGACATTAGACAATATACAATCACAAAAAAAAAAACCGTATTAGTCATTATTTTAAAATATAAAAATTTGCACGTTAAAGTCATCGATCCCATGCGGAAACTAAAAAGGAAGCATTATCATAGCAACACCCTTTCATGAAGAGAAATTACAGGGTGTTCTCTTCAGCTCTTTAGTTTATTTTAATTTTCCATCTTCTCTGATGATGGCCATCAAAGATAAGGCCAGAACGTTGGCGAACTCAGAATATGTTTAGTTAATTTCAACACTGCCCACTCTTTTACTGATCTCTCTCAACAACCTCCTTTACATAACTCCTCCAGTCATCTAACAAAGCTCTTCCATCATTAATATTGGGTATCCTGGAAATTAACCCAGGCTTACGTTTTTAAAATAATTTATTAGAAAACATTAGTTTTATCAAAATTAAAAACCAAAAGCCAATTCTTATCATTAAAACTTTTTTGTTGTTTTTATCGAATTTAGAATAATACAATTTTTATCGTTTAAAAAGCTGAACAGGTTCTTTAAAAAATGGTAGTTGGTAGGCTAGAGGTCAGGAGAGGAGGGTGTAGAGAGGTTTGAAGCAGAAACTCATAGGTAAGCTCCAGAAATTCCATAAAGGCAAAACCTTTACTTTATAATATTAATGATGTTTTAAGTCCGCCTTATTACGAGATTTTTTTATATAAGGAACTTCACCTTTATAAGAACTTCACTTTAGTAATAATGCTGTTGTTGTTATCGATATAATGGACTGAATATAAGTTGTTATAGTATGCTAGTTCCAAGCTTTATCATTTGGTACAATACTGAAGTTGATAGAGATGTGCTTATCTTGCCTTAGCGTTAAGTCGTCAAGGAGAGAGATCGAGGTGCTTTAGGGAGCACAATAAAAGCTGTTCATTTCCTGTCTCCTCTCAGTATCTTGCAAGCAACCGACTCTAATTCCCTCTTAGCCATCGAACATATGGACCCGGTGGATCCCTATCTAGAAGGCATTAGGACCCACATCCCTTGCCGAATATATTTTTATTTTATAATATTTCTTCTTTTTTTTTTTTTTTTTTTTTTTCTTCGCCTTCCTCCTATTGCCAGTCGCTGCGGAGTCGAGCAGGAAATTAAAGTTATTTTCAGACAGCCCGACCGATGAGAAAATAATCTTAAAAGAGATAAAGTCGGAATTACCGCTTCACTTAGGGGGACCATCGGAATATCTTTTTTCTGCCCCCTGAAGGTTGGGGGGTGGGGCAGGTTGAATCGTAACTGGGCCGCCTTATCTACTCCCCCCGGGGGGGGGGGGCGCCCCCCCCAGGCCCCATCGAACTGCTACAGTTTGGAATTGAATTATGAAGTAATGCCTGGTTTCAGTAGAAGCCGGTGTAGAAGCCGCGAGATAAGGTGCGATTGATTTTGAGAGGGAAATGTGAATTGAATACGGAAACAGTTGCTGATAGCCGAGCAGTGGGACAGTTAGCTGCCGCTTATTTACCATCGCCTTTACCTCTTCCACAGGTACCAGCTTCTCCTTTATCTCTTACTGATACCTGATACCTTCGATTGGGGGTCTTCTATTATCTTCTTTGATATCGTCAATTTAATTTTAAATACCAACGTTATGTTGCTATCTTCATATATAAATGAAAGGAACAAATGATAATTAAAAAAAAATAAAATTTAAGGATATTTACAATTATATATAATATGTACATCATGTAAATGTGAGGAAATATAATTAAAATAAGTTGTAATGGAACTATAAATTAGTAGCCTTTCTGTAAAATCAATATATATATATATATATATATATATATATATATATATATATATATATATATATATATTTATTTATTTATTTTTTTACGAGAATCGCCCATTGCGAATTCTCCCATGGTTACCTTTTCCGTGGCTTGGAGCTCCCTACGTGGGTTAACTGTCAGGAACCCCGGAGAGTAAAACACGTATTAATAGACTGTCAACAGTTTTGATCTCTAAGGGAAAAACTAAAAATGCCACACAACACCGAAAGAAGTTCTATAGGATCATGAAAAATCAGTGCGTTCATTGTTGGATTTCCTGAAAGCCATCAGGTTTTATGGACGAGTATAAAAAATGAAGATGAATTGCCAATGGCCCTGAAACGTTTATATTAGAAGGTACTTTCCAATCTTATATCACAAATCTTCAAGAATATTGTCAAAATTAGAGAATCAAAATAAATCCAAACAAATCTCATCAAATTACTTTTATCCTTCCTCGTAAATGTGACTATTTTTTTTTTCTCTTTATTTGTTCAATCTACACTTGTGCCCATGGGCACAACCAGCAGATGTACTGCCGTACATAATGAATACAAAGTGTGGTTTGATGGGCATGACAATGGGGGTATCGTAACACCTAGCGAAGATTCCTCTTGAACTGAAAATTTGTAGTGTTTAAGAAAAAAGGGGAACGAAAATTTGTTGATAATAAAAAAAAATAATAGCAAATGTTTTTTTAAATTTAAGGTTGTTGGGGGTATCTGTAGGGAGCATGTCCTGTATTAGGGGATTGGTGTATCCTGCCATTTGTACGACTCATTTACATGACAGTAATTAGACATATTTGTACTTTCCTGGATTTACTAATCGTTCCATTTTCCCATATATTTAGCTTTAAAGTCGTTACATTTCAGTTCATGGATATGTCTTTTGGTTTAGGTTCTATACTTTTTTGGTGTTCCTTGGATCGAAAATTAGACAATAGTTTTCTGATGCGAAATTCAATAGAGAATATTTTTTGTTATATGTCATTCATCGCTCGAACCTACTGTTTAGGAGCTATATTGATTTGAATGAATGAAGTCACGTTTTATTTACATTTTATAAATGTTGGGGCTTTTTTGACAGGCTCTAGATCTGTTGGTGTTGCTCGAATTGAAAATTTGACGTCATTTTCCTTACCCGAAGTAGAAAATTAAAGATAGACGTGTTCATAATCTATTGTTTTTCCCAGTCCGGAGAAATAGAATTTCTGTATGTTTTTAGGAAAAAAAAAAGAAAAGACTTCTCCCCCTACAACCCATGAATGGTTTTGGGTCCAGTACTTAGGTAAGGACGTACTTTTCTAGGCCAACGCTTGTTAAAGGAGGACATTCGCCCAGAATTTTCGCTCAACCATCAGGTTTTTCCCCAATTGAGGGTACCCATTTTAACGAGGCTGGGTGTACCCTGGAGGGTCTCCCGACCTCGAAGCCGAGCCACTGCTGAAGTACCAGAAAAAAAAATCTCTACCTTCACAATCGTACTCGAACTCGGGCCTGGAACCATGGTAGTCAAGCGCTTTACCCACTGAACTACCTCGCCTGGTTTTAGAACTGATGATTAATGTATAAATTCGAAAGAAGTATTTAAAATTTTTAAAAATCCAACAGAAGTGGAAAATTGCTCATCAATCCTAATTTTGGGAATCCTTCTATATATTCATAGTGTACCTTCAGTGATACTTCTCATTTCGACCAGATTTTCAATTATAGTCATGTAAATAAGTCATTTGTAATTAATAAGAAGCTTAGGGTTTTTGTTCAAGTAAAAATGTTTCAAAGAAAAAGGAGAGATGTTCTTTGGTGCCCTTTAGGGGATACGTAATTACCTGGTCGGACTACCCACATACCCTATGAGTTAGTTTAGCCACCGTAGAGAGCGTGGTAGTGAGGGTGGGGGAATCAATATATTTACTTTGGGTATAATTGGGAAGATAGAGCAATAAATAAAATACTGAGGGCTACGGGGGACTACGAGAGTACGGCAGTAACTACCCTCCTTAAGGGGGCTAGTTACGTCGGCTATTTATGTCATATTGAGGATTATCGTCCTCGGCCAAGTTGCCACGGCAATGGAGATGTATGGATTCCTTCGAGGAGGCAACTTAGCTCTTAGGAGATTAGAACTAACTACATTGTATTTTACAGCTTCTACTAACTACCTCTGTTCTACCTCCTCCTCCCTCTCTTCTAGTTCAGGCCGTTCATCTCCTCCAGGATGAGGAAGAGTTCCTTAGGAACACCCACATGATTACAAATTCGCCATCATGAATCCTGAAAATCCTTTGTATTCAACTATCAGATATGATGTAACTTTACAACGATCAGATATTCATGATAAGTCATGAAGGAGTCAAGACCTAGTGGTGCAATGTCCATAACATAAACATATATAACAGTAACAAATTTTAATTACAAATAACAAATTTGTTTACATTATATTTTGCACTTTATTAAAAGACAATAGTATCAAAAATTATTGGTGTGCACAGAATCGATGATCCAGTGACACCCCATGAGTTTTTGGAAGAGACCAGGTTATTGAAGCTCCCTGAGGGGATAATTCCTTGTAATTAAAATTTGCTGGAGAGCGGAAGGGGGGGAAGGAAATGGAAGGGTTTAAAAAGTTTTGTAGCAACTGATCCATTAACCGTACCTTAAAGGGGTTTTACAGGTTCTTGAAGGAGAAATTTATTGAGAAACGAATATTATAATAAATAATAAATAAATAAACTATACGAAATGTAATACATGCACAGTTTCATCAACCCCACCCCATTAAAACCCAAATCTATTAGACCCAAATCTATAACCTAGCTCTATAAGATAAGCAGACACAATCCTCCTATATACGTCTTGATAACACTTGACCATTACTCGCTAGTGTAACACTTACCACATTAAAATGATTAATAAATCTGAGGTGTTAGTTATTAAAAATATAAGTAATAATTAATAAAAAATTTAACTTTTCAAAAAACAATCTATCAAGTAAGCTACTTTTTTATGATTTTTTTTTGTTTTGTTTTTTACGATTGTTGAATATTCCATGTTGTAAATTAGTACTGGATAGATCATCATAGCAATCATCAATAAATAGTACATTAAAATATAGGATTTGTACTTTTAAGAACATTGACTTTTACCGTTAGGACAATTTTTTATTTTTTTATTTAGCAAGTTATTGAAATTTACAACTGTATACAATATAAAGAAATATGATACATCAAGTAAATGTGATGATAATGCTAAAAATGACACGTCACTTATTTTTATAGCTACTAACTATTGATGTTTGTGACAAAGTAAGGAGCATTGAGGATTTTCGATAGCAAGGATTGGATACGATATGAATTGGATCGTTTAATGGAACCACAAAGCTCAACTCCATATGTCCAAATTGGTCTGATTGCTGTTATGTAGATGAGTCTTTTGTAATTAATTCGAAGGTTGTCAAGTAAACGTTAAAGGAGTCGAAAACGACGGGCAATTTCTGGTCATTTTAGTCTTGTTGTGAATGCCAAATAAGACGTTTGTCTAGATGGAGTCCTAGGTAGCGGATCTGTTCAACAGGGATTAATGGGATATCATTAACGGAAACTATAGGATAAGAAGTTGTAGGTTTACTACGAAAGGTAAAGGTAATTTAATGAGATTTGGTTGGATTTATTTTAAGTCTCCAATTTTTTACACCATTCTTGAAGGTTTATGATATTTAAACTTATAGGGGGAGGTTTGGAGTGTCTGGGAGATTAGAACAATTTACCTTTAAAACCTTGTGTTGACATATACTATTAGGAACTAATACATTAGCTATATAATAGTTTATATATCATAGTATCAATATAATATATTAAAAAAGGATGAAAGTTAAGTATAGAAAAACACTTGTTGTAGGCTCTAAACAAATGTAAGATGAAAATTCACGGAGGATCCCCATTAAACTATTACCTGTCCGCAAAACCATGGGTGAAAATACCTCTGAAAAGATTTTTGTTTAAGATAGGTATAACATTTTCCTATTAATTTTCTTTAAAATAGTTCCGAATCAGATGAAAAGTGCAAATCTGTAGAGCTTCCATTTAATGACTTCGTCTTTCGTGGTTCTACTATTCATAGAGAGTCATGGCCTCTTGTTTTGCCATTGTTTGCTATTGGATGCGACTACTCTCCAGTTACGGACATTTAGAATGTTTCTGGTATTATTGGTCACAACATCCATCTTTCGTAGCCGGGGTTTACCTATATTTCTGGTTTCATATATCCTTTCTGTCAGGAACATACTAGATGTCTTGTAACATTCTGAAAATATCACCATACCAGCGAAGTCGTTGAACCTTAATAATGCTAATAATATCCGGTTTCTTGTAGAGTTCCCGTAGCTCTGTGTAACATCGAATCCTCCAGTTACAACCTTCATATATGGGCCCAAATATTTTCCTAAGGGATCGGCGCTAATCGCCCAACATTCCGAAGCCATCAATCAGTACATGCCTTATTAAATTCTTGAGTATGCAGATTTTTATGTTCCAAAAATTACTTAAATTAATTACTGCTTATCATTTTGAAACCCTTATAATTAATCCAATATTCAGAGCTGAGTTGCTTGTATAGTTCCTATTACAACTCTATTATATTATTTTAATTAATGAATATTAATAAAATAAAATTTTAAATAACTGTGATATTATAATATTAATATAAGATATATTTCTATTTAGTTTTATGATAATACTAGATCATTATTGGAGAGTTGTAGCTTAGGAGGAGTAGAAAAGATTTCACTAATTGGTGCTAAGAACTAAGAAGACCAGGGGCCAGAGCCACGGCCTTATAGATCATAATTCCCCACTCCTTGGATAATGAGACTGATCCTCTTCCGTCCAATTATATACATCTTTCTCTCTAATTTTTTCTTCTTCTTTTTTTTTTTTTTTTTTTTACTTTATTATCATCGTAGGGCTTCGTTGCAATGCTTCCTACGCTTTGAAGGTTTTAGTTGTAATTTACCAGATATTTTACAATTATTTACTGATCATAGAAGAATAATCTTTAGCCTATTTAGCTCGGTAGCCAGCTTCTAAAAATTTAATTTTTTCAAGCTAAAACATTTTGTATTACTTCATATAAAAAACCTACACAATTAGAGGACCGAAAGAGTGGTGACAACTGGCATAGTTGCAAAACAAAAAAAATATATATATATATATATATATATATATATATATATATATATATATATATATATATATATATTAAATTTATTAATTGATATTAATACGGGCGGCCCCGATTGAGATGGCTAGAAGACGTGTAGCAAGACAACACTCCTCCGTCAGACAGGACTAAGAGGATGGCGCCGCAAGGCCGCGGACCGAGATGGCTAGAGAAAACTTATTTAGGAGTTTCTGGTACTGCTCTAAGGACTGTCGCACCAAAAAATAAATAAATAAATAAATTACTTGAGATACGCATGATGGTATAGAAGGATCAATACAATTAGGATTGATGAATTAATTGCCACTTCTATTGGAATTATTGTATTAGAAAACTAGTTTCGAATGCTAAACATTTTTCTTCAGTTCTAAACATTTCAACACTTGAAAAAATTTTGTATGTTTTAGAACTGAAGATGAATGTTTAGCATTTGAAACTAGTTTTCTAATAAAATAACCCAGTAGAAGTGGCAATTAATTCACCAATCCTAATTAATAAATTAATTGATATTTAAAGCTGTATACAATATATCAAGTAAATTTTTGGGAAAACTTTCTTTAGTTATTGCAATTAGCAATTTTAGCACTCAAGTGTGGTACTTCCAATCAAAGATAACACCTCTATAAAGGTTCTACAATAGAATGTCCTTAAGGTGCGTTTAGACGATCCCTTTTTTAGCGCAATGACGCATGCAACTTAGTGTGCGGCTGGGCTTGTTCAAGGTGCATGAGCATGCGCCAAGATGCAAGCCCCATATTGTCCACACGCAATTATAAACCGCAGTATCAAAAATGCCACTATAGCGAAAATTCTTTTACGCTGCTGCCTATATTGCAATTGAAAATTCTCGTAATAGGAAACGAAAGTGATGAGTCGATATTTTGAAAATAGAAATGTCACTGTTTTGAATAAAGTTCGGAAATTGAATGAGCTATTCAAAAATGTTACTAGATTGCCACCAAGTAATTTCGAAGAGCTATTGCAAATTATGGGACAGTGCATGCTTCTCCCTGGCGCCTGGTTGCATGTCTCTTTAAGGTGGGTTTAGACATTGCATTTTTTCGTGCAATAAGAGGCATGCAAGGAAGGGCCTTGCAACCGTGCATGCCCAACACTAGACAAGCAAGCCGCACGAAGTTGCAAGGTTTCTCAGTCTTTTGACCAAACTCTTGCGCCTTTTCGTGCAACCTTCGTGCTTACCAGTGTTTTTAATCCGTCTAAAATCAAAAGTGTTTATTTTTAAATATGGATTGGGGAGAAGAAATACATTTAACATTTTATCTGCCACCAGGCCATCTCTGCATTACCCAAAAAAAAACCATCAAATCTAACTTTGAAGCAGCCTTAAAATATTGAAGTGCAATTTCCAATTCCAATTCTTCTTCAGAAATTGTTAAAAACGATTCGTTCCCTTCTCCAGCCTTCCAGTAGTAATGCTCAAACAATAATGTCTTGTTTGGCAATCGAATGTTTTGAGAAAAAACAATAATAATAAACGGAAAAAAAAATAGAAGGCTCGTTTAATCGAGTTCCGAGAGTATCACACATGTGTTTGAGGTTTATTTCTGTTATTCATTTTAATTTTTCCACATTTAACTTACTGTATTACTGGTTTATCTCGTCGAGTTTGTTCAATGAAAGGTTTGAAAATTAATTTGTATTAACAAACAATAAAGACTTCGTGTCTTGTGGATCGCAAATAATTTTTGTTTTCATAATAAATTATCATTTACCTTGCATAATATAACGATTTTTTGTTCTGTTTTTAATCTTCTTTTTTTTTTTATAAATAAATTGTGATTTTTACAAGACATGTAATAAAAAAATAAATAAATTCGGCGAATTGTCCGCGGCACCTCTCCAGAGAGGGCCAAAAATACCCGGATCCTCGAGGAGCTGAGGTTGCCTACGATCCCGGCTTTCATCGGTCGCCGGCACGTCAAGTTCTTTGACGGGCTGAGCTACAGCGCCAACCCTCTCTTCAGGGACATAGCCCCGCCTCCAAGGCCTGGGAGGTGGCAAGGCACAATCCCCTTAGCGGACGTACTCGCCGAGGGAAGGGGTTCAGACCTTACGGACTGACCCGATGACCACCATAGCCGGCAGAGTGTTTCCTCCACACTCGACACGTAGAGGGAGTACCTTCAGTGGACCAAAGACCCTCCAGAGATGGCAGAGCAGAATTACGTCTTAAAATGCCGAAAGGCAAGAAAAGATCATCATTTCCATCATTATCATTCCTTGTATGAATAAAATCATAAATAAAATCGGAGGCTTAAAAAAAAAAATACAAGACATGAGATCTCTGGGACATAGTATTTTTAGCTTGCTTTTAGGTTCTGAAGAATAACTGGAAGGAAGAAAGGGATAACACCTTCAGATTGGGTTGATTAGGAGATTAAAAGAGAATGAAAAGTTTCATATTTAAGTTTGAATTTAGCGATGTGTCGGTAGTACCGATTCGGTACCAATATTTTTCAATTCTCGATAGCGGTATCGATTCCAAGAAATCGATTTACGATTCTCAATTACCATTCCTTGGCTTTAAAATAAATTGCTTTTAAAAAAAAAATCCATTTAATTGCTAAAAATCCATAGGTAACTAATGAAAAAAACAATAAGAATTCAAAAGATAAATTACACAGGCCAACAAAAAAAAATGTTTTTGAAATCTTTGTTTACTTTAATAGCTGATTTTTATCGATTTTTGTGTGCTGAATTCAAATCTGGTCTTAGTGTTTTTGTATCACCCATAGTTTTTGAGAAATTTGTTTTTTTCATATAATTTAAAAAAAGCATATATAACTGTTTCATATAAATATAAAGCATTATATAACTGTTTCATGGGGCCTAACTTTATATGTAGAGGTGGTAAAAGAATGTTTCTAGGATCTACAAGGTTTTTGCGGAGAATGTTCTTCTCGCCGGGTTTTAAAGACTCCCTGACAGGCCAGTTCTTTCTGCACTAATGTTGATCCCTTGCTCTACTCTCCCATTCACACAAAAAAAATGGAAATTTGGTAAAACCGCCTTGCTAAACAAGAAACATGCATGTCAGTCAGCCATGAGCCGAATAGCCAAGACTATATCTAGGTTTTCATAGCTCTCTTTCATATGTACAGAATGGCCATCAGCTATAGATGCATAAGTGTTACTATTGTGTAATAAAACAGCTTTTAAACTAGTTTTGGAAGAATCAATAAATTTATCAATTTATTAATCAACAATTTTATTTGTAGTATATAAAAGCTGTTAAATTCTGTAATAAATCAAAAAAAAATTAATATATTGATGTGCAAATGTGAAAAAATGGTAGGTGATACCGCTTAATAAGTGTCGTATTTAGCACCCTAAAAAACAGGTGCTTTAATAAAAAAGTTTTTTCATCGTTGGCCTGTGTTATTAAAAACTAAATAGCATTTTTTTATCTAGAGCATGTAGTATATGTATAGATTAAAATGTATATAACGTTGGCTTGCGGTGAATAGCATTACTTCATCTTTAAGTTTGTTTTATATTCTGTACGAATGAGTTTCGATCTAGTAAAAAAAAAATCTTTCTTATCAAACACGAAAAAATTTATTTTTTCTAGAGAGAAGACTCAATTTGATGAGTGATATACAGTGTGAGTACCTCTTAGTGTAAACAAAAAAAAACAATTGGGTAAAACTAGATCAAAAAATGAAGGCAAATGCCGCTCACCTTTCCATTCGATTCCAATCCGTTGTAGAGATACTATAATTCAAAGACTTGTTTAAGGAAACCACGTTTTTTTGCCATAAAAGCTGTAATATCTCATTTTTGTTTATACATTTTTCAAATTTTGACCACATTTTCGGATTTAGCATTAAATTTCCTATTAGAGTAGGGTACATGTAGCCTTGAATTTTACAAACTTGTGACTTAAAGAACAGCTTGATCTTCAAGCTTATTCAAGGAAGTTACAATGTTTTATAATAATTCAACGCACACCGTTTTTCGAAAAAAAAAAAACTATCTAAATACTGCAATCAAAATACCGAAATTTACACAAAGAGGTACTCACCCTGTATAATGATAATATAATTAGTTATCACAGAATTGTCGCTGACATTAGAAGTGTCGACCCATTCCCAATAATCGAATTTGTATTAACGTTTATCGATACCGATTATTTTCTCGAGAATCGACACATTGGTCTTTAAATTGAAGGTACCTTCGGTTATTACCCAATGCCAGATATTAGTGCATTAATAAAATATAGAAACCTGAAATAAACAAAAATCGAAGCGTGTAAAAAGATGAAATCAAGCTGGATATTTTAATTGTCTATTGGGCATTTCATGACAAATCGACCAATTCTACATTATGATTTGGACCTTGACCCCTCCAATTTCTATGTTCTTCGGTATTTATGTACTACCAGTCGGTATTTATGTATAGCTACCAAAACTAGCTAAAATGTATAATATTAGGCTTGTAGTAGCAATGCTGGGTTAAACAAGAGAATTGTTTTCAATTGTGAGCCATGAATTCATGAAAAATTATTCTAAAGATGAAACTATATCGTTTATTTTATATGATTATGTTTTTTTTATCATTTGGTAACACGGAATCAATGTATAATAATTACATAATCAGGTATCGCCAACGTCATTGGTACCAATCGGTTCCTGGAAATCGATTTTGAATCACCAATTCTCGATACGGAATCATTTCTCAGCGATCGGTGAATTCGACTCGAGAATCGTTGTTTAGAATCGATTTATCCTCAATGTATTTAATTGAATCTGTTTCAGTGCAGCGTTTTCACTTTCATCTTAGGTGTTTAAAGCACAGCGTTCATTGTGTGACATGCTAATACAATTACTTCATATTATGTTGTGAACTTGCGAGATTATGTTGTCTAGCCCAATTGGTTAGTCATGAGGGGAGCTATAGATAGATCCCTTTCTCAACTCTTCTTTGGATATTTTCTTGCATCTGATTTTCCCTGAAATCTTTTATACGTAGCCCAAATTATAATCTTATTCCGAGGATATGTGTTTGTCAGAACACAAAAAATCTGAATTTTTGTTTTGATTGTATCTTTTTAGCGTTTCTCAAAATAAATAGTGCATCTGTCCTTAATATTTTTAGTTAATAAGTGTATTTATTGAGTATTTTTAAATATTTTACAAATGATCGTCTATCCAGAAGATAATATAAAAATTATTATATAGATAATTATAAATTTCTATTTCTCCCTAAGATATGGTCTAGAGCACCGGGGATTCACGCTCTGGATAATGCTGCCAGACTTGACATCTTTCGGAGAGGCGCGTTATGTCTGGATGCGCAGTTTGATCGCACATTATTCATCCTGGAATCCAAAGTGTCCCCGTCATTGTGACGTGTGTGTAAAGCGTATAAAGAAAAAATAAGGCGGAGCAAACGAACTATCACTCTAAACTTGGGTGCGGAAAAGTAAAAATAACAAAGAGAAATCCGTGTTCAAAAGGGTAGAAGTTAGTTCTTCTGCTATCTTAGCTGAAGCAGTGCTCCATTTACTGTTGTTGCGGATTACATAAAATATATAAAATATATATTAAAAGTTAACAAAATACATTTTTTCTCATATATCGTCGCTATTTCTATTATTTTTTTTAATGATTACCTACAAAAAAAAAAAAAAAAAAAAAAATTAAGTCAGGAGATGACGTTGTGTTCTGCTCGCACTCGTGCCTTTTAAGCCATGTGGATTCACTTGATTATATTCACTGGTTGTCTTTGTTATAATTGATCGGTATGAATGATGATATTAAGTTTGTTTTGTTTTTTTAAATATGCACAATATCATCACTTGTCATCTGAAATAATTCATGCTTTATCGTTTTTTATAATATCATCCCATCACCAAAAGCAACGTTAATTTATTTACACACCATCGCAGTATCTAACAATAAGTTATTAATTATCTAGCTGGAGGACCGTGATGGCCGAGCGCGTTATCTCCGATTGAACACATCGGATCTTTTTCACATTAAGGCTGCCAGTTCTCAGCTGTGACTTGTAACTCACAGATGAATACAGATTTTCGTGTAGGTAGTATGGACCTGTAATAGTTCAAAACTAGAGTTATAGCCGCCAATGAGCATTGGGAGCGGAGAAAAAAAATGAAAATCACGTTTTATAGGTAAATAATTTTTTTCACGTAAAATTGTAGTTTTTGTATGTTATCTCTTTACCATAACCAAAAGCTGATAAATAAATCTCTTTATTAATAATATCATGTTTTGGTCTAAACATGAAATCTTCAATTAATTTTCGGACAACGGGTTTTGGTTGTGGTAAAGAGATAGCGTACAAAACTACAATTTTACGTGAAAAAATATTTTATGTCTATCTTGACGGAGAGCAGAGAACTGGCAAGTAACTGGCAGCCTTAATGTGAAAAAGACCCAACCCAATTAACCCAAGATGGTTAATGATTTAAAAATTGGTATGTTAATGTTGTATTGCTAAAACCAGCAGTGAGGCTGCCTTGTCATTCCTGCAAAACCCTTGTAGCCGAAAGGCAAGAAAGGGAAATAAATATAGGCTAATGGTTTTAAACAGTCACGCTGTGTTAGAAAATGAAATAAGATATTTTTTAAAGAAAAGAGCAAATATTTTCGCCTTGGTGGTTATGAAGAAAAATGTCGATGAACCTGAAACTCGAAATTATGGTGCGAGATGGATTTTGTCGTGTCTTGCGGGACTAAAGATTTTGATGGAGTCTGTGGATATTGAAACCTTAATTATTAAATTATGTGATACATTTAACATAATGAATTTAGGAACCGATGGCAGTCGAAGTTGTTCTCTAATCTCGATATTCATTGCACTCTGTAGGTTAGTCCTAGGGGCTATTCTGCCCAACTGTTTTTGGCAGCCGCTTTAAAGTAAAAATTTTCTATTACCTGCAGTTTCCTGTATCAGATGTCCTTCCTCGGGCTAGTTCTTCCATTTCTATTTTTCGCCACCGTATCTGTCCGCTGGAATATCTTCAGGTATACAATACCTGCTCTCTACCCTTGTTCAATCCACCGCCTTTGTCCATTTTAACCCGGCGTTAGTCGCTAGCCGATCTGGTTCACCGTTGGTCGCTAGGTGAGCATTTCCCTCACTTCTTTGATTTTAATAAAAAATGCAGTTTTATGTTGCCAAACGTGTGCTTATAAATGGTAAATAAATGTATCAATAATTGTAGTATGGAGCATAAGGATTAAAAATATATTTTTACTAATTTTATAAAGAAATTTATTCTTAAAAAAACCAAACAACAAAAACCAAACAAAAAATAATCTCTTAACATTTACATAATAATGTTTTTTTTTTTTTTCATCAGCTAGATCATTTTCTTCTATTTTTATAAAACTATTACCAGTTTAGGTAGTATGTTCATTGAGAATTGAAACATTATACTTTTTTCAATTGTTTTCGTTTTTATTTTTTTATTTCTTCGAAGCACCTATAATAGATCTATTTTGTATTGCCTCAAGAAGTCACAAACAAGAACCTGGGAATATTAAAAATTTCAGATTTCTAGTAAATAATTGAAAAATAATACAAATACAAATCACGACATGCTAGATCCACAACTCATGTTGAACCCGAATAATCACTTATCAATCGAAAGAAATCAGAAAACTCGCTCAGTAAAATGTCACTGATAAATTGGTACTGAGGAGTGTGGGCATGGCAATTTTCAGTAAAAAATATCCCAATATCCAGGCCACCTGCATCCGTTTTACTTAGAAACCGAATATTCTTATTCGCAAATGTGCTAAACTCAGCTATACTGAGGGTCAGCGTTGAAAGTTAAGTTCTGACGAACTTATTAAATATTTTTTTAGAAAGGTGAGGGAAATGCTCACCTAGCGACCAACACCAGGTTAAATGTTATTAAAAAGTTTATATTTTTTGAATAATCTGAGAATTTATTCTATCTTATTACTATTATTACCAAGAATAGTTGTGAGATTTCTTTGTAATCGTATTTCCTGAAAATAATTATTCCATCGAGGGCAGTCCTTTAGAACGTGTCTAATCGTTAATTGTATATTATTGCATGTCACACACTTCGGTAGACTGTCCTTTGTTATACCCATGGATAAGTTGGGTATGGCCAATTCTGTCTTGTCGAAACAACTTGTTCCCTTCTATTGTTGCGATAAGAGCTTTTCCATATTTTTATTTCTTTTAAAATGGTACATGTTTTTAGGGGGCTTAAATCAGTATCAAGAGTGTAACCGTCCACCCGTTAACTGTTGTAACAATTATTTTATTGTTATTCATTAATTAAAAAAAAAGTATATATATTATTATTAATGATCAAGGATTTTGTAATTGAATTTTAAACTTTGAAGTGCTTTCTATTGTTTGTTGCTATACAAGTTATCTTTTTTTATAAATTTAGTTGTATATACTTTTATACAGTTGTTAATATTTATAAATAAATTTAAACAAATATAATCATTCAGATAATTATTGTCCCATCAATATTATTTTTTATTTATATTTTTTATATTTTAATTAAAACATTAACTTTTTATTAATAATTTATCTTTTAGTTCCTTCCTCATGTAATTCATTTCTAAATTTTTTTTTCCTAATTTTTCCCTTAGTTTTTTTTAACCCTTTTCAGGGCACAGTGTACTATAGTATACCATAATTGGGTAAATATTTTAGATAAACGGTTCACATCATGCAGAAACATTGAATGAGGTTAAAAAAATTGTAATAAAGGAGAGTAAATTATTTCTTTTTACATAGTTAATTTATATTAGACCAATAAAAAATAGTGAATTTAAATGTTTTTAAGTATGTATGCTTAACCTGAAGAGGGTTAAAAGTATATTATACATATATTAAATATTAATTACTATTGTTGTATTATAATTATTTATAATTAGATCAGACAATATGTAGTCCATGGAAAGTCATGTTCTGAGTGAAACAGGGATGGACCATTTTTCTTTTCCCCATATTTGTATTTTTTATTACAGCTTCAGCTCTAACTAAATATATTTAGTGTGTATATATACATATTTATATGTATATATTTTTTTTATTACACTTTGGTCTAAAAATAATGTTTGATTTATACAAATAAAGTATTTTTTAAATACTCTCCAGTTATACGCAGACCCCCTTCTTCTGCTATTTTGGATTGTTCTTTCTATACAAGTAGATAATGACAAATTTTTTTTTTTTTCTTTTTGGATAGGGTCAAAGTAAACAAAAATAATTATAAAACCTGAATTTATTTATTTCTTTATAATGTCAGTTTGACCACTTGGGTAATGGTCATCCTGATAGAATACAACAACAAATATCGTGCGACATATCTCTTTTTTAACATTTCTTCCTTGACATCTGAGCTATATTAATTTTTATAAATCTTATTGTACATTTTTATAGTTTTTATGAATTCTGCTATAATACAACTTATTGAATAAAATATAAAAAAAAAATATTTAACTCAGGAAATCACATAATTATATTTGTTATTATTTCATGACATTAGAATATTTTCAATATGTACTGAAGTACTTATTAAAAATAAAATAAAATAAAAAGTGATAGTGATGGATATAACGCCAAAAATTAATTTTAAAGTGATTTAAGATCATAGTTCCTTTTATGTATTTCTATGGTTTACATCTACATCAGGTTTAATCAAGAAACTTATTACAAAAAGGAATCGTTACATTTTCTTTAGAATTCATTAAATTAACATTATGATAAAATACAAAAAAAAAAAAAATTAATAAGCCTATATAATTATATAATTAAAAAAAAAACAAAACTTGAAGTAGTAATAGCTCATGAATGTCAAAATGTCACACTTTGGTACAATCTGGATATCATATAACTACAAACCCTTTCAATAGGGCAAATCATAATGGAATTTTCATTTAACATATTTTGATCAACCTTAGTCTGTCCCAGAATAATAATTTACATATTATACTGACGAGAAAAATATAGAGTTAAAAAAAGGTTATTTACAAAGGCAAAAATTAACATTTGGGATAAGGTATATTTACATATATTTCAATATTATGTATATAGATCTAAATAGCCATTTATATTTATATATATATATATTTATATATACCGTATTCAATTTACATTTTAACAATGAACATTTATATATAAAAACTATTCACAGTCATTTGATTATAACCAATTACGGCCTATTAGATAAACAAACAGGGCGTTGACTAACAAATCTAAAAAGTATTTCTACACCCTCTCTTCTTGATATTTTGGCCTACAACAATTCATTAATGCCTCTTTTCCTTAATGTGCATATTTATAAGCGATATACATCTTTGGTATATATTTTGAACACACGTACAATGTTTTTTATTTGTTTTTTTTGTTGTTTTTTTTTGGTTTTTCTTTTCACAAATAATTAATTTCACAAAACGTGTACGGAGGGTTTAACTTACATCAGTCATACAAGGAAATATATAACCTATACATATGTATTTATATTTATACACATTTACAAAATTTAACAAATAAATTCGGTGTTCAGTAAGAGACACAGAAACAGCTTTATCTATATTGATCCGTATACACATAATATAAGACTTAGAATAATGTTTATTATATAAAATTTATATATAATTTGTTTTCTGATGTAAACAATAATAAATATATTTATATGATTGAGGTAAAACATAAACTTCAATATAATGCCAAATAGAGATCAACAAATAAGAGATCATGTAAATGATCACAAAGATTGAAACAGCAATAAACATAAAAATAATAAACACAACTTTTATTCAAATTCATATCAATAGTTCATTTAAGAAACTCAAATTTAAAAACTAATGCTTCAATTTTAAAAATAAATAAAGTAGTTATAAAGGTAAAGATAAACATGGTGGAATATAAAAATTCATCCGACCTTCAAATAGTAATGAATAAACAAAATATTATAAACAAGTAATAAATTTAAAACAATATCAATAATAATATTTCACTTACATGAGGAATGGCTGAAAATTCAAATATAGCTACATTCGACCATTAAGTAATAAATGACTAAGAACAAAACAAATTAAAACTTAAATATTAATAGTAAATTAGAGTAATTAGTTGGCTAGAGAAAAACAAAATAAGAAAACAAAACTTGAAACTTAATTAGTGGGCTTGATAGGGCTCCCCAGCTAGTGACGGGGGGATGTGGTGGGTGTAGTTTGGTTGGAGGTAGTTATTCCCGCTGGGATCAAACAGAGACATCTTCAAACGCTTACATTTAGCTCTTCGATTTTTGAACCAGAATTGTACATTTTTAGGCTCCAGGGGGGGAAACTTCTGTCTGTAAGGCATTTTGTTTAGGTCTTCGGTGTACTTGAGGATCATAGCATGGGATGGGTGGGTGTTGATGGCGAACCACTGTTCAAGTCGCGGTACTTCACTTACAGGATCTATGAAGGTTCTGTTGCGCTTTCTCCTCTCATCTGCCAGGTTGGACAGCCCGGCAGCAGCGGCAGCGGCAGCAGCCTGCGCATTATTCATGTTAGGGAAGTAGTGCGACATGTACATGATGGAGTGGTGGCTGAACATGTTGTTGGGGACCATCGGGAAGCTGGGGCTCCTCTGTTCTCCTGACCCACCTCCCGCTTCTCCTTTCACTAACACTTTGTAGTCCTTCTCGAAGTCCTCTTCCTCGTCCTCGTCTTCATCTTGGGACATTTCTACTTGGTCATCTTTGTCTGTTGTGTTGTTGTTGTTAGTGCTGTCGCTAATTGAATCTTGCACTTGGCTCTGAGTTTCACCTCCTTCATCCACTCCACTGCCATCCTGATTAAAAAAGGAATTCATTGATCATAAACCAAGGTATAATAACAGTAATAATGATAACAAAAAAAAAAAAAAAAAGGAATTTTAATTATATTATACTATTTATAAAACCTCTTTGTAACTTTAACTATGAAATTATGTTTGTAAAATTTTAGATTAATGTAAGGATTTGATAATTTTAAATAAATTTTCAACAAAGCAATAAAAACAATTAAATCTACTTCGAAGATAAAAAATAACATATATATTCAATCTAGTTTATTATTTAAGATGACTCAAACCTATTGCTCTCCAATGCTTTATGAAGCTAATATTATTTATTATAAAATCGATATTATTAATAATGTAATAAGAAATTTACATTGTTTTGATCCGATGAAGGCAAAGGAGATTTATCAGGTTGAGGACTAGTTTGTGGTGATAGCAATGGTTCCAATGTTTCCGCAGAATCCTGATTCATGCTACCCGGACTCTTTGCTGCACCTCCTTCACTCGGACTTTGGCTATTACTGTGGTAGCCATTCAACATGATCTTATACTGCAAAGCTGTAACAAAAATCATAATTTATATGATATATACATAAAAACAAAAAACAATCATAACAATTTTAATGTAAATAACATTTTTTTCAAATTTACAACTATATCAGATATACACATTAAGGAAGTTCCCAGTGTTTGGTATGCTCTCTCATTGCTCTATGTTTAAAAGTTCCTCAAGACATTTTCTTCGATGATGTCTTTATCAGATGTTACCTAGATAATTTTATCAATCATCTGAGTTGGAAATAACTACAAAGCTAAGTAACATGAGGAGTTGTGTGGGTATGGACACTGGAATTTATTAATGCTTTCAACAATGTACACCAACAATGTATTTTACATTAAATCAGTGCAGATAGTTTAATAAATATATTATATGTTAAGGTTCTTTGAGAAATTTACAAATAAATCTCAATTGTAAGGACATGGGAGGGATTTGATTGCTTAGAGTAATCCCAAATCTCTTAGGTGAAACTATGGATTATTGTAGTCGACATTTGTATTTCATTGTAAATATTTATCATTAATTGGCAGCTTGGAACTTATTAGTCTAGTAAGTGCCTTTGTGAGATGTTCACCCAGATGGCGACCTACAAGTAGTGGTATTGTTATTGGTGGAAAAAACCTCTAGAAATGGGTTTGTTAGTCATTTTTTGATGAGGTTGTTGAACACTGGAAACTTAACTAAATTGGGAGCATTGTTGAGATTAATTTCGCGCATCATTAAATAAATGTTAATAGACTCAGGGAATCGAACCCACACCGATCTAAACACTCTGGATCATCCCCCAACTCGCTCGGTCAGAAGTCTGGACGACGAAGATTAAACGTGATTTAATTGGATTGATTGTATTATATTTTATTTCTTCATTAGTAAAAAACGTTAGAAACACAGGGTTTAGAAAGTACAATTGAAAGGTTGAGAACCATAGTATACCATGTCACTAGGTCCATTCTTTCTCTGCTGACTTGATATCAATGAAGCTTTGGACTATCTATGGCTGTAACTGGTTAATACCGTTGTCTCTATTATCAAAATTAATGGAATATAAACAACCAATGGTATTATGACATACAATACTTTTTTATTCGAAGGCTTTGGTGGATAAAGGAGTTGTTTAACAAAGCACGATTTTGAATAATTTCTGTTTGAAGTTTTTTTTTGTTTATATTTTCCTTTAGTAGAAAAATATTATGTAGCCCCCTTTATCTTCTTCATGTATATTTTTCTAGTTGTTTTGAAATATTCAGATTTAACTACCTAACACTTTTGCACATAAATACTTCATCCAATGAACATGATTGTATTTTTAACAAAAATTGTGACATAACCCCTTTATCCACCAAATCGAAAATATGCAGTTGTCCTCTCTGGTTCTAATCACCTCGATAATAATTTACTTTGAATATTCGAGAGGGATGATATGTCAATCAGATAAAAACGTACAAAAGCTAGCACACACGAGTGCTGATTTTGCTACAATGTTTTTTTTTTAAAGAAAATGCGCTGCGTTCCGAGTCGACTTAGTTTGTTTTGTCACCATCTATCTAACGTAGCTGGTTTTTGTCAAAAACTTCGCACCAATGCGCTACTCTACGATTCGCAGTAATGTGCGCTAAAATACTATGAACATAGTATATACTTATATATATAAATATAAACATAGTACTATACTTATATAAATATAAACATAGTATATACTTATATACTATGAAACATACATAGTCAAAAATAAATAAAAGAAATAATGTATTACCTGGCGGTAGATTCCTTATTTCAGCTCGTTTTTGTGCAGCCCGTGCATTTTTGAACCAGTATACCACGTTGTTGACATCCAAGAGTTTCCGACCTCTCCTTGATTCAAGGCTGTTAAGCTCTTTAACGAATTGTTGAATCTGAGAAATATAAATAAAAGATATACATTAATTTTTGATTCTCTATATAAATAAAATAAAAAATATAAATAAGGGGATATTTCAATATACCTGCTGCCTACTAGGATGCTGATTTTCAAGGAACCATTGCTGCAGTTTTGGAAGTTCCAACTCTGGATCGAAACTGGTCCTCATCCTTGTCTTTGGTGTAGGGTGCTGATTTTGGACCATCTGCAATAAAGATTTTCAATAAATATTAAAAATTCAAAATTAATGGCATAATGGATCAAAGCTCTGAAGTAATCATTCATTTATTTTAATATTATCCGTCAATCAAAATCAGTACTAATTGGACGATTTTTTATAATCTGCTTATTGAAATATAAGATTGTTTATGATGATACATAAAATAAATGAGCTAAATTACGAATTTAATTTTTTTTTTTTTTTTTAATGAAAAGAACCTCATTAGCATCACAAAAGATCATGAATCAACCTTATATTCAGACGCCTGTATAGGATTATCGGGAATCAAACGGGAAGCAAGTTGAGTGGTTAAGGGGTTAGAGAGGTATAGAGTCCATGATAAGTATCTTGTATATATATGGGCAATATACATATTACCTACCCAAATGAATGGGAAGGGATTCTGAGAAATAAATTAAACAAATATGTACGTTATTGAAGTGTCTGGCTTTATTTTTTTGGAGTTTTTTAGGAATAATTAGGGTTCTCCGTATAGACGTTCATGGAAAAAATCATTTTGCTTTTCATTTATTTTTAATTTTAAATCCAAATAATCTAACAAAATAACATTAAAAAAAAAAAAAGTTTATAAGTCCCATTATTTTCGTAATAGAACCTGGAGCCGTTTTTAAAAATTCTTTTTTTAACGAATTCCAAATATTTTTTCAGGGATATTAAAAAAAAAAAGAAAATCAATAAAATAGTTATAACATACAATAATAAGAAATAACATAAGTATGAAAGGATTTGGTGGTGTCCCTATGGAGCAGAGCAGGTGACAGGTTTCTCCCTTATCTTGAAGCCCCTCATCACCTCGAGGGCTTAGGCGGTCCAACTCAAATAGTCTGGATTAGGGGGAATTTAAAATTAGGCGTCTGGGAGGCGGGCAGTTGTCTTAATGTTGAGTATTTGGGCGTAAACGCGGATTATATGAAAATAATTCGAACACGAGGGCAAGAATTATATAAAAATATACTGTAAAGTTAAAAAACAAACACACACACACACATATATACATATTTAAATAGTTCTAAGTATATTACCTGTAGGGCTGGGTGGATGGCGGGCTCTTGGTGCTTGGCTGGGGGTGGCGGGGGCGGGGAGTACCAGGGGGGGTGGGGCCGGGCCAGCCTCAGCTGCTGCACTGACCACCACGCTTCGAACTTCCTCCGCGTCTCTTCGCTCGGCTCCTGCAGTTCGCCACCCGTGCTCCGGACCAGCTGAGTTACCAAGTTCTGAAACAGACAGTATCTCCATTAACATACGGTCATCCGGAGAAGAAGAAACAATAGAGTAAATTATACATGAGGGTGAAGATCGACATATTTCGCGATGTAGATATCTATTGGGTTGTCGGCGAAATAGTGCAGGTTTATGGTTTGAAAATATTAAAAAACAAAATCAACACGTTTCAATCAAAATTCTCTTTAATACAATTCAGCCAACGAATTAATAACTTAACAAGATTTAAAAACTCATTTCCTATCGAATTTTGATTACGAAATTATTAATAATAATAATAATAAAAAAGTTTTATTCAAATGAAATTTAACAGTATACAATTGCACATATTACATATTATTACATGTTTAGGTAATAAAACAATTTACACTACATAGTGAGCTTAGCTAAAATAGATATAATTTACACTACATTTATTTTAACAGTAGGAAAAATAATAAAAAACCTACAACATAAGAAAAAAAAAAAAGAAATTGATAAAAACAAATACATTTACTAAACAAAAAATGCATAATTTATTAACTTGATCAACTTTTCGAATAATTAACTTATATATTATTTTTGTTTCAATAAATTTAATTTCAAGCTAAAACAGTAACTTTTGGATGTCTCATTAGCTAAATATTATTCTAGTAGTATGTGGTTTTGTATGTATTTTGTGTATGTATGTATCTTCTTAAGGATTGCTTGTTATAACTGCCTATTGTTTGAATTATTGCTTTACAGCGTTTTCCACGAGTAAGTTAGCTGAAAAACGATGATCAATTTAAAAGAAACAAATAAAATTGGCGTACAAGGAACTGTGTTAAAATTTTGATACCGGCGGAACCGCATAACGTATAGATGAACACTTGGAGATATATGTATGAGTCTCTTCCATGACCTTACCGACTATATTCGAATTATTCGTTGAGAGAATATTGAGTGAAACCATGGAGGCTTCAAAGACCGGCTTTGAGAGGTTAAACAACTGTTACTTATATATATTAATACTTCAGGGGTTCCTCTTTTAATTTTATATTATATATCCAATGAACTTAAAACTTTCAACAGATCACTGTTTTCGAGTTATTATATAAACCAAACCTCAAGAGGTTCTTTTGAGTGAAGAAGTAGCCTTGTTTGGGAATTCATAACTCAAAAAGGCTAGTGGTACAACTTAAAGATGAAAATATATCGATTGCAGATCGAAACTGCAGTATTTTGCGCTGAAGATGAGGCTGGAGTGGCGATAACAGAATGGAAGCTAATATTTTAAAAGCTTCTTCGACTAAGAAAGGAACGTCAACAAAAAAATTGATCCTTTTTGAATAATTGAAAAAAGTTCTCTTAAAAAATTAAATTTCCAACTGTTTCGGAGTTGTTTAATGTGCTTTATTTTGGTATTTAACATAAATTTATTTTTACGTTTTGTCATGTTTCGTTAATGGGTTAGTGACGGACCGAGATATATGATGTAACCATAGAAACAGAAAAGCGAAGATCGCTGACGGAAATTGTTACCTTGGTGATGGGTTGTAAGCTTCTCAATACAACTTTCTGTTAGTATTTCCGATATGAAGGCTAGTTAAGAAAAAAAAAAAAATTGAACTTATCAAAGATCCAGGATTAATCTATAATCTTAAGAAGGTTGACATTGAATATGTAACCGCTCAAAATAATTCTTACTCAACGTTAGGTTACCTCATTTGTGTCATTTCCGCAAGAACAGATAAAATAAAAAAAAATAATAAAAGCCTTACAAGTATATTTTTTTTTTATAAAAGGACGTTCAATGGCGCTCATAAATCAGAATTAATCTGGAATTAATACGGCGAGTCAGGCGGGGATATTGGGAGCTTTAACTCTTAGAGTTCTTCCAGTTATATCTGAGGAAAAACCAAGCCTTCTTATCGCTGCCCAACGGTTCTTAGCTCCTAGTATGAGTAAATATTGATTTATTTCATGAGAAAGTTGCATGTCTCTTTATATGTACTTAAAAAAATAATTAATATAGATTTGAAAAACATCGGGAGACATCAATTATAACCGGAAATATTTTCTATTAAGAATATTGCTACATCAGAAAAAAATATTTTTGCAAAATTGATTAGAAAAATCAAATTTACCACCAGATTTTTGAAATATGAAATTGAGACATATACAATAAATAGGTATAGTGTTAAGAAGGGATTACGAAATAAAAGGCGTATTAGAGTTCTTCAGAAAGTGTATTATAATGTTGAATTTTTAGTATTTTTGAGAAGCTTTTTGTTAGATTTGAGTCATTTTAATTTCCTGGTTATCGATTTTACAGTTTAAACTGTTACTTTTTATCTACACTTAAATAAAAATTAAAAGTAACTTTTAACGCAAGAGAAATCCAAATTATGTTAACGCTATATTTCAGTAGTCTAGGTAAAAAATTTTAATAAAACTAGAAGTTAGGTTGGAAATAATAAAATAAAAATAATGACACTAAAAGCAACTGCAATTTGTTGTTTGAAAGACCTTGTGCGTGAATTACAACTCTCATCTTTAATTCTACACGAATGTTTTCATTTATACTATTTGTGTCAATGCTTACTTTATCTTTAATTCCTTGTAGTTTGAGTTAGATTTATGGTTTTATTTACGTTTTTTGAAAATTCCCGTGCAATGTCAGAAGATGAAATAAAAAAAGAAAAATAGTCTAGGCGCAAAGACGTTTCAGTTATCTATCGAAATAGGTCCTCACTTAGGCCAGTTTGTATCGGTTTGCTAAAAAAGTGATTCTAGAAGAAGAAGAAGAAGAAAAATGAACTTTATTCAGTGACAACTTGTCCCCTAAGAATAACAAATGAGTACATAGGACAATCTTTTGGCTATGGTAATTAATTATAATAAATAATAATTAAATTATGAGTTACAAAATAAATGAGAAATCTTGTAAAAGGATACACCTTATGTATACTATTATAATGTATATAACATAAATATTCATATTTTACTTTTGCTTGAATTGAAAATTCAGGAGGTAAAGAAATAAATTATGTTTAAAGGAAGTAAGAGTGGAGCTTTTTCGAATTGATATGGTCAATGGATTCCAAAAAGAGGAAGCGTGGGTAATAAAGGATTTTTTTTTGGACACCGGAGTGTAGAGGTTGATGGGTTAGGTTCTAGTATTAACACAGGTTTTCAAAGATTGAAATATGAGTGCACCTAGGACAGAGATGGGCAAACGTTTTAAGGGGAGGTACGGATGAAATAGAATAGCGGGCCAAAAAAATTGGACAAAACAAAGTTTTACAACTAATAAACTTTATTTTTGATTTTATCTCATTACACTCAACTTATATGGTACAACGGTAGAAGATCCAGAATGCAAGAGAAGAAAACAATAATTCTATTCTAGCTTTAAAGAAAATAAATTTTTTTTTTCGTATGTATGATTGTGTGTGACCATCTCGTGGGCCGGATTGACTAGCCCGAAGGGCCGCACTTGGCCCGCGGGCCGGTGTTTACCCATCACCAATCTAGGAAGTATTGACGTCGGAAACTGGGGTAAAGCCTCTCAATTTCAGTATACGTGTGAGATATGTGAGAACGTATAGAAATCCCCAAAATAAATATAATAAAACAGTTCATTGGTATTTTAGATCTCATTTAAGCTTACTAGACAGCCCTCCATATACTATGCATCCGTAGTCAAAGTTGAGTAAAACGAGAGATGATACCAAAAGTTGTGAGTACTTAGTGGTAATGAATCGCGAAAAATACAAATAGATTTCCTAGTGGTTTGGGAGATATGATTATTCCAAGAGATGTGTTGATCAGTGATTGTGATTCTAGCGGAGGAACTTTTATGAGCAAATTGGAAATTGGACTTAGCTGGTTTTGGAATTCCACGCATCAATTAATAAATAATATACAATAAAAAAAAAACAAAGACCACGATACATAGGTTACGTATATACTTACATATTTAGGATACATTACGATGCGTTAAGTATTTACAAAGACAGATTTTATGGCTGTTATAAAGTGTTTACTAAAAAAAAAAAAAAAAAAGATCATTTCAAAACCAACAAAATTACAATGCTCAGATGCTAAGAGATTTTAAATTAACTTTATCCAAACAAACCGTAAATCTGTAGCGGATTAGGGAGACTTATTTATGGATTCAGAAGAGAGCTGAGAGCTGAGAGCAAATAGTCTCAAAGTAAATACTAATTGCCCAGGGCTCGTTAAATAAGAGAGATGAGATAGCTGCGAATTCGCTATTGTAAATCTGCTTCAGTTTGTTAGCTTTTCAGTTATCCAAGGTGGCTGCTCTGTTCCAACAAGTTGTTTGTCGCCTCAATTAGGGGATAATGCTCGACGTCATGAGCGGCGGATCTCCTAAAAATCTGTCTCGTTTGAGCAACTTACCCAACACACCTAGGCTAGGTCACAGCTATTCGTCTAGGTATTACGTATCTATCACGTATGTTTATTACTTACGTTAGCATACAAGATGTAAATGTATCTTCTTCCAAATATTAAAGTTAACTAAGGCAGGTAGGTAGGTTCATTGTTTTCCCAACTTCTATGGTGTTTAGTGTCCTTGTTCCTTAGTTTTTTTATTTATTTATTTTTTAATTATATTTTTTCGAAAAAGTTATGTTTTTTCAAAAAAGTGACGATTTTGCCAATACTGTATTCGTTTTCTCCAAGCATTACCGGTAGTTTTCTTTCCAGTATGGCCAATTCTCAATCTTGTGATCACAACTTCTTCTCTCGTGTTTCTCCGATATGATGTATACCATTGTTTGATGTAATTTTTAATTATCTTTAATTTATTATCTTCCTGGGTTTCATGCCACAATTCTATCTAAGTATTCCTGGCAAAATACTTTAAAAAATTGCAAACTTCCGAAAGGGTTTAGATTGTTTTGACGTCTAGAGAGGAAATGGCTGTTTTGTCTGGGGCTTCATTGCCTTTTATCCCAACGTGGGACGGTATCCAGATAAGTACCAAGTTCTTTTGTGAATCTTTTAACATTGAGGCATATGCTTGTGCCTTTCTTATGACTGGATCCTTGGTATATATGTTAAGAAAAGATATTATAGCAGAAAGGGAATCAGAAAATATGGCAAGATTTTTTTCTTCCAGGTGCAAGTTAACTAAGAGAGGAGGTATAGTTATATAAGTACTATACACAATTATTAATTTATTTTTAGTAAACTTCATAATCACTCAGATCCACTAGTTTCTCAACGGCATCTGAAAAGAATATAGCCAAGAGACCTTCTAAGGAAATACTTTTATTGATGTGCTCTTACTGAGTAGTTATTCACAAGTTTTTGATTTGTCATTGTAACCATTATCCCTAATTTAATTGTTGTATATATTTTGTATAGAAATAAATTGTATGTATATAGAAAAAGTAATTTAATAATTTTGAAACTGTTTAGGTACTAATAAAGTTTCCTCAAATGGGTAAGGGGGTCTTTTTCACATTAAGGGTGCCAGTTCTCAGTGACTTGTAACTCACAGATTTGAATGCCGATTTTTGTGTGGGTAGTAGGGACCTATAATAGTGCAAAACTAGAGTTATAACTGCCAATTAAAAGGAGCCGAGAAAAATAAAATATATAAAAATCACGTTTTATTTTTTTTTCTCAGCACTCAGTCAAAATAGAGAAATAATTTTTACACGTAAAATTGTAGTTTTTTATGCTATCTCTTTACCACAACCAAACGATAAATTATCTCTTTAATCATAATAATATCATGTTTTAGTTTAAACATGAAATCCATCCTGCATTAATTTCCGGACTACGGGCTTTGATTTTGGTAAAGAGATAGCATACAAAACTACAATTTTATGTGAAAAAATAATTTCTCTATCTTGACTGAGATCCGAGAACTGGTAGCCTTAATGTGAAAGAGACTCGGGTAAGGAAAGGTTCTATCACTTAGTTTAAGACCTATCGGTAAAGATTTCTTAACAAACAAGTACTAAGGTAGAAGTTGTCAGCTGTAGCTTAATATCGGTATATATTCTAACTAGGGCAGAAGGTATAACCTTTTATACTACAGGTTACGGACCTATCTTAGCCTTGAAGTGAAGGTCGAAATTTATTCCGTAGGTCTTCATTGAAATACGTTTCCGATGTACAAGAACTGTCTCCGAAAAGGTTACGGTAATGCCGAAGTATACGACTCTAGAAGTTTCTTGTCCACCGTGGTCTTAAAAAGTATAGGCTTATTTGTATGTTAGGGCTTAACGTCTTTATTATCTTTCACTAAAACAGAAAATGGGTTATAATACTGGTTACCAACCTATTCTTGCTCGAATGTGAAGGTCAATTTTGATTCTGTTGGTCCTCTCTGGAATAAGTTTCAACTAGCCCACGGCGGATTCGAACCAGTGCCGTAATAGTGTGTGCCACTTAAACTCCCTGGTCTACCATGGCTTAATTGTTGTTTTGGGAAGGCTAAACGTCTTTATTAGTACAGGAAGAGCGGGTCATCATAAATGTTACCAATACTTTATAGCCACAATGTGAATGTCGATATTCCTTCTAAAGGTCCACCGGCGGATATGTTACAATTTGATAACGTATTTCTACTTATACTTTATATACTATTGGGAATCCGATCCTAGTCCGGATTAGTGAGACTCAACTGTATCTCTGAGTAATAAGGTCTGCTTTATAGTGCAGGGACATTTAGTACTAATCTTTGTGGATTGTACTTAACAATATCTCATGTTTTTTTTTTTTTTCAAGTCAAACCTCATGGTCAGAGCTGTTTATAGCCCTTGATTTTAGTATAAATATTATATGTTTCATATTATTATATTATAACTAATATTATTTGAACGATCATATATCTGCGTTGATTGGATAATTAAAATGTATTTTAAAATATTTTCTCAACTTAGGTCCTTTTTTTAATACAGGCTCAAAAACAGAACGCGGAAACTCGACATAAATTTTAAAAAGCCTACCATATTGATAGGATTCGGGAGACGCAGAAACTTACACAGGATTAATAAAAGGCGCCATAGATGAAGATGTCCTTA
Source organism: Euschistus heros (assembly GCA_003667255.2). Lineage (NCBI taxonomy): Eukaryota > Metazoa > Arthropoda > Insecta > Hemiptera > Pentatomidae > Euschistus > Euschistus heros. Next base: position 2,857,364 of record RCWM02000110.1, read on the forward strand.
TCTCTAGCAAGGTTGGATTTTAAACTAATCCTTCACTACTAGATACCGATAAGGAGTTGGACTCTTTTGACATCTGACATCATGATACCTGATTCATAGTCGGATCGGTGCTAAGAGTTTTCGAAATTTGTATTTCTTCCTCTTCACTCGAAGCATTATATACGATAAACTTGATAATATAGAAGTAAGATTTTTGAACATTATATCTTCTTCCAAAAAAAATATTTATAATCTAATAAAAAATTATTTGAAAACTTTATTAGGTTATCATAAATACCCAACTGCAAAAAAAGTTGAGGATCGTTATTTTATTTTTATTTTTTTAAATATTTAGTATTTTAATAATAACTATTTTTAAATTATTGAAAACCAAGAGAAATTAATTAAAAATCAATCATTTATATTCATAAATATATTAACTGAAATTTACAATTGTTCAAAGAAATGTATCCGGTAAATAAGAGAGAGAATGTAATAACATTTCGAAGAGTCATTTTCTTTTCAGGTGGCAATAAAAGATATTGAGAACCGAATGGGAAGCAATTTGAGAAACTACTGGGAGAAACGTTTCCACTGTTGAAATAAATTCATTTTCAACTTCACTTCATTTTAATTTCAGCGTGTTAATTCCATCAAATTAAATAATAAATAATTAATAAATTTACACGGCCACACGTTTCTGTGGCTCCCTCTGGGTAAATGCAAAACAAAAGATAAATGCACACTTTTCTAATTTATCTATTTTCACTATTTATCCATGCTATGCTTGTTGCTATACAATATTTTATAATGATGTTCCATTGTAGTATAGATAAGGAGATTGTTTTGTCTATTCTATATCACGTAACATAGAATTGTTCATGTGGGAAGCAAATGTCTAGATTTAAAACACAAAATTCTGATGATTGTATCTTTGTAGCTCTTTTGATTGTGATTTCAAACCTTCATTGGAATCTTAGGAACGCAAGGAATAATATTTTATAAATATTTAAATTTTGATATATTACTGAAATATTTAAAGCTATTATTTGTATTTAAATGAAAATCAATTAAAACACATTTCCACTACTAATTGATTTGAAAAAAAAAAAAGAAAAAGGTTATATAGGGTGTAAATTTTACTTCCAATACATCTAACTGTATTTTTCTTCATACCATTCTATAGATAAATGAAACTCAGAACCTTTGAAATATTTCTCTTCTTCTATAAGATTTCGCATACTGGATTCTTTTTTATTTTTTGTAATTGTAGTTAACTTATATATTGTATGTTTTATATAATAAATGCTATTTGCTGTTTTAAATTATATCTTGAATAATTATTTTAAATAGGTTTGGTTTGGTTGTTTCCTCTCAGATGGTCTATTATTTGTTATAGAAATTTAATGTATCGATAATCGACTTTTTGTTATCGGTACGGGTTGCGAGATTAAAATATGTTGGAACCGACACATATCTAATATTTTTGCTTTCCAAAAGCTTTGTTCGAAACCTCGTATTATCTATAATTTTTTTTTTATGTTTTAGATTTGATTAGTATTCACGTTTTCCTTAATTCCTGATTCGAAAATAATTAATTTCGTCTCTAAAACGTTTTAAGGAAAAATTAAAATTCAACTCAACAGTACAGTATAAATGCTGTGTTTCTATTATAATAGAATTTGTTTCATATGTAATATTTATTACGATCAGATTATCGAAATAAATGTGAATCGGACAAAATGAATGAACTTCCGCAATAAATAAATGGAAGCCGTTAGTTCCCTGGACGACCGCTAGATGGCAGTGGGTGCTGTGGAGATCTCTTGATATCTGAAGCACGAGTCCCTACGATATTTGTTTTAAATTTAATGTTAAGTTTAAGTTTAATTACAAGTATTTTAAGTTAATTAATTAATTAAAATAATTAGTTAGTTGTTTTTTGACATAGGTATGTCTTTTGGCTGAGAGCTCAAAACGTTTATGGAGTAACGATTTTTTCAGAGTTAGCAATGTGTAACATTTTTTTTTCACACTCAAATATGTAAAACAATTTCGACCCACAAAAATGTAACATTTTGAGATGCTCTAGCTCTAGCGTTCTGCTCGAATCGAAAAATTGCCGGCAGTTTTCTTATCAGAAATTTAATATATATTAAATACTTACCGGTATATTGCTACATAAAAAAAGTCATGTTTAAAACCCTTTATGTTTTTAATTTAATTATAAATTTAAGTGATTTGATAATTCTAAAATGTAAACTCGGAAAGTCGGTAAATAATAGATAGACATTTCTATGATCTGTTATTTTCCCCAGTCGGGGAAAAATTGAGTTAGTTTGTCGTATAAGGAATTCAGCTCTGCCATAAATTGAGGACATGCATCTAGAGATTCCAATTTTTTATTTTATTTTTAAGTTTATTTATCTATAAAACTTATGAAATATAAGTTTTTATCAACCAAATGTATGAATGTGTCATCGCTAACTTTTGGTATATGTAAGCTGGTGTGTAGAGTAGACATTCCAAGAATTTTGGATTAAAAAGTTGTTATTAGAGTGATTTTTTTTTTCTATACCAAAAATCTGAGAAAAATTTCCTAACTAGTTTCAGGAAGTATAAATGCAATGTTTCTGTCTAAGTTTTAGTTTTGATTATCATTCGATTAGTTAGAGCATCAGTTTAAGTGTTTTGTTAAAGGTTTGGCGTTTTCCATTTGTTGGTGGGCCCCAGGTCTCTTATCAACTTTTATTCCTAGGCAGTTTATTATATCTGGAGGAAGTTAAATCGAAGAATAGTTGAAGTTTTTATTGATATCTGCGCACCGTAGGTACAACTGCATCATTAAAGTATGTTGCAATTAATATGGTCAGTTAATAAGAAATGATCCAATAGCCAGACATATTAACCCTTTTCCACTCATTAGCCGGTTATGATCTGGGAAAATAAAAATGCAATTCCACTCGTCTGGCACAGGCCACATAAGCCGAGTACAGACCGGCATTATTTTTTTCAAGATCCTCTCTTGAAGATAATATTGTTTTATTGATTTTTTTTTTTTTTGTGTTTGTATTATATTATTGTTGTTACTAGAAGTGATAAAAAAAAGTTTAAACATTTTATAAATATATTATTTATGCGTTTTAAAAAATATTGAGTATCATGCTACAAAAAGGAGTAAAAAATTATCTGAGTGCTGGGAAACTGGTCCCAGCCACCTGAGTGGAAGCCACGAAAAGAATTGCCGGCTCGTACCCGGCATATGAGTTCTCTGCCAGGGGCAATGGGTTTGCGGCTTCGGAGTGCAAAGAGTTAAGAATTTGTGTCATTATGTTTAATTTTTTCATAAGAAATACAAATAAAATATCTTTAAAATTAATTACTGAGACTAATTTTTTAAAATATATTTCTTCATGATATTTATATTTATATGTATATGTATATACTAACCTCGTCGAGAGGACACCCAGATGCAACCAAGATGGAATGGTGCTGTACCAACAAGAGCTTGAGTAGTTTCTCCTTCATATCCGATATCGGGTTGGGTTTGGTCCTGGAAATAAGATCACATGAAGTTCGAACACGAAAAGTAGTAAAACGCGAGAAGAAGACATAAAATAATACGTAAAAGAGATAAGTGGAGTACAGTACAGCTATCTACTAACTCTAATCTTTCCAAGTTTTGCATGTTAGCTTAGGGTGCGTGTTACAGTTAATTTGAAAGCAAGTAGGTTGTGTAATTGACTACGTTCAAGGCCTTTACCCTATGAATAAAATAAAATAAAATTATATTTTTAAAAATAAACTATATTAAATTTAATTGGCTTAAGTATAAACAGGCCTCTCATCAAACAACTAAGCAAGATTATAAATTACGAGGATTTTGTTTTTATTTACAATGTTGTATGATCTTACTAAAATATGAGAGTGGCTTATAGAGAAGGCATTATGATTTATTACAACCAAAAATTATATTCAAACTTATTTAATTTTAACTAGCTAACAAAGTATTTCAACAATGTTTTATTTATATATATATATTTACTAGCATACCCCGTCGCTGCATCACCCGCTCTCAAAAATAAAGAACTTAGATTATTTTAACTAATACTTGAATTTCATTCGTTTATCAATAAAAATCTTGTAATGAAGAATGGAATTTAGCATTATTTCTTCAATGATATTTTCACGCATAGCAGTAATTTTAATCTGGTTAAAATTGCATTGATTAGGTGTTTAAAAATTACGTAAAAGCATAATTACACATCCAATTAGGCAGAAATAATTTTATCCATCCATCTGTTTAGATTTTAATTTCTAACCATAATAGTATATGGCAGTTTGTCGAACCTTCTTTCTGGCATCAAGACTATGCATTTAAACTATTATTGTAGTAAAATTTATTATTACAAACCTTCCTAGAACTATGAAGATGTGGTAGTTAATGTTTGGTATGTTAGATTTAATAGTTTTACCATAGCAAACTCTGTTGCAGAATGGCCATATATTGATCGATTTTTAATCTGCACTGGTATCTACATGTCGCTACATATTTTTATAGCTATTTTATTAATAATTTAATTGAAAATAATTATTTTTTATCATAAATTTCTAGCTCTATATAACACCGTAGCTTTGTAACCTTCTCTCGAATGGTGCTCGCCACCTACCGGTCGATTTCCAAACTTCACTGCGCACCACATATTTATCACTCTTTTATGGCAATATAATTAAAAATCTTTCTATTTCATTATTTCTAAACCTTCCTCTAACTATGGAGATGACGCGGTTAAAATTTGTTACAGATTGGTTTAGTAGTGTTTGCGGTTAGTGATCACAAACGAAAAATGGCTTTTCCTTTTATATAATAGTATAGAGTACTACTATATAGTAAAATAAAAGTTAATAAAAAAATTACAAATATAGATAACATGGAGTAATGCCCCGATTCCCGATATCTACTTCTAAAAACATACAAAAATTCAAAACATCTGCAATTTGATTTGCAAAGAATATAAATTAATTTAAAAATGAAAGACTTGAAATCAAATGTATGTCGCTCCTCATCCATAGAAGCGAAGTCGAAACTGTTAAGTGATAAAAAGTATGAGGGTAGTCAGCTAAATAATCAGGTAAACATAGATGATCTCTTATGTTCGCCAAAATATTAGCCGGTTTATTTTGTTTATAATTGGACGATGCACTAAATAAAACTCATTTTATGAATTTTAAATACGTCTTTAGTTTCTTGATGTATGATAGCTCACTATAACGAAAACCGATTTAAAGGGATTCCACTGTACATCATCATCATCATTATAACCAGATACATCAGTGGAGGAAAACATTAGAAGAACTTATACAAAAAAAAAAAAACTTTATAAAAAAAAATAGGCTAAATTAAATTTCCAATGAATTACTAGTGCTAAAATCCATAGAAAAAATATAGACGTTTTTCTTGATTCGGACTGAAAAATTGCACCCTAAGCATTTAAAAATCAAATAATAAACACATACTTCGTAAAACTAGATTACAAGTTACATTATTGATTGTATATAGACTTGGATATAATATATATTATTATAAATAATGTTAAAAATAAAGTTTTTATATTTACCTAAATATTTGAATCCTCAGAGTAGCAAGTGTTGTCAACTCGCCCAGTATATCACCAACAGTCATCAGAGGAGATTCTGCTATTTTGTCAAAAGGAAGAGGACGCCAATTCCTTATCACAACCGTCCCTGAAAAAAAAATAAATGGTTTTATTGAAATTAGCCATGTTTTTTTTAAAAAAAAAAAAACTTAATCTTCTATTGAGGATGTGGCTAACCTGACGGCTCAAAACTGATTTCGTTTTTCGGAATTTGACCATTATCAAACCCAACGACTTTACATGCGCATTTTAAGCGTTGCGCTGCTATTACTTGAACTATATTTACCGGATATAACTATATTTACCTCGCGCAATTCCGCATTGAGAAACCTTCTAAATTCTCCTGTTTCTTTATACTTTTTTGGGCCCAATATTCTACGCAGTACTTTATTTTTCGAAAACTTTAAGGCGTTGTTCCTCCCTTAACGTCAGCGGCCATGTTTCGCATCCATAGCGAACTGAGTAATTTTGCGACCGAGAAATAACATGCATTACCGGGGCACCTGCGGTGTAGTGGTTAGCATAGCAACCTACTAAACCCATGATCGCGGGTTCGCAGCCCAGCAGATGGCCTTAGGATTTTTAAAGGGAGTAAAAAATCCTTAGCTATGCCGTCCTTCGGAAGGGACGTGAAATGGGGGCTCCCCAAGCCTGTGCGATGTCAGGTACTCGTTAAAGATACCTATCCTAATTATACCTGGATAGGCAAAATTTAGGATTCCCACTGTAGCATCGTCCGATTAGCCATAGCAGCATAAAGTGACGTTAAACGAAAAAAACAAACATGCATTACCGGATTTTAACCTAGCCTTTATTTCATCTTGAATTTCATTTTTCTTCGATATAATAGATCCTAAATATTTGAATTGCTCAACGTCAAACCTTATCCCAGAAATATCTACATTACTAAAATGTTCACCGTTTCTACTACTGTTTTACTGACCGATGATATTTCGTTTTACTGACCGGTTTTCATTAATTCTTGAAGGAAAATGACGTTTAATATGATAAAATTAAACTATTAATGGAAGTTATCAAAATAAAGATGACTTACCTTTGGCCGCTGCAGCGTTGTCTCTAGAGTAGCCCAGCCTGAGGAGAGCAGTGGACACCAGATCCTGGATCGCGGTGGACACCGGGATGATGACGTAGCTGTCCATCTCCAGGCTAGGGGGACCACCATCAGCCCCGCCACCCGACACAGACCAGACGCTCTCGACAATGCAATGAACAGGTATGCTCCGACCTGCAAAAACGAAATAGAAATATTGTTAATAATCCAGCTTTAAACTTAAACAATCTGTGTAATACAAAATTGTTCCCATATTTCTTCAGTGTACTAATATCAAAACTTTCAATAGATAAATAAATAATAAATAATTATTAATTTACATAACATACAGTATTAAGTCAAAATATGAACTAACTAGCAACCTTCGTCGCGGCATCACCCGCTCTCATAAGTAAAGAATCTAGATAATTTTAACTGATTGAGATCTTATTTTTATTAATAAAAATCTTGTATTGAAGTAAGCAATTGAGAATTTTCAATGATATTTTCACACATAACTGTATTTTTTTAACCTAGTTAACACTGCTTAGGTGGTTGAAGATTTCATAAATACATAATTGGACATCCAATCTTTTATTATAATATATGAATTGTTATACAGATGGCCAGAGGCTATTAAGAAAAACTCTTGTTGGTAATGGATTGCATAATCATTGCTTACAACAAAAGGCCCATGAATCATATCTTTACACACGATACCAAGTAGCAAAGAAACGACATTTTGATTTGGCTCCTCGGCAGAAATAATTTATCCATTTAATCTGGTTGGATTTTAAATTCTAACATGATAGTGTAGGTGTTTCTGTCACTCAACACTATATATAATTCAAGAACTATGAATATGATTTAGGTAAAATTTGGCACAGAGGGTTCAGTAGTTTCACGGGATTAAATCAAAATTTCAATTGTGACGTCTAATAGTAAATTTAACCAGCTTTGAAATTGAAAAAAAGAAATTTCGGATCAGACTCATAGTTTCGGAATTATAGCGGATAACGTTCCAGAAAATCTTGGATTTTACAACAGTACGCGCTTTTAAGCGTATGGTATTTTACGGGGAATTTCAGATCATTAATTAAACATCTAATGGGAAGTAACCGTCAAGAGAAAAAATATAATCACGTATATATGTATGTGCGCCAATAAAGCAATAAATACTGAGCTCAATTCTTGTAATTAGGTTTCCCATCTTTAATTTCATTTTTTTTATTATTTCCACTTATTTTGTAAAATCTCTTTACTGATGCAGAACAGGACTAAATAGTTAAATATAGCGGAACTTACTTTGGCGACGTTTTCGAAATATTGTTTTGCCCTAACTGTGAAGAAAACAGGTTTAGCAATAGAAGTATATATGCGTTACCCAGTTTATTTCAAAAAAAAAGCTAGCAACAAACGTTTTGTGTACTAAAACGTTTCCAAAATATAAAAATTTAAAAAAATATATCAATTGACAAAGAGATTTTATATTTTTTATATTATTTGTTTATGATTTGTTATGTGATTATGAAACACATATATTTTTTTAAAATTTATTAATGAAATTTAAAACTTTACAACGATATCTAGTAATTCTGCTTTACTAGGAGGATACAATAACATAAAGACATTGAAATTAGAAACATGAATTACATTATTTTAGGTTCCTTTCTGCTTTTAGAACAATTAAAAGCAATTGAAACAGATTTTAGTGAAATAATTTGGGAATATCATCTGTATACAGTGTTTACCGGAAGTTTATTCAGTAATTTCGGGTAACGTGATCTGATTAATAGGAAATCGGTCATTAATTAATTATTCATTCAGTTTAATTTCTATATGTACCCATTTTCTTGTTTGTAAAAGTCAATTAAAAAATAAAAACTTATAAAAAAAAAATAAAAAAAAAAATCATGAACCCGAAGCTCATTTTTTTTTTCGATTGTACAA